>BSBN01001531.1:8750000-10000000 GCA_027924645.1 Cunninghamia lanceolata | reverse complement strand
AACCTTAGATTCAAGAGGACTTGAGAGAGAATACTTGTTGAAGTCCATCATTTACCAAGTTTATTTTATATTTTGTTTTTAAAAGCTTTTGATTATGATATTTCCTTAATGATTCAAATTTTAGATGGTAGAACCCTTCTAGAATCAAATAGTATGTCCACACAAGCTAAACAAAGCCTCATACAACTTGGAACAATTAACCATATACTTACAATTTCTTTGATCCCTCAAATTATAACTCACCTCATGCTATCTAATGTTTCCCAATGAAAATTTTGAGCCCAACCACCTCGCCTCTCACTATCTACTTTGATCCTACAAAATGAAAGAATTGAGAAGTCTTGTTTCTAGGTTCTAATAAGTTCATAGCCTTCACAAGATAGTTTTTCATTATAAATTCACCTAGGCCTAATCAAAGGAATTACTATGGTCCTTAACTTGCCTAAATAGATTGTAATCAATTTAATGTATGCTCTTCTATGGATTCAAACTACTCTAGAATAGAAAATCAACATCTTATGATGCAAAACTAGGTTTTATTTATAGGTGTCGAGTCTACAAATGATATTTTATGTCAAGGTAAGAAAAGAGGTGATGTTGTGTAGTCAATTTTTGTATCAGAGCATGTTCATTCGTTGAATGAAAAATATATATCTAGACACATTCCTAAATCCTCTAGGTTTTGATTCATTTGAGAACTTCTTTCATACTTTTTATGAGAAATAAAAGAGGAAAAATAATTATTTTTTGGCACAAATAGTCTCATGCAAAAGAAGGATATATAACCATGCATTCTAAATGAAAGATAAAAAATTAAGGGACTCATTCAAGTTGAAGACTCATACAACTTCTTCACTACCATGGAAGTTTGTGAGTGCTCATCTATTGATTAAAAGACATCGTCTCCTTCAAAAGAGCTCCTTTGGAAAGATATTATTGAAGGGCCCTTGGAGGATGATGTTGTTGACTCATTTGAGGGGACACCCTATTTTGTTGAAGATGATCACAGTAGTATGGATCAAAGAGATATTTTCTTTCATGAGGGAGAGAAAAGTATGGAACTCTATTTTATCTTTTAAAATATTTATGTTCTTGTTGAAGATGATGCAACTTTAGAACATTATTATAGATTTGATTTAGAGCCCATTTTAAAGGAGTTTGAAAAGAGTTATTGATGTACTTTTGGGCATGAAATAAATAGACCTCTTTTCCATTTTGAGATAAGGATACACTTCTTCTTGAAGACGGTGAAAACATGCATGCAAATTCTAATTGTAGTGTAGAGAATTACCATTTTAGAGACAAATACCTAACATCTTACATTCATAGAGGTGTTCCATTGAGTTTTAAAACTGTTTTAGGGAGTGCAATTCATTTTAAGTCAAATGTTGGCATCCTCTAGAGAAACAAAAGTAAAAAATAGAAAGAATATGTAATCAATATTTTAAATCACCAAACACACTCAATTTGGATAATGAGAAAGACTCTTAGCTTTTAAATTTTCTCTCCCATCCCCTACCTAGTGAAAATCAACATCTTAATTATGATAAATGTCAGATCAATTTGGGGTTTTGATCAGTAGAGCATAGAGAAGTAGAAAGGTACATTTTGATTTTTCTTTATGAAATCTATTTGGTTGATTGTTGTTTCAAAGTTGGTAGTATGGTGTTTTTTGATTAAAAGGGGTGGCTATTTCTCCATGCCTATGAATAGGTTGGTTAGAGAAGGTTTCCAGTACTGATAGTAGTTTATGTTTCTATAAATAAGTTGCATTCAACATAGAATAAATATTTTTTTGTAAACAAAAGCTTGTAGTAGAGGGAGGATAGTGGGCAACTATGGTAGAAACATTCTTTTCTTTGGTCTTCAAAAAATGATTTCATAGCACAAAAGAGTACATGGAAACAAGGGTTTATTAGTTTTCATGTCCTCATTCACTTTAAAACATTGTAGAGACATTTCTTACTATTAAATCCATATGGCCATTATTTTTCTCTTTACTTAACTCCATGATCATTGGATGGTCACATGGCTCTGGGTTCTTTTACCTTTCACAAGCTAAAGATCCCTTGTGATTCACTAGATTTGTAGTGTAAAATTGCACCCCAATTTAAAAACCGAGAATTATGTTGAAGAATTAGTGAATCTAAGGTCTCTCAAGGAAATAACCTTATATCCTAACTAGATAATTTATTGAACTAACATAATAATTTGTTAGAAGAATGTCAAAGATTGGAATCAAGTTGAGGTTGATTATAAGAAGGCCTTAGAGCTTTAAAAATAATTTTTAAGGCCATTTACCTACTTGGTTTAGCAATGTTTGAGAGTAAGAAATTTGTTGAAGAAATTAGGCTTCTTGATAAGGAAATAGTATTGAACAAAGTAGAAAATTCAATTATTGTTTTGCGTATATAGGGATGTAGTAGCCAAAACACAATATGGAGAATAATAAACAGTTATGGCCTTCAAAAACAAAAAAACAACAAGATCTGAGGTCAATTTATAAAAGGGCTATAAAATTAGAATATGAAGCTTGGTTAAACATCTAGAATCAATGTTAGGAAAATCCAATGATAACGATATTGTTATAGATGATAAGGAGGTCATACATATCTCATCACTATGAAAATATTAAGCATATGAACATTAGCAATGGATTAGAAGTTCTAAAAGAGCAAATTATTTGACTAATATGCATATGAAAAGATGCTACACTCTCTTTTAATTATTTGATAAGGTAACTCAATGCAATACATAATCAAAGTTGTTATGTAGATTCAGATCACTTGACATGTAGAAAAATAATGGATATATTACTTGAACCTATAATAATTCCTAGTGTATAACATATGAATTATCTTCTCTTTTAGAAGATATTTAGAAAGTTGGATGATTTGATCCAATTACTTGAGAACCAAATCTAATTAAATTTCAAATTGAGATATTTAAGGATATATTCTTAATGGTGGAATTCAGTCTTAATACTTCAGAAAAAATTTCAGCAAGTATCATAATATCTATAAAATAATTTTAATAATACACACCAACTATTAAATTTACATGCATATCAAGCTCATTTGGAGTTTTAGCTTGCAAAGAGTGTTGCAACAAATAAATGAGTTTGGGAAAGATAAATAATAGAGTTGAATTATGTTAGAATTTGAGGTGTTATAAATGAATTAGAGCATGTGTATAAATGGAGAGAATAGGCCCACATGGGAGAACCAAATATTGTGGTATAGAAATTTAAATGTGTAGCCACATGTATTCCACAAGGCATAGGTATTAAGAAATCTATAGGCATGTGTAAAAAAGGAGCCTAAAACTTACTTCCTACAATGCAACTTGTAATGTCTGTTGGGTCTAAAACCCGTAGGTACAAAATCCTAGAGTATTTCTCCTCCCATTCCAGGGGTGTCGTTAGGAAGGTGATAAAGGGGCTCATCCATAGATTAAGGATGGTTAAGGCCAACTAACAAGAGTGGGTATTCTCACTTGCACTTCGGGCTCAGCTAGACCCAGGAGGGATATGCATAGAGGCATGAAATGGAACATAAACTGACAATCGTAGTCATACCCAATGTACACTTGACCCCTATATTTGTCACTAGGCCAAGACAAATTGGCTATATAAAACCTATAACTAAGTTGATTACTACATCATGAAGATGCACCATCAAATGATAACATCATGGTATCACTTGAGTTGAATCCACCTAACTTCACATACACAAACTACAGGGCGCAACCATGCGTGAACATGATTCCAAATGATTTACGTAGTTTTATATTGATTTAGATTGATCCTTGGTTATTATACTGAATCATGAATAGTAAGTGGACCTGATGTAATCCTACTCCTACTCCTACAACTAATAGGACGAGAGTTTGATAAATGAAATATGATTGATCCTTCCCCAATATGGATTGTTACCTACTCCATTGGGCAAAAAAGTCATGAACAACAAAGAGGAATGAGATGCGTCCAATAAAACATCAATAGAACTAGATGAGAATTTGCATATATTTCAAAGATTGCATCCCACATACAATGGACACACTCAGTGATCCAGAATAGAAACACAACAACCCATATGCAACAAAGGAAAGACTAATACAAACGACTTTGTATTAAATTAAATATTGTCACACATTATCGAAAATTAAAGTGTATTTAATTGTTCTTTAGAAATCAAATATTGTCTTATGTGAAATAATATTTCTATAGTTGAAAATTTAATTTAATTTAAATTTTATTTAACTCCCTTTGGCCATTGGAAAAATATCAAGTTGAAATGATATTATGCTTTATTTCCTTATTGGAATCATAGCATTGGAAAATATTAATTTATGAGCTAAGTGTAATTCATCAACTTTGTTTGATAATTGGTGCAAATTATTTTATTTTAAATATTTGAAGAAAATAAAATAATCTTGAAATATCTAATTGTTTAAAACGATCTTATTTGAAATGTTTATTTCTTTTAATTAGAAATAGATGGAAAAGTATATAAAGCAAAAGGAAAGCATTTTTGCAAACAATTGTTACTTTTGGTTTTCAAAACCCTCTCTCCTCCTCTTTGAAAGAATTTTCTTTTTTGGAAAAAGAATGGATGGAAATTTCTAGTCGTTGGTTTTGAATTGCTTGAGCTTGGATTTGGGGTGCTTCCAAGTGAAGAAAGAGTTGCTTGTGTTTGTGCTTTCTCAAATGGGAGATTTCCTCCATTGCTGAAAACTTGTGTGGAGAGGTAAGTTATTATTAATTTATGCATTTGAAAGGGGATTTCTTCATTTTCCATGCCCACAATAGGTGGAGGCATATTGTATCATTATTCTAAGATTGTTGATTTGAAATTTAGAATTTACTTTTGCATTATTTTTAAATTTGACAATATGTAAAGTAGAGCCATGGTTATGGGAAAACTTTCCCAAAAACCTATTGTGTAATTTTGAGTTGAAAAGTATGATGTTGTGCATTTTCTACACCTAAGGGGTTTAGAATTTTGATTTTTTTTGTAATTTGGGAAATAAAAAATTAATTTTCATGTCGATGTCATCAATGGTGGATTTGGGGATTTTTATGGCTTTTCCTACCTTTTGAAAAATGAAAATTTAAAAATTAAAAAAATGTCTTTTTGGATGATTATTCTGCCTAATATTTTGTTATTGTGCATCATTGAGCAATATGCCATGACTTTTTGTATTGATTTTTGTGCCAAGCCAAAATTATAATTTTGGGCCATTAGGCACTTAGGATTGAGGTATAGAGTAAGAAAGGAGTGGCCTCTCATCACTTGCCTAGATTAAAAAAGAATTCATGGTTAGAGATAGTTGAGAGCTTAACCAAGTGAGAATGTAAACACATTGGGGTTAAATAAAACATGTGATTAAATAAGATAACCATCAGCAAGGGTTGACTACCTTAAGGGATTTGTGGCTTGGATGATTAGGAAATTTCACAACCCATTGAGATTAGTGAATGTCATTGAGTAACCTCATGCGAGGTAGGATATCTAATCAACATTCTACATATCTGTTGTGCTAGTGTATTGACACTCCTTGGCTTACTTCTAGTACCCTCATCCTATCCTATCATCAAATCTTACATTCAACGTGTGTTGAGACCCCTTCATGTATGCTGGTGATTTTTTGTACACTTGTACATGTATGTTGTTGGTATTTATTCATATGTTGAATTGTGTGCATTGATGGTGTCAAAACATTTATGAATGCATGTTGGATTCCCTTTACATATATTGATTTTTTTGCATTGAATGTGTGAAGAACCCATACATAGGAATGTTGTTTGGCATTATGTTTGTGCTTGTGTTGGCATGAGTGAGATACATATACTCTTGTATGTATTTGATTGGTGTGCACATGCTACATATACTCTCATATGTATTGATTTTCATGAGTTTATACATTTGTTGTTATATGCGTTAGCTTTGCGTGAGTGTTCCAATGTACTCCTTATTTGTGTGAGTGTGACTGGTATCCAATTTGACTATCTCCTAGAATAGTGGGGTTGGCCTAAGTATTCCACATGATTGGGTGGTGCTAAAACCACTATTGGGGATAGATGGATTAAGAGATTCTCATTGGAGAGTGTGTTGGACTCTCATGGTATTATGCTTCTTGTATTCTCTTATTTGTTGTAATATTGAAACATTGTAAATTGGATCCTTGAAATCATTGTAATAAGAGCATATTTATACATTATTATATCCTCTTATGTGGTTTATGATTCATCCATGTTTGGGATGATACCCTTTAATTGTAATAATTGATTGATATCATTTTGGATTTTTTCACACCTTGTCTTGTGAGGGTGTTAGCATGATGTGTTATGCTTAAATAATGATATATTAGCATGTTTTCTACAATTTATGAAAATTTGTAATTATATTTGTGGTTTTTTTTATATATAAATGTGATCTTCCCACATAAGTGGCAATTTGGCACATGTCAAAGTTCATGTTGAATGTGCATAGCATATAGTATTGTATTTCCCATATTTGCTATGTGGTTGTTAATGTATTAGTCACATATTTTCATGTGTTGGTTTCATGATCATACAAATTAGTGTGGATAAACCTTATGCTTTTGTTAATTGAGGTAATTGAATTGTATCTCAAATTTCCCACTTGTACTACCCATGATTCAAGTGTTGCCTTGTGTTGCTCATGAGGTTTTTGGGTATATACTAGGGATAATATATTTGTGGGATAAAATGAATTCTTGTCCCTTGGATTTTTGGGATTTTGGATTTAATCCTTGATCCACCTATGATTTCTTAGTTCAATACATCCCCTAACATCACCTTTCTTGAGGTAATTTTACCTTGTTTAGTGGTTAGGTTTCTTAAGGTTATTTAGGGCTAGTTCTTTCTTGTCTTAGGTTTTGAGCCTCATTTATCTTATTTTATGAGGTTGCAACTTAATGCTTATGGTTAAGCAAGGTTAGAGATGTGGTTAGGAACCTTTGATCAACTCTAAGAGCCATTTTAGTGTTTTTAGGGCCCATAGGACCACATTGAAGTTTGGCCTTTGTTTTAGGTCACCCACAAGTAGGGGTGAATCTCTTGAGTGACCTTGACTAGTGAAAGGGGTGACCCTAGGATATCCCTGGTGACCCTAACTGACCCTAACCTTTAGATCTCTTGGGAAACCCATATTGGCAAAGGGGTGACCTTGCCCTATCCTAAGCAACCTTAGTTGGTAAAAGGGGTGAGCCTTGGATAGTGATTAACTCCCATATTGTTTTGGGAAGCATTATTCAAGGAGGTTGTTCCTATGGGTCTTCCTTGACTTCTTATCACTTATGTTCATTTGATCCTTTGAGTGTTTTTAAAGTAGTCAACCTTTCTTTGTCCTACCTTAGTGTGAGTCAACAGAGGTCTTGGTTTTCATGCCTGTATCATTTTGGTTGCATGGTTATGTTTTTCAAGGGTTGTCAAATGTGTCAATGCTCCATCCTCTTCCTCTCCTTCCCATTTGAGAGTGTGGGTATTTGTGGTGTTGAACCTGATCCATGGAGATGGATGGGATCTTCCCCTAATAGAGTTGTCATAGTGACCTAATCATGTGACTAATTTAAAGTCTCCCACTTGTGCCACCATGTTGGTCATTGGTGATGTTGTCTTATGTGTCATTATTTTTGGTCATGACACCTTGTCTATGTTTTGGTGTGTAAGTGACATGTGAATGCCACATTTGAAACATGAAAAAATTGGTCATCTATTATTGGTTCGATTAATGTCAAGTGGAATCTTGGGCATTACAAGACTTCCATAACTCTATTTTCCTTTATCTTTATTTGTTTTATCTATTGTAACGTTGAGAGGTCTTAGGATGTAGGCAAGTAAGCTTCTTTTCCATACACTAGTGTAAGGGGACATGCCAATTACATTTTTTTGGGTTATCTGATCTACCCATAAGGATTTCTTTAGATGTTGATGCCATCTTTTTTGATATTCAGAACCAACTCTTTTGATAATCCTAATTAATTTCCTACTGGTAGACTCTACAAGTCCATTACCCTATGGGTAATAATTAGAGGATGTTTTCATATCAATACTATGCCTTACAGTGAATTCTAAAAGCCTTGCACCTGTGAACACTCTTGCATTGTATGATATAATGGTGTGGGGAACCCTAAACTTAGTGACTATGTTCTCTAAGAAATCAACAAGTATATCTTAAGTGGCCTCTTTTAGTGGTAATAATTCCTTCCATCTTGTGAAGTAATCAGTGGATGTAAGAATCCACCTTTATCCAACACTTGAAGCTAGATTTATCATTCTAATAAAACTAACCCTCACTAAGGAAAGGGCTCATTCATAGATGTATGGCTAAAGAGGAGCACAACATTCTTCCCTTTCCCAACAAAAAATTGGCATTGGTGGCATTTTATTACCCATTTCTGGCAATCTATAAACATTGTGGGCTAGTAATACTCTACCCAAACTATATTTGTAGCTATTGTGTGAGCTAAGAAATGTCCTCCTAACATTCCTTGGTGAAGCTCATGTAGCAATTTTCAATTGCATTCTTTACAACATACCTAAGAAAGATCCCATCAAAGTACCTTCTAACGAGGGTCCCACTAACTAAGGAATAGGGTATTCCTTGTAGTTATAGGCTTTCCTTCTAGAAGAAGATACATTTCCTGGGTACTACCCAGTTTCCATGAATAAAACTCATTCATTGATGGCACAATGTTTGTTCTCCTTCCCCATTTACTAAGATGACCTCTACCTCAACCTTTTGACTATCCAAGAGCTTGGTTACTTTGGTAATGTGTTGACACAATGCCCTTCCTCTTACCAGTTTAGTTGGCCTAATATCTACATCATATTGAAGGATTTTAGTAATCCAATTTTCTTTTTTAACATATTTCTCCTTCCATGATCTATAATCTAATACTCAGATGGATGACAAATGTTGATAGCCTATTTCCAGATATCAAGTGTTTGAATTTATTTAGTGCTTTGACCAATGTATAGGTTTTATTTTCAATGAAGTTATATTTAGCTTCATATTCCTTTAGAATCCTTGAGGTGAATGTAATTGGATGCTCACCTTTCCCATTGTCATCCTTTTGAGTAAGGACTTTGACTATCCTATGATTACCTTTAAAGATAGACAATGAAATCCTTGGAAAAATCTAGATTTTTTAATACTAGAGCTATTGTTGTGGTTTGCTTGGTTGACTCAAATTATTCCCTTCCCTTTGAGGTCCTTCTAAATTATCAATAATTTTTAAGCATACTGGTAAGAAGTCTCACCAACCCTACAAAGTTAGAGATGAACTTACCCAAAAAAAATATTTTTGAGAAAATATTGCAGTGCTTTCTTGTTCACCAACAAGGAGAGTTCCAATATATGTTGCACTTTATTTGGATTCATAGCAATCCCTTCTTTTGACATCACATGTCCAAAAATTTTGCCTTGAAGAATGTAGAAGAAACATTTCTTAAGGTTAAAAGATATTTCAAACTCTTGGAACCTTTGGAAGATTTGTTCTAAGTACACAAGGTGATCTTATTTCCTTTTAGAAAAACTATAAGATCATCTAGATATATTAAAATAATCTCATTTATTATCTCCTTGAAAGCAATGTCCATTTCTTGCTAGAATGTGGCTCTGACATTTGATAGACCAAAATAAATTTTGGCATATGTGAAGTTTCCCTAGTTGGTGGTGAATGTCATTTTGTGTTTATCATCTTCCTTCACCTAGACTTAATTGTAGCTCAATAAATCATCCAATTGATAGAAATGCTCAAAACCAACCACCATTTGAAGTATTTTCTCCATGGAAGATAGTAGATAATAGTTTTTAATGGAGGCTTTATTTAGGTCCCTGAAGTCAACACAAAGTCTTATTTCCCCATTTTTATTCCTTACTAGAACTAAACTAGACACCCATGAGGAGTTTTTAATTGGGAAGATAATCTTAGAATCTACTAGTTTTGTCAATTCTTTCCTCATTAAGGGCTCTATTTTTTGGTTGATAGGTTATTATTTTTATCTCACTAGCTTGGCATCTATAGAGAGCTCTATTGTGTGTTGAATCCATTCTTTGTTCTAGAATTTTAGTTCCTCATAGTTCCATGCTATAACTTAATCATACTTGGCACAAAGACAAACACTCATATACCTCTTTTTGCATGTATACTTTTCCAACTTTAACTATCCTACCTAGTGCCACATCCACTTCTACATTGTCTCCCTTTTTGGAATAAATTTTCTCTTGTCCCTCTTTGCATCATCAAGGTTGAAAAGGTTTTTTAGGGTGATCAAACCTTTCACAAGATTTTTGGAATTTAAATACATGAGTTGATCTTGATATGCTTCTTCTATTTTTGGTTGTAGCTAGTTGGAAAACTTGATCGATTGTTTAAGGAACAATGCAATTTGAGCATCGCTTTCAAACACTTTCCAATTATCTTTATTATCTAGAATTATAGGCCAGATGATCAATTTGACATGATATTTGTTACACAATAGGTCTTCTATTGGATCAAATTGGGATCCAATGGTTGTCATTTGGTTTGCTTTTATTTTTTGAGCTCTTGGGATTAACTAGAAATTTAGACTTCAAAGCACTCTAAGAGGTGCCAAAATCTATGTTGATAAGATCACATATGGACATTCTTGGTAGTAGAAACTTTCTTGATTTATTTGATGACCAGTTTGGAGTCTCTAAATACTTGCAATTTCTTTATCTTGATTTTTTTGAGAAGAGTGAGTCCATGTACCAGCGACTCATATTCAACTTTTTTATTTGAGTAACTAAACTATAAGTGGAAATATCAAAGAACTTTATTTCCTTCAAGTGAAACCAAACACACACAAGATCTCAAGATATTGTTGCATATAGCACCATCAATGTATAATTTCCAAATATTTGCAGTGTCTTGCTTTCTCCTTGTGACCAATGTCTTTGTGGCATTCACCTTAGGGATGATTTATTCTTCCTTGTATATGACATAGGTCCCATGGTCAGTAGAGTCATAGTTTCCATAGGGGTCCCATTTAACACTTTCTATTGTCCATGAATTTATTTGATTTGGGGCATGAATATGTTGTGCCTCTTTCTCTTCTATAAGCTCAAGGTTTGACATATCTTATTTAGAGAATATAGTATGCATAGGCTCAAAGTTAGCCATCACCTCATGGGTTATATGTTCTTTGGATATGGGTTTCGACAAGATTTTCATTTTTGACCCATACTTGGTTTGGAATACAAAGTGAAACCAATCTAGGTGTTACATCCCCAACTTACAATTAGACTTAATCATTAACTTTGCATGATAATCAAGAGGATTAGTCATAGTTAAATGATTTGATATTGTGGAAATATATGATTTGATCTTTGATTATGTGGTTAATGAATGATGTTAATTAGTTTTGTACATTAAATGACTTATATTATGGATATGATAATGATGCACTGATCATGGTTTTGTGGTCCTAAGTGTGAACAAGAAAATGTAACATCCTTCAGAGAAGGAAGGAGAGTATCATCCTGAAGGAAGGGTTAGACGTTGAGAAAACAAGATTGATTAGCCATCTGAGTATCAGTTTCCATGTCCTTCTGAATCCCTTGTAAGTTGTCATGAGTTATGTCTCCTTTCTTAATAATTATGTTCTATGTGAGTTGTTTTGTTGATGGTGCTATCACGACAAGATATGACGACTGGGCGACATTCTTGGAACATCGTCACAAGTCGAGAGATAGTCGTGTTAAGAGATGAAAAGATCTCTCGTTATCCTATTTGTATGGGGATATTATTTCCTAGTCATTCAACTAAGGGTTATAGTTGATTTAGGGGGAGTATTACTTGACCCTGACAACCAACAATCTTGTTGTGTATCATCTTTTGATTTCATTTATTTAGAGATAATCTTTAATATCATATATATACATACATTATTTAACCCTATCATTTAGTAAGGGTGAATATATGTTTATAAGAGAGAACCTCTTTAGAGGATTAACAACAATAATGTTATGACTATTTTAAAACCTATTATTCAATATTATCAAATAATAATAAAATTTGTTGAATAGTTGGTTTTGAGAAGTGAATGGGAGCTTTGAGCTCACCCTTCATAGGCACATGTCACTTTAAACGAGCCTTCTAATGAGGAAGCTAGCTGAGTGGGGGTGCTAGTTTCCCACCCAAATGAGCATGCCAAGAAGGGCATGATAACAAGTTTAGTTATCATTTTTTTGAAGAGCACCATTCATAAAAAAAGGTTTTGGTCTTTTCTCTAGGGTGGCAAAGCTTTTTGGGCAGCTAGAGAAGTAAAGAAACTTAGAACAACTTGAATGGGAACCAGTTTGGGATAGACATTCAGAATAGAATGACAGAGGTCGAGCTAGAAATACCTTTTCTTTTGAAGGCCTGTGCTTAGGTAGAGTAAAGAATGTTATTCTTGTATAAACTATGGTAATGAGTATCTTTTATATTGAGCTCCCATACATGCATTTCATATGGAGCCTATGTTGTTGTGTCTGTCACTATGGTATCCTTACCTCTATTAAATTCTTTTTGGCAATAGCTCGAGGCCTTATGACTAAGCTTGCAAACCTGTAAGGCCGAGCCGTGTTGCAATGTATTCGTGACTATGTTTATGCTTAAGGCCAAAGGCTAAGCTGCATTACAATGAAATCTTGACTATAGCTAAGCTTAAGGCCATGGAGGCTGAGCGGTATTGCATTTCATTCTTTGTTGTATCATCGCTCGAGGCCATAGGAGGCTGAGCAACACTGTATTGCATTCTTTATTGTACCATTATCTTGAGGCCATGGAGGCTGAACTTCTATACATTATACACCTTATCTGTATTAGAGCTCTCAGCTATGAAAGACGAAGCTATATAGAAAAAATTATCAAGTTATATCTATAGCTTATGGCCATGAAGGCCGATCTTAACACATTGAAACTCATATTGTACCATGTCTTGAGGCCTTCTCGATTGAGCCCATGCATACACTTCAGCATGTATACGTTGAGTAATGACATGGTCTGCATAAAACTATCATAGCCATCATGACTGTGCCGATGGCCGATACGGCCTTAACCAAAACTATGCTTAAAGCACTCAAATTGAATGTTGACTCAACTTGCATAAGAACCCAAATGTGATATAATAAGGGTTATTAGATCACCCATGACTAAACTTGTTGCCTTCGACTAAGAGGGTGGT
The DNA here is from genome assembly GCA_027924645.1 of Cunninghamia lanceolata. Taxonomy (NCBI): domain Eukaryota; kingdom Viridiplantae; phylum Streptophyta; class Pinopsida; order Cupressales; family Cupressaceae; genus Cunninghamia; species Cunninghamia lanceolata. The sequence continues at coordinate 9,986,778 of BSBN01001531.1, read as the reverse complement.
ATGATCATTAAAGATCATAGTTATATTATACGGCAGCTTGCATGCTAGTTGTTGATGATGATGTTAGTCATAAACAAACATAGAATAAAAGTTACACCTCAACCTTTATTCATCTTGAAAGATACGATGAATTCAAAGAATTCATGATCCCAAGTCTCCGTTAATTAGTTCATAATCTACTGACGTTACTCAGTGGTTGATGTGTGTTGCTGTTAATCATTTAGGGGCCTTACATTCTTCAGTAATTTCTACAAAGTTCATCATTATTTCTCCAAATATCCTGCTCTATATGTCTGCTCTGTATAAATCTCTAATAATTCTGCCTCTGTACTGTGAATTTAGTCAAATAATGTGCTTACAGGTTGATATTTGCATGATTTCTACCATTATTTGCAATTCTTTGCATGATATTTTCAACACGACATGTACTTTGCTCAAATATGCTAAGGATTTTCAATTATCTACGAGATGTCAGCATATTTCTCTGTTCTGCTTGTTATTTATCATGATTTGCAGTTATGGAAGTGATTTCAATGAAATTAAAATGAGAAAAAGGGTTAGAGAATAGATTCCCAAGATTACTTAACTGAGATAACTGATCCACATACATGTTCCCATATAGTAATGAAGAGAAGAAAACTAGAAATCATACTTCACCAGGACATTCCACAAATCCACATGATCTAGTGCAAATCTTCAAAGGAAAAGTTGACAACAACATGCAATGAAATGAAAGTGCTTCTATTTGAACACAGCATTCACCATTACATATCTAGAAATCAACTTGAAGATTATGTAAAGTTTACAATCAAGATGTAATCTGAAGCTTCATCTCCATTCAGTATGCTTTAGAATAAGTGCATTTACAATGATCTGAGGAAAGAACCTTGACATTTCAACAATTCAATCCTCATTAGTCTTAATAATCCAATCTCCTATTTTATTCTACAGTAATTGGCCTTATTTTGCTAGACATTCCCATACATCAATGAAGAGAAGTTATGCCCTTTTATAGAACAAAGGCCAGAAAACAGTTACAATGATCCAAGGATCAGGATCCTCCCAAAACAATCAATAGTCTAGATGAACAGCACGTGCCTGCCAGTTGGCAAATACACAGCTGGCAGAGAATATTCTGGTATCTTTGACTCAGTCCACCTTCCAGCTGGCATACAACATATTTGATAATATCCTCCCCAGCTTTGGTTCATGTTGCCTGCCAGTTGGCAATTTTCAACCACTTCATACAGCTCCAACATCCTACAACAAATAGACAAGAATTAAGCATCATCATTTAATAACTAGTAGGAAAATAAACATTTACAATTTATTAGGCTGTGAATGTGCAAACCTATATATATCAGGTTATGAATATTGAGCATCTAAGAAAATTCGGGCAACTAAATGCCCATAGGTGGTCAAGAGGGTCCGGGTGACTATCGTTGGCTGGAAAACATGCTGTCAGGCCCTAAAATAGTTTCAATATTTGATCAGGTCCAGCCAGGGTCATTTGAGTGATTTTTGATAAAAATATCAAAAATGTAATTTTTTTTGTATTTTCTATATCTGAGTAAATTGCATTTTCGGAGGCCTTCGGAGCGAAATTAGGGCTTAACACGCTCTCAGTAACTTGGCGTTAAGCCTAAGTGACCAAGTAACTCAAACTAGATAACTAGTTTATCTTTCCAATCAGTCCAAAAAGTTAAATTCTGATAACATGGCTAAGAGTTATGACCCTGCCAAGAGGAAGGTCAAAAATTTCCTAATTTTTGAGTTTCTTTGAATTTTTGTAAATAGTTTCACCTTCCGATAGCCTTTTTTGAATTGCAAGGGTGATGGGGACCTTTCATATGATATGCAAGCCTTACATTTCAGTTATCGCATGCATAAGATCATGCATATGCAATCCATGTGCTTCTGTTCACTAAATTCCATTGAATAAAACTATCGGGTCCGAGTATGCACATTAGCTAATATGAGGGATATTAACTAATATGACTCTCTTCATAGATCAGGATATGATGATGATGTCATCATCATGGACAGGCTTCGTTAAAATATGAAAGGCTGACGTCATGGTCATGCTACCAAATCAGGAGGATCTAAAATATGACCCCCGCAACTAAAATGACCCCCTTGGAAAAAATCAGGAGGACGTCAGCAGATGGAAGACCTCATTTATTGCTATGTCATTATGACGTCATCGTCATGTTAGCAGATTGGAGTAATATTCTGCGACAGGGTGATATTTGGATATCGGGTGATGTTCAAATATGATGATCCCCTTGGTGTAATATGATCATCCACCTCTGAGCGGGAAAACCTACATCGAAAGATCCGGTGATGTAGAAATGTCGGGTGATGTTTCAAGATGATGATCCCCTGGACTAAAATGACCCAGTGTTGAAATATCATGATGACGTCATCAGGATATCGACTTGGTTCAGCGTTATGGCACTATGATGTCATCGTCATATTATGTGAGCAGGATCGTGATCATCCTCCTCGAGAGGAAAATATGATGATTACGTCATCGTCATGACTATTTCATTGTTTATCGGACTTGAATGACATCATCAGGATAATGGCTAGGGGGATATTTCACAGCAGGAGGATATTTGGAAATTGGGTTACATTGAGAAATATGATCCTCACAAAATACATAAGGCTGTTGACGGGTAAAGGTCACTATCACCTAAAATTGATGTCTGGCTATTTGGACCGCATGATTTATCAGGTGATAAATTAGATCAGGATGACCTTCTGTAATATGACTGATGTTAAGAAATATGATCCTCTTGCTGTGACTATCAGGTTTGACTCAAACTTTGACCATTCATAACTTTCACACCCTAGCGAATATCAGGGTGATGCAAAAGGCAAACCTACATGAATTTTGATGCTCTTTCTAGATATGAGGTTACTGGAATAAAATATGAACTTTGACAAACTGACCTCATGATGATGACTTACCCAGCCTCTCTATGCATGGTGATCTGCATGACTTACTTTTACCAGACCACCGAAGAACACAAAAACAAGCCAAAGCAGCAAAAAGTTGGGTCCCTATTTTGCCAAGACAAAATGGGGCGTGTTGTGCAACCACACAACACTAGCCAAGTCATTAGAAAAAAAAATGTTCTACTATTGATAACTACTCTTTATTTTATTAAGCGGGGATAATGTTTATCACCTAAATCTCTTAAGGGTATAAGAGTTATCAATCATTAAGAAAACCATTCTATTTTACTAAGGCAAGGTATGCCTAGAGTATATCAACCTTTATGATAATTTAATATCAAAATTGTAAACCATAGAAGACCCTAGGTGGTAAATATGGTCGATTATTGATATGACTTGATTGTGGAACAAGGTGACAAGGAGTCACAAGTTCAACATCATGAAAGTAACTCAGTTAGTCCAAACCAACCTATGATGGGAGTTGATTGTCCAGGTATGGACAATGAATCGAATTGATCCCACACATACTAGACCTAGAGAGAAAGGTCAATATAAACTTACTATAGGACATGACAGCTTATAAGTCGAGTCAGGGTGGTGGACATATGACAATGTTCATTGTGCAACGTGTATGTATGTAAGTCTTTGGCCAATGTAATGCATCAGTCTCTGCATGCATTGTCAGTCCACAGTGCTCCAGATGGCCTAGTGTCTCCAGTAGTGTCATACATAGTTAGAGTGGATCTATAGTTGTGTGACTGTGAGACATTAGTAAGGACACAACACCAGATATTCAGATGGCTTACCTAATGGGTTATAATGTCTAACCTTTCCGTGAAGGGTAGGGCCACTTCTAGTTAGGAAGTTGAGCAGGGGACCGTAGGTCCTTGGTTGGTGGAGAAACACCAGGATGATGCTCTCCTTCCCAAGGATGAGACAAGCCAAGACTTATGGAGACAGATGTCATTGGTTCTAGATATAGTGTTTTTAATTTGATGACCTATTGGTTAATTGTAATGTATAAATTGATTCATGATTCCATGGGCATAACTTGTACATGAATAGTGATGGTTACTCATTGAAGATATGTAAATGATTATTGTATTATAAGCTTTGTTATATTCTGTTTAGAATATGCTTAAATTGATGAAATGATAATGAATCATTATGATTAAGTTTTGATTTGCATAATTATATTGTTATCTAATCTCTTGATTAAGATGCATGTTTATGTTAAATCTTGAGCATTATGGATAGTGATGTTACATATGGTATCAGAGCTACCAGGTTCAATACATGGACCTATGAGCTCACTACTTGATGATTATTTGTATCCAACATTAAGTATGCTAATGTTTGGATGTTCTATGCTAGAATGGTAAGAATTAGAACAACACTTCGTAAGAAGGTAACTAAACATGGACGTTACCTACGTCAATAAAAGATCTTGAAGGCACAAGCCTCAAGGATGAAGAAACTTGAACAGACTGGCTGCTTGGTAGGAGCATGGTTAACTGATGAGGAAACCGTTGCTAATACCATGAAATGCATCAAGCAGGAGTTAAGGAAAGCAGAAAGGATGGCTACCCCTAACTCTACTGATGCATCAACAAGACCCTTTACCCCTAAAGCACTAGCTGTGTCACATCCCCAATTTTGGCTTTGCTTTACTTTTTACTTTTTACTTGGACATAAGTAAATTCATTATGATATTTAGATTAATGACAAGGAAAAATATGGATTATATGGAATGCCATTTATTGAAATTATAGGAATGATTATGTTAATATTGATTTAATAATTGTTTTATGAGATTTGGTTTATTAGTTGAATTAATTGAATAATGATGCATTGATCACATGTATTGTTTGATGACAAGCGAAATAGGATTATAGGTTATCAGATGACTCTTGGAGAAGAGAGAGAGTATCTTTCCAGGAGAGAGATATAGACCTTGGGATATGAATGGTTTATTTACCAAACTGAGTTAAAAGTGTTTAACGGAAAAGTGAACCAATGTGTCATTTGAGGTAAGCTTAGTTTGTCAGTTTACTTTTAGAACCTATTCGACAGGTAGTCGATATTGTTTTATAATCATTTTTAAGTCATATTAAGTCATTAAGATCATTAAATATGTTAATGACGTCATTAAGTTGATTTATGACTATTTATGCTTAACATAAATATTATGACGTTATTGTTGTAAAAAGGTGGTCATACTATTACTAAGTCTTTTGAAGTGTTTTAACCCATTCTTAATGTTAAAACTTTATCATCGAGTTAAGATGACTTGTGTTGTCGAAGGATCGTGATGAGGATCCTAGCTCAACTCAATCACGTTATCCATAACTTTCATTTTAAGTATTATTCTCTTATTGATTACACCATGAAATCAAATAGAGCTAATGTTATATGAATAATATTTGATTTGATCAAATTATATATATAAATGAATGAGTCGAATGAGGAAATACTTCATGATATAATAGTATGGTTTAAGTTGAGTAGCTGAAGGCATCTGATGCAAAGCATCCACCACTCAAACCCTAACACACATTTGTAAATGTATGTTTATGCATTACCTAACATGCATGCATTCTTCATTGTATGTTTATTTGCCTATCGGCAAAACATAACACCATCGGCCACCTTCATACTTATCTCCCTGATGCTAAACTCACCCCGATGTATATCTTTTACACTTGTATCTATCGCAAGATACATTTCCAAATGTACATGCAAATCCTTACCTACAACGCCCGTGACCCTTATGCATCTCTTCAGACTGAACATTCAAACATACAATGTTTGACCTACAAACCCCAGTTTTCGTTACCCATTCTATCGGTCGCCGCTTGCACATAATCCCTTGTATCGTGGGATGTATATTCCAATATACATTCGCAATATGCATACAACCCTTAACCTGTTCTTCCAGTGCCACTACCTACGATAGCCAGTCGCATTTTGTATTTATAGAATAAAAACTCTTCGAACATGCATTTTCAAATATGCATTCGACAGATACTCACAACCTTCACTGTGGGATATACAGGAAATATACCCGACAGTCATTTGTGATATACTCAGAGAATGTATATCTTCAATGTACATACTCAACATGCATTTTGATTATGCATCCGCTAACTCCTTTGTATCCTTTGACCGCGTTGACTGCTTTGTATGCACCGAAGCTTTCTCTCTCCCTTGTATCTGAATTGATGTATGTTTCTCACATACAACAACAATGGACCAAAAGTGATATACACACACTTTGTATGTCTTCTGCAACTCCCACAGATTTTCACTGTTTTGATCTACTTTTTACTTAGCGATTGCTCAGATCGATCTCTTCCTCAAACATGTAGCTCTCTGTACTTCAACAATCTAGCACACAGCCATGCTAGAACCCTTTAATGCATTCCTTGTCTGATCCTGCAAGCATTAACATGAAAAATAGAAAACAAACATAAACCCTAACTAATATGTACACAACCATTCCACTGATTCAAAGAATCAACCAGTGGAATGGATAAATGAATCCATCCGACCTCAGCAAAATGATAAATTCAATACCCAGAAAATAACACAACAGGATCTTATATTGATGTTTTCATAAATGTTTACAGATGCTCTATTACAACTTCCCATCTGAATTGAACTACAACTGACCACCACACTATACTCTACTATCTTCATTCAATCATCTGGGGAGTATTTATCTACTTACCCTCGGTAGTAAAGACTTGGTTCCCAGCGGCTGGGAGACACTTCCAACTAACAGCCTCTAACCGACTAACCAACTCTTAACTAACAACCTAAAAATAGCGAGCATCGGTCAAACATACCTTATTACATTTAATGGTCATTTAGGACCTTATTGAAAACATAAAAATAAACATAAAACAACTAAATGCCTCATGGAGGCCACTATGGGTTAGGTGCACCTGCACCAGCATCTTTTAAGGAATGCTTTAAATGATAAAAACATGATGGTCGAACATACTCATTAAGAGTAACTATTTTCTTTGGTAAGTTTGGAGAAGTTGGCGGCCATGTATAGGAGGAGTGGCGGATGAATCCACCACTATCGCTGATCTCCTTAAATGATGTATTCATCATTTACATTTGTAAATGTTTACACATTTTTAGCTTAGTGGAAGTTGAACCGATGGTCCTTACTGTTGGTTTTGTTATGAGTTTTGATAATTGTTTTGGGAGTGGGAGTGAACATATAGAAATGACTCTTTATGAGTCTGTTTGAAGCTCTTAAAAGACACAACTTGGTTGGTTGATAGCAGATATTAGGTAAGTGTTTAAATTTTTGTAGAGAGGGAGAGAGAAGGCAGAAGAGAGTTGTGGTAGATAGAGAGGAAGCTGGTTAAGTTAAGCAATAGTGTGGCCATCAGGGATGAACATAGTAGTTTGTCACCGGTCTTTATTCTCATTTAAACTGATGTTGTCAAGTAGACATTCCTGTATGTTGTTTTATTAGATAGAGATAAACATATTGAATATTTGTTTTAAGTAATCATTATTACATCTATCTATTCTGTCAGTGGTTAAAAGTAAGATATGATATAATCTGTTTGTGTCAACTTTTATACTATCGTTGTGACTATTTGTCTGAGCCAATGGTAGAGGGAGTCTTAGTAAATCTGAAAGCATCATTTAGCCTGTTCAGGGCCGATGCCAACTTAGGCATTGTATTCAGTTTTGAATAAGCAATGTGAGTCATTTTTACATCTATCTATAACCGATAGAAAGACTCTTCTATTGTTTAGTTTAGTATAAACAAAGTTCTTAGGAATAGTTATAATCTTCTATTAACTAGAAAACCAGTTGCATAGTGAGAAGAGTAATCTTCAGGAATAAGTCGACTAACCTTATCATAGGAGAAATATGTATTGAATTCTTATGAGAATAGTGTAGAGGGATTTCATTAGTAAAACTCTCCATTCAAGAGTAATACGGAATAGAGTTTTAGAGAAGTCGATGGAATTGAACCCAATCATGCTTTCTTTTTTGTGTTTTGTCTAAATGGTATTTTATCCAAGAAACTAGAATCATGGAGAACAATGGTGACTATGAGATATCCTTTGAATCGACAGATTAACTATTCATAGTTAGTTGATTAGGGTATTGAGTTAAAGTTCTTTTCTTATCTAAACTAGAACCATGATGAGATTGGTTAGTAGTAAACCAATTTGTAGAAATAGACCAAGTCTATATGGAATAAACTTGTATAAAGCATATAAGGGTATAAGTATGTAGCAATGAGCTTTGGCTTCATGTATAGTTGAATTGAAAAGGGACTAATAATCTTATTGAGTAGAAGAGAATACCATAGAAATATGTATTGTAAACCTAGTTATGGTTGGGTTAAACCAAAGGTCTTTTCTAAATCTTTTATGATGAATGATATAGTAGAAATATTATAAGTACTCAATGGTTGTTTAAATACCTAGAGTTGATTTGGACCAATAAGGGCTAAATTTGGCAGGGTTACTATTTTTAGTAAGTTTGTATTTGTGCACTGTTGGATACAAAATCTTACATGGACCTCCGGAATGGTGAATTGAAGCTAATGATGAAGAAATCACTTCAATATCATTTGTCATTTGTGAGATATTAAAATTTCAAATTCCAAAAATCCTATTGAAATATTCAAAGTCAAATTTGAGGCACATAGAGGCTCCGGATGGGCCCAAAATTTGGTGGGAAACCCAAGCAGTCTACCTTTAGGTATTCCTTGTGTACAACCATCTTTTGGAGAGCTTTCCAAAAAGGTATTATAATTGAAAATCCAATGGTCCGATCGAAAGTTATGGCCCCACGAAGTTGACCTATTTTTGGGGGGAGATGCAAATTTTGAAATTAAGTTGGTGGCCACCAAAAAGGGCTATATATGACCATTTTTGGGAACCCTTGGGGTAGTAGAATGTAGAGTCAAGAAAAGGTAGGAAAAAAGAAAACCCTAGTTGATTTGGGGTTACAAAAGGCTGAAGATTCTAGAGTCTTGAGAGAGGGAGCTGTAATGTGTTGCAACATGTAGGGGATTCATCCTCTGATTGTATTTGAGCTTCTGTAATGTAATGTTTTGCCTATATTAAAAAAATATCATTCTATTTTCTATGTGCAATTTTTGTTATTGTGTGTTTTATGATTTACCCCTTTCATCAAGTGGTATCAAAGCAAGGGTTCCTGAGTGTGTAGACAAATAGCCGACTATGAGGTAGTTTACACTAGGACCTGAGATTGTGGGTTTGCTACAGAGATCAAGATGCCTCCACGAAGAAACCTTGGTGGGAGGAATGCTTTGATGGAAGAGGGTTTTAGAGCCCTGCAAAGACAAATCAATGAATTGCAAGAGGAGCTGGGAAGAGGGTTCGAACCGAGAAAAAGAGAGGAAAGTGAAGATGAAACTAAAGAAGAGCTATATGAGGAAGAACAAGAAGTTGCGGGAGATCCTGCAGAAGTTAGGTTGTTGAGGGCCATTTCAAAGATTGGAAAGAGGCCCAAGATCAAAGTTTCTACCTATTCGGGAGATTTGAATCTGAAACAACTTATTGATTGGATCAATGATATGGAGGAGTATTTCAAGTATGAAGATGTGGAAGACCCAGAACGGGTCAAGTTTGCAGAGACAAAGTTGAAGGGCCATGCTAGTATTTGGTGGAAGGAGGTCCAGTTAGAGAGAAATAGAAGAGGAAAAGCAAAGATTAAGAGATGGGATCGGATGGTGAAGAAATTGAAGAAGCAGTTCATTCTTGTGGATTATGAGATGGAGTTGCTGAAGAAGCTGTAAGGATTGAAGCAAGGTAACAAGTCTGTTAAAGAGTATACAGAAGATTTTTATAAGATCACTATCAAGATAGGCAATGGAGAGGCCAATAAGCAGAAGGTAGCCCATTACATTAATGGGTTGAGGCCAAGTATTCAAGAAGAGTTGAGCTTGGTCAGAATGACCACCATAGAAGATGCGTACCAGTTTTTCCTGAAGGTCGAAGAGAAGCTGAATAAGAGATTTGAAAGCAAGCAAAGGGGAAGAGGTCAAGGCGGAAGGACTGGTGGAAGACCCTATGGAGGCTGAAATGAAGATCCAAAGAAAAGTGAAGAAGCTGGAACCAGTCAAAATTAGAGAGGAGATAATACCTACCACCCTCATGACCAGAATAATGGTGAGCAAAGAGGAAGAGGAAGAGGAGACCTGGGCAAGGACCTCAAAGAGGAGGTTTCAGAGGAACCTGCTTCTAATGTGGAGAAGAAGGGCATTGAGCATACGAGTGTCCACAACATCAAGGAAGGACAAATAGAAGACCTGAAGGTAATGCACAAGTTGCACATGTAGATGAAGATGCGCACATGTATATGAAGATGCGCAGTTTGAGCATTCTTAAGATGTTGAAAGGGGAGCAACCCTAGTTGTTGGAAGAACTTTGTTGAATGAAGAGAAAGAACCCAATCAGAGGAAGAGTTTATTCCGCACAAGGTGTAAATGTGAAGGTAAGTGTTGTGATATTATTATTGATAGTGGAAGCACTGACAATCTTGTTTCAGAGGAGATGGTTGACAAGTTGAAGTTGACAAGAAGAAAGCATCCACATCCATATCAGATTGCATGGTTGCAGAAGGACCACAGAGCTTTGGTCAATGAGCAGTGTTTAGTGAAGTTGAAGATTGGAGACTACCATGATGAGGTGCTGTGTGATATCATACCAATGGAAGCATGTCATATTCTATTGGGGAGGCCATGGCAGTATGATAGGAGCGCTATCCATGATGGTTGTGCAAACATATATTCCCTAACAAAGGATGGAGTTTGTCATAAATTGAAGCCCTTGAAGGAAGTGGAAGAAAAGGTATGTAGTACTGCCAGAATTTGCTTGGTAGATGGTAGAAAATTTTTGGAGGGTATGAAGCATGAGTGTCATTGCTTTGCATTGATTTCTAAGATTAGTCAAGAGAAATGTGAAGATGTACCAGCAGAAGTCTTAGAAATGGGGCCGACAAGGACCCATGCGGGATTCCTATGATGGGGGTGATGGCAAGGAATGCCATAATGACACCACCCAAAGTGAGTACGGAGAAAATAACTCTGAGGCTAGGAAAGAAGAGGATAGGAGGAGTCATATGGATTTAGAACTATCCCAAGACATGAAAAAGGTGATGCCTCCTAAATTTGATGGATTCCTTAAGCGAAGATGCCACAGAGGCATGGCTTATGGAAATGGAAAAATATTTTGAAATCTGAAACTATAATGAGGTCATTAAGCTGTGTGGGGAGCATTCCAGCTGGCATGTGAAGCATCCACATGATGGATGAACAAAAAGATGGAACTAGGCTTGAGGTCTACAAGCCTTACATGGGATAGGTTCATAGAACTTTTTAGGCAAAAATGGTTGCCTCAACTGTTCTATGATCATAAACTTATAGACTTTTAGAATTTGAAACAGGCTGATATGACTGTGAATGAATATTGGGAAAAATTCACCCGACTGTTGAAGTATGTTCCACAATACCAACACGATGAGAAATTCCACATTCAAAAGTTCATTATGGGGTTGAATACCTAGATTGGGGGCGAGGTTGATGTTCATGGTCCTACTGCAATGGACCAGGTGTATGAAAAGGCCATCAAATAGGAACATAAATTGAAAGCTATGTCATCTTATAGAGAAAGGAACCAAAAGAGATATAATTGGTCTCAATCCTTGCAATCCTTTAAGAAAAAGGGGAAGAAACAAGATTATTTTGAGAAAAATGATAAGGGGGCCAAACATACACAAACTGAGTCCAAGGGAGAGAAAAAGGGGAATAATCACTCCAGGAAGAATGGAGACAATTTTGGCAAACCTTAGGAGAGGTGAGGACTAGTAGGTGGATGCTACACGTGTGGCAGAGATCACTACGCCAATTAGTGTCCCAAAAAAACATAGGGAGCACAACCAAGAGGAAATCCTCTACCCTCTCAACAAGCGGCATTCCAGTAATGCATTCATGTAGCTTTGGACAATAGGCAAGCTAAATACCAAATAACTCCAATTGAGACAACAGGTATTTTATTTGGACTTAAATCAATTTCAGTTTTGATTGATACTAGTGCTACTGAATGCTTTATTTCCCCTAAAATTGCTAGTAAAATTCCTAGAAAATCTAGATTCATGGAAAACAAATGGTCTGTTAAGTATGCAAATCACACCAAGGCATAGGTAGAGTAATGCCTATTTGAGGCTAGGGTTGAACTTCTGAGCTTTACCACAAAAGTAAATCTTTATGTAGCCCCACTAGGCTCGTACGATGTTATCCTAGGGATAAATTAGCTATGGAGACATCGAGCCAAAGTGGACTGTTATGCCAAAACTGTAGAGTGTCTGGATGATTTAGGAAACAAAGTCTTTCTATAAGGGAAACCTAGGGAAATCAAAATAAGACAAATTTATGCTCTGCAAATGAAAAAAGCTCAAAGAAAAGGGTTCTAGCTTTTTACGGTCAAAATGGAAAAGCTTAATGAAACTGAGGAAATTTATTTCCAATATGACTTAATGTTTTATGAATCCCAGAAACTTAATGAAGTTGGGATGAAGGAGTCCATAGGTCAGGAAATACAAGATATGGACAGGTATCCCTTCCTTAGAGATTTTCAGGATGTATTTTCAAATGAATTACCGAGATTACCTCCTAAAAGAGCCTTTGATTTTGCCATTGATATAATTCCTGGGTTAGAGCCTATTTATAAAGCCCCCTATAGAATGAGCACTACAGAACTATTAGAGTTGAAAGTTCAATTACAAGAGTTGTTAGACAAAGAGTTGATTAGACCGAGTGTGTCGTCATGGGGAGCCCCATTTATTTTTGTTAAAAAGAAAGATGGCACTTTGTGGTTGTGCATAGATTACTGCATGTTGAATAAAGCAACCATTAAGAATAAATACCCATTACCTCACATCGATGATCTTTTTGATCAGATGAGGGGAGCAATTATGCTTTCCAAGATCGATCTTCAATCTAGATATCACCAATTGATGTTGAAGGATGAGGACATCCATAAGACAACTTTTAGAACCAGCCATGGACATTATGAATTCACTGTCCTACCTTTTGGATTGACAAATGTGCCGGCGGCATTTATAAATCTTATGAACAGTGTGTTTAGGGACTATCTGGACAAGTTTGTCTTAGTGTTTCTTGATGACATTTTGATCTATTCTAAGAATGAGGACAATCATATACAATATTTGAGAATTGTTCTTCAGAGGTTGAGAGAGCATAAACTATATGGCAAGCTCTCCAAATGTACTTTCTTTCAAAAGGAGATACAATTCTTGGGCCACATAATTTCAGCTAAATGGATAGCTGTGGACCCAACTAAATTTAAGGCTATTTTGGAATGGCCGATACCAAGAAACATACATGAGGTCTGAAGTTTCATGAGCCTTGCTAGTTATTGATGAGTGACAGGTAGCACCCATGAAATACATCTTTTTACCTCTCTTTTTCTCCCTTTTTATTCCATTGTCCTAATGACTGCACCAAAATAGGCTAACAGGGTTGTTCTAATGATGATTAATAAGAGATGAATTACTTAATATCATGATTTCTGATTGAAGGACTAATGTGCATTGAATTGATGGAAATATGCAGAAATCTTCTCTTTTTGAATCAACAGGTGTAGGTGTTCGGGTCAACAATTTTGTGCATCTCCAGAGGTAGTCCTAATGATCTTTGGAGTCGACATTAGCCTGCCATGAATGGTCTCCAATGTTTGCAAATTTGATTGGAAAGGTTTTTGGGATAAGAAGGTGAAGCATCTCTAGAGTTGGATTAAAGTCTTGAGTATCTCTGGAGCTGAATGAGAAGGTCACAAACATATCTCCAGAGCTACAGATAGAAACATACATCTCCGGTGCCTCTTTAGAACAGTGCAGATTTCCAGCACAGCTGTCAACCAGACACTTCCAGCGGTGATCAGGATGCTCTTGATGTTACTCAAATCATCACCTGAGTAATTAAGTGTAGTCTACAGTTAACTGCTGGAAGTTTTTATCTCTTTTTGGTTTTTTCATGAGTTACTAATAAACTAATTTAATCCCTATATTTCAAGGCCTCGCTTCCCATTTGTATTTAAAACTAAGACTTAGATTCAGTGTGGACTTATGTTCCACTCAATCTATTTTTATTGCATGGATATTTATTCTGTAGTTAGACTGTTAGTAGAATAAAGAGATTGATGTTATCTCTTAGATGAACTAGTAGAATAGGGTGAGTGATCTCTCATAAGAGATTTAGATATAAACTTACAGAAGTAGCAGCAAAAGAGGGGCAATTATTCTTCTAATTTCTGTAATCTCATTTTCATATCAATATCTTTCTAAATACAAAGTTTATGGGATTGGACTGAATTGAGTGTAATATTATTCTCTTGTGTTGATTCTTTACTTTGGTTTTCAGCACTAAGGGTGTGCAACAAGGGCCCACTTTCACCACTAAGGAAGAAGGCTAGTACTATTATTTGTTCTTTCAGATTTTGCTTCAAAAGATACTATTTTCATAGATAGATGCATGTTTCAGTTTATAGATTGCTTTAAGTAATTTACTGTTAAATTCTGTTTTCAATATTTCTGGGATTCATTTCATAGCAGATAAATCAGTTTCTTTAAATCAGTAAAAGTTATTAGAGTTAGTTAGATAAAACTGGCAACTATAGGATTCCTAATTACAGATAGCTAAGGACACAGCCCTGGATTTGACATCTGAAATATGATTAAATAATGAGGTACAATGACCCTTGTCATTTTTGGCACCGTTGTCAGGGATATATTGTGTTAATTAGGAAAACTTAGCTAAACAGTTTTAGGATAGATCTTTATGGTTAGAGCTAGAGATTCAAAAGGAAGATACATAAAACATACACCCCATCAACAAACTATAGGGGAAAGTAGTGGGGTGGCACAAGATCTTGTTGAAGAGAGACATCTAGAACCTGTCTTGGAAGCTACATCTAAAATTAATAATCCTTTCAATCCTCCAAATCTTCCACTTGCTGACTATATCCAAGAATTACAACAAAAATTCCAGGCAGATCCTTTGATAGAACCTAATTTCCTAGAACATTAGGGAGAAGAACCAATACCAGACATGGATGATAATCATGATAATCATGATGAGGAAAATCAAGCTCCAAGAACCTTCTCATATCCCATTGTTCTGGCTACTTGAGATAATGCCCCTCTGAAAAATATTTCACATGCACACTTGCCAAATTTTAGGGGTCTTGCTTCTGAGGCTCTAGATCAGTTTTTGTTTGAATTCAAAGTGGTATGCCAAACTTATGATTATGGATCAGATAATCAAAAACTCAAACTGTTTCCCTCAACCCTAAAGGATTATGCAATGAGATGGTTTATGGGCCTGCCCCAAAATTCTATCCATTCCTGGGATCAGATGGAGACAGAATTCTTGAGAAAATACTAGGACTATTGTAGAGTCAATGATAAGAATGAAGAGTTATTCAAAATTAAACAAAGAGAGGAAGAGACATTAGAGGATTATGTGGATAGGTTCAACTTCTGTTTGAGAAGGTATGGCAACCTGGTAAATCACTCTTTGGCTAGAACCCTGTTTGTAAAGGGATTAGATAAAGAATCAAAATAGGCATTGGATCTGATGGGAAAAGGTAATATCAACAAAATGGATATGCCTACTATAGAAGAACTCTGTAGGAATTATTCCAGAACCCAAGATGGAGTGAGAATGCCCAAATCTTTCAAAGGGAAGAATGAAATAGGATAGTTAATGGAAGAGATTGCAAATCTAAAAATAGATATCCTAGTCCACCTAAATACCACATTGGATGGGATTCAGGCAAAAACTAGAACAAGTGAACCACTCTCAATCTATTGTCCTAGGTGTAGAAACAAGCATCTGTTGAGATATTTCCCTTTAGACAAGTCAGAGATCTGTCAGATCTGTGACAAGGAACATCCTACCGGTCAATGTAGTCAACTTCTAGCCCTAAAAAGGCTGAGTAAGAAGAATGCCATCATAGAAGAAGAGTTGAACTATGTAGGACAAAAACAAGCTAGGAATTTCCCTTATAATCAGTACCCAAGCCAGCCTTCTTATAGGGGTCCTTCTAATTGGGGAAATAATCAATGGAATCCAACTTGGCATGGGCCTCAAAACAATCCTCCTTGAGGACAATAGGATTGGCCAAATCAACAATGGCAAAACCAACATTGGCAAAATTAGCCCTGGGGAAATCAACAATAGCCACCACAGTTTGGATCACAAAACATGCAGCCTCAATGGGGTCCTCAAGAAGGGTATAATCAACAATACTAGGGACAACCTAGATGTTTCCAACCTCAACAACATGCATTACTAAATGGACCTCCCAACACACAAGGTCAGTCACAAAACGAACCAGATAGTCAACCACCCTTACGACTCAACCTATACCAAATCCATAAAATAAACAGGGAGCAACTGTTTACATGACAGAACAAGAGAACATGGCTGGTATTAATGCTATATATCCCAATAATCTCCAGCTGCATTCTGGGAAAGCATTCCCAAGACCATCTCCTCCAACTATAGTTGAAGTAACTAATGATGTGGAACCTAAAAATTCATCCACTCAACTTCTAGAGGAGATTACTACTGAAACAGTGCAAAAAGAATCATCCTTGGATAACTCTAGAGTTCCTCCTAAAAGGATGACTCTGGAGAACATTCTTGAAAACATTTCTGGTAAAAGCTCTGGAGATGCTCTAGAGATGGAAAAACTAGCACCATACCCATAACGACTCAAACAACATGTTCCCCAGAAAAAAGATCTTACAAAAACAAGTCCAATCTACCCTGGAATTAGAACTGTTACAAGAAATTAGACAACTAAACATTGAAATTCCACTCCTCCAAGCAATCAAAGATGTACCAGAACTGAACCAATTCATCAAACAATATTGTGTCAAAACACAAGGCAAGAAGAAAAAGTTTCCTTCTACAATCTAGGTGGAAGGGAAAGTAGTAGATCTACTAATGGGAGAAATGCTCCTCCCAAAATATGGAGACCCTGGAAATCCTGTCATAACTGTTTACATCTCAGGGGTAGTAATTTAAAATGTTTTGGTTGATTTGGGAGCAACAATAAATGTGATGACAGTTCATACAATGGACAAATTATCCCTCACAAGTATCCAATCCACATCTACAATCCTTCAACTTGTTGACCAGTCAGTAGCTATTCCGAAAGGGGTAATTACTAATGTCCCAGTTGTGATAGAATCATAGGAATTCCTAGTAGACTTCCTGATATTGGAACCAAGAAACCAGATCCACTGATATTAGGAAGACCATGGCTGGCTACAACAACAACATCCATTGATTGTCGAACTGGGGATATGGTCATTTCTAATGGGATAGATTTGAAGAAAATATCTTTGTATCCTCCAACTAAACAATCAATACTTTATACAGGAAGAGTATGGGTGGATGAGCCAGATAACATGGAAAATAGTGCCTCAGTAGCTATGGTCACCATCAAGGAATATTTGGGTGAATTGGAAGAAGAAATCTACTATGATACAACATAAGACATTACCCACATTCTAATTGATGAGGATGTAATGGAGCTTGCCCAACATTCTAGAAGAGAACTTCTTACTTCTGCTCATTATACCCTAGCAAATATCATTCCTTGTGGACAGATTTTTTACAGAGACTTAGCCACATTCCACATGTTGCTTCCCCATTCTTTTCCCCTCAATACCATGACTCCAGTATATGGATTGACTACATCCATGGATCAAATCACAAAACAGGTCATGATTTTACCAGGAAAAACACTTAATATCAACACCCAGTTAGCAACAAATCAAGAAGAAAAACTTATCCAACTCTAGATTTCCCATTCAACAGGTTTTGCTTAGGAATACCAAGATATGAAGGGCATCCCTCCTAAGATCTGTACCCATCATATATACACTAAAGATATCAATCCTGTCAGACAACCCTAGAGAAGATTGAATCCTGCTTTAAAAGACGTTGTTAAGACTGAAATAGTAAAATTGTTGCAAGCAGGGTTTATATATCAAATCTCAAGCAGTCAATGGGTCTCACCCCTAGTCATAGTGCCTTAAAAGAATGGGAAATGGAGGGTGTGTATTGACTATAGGGAGCTAAACAAAGATACAAAAAAGGACTACTTTCCCTTACCATTCATTAACCAAGTGCTGGACAACCTTGCTGGGAGAAAGTGTTTTTCTTTCCTAGATGGGTTCAGTGGGTATAACCAAATCCAAGTAGCACCTGAAGATCAGGAAAAAACCACTTTCACCTATTCTTGGGGAACTTTTTCCTACAAAGTTCTTCCATTTGGACTATGTAATGCCCCAACTACATTTCAGAGGCTTGTTTTAGCCATTTTTGCTAAATTAGCAAATGAGTGCATGGACGTCTATATGGATGACTTTACTATGTATGGAGACAACTTTGAGGAAGCTCTCATAAACCTTGAGAAAGTACTAAAATGCTGTGAGAAGAATCAATTATCCCTAAGCCATGAAAAGTGCTTCATGATGGTGGAGGAAGGAATTGTATTGGGACACCACATTTGAGCAAATGGGATCAAAGTAGATCAAAACAAAATAGAAGTAATCCAACAATTACCTTCACCCAAAAATTAGACAGATGTTAGAATTTTTCTGGGTCATACATGATACTATAGGAGATTCAAAGAAAATTTTAGTAGAACATCTGCCCCCCTGTTTACCTTGCTTAACAAAATCACAGAATTTTTATGGACAACAGACTGTTAATCAACATTTGAAACCCTAAAAGAGAAGCTTACTATCACACTTGTTTTGAGAGGACCTAATTGGACTTTACGATTCCATATACAAACTGATGCTTCAAATGAGTCCATTGGGGGAGTTTTAGGGCAGAAGGAGGAAGGAGAAAGTATGCATGCCATCTATTACATCAACAAAAACTTTACCTCTGCAGAAATAAATTACACCACAACTGAAAAAGAATTCTTGGCAGTCATCTATGCTATATACAAATTCAGGCATTATATCACTGGATATAAAATATTTGTTCATACTGATCATGTAGCCATCAAATATGTAATGAATAAGCTAGTAGTGGGTGCAAGGATCATTCGGTGGTTATTGCTATTGCAGGAATTTGACATCACCATAGTTGATAATCCGGGCAAGTTTAATTTAGTTACTAATTTTTTGTCAAGATTGCATACAGGAGGAGAAAACCAGCCAGTGGAGGACAGGTTTCCAGATGAACATCTTTTTTCTATCTCTTCTACTGCACCTTGGTTTGCTGACATAGCTAATATCTTAGCTACAGGATTGTATCCATCCCATTTTACCTCAAAACAAAAGAAACACTTAGTTAAGGAAAGCTTATCTTACAAATGGTTAAATGGTTTGCTATTTAAATGTGGTCCTGATTTCATTTTAAGCAGGTGTTTAAAAGATGATGAAATTTTTTGTGTTGAGAGCATGTCATGATGAACTTTCTAGTGGGCATTATTCTTCCCACATAACTATCCACAAGATCCTAGGAGCTGGTTACTATTGGCCCTCTATTCATAAGGATACCAAGAAGTATGTGTAGTAGTGTGATCAGTGCCAAAGGATGGGATAGCCAACCTTCACCTAGGAGATGTTATTGATTCTCAAGTAATAATGGAGCCGTTTGAACAGTGGGGTCTAGACTTTGTGGGACCAATTTCTCCACCTTCATCAGGCAAAGAGTATATTTTGGTATGCATAGACTATGTGACTAAATGGGCTGAGGTTCCAGCTTTGCAATTTGCAAGAGAAGAGAAAGTGGCTGATTTCCTTTATAATAAGATTTTCTTGAGGTTTGGAGCCGCAAGACCCATAGTTTTAGACAGAGGACCTCAGTTTACTTCACAGGTAATCAAAGCATTCATAGATCTATATCAAGTCAAGCACAGGAAATCTTCACCTTACCATCCTCAAGCCAATGGGCAGGTAGAGGTGACTAATAGGGAACTTGAGAACATTCTGACAAGGACAGTGACAATGAATAGGAAAGATTGGGCTAATAGATTACCTGAAGCAGTTTGGGCTTACAATACCACTTGGAAGTCCACAACAAAATTCTCACCTTATGAATTAGTTTATGGAAAAAAACCTATTTTTTCTATAGAATTTGAACTCCAGATAATTAAAACTGCATTAGCTATTGGTCTACCATTGTCCATAGCCCAACAAAATAGAATTCTTCAGCTCAATGAGTTAGATGAAATCTGGATAGAAGCCATTCAGCAAACAAACCTAGTCCAATATCAAAGGAAGCAATGGCATGACCAACACATCAAGAGGAGGACATTTCAAAAAGGTGATTGGGTTCTTCTTTATGATTCTGAATTCAAGGAGTTCAAAGGGAAGTTACAAACTCATTGGATGGGTGCTTATCAGATAAAGGAAGTTTTTGAGAATGGAACAGTGCTATTGGAACCTATTGATGGAAGCACTGACACATTTTTAGTGAATGGTAATTGAATTAGACTCTATAAATGGCCATCCACTAAGGAAGAGTTCATCAAAGATTTGTGTTTGGTGACATGGGGTACATCCTTTGTCACAATTTTGGACTGAAAAAAAAAAAGAGAAGGTTGAAAACCAGCAAATGGCGGCCTTCTTAAAAAAAAGAGGAAGATTGAAAACCAATAAATGGCTGTCTTTCTCGACCAAGGGGATTGAAAACTAGCAAATGGTGGTTCCCTTCTTCATACCAGATAAGAATAATCAAGCTACGGAGGTGATCAGGTGCCTGGAGTTACTCAAACACACCTCCGGTGCTTGCAAATAGGAGCACCTCCGACGCTTGCAAATAAGGAGCACCTCCAATGCTCACAAACTAGAAGCACCTCCGGTGCTCCACCAATAAAGAGCTATTTAGAATATAATAAATTGGGAGGGCACCCACCTCTCTAGGTAATAAAGTAGAGATGTCATTTGATGAGGTCATCATGACTCTTCCTCCACTTTATGATAGGAACAAAGATGAAGTCAACACACATTCAGGGAGAAATCATTACTTTCGTTTGCATAGATACTTACAAAGGACTATGTTGATGTCACTTGGATACATGGATTCTTGAACCACTCTGTGAGAATGATTGCAGGTTGTGTGACAATAAGATACTGACATCATTTCACACCACGACGAAGCTGCTCAGGTGCCATGATACATCAAGTCTCATCACCGCCGCAACATTTCAGCCAAGTACACTAGTTCCTCATCATTATGATTGGTTTAGGTAATTCTCTCTTAATTAAACATTAACTAGTAACTATCTTGTCATTTCTATTTTTGGGTGTTGTCATTATGACACGTCCTCCTGCCATTATTTTCCTTCCCAAATTCATGCATGCCACCATCTTTGCTACATTGTCACCATTCCCACGAAGTGTCCCATCACTCTGCTTCAATTATGACCACATAAGACACTCTAACCAAATTTAAGTTCCTTTTCCATAGTCCAATCCATTAAATGAATTGACATAATAATCCTCATTCAAAACATCAAAATACCCTGAAGAACAGAGTCAGCTGATATAGTCCTCCGGAGCCTTCGGAGTTAAAGGAGATAGAACAAATTACATAGGAGAGTGAGGGATTTAGCATAGAGGATAAAAAAGGACTTAGAAATGGGGCTTAAGAAGAAATCAAAGCCAGAAAGTGTTACAGGTCTTTTGCAAGATAATGTTGCAGTAGACATTCTGAGGAACGCAGGATGGCTGGAGTTTTTAGAAAAATTTGAAGGGTTTCAAGAGGATATTTTTGATGACTTCCTAAGAAACCTAAGGGACAATTAGACAGTTGTAAGGAGTGTTCAGGTCAATCTCTCTGCAACCACTATTAGTCATATTTCTGGATTGCCTGAACAAGGTGAGAGGTTCTACCATTTAAAAACTTTATATGCTGATTTGATTAGGAATTTCTCTATTGAAGGTGAACCTGCAATACAGTTACATTCAAGTAAGAACAAGGTTAAAGGAATTCTTAGGTCCTCACTTCCAAACCCTTAGAAATCTATACCTATATGGTTGATGAAATATTTCACATGTGATGGTCAATTTTCCTTAGTTCTAGGACCAATAATGAAAATGTTGATTTTTCTAAGGCATGGGAATGTACACCCTGAATTCAGCATAAATATTCCCAACTTTCTGTACTCTACCATTAGAGCAGCTGCAGAAAAGTATCAACAAAACAAGGGTCCTATGAAACACCATGGCCTCATTTTTTTGATAGTCAAACATCACTTTTTGTCTCAAGCTAATGGGGAAGAATTATGGAAGACATTTCTAGATAACAAACCCCAGGATAGAGAACCAGAGAGGGCTCAGGAAGTGGGTGAGGGTTCCTCTACCCAGCAAGAATAGGAGACAGAGCCTTCAACTTCCTCAGCAACTATTGAAAAAGGTAAAAAGTCCTCACTGGAGGCAACTTCATCTGCTACCCCTGTTTCTGACAAGAAGAGGAAAGGAAAAGAAATTAGAGAACCTGTTATTGAGCATACACCATTTATGACTCGCTCAACAAGAAGAAAGATGACTTTGGCTGAGGAGTCTTCTCCAAAGGAACCAACAAGTGAAAGCCAGGCTCATAAAACAAAGAGAATTCCAAAGAAAATTGACTCTAACATACATTATTGGGTTGAAGAGCCATCCCATGACTTAGATGACATTCCTCTAATAAGAAAGAAGAAACAGAGAGAGGTTTCTCCTAAGCCACCTGTTCATCTAAGTCCAACTTCACAACATTCTCCTTCTCTGGAGTCAGTTTAAAAAGAAACTTATACTATTTCCTCTTATTCTAAGGATGATACACTTGCTCCGAAGGCACCTGCTCCACCTATGCTATGGAGAAGCAAAAGGAAAAGGTAGCTCTCCCAAGCTGAAAAAGATACTGCTCTCCTAGCTGAAGTCCTTTTAGGTGTCAGAACTTATGAGGAGAAAGTTGGGACTTCATAAGAGGACCCAAGAAGAAATTCAAGACAGGGAGGCTGCAGGGGAAGTTGAAGCAGAGAAAATGGATGCAGCTAGCAGTGAAGAGCCAATGGCTATCGGAGCCCTTGATGTACAAAAAATAGAAGAAGAAATAGGAGCATATTCTCACCCCTCTGACCAAGAGTGTACTGAAATTTCAAAAGAACAATAGATGTTAGAGGAGATTGATAATCTAAAAAGATTATTATGGGGGAAAAACTTGATTATCATTGACCTCAAGAAGGTCAGGATGGAGAAAGAGGAGGAGCAAAAATAGGTAATTGAGAAACTACAAACAAAGCTCCAGAGTAAACAACAAATAATTCAGGAGAAGGAAACATAATTAGAAGCCCAGAAGACTGAGATAGCTAAAATTCTTAAGGAAAAGGAGGCAGAGGTAGTACAGGACATTTTTTATCTTACCAAGGCCAGAGACAATGGTCTCATAATAATTGCAACATTAATTGAGAAAGTACAGAGCCAAGATAAATAATTGACTTGGGCCAACAATAAAATAGATGATCAGGAGGAATATATTCATGAGTTAGCTGGCCCAGGGGCAACCAGTTAATAGGAGGTACAAATAGATCCATATGTGGGTCTAATCCCCATTGATATTCCTAAGGCCCTATTCCACTGGGAGAGGAGATGTAGATAATATGAGGCTTCTAAACCTATGCTGGAATTATAAAGGGCAGTTACTACCATGACAAAAAGAGTAGAAACCCTGGAGGAAAAAATCATTCAGATGGCCTCCATTTCTTCTGAGATTCTATCTTGCAGGCCTCGAAGTGCCAGTTATGCTATGTTCTTATAGGAGAGAGTCCTGCAAAGGAAGCTATCTTTGGTCCTGTCTGATCTGACTGAGAACACAGAAACAACATAGAGGTTCATGGAAGAATATACAAGTTCTGATGAAGACAAAAATATACAGGTTCATGAAGAATATACAAGTCTTGAGCATCTCCGGAGCTGAACGAGAAGGTCACAAACATATCTCCAGAGCTACAGACAGAAATATACAGCTCCAGCGCCTCTTTAGAATAGTGCAGATTTCCAGCACAGTTGTCAGTCAGACACTTCTAGTGGTGATCGGGATGCTCTTGATGTTACTCAAATCATCATCTAAGTAATTAAGGGCAGTCTATAGTTAACTACTGAAAGTTTTTATCTCTTTTTGGTTTTTGCATGAGTTACTGATAAACTAATTTAATACCTAAATTTCAGGGCCTCACTGCCCATTTGTATTTAAAACTAAACTTCAGATTCAGTGTGGACTTCTATTCCACTCAATCTATTTTTATTGCATGGATATTTATTCTATAGTTAGACTGTTAGTAGAATAAAGAGATTGATGTTATCTCTTAGATAAACTAGTAGAATAGGGTGAGTGATCTCTCATCACAGATTTAGATATAAAATTACAGAAGTAGCAGCAAAAGAGAGGTGATTATTCTTCTGATTTCTGTAATCTCATTTTGATATCAATATCTTTCTAAATACAAAGTTGATGGGATTGGACTAAATCGAGTGTAATATTATTCTCTTGTGCTGATTCTTTACTTTGGTCTTCAGCCCTAAGGGTGTGGAGCAAGGGCCCACTCTCACCACCAAGGTAGAAGGCTAGTACTATTATTTGTTCTTTCAGATTTTGCTTTAAAAGATACTTACTATTTTCTTAGATAGATGCATATTTCAGTTTATAGATTGCTTTAAGTAATTTACTGTTGAATTCTATTTTGAATAGTTTTGGGATTCATTTCATAGAAGATAAATCAGTAAAAGTCATTAGAGTTAGTCAGATAAAACTGGTAACTATAGGATTCCTAATTGTAAATAGCCAAGGACACAGCCCTAGATTTGACATCTGAAATATGATTAAATGATGAGGTACAATGACCCTTGTCAGTTATTACAGGAAGTTTGTGAAAAACTTCTCTAAAATTGCATATCCTATAACTTCCTTACAAAGAAAAGGTAAGAAATTTGAATAGTTAGATAAGTGCCAAGAGGTCTTTGACCTATTGAAGGAAAAATTGACTTCAGCATCAATTTTGAAAGTACCCGACCCAGAGGGTCAATTTGTAGTCATTACTGATGCCTCAAGAGAAAGCTTAGGTGGTGTACTAGTCTAGGATGGGCAGGTTATCGTGTATGAATTGCGTAAAATGAAAAACTATGAACAAAATTGTGCCCCACATGATTTGGAACTTGTAACAGTCATTCACACACTTCAAATGTGGAGACACTATCTCCTTGGAAAACCTTTTGAGCTGAAAATAGATCATTAGGGACTCAAATATCTGTTCACTCAACCACATCTTAATGCCCAGCAAAGAAGATGGTTGGAATTCATCTCAGATTATGATTTTCAGATAAAATATATACAAGGAAAAAAAATAGAGTGGTAGATGCTTTGAGTAGGAGAAGGCACATCTCCTCTATGATTTCCATACATTCTGATTTTAGGAATCATGTGCTACAAAAATCGAAGGGAGATGAGTTTTACGAGCAAGTAAAACTGATGCAGGAGCATCCAGTGGTGTAAGGGCAATCTTGCATCACCCAAAAAGATGTTGATTCAAAATCATTAAATTTTTTTTCATTTCTTTCCATAATTAGTATTTTTGGTTCCATAATCTCTTGAATAATCATGTAGGACTTTTAGTTTTTCCAAACTGCTAAAAATAACAAACTGCTATTTTTTGAAAGTTTAACTGCCATTTCTGGAAAGTTTGTATTTGGGCAAAGGTTGAAGCAAAAATTTATAGGAAGGTTTGTAAATGAAATACAAGACCTTTGGCGAAGGAATCAGGCATGATCATTTGTGAGCTAAAAGATATTAAAGTTTCTGTTTTCTGAAAAGCCCCTGAAAATTTCTTAAACCAGATATGAGGCACTAAAACATCCCACAACATCCTGAAAAGTTGACAAAAATCCATTTATGATTTCTAGTGTGATAGTTCACTTTGTAATCTTTCCATTTCTTCAAATGGCATGTCAATCGGATGCCCAGATCAAAAGTTATGCTTTCTGGAAGTTGACCTACTTTTGGAGGGAGTTGTAAATTTTGAAATTTAGCTGGAGGCTGCCAAAAGGGCTATTTATGACTATTTTTGGGAACCATGGGAAGTAGTAGAGTTAAGGGGAAAGTGTAGAGTCAAGAAGAGGTGGGAAAAAAAAAACCCTAGCTAATTTGGGTTTTCAGAAGGCTGAAGATTCTAGAGTCTTGAGATAGGAAGTTGTAAAGTGATGCAACATGTAGAGGATTCATCCTCTGATTGTATTTGAGCTTTTGTAATGTAATGTTTTGCTTATATCAATAAAAGATTATTCTATTTTCTGTGTGCAATTTATGTTGTTGTGTGTTTTGTGATTTACCCCCTTCATCAAGTGGTATCAGAGCAAGGGTTCCTGAGTGTGTAGACAGATCGCTAACCCTAAGGTAGTTTGCACCAGGACCCGAGGTTGTGGGTTTGTTGTCGAGATCAAGATGCCTCCACAAAGAAATTATATTGGGAGGAATACTTTGATGGAAGAGGATTTTAGAGCCCTACAAAGGAAAAAACTCAATGCATTCCAAGAGGAGCTGTGAAGAGGATTTGAGCCGAGAACAAGAGAAGAAAGTGAGGATGAAGTTGAAGAAGAGCTATCTAAGGAAGAACAAGAAGTTGCAGGAGATCCTATGGAAGTTAGGTTGTTGAGGGCCATTTCTAAGTTTAGAAAGAGGCCCAAGATCAAAATTTCTACATGTTCTAGAGATTTGAATCTAGAACAACTTATTGACTGGATCAATGACATGGAGGAGTATTTCAAGTATGAAGATGTGGAGGACCCAGATCGGGTCAAGTTTGAAAAAACAAAGTTGAAGGGCCATGCCAGTATTTGGTGGAAGGAGGTCTAGTTAGAGAGGAACATAAGAGGAAAAGGAAAGATCACTAGATGGGATCAGATGGTGGAGAAACTAAAGAAGTAATTCATTCCTATGGACTATGAGATGGAGTTGCTGAAGAAGTTGCAAGGACTGAAGCAAGGTAACAAGTCTGTTAAGGAGTATACAGAAGACTTTTATAAGATTACTATTAGGATAGGCCATGCAGAGGCCAACAAGGAGAAGGTATCTCGTTACATTAATGGGTTGAGGCCAAGTATTCAAGAGAAGCTGAGCTTGGTCAGAATGACCACCATAGAAGATGTGTACCAGTTTTCCCTGAAGGAGGAAGAGAAGCTAAATAAAAGATTTGACAGTAAGCAAGGGGGAAGAGGTCAAGGCAGAAGGACTAGTGGAAGACCCTATGGAGGCTGAAATGAAGATTTAAAGAAAAGTGAAGAAGTTGGCACCGGTCGAAATTATAGAAGAGATAATACCTACTGCCATCATGACCAGAACAATGGTGAGCAAAGAGGAAGAGGAAGAGGCTGACCTAGGCAAGGACCTTGAAGAGGAGGTTTCAGAGGAAATTGTTTCCAATGTGGGGAAGAAGGGCATCGAGCATACGAGTGTCTGCAACATCAAGGAAGGACAAATAGAAGACCTAAAGGTAATGCACGAGTTGCACATGTAGATGAAGATGCACAGTTTGAGCATTCTGAAGATGCTGAAAGGGGAGAAACCCTACTTGTCAGAAGGAACTTTGTTGAATGAGGAGAAAGAACCCAATCAGAGGAAGAGTTTATTCCACACAAGGTGAAAATGTGAAGGTAAGTGTTGTGATATTATTATTGATAGTGGAAGCACTGACAATCTTGTTTCAGAGGAGATGGTTGACAAGTTGAAGTTTATAAGAAGAAAGCATCCACATCCATATCAGATTGCATGGTTACAGAAGGACCATAGACCTTTGGCCAATGAGCAGTGTTTAGTGAAGTTCAAGATTGGGGACTACCATGATGAGGTGCTGTGTGATATCATACCAATAGATGCATGTCATATGCTATTGGGGAGGTCATGGCAGTATGATAGGAACACTATCCATGATGGTCGTGCAAACACATATTCCCTAACAAAGGATGGAGTACATCATAAGTTGAAGCCCTTGAAGGAGGTGGAAGAAAAGGTATGTAGTATTGCCAGAATTTGCTTGGTAGATGGTAGAAAATTTTTGGAAGGTATGAAGCATGAGCGTCATTGCTTTGCATTGATTCCTAAGATTAGTCAAGAGAAATGTGAAGATGTCCCAACAGAAGTCTCAGATATGTTGGAGGAATTTCAGGATATTGTCTCCGATAATATACCAGAAGTTTTACCACCAGTGAGGAAGATAAGTCATCAAATGGATTTGATACCAAGAGTCAGTTTGCTAAATAAGGTAGCCCAAAGAATGATCCCTACAGAGAATGAAGAGCTGAATAGACAAGTTTAGGAGTTGTTGAGGAAGGGATTGATAAGGGAGAGCCTAAGTCCATGTATGGTACCTGCAGTACTAGCACCGAAGAAAGATGGAGAGTGGAGGATGTGTACAAACTCTCAAGCCATCAAAAAGATCATTATCAAGTATAAATTTCTATTGCCTAGAATGGATGACATCATGGATTGTTTGAGTGGAGCCAAGTACTTCACGAAGATTGACCTGAAGAGTGGGTATCACTAGATCCGAATCAAAGAAGGAGATGAATGGAAGATAGCCTTAAAGACAAAGGAAGGTTTGTATGAGTGGTTAGTCATGCCACTTGGGCTAACCAATGCACCGAGAACATTCATGTGGCTCATGAATGAGGTATTGAAAGAGTTCTTGGGAAGTTTTGTTATTGTTTATTTAGATGCCATTTTGATTTTCAGTAAGACTTGGGATGAACATCTAATGCAT
Source organism: Cunninghamia lanceolata (assembly GCA_027924645.1). Lineage (NCBI taxonomy): Eukaryota > Viridiplantae > Streptophyta > Pinopsida > Cupressales > Cupressaceae > Cunninghamia > Cunninghamia lanceolata. Next base: position 9,957,958 of record BSBN01001531.1, on the reverse strand, counting down.
ATCAGAAGAGTTTTAGAGAAGCTGAGGGAGGAGAAGTTGCTGATTAATCTAAAGAAATGTAGTTTTACAAAGAAGGAGTTGGTATAACTGGGATTTGTTGTCTCTGAAGAAGGTCCTAAGATGGACCCAGAAAAAGTAAGGGCTATCCTTGAATGGCCTATATGCCAAGGAGTGCTACAGAGGTACGATCTTTTTATGGTTTGGCAAGTTTTTACATAAAGTTTATCAGAAATTTTAGTAGCATTTGTGCACCCCTAACTAAGACAATGAGAGAGGATAGAAAAGAGTTTAGATGGGTTAAAGGAGCAGACAAAAGCTTTGATACATTGAAGCAAAAAGTCACAGAGCAACTTGTTTTGGCACTTCCATATTTCAATAAGGTATTTCGAGTAGATTGTGATGCTAGTGGTAGTGCTATAGGAGTTGTTTTGAGCCAAGAAGGTAGGGCCTATTACCTATTTTAGTGAGAAGCTTAATGATGCCAAGAAAACATATTTTGTTTATGATGAGGAGTTTTATGTAATACTTTAGGCTTTGAAGAAATGGAGACATTATTTGTTGCCAAAAGAGTTTGTTTTATATACTGATCATCAAGCTTTGTAGTATCTTAATAGTCAAGGAAAGTTGAACCAAAGGCAATTAAAATGGGTTGAGTTTTTGTAGATCTATACCTTTGCTTTGAAGCACAGGAGTGGGAAGTCCAACAAAGTTACAGATGCCTTGAGCAAAAGGCAAAATTTGTTGACAGAAATGAAGATAGAGGTTGTTGGGTTTGATGAGATCAAAAGTTTATATCTTGAAGATCCAGATTTTGTAGAGGCTTGGAAAGCTTGTTCAGAATCTGTTACTTTAGACAGGAAAAAATAGTTGGATTTCATAATCCAAGATGGCATGTTGTTTAGGGGAAGCTAGTTGTCCATTCCAAGGAGTTCCATGAGAGAGAACCTGATTAAGGAGAAGCATAGTGGGGGATTAGCTCGACAGTTTGGTTGAGCTAAGACCATTGCTATTGTTAGTGAACCTTATTATTGGCCACAGTTGCAGCAAGATGTGAGGAAATTTGTGCAGAGTTGTAGAGTGTGTCAGATGGCAAAAGGGATAAATCAGAATATAGGACTATATCAGCCATTACATATACCAGAGAAGACATGGGATGATATTAGTATGGATTTTATTCTTGTTTTACCAAGGACATAGAGAGGACATGATTCTATTTTTGTTGTGGTGGACAGATTCTTGAAGATGGCACATTTTATTCCTTGTAAGAAGACTAATGATGTTCATATTGCAGAGTTATTTTTCTGGGAGGTGGTGAGATTACATGGTCTACCTAAGAGCATAGCTTTAGATCGAGATACCAAGTTTGTTGGTTATTTCTGGAGGACATTGTAGAAGAAGTTGAAGATAGATTTGAAGTTCAGTTCTACACACCATCCACAAACTGATGGATAGACAGAAGTGGTGAATAGGAGTTTGGGTAACCTGCTACGATCCTTAGTAGGAGATAAGCCCAAGGGATGGTATTTGATTTTGCCAAAAGTAGAATTTGCTTACAACAATTCTGTCAATAGGAGTACTGGTAAATTGCCATTCCAGATTGTATATGGGAATAGTCCAAGAAATGCTTCAGAGTTAAGGAAGTTGGACAAATGAGAAAAGACAAGTACCGAGGCTGAAGACTTTGTAGAACACCTGAAGAATTTACATGAAGAGGTGAGAAAGCACATTAATAAGATGAATATTGAGTACAAGACTAAGGCAAATTAAAAGAGGATATATAAGGAGTTCCAGGTAGGAGATGAAGTCATGGTTCACTTGAGAAAAGAACAGGTTCCAATTGGAACATATAATAAGTTGAAAATGAAGAAATTTGGGCCATGTACAATCTTGAAGAAGCATGATTCAGGAAATGCATATGAGGTAGAGTTGTCGAGTGGGATCAATATTTCCCCTATGTTCAACATTGCTGATTTAACAAAATATCATTAAGGTGGCATATAGGGTGGACCAACAGAAGAACAGTGGAGTATTCTGGCATCTACTTCAACAGAGTAGATAGAAGAGATCTTGGATAGCCATGTGGGAAGAAGTACTTGGAACAAGCAATATGAAGAATATCTGGTGAAATGGAAAAGAAGGCATGTTGAATATTCTTCTTGATTGTCTAAGGCAGAGGTTGACCATTTGGGTTTTCCTCAAACAAACACCTGAGACGTGATAGGGTCACTTCTCAAATTACCCTGGGTGTCTGATGCAGGAATATCCAGTGGTGTAAGGGCAATATTACATCACCCAAAAAAGAGTTGATTCAAAATCATTGAAGTTGTTTTAATTTCTTTCCATAATTAGTATTTCTGGTTCCATAATCTCTTGACTAATGATGTAGGACCTTCAATTTTTCCAAACTGTTAAAAATAGCAAACTGCTATTTTTGAAAAGTTTAACTGCCATTTCTAGAAATTTTGTATTTGGGTACGGGTTGAAGCAAAAATTTACAGGAAGCTTCATAAATGAAATACAAGACCTTTGGTGAAAGAATCAGGCAAAGATCATTTGTGAGCTGAAAGATATTAAAATTTTTATTTTTTGAAAAGCCCCTAAAATTTTCTGAAACCATATATGAGGCACTAAAACATCTCATAACGTCCCGTAAAGTTGATAGAAATCTATTTACAGATTTTTAGTGTGATATTTCACTTCGCGATCTTTCTAACACTTCAAATAGTATGTCAATCAGACACCCGGATCAAAAGTTATGCTTCCCAGAAGTTGACCTACTTTTGGAGGAAGTTGCAAATTTTGAAATTTAGCTGGAGGCCACCAAAAGGGCTATTTATGACTATTTTTGGGAACCCTGGGCAGTAGTAGAGTTAAGGGCGAAAGTGTAGAGTCAAGAAGAAGTGGGAAAATAGAAAACCTAGCTGCTTTGGGGTTACAGAAGGCTGAAGATTCCGTAGTCTTAAGATAGGAAGCTATAATGTGATGCAGGCTGATGAGGATTCATCCTCTTATTGTATTTGAGCTTCTGTAATGTAATGTTTTGCCCATATCAATAAAAGATCATTCTATTTTCTATGTGCAATTTTTGTTGTTGTGTGTTTTGTGATTTACCCCCTTCATAAAAAATAGGCCCTTGAAGAAAACCCCCAGAATCTGAGATATGAAGGATTTAACCTTGAACCAGATGGGTTATTAAGGTTTAAAGGAAGGATGTACGTACCTAGCTTAATAGAGTTAAGGAAAATGGTATGGAAGGAGGTTCAGTCTACACCATATTCTGGGCATCCTGGAGTAACGAAGTTACTTGCTAATGTAAAACCACTATATTTCTGGAAAGGAATAAAAAGGGATGTTGTAAATTTTGTAGCTACATGTATTGAATGCTAGAGGGTAAAGGTGTAACACCATCACCTGACAAGGCTCTTATACCCTCATGAAATTCCTGAGTGGAAATGGCAAATTATAAGCATGGAATTTGTGCAAGGGCTTCCTATGTCAAGCAACAGGCATAATGCTATAAGCATGAAATTTGTGCAAGGGCTTCCTATGTCAAGGAATAGGCATAATGCTATCTTGGTTGTGGTGGATAGACTCACCAAAGCCACTCATTTTATACCTAGAAACTTGATGGATGGAGCACCCATCATTTCTCAAAAATTTGTTCAAGAGATTTTCGGACTACATGGCATTCCTGAGAAGATTATCTCAAATAGGGATGCACGAATGACATCGAGGTTTTGGCAAACCTTGTTCTCTTTAGTTGGAACCCAGTTGAATATAAGCTCTGCTTATCATCCTGAAATGGATGGACAAACTGAGAGGGTGAACCAAGTGCTGGAGGACTTATTAAGGATGTATTGCATGGATCAACAGTACAAATGGGAGGATTATCTTCCTCTAGTGGAATTTGCCTACAATAATTCCTATCACTTAGCTATTAAGATGGCTCCATTCGAGGCACTATATGGATGGAAGTGCCAGACCCCTATAAGTTGGGACAAGATGGAAGATAGGGTTAGCCTTGATCCAGAAATGCTATTAGAGATGGAAGATCAAGTCCATCCGATTAAGAGAAGGCTAGTAGAGGCCAATGATAGACAAAATCATTATGTAGATGCAAAGCACATCGAAAGGCATTTCACAATGGGAGATAAAGTTCTCCTAAGGGTAAAACCTTAGAAAAGTTCCATTAAATTTGAAAAGATGTCCAAACTGGCACCAAGATACGTGGGTCCTTTCAAAGTTCTAGAGGAAGTCAACCCAGTCACATACAGAATTGCTCTACCGCCAACACTTGCCATGATGCATAATGTGTTTCATGTTTCATATTTGAAAAAGTTTAATTTTGCTAATAATCAAATTCCTATGCTTGATTGGAATACTCTACAGGTGAAAGACCTAGGAGTGGTGGTGATCGAGCCCATCAAGGTGCTCGAAATGCATAAGCTATGCTTACATAACAAAGAAATAACATAGTGCAAGGTCCAGTGGGACCAATATGTAGAGAAAAACGCCACATGGGAAAATTATGATGACTTTCATGCTAGATTTCCTCATCTTTTTTGAAACATTTATTTTATTATGCTCTTGAAAACATTTTCTTATTATGTTGATTTACTTTAAGACAATTAATCATCGGGAACGATGATTCTTATGGGGGGAGATATGTTACATACCCAACTTACAATTAGACTTAATCATTAACTTTGCATGATAATCAAGAGGATTAGTCATACTTAACTGATTTGATCTTTGATTATGTGGTTAATGATTGATGTTAATTAGTTTTGTACATTAAATGACTTATATTATGGATATGATAATGATGCACTGGTCATGGTTTTGTGGTCCTAAGTGTGAATAGGAAAATATAACGTCCTTCGGAGAAGGAAGGAGAGTATCATCCCAGAGGAAGGGTTAGACGTTGAGAAAACAAGATTGATTAGCCATCTAAGTATCAGTTTCCATGTCCTTCAGAATCCCTTGTAAGTTGTCATGAGTTATGTCTCCTTTCTTAGTAATTATGTTCTATGTGATTCATTTTGTCGATGGTGCTATCATGACAAGATATGATGACTAGGTGACGTTCTTGGAACATTGTCACAAGTCGAGAGACGTGTTAAGAGACGAAAAGATCTCTCGTTACCCTATTTGTATGGGGATATTATTTCCTAGTCATTCGACTAAGGGTTATAGTCAATTTAGGGGGAGTATTACTTGACCCTGACAACTGACAATCTTGTTGTGTATCGTCTTTTGATTTCAATTCTTTAGAGATAATCTTTAATATCATATATATATATATATATATATATATTATTTAACCCTATCATTTAGTAAGGGTGATTATATGTCTATGAGAGGGAACCTCTTTAGAGGATTGACAACAATAATGTTATGACTATTTTAAAACCTATTATTCAATATTATCGAATAATAATAAAATTTGTTGAATAGTTGGTTTTTAGAAGCGAATGGGAGCTTTTAGCTCACCCTTCATAGGCGCATGCCACTTTGAATGAGCCTTCTAATGAGGAAGCTGGCCGAGTGGGGATGGTAGTTTCCCACCCAAATTGGCATGCCAAGAAGGGCATGATAACAAGTTTAGTTATCATTTTTTTGAAGAGCACCATTTGTAAAAAAAGTTTTGGCACTAGTAGAGAAAGAGCAATATATGATTGTAAAAACTACTAAAAACTACTTATAAATGACCAAACATGGTCACGTGACCATTGGTAGTTTATTGCCAGTCATTTATAACACGACCAAATTGATGACTCAACCATTTTTAGTCATTTATTAGTTGTTTTAATTGATTGATTTGGTAGTGTATTTAGTCATTGATTTAGTCATTGATTATTGTAATCTGGTCTCTTATTTAGTCATTTATTTTTCACTGATATATTTAATCATTAATTTAGTCATTGATTGTTGTTAACTAGTCACTTATTTAGTCATTTTTATTCACTGATTTCTATCCATTGGTAGTGTATTTAGTCATTAATTTTAATCATCATTTTGATCAATTTGGTAGTATATTTAGTCATTTTTACTCATTGTTTTAACACTGGTCATATATTTAGTCATATTTATTCACGGTTCACTAATTTCTGTCAATTGGAAATATATTTAGTCATATTTATAACTGTTTGTTGATTTCTGTCAACTGGTAATATATTTAGTCATATTTAATCACTGTTAATGATTTTTGTCAATTGGTACTATATTTAGTCAATTTAATTATTAATTGACATCAATTAGTAGTATATTTAGTCATTTTAATTGACTGATATTTGAGGATTTAAACATAAAACACATAAATACACATCATAATCATCAATTTATTGCATACAATATAAAGACAACCATTGAGAAGGCAAAATCGCTTAACTTTATTAAAAGAAAGGTGTTCTTATAGCTTGCACAAGTCTGAAATATCTATCTTGCTTGAAAAATACTTAGAAATAGAGTATTACAATGTTTATTTTTAGTCACAAGACTGAAAATCTGATCGAGTTACAATGCACAAAAATAACAAGAAAGAATTAACTTCTCCGAGTTTACAATGCTTTGCCAAAAAGTGCCTAACTGTTGCCACAGGTCATCTAATCTGCCCCATCAGTCTAGCACTTGTCCTTCTTGACTGCAACCAAAGGAAATACACTGTCATATGTAGTCAGGTCTGTGATAGGATATTCATAATGTGAAACATGGATTAGATCAAGCTTCCTTAATGAAACACCACTATATTCTTGTTTCTTGTACTATCATCAGCACTGCTTATGGGACATGTTTTTATTGAGTTTGAAGATATCAGGTCCTCTTAGGGCATGGAATTAGATTCTTCCTTCATTAATGCATCTTCAAAGGCCTCTTTTTGAGTCTAAACCATTCACTTACCCTGCCTCTATTATTACATTGGACACTTGGTAGGTAGTCATATATATTTAGTGTCCTTGGTCTTCACTACTCATTGTGGTGACTAAACTATGCATACTAAATATATAAGGCTATCTAGAAAGCATATCCATAAGATGAATTCTCAGTATAAGGCTAAAGCATATCAGAAGAAGAGACATAAGGAGTTTCAGGAGGGTGATGAAGTCATGGTTCACTTGAGAAAATAAAGATTTCCAGTTGGTACATATAATAAGCTGAAGATGAGGAAATTTGGACCATGTAGAATCTCGAAGAAGCATGATTCAGGAAATGCATTTGAGGTAGAGTTGCCTGATGACATCAATATTTTACCAATGTTCAACATTTCATATTTGATAGAGTATCATGATGATGGACTTGATAAAGGAACACAGTGGGACATTCCAACACCTACTTCAGAGAAGGAGGAGATAGAGGGCATTCTAGATAGCCGTGTGGGTAAGAGTACAAGAAATAGATAGTATATAGAATACTTGGTGAAATGGAAAGGAAGGCATGTTGAAGATTCAACATGGTTATCTGAGACTGAGGTTAACCGTTTTGGTTTTCCTCTAACTCATGAGAAGTGACAGGGTCACTTTTCAAATTACCCCAGGTGTCTGATGCAGGAGCATCCAGGGTGTAAGAGCAATCTTGCATCAACCAAAAAAAAATTTTGTTTCTTTTCAATAAGGGCTAAATTTGGCAGGGTTACTATTTTTAGTAAGTTTGTATTTTTGCACGGTTGGATACAAAATCTTACACAAACCTCCAGAATGGTGAATTGAAGCTAATGGTGAAGAAATCACTTCAATATCATTTGTCATTTGTGAGATATTAAATTTTCAAATTTCAAAAATCCTATTGAAATATTCAAAGTCAAATTTGAGGCACTTAGAGGCTCCGGATGGGCCCAAAATTTGGTGGGAAACCCAAGTGATGTACCTTTAGGTATTGCTTGTGCACAATCGTTGTTTTGAGAGCTTTTAGAAAAGGTATTATAATTGAAAATCCAATGGTCGGATCGAAAGTTATGGCCCCACGAAGTTGACCTATTTTTGGGGGAGATGTAAATTTTGAAATTAAGCTGGTGGCCGCCAAAAAGGGCTATATATGACCATTTTTGGGAACCCTGGGGGTAGTAGAGTTAAGGGGGAAGGTGTAGAGTCAAGAAAAGATGGGAAAATAGAAACCCTATCTGATTTGGGGTTACAGAAGGTTGAAGATTCTAGAGTCTTGAGAGGGAGCTATAATGTGTTGCAACCTGTAGATGAATCATCCTCTGATTGTATTTGACCTTCTGTAATGTAATGTTTTGCCCATATTAATAAAATATCATTCTATTTTCTATGTGTAATTTTTGTTATTGTGTGTTTTATGATTTATCCCCTCGATCAAGTGGTATCAGAGCAAGGGTTCCTGAGTGTGTAGATAGATTGCCGATTGTGAGGTAGTTTGTACCAGGACCTGAGGTTGTGGCTTTGCTACAGAGATCAAGATGCCTCCATGAAGAAACTGTGGTGGGAGGAATACTTTGACGAAAGAGGGTTTTAGAGCCCTGTAAAGACAAATCGATGCACTGCCAGCGGAGCTGTGAAGAGCTTTCTGATGCAGAGGCATCCACACTAAAACCTTAACACACAGCATGGATGTTCGCAACCCTTCATCATCATCATCATCATCATATTTTTGTTAACACTGTCAGCATCATCATATTTACTCTGCCGACGATATCCTCCTGATGACAAGTCTTCGCCCTTTCGCATGTCAACAGCATCATCACATTCAACTATCGGCAGCATCATCATATTCGGCAAGCGCGAACATCCTCCTGACGTCCACTGTTCATCTCACAGACAACTCCCGTCTTCACTATCTTCAGCATCATGATGTTCAACATCATGTTAATCAGCAGGATAAAGAACATCCGGTTCTCTCCATATATCCTGATGATGACCTTCAACTTCACGCACCTTCCCCTCGACGCTTACGTCACCCCGATATCCTGATGACGTATATCCTGCTGATGATGACGTCACATGCAGCTCCTCAATATCCTGCTGCTCCGCAATATCCTGATGACGTATATCCTGATGATGATGACGTCATATCCTGCTGTTGGCCAAACTTAACTTTTTTCGGCCCGCGATCAACCTGATCTTCTACCTTATGCCGGTACGCTCCTCCTCGGCACCTCCTGATGATGATCACCCCGACGTTCATTCACTTCATGCAATCGATAGCATCATGCTCGTCTCCACTTATCCGGATGACGATGCCCGAAGCGACTGCAGGATATACACCAAATTATCCTGATGATGCCGTTTTGACCAATTTCCAGCCTTAGCGGATTTTCACTGTTCTGATCCGCCGAACCTCCAGGGATGACCCGATCCACTTTCAGGGTGATCTTCCAGACTCTATCAGCTCGACCTAGCACATGCCCATGCTAGGGTTCTCAACATCTCTCGACGGCGATCCTACACACCTGCATGCAAACAGAAAGCAAACTAAAATCTAACCTACTGTACATCGCCATTCCACCGATCTGACGAGTCAACGGGTGGAATGGATCAGTGAATCCATGAAACCACCCAAAACAGCAGATCGATTACACAAAGGAGATCAAACAGAAGATGAACACAACAGGATCTCTTATTGATTTCAAAAGATGTAATTACAATATTCAGTCTCTCCTCTCTCTCAGCAAAGCCTGATCGATGATATCTCTAATACCAACCGATCCTCATGCATATATAGGTTTTCCTGCGAGTACTACTGACCCGACTCCAAGCGGCTGGGAAATCTCTCCAGGCGGCTGGGAGATCCAACCGGTCCTACAGCATGACAACTGTCTAACAAACTAGCTAAAAATAGAAAGTATGGTTAGCATGACCTTATTACATGCATTTGGTCTTATTAGACCTTCTTGGAAACACTAACAAGACTCAAACTAACTAACTGCCTCATGAAGGCCAGCTGTCAGGTAGGTGCTCCTGCACCATACTCCCCAACAGAAAAGAACTCATGTCCCATGAGTTTAGTATGTGGAAGTCCTCCACCTGTACACCTTGTCATGTCAGTGTTCTGACCTGTTCCAGCTGTATCCTCTGCTGGCTTTTGGCTGCTCCAAGACTTCTGAACTGTAACTTGCTTTCTGGCAAGTAAATCCTCATGCCTGTCAATGTAGGCTTTTCTCTCACATACCCTGGGTTTGACCAGAACCTCTGTCTGAACGGCCTCGTGAACTTCTGCAATGTTCAACTCTATCTTTCTGTCAACCTTTATAGGACAAGCAATAGTCCCAACTATGACAACATCCTTGTCATTCCTCTTAACTGGTTGCTATTTACAAACCTGTTTCTGCACCTGCTGCTGACCTCTGTCAGTCACAACTAAAACTTTCTTCATCCTGTTGTCCTTAACAACCCCTTTCCCTGCAGTTTCCTCAAATGCCTTTATGCTTGCTCCTATAGGCATCTGCACATACTCCTTCTGTCCCATTAAAATGATTTTGGCTGCCTCCTGTGCTACAGCATCTGCCTGCAATGGCATTAACTTAATAGTCTTCCCATCTTTCTTGATGGTGTAGGTATTAGCATACCCATCATACAGTACCCTCCTATCAAATTGCCATGGTCTACCCAACAGTAGGTGACAACATTCCACGAGCAAAATATCACACAAAACTCTATCATGATATGCTCCAATCTGAAAATCCACATATGCCTGTTCATAGACAAAAAGTGATTGACTATCACTCACCCAAGATGCCTTGTAAGGGTGATGGTGTGGAATCCTTTCCAAATTCAGATTATCCACCATTTCCTGAGATACCATGTTGTCTGTTGAACCAGTATCAATGACAACCTTACATACTTTACCTTTGCTCTTGCATATGGTCTTGAAAAGAGCTCTTCTTTGCATCATATCCTTTGATGCCTGCAAACTAATTCTCCTTAGCATCAATGCTTCTCCCTCCTCAGGATAAGCATAATAGTCAGGCTCCTTATCTCTTCGATAAGTGTTTGGACTCTGCACACTTTGCTCTGCTTTCTCTTCTTGTACAAGTTGTACTCTCTTGTCATTAGTTCTATCATTTCTGGATGATGAACCTTTGTTTTCTGGACATTTGAAAGATGGATGACCAAACTCACCACAGGTGTAACATTTTCCTGAAAATGTAGTAGAACCTCTACCACCACCAAATCTGCCTCTATTACCTTTCCATCCACCTCTGAAATCAGACTGTCCCTGTCCTTTACCAGTGTCTTCTTGACCCTCATTGGTTTGCTTTTGTGTAGGGGCTGCTCCCCTTTCCCTCATATTGTTTCCTCTTCCTCTCATGGACTTATCTTGTCCTCTATGCAGCTTTTCTTCAATCCTGATTGCCATTTGATAACAATCCTCCACATTCTTCGGGTTAGCTAAAACTAACTCATCCTGTATGTTCAATCTCAAACCAGCCAAGTACCTAGCCACCTTTTCTACCTCATTCTCATGATGACCAGATCTCATACTCAACTTATAAAACTCCTCAGTATATGCCTTCACATCCATTTCCTTCTGCCTTAAAAATTGCAGCTTCTTAAACATCTGAATTTCATAATCCCTTGGCAAGAATTTACCTTTGATCCTTGCTACCATCTTATCCCATGAAGTGATCTTTGACTTCCCTTGTTTCCTTCTCTCAGATTGTACATAATCCCACCATACCAAAGCATGACCTCCTAACTTGGTTTTTGCAATCTTTACCTTCTGATCCTCAACAACATCTTCACATTCAAAATGATTATCAAGTGCAGTAATCCAATCCAGCAACTCATCTTCATTCAAGCTCCCATTATATTTGGAAACATCAACCTTTACCTTAGGTTTATCACTCTGCACTGCCTTTAACAGTTTTGCAAGTCTCTGGTCTTCAGCATCCAGATCTTCAGCTACCTCTTCATACTCTTCAACAGCATCTTCATCTTCTTCAGACTCACTGTCTTCCACTTCCCTCTTTTTGTTCTTTTCCAGGGCTACAAGCCTGGCTTAAAGCGCTTCAGCAAGCTCCTTCATCTTCCTCATCTCTCTGGCATGTTTTTCCTTCATCTCCTGCAGTTCCCTTGCAGTACCACTACCTTTTGGAGGCATTTTGTCAACCTCTCAATCAACACACAACACACAATCAACTCTACCTCTGCCCTTTTGGTGACAGAATCAACACACAACAGCCCAGACCTTTTGCTGAGCTCTGATACCACTCTGATGCAGAGGCATCCACACTAAAACCTTAACACACAGCATGGATGTCCGCAACCCTTCATCATCATCATCATCATCATATTTTTGTTAACACTGTCAGCATCATCATATTTACTCTACCGACGATATCCTCCTGATGACAAGTCTTCGCCCTTTCGCATGTCAACAGCATCATCACATTCGACTATCGGCAGCATCATCATATTCGGCAAGCGCGAACATCCTCCTGACGTCCACTGTTCATCTCATCGACAACTCCCGTCTTCACTATCTTCAGCATCATGATGTTCAACATCATGTTAATCAGCAGGATAAAGAACATCCGGTTCTCTCCATATATCCTGATGATGAACTTCAACTTCACGCACCTTCCCCTCGACGCTTACGTCACCCCGATATCCTGATGACATATATCCTGATGATGATGACATCACATGCAGCTCCTCAATATCCTGCTGCTCCGCAATATCCTGATGACGTATATCCTGATGATGATGACGTCATATCCTGCTATTGGCCAAACTTAACTTTTTTCGGCCCGCGATCAACCTGATCTTCTACATTATGCCGGTACGCTCCTCCTCGGCACCTCCTGATGATGATCACCCCGACGTTCATTCACTTCATGCAATCGATAGCATCATGCTCGTCTCCACTTATCCGGATGACGATGCCTGAAGCGACTGCAGGATATACACCAAATTATCCTGATGATGCCGTTTTGACCAATTTCCAGCCTTAGCGGATTTTCACCGTTCTGATCCGCCGAACCTCCAGGGATGACCCGATCCACTTTCAGGGTGATCTTCCAGACTCTATCAGCTCGACCTAGCACATGCCCATGCTAGGGTTCTCAACATCTCTCGACGGCGATCCTGCACACCTGCATGCAAACAGAAAGCAAACTAAAATCTAACCTACTGTACATCGCCATTCCACCGATCCGACAAGTCAACCGGTGGAATGGATCAGCGAATCCATGAAACCACCCAAAACAGTAGATCGATTACACAAAGGAGATCAAACAGAAGATGAACACAACAGGATCTCTTATTGATTTCAAAAGATGCAATTACAATATTCAGTCTCTCCTCTCTCTCAGCAAAGCCTGATCGATGATATCTTTAATACCAACCGATCCTCATGCATATATAGGTTTTCCTGCGAGTACTACTGACCCGACTCCAAGCGGTTGGGAAATCTCTCCAGGCGGCTGGGAGATCCAACCAGTCCTACAGCATGACAACTGTCTAACAAACTAGCTAAAAATAGAAAGTATGGTCAGCATGACCTTATTACATGCATTTGGTCTTATCAGACCTTCTTGGAAACACTAACAAGACTCAAACTAACTAACTGCCTCATGAAGGCCAGCTGTCAGGTAGGTGCTCCTGCACCACTTTCGAGCTGAGAAGGAGAGAGGAAAGCGAAGATGAAACTGAAGAAGAGCTATCTGAGGAAGAACAAGAAGTTGCGAGAGATCCTTTAGAAGTTAGGTTGTTGAGGGCCATTTTAAAGATCTGAAAGAGGCCCACGATAGAAGTTTCTACCTATTCTAGAGATTTGAATCCGGAACAACTTATTGATTGGATCAATGATATGGAGGAGTATTTCGAGTATGAAGACGTGGAAGACCTAGAACGGGTCAAGTTTACAAAGACAAAGTTGAAGGGCCATGCTAGTATTTGGTGGAAGGAGGTCCAGTTAACGAGAAATAGAAGAGGAAAAGCAAGGATTATCAGATGGGATCGGATGGTGGAGAAATTGAAGAAGCGGTTCATTCCTGTGGACTGTGAGATGGAGTTGCTGAAGAAGTTGCAAGGATTGAAGCAAGGTAACAAGTCTGTTAAGGAGTATACATAAGAGTTTTATAAGATCACTATTAGTATAGGCCATAGAGAGGCCAACAAGGAGAAGGTAGCCTGTTACATTAATAGGTTGAGGCCATGTATTCAGGAAGAGTTGATCCTGGTCAGAATGACCACCATAGAAGATGCGTACTAGTTTTCTCTGAAGGTCGAAGAGAAGTTGAATAAGAGATTTGAAAGCAAGCAAAGGGGAAGAGGTCAAGGTGGAAGGACCGGTGGAAGACCTTATGGAGGCTGAAATGAAGATCCAAGGAAAAGTAGAGCTGGAACCAGTTGAAATCAAAGAGGAGATAATACCTACCGCCCTTGTGACCAGAATAATGGTAAAGAAAGAGGAAGAGAAAGAGGTAGACATGGGCAATGACCTAGAAGGGGAGGTTTCAGAGGAACTTGTTTCCAATGTGGAGAAGAAGGGCATCGAGCATACAAGTGTCCACAACATTAAGGAAGGACAAATAGAAGACCTAAAGGTAATGCATGAGTTGCACATGTAGATGAAGATGCGCAGTCTGAGTGTTCTGAAGATGCTGAAAGGGGAGAAACCCTAGTTGTTAGAAGAACTTTGTTGAATGAAGAGAAAGAACCCAATCAGAGGAAGAGTTTATTCCACACAAGTTGTAAATGTGAAGGTAAGTGTTTTGATATTATTATTGACAGTGGAAGCATTGACAATCTTGTTTTAGAGGAGATGGTTGACAAGTTGAAGTTGACAAGAAGAAAGCATCCACATCCATATCGGATTGCATGGTTGTAGAAGAACCATCGAGCTTTGGGTAAAGCGTAGTGTTTAGTGAAGTTCAAAATTGGAGACTACCATGATGAGGTGTTGTCTGATATCAAACCAATGGATGTATGTCATATGCTATTGGGGAGGCCATGGTAGTATGATAGGAGCACTATCCATGATGGCCTTGCAAACACATATTCCCTAACAAAGGATGGAGTTAGTCATAAATTGAAGCCCTTGAACGAAGTGGAAGAAAAGATATGTAGTATTGCCATAATTTGTTTAGTAGATGGTAGAAAATTTTTGGAGGGTATGAAGCATGAGTGTCATTGCTTTGCATTGATTCCTAAGATTAGTCAAGAGAAATGTGAAGATGTACTAGCAGAAGTCTTGGAAATGTTGGTAGAATTTCAAGATATTGTCTCTGGTAATGTACCAGAAGGTTTACCACCAGTAAGGAAGATAAGTCATCAAATGGATTTGATACCAGGAGCTAGTTTTCCAAATAAGGCAGCCCACAGAATGACTCCAGCAGAGAATGAAGAGTTGAATAGACAAGTCCATGAGTTGTTAAGGAAGGGACTGATAAGGGAGAGCCCGAGTCCATGTGCGGTACCTACAGTACTAGCACCAAAGAAAGATGGAGAGTGGAGAATGTGTACCAATTCTTGAGCCATAAATAAGATCATGATCAAGTACAGGTTTCCATTTCCAAGAATGGATGACATAATGGACTGTTTGAGTGGAACCATGTACTTCACAAAAATTGACCTGAAGAGTGGGTATCACCAAATCCGTATCAGGGAAGAAGATGAATGGAAGACATCCTTCAAGACAAAGGAAGCTTTGTATGAGTGGTTAGTTATGCCCTTTGGGCTAACCAATGCACTGAGCACATTCATGCACATCATGAATGAGGTACTGAAAGAATTTTTGGGAAGTTTTGTTTTGTTTATTTAGATGATATTTTTATTTTCAGTAAGACTTGGGATGAGCATATGATGCATATCAGAAGAGTTTTGGGGAAGCTGAGGGAGGAGAAGTTGTTGATCAATCTGAAGAAATGTAGTTTTTGAAAGAAGGAGTTGGTATACCTAGGATTTGTTGTTTCAGAGTAAGGTCTTAAGATGGACCCAGAAAAAGTAAGGGCTATCATTGAATGGCCTACGCTAAGGAGTGCAATGGAGGTATGATCTTTTCATGGTTTGGCAAGTTTTTACAAAAACTTTATCAGGCATTTTAGTAGCATTTGTGCACCCCTAACTAAGACAGTGAGAGGGGATAGAAAAGAGTTCAGATGGACTAAAGGAGCAGATAAAAGCTTTGACACATTGAAGCAGAAAGTCACAGAGCAACCTATTTTGGCACTTCCAGATTTCAATAAGGTATTTCAAGTAGATTGTGATGCTAGTGGCAGTGCTATAGGAGCTTGTTTGAGTCAAGAAGGTAAGCTCATTGCCTATTTCAGTGAGAAGCTTAATGATGCCAAGAAAAATTATTCTATTTATGATCAGGAGTTTTATGCAATAGTTCAGGCTTTGAAGAAATGGAGACATTATTTATTGCCAAAGGAGTTTGTTTTATATACTGATCATTAGGCTCTGCAATATCTCAATAGTCAAGGAAAGTTGAACCAGAGGCACTTAAAATGGTTTAAGTTTTTGCAGAGCTATACTTTTGTTTTGAAGCACATGAGTGGGAAGTCCAACAGAGTTGCAGATGCCTTGAGCAGAAGGCAAAATTTGTTGATAGAAATAAAGATAGAGGTTGTTGGGTTCCATGAACTCAAAAGTTTATATCCTAAAGATCAAAATTTTGCATAGGCCTGCAAAGCTTGTTTGGAATCTATTACTTTGGACAGGGTAAAATGGTTGGATTTCATAATCCAAGATGGCATGTTGTTAATAGGAAGCCAGTTGTCCATTCCAAGGAGTTCCATGAGAGAGAACTTGATTAAGAAGAAGTATAGTGGAGGATTGGCTAGACACTTTGGTCGAGATAAAACCATTGGTATTATTGGTGAAAATTATTATTGGCCACAGTTGCAGTAGGATGTGAGGAAAGTTGTGTGGAGTTGTAGAGTGTGTCAGATGGCAAAAGGAACAAGTCATAATATAGGGCTATATCAGCCATTACCTGTACCAGAAAAGCCATGGGATGATATCAGTATGGATTTTGTTCTTGGTTTACCAAGGACACAAAGAGGACATGATTCCATTTTTGTAGTGGTGGACAGATTCTTGAAGATGGCACATTTCATTACTTGCAAGAAGACTAATGATGCTGTTCATATTTCTGAATTATTTTTTAAAGAGGTGGTGAGATTACACGGTCTACCAAAGAGCATAGTTTCAGATCGAGATACCAAGTTTGTTGGTTATTTCTGGAGGACATTGTGGAAGAAGTTGAAGAGATTTGAAGTTCAGTTCTGCACACCATCTATAGATTGATGGACAGGTAGAAGTGGTGAATAGGAGTTTGGGCAACCTGCAATGATGTTTAGTAGGAGGTAAGCCCAAGGGATGGGATTTGATTGTACCACAGGCAGAATTTGCTTACAACAATTCTGTCAATAGGAGCATAGGTAAATCTCCATTCCAGGTTGTGTATGGGAGTAGCCCAAGAACTACTTCTGAATTGAGGAGGATGGATAAGGGGGAGAAGAGTAGTGCCGAAGCTAAAAATTTTGCTGAGCACATGAAGAGGTAAGAAAGTATATCCATAAGATGAATTCTCAGTATAAGGCTAAAGCAGATCAAAAGAAGAGACATAAGGAGTTTTAGGAGGGTGATGAAGTCATGGTTCACTTGAGAAAAAAAATATTTCTAGTTAGTACATATAATAAGCTGAAGATGAGGAAATTTGGACCATGTAGAATCTTGAAGAAGCATGATTCAGGAAATGTGTTTGAGGTAGAGTTGCCTGATGACATCAATATTTCACGAGTGTTCAATAATTCATATTTGACAGAGTATCATGATGATGGACTTGATAAAGGAACACAGTGGGACATTCCAGTACCTACTTCAGAGAAGGAGGAGATAGAGGGCATTCTGGATAGCCATGTGGGTAAGAGTACAAGAAACAAGCAGTATACAAAATACTTGGTGAAATGGAAAGGAAGGCCTGTTGAAGATTCATCATGGTTATCTGAGACTAAGGTTAACCGTTTTAGTTTCCCTCTAACTCATGAGAAGTGAGAGGGTCACTTTTTAAATTACCTCGGGTTTCTAATGCAGAAGCATCCAGGGTGTAAGAGCAATCTTGCATCAACCAAAAAAAATGTTGTTTCTTTTCAATAAGGGCTAAATTTGGTAGGGTTACTATTTTTAGTAAGTTTGCATTTGTGCATGGTTAGATACAAAATCTTACACGGACATCCAGAATGGTGAAGAAATCACTTCAATATCATTTGTCATTTGTGAGATATTAAAATTCAAATTCTAAAAATCCTATTGAAATATTCAAAGTCAAATTTGAGGCACTTAGAGGCTCC
Organism: Cunninghamia lanceolata; assembly: GCA_027924645.1. Lineage (NCBI taxonomy): Eukaryota > Viridiplantae > Streptophyta > Pinopsida > Cupressales > Cupressaceae > Cunninghamia > Cunninghamia lanceolata. Next base: position 9,939,699 of record BSBN01001531.1, on the reverse strand, counting down.
GGATGGGCCCGAAATTTGGTGGGAAATCCAAGCAGTCTACCTTTAGGTATTGCCTGTGCACAACCATCTTTTTGAGAGCTTTCTAAAAAAGTATTATAATTGAAAATCCAACGGTCGGGTCGAAAGTTATGGCCCTAGGAAGTTGATCTGTTTTTAGGGAGGAGATGCAAATTTCAAAATTACGCTGGTGCCGCCAAAAAGGGTTATATATGACCATTTTTGGGAACCCTTGGGGTAGTAGAGTTAAGGGAGAAGGTGTAGAGTTAAGAAAAGGTGAGAAAATAGAAACCCTAGTTGATTTGGGGTTACAGAAGGCTAAAGATTCCAGAGTCTTGAGAGAGGGAGCTGTAATGTGTTGTAGCATGTAGGGGATTCATCCTCTAATTGTATTTGAGCTTTTGTAATGTAATGTTTTGCCCATATTAATAAAATATCATTCTATTTTCTGTGTGTAATTTTTGTTATTGTTTGTTTAATGATTTACCCCCTTCATCATTGACTCAATCTTTGTCTCTTGACAAAAGCATCCACATCCTCTATTAAACCACCACCAATATTTCTGGTTGATCCACTAGTTCCATCAAAATCTCTAGATGCAACAGGTGCACTTTGAGGCACAACATATTCAAGTGGTCTCTCTCCATGACTTTCATTAACCAGAACTTCATGTTCCTTGGCCACATTAGGTGTGACATCAACAGGTAGATCATGAGTACCGGTCTCTGTAGATTTCACTTCAAGCACATCCTTTAATCTTGAATAAATCATCTACAGAACTATTGTTCCTTTAATGCTCTGATGTTTTTCAATAATCTCTCTTAGATTTTGTTCTAATAGATCATCACAATGTTTCACATCACCATGTGCTATATCAGGTTGCACATGATCACCATGTGCTATATTATGTTGCACATCACCATGTGCTATATCAGGTTGCAGTACATCAGCATATGCTATATCAGGCTGCACATGATCATCATTGCAACTATTGTATTCACCAACTACATTTGTTGAATCATAAAAGCAGTGGCTTCTACGAGATGGTGACACTATATCTTTTCTTTCCTTTTATTTTTTCTCCACATTTTCTTTGCACTCTTTTTGTTGCCTATAAAACAATAATTAATATCATAGTATGTGTTATATACATAAAGCTCTTGCCTATAAAATTTTATTAAACACTATTAAACAAATAATATACTACTTAGTGGATTTACAACTTGCCTATTTGTCAAACCAAACTTCTCAATAAATATTCATTATTATTGGCCACTTTTTCTCTATGAAGGCGCTCATAATCTATCAGTGAAGTTTCAACATTATGATCACTATCATCTAATTTGCGCCTTACGTCCCTTCTCTTTATTTCCTAAAGTCCAAATAAACAATAATGTATAAATCAACAACTTGAATCAATAAAACTTTATTGAGTTCATAATTTGATAACTATTCACTTTCCAATTTGCTGATAACTGCAAATGAAAACTTAAAATAGAATTCAGTTTATAGATTAAAAAGAATTTGCAGTCAAAAACCAAGAAGATGTTTACAATTATAGGTATTAGACAAATTTTCCTTAGGGATATATTCACAAGAAAAGAACTCATAAAAACATAACACAAGTAGGATGAAGGAAAAACATAGTCTAGTTCATCATGAGGTGTGTTTGAACCATTCAAAATACATAGTCTCAGTCTGTTTCATACATTTTCCTTCCATAAATCCATAATTAGGGATTCATATTCCTTTTAGAATTATTTCAGGAGTCATTTATGAGCATCTCATATCAGGTCTATGTGAAATAAATTTATATTTTTGACCATTGATGTGTTTTTGTCTCTTACCACAGCCCCACAGTACATGTAAACAACCTTGGCAGGTGTGCAGGAATTAGAGGATGTGAATACACAGTTACCAGTTCCCTGCAGCATGCAGAAAATTCAGTTGCGGCATTGTGGTATAAACTCAAGTGGCACATAATATGTTACCGCACCCCCGCAGCAGGTAAGGAGATGACCGGCATCAATGCGATAGGAAGGAGTCAGTGAAAGGAAGATAGGTGTGCGAAAATCGGTTCCTACACTAATCTAATGAGGAGAGGGCTATGGAAATTCAAATTAATCCTTACAACTACAGTAACATAGAACATCTAACAGAGATATTGCACCAATACACATGAACTAGAAAGAAGACAGAAGAAGAGAGACAAATATATAACATGGGGAAAACCCTTATCGGGTGAAAAAAACCCACACTCAAAAACCTGCACAATGTATTATCAAAACTGAAAGTTGTTTATAGTACACTTGCAATGCAAGCTTCAATGGTCTTCGACACTTGTATCTGGAGTCAATCCAGTAGCATAATAGTACCTATCAATCCTATAATACTTCTCCTCCTCCAAGCACCTGTTTATATAGAATATACAAGGCAATATTGGTCCTATCTTGGAATGGGCATCCACCTTGGCCTCATGGCCCAAAACCCACACCTAAGGACACTTGGTCAACATTGTAGAATGTGCCTGACACTTGTCCATAGCTCCCATCCCAAAGAGGTCACCTATTTCTAAAATGGGCTATGACAGATGCTCTTACGGCACTTACGATCATCATAGAATCTGTCATAGTGGTTACAACTTACAACTATAAGCGAATCTGTCATACACAAGATATAAATAGCATATTCTCTTACACAATGAATAGTCCACCTTGGGGCACCCAAATATGCCTTTTTCAAAGATGCTTCATGACACATGTCTTCACCTGTCTTACAAGCTTCTATTTCTGACTCTTACATGTCATAGATTCTGTCATAGGAATCCGTCATAACCGTTTCGGTCAATATTCCCTTACACAACATCTAAGATGCTAACACATGGGAAATGCTCCTACCACAAAGTGGGATGCCTATCTCCTCATGTGAGGTCAAAATTACAAGTTGTCATCTTCCATGTAGGATGAGACATCACTGTACCACATCCCACAATATGACAATATGGAATTTACAATTAATTTACAACATAGGCAATGAATTAATAAATACAATCATAAATAATGCAAGGAATTATAAAGGTTGAGACACCTTAATTCCCAACAATCTCCCACTTGTCTAAAACCTTGTAAGATCCAATATAATAACAAGATTTAACTACTATAGGCCGAGAGGCCCATAGACTCCGAACACCATCTGAACTTTTCTGTGCCCACTGGTTTCGTCAATGCATCTGCAACATTCTTCAAAGTATCTACCTTCTCCAAATTTACCTTCTCATCCTCTACCATGTCTCATATGAAATGAAATTGAACATCAATATGCTTTGTTCTGGCATGGAAAGTTGGATTTTTCACAAGGCAAATTGCACTATGACTGTCAGAGCTGATCGTGATCTGATTTGCATCAACACCAATATCTGAACACAATCTCTTAAGCCAAATAGATTCCTTACAAGGATGAGTTGTTGCCATATACTTAGCTTCTGTCATGGACAAAGCAAATACAGGTTGTCACTTACTCATCCAACTAATAGCACCACCGAACAATGTAAAGACATAAGCACTGGTGGATCTCCTGCTGTCAATGTCCCCTACCCAATCTGAATCCACAAATCCACAAATATCAACAGAATGCAGAGGTCCTGTAGCATTACCATGATAGCATATGGAATACTTGAAAGTACCCCTCAAATATCTGAACACTCACTTAACTGCATCCCAATGAACTCATCCAAGATTAGCCATAATTGACTAAGGACTCCCACTGCTTGGGAAATGTCTGGTCTTGTGCAGACCATAGCATACATCAAACTGCCAACATCACTAGCATAAAGTACTCTGCTCATGTCCTCTACCTCACTAGGAGATTTTGGACAATCCTCAATAGACAAATTTGTCCCCAAAGAAACAAGAACACACAATGGTCTACAATCTGCCATGCTGAACCTATCCAACATGGTCTTCACATACTTACTCTGGCTTAACCAAAGTTTTCTATTGGTTCTATCTCTTCTGATTTCCATTCCTAGAAGGTACCTGGCTGCCCCTAAATCTTTCATTTCAAACTATGCTGACAACTAAGATTTAAAATCAGAAATCATATTCTTACCCTCCTAATGAGCAACATATCATCAACATACAGTGCAACAATGAGAATATGATCACCATCAAACTTATAATACACATAGTGATCCAATTTTGATCTCACAAATCTAATTGACAACACAAAGGCATAAACCTTCAAGTACCATCTCCTAGGGGACTGCTTCAAACCATACAAAGACTTCTTAAGCTTGCAAACCAAAATTTATTTACCTTTCACCATGTAATGCTCTGGCTGTGACATGTAGATTTCTTCCTCCAAATCAGCATGAAGGAAAGTTGTCTTCACATCCATCTATTCTACCTCTAAGTCATAAGCTGCTGCAAGAGACAACAAGAATCAAATGGATGTCAACTTTGCAACGGGAGAGAAGATCTCACCATAATCTATACCCTCCACTTGTGAATACCCCTTCACAACCAATCTAGCCTTATACTTCTCAACACCGCCATCTGCACCAAATTTCTTTTTGAACACCCATTTGCATCCAACAGGTCTCTGTCTAGGAGGCAAAGGCACCAAGTCCCAAGTTTGATTCTTTTCCGAAGAAGCCATTTCATCTTCCATGGCCTCCTTCTAGGAACATGCATCTTTCATGTCCATAGCCTCTGATATAGTTCTAGATTCATCACTGTTAGTAAGAAAAGCAAAAGCACAACTAGAATCAAGCAATGTAAAACCAAACCTTTCAGGTTGCTTTCTTATCCATGTAGACCTCCTCAAGAGCTGAGGTTGAGGTTCAGCTTCATCTAAGATTTCAGAGCTACAAGAGCTCTCCTCATCATTAGGTCCAACATTATCTTTCTATTCAGTCTTCTCAGGGGTAGCAGGAAATTGAACAACATCCTCTTTCTTTTCTTTTTCTTCTAGCTGTAAAACAGTGGAAGAAGGTGTAATCTCTCTGAAGATGACACTTTGGCTATACAACACTTTTTCAACCATAGGGTCCCAAAGCTTGTATCCTTTCACACCGACACCATAGCCAATGAAGATACACTTAACAGCCTTGTTCTCCAATTTTGTCTGCTTCTCCCTAGGCACATGTGAATATGCCTCACAACCAAAAACATGAAGATGCCTTATTAAAGGCTTTCTACTAGATCACACCTCCATGGGTGTCTTTCCAACAAGAGTTGATGTGGGAAATTTATTTACAAGATAGCAAGCAGTGGTAACAACTTCAGCCCAAAAATTTTGTTCTAGGCCAGCTCCACTAAGCATACTCCTAGCCTTCTCCATTAGTGTCCTGTTCATCCTTTCTGCAACTCCATTTTGCTGCAGGGTGTATGGAGTTGTCTTATGTCTTTCAATCCCAAGTTCCTTGCAATATTTATCAAATAATGTAGAACAGAACTCACCATCGTTGTCAATTCTCAAACACTTAATTTTTTTTACTAGTCCAATTTTTAGAAAAGGCCTTAAACTCCTTAAACTTACTATAGACTTCAGATTTTCTTCTGAGAAAATAAATCCATGTCCTTCTACTGTAGTCATCTATGAAATATACAAAATATATAGATTTTGATAACAAAAGAACACTAACAAGATGAAATACATCAGAATGAACAAGGTCCAACACACCAGAAGACTTATGAGAACTCGAATAAAACTGAACACAGTTTTGTTTGCCATATATCCAATGTTTACAAAAGTCAAACTCAAGATTACAATCATCTAACCCCTCAACGAGGTTTTTATTTTTCAGGGTATGTAGACCCTTCTCACCAATGTGGCCAAATCTCTTATGCCATAACGTTATCTTTTTAGCAGAAAGCTTAACTTCCAAGGCATGATTACAACCATCAGAACTAGAAACAACAGATTTCTTTACTGCTCATTCAGAAGGTGGGGATGAAGTGATTGCTGCCCTCCTCCTTGAGTCATAAGAACTATTGCATTGTGAAATGTATACCTCTAGCTGAAACAAAGTACCTCTCGTAGTACCCTTAGCAAGCACCATAGCTCCTCTAGTCATCTTGCATCCTTCTTTTGAAAATACAACCTGCATACCTGCATCATTCAACATACTTATAGAAAGTAGGTTCTGTGCGAAGCCTAAGATGTGCATAACCCTAGAGATCCCCTTCACTCGTCCATCAGGGAATCGGATAGAGACTCTTCCATGACCAACAATCTTTAGATGAGAGTCATCACCCAAGTACACCTTTCCACCATCGAACTCCTCATACTTAGTGAACTAGTTTCGATATGAGGTCATATGGAATGATGCACTAGAGTCAATCAGCCACACATCATCAGATGCATGGGTTTCCAGGGCTGCGATGAAACCATCACCATCATCTTGTGACTTGTTGGAATCTGAATCTAGGGTCTTCTTCTTCTTTTTTTTTTCTTCTTTGCATTTCTTTCAGAAATGCCCAGATTTACCATAGTTCCAATAGATAGCCTTGGAATTTCTAGGAGATTTGGATCTACCCTTCTCAGTTTTCTTGTCCTTCTTTTTCCCTTTCTCCTTGGGTCTTCCACGAACTGCAAGAGCCTCTTTGGCTACCTCAGAAGACTTTCTCTGCACCTCTTCAGAAAACAACGAAGAAACCACTTCATCCATTTTGAATGTGGATGTGGTGCTCCCAATAGCCATGACAAGGTGATCCCATGAGTACAACAAAGAACAAAGCAAGGTCATACACTGATCCTCCTCCTCCATCTTCACACCAATAGATGTCAATTATGCAACCAACATGTTAAAAGAATTCATATGTTTAGCAATGGATCCTCCATCCTCCATCCGAAGGGAATACAACTTCTTTCTTAGAAAAATTTTGTTAACTAGAGATTTAGCTTGATACACATCTCCCAACTTCTTCCAAAGCAAGTTTGCAGTTTTCTCCTCATGGACATTTAACAGGACAGAATCAACAAGACTAAGTCTTATGAGACCTTTAGCCTTTCAATCTTTGAAATCCCAATCAGCTTGTGACATTGAAGCTGTTTTAGTTCCATTAACACTTTCCCAAAGGTCTTGATCAAGAAGCATATCTTCCATCTTGAGCTTCCATAGCTCAAAATTAGTGCCATTGAATTTCTCCACTTCTATCCTTCCGGATGTGCTTGCCATCTCCTTGCTACAACAAGATTCAAAATACTCTACATAGACTCCCACTCAACTTAAGATCAGCTCAAAAAACCCTTACCCAACAGCTAAGACCAAAACTGGCTAGGCTTTGATACCAACTGAAAGGAAGCTAGGTGTGCAGAAATTGCTTCCTACACTAATCTAATGAGAAGAGGGCTATGCAAATCTAAATTAATGCTTACAACTAAAGCAACATAGAACATCTAATAGAGATATTGCAACAATACACATGAACTAGAAAGAAAATAGAAGAAGAAAGACAAAGATATAACGTGGGGAAAAACCTTATCGGGTGAAAAAACCCCACACTCAGAAACCTGCACAATGTATTATCAAAACTGAAAGTTGTTTACAATACACTTGTAATGCAAGATTCAATGGTCTTTGACACTCATATCTGGAGTCAATCTGGCAGCATAACAATACCTGTCAATCCTGTAATACTTCTCCTCCTCCAAGCACCTATTTATATAGAATATACAAGGCAATATTGGTCCTATCTTAGAATGGGCGTCCAACTTGGCCTCATGGCCCAAAACCCATGCCTAAGGACACTTGGTCAACATTGTAGAATGTGCCTAACACTTGTCCATAGCTCCCATCCCAAAGAGGTTGCCTATTTCTAAAATGGACTATGACAGATGCTCTTATGACACTTACGATCATTATAGAATTTGTCATAGTGGTTACAACTTACAGCTGTAAGAGAATCTGTCATACACAGGCTATAAATAGCATATTCTCTTACAACATGTCATAGTCCACCTTGGGGTGCCCAAATATGCCTTTTTCAAAGATGCTTCATGACACATGTCTTCATCTACCTTACAAGCTTCTATTTCTGACTCTTACATGTCATAGATTCTATCATAGGAATCCATCATAATCGTTTCGGTCAATATTCCCTTACACAACATCCAAGATGCTGACACATGGAAAAATGATCCTACCACAAAGTGGGATGCCTATCTCCTCATGTGAGGACAAACTTACAAGTTGTCATCTTCCATGTAGGATGACACATCACCGTGCCACATCCCACAATATGACAATATGGAATTTATAATTAATTTACAACATAGGTAATGAATTAATAAATACAATCATAAATAATGCAAGGAATTACCAAGGTTGAGACACCTTAATTCCCAATAGTCAGGATTAAGTGTTCACCACAGCCCTATGACGGTTTCAAGTCGAGCCTGCGGTGTTGCGGTATAAGGAGTTCAAGTAACCGGTAATGCTACATATCGTGACCTCGCGAAGCTAATAACTTTGACTAGTGGTAATGTGGTAAACAACAAATGGGAGACCAAAGGCTCCCGCAACCCCTCGATGGTTAGGCCAAAGCTTGGTGGTGGCATGGTAAAAGACATAAGGGATAACATGTATCCCTCCATCTTGTGGTGGTGTGCAACAAGGCTTACGGGGTGGCGATAAATGGTGAAGATGAACGTAACTGTCCAAGAGGTCCCGCGGTCCCGCAATTGCCCTAAGTTGGTCTTGCGGTGATGCGATAAGGAATTAAATGTCGAAATGACTTTAGTGCTACCCCACAATGGTTATCATTGATGCATGCGGTATTCTAGTTTTAGAAGAAAGGATTGAATGGATTGGATCAAATCAACAGTCTATGTTAGAAAAGAATTCAATGCTGAGATTTGTTGATTTCATGGCACAAATCAGGTTAATGGCAAAATGACTAGCTTCATGGCACGAACCAGGTTAATGGCAAAATGACCAGCTTAATGGCACGATAAAACTTGGGATTTCTTTGTATTTCTTCATTCCAACAAATTTAGTGCTCTCCTTAGGCATTTTCCGACTGGGTAAGTCTGCCCTATCACTCTTTGCATAAAATTTGGTGTTTGGTTTGTGCTCTATTTTCAACTAGTCTGGTAAAGCAAGTAAAATATCAAAACCCTAGTTTGTAAAGGCACTAAAATATGGCACCTAAAAAATCTGAGTCTGTGAGTAAGAGCACTGACCCCCCTTCTCCCAAGAAATGATCACTTCAACAATCATTGTTGGACATCTTGGCAAATTTAGTTGACAAGGGGTCTAAGAAATTGTTCAAGGATGTTGTGGAAGGATGTCGGGATGTTGCAATCCCTATCTCTGGATGGAACTTTTTTTGGTATTTTTGTGCAAAGAAAGATGGACAGGGACCAGTTGGAAACCCATGGAATTTGGATTTTGCAAAGCTTGTGGTGCCTAATGTATTTGTTGATGTGGATTTGATTAGAACATTGGCACAACACTATCACTCAACCACCAAAATAGTCAGACTACCAAATGGGTTACCATTAGTGGCTGTGGACAGGAATGCAATCATAGACTGCTTCATGTTGAGAAAGCAAGCCCTCACACTAGTAGATGTGCAGAAGAGTGAGAAGGAGTACAATAGTTTGAGAAAAACACACAGAAAGGATGAGGTGCCCATGCACATGAGGAAAGGGGCAAATAACAGAAAAATTGAAATCCCATCCACTGCAATTGAACCTTTCTCTGTTGAAGATTTTATTGTCTATTTCAAAAGAACATATTTTGCTTTGTGTCAGGTGTTGGGTATTGATGCCCAAGGTAGAATGCCTATCATCCTAATGATGATGGCCATGAAAATTCAAAATCTAGAAGCTAATGTTGAATATGATTTTGCAACATTCATTGAAAAGAAACTGCATGATGGAATTTTGCAAATAAGAGAAAACAAAAAGCCCATAGATTTCAAATACTACTCTTTGTTATGTCATTTGATTTTGTATTAAAATAGAAGGATGTGGCCCAGTAGAATGGATCTAAGCATGATTGATGAAAAGAGACAAAGATTGCCAACACAGTACTGGTGTTACAAATGGGATAGCCATTGTAGGAATTGTGACTATGTTGTGTTTCATGATGAATTCTCAGTTAGAATAATGAATTCTCTTGGTATCTTTTCTCCCAAATTAACAAAAGAGATCAGGGAAATGTTGAGGCCTCTTGTCCATAGTCCAGAATAGGGTCATAGTCATAACTATGCTGATTGGTTTTTCTTGCCAAATCATACTATAATCATGGTATATGGGTGTACTCAGCCACCCCATGTGTTGCCCAAATTTGTGCAAGAAAGAATTGCATTCCTTGAATTCATGTGGCAAATGATGTGGATGGAGAAGGATGTAATGAAGAAACAGAAGAAAGGCACATTTCTTCCTGATTTCATAGTGTTTGGTGATTGGTCCATTGGTTCTGATACTTTAGAGGATTTGTAAGCCTATTTAAAGGCTAAATATTCTTTGAAATTAGGTGTAGAGAGGGTTTGTGATCCAGAGGGTCACATGAACTTTGTCAGACAAATCATCCTCACAAGAATGGGAATATCCCATCAAATCAATTTTGATGAGGATGTGATCATAAATCTTATCGCCTTTCAAGAAGTGTATGATAGGAAAAGAAAATGGGAGATTTTGAAAGAGATTACGAATGATAGGAGAAAACAAAATCCTAATTTCGATGGATTCTTTGTTGAAGAGAGGGACCCTTTGAGAAGAATAGATCTGATAATTGATAATTTTAAAAGAATATATAGCAAGTCTGAGAAGAAGCCTTCAAAGGCTACCAAGCTCAGTGTCAAAAGACCACTAGGAGTTGTGATTCAAGAGCCTGCACCAGATGCAATGTCACTACAGGATCCAGCTCATGTCCTTGATTCACCACCTGCCAAAAGGCAAAGCATTGAGGATGTTTCCCCACTAGTTCCATATGAATTGAGTGAAGGAGGGGGTGACACTGATGAAGTGACTAGTATCCTGAAAAATATGAGAGATGAAGGAGAAACAAATCAGCCACTTGTTGGCCAAGAAACATAAGCACATAAACCAGAGGCCAGAATGGCCGAACAAGCACAAGAGGAGCCTAAATTAGAAGAAGATGAAAGAATTGTAGCTTCTATGAGATTTATGGAGGATGATGATTTCATTAATTCTTCTGAATTCAAAGATTTTTGGCTTGTAGATGAAGATGAAATAATTTCAACAAGTGGAAATAAATAAAATGGGTGTTGATGAATCTCAACATGACCAAATTGTTTCACAAACTTTAAAGAATATGAAAATAGATGAAATAAGTGTCAACCCTGATGAGGCTAGACAAATGGTATTAAGGAGAAACATGCTGATCATTCCCAGGCTTGAGTTGAAGAAAATGTTTTTGTTAGACCATGTCAAGAATCAAGAGGACCCCATGCTAGTTTTTGAGTTTGACTATGAGGAAGATGTCATTGGTTGTGGTTACAATCCAAAAATAGAGACTTTGGCAATATGGGAAAAATAAAAGAACACCAGCAAACCAATGTGGTCAAGACATTCTAGGACACATCAGTAACTGAAGCAGCTACCCTCACTATGCATACTGCAATGTCTACATGAGATGTTGTAAATCTAGAGCAAAGATTGTTTGATTATGAGAGAACTTAGATGTAGATGAATGATGAGGTAAATAGATTGTATCTTGAAAATGTAAACCTAAAAAAACAACTGAAGGGTGAGAGTTCTTCTTAGATTCAAGCCAATTTATTTATTTAATTTCAATTATCTTTCCAATTCCTCTAAAAATATCATGTTAACTCATGTGCACAATTAGTCTTATTTTTAGAACTCTAGAAAAGGCAAATCTAAAGTTAAGTTAATTGGCTTTAATTTATCTTATTTTCATCAACTCATGAATTAGAAAAAAAAGCATTCTAATTTATGAAATCAAATCTATCTTTATCAAAAAAACAATTATCTTAATAAAAATACCTTTTTGGAGTGACACATGTTGTGTGCACATTCATCATGAGTTACTTGATTTATCTCAACCATTCATTCTATGGATTTATTTCATCCATTGATTGATCATGTTTGAAACCTATATAAACCCCCCTCATCTTCATAGCAAATCCTCTTCGATCACTTATTCTTAGGCATCCTTTACAGCGCTTTGAGCATACATCGTATCGTTGAGCACCTTATGATCTTTTGACATCGATCTTTTGAGCACTTACATTCGCTTGTTGCAAACATGGTTTTGCAACGTTATTGAGCAATCTACATTCGACAAACAGAACTATAAAATCTTGGTAAAAGATTTCTTATTTTTATTTGATTTATTCATTGATATTGGCTTTTTACTTGGATCGATCTCTTTATGTTATGGGTTATTGATTTGTTATAATCATTGTTGTGATTTTATCATTCGACTTCTCAATTTTCCTCATACACACAAACACCTATGCCACAAGAGACCAGTGATACCACAGTGACTGTTGAACAATTCAATGTTTTGAAATTGAAGTTGGAAAAAGAAAATGAGGAATTGAAAAGCCAAAACAAGAAAATAAAGAATGAGGCAAATTTGAAAAATGTTGAAGTGTTTGAGAAAATTTTAGAATATAGAGTGAAAATGGTTGTCGACAAGTTGAGATATGTGCATGAATTCTATTCTTCCTTGTCTCAGGCCATGGAATGGTTGAAAGTAAATTTTTCTGTTTTAGATCCCTTGTATCAAAGATGGAAGTCAACACATCACACACCGATCACTCTATGTAAAGTTCTACAATGGAATCAAGATGCTCCTGCAGCTATAAAGCCAACAGAGAAAATGGTCAAGATGATATTGGATGAGTATCAGTATGTGAATGGTGAGAATCAAAGAATGCAAACAAAGATTGATTCTTTTGCTACTTTCAAACACCAGTTCATTCCATCAATCCTAACAGAGAATAGAAAGATCAAGGATTTTGTTGCGTGGAAGGATAAATTTGGTCATACAGTTTCTAAGGTCATGGAATTTTTGAAAAAGGATGAAGATATCAATATTCTCAACTTCAACATCATTCTAGATAGAGTAATTGCTTTGGATACTGGATATACAAAGTTTGTAATTGATGTCAAAGCATTGTTGGACAAAAGGTGGAAGGATCACCAGGTCCAAATTCAATATTATAAGTGGCCTAGTGATTTTACTATGTTTGAATGGTAGGAGAAGTATCTTCGAGCTGATGAATAGATAGGCTATACATGTAGGGGAGCAACGAGCATCATGGCCTCATGACTACACAGTATACCAATGGGAGCAAGAGCATTTGGCTCCTCCAGAAGAATAGGGCCTTAAAGATGTTGCAGTGGAAGAGTTGAGCCTTCAAACACTCTATCATGGAGAGGGGGACTTTGCCAGATTGGGATGATCATGGGTCTCCTATGTTGATTAACGGACTACAAGTGTATTGCAAGTGTTGCGGACTTCCAATCAATATTTCGTACTTTCTCTGTTTTCTCTTAATTATGTTTTAAGCAAAATTAATGTTTAGTTTATACGAAGAGGCATGAATTTTGAACAGATGCCATATTTTGTAACGGTCTGAAGCTTGTTGCTTCTCTTATAAAAGAGAAACCAAGACCAAATTTTGATATCATCATCATAGGCATTTATAGAAACATATATGAGGAGACTTTTGTTGTATTGTAATATCTATTTGAAGCAAGCAATGGAGAAGAAGATTTAATATGGCACTTGAATTGTTGTTAAGATATCTAAGAGATCATTTCTTTGTTTGTAATGAGGAGGATTAGTTCACCTAATGTTAAGATATCTATTTGTATTATTAAATCATAGATGTTCATCATTGTTTCCTTCACACAAGCATATTCAATGCATGTGGAGGCTAGAATTTGTATTACAAACTAAAGCTATCATCTAGGACATATAAGAAAAGTCTAGCATCTAGAAAACATATAGGACATACAAGAAATTATATTCTAACTAAACAAAATTAATTTCAACGAAAGTAAGAAAACTAAGAAGAATGATTGAACGTAACTTTAAATGCACTTCAAATCAGCAGTGAACATATTAGGTTTTGTATACAATGTACCAACAGAATAATGATGATTACACTCAGAAATGTATCAGTTAAACAATAGTGAATAAGCATACCTATATTGAGATCTTTATTACATTCAATAATAAATTACACCATAAATATAACCAAAGTTTAGGTGAGAAGCTAACCTCTTAAGGTAATAGGCTAGTTAAGGTGACAAAACATCATCATAATCATCTACATTGCCAACAAGATCAGAATCATGATCACTTGTGTCTGCATCTTCTTGATTTTCTTCCTCATCCTCGTCTATGACATGCTACTCATTCTCTCTCCCAATCTCTTCATTGGTAATGGAAATCTCTTCTTCAAATACTCCATTATCGTCTTCATCCACTTCTTCAAATGTTTCTTGTAAATTAACATATTCCCCATCATGCATTATATCAACAACTTCCATGAATTTTCATTTGGAATGAGAGTCTGTTTGAATGACATATGACCATCCTGGGCTTCTTACATCTTCAATTAGAATTGATTGGTTAATTTGAAGAGGGGAAACATATGACTCATCCATCTCTGATAAAAATTGCCTTGTATTTGTGCGTACAAATCAATACTAATCAAATTGTACTGTGGATGGTTGGATCCACTTAAATTTTAATAATATAGGACTATTTTCACCAAAATCCACTTGAATAATTTCTTGGATGAATCCAACATAAAATTTCTTCTCAGTTTCATGAAGAAATTCAGCACTAACAACACAATCACAATTTATCTTTCCTTTGTCTTTTTCTTCCACTCTTAAATGACTACCATAGGCTCACATTCCACTAAAACACATAGCCCGTACATGTGGATATTGTGAAATCTCACTTTCCTCTATTGTTACATCTTGACCTTCTTCTTTTGCATGACTGACTGCATTAGCAATCCATTCTTCAAATTTTGGAAAAGAATCACCTCCAATCAAATCATGACGTCTGCACTTTTGAGGTCGATTTTACATCCAAGTTTGACTCTCTTCTTCATATTTTCTACATAGAATATTAATGTACAAATAGTAAGATTAATAATATAAATGTGTAAATGCAATTGAGTAAATAAATTATTGTGTAAACTTTTTTACCTATGCCACTTATCGAACAAAGTTGTGTTTTAAAGAATATAGGCATGTATCACATTTCTTTCTTGATGTGATAGTTTGAAGCGACATCCATTGCCTTCTAATACTTCAACTGCAACTCTTTCATCTTTGTCATCATCCCATACATGTTGATTGACATTTTTAAAATCCTTCATATATTCTGTGCAAAATCCTATGGCCTCTTGCATTGAATATCCCCTAGACATGCTGCCTTCTGGTTTTGCCCTAGTACGAACAAATTTTTTCAAAACTTTCATATAGCATTCTATAGGATACATCCATCTCATTCTTACTAGGCCACAATGCTCTAGTTCATATTCTAGATGTATCAAAAGATGCATAGAAATGTTAAAGATTGTTGGTGGAAATTCCTGTTCTAATAAACAAAGGACTTCAACAACCTCCTCCCTCAAACTATCAAAGTTCAAAGGATCTAATACATGTAAACTCATTCTCTTTAATATTAGGCTCAACCTTACAACTGCCAATCTTGACCCCTTTTCCAAACTTGATATATTTACCACAATAGGTAAAATGTTCTTGATTATGACATGATAGTCATGGGTCTTGAGGACTCTTAAGCCATTAATGTTAGTTTGGCTTCTAATACTACTACTTACATATCCAGTGGGAAAGCGAGTCTGAGACAAAAACTGTAAGAATTGTACACATTGTTCCTTTGTCTAGACATAAGGAGCACTAGGTTTTCTATATTTTTCATCAGCACATTTTTCAACCCAAAGATCTCAATGAATCTTTAGATGTTGAAAGTCTTCATGTGATGAAATAGTATCAAAAGCACCAAAAAGAGTTTCTATAATAGCATAGGCTATATATTTTTCAGTATGCATAAAGTCAACAATATGCCTAATGGCTATATCCTTAAAGTATGGCAACTTGTAGAATATGCACAACTGTTTCACACCATGGAACATATCTACTACTAGCAATCCCATCATTTTCAATAAATGACATTCTTTTTTATCCATTCTCAACAATGTAATCACTTGTTATTAGCAATGGTGCTTCACGATTCTCTTATTGACCATTCAAACGTATTTTTTGTCAATGATATGGATGATCCATTTTAAGGTAAGCACGATGTCCACAATAAATACACTTACGCAAACTTCTTGAGTGCCTCACAAAATCCTTAAAGTTGCAAGTAGGACATCCATGGTATCCATGAACACTGAGACCAGACAATGTGCCATATGTAGGAAGATCATGAATCATAAACAATAAGGAAGCTCTTAAAGTGAATTTAACTGAATGACCATCTCTTAAGGATTGAATTGCTTCAATTCCTTTCCACAATTCCATTAGCTCATCATATAATGGCTCTAGATAAGCATCGATTGTATCTGAAGTCATACTTTTCTTTCTTGGTATAATCAATGATAGCATTAAGAAAAATGGTTTAGGTGCTAACCATGGAGGCAAGTTATAATTTATTTAAACCATTGGCCAAGTTGACCATTTAGTACTTTGATTTGAGAATGGGTTCACCCTATCTAGAGGCAAACCCAACCTTATATTACGAGGATCTTGAGAAAAATTAGGCCATCTATTATCAAATTCCATCCACGTCTTAGAATCAGGCACATGTCGTTGTTTTCCACCGGTGCTCTTATTTTGGGCATGCCATTGCATAAGTTCAACAATGTCTTTGTACCTATACATTTGGAGTAATCGTGGGATTATTGGAAAGTGGTGAAGAACCTTTCTAGGAACCACAACTAATTTCAACCCTTGTCTATACCTTGCTTCATGACATTTTAGACATTCACTCTCAATTGCAAGATTATTGTGAAAATTATAATACACAACCATTGACACATGTGTGGATGTTTTCATACCCTAATCCTAGCTTAGTGATTTGCTTTTTACATTGACTTCGTTTTGTTGGCAATGTGGAGTCAGGTGGTAGTAACAAACTTAATAATGCCAATAACTGATCTACACTCTCATTTGTCCAACCATACACCACTTGCAAGTTAAGAATTTGAAGGATTGTCGTCAAACGACTTAACTTGCAATTAGCATACACAGGGTTTAAAGCATCCTCCATCGACGTTGTCCAATCATCGTCTAGACCCTCATTCAACATTATATCAACTTCAAACCCTTCATCTAACATTGCTACCTCTACATCTATGTTTGTTGCCTCTTCATCTCTCACACTTTGCAATCTATCATATCTTCATAATAATTGTAATCCCAAGGGCTTATACCACTATGCCCATATCTTATCATATGTCGAAGAACTAGGTTTCTTTTTCTCACCTTTCCACCATGACAGTCTTTACATGGACATGGATATTTATCCATGTCCCTCTCATTGGCTACTCATCAAATGCATGGTATTGATCCGTAGTCAACCTTCGATGTTGATCCATCTGTAATGTTCTACACATAGCAACAAAAATCTATTAGCAACAAAAATATAGCTTTCAAATGCATTTGGTTTGGTAGAATTTCATCAAGTTTTGTGCGAGATATTGCATTTTGGTGAGTGCAGGTCTAAACCCTACCTAGGGTTTCCAGGGAGAAAAATTTGATCATGGAGAGAGTTTCCACCATCCAAAAATCCTAAAAATTGGTGGAAAGCTATGTCCTATGCCCATCCACATCCCTTTAAGAGGACAACTCATGAATGACACATGTGAAGAAGATATGATTGACTGTGTGTGCAGATTTGTTGTGAGATAGTCCTAAAACCCTAGGTTCTTTGTTGCTTTGAATAATCTATGCATTGTATGTCAATGGAGGGGTGAGTAATCATAGTGGCATGTTGTTAGGGCCTGCACAAGCCTAGGAATTCATATGACAAGTGTTCTTACCTTCATTTGGAGTCATCACCTTGAATGCACCTAGTGTCAGCAAGACCTAAATTGCATAAATCATTGTGTTAATCACTTGGTTAGGTCATGTACATTTGGAAACCCCTAGAAGATGTTGTAATAGGTATGAATAAACCAAGTTACCCATATTCCATGTTGTCTTCAATCATTGAGTGTCACTAGGGTGTTGTTTCCATGTTTTAGTCTTAGGAGCAAATTGTCAAGAATGAGCAAGGGTACAGATTTGCATCAAGTGTATTGAAACTTTGTTTGGGATGTGTCAAGGTTATTGTGTGTGATTCATTCCTCTGCATCATGTTCTACCTCTACATAAACTCTGTGGTTAGTTTTGTGCATTTTTTACTTGTAGGATTCTCACAGTTAGTGAAAAAGGTAGTGTTCATGAAGGAATGGAAAAGATGCATAGAGCCTTTGAATTATACCCGTACTATGCAATGGCATTGAATCATTTAGCAAACCATTTTTTCTTTATAGGGAAGCATTTTCTTGTGGAACAGTTGACTGAGATAGCTCTTGTTTCAACTGACCACCCTCTCATGAAATCTCATTCATATTATAATCTTGCATGAACTTATCATAGTAAAGGTGATTATGACACCACTGGGCGCTACTACATGGCATCAGTCAAGGAAAGCCCGAGGCCACATGATTTTGTACACAAATTCAATTGAAGCTAGGAGATCTTAAGAGTTCTCTCTCAAAATTTGAAAACGTTCTAGAGGTCCACCTTGAGAACTGTGAGAGCTTAAAAGCTATGGGCCATATATATGCTCAGCAAGGGCAGGCAAATAAGGATTTGGAAATTTTAAGAAAGGAAAATTGCATAGATCCACGTGATGCCCATGCATTTATTAAGATGGGTGAGTTATTAATATCATCAGACCCCAGTGTAGCCTTAGATTCTCTTAAGACAACAAAGTCTCTTCTGAAGAAGAGTAGAGAAGAAGTACCCATTAAATTTTTAAACAACATTGGGGTTCTTCATTTTGAGTGTGATGAACTAGAGTTGGCTCAACAAACGTTTATGGAGGCATTAGGAAATGGCACTTGGGTTGAATTCATAAATAAAAGCCCCAGTGCCAATTATGCAGTTTTTCTTGTGCTCTTTAAGGATATGGAATTCTTTCATCAACTAGAAGAAGGTGGTGTTTCACTTGAGCTACCATGGGATAAAGTCACAACACTATTTAATCTTGCTAGGTTGTTTGAACAACTACATGATACTGAAAAAGAGAATCTTTTATACAGGCTAATATTGTTCAAGTTTCCTGATTATGTGGATGCATATCTACGTCTTGCAACCATGGCTCAAGCTTGGAATGAGATCCAACTAAGCCTAGAATTGATTGGTGATGCACTTAAGGTGGATAAAAACTCATCAACTGCTTTATCTAGACTTGGAAAAGTAGAATTGAAAATAGATGATTAGCTTAAAGAAAAAGAAACAATTAAAGTTGCACAAAGTGAATCAGATGCAAAAAATTTTTATCTTGACATTTCACTTAGAAATTGGAATTATTTTGCATCTTTTTGCAATGAGAGGAGGGATCCAAAGGTGGAGGCACAACATCTTGAGAAGGCTAGAGAACTGTATTGTAAAGTGTTGGCACAGAGACCAGGAAATTTTTATGCTGCAAATGGGGCAGCCATTGTGCTAGCTGAAAGGGGTCAATTTGATATTGCAAAGGAAATTTTTACACAGGTACAAGAAGTTGCAGCAGGAAACATCTTTGTTTAGATGCCTGATGTGTGGGTAAATCTAGCACATGTTTACTTTGCACAAGGACAGTTTGCGCTTGCAGTGAAAATGTATCAAAATTGTTTGAGGAAATTCTATTTTGGCACTGACACCCAAATTTTATTATATTTAGCTAGAACACATTATGATGTAGAATAGTGGCAAGATTGTAAAAGAATATTATTAAGAGTAGTAGATTGTAACTATTGTAAGTTGTCAATCACAAAGCTATAGATTTTGTGTTTATAAATGTAATGAGGCTTTTGAATTACCTCTGAATTCACTGCATAGGGTGTCCCAAAATCTGACTTCACTACAGAGGGCCTTGCCGACTTCAAATTCATTGCAACAAACTCTAAATTCCTTGCCCACCTTTTTAGAAGTCTCCAAGTCCTCTCCTCTTTATCGGCCATGCAAGTAGCTGCTATAACTCAAAATGCCTCAATACGAAGTAGCTCTGGGAAAGTACTTTCATCTCTACATTCCCAACCTTTTGTTTTTCAGCGAGTCCACCACAAGCAGCTCTGAACGGTCAGAGATATTCCAAGTTGAGTGCGTGAAGAGCATGTTAGAGTGCTTGCAAGTGAAGAGTGTTATGGTGATGGTGATATTCAGTAAGGAGTTGGAGATTTGAGTGCAAACAGAAGGAAGATACAAAACAAGGTATGATGGTGATGCACATAGCGAAAAATGTTGGAATGAACGCGAATAGTGAATCGCGGCAATACATCCCACCAATAATTTCCCCAAAAAGTTATTTTTAAAATTTTGACTAATTTGTATTTGGGTGACTAACTATTTAGTCATTTTATTTCTGTGACTAAATAATTTTTTAGTCAATGACCAAATTAGTCATTTATTTACTCATTTATAGCTGAGTTGAAAAAAATTAGTAGAATTTAGTCATTTTTAGCTGTTGTGACTAAAAGTTTTAGTCACTTAGTCATTTATTTGCCAAAATTCTACTAGTGTGGTCTTTTCTTTGGGGTGGCGAAGCTTTTTGGGAAGCTGGAGAAGTAAAGAAACTTAGAACAACTTGAACAGGGACCAATTTGGGATAGACATTTAGAACAGAATGACAGAGGTCGAGCTGGAAATACCTTCGCTTTCGAAGGACTATGCTTAGGTAGAGTAAAGAATGTTATTCTTGTATAAACTATGGTAATGAGTATCTTTTATATCAAGCTCCCATACATGTATTTTGTATGGAGCCTATGTTGTTATGTCTGTCACTATGGTATCTTTACCTTTGTTAAATATTTTTTGGCAATAACTCGAGGCCTTACAGCCAAGCTTGCAAACCTATAAGGTCGAGCCATATTGCAATGCATTCATGACTGTGTCTATGCTCAAGGCCAAAGGCCGAGCTGCATTATAATGAAATCTTGACTGTAGATAAGCTCGAGGCCATGGAGGCAGAGTGAAATTACATTTCATTCTTTATTGTATCTGTATACACCTAAAAATGGCTTGTGTTGAATTAAGTAAATATTTTAATATTTATTTTAGTTCTTATTCTTCTATCAATTAAATAAATATTCTAATTTATTTGATTGCTTCATTATCCCAAAAGTTAAATAAAAATCAATTTATTTAATTAAATACCCTAATTCTTCTGATGTCTCATATAATTAAATAATCCTAAATTCCTCTATCCCAAAGTCCTAATTTCATAAATCCACATCACCTTTCCACATCATTCTTCCACCTCATCTTCCACCTCAGCATGTTGCACACATAATTAAAAATTTTAATATTTAATTAGCTAATATTCCCTCACCCACATGTCCTATGTATCCTCCAGTCATAATTAGTTAACACATCAATCAAATTAGTTAACTAATTAGTCAATTGAGTTCACTGGTTAATCAATTCAATCAACTCCCCAATCAACCCAGTCATCTAATCAATCAACCCAGTTAACTGATCAATCATCTCAGTTAACTCCTTAATCTATTTTGTTAACTCCCATAACTCATGAAAGAAGCTTGGACACTTGTCCTCTTCTAATTCACGCACATTCCCTCAAGCTTCCTCAATCGTACACCTCACAGGTAATTTCTCCAGTCATGGATCTATTGACACTTGGATTTGGCCTCTCCTCAACCTATATAAACAAGGTCTTCATATTCATTTTGTATCCACTCAAGCATTCGTAATCTTACTCTACAGAAATCCTACCAGCGTGCCTTTGGAAAAATATCCTCATTGCATTTGCATTTATCCCATTATCATCATAATCACAACCATGTCTCCATTATCCATCATCCATCTTCATTAGAATTGTATTTGTAGTTTAGTCTTCATTGCACATTTCAATCACAACCATTCTCCTATTGTCATCTTCAATAGCAAGGAAGTACACACTTCTGAGAGCTAAAATCATACACAAGATCAGTACGAGATAGGCAACAATGGAAGCTACGAGGTAAATCAGTCTACGAAGGTATTATCTTTGTTTATTGTATTTGCATCAATTCCATTGAGTTATTGGATATTTAGTTGTTTAAAACTATTGTTCATATTTCCCATAACATTTCTGGCACCCACCATGGAGTCTAGCCCCATTTTTAACTCTATTTGGAGTTTTTGGTCAAGTTGTAGGCTTGATAGGTCATTCTGGCACATTCATTCTTCCAGTTCTGTGCATTCATGATGAAAATGACAATTCAATGCATATAAAGATTCTTTCTATGCATCTGACCACTCTTTCAGCACATTCAGTCTGTCTGCGCATTTGAAACTTCTTCCTGCGCATATGCTTGATCTTTTTGCATATTTGTAATCCTGTGCATCCATTTTGTCTTTCTATACATCCACTTTTTGTTTCATCACATCTGATCCCTGTCAAAAAATTGTATTGAATTTGTAAAATCTTTGATACTAACCTTGGTTGTAGGAATATCAGTTATCAAATGGAGGCCTTTAATACAATGATCTTGCAGGTGTAGGCTTCATTTAGTCATCTAGTTGCATCATAACTTCATCTAGATCTAATTAGGAGGAAGAAATCTGATATCTTCATGCAAATTTTCACTTAGATCTAATTAGGAGGAAGTAAGTTGTATTGTTGCATTACAACATGCACGAAGTCCCAACCTAGGTGGATAAAAACTGAACAAATCTTTCAAGTCAATCTTGCAATTACAAATCTCTCATCTAGCTTAAATTAAAGGAAAGTAATTTTCTTCATCCTTCAACAAACAATCTTCACATAGATTTGTTTAGGGGGATAAAAATGAACCATCTTTTCAAAGTTTTTGGTATCTTGTCAAATGGATTGTGCTTGGTAGAGTAAACACACTTAATTTTTTTTTTACTTTCAAATCAGAGGATAAAGAATGAATGTACTCTATGCTTGGAAATGATGATAGGACTATGCTCTCCCCTTTCTTGGGTGACCAAAATGCCAAACTCATCATTTTATATGTGTTACCTTTAGAAGAGGCCCACCCTTGGAATTCCTTCCTTCCAAGTAGGACGACATTGAGTGATGATGGGCTAAAGCCAAGCCATTTCCTAGTTGCTATAAATAAATTGTGTTTGTGATGAAAATTGCAAACAACAGGTGCTGTTGTGTTACACTGACAAATGTTTCCCCCAAAACCCTATAGAGTGTAACCTCTATAGGCTGGGAAGCCTCCTTATCAGAGTGAGTTGCCGCACGTGTAACCACCAGAATGAATGTCCATACTAAAAAGCCAATTGTTTTAGAAAGCCAAAAACCCCTATTTGTTGACACAAGAGGATAATCATCTAGAGCCGTCCAATGTCATACACTCATTTAGTGTGGAGACAAAAAAGTTCAACTCTTCGGAGGAACTGTAACTTGGTATGCATGAGAAGTGAGTGTCGTGGAGGGGAGCCAGTGCTACCAAGTTACTATCTGTCATGCCTTTATGTAAGTGGCTGGAGTAAAATCCAAGTTGGAACTCAATGAATATTGTCCTTGCCATCCTTAAGATTGTACTTGCTTGTTTTTCATTTATCAAAAATTGTATCAAAACTTGTTTTGAATAATCATGACAACATCTTGCTTGTTGTGTTTTTTGGAAATAACTTGAGACAAAAATAGTACTTCAAACTTCAGAGCATCCTAGGAAATGTGCAAACAAGCCAAAATTGAGCAAAACTGGTAGAAAAGCATAACCAGGCAATTGAGACATCTTCCTGCACATTTAACAAATCTTTTAGCACATCCAAATTCTGTAGTGCATTTAAACATTCTTGTTGCACATTTGCTAAATCTTTCAGCACATGCACATTTATGTGCATTAGGTAGGAGAAGCGTACATTCAGAATTATGCATTTAAACCATAGAAACACACATCCACACCCTGTTTCTACACAAATAAACATGCGCATCTGCAACAGAGAGTTGTTCCGTATAGTTTGAGGCAAAACTAAAACCATTTCTGGATACCCTTTTTGCTCTAGTTTTTACTTGGAAAGTTAGTTCAACCATTTTAGACCATCTTCATACCATATTCACACATCACCTTTGCATAACATTATCTTGCTATCCAAACACGTCAAACCAAACCAAAACTTGTATCAAGGCATTATTGAGACTCTCCCAAATTTAAACAAAAATCTAGTTAGTTTCATATCAGGATTCCAATCATCCTTCACATCAAAACTATACTTGTGTATCTTGATAGAAGAATAGTCTACATCAAATAGTGGTGATCAACCCTCCCTATTTTGACTACCTTTTAGCTCAAGGACACTTTGTTTGGACAAATAGAGTCAATAGAAAACCTTAGAAAAATCTTACCAAAACCGTATCCAACTAAATCATTTTCATACCGAAACATCAAACCAAGTCTCACAATCCAATTTCTCTCACATCCAAAAAATTGCATGGTTCAAACTAGATCCAAGTCTAAGCAAAAACAAAAAATGGGTTCCCTTCACAATAGTGGGCATAATCTTGATGATGATGAAGTTAGTCAAGAGGAAATCCTTAAACAACTTCAAGATACAAAATTCCAAAAGATGATGGATAGGGTCGCTGCTACGGATCCTCATAAATATTTTCTCATGCTAGCTCAACAAGGAGCTAAGTTACCCTCATATTATGATGTCTCAAAACTAAGAGAGAACAATGCTTCAAATGAAGCTGAATCTTTGAAAGATGCCTCCAAAAATGACAAAGATGCACCCAAAACTGACACAGATGCTTCTAAATTAGAAAAGGCTAAGGATACACTCAATCCCTTGGACACACTAACAACACAAATCCAAGCCTTACAAAAATAGTTGATGGACATCTAAAGTGGGACAACAACAAAACATTACTCTCTTGAGGATATTTCACCATATCCCTTTGATAAATCTTTGCTCATGATACTTTTTCCCTCAAGATTTGAGGTTCCTAAATTTGATAAGTATAGAGGAAAAGGTGATCCAAGAGATCATATAAGGGAATTTAGTGCAACATGCCTAGAAGTTGCACACAATGAAACGTATCTTATGCGACTATTCCCGCGAAGCTTAGGAGGCCAAGAAATGGAATGGTTCTCCCGCCTACCTCCTGGCATCCGCACTTTTGATGAGCTAGTGGATAAATTTGTAACACATTTCTCATACAGTATCGAACATGAAATATCCATGTTAGACCTTTGTAATAACAAGCAAAAGGGGGGAGCATCCTTCGCCTCTTTCCTGCAAAGATGGAGACAACTTGCAAGCAAGTATCCCTACCACATACCGAAGAAACAAATGATAGAAATGTTTGTTCACAACCTAACCACGGAATTGAGTTATCAAATCCAAATACAATGCCCAACTACTTTTGGTAAGGTCATTGAAATGGGGCTACTCATTGAGAAAGCCTTGATAACAAAGGGGCAAATTAAGCTATACAAAGACACCCCTATCTCTAGCAACAATGTGGATAAGTCACAATTTTGGACCAAGAACAAACCCATTGTAAATGATGGTGTGATGGATGCTAAAAATGTGGTGCAAAAACAACCTATCTTCAATCTATCAAAACCACAGAACAATACACCATCCAACAAGCCTCAAAGCAATGAGCAAAGACCCACCAACTTTCCTCCTAGGAGAAAACTCACACCACTAGGAGAGTCCCTTGAATCCACCCTTAGGAAGCTAATTGTGGGTGACCTCATAACACTTTCTCCGGTGTGTGATTATGAACCAAAATTTAAACCCGCTTGGTGGAGTGATTCCAACTTTTGCGAATATCACCAAAACATAGGACATAAAACTAATGATTGTCAAGTGCTAAAACATGCCGTTCAAGACCTCATCAATCAAAAAGTAATAAAAATTGAAGGGCATACCTCTAATGAAGAACAAATAGCATTCAAAAATCCTCTTCCCCACTATGAGAAAGGAGGGTCATCCAATCAAAACAACAATAGTGCTAACAAAGCAAGCTATAATAACGTTTCTTATGAGTACACCATCAATCATATCTCACACAGTGATTCACACATCGATGTAATCACTATCAATAATAATCTCGACTGTAATGTGACCACTCATCATGGAAACATTACTCTACAAGGAGTCCCACCCAATTCATCATCCACATCGAACCAATACATCATCATCGACCAACTCCATAAAACACTGGCTCACATATCTATTTTGGAGTTATTGCACTTATCCCCGTCCCACAAATCCATCTTGAATAAAGCTCTCTTAGAAACAACTATTCCTACAAACCTTGCTCAAGAGCAATTCCAAGATATGGTAGGTCATCTAACCACACCACATTTCTTATCTTCCATAGAGAAAGATGATATGTCCATCAACCAACCACACAATGCATCCCTCCACATTGAGGCCCAAATCCACAAACACTAAATAAAAAGGGTCCTAATAGATGGAGGTGCTAGTTTAAATATATGCACATTAAAGTTAATCCTTGCATTGGGGTTTTCACAAAATGTTGTTGATCCCAAAAAGAAAATAACTATCAAGGCATATGATGAAGAAGAGAGAACTTCCAAAGGAACTGTAGTCTTGCCAATATAGGTTGGCCCAGTAGAGAGAGATGTTGTGTGTCAAGTTCTAGACATGGAGCTAGCATATAACATTCTTCTTGGTAGACCTTGGATCCATGCAATGAGGGTTGTTCCTTCAACATACCATCAATGTATCAAGTTCCCACACAATGGCCAAGAAATTACCATACAAGGTGACCCTGACCCATTCTAGTATTGCAACAATATCCAATCAAAACTTGAAGTTGTAATCCCCACCAACTGCGCAGCTTCACCCTCTACAACCAATGTTGACCCAGGTTCAATACCTTCTACATCAAAATCCGTGGAACAAAAATTCAAGATCAAGGATAAAGGTGTAGGAGAGTATTCCATTGAGGAAACCTTTTGTCTCACACTATTACCTCTTTCACCTAAATCTACCCATCCATTACATCATTCATCTACCCATACACCTACAAAGGATGTGATCCAAGGGATACTAGCAAGGAGTCAACCATGTCACCAAATTCCTACCATTGAACCTACAAAAGATTCTTCCAACGCCATGTCCAATCCTACAATCCCATCATATAGTCCACAACCCCTTGAGCCTATTGAAGATTCTACACCAATGAATCCAAGTCAAGATCCTTCATCCCTTCATGTTGATAATCCTCAAGAGCATATCACACCTATCTAAGATCCTATCACTTCTATTCAAGTAATCCAAGAGGTATGTCAAGAACCTAATCCTAAACATGTGAAAACATCAAGTCCTAGTCCTAATCAAGATCAAATCACTTTCACTCCACCCCTCCATAACATTTATCTTTTCTATGATCAAGATATTACCTATGAAGAAGATATCCATGAGCAACTTGATCCTATACCTATACATGAGAAAGAAATCCAAATCCAACCCATCCATAACCTATATCTTTTCTATGATCAAGATATTATCGTTAATGAAGAACCTATACACGAGAAAATTGATCCCATCCATATCATACTTAATCCTATCTATTATCAAGATCCCATCTATGATCAAGCAAACCATGATGATCCTCTTAGCCAACTTTATGTATTCCATGGTCACGAGCTTATTACCCCATCTATCCCTAACCCCATAATCATCCAGGAGAAAGAAACCTCCATTACTCCTATCCATCCTCCACCTAGTCCTATCCATGATCCAACAACACACACTTTACTTGATGAGACACTTGCCTCCCAAGTGCACATAGATGATCAAACCAATAACTTGAATCTTAGTGAGCATAATGATAATCAAGATCCTAATAATCCTCCACCATCCATTATCAACCATGTTGCAAATCCATTATCCTATCCCCTTGGTCGCACTACCTTCATCCATGAATGTTCTTCCTTAGGAGAGCAACAACCATTATCTATCACTTCACCTTCCCCATCAAATATTGAGATCACATCTAATGTTGAAATCACCCATAATCCCAGTGTCCATTGCATACTCCAAAATATGAACTATCAAGGTAAAGGCTTAGGCCTTCATGAACAAGGTATTTTGGAGCCTATCCATGTTGAAGTCCCTCCACCCTCTTATGGCCTTGGTTATACTCCCCAAGAAAAATAATCTCATGATGTTGGTATTTCCTCCATGCCTTCTAAATCCACTCATTCCCATTGCACATCCTATCATATCCCCAAAACATATGTTGCCATTCCACCTCCCTCATCCTACAAATGTCAAAAGCATGTGACCATACACCTTCCACCATCCACTTTACCTCCACTCTTGCCAACTCCTATTATCCCTCCATCCACTTTGCTTCCACTTCTACCAATGCCTAGTTATCCATTTATCCATAAATCCCCTAAAAATCCTAATCATGACCAACGAATACATATATTGTTTAAACATGAAGCTTCCACTCATTCCACCAACCCCAAGGGATATAATAATAAAAATGTGGATGCCTCCTTCTATAAAGAAAAATATCCTCAAAATCCTCATGCTTTAAAGCAAAGTACATCCAAAAATCTATCTGGGCCCATACTTTCAAAAGAAAAGGCCAAAACTAAAGTAGTTTGGGTTCCTAAGCAAAACTCAAGAAAGCCAAATGGAACATCCACATCTCAAAAATCCCAACCATCCCCTTCCATCCAAAATTCCCATTCCACTCAAAAATTCCAAAAATCCCACAAGCAAAACAAAAATCATAAAATACTATGTCTATGTGGGTACCAAAGTTACTACGTCACCCATCTCCTAAGCAAACATTGCCATTACTTCCTACAGCACCTCCACGTCAAAATCTTCAATGTTTATCATGATGTGTGCAACCCTTGGTCATGATTCCTTTCCATACCTCCATCTCCCCATCTTTCACCCAGTATACTACATATTTCACCCATTGCCTTTCTATGGTCCATGCTTTTGCATAAGTCTTTCATCTTCCCTGCATAAGTCTTCCTTAATCCACATCATAATCCACTTTTGTTCCCTACATAATCCACATCATAATCCATTATCATTCCTTTCACAATTCACTATCTACCTACTCCATATCCCTTTCATGCAATCCCCTACCAACATCTATGAGCATAATGACATTTGATATGGTCCATTTGATGACATTCATCACTAGTAGGACTACCACCTTTATGGAACCAGACATTTGAGTCCCTCCTTTCCATATTCCACTTATCCCCATTCACGAAAAAAAAATTCTTTCGTCCAACGGTGAAAACAACCCTTGGTGGCAGTGATGTTTTTAGTGGCTAATATTCGCCAATTAGATAATAGTTGAAATTGGGGATTCAAAATTTGGCTAATAATACAAGCTATAAGGTGACTTCAATCACCACATTTTTACAAAATTATATTTTAGTCCTAGTTAAATAGCCAAAATATTTATTTTATTAAAATTTTAAACTCAAAAATTCACCACGATTTTCAATACCTAATTAGATCATATTTGACTAAATTTTATAGGTTTTAGTTGAAAATGAAATTAATTTGCCAATAATAATATATAATTATTGGTTACTTTAGGGCCATATCACCAATTTTTAATCACCATCATTGATTTTTTTATAATCTAGCAGTTGTGATTGTATTCCATGGGTTAAAATGTACCCATGGAGTTCCAATACCCATTAAGCCTGAAATTGTAATTGGGTCATTGATCTCAATTTATAATCTAAAGGCTAGGGTTAAATTCCATGGGACAAAATGTACCCATGGAGCTCCAATGCCCATGGGGCCCAAATGCAATTTCAAGCCCCATGGGCATTGGAGCTCTACGGGTACATTTAGTCTGTGGAATAGAACCCAAACCATTAGATTATAAATAAAATCAACGGTGGTGAAAAATAATTTAGGGCCAATTTAAAATATTCAATTTTTGATTTAAAATATTAAAGAATTAAGGAATTATAGACACAAGCACTACACCTTAAACTAGTCAATCACTACCACCTTCAGGCCTTTACTTTTCTATAGGAATTTTTTTAGGAAGGACTCGCCATGGGTAATTAATGCATTTTCCTATTTTTTGTCAAGATTTGCCAGGATTTTCTACAAATTTCTAGTGATAATTTAAAAATTCACCAATAAAATTAAATATTTTTTTCAAAAAAAGGAAAGATTCACCAATACAAATTAATATTTTTTTCCAAAAAAATAGAAGATTCGCGAAGATTTTATATCTTTTTTTAGGAGGGGTTTCTTAAAGTTATCACTACTTGGTGGCTCCTTGGATAAGTACCATGATGAAAACTTGGTAAACATGCATCATGTGTAGGTTGATCTTCTATGTTATTTACCCTTGGGAGCACATTGTCTCATTGACCCTATCATTTTCCATCCTATCTTACCATACCCTCCTATCATCCTTATCCTACATATACCTATCATATTGAGTCCATTCATCCTCCATTCCTCTTTTGATCTTGATAAAGATATGGGAGTAAAATGTCGAAACATGCTTTGGAAAAACTCTTGATGTACCTTATCTTTTTCAAACCAATCCAATCCTATTACCCTCTTGTCATAAGCATTGTCATGTCAAATCCTGAGTTATTCCTATGCGACATAGTCCTTGGAGATCACATCCTTTGTTTTTACCCGTGCATCCATTCCATCCCTTATCGCCCATCCTTTTATCCAATCGTCAAATACTACAAATTCCAATGCAAGGGAATAAAAAACAATGTCAGTAATAAACCGCTTCCTCCATCTCTTAGGATTTTAGTCCTCATCCATCTTTTCTTACCCCATCCATCCAATCACTTCAAGATACCTACCATGGCTTGTTGTTTGCTCGTCCTTATTGTCTTATCTCACCAGCCTGTTGACCCAAACTTGCGTCCATCTTGTTAACCATCCTCTAAGCTATCACGTAGGCAAGGCCATCATTGATGCGCCCCTGAGGCTCCTTTCCCATCCATTCCATCCCATAAAACCCATCCTTTTGTCCATCTAATTAGCACCATTTCCCATCACCTAGGTCCTAGGTCCACAAAGTCCACACCCCGAACTACGTTGCCTCTGCATCGTCATGCCTCTGCATCATCACGTAGGCAAGGCCATTTATCAATGAGCCCCCAAGGCACTAGGTCAGTCTCTTAGGGCCCGTTTCTTCATGTCCATTGTCAGTTCATCCATAATAAATCGATCCTTTACTTGATTTGGGGAAAATCCTCGACCTAGTTAGGGAATTGGATTTTTGAATGCTACAACTTAGAGTATAATAAAATCATATCATGGTTTTATCACTAGGCAGCAAGCAGTGCAGTGAAGCAAGCTTTTTAAACATCATCTTGACAAAGAGACATCAAGTTAAACCTAAAAATGCCAACCTGCCTAAAACTATCAAACATGACTCTATCAGTTATTGCAAGAAAAATATATCTATGTCAAGAAGGTTTTATGGTTGTTTGGAGTCTTATATCTTGATTTTTGTTATTATGTCCTTTTATGCTACTCAAGGATGTCAAAAACTAGAGGAGCTATGATGGGGGCATAATTATTTTATTTGTTTGCTATTTGTGGAATTATCTTTAGTAATGTCAGGCCTCGTCTAAAGACATGATCAACATATTGATCATCGAGGACATTAGATGTCTTGTAACATGCTGCTTGTTCTACCAACTAAGATTTACCAAGTTTTACTTAGAAAGTAAATAGATCAAGATACTGATAGCGGAAGGAATAAATGCACATTTGAAACATATTCCAAACTCCCATTGCATAAATCAAATTTTATTCCTCAATAAAAGAATTGAATATTCATCTTTACAACTTTTTCATAATATACATACAAGCTTCAAGAGCTTAACTGATTGTTGGCGTTTCAATTCGCACCTCTGGTATGTGATTTGGAAATGGACAGCTATGCACAGACAAACTGCTCTCCTATTGGAAGGGGGAGTTCCCTTTCTTGCTGATGTTCACTAAAAAGATAAATTAAGTGAAACCTCGCCTATCTTCTTTTTGATTCTCAGCTGCAGAGCACAAGGTTATAAAACTCTAAACGCTGCAAAAGAGGTTTTTTCCTTTTTAATAAAACTTCTACTATAACTAGCATAGACTAATAATGCTTTCAACCTCCTGAGTAAATTCAGAGCAAAGGAAGTTGAAAGTGAATGGGGAATGATTGTTAACACAAAAACTCCAGCAGTTTTCCTCCAGATTTACACCACAAAACTAAAAGTACTTTAATGATGAAAGCTGAAAATGAAAGCTACAGAAGCTACACATCTGACGATGAAAACTTGATGAATCAAAATAGAATATCAGAGCAAAGTAGGCATGAGATTTCTATTCAATATCTGAAAGTTTAATACAACTCCAGGACAACAATACTTGCAGCAAAAGGTAGGCATACAGTAAGCGATCAAACACTGGAGAACAATGGACACAAAGTGAACAAACACCTAGAATAACAATGTTTGTAGGCTAGAATAGGCACAGCAAATTTGCTATCACAAAAGTCCTTTCCCTTACAATGAACACAGATTGAACAGACACTTGGAATAACAATGTTTGCAAGCTAGAATAGGCACAGCAAATTTGCTATCACAACTACCATTACCAACAATGGGCAAGGATGCCCTTATTTATACTAAAATCAAAGGAGTAGGGAACCCTAACATCTCCTTGATTAACCTAACTTGCCAACTCGCAAGCTTTATTACTATTCTAAGACAAAGATACAATAACCAAATGCTTTAAAGCAATCTGCTTTAAAGAAAAGAAGATTCCTTCTATCACAAGGTGATTTCTTTCTAAATATAGAATGGATGAGCTTAGGATGAAAGCACATGCTTTAAAACAAAAAGCATATGTTTTAACGCTGCTTTATTTTGTAATGCATCCTCATCAACATTCTAGCTTTTTGGTGATGTCATCCATCGATATTTTGGGAAACAATATCTTCTAAAAAGCGAGTGACCGCATCTCTACTAGGAACACTAATACTCTCTAGAACAATATTCTGATTCTCTAACATTTCTTCACCATTGGCAACCATCTGAAGAAATTTGTGAGCTTCACCCGCAGCCTTGTCATATTTCACTGTCATTGCGGCAAGATGACTCATCTTGCTGGCATTGATATCATCATTAAAGTTATTGCAGATGAGAGTCTGGAACTCTGCTTGCACTTCCCCGAGGTCATACAGGGTGCCATCTTCTTTCTCATATGAACACGGGATCTGAGAGATAAAGGATCTGATGAACTTGAGGATGCTGACTACCTTTTCTTTCCATTTTGTCAACTCTGAAATCATACTGTCATAATTTTTTATTGTGAAAAGATATTGCACTTTCCAAGTAGAAACTGTCTTCTTATCTTCAGCTGAATCAACAGTATCAAGTGCAATCTTCAAGTCGGAGATAATGATCTCAAACACCAGCCTATTTTCTGCCATGATCTGCTGCAACCCCTGTATGCCTTGGCGTAATTCATGAGCATTGTACTTCAACTGATAAAGCTCTGCAAGTATAACTCTCCCTTTGGTCACAAATTCTTCTACCCAACTGTCCATGTGCCTCCCATAGAGTACCAACTTATTGAAATGCCACTGATCGGCTGGTGATCCAAGATTTGGTGGAAGAAGCAAATCAACCTGTGAAGTGCCATGGAAAAGGTTGGAAATGTATTGCCGCAACTGTCAAACCTCAGCTTTGAGAACTGCCTTGTCTTCTCCATCTCTCAACACTCTTTCCTTCAAGCTATCCACTGCAACCTCGAAGAGATTGACGTCTATATGGTGAGTACTTCTGTCAAGGTTAGCTTTGACAACTGTGAAATCATCAACCTCGACATCATTAGCACTTCTATTTTCTGGAGGTGTTGCAGTCTCAACAATTATTTCTCCATCTGCATTCTTCTCAATGCGAATCTACTTCTTCAGCTGCTTGTCTGGTGTGTCTTGATAGATGCTTTTTAGCTCTGTAAAGTCCAGCTGATATGAGGGCTTTCTTCTCTTCCTTCCCAAAATGTTTTCAAGCCAGGATGAGCCATCCTCTCTTGGAAACTTGGTTCTCACCTCATCAGCTCCTGATGAATCAATGCTTGCATCAAAGTTGTGAACCGGTGAATCTGGCTCTAAATCTATGTGAATAGGAGAAGGGAGTGGTGAAGAAGGTGGAGATACATGATCTGAAGGTAACAATTCAACCTGCGGCGTTGTTTCAACAGGAGCTTCTGGTTCAACTGGTGGATGTTCCTGTTGGACATGAGCTGGAGACTCATCTTTTTTCCTCTTTAACTTTGCCATTTTTGTTCCCTCTGGGAGAACACTCATAGCTTTTACTCTTTGTTTTGGCTTGGAAGTAGAAGGTTTTGATGGTTGTACAACTGGTGGCTCTGCTACTGGAATATCATCCTTCTGCTTAGTCTTCAAGAATATCAAACTATTTTTAACCACTCGACTTGTTCTCTCCTCAATGGAAGTACTCTCTTTTACTGACCAATTAATTGGTGGCAATGGTTGTTGCTCAATTTGGTCTCTGAAATATGTGGGAAGTAGAACTTCACCACTCTCTGTCAAACCCTCTATGTCTTCTGATAGGATATCAGACATTTGCTGAAGAGTGAACCTGCTGTAACTGCGCCCTCGCACTTCATACGCATCAGCACAATTAGCCCAGAAGTCTTCAACTGCAAACTTGTGTGTACAATTCTGACCAAGATGTGATGCATAAACACCACGGGGATCATATGAAGATCTCCTGTTGAAAAACTTAAGACCATAACTAGATGATTCATTACCGATTGCCTTGGCATATGCTCCAGATCTACATCTGTAAATACTCATCCCAAGTGGAAAATTGAAGGCAGTCTTATGTCTGCTACGCAAAAATGTATGCACTTGATAAGCTTGCCTCAAAAATTCCATAAATGTTATTTCATCTGTAGGATATCGTGGCAACATGGCTGGCTCTCCTGAGAAGCCATATACTCTGATGTAGGAAAAAGTAGGAAATTGGATAAACCAATCAGCCCATTCTGCCATTGCTATTCTAGCCTCTACAGAAAATTGTATATGCAACTCCTTGTCCATGTCTCGCACTGCATGCATCAAGAATGCATCATTCACCCCCCTGTAATGTCATTCAGCTTGAGAGATCTCTAACTGCGGGAAATGGTGATACACATGCTGAGTACCTAGAGTTCCAACAACATTCAAACCTATGAATTGACCCTGATAAGCCATCAAATACACAAGGTATGATATCATATGGAATTCATGAGCCCTTTGAAAATCAATTATTTGTTGGTGGAGAAAATCACTGATTAGTGCTGACCAATCATAGAATTCGGTTCCATCAATAATTTGGGACATGATGTAAAACATCCAATGCTGAAATTTGTTTGCATCTGCTTGACCCATGATATGACTTAGCAAAGTAATCATTATTGCATGCTCCTCCTTGAATTCTCCACGTCTAACATTCTTTGGCATAATATTCTATTTTTCTTTCAACCACCTCTGACCAATCTTTTTTCTGTATTTTTCCTTATCATTATTCCAAATAGGTATTGTAAAGCACTTTTCAATGTCATTTGGCCTCAAGCTGCAGAGCACATGTCCATCACCTGACTGAATTTCTCTTATAACCGAGTTGTAATGCGTCACGCAAGCAATCACAAACTCGATACTTTGCACGGTGATAGGAAAGGATGCCGCTGCAAGCAAACTGGAGTGTCCAAGATTCCTGATGGCATTATTTCCTGCATCCTCCAAGGAGTGTAAATTAATTACTGGAAGTACTTTATGCAAGTCTGTTTCACAAGTTTTCAGGTAATCATGAACCAATGTTGTTTTGTGCCTGATTTGTGTTGGAGAGTATTGCATATTGGAAGATTTGAAAATCAACTATGAACACGCCTATGTTGGAAAAAATATTGAACAGATGGCTGAAAATTATTTGCTGATTTTTAGAAAAAGTAGAGTGTGAGCTAAAAAAGCTGGCACATGGGTTTGGTAGATAATTTCGTTTCTAAGCAACCCAGATTGTCAGATTTTGAAAAAGCGGAGATTTTCTCGAAAAAGCAGGAAAAAAGTAGTTTCCCGAAAAAAAGCACAACTCCTAATCTTCAAGAGGATGATAATCTGGATGGACCCATCTCGATGAAAACTGAAAAAGCTCTGGTCGAATTTCTGAAAAATGATCTCCTTGAAATAAGGACCCTGAAAAAGCAAGCCTTTCTTCTTCCTCAACCTGAATCTATGAAGAACACTGAAAAAGTGCCTGGTTTGGGTCTTCAAATCTTTGTTGAAAGAAAAATAAAATATTTCCTCTGGATGCAACCTGCAAAAGATAATGAAATAAAGAATCCCAAAGCTTGTCTTTATAAATCTTTTGGTTGAAAAAGCAGCTTTACTTGTGTGAGAAGAAAACTTCATCCTCATCCAAGAAGAAAGCATCTTTTAAAGCATAAATCCAAGTGGATGTCTTCGAATAGGAAGAATCCCTATTTTGTAGGAGCCTATGGCTTCATGTGCAAGATGACAAAAAATATCTTCTTTGATGATGTCATCGAATGCGCGAGTTGGAAGAAGTGTTAACAAAATTTTCTTCATTTTCGACACTTCAACACTCGTTTTGACTCAAATATGGCCTATCTTTGACTTTGACAAGGTGGGAAAATGTCGATCATGAACTGAAAAAGCTAACTGATCCTGACATTTTGGAGATTGATCAACTGAGATTCCATCCCCTGCCTCCGTTTGACGATCTGACATCGTTTGACCAAGTTTGACCTCCCTGAAACTGCCAACGAGTGAAGATTGGTAACAAGGCATGTCGGAAAACACTGAAAACACAAAAATATTCTAACAATGCTCAAGATGGGTGCCCCAAGCCTCTTGGGGCGTCCAGTTTCCCAACACTTAGCCATTGTTTTAGTTTTTTCAATTTTTCCAATTTCTTGGTTTGCGTGCGCATTCCAGAGGCACAGGACCCCTGTTTGGCTATCAATTTCTATCAACTAGGATGAAAATGAGTCTGATGATCTGGTAATATGCAAGCCTGCTAAAAACTGAGCTGATTGTACCTTCTGTTTGCCTCAAAAAATGTGCCAAACTGATCAACACTGAACCGAAGCGTGCTGACGGAAGGAGATTCACGTTTTTCAAGAAAAACATGAAAAATAATCTAACACTAGAGAGTTTGGGTGCCCCAAGCCTCCTGGGGTGCTTGGTTTCTTAACACTTAGAAATTTTTTTAAAAATTTTCAATTTTGTACCTTTTCTCGATTTCCGTGCTAAGGGCTCCTGTTTGATCTTTGATTTCGGTCGTTCTGATGACTATCGAGGAGGGATGGAGGGCGATCTAAGTAGTCTAAACATATCTATGATGAAATCCTGGCTTTGACTGACTTTTGACCAAGTTTGACCAAGTTTGACCAACTGGAAAGGAGCTGACGGAAGCATTTTCGACGTTTCTCGAAAAACATGAAAAAAAAACTAACACAAGAGAAGATGGGTGCCCCAAACCTCATGGGGCACCCAATTTGACCAAACTTAGCCATTTTTATGATTTTCCAACTTTTCCATTCACCTTGGATCCATCTTGCATCGTTTTGCGTGCATCATCGAGTCGATGGCTGTTTATTGATTTTACGTCGTTGAAACAACGTTGGAAACTCATCGAAGAGTTCTGGCAGGTGAACTTTTCTATGTTGATGACTTTCAAACTCATGCTTCACCTTGTGAAAAAGCAAAAATGACCCAGTAGAGAAAACTTGGTCGTTTGAAGATTCCGTCTGAACCGTGTGGATCGTGAAGGAAAATCGACCAAAGAGAATTGAGTGTGACACCTGATTTGGAGATTCTATTTTTAGAAAGTTTTACCAACATCCATATCTCAAGAAACCCAGAAAACCTAACTCGACATCTATTTTTTAGAAATTTCTAAAAATAGAAATCTCTATTTTTAGAAATTTTGCTTTTTTGACTTTTTGATGAAAAATTTTCTAGACTTGTTTCAAAATGCCTTAATGAAGCAAAAAATTTGGTTGGGTACAACATTGATAAATATAGATACATGATTGTATACTTGTTTGTCTTCAATATTCTTGGCCACCAACTACATGAGGGGAAGCATCACTCAAGCGATTTACCTCCAACCACGGACTAACTGTGGTCCCCCGCACATTTACCAAATTGGTAAAGGGCCCTACCCTTCAACGAAGAGATTGGTAAGGTAACCCCAAATAAAATAGGCCTAATTTGAGAAAGGTGTTGTGTCCTACATTAACTAGTACTATCATACTATGGCTACAACCATCAAAATATGAAATCCCTACTAGTAATGCAAACCTGGATCACAGTGAACCTAGACAGTGTAAACATTGGCAATTTACACCACTTTGGCCAAAGTTTTCATCGTCTCATATTCACCCACCCTTCCATCTCGATTGGGAAAGACAACAATCTATATACAAAAGTTATTCCCTTACCCATGGATCAACAAATCCTAGGAATAACCCCACTTAACAAATGCATCATTCTCTACACATAGGATATTCCCTTTCCCATGGATCAACAAATCCCAGGAATATTCCCACTTAATAATTGCATCAAAATCTATTCTAGGTTATTTCCCTCTTCCATGGATCACATATCCCACGGTTAACCTATCCCAAGTTTCATCATGGCACCTATGTCAAAATAACTCTACTTGCAAATTACAGTTTACTATCTTTCCCCTTATACAATCAACTAATCATACTCAAACTGATAAATATACATAAAGTACCATATAGACACAAATCTCTATTACTGAGATTAATTTTACTTTCACAACACAATTTTCACTTAGATATATATAAATATAAATGCTATTATATTATCATGTTGACAATCACATTGATAAACAACAATGCATTTCACAATAACAAACGACACACAATACCTTCAAAACAGAAAAGCATAATAAAAGAGAAATACCCATGCCTGTGATAGAAGCTTCCAAATGAATCTACGAGATCCCCTTGCTTAAGCTCCTTCTAATGAACTAAAACCTCCTCTCAATTAAAACAACTCTGCTTCTAAACTTCCAAAACCTTTCCTCACAACTTCAAGTAATAATGGCAAAAACTCTCAATGCTAACTCCAAATGAGAACGACAGAATAAGAATTCTCTTCACAAAACTTGTGTGTATTCGAATGAGACAGAGAGCTCCTCTAAATAGAACAACTCACAAAAGGCAATATGACAAACTTTCGACACTAATGCAAAACTCAAAAACAAAAAGAGAAGGCTCTTGATTTGAAGAATGTGCAAGTAAAAATGAGGGAGAGCATCCCCTTTTATACTAAAAACCAAGGTGAGGTCTTGCTAAAAAATAAGCAAAGAAATGTCGACACAATGGAGACATTCTTTGCAAAATCTAAAATTAGTTAAAAATGTCGACACTATGGTGACATTCTTAACAAAATCTAAAATTAGATTCAAAAAAATAAAACAAACCTTCTAAAAATAAAAAGTGTTTGTTGAAAATTAAAAAGTAAATAAAATATATTAATAATTAATATCTTAGGCACATATATTAAGCACTTTATGCACTGCCAAGATTAGAAAAAGGTGCCTGCGTGCTTTAAAAGGAAAGTTCGCCACCCATAAGATTTATTAAATTTTAACATTGAAACTTAAAGCTTATGGGGGAGGGTCGCATGCCTATTAGGAAGGACATGCCCACATTTAAGATAAAAGATACATATTCTTTTTCTGAAAGAACTTTAAACCTTACTTTTATTATTATAATATTATTACCTTTTAATTCTTATTATTTATTTTATTATATTTATTATTATTACTTTTTTTTATAAAACTATTCTTTTATTATTATTATTATTATTTATTAAATCTATTATATATATAATCTTATTCTTTTAATTACCATAACACAATATTTACGAAAACTAAATTCTGCAAAAATGATAAAATCATATTTCTGCTTTTAAGAGAAAATAATAATAATATTTTTATTAAATACATATATAGAGAGAGACTATAAATATATAATTATCATTGTAAAATCAAATATAACTCATAACCAAAATGCATTTAACATCGTAAAAACTTCATAGACTCATCGTCGAAGAACACAAGAGAGGAGACGATAATTCTTGCATAGCCCAAATCGATATCTCTATATCTATGAGCAATATGCTCATGAATATACATAGGTACGTCTACCTACATATGTTCATGCTCATATTGACTCACGTATAATAATGTATCGTGGACTTGAACGAGCATTAATTAACTCAATGAAACCTTATTCAAACAACCAAACACTTAACAACATGAAGGTTAGAACATCCAATCAAGACTCAATATACATAACTCAAATCACTTTCACTACACTTACTCGACTCAACCTAGGTCAAAATAGGATGTGTATGTGTGCTACTCAGTTTAGGCTTCTCTTTTATGTTTACCAGACCAAGTCCTTCTCCTGAGTGATACTTCCCCTCTTTTCTAGAGGGATAACCTATTCTTGCATCCACTTAGATCATTGCCACAGTAGTTAGCTGATCAAAATATCATCATTAATTAACAATAACCACATTTAATACAAGACATTGCATTATTCTTTTTTTTTTCTCATCATATTGCATTCAAGATAGATAACACACATAGATGCAAAGATTCATAATTACTTCAATTTTCACAAAATATCCAATCTATAGTAAATGGATAAAAACACATATATAGATGCAAAAATCCATAATCACTCACTTTCCAAACAAATTAACCAATCTAGGTAAATAGTAAATGGTAGAAACACATGGGATGTAACATACTTCCCCCCTTGTGAATCATCGTCCCCAATGATTTTTAAGTATCAAGTATTATCACAACATAGAAAAACATAGAGTATCATACTACAAAACATATTGATATCAGGAGCTTTCATAATTCAAATAACTTATGGAAACTTTTGCTTCATCTCATTATAATCTTCCCAAGTGGAAGAACCTTCTGCGTACTGATCCAATTGGATCTTGTACTACATAACCTTTCTATTATGCAAGCAGAGCTTTATGAACTCCAAGCTTTTCAGAAGCTTGATCAAAACCATGTTCCTAGGTTATGCACCTGTAAAACATTCTAAGAATATAATAATCATCAATTAAATATATAAATATATCAAATTTGAATCATTTAAGAGCATTGTGCCTCCTAGAAATAACTATTATCAGAATGATTCTACAATCAATTGATTTGTTAGCTTCGAGAACTTTGAAGAGCTCTTTACATCTAAGAGCTAGTTTGGAATACATTCCAAACATAAATAAACTTTTTCTGGGGTTGGACCCTCAAAAGAACTTTTATTCTCTAAATGAGAATTGTCTCAGTATTAGCGTAACTTCTCTATTCCTTATTGGTTCTCTACCAATCTTTTCTAATCAGTATGATCTATTCATCCATTTCTGACAACATTTCTGGACTAATGCTAATCCTATCTTCTAGCTTACTTAGCTTATAGGAGTTCAACATCTTCTTCTGTCC
Organism: Cunninghamia lanceolata; assembly: GCA_027924645.1. NCBI lineage: Eukaryota > Viridiplantae > Streptophyta > Pinopsida > Cupressales > Cupressaceae > Cunninghamia > Cunninghamia lanceolata. Next base: position 9,897,928 of record BSBN01001531.1, on the reverse strand, counting down.
AATGTTTTAAGTAGAAAGATAGGAATTTTTATAATAAAAAACCCACCAGTGGTAGATATTCTTCCCCACTTATAATGTTGATCCATACAATATATTCAAACAATTCTTCCAAAACCTGGTTAACTCTCACAGTTTAACCATTTGTTCTCTGAATGATAAGTTATACTTACATTAGGTTACCCAAACCTTGTTGTCACATGTGCATCTCTATACGAGACAACCTTCTCAGGCACTCTATGTAATCTAAACACTTCTTGCACAATTTTGCGAGCTAACACTATGCTCTACCAGATAAATTCTTTGGTATAAAAGGTGTTACCTTTATTCTTCAACATTTTAAACAACTTGCCACAAATCTTGTGGCATCCCCTTTCATTCCCTTCCAAACACATAATGGCTTTACATTCACTAATATCTTAGTGACATGAGGATGTCCTAAATATGAGGCATTAGGTACTTCCTCCCTTACCAAATTCCTTATTCACCATAATAAAGTACATAAATTATTCCTTTATTCCTTAATAACCCATTGGGTTCAAAACAAAAAAAACCTTCATACCTTATAAATTATCCACGAGTGCTTGCTTGACTTGTTCATAGAACTCATCACTCTTGGATCCTTTCAATGCTTAGCTTCTAAAGTCAGTTTGGATAGTTACCAATGAAGATATATTCCTTCCCCAACTTAAAGCATTAGCAACTCTATTCTTGTTTCCATTAACATAGCTAATGTTGAAATCTTAACCTCCTTAGCCTTGCATTTAGATGGATTGAATAAATACTTTAAACCATGATGGTCTATTTTTAATTCAAATATTTTTCCAACAGATAGTATCTCCATATCTGTAATGCATGAGAAACTATTGCTAACTCCAAATCATACGAAGCATATTTTTGTTCATAAGGTTTTTGCTTCTTGATTTATAGGCTATGACTTGCCCTTCCTATTTTAATATCCACCTTCACCTGGGACATCTGGTACTACCTTCGAACTTTATAGGAGTAAATTTTCTCATGTCTTGGAATAATTCTTTTGCCATTCTCCTCTTCTTAATCCTTTCAGAACTTGATTGAGATTGAGATCCTTCATTCCCCATGTTTACTAGATTGAGAATTTCTCCTTCATTCATTACTGGAAACTTTTCCTTGTTAGGCACTTCTTTTTTTGCTATAACCTTTCCTTGCTCTGATACCACATGTAACATGTTGATTGTTCTACCAACTAAGATTTACCAAGTTTAACTTAGAAAGTAAATAGATCAAGATACTGATAGCGGAAGCAATAAAAATTTTCCTTATATTCCTTTGATTAAATGCACATTTGAAACATATTCCAAACTCCCATTTCATAAATCAAACTTTATTTCCTCAATAAAAGAATTGAATATTCATCTTTACAACTTTTTCATAATATACATACAAGCTTCAAGAGCTTAACTGATAAATAGAGATACATGATTGTATACTTGTTTGTCTTCAATATTCCTGGCCACCAACTGCATACAAGTCTCCAATCCACACGAGAGAGACAAAACACAACCTCGTGAGATTTGCTCATATACTCTGACTCTCTCTTGTTTCTATCAACATTGCAAGGGTTTGATCTAACTTAGTGCCTATACTCTCAACTCCGTATCATACTTCTTCGCTTCCCCAAAGTTAATCCTTGTTCTAACCATATTAACAAGATAGTTCACCCCATGGGTTTCTATAAAGATTTAAATTCTGCTAATGTTATCCAATGATCTAAAAACTTTTAACATTTCTAAACAGAAACTCTCATTCTTGTTCAAAACTTTTTCCCAAGAAAGATTTCATATACATAAGCTTTTGATAAAACACTTTTCTTTCCTTTATATCAAAAGGATTTGAATACCCTCTCAGCTACAACTGAGTGGAGTATATCCCTCAGATTCTAGTCCATGATTATCCTCGAATGGTTAATAACCCTTAGTTTTTATCCTTAGATACAAAATTTCATGGAACATATTCCTTTGTTTTGTCACTTAAATAATTTACAATTACTTCTGCCAAAGGAGGAACATGAGGATTCCTAAACAACATGGCAGAGAACACATTGTACTCACATGACATATCCTAAGAAAGTGGTAAGGCTTCTGATTTGGCTGGAGAGACCCAAAAGCATAAGGTAAAAGTTGATAGCCTCTCTCAGGGTGACAAGCCACTTCCACTCTTGGAACATCGTATAGATACCAATTCCCTACAAGGTGCTTTTAATCATCCTTGACTTTCTCACCGTCTAGACAACTTGCTATCACTCTTCATTCTCTTTCAAAAATAAAGAGATTTCACATCGACTAGAAATTTAGCTACTCCTAGATGACCTGATTATGATTTAAAAAGAAATTCTTACCTCACAAGGTTTCTAAAATCCATATAGTTAGGAATATACTAAGTGCATTTTCTACAATTTACTCCCTTATACAATCCATCAAAGGCCCATCGAGGACATGATAGAGGTGAAATTTGTACAAATAACATAGTGAACAACCCAAAAATGTTCTAGTATAGCCACCAAAATAATTTAAGTCAGTATCAAAGTATAAGCGATTTCATTTTCAACAATAGGTCAAAAGATTGAACTCAATAAATCAAATTTTGACCAACTCGTCATAAAATAAATATCCTTCAAAATTTGGTGGCTAGAGCATTCTAGAACAAAGAAAATTTAAAAAAAAAAAATCTTGCAAGTATTAACAAGGAATTTCACCAAAAATTCAAGAAGTGTCAAAAATCAAAAGATACACTGACTATGCACTGCATGACTGACTAAGTCACTAACAAGGGAGTAGATTGTTGTATTGCACTCGAGTTTTCCAAAAACTTATAGTGGTTTAGAGACCATGCTACTAGCACAATAAATAAATAAGTCCTTAAAGACTTTCTCTATACTCAAAATCAAAAGATTAAAACACATCCACCCTTACATTGTGGAAAATCTATCGCTCGTCACCTAGACGATATTCAAAGATGGTGATACAATGACACACACGAACTTCAGTTGGAACACACACTTCTTTTTTTCATTTACAAAAACTCTATTCCCTACCTCTCGGAATAGTTTAGTTAATCAAACTAGTCTAAATATCTCAGTGATGATCTCATTCTTCATTATAATTATTCTTTCTAACTCCACCAAGAGACAAATACATAGCTCTCAACTTTTGTCCAAATGTTATGAAATAACTACTAACTTCTCTTTGCAACTATTACGAATTATCTTGCAACTTCATGCAGACTCTTAACAAAAGAATGATACTAATCCCAATCTTTTCATCAAAATATTCCCTGAGAGGATCCTCTTATTTTACATCCTCAACTACATATAGGCTTCATGAGTTAATAAGGGAACTCTTATTCTCCTTCAATTATGCATGATTCTTTGAATATGGCAATTGGTTTTCTCATGAATCTTTAGTAACTAAAAAGCTTTTCCAAGTCCTGTACTATTTTTCCAATCTTTTTATGCCAATACATCACTACTTGTCTTTCATTGATCCTTTTATCTCTCTTGACTCATTCCAATCCATTCTAGGGTTAGACAAGAACCCAATTTATCTACATATCTTTGATACAATTACTAAAACTCAGTTGCTTCTGCACTTGGTTGATTACTTCAGGATCTTCCCATCCTTAGTTCTTGAGATATAAAAGTGATCTTGAATTCATATAGACATTACTCTTCTTGAGCTCTTAGTCTAATAATATTTGATCAAGGTTTCATATTTTTAATCCAAGTCTCGAAATCTTTCCATTCTACATCTTCAATAGAGTTAAATTGACTCATGGATTCCTTAATTCCTCAGTTGGTTTACTCTTAACCATTGACTTGATAAGTGTTGAATAATAGTCCTTTTGACAATTTTCTTGGTTAGTATATTATGCCATCTCGCATAAAACCAGTTTCAACTTTGGACTCTCATAGCACAGTGAGCACATAGGATCCAGAGCTAAACCTGGTTAGCTCTGATACCACGTGCAACATGTCACTTGTTCTACCAACTAAGATTTACCAAGTTTAACTTAGAAAGTTAATAAATCAAGATAATGATAGCGGAAGCAATAAAATTTTTCCTTATATTCCTTTGATTAAATGCACATTTGAAACATATTCCAAACTCCCATTGCACAAATCAAATTTTATTTCCTCAATAAAAGAATTGAATATTCATCTTTACAACTTTTTCATAATATACATACAAGCTCCAAGAGCTTAACTAATAAATAGAGATACACGATTGTATACTTGTCTGTCTTCAATATTCCCGGCCACCAACTGCATGAGGGGAAGCATCAGTCAAGTGATTTACCTCCAACCATGGACGAACTGTGGTCCCCCACACATTTACCAAACTGGTAAACAGCCCTACCCTTCAACAAAGGGATTGGTAAGGTAACCCCAAATAAATAGGCCTAATTCAAGCAAGGTGTTGTGTCCTACATTAACTAGTGCTATCATATTATGGCTACAACCATCAAAATATGAAATCCCTACTAGTAATGCAAACCTGGATCACAGTGAACCTAGACAGTGTAAACATTGGCAATTTACACCACTTTGGCCGAAGTTTTCATCGTCTCATATTCACCCACCCTTCCATCTCAATTAGGAAAGACAAAAATCTCTATACAAAAGTTATTTCCTTACCCATGGATCAACAAATCCCAGGAATAACCCCACTTAACAAATGCATCATTCTCTACACATAGGATATTCCCTTTCCCATGGATCAACAAATCCTAGGAATATTCCTGCTTAACAATTACATCAAACTCTATTCTAGGTTATTCCCCCTCTTCCATGGATCACATATCCCAAGTTTCATCGTGACACCTATGTCGAAATAACTCTACTTGAAAATTACAGTTTACTATCTTTCCCCTTATACAATCAACTAATCATAATCAAACTGATAAATATACTTCAAGTCCCATATAGACACAAATCTCTATTACTGAGATTAATTTTACTTTCACAACACAATTTTCACTTAATTAGATATATATAAATATAAATGCTATTATATTATCATGTTGACAATCACATTGATAAACAACAATGCATTTCACAATAACAAACGACACAAAATGCCTTCAAAATAGAAAAGCATAATAAAAGAGAAATACCCATGCCTGTGATATAAGCTTCCAAATGAATCTACAAGATCTCCTCGCTTAAGCTCCTTCCAATGAACTAAAACCTCCTCTCAATTAAAACAACTCTCCTTCTAAACTTCCAAAACCTCTCCTCACAACTTCAAGCAATAATGGCAAAAACTCTCAATGCTAACTCCAAATGAGAATGACATAATAAGAATGCTCTTCACAAAACTTGTGTGTATTTGAATGAGAGAGAGAGCTCCTCTAAATAGAACAACTCACAAAAGGTAATATGACAAACTTTTGACACTAATGCAAAACCCAAAAATGAAAAGAGAAGGCTCTTGATTTGAAGAATGTGCGAGGAAAAATGAGGGAGAGCACCCCCTTTTATACTAAAAACCAGGGTGAGGTCTTGCTAAAAATAAGCAAAGAAATGTTGACACAATGGTGACATTCTTTGCAAAATCTAAAATTAGTTAAAAATGTCGACACTATGGTGACATTCTTAACAAAATTTTAAAATTAGATTCAAAAACATAAAACAAACCTTCTAAAAATAAAAAGTTTTGTCGAAAATTAAAAATTAAATAAAATATATTAGTAATTAATATCTTAGGCACATATATTAAGTGCTTTATGCACTGTCAAGATTAGAAAAAGGTGCTTGCATGCTTTAAAAGGAAAGTCTGCCACCCATAAGATTTATTAAATTTTAACATTGAAACTTAAATCTTAAGGGGGAGGGCCGCGTGCCTATTAGGAAGACATGCCCACATTTAAAATAAAAGATACGTATTCTTTTTCTAAAAGAACTTTAAACCTTACTTTTATTATTATAATATAATCACCTTTTAATTCTTATTATTTATTTTATTATATTTATTATTATTACTTTTTTTTTTATAAAACTATTCTTTTATTATTATTATTATTTTTATTAAATCTATTATATATAATCTTATTCTTTTAATTACCATAACAAAATATTTACGAAAACTAAATTCCACAAAAATGATAAAATCATATTTCAGCTTTTAAGAGAAAATAATAATAATATTTTTATTAAATACATATATAGAGAGAGACTATAAATATATAATTATCATCATAAAATCAAATATAACTCGTAACCAAAATGCATTTAACATTGTAAAAACTTCATAGACTCATCGTCGAAGAACACAAGAGAGACTATAATTCTTGCATAGCCCAAATCGATATCTCTATATTTATGAGAAATACGCTCATGAATATATGTAGGTACATCTACCTACATATGTTCATGCTCATATCAACTCACGTATAAGAATGTATCGTGGACTTGCATGAGCATTAATTAACTCAATGAAACCTCTCAAACAACCAAACACTTAACAACATGAAGGTTCAAACATCCAATCAAGACTCAAGATACATAACTCAAATCACTTATTACTACACTGACTCGACTCAACCTAGGTCAAAATAGGATGTGTGTGCTGCTCAGTTTAGGCTTCTCTTTTACATTTACTAGACCAAGTCCTTCTCTTGAGTGATACTTCCCCTCTTTTCTAGAGGGACAACCTATTCTTGCATCCACTTATATCATCGCCACAGTAGTTAGTTGATCAAAATATCATCATTAATTAACAATAACCACATTTAATACAAGACATTGCATTATTCTTTTTTTTCTCATCATATTGCATTCAAGATAGATAACACACATAGATGCAAAGATTCATAATTACTTCAATTTTCACAAAATATCCAATCTATAGTAAATGGATAAAAACACATATATAGATGTAGAAATCCATAATCACTCACTTTCCAAACAAATTAACCAATCTAGGTAAATAGTAAATGGTAGAAACACATGCGATGTAACAAGTCTAAACATGAAACAAGTGTAATCCTTGTTTGTTGATACACAAGCAATACTCAGGTCATCTAGGTTCAATTTTGACTAGATGCTTGTATTAACTTGATAAATCAAAATCCATGTAAGTAATACTCAGGTCATCATGGTTTAATTATACCTAGATGCTTGTATTTTCTTACAACATTTTAAAAGCTCAATGTTGAAACAAAGTACTTCAAAAACTTGGACAAGAAGATGTCAAAATCCACTACCATAGATACCAAATTGCATTTCATTTCATCTATAACCATTTTATACATATCATTTTCCAAGTGGCTTAAGATCCAAGTCCTTTCTTTATCTACTCACCCTTTTCTCTCTTTTTGTTTTGAGAAGAGACCAATTGTCCTCCTGAGGGGGCATCATCATCATCAGTCATCTTATTTGCTAACTTACCATTATCTTTCCTTGTCACCCTCACTCTTGAGTGATTGGGACATCACCAGTCACCAATCCAGTCATTCATCTGATCATAAAATCAATCCAATCAATCCAAGCAATGATCCAAATGCAAGTCCATCCTTAATCCATACCGATCAATTAAATCAATCTTGTCAAATTATCCAATCATATTTAGTGGTCTTGATCCTAATCTTGTCATGAACCAAATCAATCCATCGTCATCATCAGTGGCATATATCTTTCTCATGTCTTTGTGTTGATCTAGGGATATATCATTCCTCACAATGAAAAACACCATCATCAATCATTATCAATTAATCATTGGTTTGTAGCTTGACAGGGTCAATACCTTGTTTGTTCTTGTATCATTTGTACATACTTGCTTGCTTGCTTGTGTGTGTTATCATTTTATCTTATATAATGTGTCATTTGATCCTTTCATCCATCCCTTATCTTGCATCCTCTATTTTTCTTAGCCATCCTTTATCATTCTTCCTTATCGTGAAATCGTTCCTCATCCTGTCCAACCCGACTAATCTCCCGAGGGGCATCCTATCATCATAAAACCTGTACCAGGGGCAAAATGGGGCATGTATCACGCAAAATTTTTTTATTCTTTGAAGCAACATGATAAAACACATTGCATCAAAGAAGGGCAAAATGTATACACCTAAAAATGGCTCGTGTCGAATTAAGTAAATATTTTAATATTTATTTTAATTCTTATTCTTCTATCAATTAAATAAATATTCTAATTTATTTGATTGGTTCATTATCCCAAAAGTTAAATAAAAATTAATTTATTTAATTAAATACCCTAATTCTTCTAATGTCTCATATAATTAAATAATCCTAAATTATTTAATTAATCCTAAATTCCTCTATCCCAAAGTCCTAATTTCATAAATCCACATCACCTTTCCACATCATTCTTTCACCTCATCTTCCACCTCACCATGTTGCACACATAATTAAAATTTTTAATATTTAATTAGCTAATATTCCCTCACCCACATTTCCTATTTATCCTCTAGTCAAATTAGTTAACGCATCAATCAAATCAGTTAACTAATTAGTCAATTGATTTCACTAGTCAATCAATTCAGTCAACTCCCCAATTAGCCCAGTCATCTAATCAATCAACCCAGTTAACTGATCAATCATTTCAATTAACTCCTCAATATATTCTGTTAACTCCCATAACTCATGAAAGGAGCTTGGACACTTGTCCTCTTCTGATTCATGCACATTCCCTCAAGATTCCTCAACCGTACACCTCACAGGTAATTCCTCCAATCATAGATCTATTGACACTTGGATTTACCATCTCCTTAGCCTATATAAACAAGGTCTTCACACCCATTTTGCATCCACTCAATCATTCGTAATCTTACTCTGCAGAAATCCTACCAGCATGCCTTTGGCAAAGTATCCTCATTGCATTTGCATTTATCCCATTATCCATCATCCATCTTCATTAGAACTACATTTGTAGTTTAGTCTTCATTGCACATTTCAATCACAACCATTCTCCTATTGTCATCTTCAACAAAAAGGAAGTACACACTTTTGAGAGCTAAAATCATACACAAGACTAGTATGAGATAGGCAACAATGGAAGCTATGAGGTAAATCGGTCTACAAAGGTATTATCTTTGTTTATTATATTTGCATCAATTCCATTGAGTTATTGGATATTTAGTTGTTTAAAACTGTTGTTCATATTTCCCATAATAGTATCATCACTCGAGGCCATGGAGGCTGAGCGGCACTGTATTGCATTCTTTATTGTACCATTAGCTCGAGGCTAGGGAGGCCAAACTTCTATATGTATTATACACCTTATATGTATTATAGCTCTCGTCTATGAAAGCCAAAGCTATATAGAAATATCTATCAAGTTATATCTATAGCTCATGGCCATAAAGGCCGAGCTTAATACATTGAAACTCATACTGTACCGTGGCTCAAGGCTATCTCGTCTGAGCGCATGCATACACTTTAGCGTGTATACATTGAGTAACGACGTGGTCTGCATAAAACTATCACAGCCATCATGACTGTGCTGATGGCCGATATGGCCTTAACCAAAACTGTGCTCAAAGCACTCAAATTGAATGTTGACTCAACTTGCATAAGAACTCGAATGTGATATAATAAGGGTTATTAGATTACCCATGACTAAACTTGTTGCCTTTGACTAAGAGGGTGGTATGATCATTAAAGATCATAGTTATATTATATGGTAGCTTGCATGCTAGCCAAGTCATTAGAAAAGAAAGTGTTCTACTACTGATATCTACTCTTTATTTTATTAAATGGAGATAGTGTTTATCACCTAAAGCTCTTAAGGGTATAAGAGATATCAATCCTTAAGAAAACCATTCTATTTTACTAAGGTAAGGTATGCCTAGAGTATTTTAACCTTTATGATAATTTAATATCAAAATTGTAAACCATAGAAGATCCAAGGTGGTAAATATGACCAATTATTGATATGACTTGACCGCGGAACAAGGTGACAAGGTGTCATGAGTTCAACATTATGAAAGTAACTCAGTTAGTCGTAACCAACCTATGATGGGAGTCAATTGTCCAGGTATGGACAATGAATTGAATTGATCCCACACATACTAGACCTAGAGAGAAAGGTCGATATAAACTTATTGTAGGACATGACAACTTATAAGTCAAGTTATGGTGGTGGACATATGACAACGTTCATTGTGCAATGTGTATTTATGTAAATCTTTGGCCAAAGTAATGCATCTGTCTCTGCATGCATTGTTGGTCAACAGTGCTCCAAATGGCCTAGTGTCTCCAGTAGTGTCATACATAGTTAGAGTGGATCTATAGTTGTGTGACTATGAGACATTAGGAAGGACACAACACTAGATACTTAGATGGTTAACCTAATGGGTTATAATGTCTAACCTTTCTGTGAATGGTAGAGCCACTTCCAGTTAGGAAGTTGAGCGGGGGACCGTAGGTCCATGGTTAGTGGAAAAGCACCAGGATGATGCTCTCCTTCCCAAGAATGAGACAAGCCGAGACTTATGGAGATATATGTCATTGGTTCCAGATACAGTGTTTTGCATTTGATGACCTGTTAGTCAATTGTAATGTATAAATTGATTCATGATGCCTTGGCCATAACTTGTACATGAATAGTGATGGTTACTCATTGAAGATATGTAAATGATTATTGTATTATAAGCTTTATTATATTCTGTTTAGAATAACATGCTTAAATTGATGAAATGACAATGAATCATTATGATTAAGTTTTGATTTGCATAATCATATTGTTATCTAATCTCTTGATTAAGATGCATGTTTATGTTAAATGTTGAGCATTATGGATAGTGATGTTACACTAGGGATAATTATCCTCCTATTTTAGGTATGAAATATATGGATAAACAAAGGTTGAAGGGTAGTGCTAGGAAATCAATAATAATCACATCTTGAGGTACAATGACATTTTGACAAGAATACAAGGTAAGGAGAAGGTCATTGATGATACCTATGGTTTGGACTCTCTTTCCATCTAATTGAATTATCCCCTTCTATATAAACTGATAGCTTAGTCCTAATGCATCAATGATGCTCTTGGGAATCATTGAAGTGCTTGCACTAGAGTCTATCATGGAGTTATGTAACAATTTTTTTGTAATTATCAACGTCAAATAAAAGGGAATTGGCTTTGGTTTACTTACCCCTACACTAGCATTGTGGAAAGCAACAAGTTGATCAATTAGAGTGGCCTTACCTTGGTCTGATGCATTCTTTCTAGCATTAACAACTTGAGTTGCCACCTTAACTATATTTTATTACATCTTCAGAGATTCTTGTAGAAATCTTATTTTCTCATGGATGAACAAAATGTCCCAAAGGGAGACATTTGCAACTATCTTCTTCAAATTTTCCACCACATTGAGTAGACCAAAAGGTTGAGCTCTTGTAGGGTAGCCTAGATTATCTTGATATCTTGGTCTTTCAACCATAATATTAGTTCCTCTTAAGATACTTTTGACTATTTTTCATTGTGGTAGTGTCCTACCTTTACATTGTAGGATTACTATAATTTGGAATAGTTGTAATCCTCTGGATGACAAGCTTAGGTTGTGGTTCTAGACTCTAACTTTCCACCATCCTCTTTTTGGATTTGGTAAAATAATTAGATTACATAGAAGGAGTTGTGGAGGCGGAGGAATCATTAGTAAAGATTGATTCTTCTTCTTTCCATGAGAACAATAACTGTTTCAAGGTGATCACTTCATCTTGTTCCAAAGACATCCCTTGCATTTGGGTTGTGAGGACTACATTTTGCACTCCTACAGAATATAAGAAGTTTTAGATGGTAGAATTCCCTACGCAATAGCATCTTGTCTTTGCATGGTAACCTATTTCTATAAGTTTCCTATTGGGAAATATTTATAAGCATGAACACCATTATAGGGAAAATACCACATATTAGCATCTTCCACAAAATTATTCTACCCCAGAACATGATCTCTTACTGGGTTATGCAGAAATTGTTGTAATGGCATATCAATTAGAACAATCAAGTTCTATGACTACATCTAGGATTGATTTTGAACTTGACCTTGATTTTGGTAATGAGGCTAATTTTGATATTTGTTTGGTTGATATTGGGGCCTTAGGCCTTGATTGTTTTGATATGTAGGTCTAGAGTATGCAACTTGCTACCTTTTCAAATAAATAATTTTATTTGAAAAGCTACTCAATATGCTCTTCATGTCATCTAATTATAGGCTGACTTGTGATGAAGACACATGGTTAGGTGGTTAAACATACATGTAAGGAGGGCCTTGGGAACCATTTTGTAAGGAATGGCTCATTCTTGGAGCCTCAATCTCAAATAGGAGTGAAAATTCAAGGAACATAGGCATGGGTGGTCTTGGAGGGAGACTTCCTGCATCTATCAAGTTATTCTCCACTTTGACCACTAGCTCATATGCTACGAGAAGAGTTTTCCCTCCTAGTGATTTGATCATCACTGAAATATCTAAAAGAAGGGCTTTATGTAGAAAGAAAATGTCATCTTAGTTGGTAGTTGTGTGGAAATAGATATGCTTTCCCAAGTCTTATTAAACCTATATTAAATTCATTTATAGCTTCCTATGAGGCTGTCTTTATAGTAATTAATTTCTATAATGATGAAGAATTGTCTCCCTTTTATTTGAATCTTTCAAAGAAAGCATCAGTTGGTCCCATTATGCAATCTAGAGTTAGGGGCAAGCAATTAGTACCAATCTAGAGCCATGCCTTTGAATGAGGATATTAGTAATCTTAGAAAGATATTTTATTTTGTAACACAATGCACTGTGCATATATTCTCAACATCTTAAAGATGCTCCATCAGTGTTTTAAAATCTTCCTTGATGAATATTGAAAGGGATTTGAGAGCATTAGCAAGAATGGGATCCATAGTCAAATAGGAAACTAGATGGATTAATGGACTACCTCTAGTTTCAATTCAAAAAAAATGGGAACTTGTTGGGCTACCATTAGAGGAGAATGTGGTGGATTTGACTAAATAATTCTCTATGTGAATGCTTTTGGATTTGACTATGTTATTTCTTTTAACTCAATGTTTCAGATCACACTCAGTGATCCATCATCAGGAGAATGAGAGCAAGAGAGGAGAACAACCAATTCTCCTTCTAGGAAAGATAAATTTTAAACTAGAATGTGAGGGCTAGTAGCTATGATAGATCTAGTTGTGGGCCTTTTGCTCATATAATATGATAAAAATTAAGCTATAATAGTTCTTCAGGTCAGGCTCAACCTATGATAATTCTTTGGGTCCCATTAGGTGTGCCAAAATTCTTGATGTTCAAACCTACACCAGCATGGGAAGTTTGTGAACATGGGACATTGTTTGCAAAACAACCTCCAAGGTTTTAGAAGCTAACTCTTTGTAAGATCTTCAATAAGCTCTTCTTTAATTGAAATAGAAGAAAAGGGAGAGATAAACTACTTTAAACTTAAAAGTAATCTAAATGAACAATATAAGTTATTCATTGGATCAATTTGCCATTCATCAATAATGGATATTGCACAACCATAATCAAAGATCTCATACTTCAAGTATTTGTTGAATGACTAGTAGACTACAAAATAACAAAGTAGAGGGATGAAATGATCATAACTTCATATGTTCATTTACTAATAATGTACAATTAAAAATTCATATATCACTTGAAATAAGCTCAAAGATGAAGAGTTCTCTCCTTTTTATTTGAATATTTCAAAGAAAGCATCTCCCAGTTGGTACCATTATGCAATCTAGAGTTAGGGGCAGGCAATTAGTACCAATCTAGAGCCATGCCTTTGAATGAGGATACTAGTAATCTTAGAATGATATTTTATTTTGTAACACAATGCACTATGCATATATTCTCAACATTTTTAATATGCTCCATCATTTTTTAAAATCATCCTCGATGAATATTGAAAGGGATTTGAGAGCATTATCAAGAATGGGATCCAAAGTCAAAGAGGAAACTAGAGGGATTAATGGACTGCCCCTAGTTCCATTTCAAAAAAAATGGGAACTTGTTGGGCTACCATTAGAGGAGAATGTGGAGGATTTGACTAAACAATTCTCCTTCTAGGAGTGATAACTAGAGTTTAAAATAGAATGTGAGGGCTAGTAGCTATGATAGATCTAGTTGTGGGCCTTTTACTCATATAATGAGATAAAAATTAATCTATAATAGTTCTTCAAGTTAGGCTCAACCTATGATAATTCTTTGTGTCCCATTAGGTGTGCCAAAATTCTTGATGTTCAAACCTGCACCAACATGAGAAGTTTGTGACCATGGGACATTGTTTGGAAAACAACCTCAAGGTTTTAGAAGGTAACTCTTTGTAAGTTTTTCAATAATCTCTTCTTTGATTGAAATGGAAGAAAAGGGAGAGATAAACTACTTTAAACTTAAAAGTAATCTAAATGAACAATATAAGCTATTCATTGGATCAATTTGTCATTCATCAACAATGGATATTACACAACCATAATCAAAGATCTCATATTTCAAGTATTTGTTGAATGAATAGTAGGCTACCAAATAAACAAAGTAGAGGGATGAAATGATCATAACTTCATATGTTCATTTACTGATGATGTACAATTACAGATTCATATATCACTTGAAATAAGTTCAAATATGAAGAATTGTCTCCTTTTTATTTGAATCTTTCAAAGAAAACATCTCCCAGTTGGTCCTGTTGGGACCTAAAATTTTATACCAAATTTTGGTAAATTTTAGGCACCCATAATGTGAAAAGTCAGCTGAAACACCAGGAATTACAGTTACAAAATCCATCTCAGGGTTTCAGGCCTTTGTTTGTTACATATACATCTGGTAAGATGATCTACTGAATGCCCTTGATATGACTGGCAATTACAATTTTAGATCTACAACTTAAAAAAAAATTATCCTCAGATAGCAGTATTACATCAACAACAGTAACTTCTGAGCAAGCTTGAAGATGATAAAATTTCTTATTATGGGTTTGATCTAGGCACTTGGGTGTGTGATGGCGCATCAGCCTGGGTACTCATATCTAATCAAGAAGCTCATATTGTGCAGCAAAACATAGTTATAGATCCAACATGATGATCAATAACTATGTTAGGACACAGGTCACCATATCTATATCAATCTCTGCACAAAAAATGTGTATTGTCTTCCAGATGGATATGAGGTCAATGATCCTTCACTTGATGATATATGACATGTTTTGAACCCAAGGTTTTCAAAGGACCAGGTTGACCTACTTGATACAATTAAGAAATGGTCTAGGGAACTTGAGGGATCAGATTATTTACCTAGCATGACGGGCCTCAGTAACATCAAGGTGACCGATTTTGTCAATGTAACCATTCAATCAATAATGCAGTGCTTTCAGGGTGAGTTATAGGTAGAGGAAGAGGTCCAAAACAAGAAAGGAAATTAGAAGAAAGAAGACATGGAGCAACAACAAAAAGCCACTGGTGTTGAGGATAAAACAGGTCCAGAAAATGTGTTCCAGGAATCCTGTAGGATGCCTTTCCTTATGCTTGGACTCGACTTGCTTCCTCCTCCTCTTTTTAAAGATACAATAGAGAAGAATATTATTCCTCGGGTTCCTCTTTTCAACATACTAAATAAATTTGATGGTGAATCTGTTACTGAAGTAGTCCGTCCTCAAATTGCTAGGATGAGATATCGGGTCACCAGGCTGCCACAATATCTGATTTTACATATGCGATGGTTTACAAAGAACAATTTTTTTTGTGGAAAAGAACTCTACTCTCAGGAATTTTCCTCTAAAAAATGTTGAATTGAAGAATTATATTCCTTTGCCTGCCCCCAAGAGCAATGAAACATTACTATCTAAGTATGACCTCATTGCAAACACCGTTCATGATGGGAGACCTGGTGAAAATTCTTACCGAGTGTTTTACAGAGAAAGTTGGAAGAAGGTTGGTATGAAATGCAGGATTTTCATGTTGCTGAGCCTCTACCTCAAATAGTTACACTCTCCAAGGCATACATGCAATTTTATGAACAACAATAGTAAGGAATGTTCGATGTCTTTACTAATACATGCACATTGATGTTAAGGAGATTCCTTGCATCAATTGTAAGATCAATACAATTTTGCTGAGATTTCTTCAGGCATAATATAATCCATGTTTGATTCTCTTGCACCTTCATCCCTGAGGGAATATAAACGCAAAACAACTTCAACCTGATCTTGCCTTTACTATGTGTAAGAATAGATGAATATGCTTGAGAAAGCTTGAATGTTTCATTGGTTTTAGTTTGTGATGACATTGCGGCATAATTACCATAACTGACGTTCCAGAAGGACCACAACATAATTTCCTTGTGAAATTGGATATGTATCCGTATAGAGTTTGAATCAAAGTACGTGAAGATTTATTTTTTTTAAAAAAATTTATCCAATTTGTTCGTCCTGGAAAACCAAACACAAAGCATCAATATATGGCAGTGGACTATCTTCTTTGATTCCTTCAGGACCAAAACACTCGGCATAAGGGCAGAAAATAAAGATACCTATGTAATGAATAACAACATTGCCAGTCCCGGTAACATCAAAGATTCTACTTCTAATCAGATGATCATTGGGGTCAGTAACTACAAAAGAACTGATGTTTAAGACAAGTTGGATCGTCTGTACAAACAAAATTTGCATTGTTAACAATGTAAAGGAGGCGAAGATAGAAGTCAGAAAAACTGTGAAGAGAAAGAGTCAGAAAACCTAATATTGGTGGGATATATGAGATCGGAGTAAGCTCCCCAAATCCCTCCGACCTTGTAAGTCACTCTGATAACTATAGCTACCGAGATTTCGATAAGACTCTTACCGAGGGAGGATGTATCGGAAGGACATATACTATCGGGAAGGATTTTGTAGATCTCACCGATGATGAAGATTACCTCGATACAGAAAACTTGAGAGGTACTGTGAGAAAAATCCCGCCGATGGATAAAACACATGAACCGTATGTGACCACACGATACGTTAAGATTGCAAGTGTTAAACCAGAAAGCATAGCCTTTGCCAGGATATTCGCAGTTGTGCTAAAACTGAGCCTTGGGATGTATAAAACCCTAAATGTCATCGGCAACAAAATAGCTATCGGAGTGAAATTTTTTAAATGTGCCGATCTTATGCTTCTGGCCGATGGACACCTTTTCAGGGAGACAGTTATTATCGGCAGAGACTGTTTAGATCACACCGATTTTATAACTCTTACCGATGGAGCCCCGTGAGGTACTATTAAAGAAAAAAAAAAGTATTTATACTTTCACCTAAGAAGTTGGAGAATGGTTAATTATTTTCACCCAAATGGACTTTTTATCAAAGGAAAGTGAAGAACGCATACAAATAAAATTCCAAGCAAATATTTGCAAAACAAACCTAAAAGAGTATTTTTGCCATGAGATATTTTTCACCGAGGAAGTTGCGAGAGATAAGATATTTTCACTAAAGGATGTAAAATATTTTCACAAGGTTGTTAAAAACAAGATTTCATGAGCAGAAATTGTTTCTTACTCTAAGGGTAAAATATATTTTCCAGAGGGTGAAAATATGAACAAAAGGATATAACAAATAATCATATTCATATTGAAAAATTATTTTCACGAGAATACAAGTCCCAGGAAGATTAATTAAATAAAGAATCAAGATACATGAAAGTAAACCCTAACAAAGATGAAGAGAAATAATTGAATTTTAAAGAATCGGAGGCTAATATTTTACGTTAATAAAAAATTTTATCCTTCACGGAAATGAAGAGATGCACAGGACGATAAGTGAAGGGTTGCAACCCTAAAAATACAAGATATATATGGGAGATGCAAACAGAAAAGAAAGGGGAGATTAAAAAAGGATCAAGAGTAGATTAGGAAAAACATCAGTTAGATAACTGGATGGATTGACCAGTTGCCAAAATAAAATATTATGTTCTACATTGTAAAATCTTTCGAAACTGTATAGTGGAGAAAATGTATAAATAAATGATTTAATATTGGAGTCTATTGTTTGTTGAGCTGAGCAATTATTTGGTTGTCTCCATACTATTATTTCTTTGTTATTTGAACCTGAGTTTCCAAGTTGATATTTTAGTTTCATCGAAACACACTTGTTGTTTTCGTGTAATCAAATTAATTGGTTTCCATTACAGATATAAAATCCTTTTGATTGATTACAGTAACCTGGAGGTAGCATTTGGATAGGTAAGAGCAGCCCTATAATTGTCAAGATTGCCATACTGTCTCCAACTCGATATTGTCTTGTTATTCAAATTGAGCATCAACTCCATTTGTCAATACACATTTGTTGTCATTGTGTGATTCTTTTGATCAGTTCCATCAAGCAAGGATTAAAAAATCCTTTCAATAAGTCACAGTAACCTGGTAAGATTCGAGTGGATCACTAAGTAGAGTTTGTCAGTCACATTCTTGCACGTTTATACAAGCTATAAACAAACACAAGTGCCAAACAATTAGGATTGTAACCTATAAGTAGATCATATATCATATACACCTTGACTCCATTAGCCTAACAGAAATAGGCACTGGTCATACCAATTCCATTTTAGGATTCCATAAAATCTCATTCAAACAATTACATCTCAGATCTTAGCATTAGGAGTAGGAGTAATTTAGAAGCTTGCATCTATTACATTTTATGCCATTGTGATAGATTTACTAATCCAATCAAGTCATGTAGTGTTAAGTCTGCTTTAGTTACAAAGGTACACCCGCCTAGGTTTGCAGGACCTGAAGTGTAGGGAGCTAATAGCTCTGTCAATTGGTCCAAAAACGTTGCAAATCCAAACATAGAGTCTGGCATCCTCTTAAGGTTAGCAACCTGCATTTTTGGGAACCAACAGGTCCCATTATGCAATCTAGAGTTAGAGGCAAGCAATTAGTATCAATCTAGAGCCATGCATTTGAATGAGGATACTAGTAATCTTAGAATGATATTTTATTTTGTAACATAATGTACTATGCATATATTCTCAACATCTTGAAGATGCTCCATCAGTGGTTTGAAATCTTCCTTGATGAATATTGAAAGGGATTTGAGAGCATTAGTGAGAATGGGATCCAAAGTCAAAGAGGAAACTAGAGGGATTAATGGACTGCCCCTAGTTCCAATTCAAAAAAAATGGGAACTTGTTGGTGTTAGAATCTAGCTATGTTAGCATGTTTAGACTCAATTATGTGATGTTATATTTTGTGTTTATGGATATGTTTGTGTTAGATTGTATCCATCCTACATAGGTGGTGAGGATCCTATCTTTTCTTTTGGCATGTGTCGACGTTGGTTTTGAACATGCGTAGTCTTTTGTATTGCTTTTGTCCTTTTTGACAAGTGAACATAATTAGTTCAACACCTTATTGTTTTTGGTTAAAATGAATCCTATTTAATGTTGATTACTGGTTTTATTCACCTTAGCTGTTTGGGTTGTCTTGTGTAGTCATGGAATGTTTGAGGTGACTGTTACCCTCATCCTACTCCACGTGTTTGTGAGGGAGTGAGGTCATGGATGTGTATCCAATCCTTGTTATGGAGTGAGCTCCACCCCTTGCTTGGTCATTGTGGTGAGTTATCACATGATGGGTGAAGTCTTCCACTTGCACCACCTTACCATTAGAGGAGAATGTGGTGGATTTGACTAAATAGTTCTCCTTCTAGGAGTGATAACTAGAGTTTAAACTAGAACATGAGGGATAGTAGCTATGATAGATCTAGTTGTGGGCCTTTTTCTCATATAATAATCTAAAAATCAATCTATAATAGTTCTTTAGGTTAGGCTCAATCTATGATAATTCTTTGGGTCCCATTAGGTGTGCCAAAATTCTTGATGTTGAAATCTGCACCAACATGGGAAGTTTGTGAACATGGGACATTGTTTGCAAAACAACCTCCAAGGTTTTAGAAGCTAACTCTTTATAAGATCTTCAATAAGCTCTTCTTTGATTGAAATAGAAGAAAAGAGAGAGATAAACTACTTTAAACTTAAAAGTAATCTAAATGAACAATATAAGTTATTCCTTGGATCAATTTGTCATTCATCAACAATGCATATTACACAATCATAATCAAAGATATCATACTTCAAGTATTTGTTGAATGAATAGTAGGCTACCAAATAAACAAAGTAGAGGGGTGAAATGATCATAACTTCATATGTTCATTGATTGATGATGTACAGTTATAGATTCATATATCACTTGAATAAGTTCAAACATATGGAGGCTACTACCATTAACAATAATTGAAAAAATAATAAGTACATAGAGTCCTTATGGAATGAGCATCCTTAATGCCTCTCCTTATCTACGAGTGTGGAGATTTTATTTATATAGAACAAACCTAGAAGAGGCTAGAACTACTAAGCTAGAAAACAAGGATCATTAACTACTATGCACGCATAACTATTAGTTAGTTGTGCCTTAACAAAATTTGAAATTACAATTTCTTGAGAATTAGTTTAGGATTAATGGCTATGATGCTAGAACCTTGGCATGACATCATTTTCTTGTTTTTTAGTAGATTTTGAATTTTCATAGGCCATGTCTTCTCAAAATAGCAAGCAAAAGTATAAGACCAATGACATATTTTCTCCAATAAACATATCCTTCATATTTTCTCCCCAATGGCACAAAGCTTTTATGTTGTTAGTCTCGTCATTTTCAAAATGAGTGAAATCTTGTCATGTGTCTCCCAAGTATATCATTCTTCTTTCTTTCATAGGTTTAAAAGTTCTTTGGGTGACAAGAAAGGGGCCCACAAACATCCCATGCTAGATTAATTTGACTAATGGAATAGTGGAGAGGATCTATCAAACTGGCACTTTCTTTGGAATGTGTGGGGCTACTATGTGTCATTCTATTGTATTGGCTCTTCATATATACGAGATGAGTGGTAGGGGCACTAAAGTTCTTATGTAGATCTGAGAGCTAATAGTGTATTGATTAAGAATTGTTAGACTGACAACTTTCTAAATCATGCATAGACCATTGATCTTGAGAAAGATTGAATCGATTCATGATGTTATATGTTGTACTTTTTATTGTAAACCCATAGAGTAGAGGGACTCACTAATAAAACTGCAGACTGGAGAACTAATAGTGGAATGATTTTATGTTGTTAGATTGTGTTAAGTGAATATTTTGTTATCAACTAACTGATGACAAAATGGTTATATCAACCACAGTATGATGAGATAAATCTCTCCTCTCAGAAAGGGGAGGCTCCCTTCTTATTGCTAACTAAGATTAACCAGTAATTAACTATGCTTATTTACACTAAAACTATCCATGAGGTGTTTCCATATCATCTAATTCTCTTATTTTAGAATAGATTTTCTCTTACAAACTTACAACAACAATCCTGTGATGCTTACAACATGTAATAAACTACAAACTACTAACTAGAGCAATAGTGACCGATATCCAATTAAGTTACACAAAAGAATAACTGAAATGATAACAACAAATGTTAACAACAAGAAACCCACAAAGGCACAAAGTCTTTTGTTGCTTCTTATGCCAATTGGAAATGAAAGATTATGGAATATGATGCAGCCCAAAGTCTTCACCATATGACAAGATAAGATCAAACAATCATAGACAATAACTTGCAGCCCAAGTTCTTCAAGTTACTTTCCAATCACAAACATAAACACAATTCCAGAGATGATATCGTAGCTTAGACTACAAAATCAGATTTAGAGAACCTTCTAAGATATTTGATTCCATGCTACAATTCAATCATGTACAGAAGAGAATGTAATAGAATAGACTTAAGAACAATTCTAATACACCACAAACTTGATCCAAGACAACGATTGGATGCCAACTTGCTTTCTTTGTATTGATTGAAAAATGATTTACAATATGAACTCAAAGTTTCAATTTGCTCTTCAAAATGGCAGCACTTCACTTCAATAGATAAAATATAATATTTACAAAAGAGCCCCTCTTTATTTATAGGGAGAGGCTATGAGCAAAAATAGGAAATCTATAACTACTTTGACTTATTCAAAAACAGAGTCCGACTTGAGTTGGGACTTTGTACTTCATCTACATGTAATTTCATAGTACAAAAAGACATGTAGAATGTCATTTACAAATTACAAATTACATAATTAAAGATTGGAAAATAAACTAAGTGTCCGAAGACACATTCTCTTCTTCTTCTTTCTCTTTCTTCAGAAATTCTGACATGTCAACATGCCCAATCTCTGTGTCTTTGATCTCATCCACATTGGAGTCCATGGAGGTCATCAAGATCACGCCTTGGTACTTGTACTTCATATTTTTCTTCTTCAGAGATGGATCAGTCATTTAGCAATAGATTGGAAAAAATAAGTTTCAAAAATCCTTTAGAGCTAGAAAAATTCCAGGTATTCAGGTTCGTGTAGTTGTGGAAAAATTATGCACCTTTACACTTCAAGATAGTGTTTGGTGTAAAGTGGGAAAAATTCTCCACTTTTACAATTAGTATGTTTCTGGGTGTAGTTCAGAGAAAATTCTCCAAACTACACTTAAGTTGGATCAAAACATAAAGAATGCAAGTTGGAGAATTTTCTCTGATTTGCATATTTTTAGGGTAGGTCAAACTTATGCAAGTCAGAGAAAATTCTCTGACTTAGATGACTTAGTGCAAAAAATGAAAAAGGTGCACTCAGAAGAAAATTCTCTGAAGTGCACTGAGGGGGTAAGACTTTTTGGTGCACTTTGGAGAAAATTCTCTAGAGTGCACCAAACACAAAGTATTGTTTCATACTTAGAAATTTTTGGTGTGAGACAAGGTTCAAAGTGTAGTTGCAGAGAATTTCTCTGTAACTACATGACAGGTGTAGTTGCGGAAAATATCTCCACAAATACACTGGTAGAACACAAAAATGCATAAGTGTAGAAGTTTTGCACAATTACATGACAGGTGTAGTTGTGGAGAAATTCTCCACAACTACACTTACAGAACACAAAAATGCATAAGTGTAAAAATTTTGCACAATTACATGACATGTGTAGTTGCAGAGAAATTCTCCACAACTACACTTGCAGAACACAAAAATGCACAAGTGCAAAAATTCTACACAATTACATGACAGGTGTAGTTGCGGAGAAATTCTCCACAACTACACTTGCAGAACACAAAAATGCACAAGTGTAGAAATTTTGCCCAATTACATGATAGGTGTAGTTGTGGAGAAATTCTCCACAACTACACTTGCAAAACAAAAAAATGCACAAGTGTAGAATTTATGCACAATTACATGACAAGTGTAGTTATGGAGAAATTCTCCACAACTACACTTGCAGAATACAAAAATGCACAAGTGCAAAAATTCTACACATTTGCACCTAGGGGAAAAATAACTAAGTCAGAAAATAAACATTCGTAAATTTTTCAAAATACAAACGATGACCCAAATCAAGATGATTTCTCAAGGGGTTGGAGCACGCACGATAAGACTTAAATTTATCTCAATTTGCATGCTTAGAGGATGTGGGTTACGAAATAGATAGGTTTCGTAGGGGTTATCCCACAAATTGAGCAAGCAAAATTTGAGGATAATAGATTGACAACTTCTTGGAGATACAAAATATTGCCATGTGGTTGGGTTGACATTGTCATTCCTTTAAATTTTGATTGTGAGGTCAATAGGGCCCACCTTGCTATTGTGGATGTTGTAGATAATGGTACAATGATTAAGAGTTGTTAGACTAACAACTTCTAAATCACGCATGAGTTGATCTTGAGAAATATAGAACAATTATGAAGTTCTTTATCCCATGCTTTCATACCAAGAACAACAAACCATTTGAAACCCAAAATTTGTGCGTTGATAATCAAAACTCTTGAAGAGAAAACACTAGCAACCAACAATTATTAATATTATGCAAGAACAATTGATCCCACCACTTATAAAATTTGAAGGGAAACTTCACCAAAGATAAATAAAACACATGAAACCATTTAAGTGATGTTGGTTATATGTAGAGTACATATAAGCATTCTAAGAATGAAGGGACAATAGATGTGGTTATATACTTTATCAAAACCAAGCTTAACTAAGGATATATATTTAGGAACTTATTGTTCCCATTCAATTATTTCATAGGAAAGCACTAGATTATCAAGGATGTATCTTCCACCAATCAACCATGTTTACTTTAGCCTTACAATATTTTAAACCACAAGTTTGATGTGAAGAGACAAATATTTGGAAATGAACTTGTAAGACATACTCAATAGAGTGATTAGTCATTGTCCAAAAATAATATTCCTAATTTCCCCTTTTGGAAAGAATCAATAAAACCATGTTAATTGTGTCCAAATAGATCTAAAATAATTATTCCTTAATGTGAACCCACATCAATTATTAATTATTCAACAAGAAGACAATTCACTATTAGGCTTTTGACATTTGTTATGGAGAAAATGGACTTCTCCAACTCTTGTAGGGAAAGTAGCTAATCAAGGTAATGACTATAATCTTGATCTATTTTACTAGGAACATACTCACATATGTAGTGTCATCAAGCACTATTTAATATTCACAATAAACCACTTCATATTGGAATAGGTTGCGATAGTGTTCATGAAAGGATTTTCACAAGTCATTAATAGACATATGTAGGCCTCCTTGTTTATCCATTATTGAGGAAATTCTCTCTACCTTATCCTTGTGTTTAAGATATTAGAAGAATAATTTAGAACCATTGTCTCCTTCTTTGATCTAGTGGAGCTAAGCACAAAATCTATCTCCTTGTCATCTATATATTTCAATTATTCTAATCTTGGTTTAAATATAAGATATTCTCATTTGAATCTGGATATTAGAAGGGCCTAAGGTTAGCAGTATTATCTCTTTGTTGAGTGCTCCTTGGAGTTTTTTTTCATACACCTGTGTTACCATGCCAATATTCTACCAAAGTATCAAAGGAAAGTAACACATTGAGACAAAACATTATGCCACTATTCAATCTAATAATCTCCCTCTTGTGGCTAAGGAATGAAGTGCCAAACTGTAGCCATGGAAGCAGTGTATTGAGGATTGTAGAGGTGAGAGATTAATTTTATACATAAGATTAGTGGAGCTCAAGAAATAAATTATGTTAATGGAAATGATAAGCATAGAATGGCAAATTAATAGTGTTGGAATGATCAATCTAGAAGAAACAAGCCCCAGGTGTTAGGGGAAATATACAAATTATGATAAACATAGACGTAGGTAAGTCTACTTAGTATTCTACCTACATTGAGTTTGTAATTAGATCAAGTGGATGAATGCTAATGGTGGCTAAGAATTTTACCATGTAGAGGATTCACCACACTAACAAAAATGTCATAAAGGAAATCAAACTCTTCTTGATAAACTTTGGATTGACTATGTTAGTTGCATGGTCCTTGTGGTGTTTTACCATGTTGAAATCTCCTCCTAAAACCAATCAATAGTTGGGCTATTCAATTTCCTCCATTCCTAAAGAGGCACTCTACTCTTATAGTCATTGGGGGCATATATAGAGTAAAAGGCCAATGTATGTCCATGTATAAAAGCCATATCTAATACATAGAAGTGTGTGGGACCTATGTTTATCTAACTAGGGAGAAAAACCAAACCAAATTGCCCACTACCTTTTGTATGAGAGGTTTGAATAAAAATGGCCTCTTCCATATAATTTTAAAGGGCACACTCTAGGAAAGCATTAATAAGATTGACGTCTTAGAGAAAAATGGCATTAGGCTCCCATTTAACTAAGGTTTTTTTCACAATGCATTTTCTTGCTAGGTGAGAGATTCCCCACACATTCTATGAGAGGAGAGTACACCTCATGGGGAAGAAGATGTTATTAAAACATTTGTATTTTAAGTTAGTGTCAAGTAACAATTAGAAACTGTTATTGGCATCTCATAATCTTCATTGGTATATAATCCAATAACAAGAGGGGTATTTTAGAAGAAGGGGATTAGGTTTTAGGGCATGAATACAAGAGGGGGAGGTGATAATGGAGAAAACGGGATGCATAGTATTGCACATATGATGTCTAAGGTTGTTGTCATTGATGTCAACATTGTCACAAGGTTGAGGAGATTGTTAAGGCTATCATCAAGGTTGTCATTGATGTCAACACTATCATGGAAGTGTGATGGTGTTCATGATTGGATGTCATGCCTTGATCAGTGCAGAATTGAGATGTGCCTTGATTAGTGTAGAATTGAGATGGGAATTAGAAGTAGAGTTGAGATGGGAATCAGAAGCACTATGTAAGAGGATCAGATGTGTTGTTGGTGGCCTGAAACATGTTGAATGTTCCATCCTAATGTTCCTCAGTTTATGTGTTTGTACAAAGAAGTTTTGGCCTCTAGAAGTTGGTGATAATTTCTATTTCAAGATTACTGCTCTTTGAAGACTATCTGGGAGATTGCTCCACATTCTCATTATATTGATGTTGTGCTTTTGCAAATTGAAACATAGATTCATACAGTGTCATTCTATGTATGTTTCAAGTTTCATGATGTTTTGATTATCAGATGAATGTTTTTCTATTGACAAGTGGAAGATAGTGTTGGTTCTATGAAGGCATTTCAAATGGTAATGGAGTGCTCCACATTCCTCCAATTTTGAAGATATGGTCTTGCAATTCAAAATTTAAGTCTAGTATGATGTAAAAGTGTTAAATCCAATGTTTCAAATCACCTACTCCTTTGCTGTGAAAGATATAAGTGACTGAGTTTTGGTTCATGATCCGGTAGTATGATGTGATGATGAAGACTAAATGGAAAACTCCACATTCCTTTGCAGTTATAGATTTGGCTATGTGGTTCTAGAATTGTGTCAAGAGAGCAGTGAAGGTGTTGTTTCCAAAGTTTCATATCATATTTCCCTCCGTTGTGAAAGTTATGTATGATAGAACACCGGTATGTGCTCTGGCATAATGAAGTAGTAATGAAGACCTATTGGAATGCTCCACATTCCTCTGGAAGTGAATGATCGCCCTTGTATTTTTGTGGACATGTTTTTGGATGTGCATTACATGCCTCTTTTCAGGTTCAAGCTTCTTGGTGGTCTGCAACTCAATTTTTCAATTAACAGCATTTGCAGTGTGTTTCAGATGACAAAGTGTTCTCAAAGTAATTGTTTGAAGCTATGTTACACAATTCTTTGATGTGTAGTGCAAAAGGAGTGTTTGGGGATGTTTTATGAGTCATGTGGACTCATCTGGAAAAGTTTCACGAAGATAATTCTTGTTTCGAGTACCGCTCAAGGTTTCCAAGTTGATGTGGTTGTTATACTTCAAATCTTCATGTGTTTTCCTTAAAGATGTCCTATTTCCAAATCAGCGGAGTGTGCGGATGTAATTCCTTGATTATTGAAGCGGTGAAGGATGATTTGGACTTGGTTAAGCAAGAGTTGGGGTCCGCAAGGCTTGAATCTTTTGCTCGTGTAACATGTGTGTTTACTTAGGACCTATCTTCTACATGTTTCATATTGTGTGATGTATGGCTAACTTGTAAATGTATTTTTCATATTATATCTAGACGAAAATCTATGTAATCAATGTAATATCATGTATAAATAGTGAATCAAATTGAGATAAGTGAGGTATGATTGCAAGTTGATTGAAAACATTTGCAAGTAGATAAAAAGGAGATTAAATGCATTATTGATGTACGACTGAAGGAGAAAGAGGAAATGTTGTTGATGCTATCTAGATTCATCTTGAAGACATATTTGTCACAATGATCAAGCATAGAGTGTGCCTAGCTGATTAGATCTTCAGAAGAAAGTGTGAGGAGGCAGAAGTACAATCATCAAAAGTGTGAGCTTCAATGTCAAATTTCAGACAGTAGAAAGACTATCATACTGTAATCTTTTGTAAGTGTGTTCTCAATTCAAGGAGTAGATGCTTCCTTGGGAGTGATCCTAAAACAAAGTCATCAAGGAGTAGAAGCTTCCTTGGGAGTGACCCTAAATCAAAGTTACTTAGCAAGTAGCAGATTCCTTGGGTTAAAGCCCCTAAAACAAATTTATTATTTGAACTTCATATATTGTGAGTTAATCCTTACCATGGTTTTTCCCTTCTAAGGTTTTCCACGTAAATCTAGTGTTATGTGTTGATGTGCATTATGTTATTCTTTCATGTTGATAATGTGATGCATAAAAGGTTTAATTTGCTCTGGATGAGTTGAAATTGTTGAAATTGGAAATTGTTTGAATAGGGATTCACCCCCTCTCAATATTCTTGTGTGTCTAACAATTGGTATTAGAACCAAGTTCCTTTGAGGAAGATTAACCTCTTGAGGAAGATCTGGGATGGCACAAGGTGGATCTAGCAAGATACCTAGGTTCAATGAAACAAATTATGCTTTTTGGAAGGTAAGGATGGAAGGTTACATCAATTCACTAGTATGTGGAGTTTGGGATTCTACCAAGAAAGGTTACACTGTCCCTAGTACTGTTCCCACATATATAGATGAAATCAAGAAGTATGATAATAATGCCAAGGTAAAGTTTTCTATCATCAGTGGATTAACTGATTCAGAACTTCAAAGGTGATGGGTTGTATCTCTTCTCAAGAAGTTTGGAATAAACTTGAAACTATTTATGAAGGAGATAAGAAAGTAAATCAAGCTAAGATGTAGATATTAAAAAAAAAAATTGAAAACCTAAAGATGTTAGAGGATGAAAACATTATTGGTTTCATGCTCTGAGTGAATGAAGTGGTCAATGGTATCACAAGCCTTGGTGGAGAAGTAAAAGAAGATGAGGTTGTGAAAAAGGTTCTGAGATCTCTTCCCAAATCTTACAGTCCTAAGGTATCTGCTATTGAGGAGATTGTAGACTGGGATACATACACTTTAGGCCAATTGTTTGGAACCCTTACTACTTTTGAAATGAGAGAGTTTGATAGTGATGTTTCAATTATGGAAAGATTGGTCACTTTTCTTCTAAATATCCTCTTAAAGAAGCTAGGAGAAGCAACAAAAATAGTAAATTCAAAAGGAGTATGATTTCCATAGAAGATAGTTGTTCTTCAGAAGATGAGGGTCATGGTGATTCAAATGGTGAAACACTTTTCTTGGTCGTGAGTGTTGGTGACAAAAAGGATGATGTTGAAAAGTGTGGAAAAACTTATACCTTGCAAACAATCCAAAACAATGAAAGATCAATGGTTGTATGGACTTCCTTTCATGCAAAAGAAGAAACCAAAGCTTGGGTTATTGACAATGGTTGTTCAAATCATATGATTGGTGACAGAGAGAAGTTTATCAGCCTTGAGAAGTGGAATGGTGGAGCTGTCAAGTTTGGAGGCGATGAGTTGGCTCAAATATGTGGAAAAGGTGTCATAACTATTGATGTAAAGAACATGACCGAGGATGTTCTCTATGTCAAAGGATTACAACACAATCTTCTCAATGTCAATCAGATGTGTAGGAAAGGTTAATACAATCTTACTTTTCATGCCAATGGTTGTGAAATCAAGAAGGTAGGATCCAGAAAGCTAGTTGTAGAAGGTATCAAGACATGTGGTGATATTTATCACTTGAAAGAGGCAAATGGAAGAACATGTCTATTGACTAAAACCAGTGAGTGTTGGCTGTGGCACAAAAGAATGGGACACAACTTTGATAATATGGTAAGAATCATCTCTATTCATGCAATGAGAGATATGCCTAAGATAATCAAGCTTGTAAACACTATATTGAAGGAATGTCAAATGGGAAAGCAGACAAAGACAAGTTTTAAAAGCAAGGAGTACTCTTCCTCAAAGCCATTGGAGCCAATTCACATAGACCTATGTGGACCTACAAGAGTAAAGAGTTAACAAGGTGAAAGGTATTTTATGTTGCTCAATGATGATTATTCTAGAATGACTCGGGTTACTTTCTTAAGAGAAAAATATGATGCCGTTGATAAGTTTAAAGTTTTCAAAGCCTTGGTTGAAAATAAAATGGATACTAAGATCAAATGTTTAAGGTCAGATAGAGGAGGTGAGGTTACTTCAAATGAATTTGAAAAGTTTTGTGAAGATCATGGTATTAGGAGGCATTTGTTTGCTCCTAGAACCCCTAAGAAAAATGGGGTAGTGGAAAGAAAGAATAGGACTGTGCAAGAAATGTCTAGGGCAATGTTGAAAGATGTAGATATGTGTGATATATACTAGAAGGAAGCAATTCACACTATTGTCTATCTAACTAACAGAGTGCAGTTAGGGACCAACAACACAAAGACCCCTTATGAGTTGTGGTATGGAAGACCTCCCATTGTTAGATACTTCAGGATCTTTGGTAGCAAATGCTATATCAGAAGAGATGAAGAAGACCTAGGAAAGTTTGATTCAAGATGTGATGAAGGAATCTTTCTTGGTTACTCAACCAGAAGCAAGGCTTATAGATGCTACAACAAAAAGTTGGGAAAGATGATTGAAAGAACAAATGTCAAAGTATATGAAGACTTGTATTAGTTCTCACAAGAATTACAAGACACTAGATCTGATATCTTTACTTGCATTGATGATGAAGAAGTGAAAGAAGAAAAGGAACAAGAACTAGAGCAGATGCCTAAGACCCTAGCAAAGTATGTTCAAAAGAATCACTCAGTAGAGCAGATCATTGGAGACAAGAATGAAGGTGTGCAAACAAGGAGAAGGTTTGCCAAGACACACGAGAAAGCAAACTTATGTTTGTTATCAAAAGTAGAACCTAAGCCCTTTGCTAAAGCTAGTAAGGATGATGGATGGATAAAATCCATGGAAGAAGAATTGGATCAGATTGAGAAGAATCAAACATGGGAATGGGTTCCCAGACCAACAAACATGAATATTATAGGAACAAAATGGGTATTCCAGAACAAACTAAATGAAGAATGTGAAGTTGTGAGGAACAAAGCAAGATTAGTACGCAAAGGATACACTCAGGTAGAAGGCATTGACTTTGAGGAGACTTATGCTCTGGTAGAAAGAATGGAGGCAATTAGAACGTTCATTGCTCTTGTTGCTCATAAGAATTTCAAAGTATATCAGATGGATGTTAAGTCAACATTTCTGAATAGTGACCTAGAACAAGTATACAATGAACAACCAGATGGTTTCTAGATATCAGAAGATCTAGACACGACATGTAGACTCAAAAAGGCTTTGTATGATCTCAAGAAAGCACCTAAGGCTTGGTATGCAAGATTGGACAAGTACTTACTTCAGCAGGGCTTCAAGAAAGGTACCATAGATAGTAATCTTTATATAAAGGAAGAAGGAGACATGATTTTGATAGTTGAAGTATATGTTGATGACATTATCTTTGGTGGAGATGATGATATGTGTAAAAGGTTTGCAAAGGAGATGCAAAAAGAGTTTGAGATGTCCATGATTAGTGAAATGTCTTTCTTCCTTGGACTTCAAATTTCCCAGCTAGATGGTGGTATCTTTATTTCTCAAGATACATATGTCAAGGAATTGTTGAAGAAGTTTGGTATGGAGGATTCAAAACCAGTGAATACTCCCATGGTCACTAGATGTCACTTGAGAAAAGATGATGAGTCTCCAGAGGTGGATCAGACTATCTATAGGTCTATGATTGGAGCATTGTTGTACTTGACTACTTCTAGACCTAACATTATGCACACAGTATGTGTGGTTGCCAGATATCAAGCCAATCCTAAGAAAACACATGAGAAGGAAATGAAAAGGATATTAAGATACTTGAAAGGAACTTCAGACTATGATCTATGGTATCCAAAAGGTAATGACTTTGTTTTGAGTGCATACACTGATGCTGACTGGGCTAGTTGTGTTGATGATAGAAGTACAAGTGGTGGTGTTTTCTTTCTAGGATGCAAATTGGTTTCATGGAAGAGAAAGAAGCAAGATTCAGTGTCCTTATCAACTGCAGAGGCAGAGTATATTGCAACAGACTCATGTTGTACACAAGTGTTGTTGATGAAGTAAACTCTAAAGGATATCAAGGTATTGTATGATGAGCCTATTCCTATTTTGTGTGATAATACAAGTGCTATCAATATTTTCAAGAATCCAGTGATGCATTCTAGAACCAAGCATATAGCAATCAGGTATCACTTTTTAGAGAGAAGGTTGCAGATAAGTAAGTAAAGTTGGAATATGTTCCAATAAAGGATCAAATTGAAGATATCTTTACTAAGGCTCTTGCAAAGGACATCTTTGAGGATCTCTGACAGAGGTCAGGGGTAATTGCCCCTCCTTCTTGCTAAAGATGCATAGTGATGCATCTATCTAGGGGGAGTTCATGCTATATCTTTTTCCCAGACTAATGATGGCTACCTCTCAGGGGGATGATGGAGCCTTGATAGTCACAGATTATACACAACTTCACAATGACTTCAAACAAATAAAGATTCAGAATAAATGACATAAGATAAATAGAAGATCATTTCAAAATGACTGGAGTATTATATTTAGATTCTAAATGAACAAGAAATCACAAGAGATAGATTGTAAAATCCAACTTCCACTATTTTATAACACTAACAAAACATTACAGAATGCATCTATTGACCTGCATAATTGACCTATTCTATCAGCAATCCTAAACTGACAATAACAGTCTTCACTATCTCTCCTCTCTATCTCTCAATCTGGATTCCCCCTTCTGTCTCTCTACAATACCTTCGACCCCCTCTCTATATTTTGAGTTGTATTCTCTTTTGTTTACCATCACTCCTCCCTCACATTCGGCCTGCATCTATTCTTGAAGTAACTAACGGCCTCCAACTCTAGCTGTTGTCAATTCATCTTCTCCTCTTCCCAAATGACCGCATGCATGATAGATTCTTTACTGCCATTCTCCATTGGTCAATAAATTGCCTGTCCAAGACCTTTCATTTGTCGAACATAATCACAGCGATCATGAACACCTTCAACTATTACTATTATTCTACATTTGTTCAATACCTGTGGCCTTTCAAATTATTTTAACTACTAAAGAAACCATCAACAGTTTTAAACCCCTTTCAATTGGATCCTGGTTCTCAGGCGACAGGAGACTTCCAAGGCAAAGCTTAATTCCCAAGCAAGTGATAGAAATAAGAAACACATGGTGACATGAACTCCTCATCAAATTTAGCTTTACATATAGATAGGATCAAAGGGAAAACAACAGAAGACAAAGAGTCACCACCAACAAAAGATAACAAAAAGAACAAAATAGCAAAAAAGAAGAAAAAACCAAAATTGTAGGGCAAGATGCCCCTGCATTAGACTCCTAGGGCAGAAAGAAATCATGAGCTCTTGCTCATGAGGTCTGCTACTGAATGACCCTTCTTAATGATCTCATCCTTAGTGAGCCAAGAGGCATCTTCAACTGGATGATTGCTCCATTTGATGAGATATATGTAGTACTCATGCTTATAGGTCTTCTTCAACAATTGCTTGTCTAGAATGCATTCAATCTATTGTGGAGAGGCAACTATCCCAGATTGCTCTTCATGAGATGAATTGGCTACTTCAGCTTCACCTACCTCTATATCCCCCTTGTATGGATATAAATCTACCACGTTGAAGATGGGAGATATATTCAGATCTGCAGGCAGTGATAACTCATAAGCATTGGCAAAAAATTTCCTAAGGATTTGGCATGGACCAATTTTCTTCATTTGAAGTTTATTGTATATTCTAGTAGGAAAACTCTCCTTACGAAGATGTGCCAATACAAGGTCTCCAACCTGAAACTGCAACTCTCTTTTCTTTTGATCAGCATGCTTTTTGTACTACAGATTGTTGTCCTCAAAGTTATGCTTGACCTTCTCTTGAATGTCATGAATGACTTGAGCAAATTCTTCCCCATCTGCACTCCTCTTCTCCATACCAACAAGATCACAAAGTTCAAATACACCTCTTGGGTGCATACCATACACCACATAGAAAGGACTGAAACCTGTGCTTCTATTTGGTGAATCATTATATGCAAATTCAGCTTGTGCTAACATTAGATTCCAACTTCCAGGTGAACTACCAACAAGACATCTTAACAAATTACCAAGGCTTTTATTGACAACCTCAGTCTAGCCATCCGTTTGTGGATGATAAGAAGAACTAAAATTTAGATTTGTGCCTAATTTCCTTCATAGAGTCAAATTGACCCACAGACTTAGTATCCCTGTCAGAAATTATACTTCTTGGAGTACCATGCAGCCTTACATCTTCTTTAAAGAACAAATTAGCAATGTTAGTGGCATCACTAGTCTTCTTGCAGGGTATGAAATGCACCATTTTTGAAAATCTATCTACCAAAACAAAGATGGAATCATTGTCCCTTTGTGTACGAGGCAAACCCAAAACAAAATCCATACTCACCGAATCCCAAGGCCTAGTTGAAACTTGTAATGGCTTATAGAGACCCACATTTTGACTTCTTCCCTTAGCATGTTGACAAATTCTACACCTTTCCACATATCTTTTCACATCTGTCTTCATCTTTGGCCAATAATAATGAGTGCTCATTTGTAGAAAAGTTTTATCCTGTCCAAAGTGACCAGCAAGACTACCACTATGTTTTTCCTTCAACAAATTATCTTTCATGGAGCCTCTAGGGATACACAACTTGTTTTCCTTAAACAACAAACCTTCTTGAATCATGTAATCTATCCATGGTTCTCTATTCCGGCAAATAGGATCATTGCAAGCTACAAATGCTTCTCCAAAATCTGTATCCTCTGCATACAACTCTTTCAAACTTTCAAACCCCACATTGTTAGTTTGTAACTCACACAACAATAAATGCTTCCTACTTCAGGCATCAACAACTTTATTCATTTGACCACTTTTATGCTTCAAAACAAAGTTAAAACTCTGAATAGACTCAACCCATTTAGCATGCCTTTGATTCAATTTGTGTTGGTTGTTAATAAACTGCAAAGCATGGTTATCCATATACACAATGAACTCCTTAGGAAATAGGTAATGTCTCCATTTCTTGAGGGACTGAACTAAAGCATAAAACTCCAAATCATAAGAAGAATACTTTCTTTTTGCCTCATTTAATTTCTCACTAAAATATGCAACTAGTTTTCCCTCTTGACTTAGGACTATCCCAATAGTTAACCCACTAGCATCACACTCTACGTGAAACACTTTATGTTACATCCCTAATTTTGTCCTATTATTACTTTTTACTTTTACTTGGACATAAGTAAATCTATTATGATGTTTAGATTAATATCAAGGAAAGACATGGATTATATTGAATATCATTTATGAAATCATGGAAATGATTATGTTATTGTCAATTTAATATTTGCATTATGAGATTTGATTTATTATTTGAATAATGATGTACTGATCAAAATTTGTTTGGTAACAAGTTTGATACAGGATTACAGGTTTTTAGAAGACTCTCGGAGAAAAGAGAGATAGAGTATCTTTCGAGGAGAGAGATATAGACCTTGGGTTATGAGTGATGAATTGCCAAAACAAGTATGATTGTGTAACAAAAGTGTGAACTAATGTGTCATAAGAGGTAAGTCTTGACTTGTCAGTTTACTTATAAACCTAATTGATAGGTAGTCGATATTTTACAATCTTTGTAAGTCGTAGAAAGTCCTCATAGTTGTTAGTAGCATTAACAACATCATTTGAATATGAACTATGGCTATTTACATTTAACATAAATATTACGACGTAATTGTCGTAAAATGGTTCTCTTATTTTATTAAGTCTTTTGACGTATTATAAACTATTCTTAAACATTAAGACGATTTTGTCAAGTTAAGAATATGTGATTATTGTCAACGGATTGTGATGGGGAGACAAGCTCAACCCAACCACATTAACCGTGATTCCTTGTTTAAATAGTATTATTTTATTGATTAAACCATAACTATCTAATATAGAGGTGATGTTAAGAGAATTATATTTGATGTAATCAGATATGTAAATACCTTAGCATCGAATGAGGATAATACCTCATAATGAGTTGATGGTGTTATAGAAGCTGAAGGCTTATTTTTAGGAGAGTCTTCATTAGTGATAGAGGTGGGTCGAACCACTTATTATGATCATTAAAAGATCAGTTATGTTTAAAATGATGTGCCAGCCTCATCCTTATGAGGAGGACTATGGTTTTAACCACCAAAACTAACGAGCCATGGAATGGCTATCTCCCATCGACATGTGGGAACTTTGGCTAAAACTTGGTTTCAGTTAGAACTGAATCAACTATATACTATTATGTATTCATTAAAGTTTGCAACTGTATGAGTGAAAAATAGAAGTGGGGTGACTCATTACGAGTCTTACTGAGTACTTTAAGCCACAACGGAGTTAAGTCACTGGCGGTATCATGGAGTGAGATATTATTTGCAAAAATATTATCATAAAAGGATACGCTTTAAGGGAGATTTTGCGGTGAGCAGGGAAGGGATAGAACATCTATCTTGGTGAGTCAATGCAAATAATGGTATCATTATCTTAGGAGGTAGCAACTTTATCATTTGATAGAGAAGAGCATAGTTAATGGAGAGAATAGGATAGCATAGCTATCATAACAAAGAGAAACAAGTTAACAC
Organism: Cunninghamia lanceolata; assembly: GCA_027924645.1. Classification (NCBI taxonomy): domain Eukaryota; kingdom Viridiplantae; phylum Streptophyta; class Pinopsida; order Cupressales; family Cupressaceae; genus Cunninghamia; species Cunninghamia lanceolata. The sequence goes on along the minus strand of BSBN01001531.1, from coordinate 9,861,386 downwards.
AGAAATAAGAAGATATAGTGAGCAGCGTTAGAAGAGAGAGAGCTCTTCGTAGCAAAGACTATCGTAGGATCTCCTATTACTATCTAATCAGGGTCTTCCTTTTATATGAAGTCTTTAATTATTATAATATATGCATGCTTATATTCATACCTTTGAATAATTTTCTGAGTCAAACACCTTTACATTTGTCCGAAGTCTGATTGTTATATAGTTACTATTGTAGTGAATCATTGTTCATTATATTCCTTTACACAAGTAGAGGGTCTCCTTTTAAAGTTGTCGATTATATAGAAAATCCAGTCGATATAATGAGATGGTATGATATTGTGGCAGGTCGAGAGTTTGGTTATAAGATAGTTATACCACTCTCATAGATATATTAGTGCCATGAAGAATTATGATAGGATTTCATGTAGTTGAGTAAGATAGCTCAATCCTTGAGGTGGGTTAATGGTAATATAAAACCATTTTTGATAAATTTATAAATGCCTATAATGGTTTCTTTTCAAGAAAACTTAGATTCATATTAAGCTTGGGAAGCCACCTTTTATATAAATCGAGTGATAACTCATTGGAAATGTTATGATAGAGACATTAAGGTCCATAGGACTATCCTTACAACGTATTTGGTAAACGAGATTAACTTTGTCGTAAGACCTTTTATATTGTCTATGCAAGTAGTCTTGGTGAGTATAGTTTTATAGTACACCATTATGTGGAAAAAGACTATGTCAAAAGCCTGGATGAATAGAATGAAGGGATGAAGCTTCATTTATAGACTTGGAAGAATAGGAATCAACGGTTGAGAGGAGATATGAAGATCAACGGTTGAGGATGGTTGAGGAATGTGCAACCAGTGGAAATGCGACAAGTGTCCCAGCTCCATCATGAAAGGGGGGATGTGACAAAACTGATTGGAGAGTTAACTCCATTGACTGGTCTGTTAACAGAATTGACTGATCAGTTAGAAGAGTGGATTGTGGAACTGACTGGATTGATTGAGGATTTGACTCAACTGACAGGTTAGTTAACAGATTTGATTGATTAGTTAACTGACCTCTGATTGGAGAAGAAATAGGCTATGTGGGTGAGGGAAAATAAGGCAATTAAATATTAAATATATTTAATTACATGTGCAACCTGATGAGGTGGACAAGGTGAGGTGGAAAAGGTGAGGTGTAAAGGTGATGTGGAATTTTGAATTTAGAACTTTAGGATAGAGGAATTAGGCTTAATTAAATAATTTATGATTATTTAATTGTGAAGGACAAATAGAAGAATTTTAATTAAATAAATAGAATTTATTTAATTATGGGATAGTGAATTGATTAAATAAATTTAGAATATTTATTTAATTGGTAGAAGAATGGAATAAATATTTAGAATATTTATTTAGGATGATTTGTGTCATTTTTAGGCGTATACATTTTGCCCCTCTTTGATGCAATGCAGTTTACAGCGTTGCTTCAAAGAATTTGATAGTCTGAATGATGATACATGCCCCAGTTTGCCCCTGGTACAAGTTTAACGACAGGATGCCCCCTCAGGAGATTGGACGAGAAGAAGGCAGAAGGCGTGAGACGGGCAATCTCACGATGAAGAAGGTTGAGTTTGAAGAAAATGGGTGAAGAAAGTGTCAAATGATACGCGATGCAAGATGGAATGATGACACACACAAGCAAGCAAGCAAGTATACACAAATGACACAAGAACAAACAAGGTATTGCCCCTGTCAAGCGGTAAACCAATGATATATGGATAATGATATACGACAGTGTTGTCATGGCGGGGAACAATATATCCCTAGACCAACACGACAGGCGTGTTGTCATGGCGGGGAATGATAGATCCCTAGAGCAACATGAAGGATAGTGTCTGGTTTCAGGAAATGAAGCATGTCGTGTAAGACACGTGTATTGGTCTGATTTCGACAATGCAACATCCTGTATAAGACAATTGATTGATTAGCTGATCGAGTTGGTTTACGACCAGACAAGGATCAAGACCACTGATTGTGAGTGGATCATTTGTGCAAGATTGACTTGACTTGATTGGTATGGAATAAGGATGGACCTTACATTTGGATCATTGCTTAGATTGACTGGACAAGGATGAAAGATAGGATGATAGATAGAAATCTGATTGATAGAAGAAAGACTCGATAAAAAGATTCACAAGCTTTTATTTGTATTGATACTCTGCATTGTTGGATCTTTATTGCATGGGGTATGGTATGGATGTATAAATGGATATAGGATGGATGCTTTGCTTTTAGAGTGCTTTATTTCATCATTGGGCATATTTTTGTGGTACTTTTCTGAAATGTTGTAAGTGAATACAAGCATCGAGGTATAATTGAACCGAGATGACCTGAGTACCGCTTACATGGATTGTGATTTAGCAAGTTAATACAAGCATCTAGTCAAAATTGAATCTAGATGACTTGAGTACTTCTTGCGCTTCAACAAGCAAGGATTGCCCCCGTTCCTGTAAGACCTTTGATGTCCTCGATGATCTTTTGCCGATCATGTCCTTAGACAAGGCTTCACATTACTAAAGTTTAATCCACAAACAACAAACAAAGAAAGTAATCATGCCCCCATCATAGCATCTCTAGCTTTTGGCATCCTTGAGTAGCATAGGAAGGTATGATAGCAAAAATCAAGACTCTGTAACTTAACCCTAGGCTCCAATCTACAAAGCATATTTGCGTTGATATGTGTTTATTTCTTGCCTTAATTTGCATAAAATCATTTAGAAGACCTTGGGTATTTGCTTTGCATTGGATAGGTTAAGATGCTCATAGTCAAGATTTCTGCTTGAAGCGCGGGTTTTTTTTTTTTTTGCTTGCATTTGCTTGCTTGATGAGAAGGTTGCACAATCCTTATTGAGAAGACGGACCCTAAGGGACTGACCGAGTGCCTCGGGGGCTCATTGCTAAATGGCCTTGCCTACGTGACGACGCAGAGGCAACGTAGTTTGGGGGAAACCCTAATGGACCATGGATGGACTAGAAGAAAGACGACCAGAATGAAGACAAGAAAGGGAGACGAATGGGACCTTGGGAGAGATGGAAGCCTCGGGGGCGCATTAGAATAATGGCCTTGCCTACGTGACAGCGCAGAGGTGACGTAGTTCACAGATTCGGACCATAGACACCGACAAGAGACACTACACTAGGCTTACATTGAGGAGACAGTATGGGACAAAACCTTGGTCGACAAGGCCACAAGGTGAGTATCAAGCCACGATAGGTAATTGTCAAGTGTTTATTGTGGGATGGATATGGGTCGAATGGGGAAAATAGAGGGAGAATGGGCTCAAGGTGATTGGATTCCCAAAGATGGAGAATGCGGTTTGTCACAAGTAACGCCTGTTTACCAGGTTTTCATCACTTGCTTTTATTTGCACGAGAAGCTAGAAAGTAACATGACGCCTGATTGCCAGGTTTTCCTCATGATACCTATCCAAGGCGCTTGTTTGCCAGGTTTTCACCAAAGGACAATTTTTTTTTGTATGCTTTCTATTTTTTTTTTATTTTTTATTTTTTTATTTTTTTTATTTTTTTATTTTTGTGCCCCCTTGCATTGGGGTTCTCTTAAGTATAGAACCGGCGAAGGTGCATGCTGTTGATTGGATCATCAAACAACTCACCTTCTGATGTGGCCAACTGATATGCCCCCGATCCGTAAGCCGCTACAATTACATAGGGTCCAAGCCAGTTAGGCTCGAACTTACCTTTCTTTTCTCTGTCCTGCTGATTGTGAGGGTTCTCTTTTAGGACGAGGTCCCCAACCTTGAAGCATCTTGGTCTAACCTTGTGGTTGTAGCTTCTTGACATCATCTGTTGATAGGCTTTGAGATGGTCAAAAGCTTTTTGGCGCCTTTCCTCTAGCAGTTCTAGCTCTTGTAGTCTGGAGACTCTGTACTCTTCATCTGATATGAGACCTTTCAACGACACCGAAGGGATGGGAGTTCGACCTCAATGGGAAGGATGGCTTCGGAACCATAGACGAGGGCGTAGGGTGTAGCACCTGTGGGAGTGCGTATGCTGGTTCTATAGGCCCACAGAGCGGGATTGAGTTGGACGTGCCAATCGTGACCAGCTTCATTGATAGTCTTCTTTAGGATTTTCAGAATGGTTTTGTTCGATGCCTCAGCTTGGCCGTTACCTTGGGGATAGTATGGAGTGGAGAAACGATGTTGGATTTTAAAACGCTCACAAAGTTCCTGGACATCTTGATTTTTGAAGGGTCTCCCGTTATCCGTTATGATGGATGAAGGGATGCCATATCGGCAGATAATGTAATTCAGAATGAAAGAGGAAATTTGCTTTCCTATGACGGTTGATAGGGGAACGGCTTCAATCCACTTTGTAAAGTACTCAGTGGCGGTTATGATGAATTTATGGCCGTTGGAAGAAGGCGGATGAATCTTTCCCACGAGGTCAAGTCCCCACTGGCAAAAGGGCCAGGGTGTCGTTAGAGGTCTCAACTCCTGAGCAGGTGCATGAATCAGGTTCCCATGTATCTGGCACTGTTTGCACTTTTTGACGAACTGATATGAATCAATTTCCATATTGGGCCAGTAATAACCCAAACGCATGAGTTTCTTAGCTAAGGAAGGACCGCTGGAGTGTGTTCTGCAGATCCCTTTGTGCATGTCTCGCAAGGCAGTTACAGATTCTTCTTGTTCTAGACAACGGAGTAAAGTACCATCCAGACCACGTCAGTAAAGGGTATTGGCGATAATGGTGTAACGGGAGGCTTGTCGGATGAAAGTTCATTTTTGGTTGGAAGAGAGGTCCAAAGGAAGGATATTGTCCTTGAGGTAAGTGTAGGTCTTACCGTACCAAGGCGAATCAGATCCTACTAGGTGGCAAATGGAATGGGTTTCGAGGAGATCATAAGCCGGTTGTCGAATTGTTTCTACTAAGAACTCATACCATGACTCATGTTCAGGTATCTCAAGAAGAGAGGCTATGGTCGCCATTGCATCGGCTGCTTTGTTCTCTATCCTGGGTATTTGCTCAAACGAGATGGTCCCAAAATGTGCTTTGAGGTCGTCAACCATCCGTTTGTATGGGATGAGCTTCTCATCTTTGGTTTGATACTCGTCGTTGACCTGGTTTATGACAAGCTGAGAATCACCGTAGACACATAGTGCTTGGATTTTCCACTCAGTGGCCATCTTGAGACCAATTACCAAAGCCTCATACTCCGCTATATTGTTAGTGCATGGAAATAACAACCTGTAGGACTTTGGAATTGTGTCGCCTTGGGCAGTGATAAACAAGATACCTGCCCCCGATCCATGGTTGGTGTAAGACCCGTCGAAGTAGAGTTTCCAAGGAGATGTTGACAGAGTGAATAAAGACTCATCGGGGAACTCAAACTGCATTGGTGAAGTGTCCTGTAACGGTGCCTCAGCTAGTTGGTCAGCGATGATTTGCCCCTTGATGGCTTTTCTGTCCACATACTCTATATCATATTCGCTAAGAAGCATAACCCATTTGGCTAGTCGACCTGTGAGAGCTGCTTTGCTGAGAAGATATTTTAGTGGGTCGATCTTGGCAATGAGTTTGACAGGATGTGCCAACATGTAGTGTCAGAGTTTTTGTGAGGCAAAAACCACCGCAAGGCATGAACGTTCCACCTGTGAGTACTGCAACTCGTAGCCCACTAAGGTTCGACTGATGTAGTACACAGCTCTTTCCTTGTTCTCATAGTCTTGCTGCGCTAAGAGAGCCCCAAGAGCAGTAGGTGTAGCAGATATGTAGAGAATCAAAGGTTTTCCTTGGATCGGAGGCATGAGTATAGGAGGATTCATGAGGTACTCCTTGAGCTTGTTGAATGCCTCTTCGCACTTCTCATCCCATTTAAATGGAACGTTCTTATGTAGGAGATGGCTGAAAGGATGGCACTTGTCTGCCAGCTGTGAGATGAACCTGCAGATGGCCTGTAGCTTGCCCTGTAAGGATCTCAACTGTGTTAGAGTTTTGGGAGGAGGCATGTCCATGATTGCTTTGACCTTGGCCGGGTCTACCTCTATGCCGTTTGCTGACATGATGAAGCCTAGCAGCTTGCCTGATGTGACCCCAAACACACATTTCTTCGGGTTCAGTTTTACTTGGAATTGATCCAATCGTTGGAAGACTTTTTCTAATGTGTCCAGGTGTGAGTCTCTGGTGAGTGATTTTGCCAAGATATCGTCAACATAGTCTTCCATAGTCACATGCATCATGTCATGAAATATAGTTGTCATGGCCCGCTGATATGTAGCACTTGCATTTTTCAGCCCAAATGGCATGACATTCCCGCAAAAGGTACCCCATGGACAAGTGAAAGCTGTTTTGTGTTGATCCTCAGGTGCTATTTTGATTTGGTTATACCCGGAGAATCCGTCCATGAGTGATAACATTGTATGTCCTGCTGTAAGGTCGACTATGATGTCTATGTTTGGCAACGGAAAGTCATCTTTGCGGCACGCCTTGTTTTAGTCTCAAAAATTATTGCATAGTCGAACTCGGCCATCCGGTTTAGATACTGGCACAATGTTTGATATCCATTTAGGATAGTCTATGGCTCTGATGAACCCCACATCTAGCAATTTCTTGAGTTCTTCCTTGACCAGAAGGGCTATATGAGGATGCATCTTTCTCAGTTTTTGCTTTACGGGCTTCACCCCTGGATCCAATGGCAAGTGATGTAGGATCAGGTTTGGGTCCAAACCTGGCATGTCGGCATATGACCAAGCAAAGCTGCCTCTCTTCTTTTTAAAGAATGGTACAAACCTGGTTTTCTTAGGCGGCGTGAGAGATTTTGCAAAGTGGATAATCTTAGGCTGCTCTTCGGTTCCAATGTTCACTGGCGCTGTTGGCTCCACCACGATCTGTGACCTTTCTTGATACATATCACTTGGGAGGGTGTCAAGCATTCCATCGTCAGGTGCCACAGTCGGGTTTTCACCTTCAGATACGTCTTTTCTTTTTACTGTTTTATGATCTGACACTGCCACACGGTGGTTTTCACCGTCAGATCCCTTTTTGATCTTAATATTTTTGCGACTAGAAGGCTTGGCACCCTCCCTGAAGTAAGCTACAGTATTAAGTTCGATAGCGAAACCGGCTTTATGATCCCCTTTTGGTAAGTGATCTCTAAGTCCCATATAGTCAATGTAGGCATCATCGTTCTGGAACATATCTAATTGGGGGGTTCCTTGCAGATCCCAGTCAATAAGCTCAGGGTGCAAGAGGGGAAGGGAGTCGGATGAAAGACCTGATTCATTGATAGTGTGGATGGAAATACTAGGAGCATAGGTGGGGGTAGTGTTCTGGGGGGTACTTTCCTCCAAGTTGTTTATCGCAATGGAATCGAAACTTTCCTCGAAAGCCATACTCTCAGGGAGGGGCAAATCAGACTCCAGTGGTCTGTCCCGTTGCGTTTGTCTCTCATGGTAAGGGCTAAGAGTTTGGATGGTGTCAACCTCTTTGTCGTCGTAGGAGTACTCCGTTAGCTCGTCCCACTCATACTCATTGGAATCATCTGAATCTGTGTCACTGTCCACTTGGAGTGTTTGGATTGTCTCTACAAGACAGGCATTTTCCTTGGCTTTACCCTTGCCTTTGTATCCCAAGCTAGTGGTGTTTCTAGCCGAAGAGGAGGAAGAAGGTTGTATAGGTTCGATGATCCCTTCTTTTCTGAGGCCGATAGGGCCTTGTCCTTCATATCCCATCCTGTGCAAGATGGTCTCACCTCGTCCATAGAGTTCTGTAGGGAGTCTGGGTGAATCTTGGGGTGTGTTTTCCTCTTCGGCATAAAGCCATTGCAAGAGATCTCGCTCCTCAGATTCATCGGATAAGGTCCCCCATTTTACAAAGGGGTTTGCGGGAGTTATAGGAGGAGCAGAGGGCTTTAGAAAATGCCTGGGTTGATGCTTGGGCTGGCCAAAGGAGCGAGGAGACAAGGGCATTCTTGCAAGGTTGAGGCTGTGCTCAATCTGGTATTCCCCCACGCCATTTTCTTTTATGGTGATTTTCATTGGTTTAGGCCGTGAGGAGGAGGCTTCAGCGGAATGGTCCTGTTGCGGGGTAGGGGAAATGTGGGCTCGATTGTTGGGTATGACACATTCAGGTTTTGCTTGGAAAGAATTGCAGTGTTGGTAGGGATCAGGGTTGCCTTGAATGGTAACCTGCTTGCCGTTGTGCAGGAATTTAATGCACTGATGGTAGGTTGAGGGGACAGCCTTCATGGCATGGATCCATGGTCTCCCTAGTAAGATATTATAAGCAAGCTCTCGATCAAGGACTTGGCACACCACATCTTTGATTACCGGTCCAACTTGAATAGGTAGGACAACCGTGCCTTTTGTGGTTCTCTCTTCCTCGTCATAGGCCTTTATGGTAATCTTCCTCCGTGGATCAACTACCTGTTCAGAGAACCCCAATGCAAGGACTAGCTTCAAAGTGCAAATATTCAAACCGGCACCCCCATCAATGAGAACCCTCTTGATGCGGTGCTTGTGTACGAATGCGACAATGTGTAGGGGAGTGTTGTGGGGTTGAGATACGGAAAGGTCATCTTGCTCAGTAAATGATATGGAAGGGGAGGATGTCAGATTGCCAACCATGGTTTGAAACTTCTCTTGGGCCAGGTTAGTGGGGATAGTAGTTTCCACTAAGGCTTTCTTGAGAATCTCCTTATGAGAAGGAGATAGACGCAAGAGCTCCAATATAGAAATGTGAGCCGGGGTTTTCTGTAACTGGTCGATGACATTGTATGGACAGGAGTTAGACGGAGATGGCGACGACCTTGGAGGGGTGGTATTGATCGTGACTTTACCACTGCGGGTAATTATACTACAACCAGTTCTGTTAGGTCCTGGTTGTTGGTTGGGGGAGATGACATTGACCTACAGAAGATGTTCTGAAATGCAGTTAATGGTGTACTCAAATGGAACGCTTGCATAGTTAGCATTACTCGACCCACTGTTCTGATTTGGCCGGTTGCGATTGTTGTCGTTATTGGGATGGCCATTGGAGTTGTTGCCGTTGTGACCATTGTTGTCATTGTGACCATTGTTGTGATTGTTGGTATACGGCCTGTTGTGATTTAGAAGAGGATCCCGGTAGGCCACATGAGATTCATTGGAGGTATGCTGTTGTGTTCCTCCCTGATTTTGATCCAGTATATCCTGTATGACATTTTTAAGACAGATGCAATTATTGGTTGTGTGCCCCCTTCCTCGATGATACTCGCAATAGTCTGTGTCCTTCCAATAGGGAGGTTTGACTATAGGCTCATAGTCACTTGTTGGCGGTAGAGAAATTTCATTGTTAGCCAACAACTTTCTGAGGGCCGATTCTTGAGATTCTCCTAACGGTGTGAATTTCCTCCTTGGATTTGAATTGAACCAAGGTCTAGGTTCCTGAGGGGGTGGCTTGTTGAGTGCACCGTTATTTGCTTCTTCCTTAAGAGTGAATATGGGTTGTTGTTTAGGGGCTGCCGCCTTGGCATCCACTACTCCATCGTTGACCACATTCTTGTTCTTGGTCCAAAACTTTGACTTGTCAGTTGTGTAATTGGAAGGAGGTGTGTCCTTGTAGAGCTTGAGAGTTCCTTTAGCGATCATAGCTTTCTCAATGAATAGCCCCATTTCAATGACTTTGGCGAATGAGGTAGGGCATTGTATCTGAATCTGATAGCTAAGATCGGGATTCAAATTGTGGACAAACATTTCCAATAGTTGTTTCTCAGGCATGTCGTAAGAACACTTACTAGCTAGCTGTCTCCATCATTGTAAGAAGGTGGCGAAAGACTCACCACCCTTTTGTTTGGTGTTGCATAGGTCTAGCATAGATACCTCGTGTTCTATGTTGTAAGAGAAGTGCGTTATGAATTTATTGACAAGTTCATCAAAAGTTTTGATTCCTGGTGGGAGACGCGAGAACCACTCCATAGCTTGACCTCCTAAAGATCTTGGGAACAGTCTCATTAAGTAGGTCTCGTTGTGAGCTACTTCTAGACATGCTGCAGTGAATTCCCTGATATGATCTCTAGGGTCCCCCTTCCCTTTGTATTTGTCAAATTTCAGAATTCCGAACTGATAGGGGAATGGTTTCATGACCAAACTTCTGTCAAAGGGGTATGGTGCTATATCTTCCAAGGAGTAGTTCTTGGAACTTGTGCCGATCTTAAGGTTGGAGATTTCTAGCTTTAGACTCTCAATTTGTTGTCTCACATCCGCCATAGGAACATTTTGAGCTATGGGTTGTTTTCCTCTCTCATTGGCATGGGGGACCGTGTCATTTGTGCCTCTCTCATGTTCATTGTCTGCATTTTCCATGATGGAGCTAATGTCAAAGTCTGCGGGGAGTTTGATTCCGAGACTAGCAAGATGATGGAAATATTTGGTGGGGTCCTCAAGGAGCACTTTCTCCACTAGGCGTTGGAATTTGCTATCTTGCATGTGTGCCACTAATTCTTCACGAGAAATTTCTTCATCATCATCGCGTGGTGGGGCGATGTGATCGGATGAATCGGCCATTTCAATTAGCTTGTTGTACTGGGATCGAGTAAGAACCATGCAAGGTGGGGTGGGATGAAGTGGACTAGGATTAGAAATTTTGGCAAGGTGCCGACTAAGACTGTAATGAATGGGGTATTTAGGACAAGATTTGGACAAAGGGTTCTCTCGCTCAATGACTTCAGGCAAGACGGTTGACACAAGACTCTAGCCACTAGCAAGGGTAGTCGATACCAGTCTTACTGTGTAGGGCTTAGTCGTTCAACAAGACTACTAGCAAAAGGTACTGTGACCTACTAGGCTTACGTGAATTCACTAATGAAACAAAGAAGGACCTATGTCGAATCGGTATGGGACAGAATGACGTTGGGGCAAGAGTGACTAGGACAGAAGGTGACTGGGACGACCGACGAAAGAGAGAGAATTGGGTGAAATGGATGAAAATTGACTGCAAGGTTGATTCTGACCTCGGAAAAGGAAACTAGGCTGAAATGGGTACTTTGAACAGTTGATGAAAATTTCTCAAAAATAGGGCAGATGTTCACTGTCACACATGCGCAGAAACAGATGCGCAGCAAGAATGGGTAAATGCATCGTAAGTCGCTGTAAAAGCGCGGTTCTGGTGAAGCACGTATGCGCAGTAACAGTGCGTAAATGCGCAGCAGAAAAGTATATGCGCAGCAGAAAGGTATGTATGTGCAGCCAGTCGGTGCAAAAGCGCAGCAAGTCGCTGTGTATGCGCAGCAGAAAAGTGTATATATGCGCAGCCAGTCGGTGCAAAAGTGCAGCAAGTCGCTATGTATGCGCAGCAGAAAAGTGTATATGCGCAATTCTGGTATTTTTTGCAAAATTTTTTTTTTTTTTTTTGGATTTTTCTCTGTTTTTGGTATTCTTTGGCTGGAAAAAGGTCTTCTTGATCTGATATTATGAATTAATTTAGCAAGAAAACACAGCAAGCACAAAGAGTATTTTGTAGTTTTCCATTGTTTTTGTAGTTTTTCGACTCTATTTTGGACAAAAGCAAGCACAAAATCCTAGGCGAGAAATGGATTATAAGGGATTTGGGCCACTAAAACAAGAGGTATTTAATTCAGGCAACTGTTCAAGTGGTTACACGTGCGGCGGCGCTACTCTCCGTTATGGAGTCTCCCAGCCTCAAAGGGTTACGCCTGAGAGGGTTTTGGGGGAGGTTGGTCGTCGGTGTAACATAACAGCACTCGTTGCAGGAGGTTTTCACCTCAAGCACAATTTATTTTAAGTGGCTTGGTAGGGCTTGGCGTTAGCTTGTTACCACTCAGGGTCGTTCTCGCTTGGACAAGCGTGCATCCAAGGGCAGGCCCCTCCTAAAGGTTAAACAAATAGAATGACAAGTCTGGCACTCTGATCACCCAGAAGAGGGGAGAGCATAAGCCTATTGTCATTCGCAAGCACAGAATACACTGATTAATCCACCCTAGTTAAAAGATAAAAACTAAATGGGCTAATCTACTCAAACAGAACTTTGAAGTGATTTCAGCAATATTGCAGTGGTTCAGTTTTAAATCCCTGAAAGCAGTAGTGAGTTCAATTTTAAATCCACGTTGCACGAGATTGTTAACTTTGAAATTCAGGTCTCACGATATAGCAATGGTTCATTTTAACTGCAAGATCAGTGATGAGTTCAATTTTAAAACCGCGAAGCACGAGATTGTTAACTTTGAAATTCAGGTCTCACGATATAGCAATGGTTCATTTTACCTTCAAGATCAGTGATGAGTTCAATTTTAAATCTCAGATAGCAATAACTTTGAAGGTGTTTGTAATGCAAGCGTGAAATAAACCAGTTACTTCCTCCCTAATTAGGACTAGATGAAGATTTGTAATGAACAACCATTTTACTCTTTCCCAGAAAATGAAAGGTGACCTAATTAGATGCAACTACATGTAACTGAACCTGAGCCTACCCTACAAAACGGCTCCAGCAAACACCTGCAAAGGGGTTAACGTTAGCAAAATCTTCTAGAAAAGTATTAAAACTTGAGTCTGTTACAAATGCGCAGCTTCAGTGATCAGATGCGCAGAAATGATCAACAAAAGCACAGCACTAACGAATGCGCTGCAAGATTGAACGTATGCGCGGTTAAAACGAATATATGCGCAGTTTTAATGGATGCGCAGCAACAGTCTTCAGAAGCGCTGTAACAGTCAACAGATGCGCAGTTATAACCTATGCGTCGTAACAGTGCGCAAAAGCGCCGCAGAAATACACAGATGCACAAAAAGAATAAATGCACTGGAACAGTCTTTATATGCGCCGTGGAAATAAACAGATGCGCCGAAAGAACCTGTGCGTGACTCTGCGTGACCTGTACGGAACCTGCCTTCAAAAAAGCTTAAAAATGGTGAAATAAAGGGGCAACGGCCCCATGGTGGGCGCCAAAAATGTGAGGGTAAAATGGTGATCAATCAAATGAATAATAGATGACCCAAACATCAACAGAATAGTGAAACAAAGAAGATTCAAGTAAACAAAGTAATGAACAAACATAGCAAACCTCTTCCGTTTCAAAACTTCTGTTGTTCGCCTATCACGAATCGTCCTTTCGCAGATGAGATGAGCCCTCAGAGAGTGCAATCTTTTAAAACTGTTTGAGGAAGTCGATGGTGAACGGCTATGGTGTGATATGCAATGAAGGTGAGCTCCAATGCAACAATGGTGATCTCAAGCTTGTAGATGACAAGTGGGTGCCAAAGGCGCGCTGGTGATATTTCTGCAGAGTAACGATGTCAAAAGCCTGGATGAATAGAATGAAGGGATGAAGCTTCATTTATAGACTTGGAAGAATAGGAATCAACGGTTGAGAGGAGATATGAAGATCAACGGTTGAGGATGGTTGAGGAATGTGCAACCAGTGGAAATGCAACAAATGTCCTAGCTCCATCATGAAAGGGGGGATGTGACAAAACTGATTGGAGAGTTAACTCCATTGACTGGTCTGTTAACAGAATTGACTGATCAGTTAGAAGAGTGGATTGTGGAACTGACTGGATTGATTGAGGATTTGACTCAACTGACAGGTTAGTTAACAGATTTGATTGATTGGTTAACTGACCTCTAATTGGAGAAGAAATAGGCCATGTGGGTGAGGGAAAATAAGGCAATTAAATATTAAATATATTTAATTACATGTGCAACCTGATGAGGTGGACAAGGTGAGGTGGAAAAGGTGAGGTGTAAAGATGATGTGGAATTTTGAATTTAGAACTTTAGGATAGAGGAATTAGGCTTAATTAAATAATTTATGATTATTTAATTGTGAAGGATAAATAGAAGAATTTTAATTAAATAAATAGAATTTATTTAATTATGGGATAGTGAATTGATTAAATAAATTTAGAATATTTATTTAATTGGTAGAAGAATGGAATAAATATTTAGAATATTTATTTAGGATGATTTGTGTCATTTTTAAGCGTATACATCTATAACCTTATATAGAATCATATGTGAGTGTAAAATAAGTGATGGTAATGACATCACGTAGAAATGAATTGAAAGTATTCATATTCCTTTTGTATAGGAGTTATTATCTATTACAAAACCACTTAACCATGGTTGAGTAAACCAAAGATCGTTTATAAACCTTAGAATTGAAGTTATGAGATAAGAGCTACTTTGATATAATGGATTATTCAAGGGATTAAATAAAACCCTAGTTTAACCTAGAATGGTTAAAGATTATCTGACAACACCTTTATGGTTATAACTTGTTTTAGTTATTTTATGGGGGTAGACATTAAAGGGCTGAGAACCCTAAATATTAAAGGTTCATATATATCTTTTGAAAAGAGATTTATTATTAGTCAATAATGTTTAACCTTAGTTAGAGGAACCTATTTGTTGGTTACAAGTTGACTTGAGATATAAGTCATAAGCCTCAGGTTTTGCAAGCATGCAAGAGGTACCATTAAATGGTTAGTCAAACATTAAATTCATTATACCTTTTGGTCACAAATTCTCTTAACTATTACTCATCGATAAGTGATGAATCTCAAATATTGAAAAGATGCAAAGAGATACCCCAGAATAGATAGTCATTCCATAAGGTTTATGGAGCGATGACAATGTCTAGTGAATCTACCTAAGTTAGAAAGACTAGATTTGAGTTAGACATAAGTCTTTAGTTAAACCTTAACTTGACCCAGATATGGTAATTATTTATATTAAATCATTGTGATCAGTAAATAGATCATGATTGAAGGGACAAGTACCCTAGCTATGTATATTTATTCTTACTTGCAAGAAAGGAAATAATTTCCTAGAATATGATGCTTAACCTAGGTAAGGTAACCATCTTAGTCGTTATTAATCGATTTAAAATTCGTATGAATTAAAAAGTCTTGGATCTCAGGTATTGCAAAGATGCCATGAGAATCCTCGTAAAGAAGGGTAGTTGATTAGGTCTATAGATCATAGACAGTGAAAGTAAACATGTCTAGGTCGGGAAGACTAATATATTTAAATTATCGGGACTTCATAAGTTAAACGTAGATGACCAAGTCAAACTGTAGGAATATGATAGTATCCAAGTCGAGTTGGGGTGGGTGACCATTATGACAATGTTCATTGTGAACGTCAATTTATATTAAAACTATGGCCATAGTAATGCATATGTCTCTGCATGCATTGTCGGTTCATTGTATCTGGATTGCACAACCTATCAGAAATCATACTTAGCTAGAGGGTATCTAGGGTTGTATGATTGATAGAGTTGTGTAGGATACAACACTTTATACTCGGAAAGGCAAATTGCCACTGGTCACCTTTGGTCTATATTCCTTGTGAAGGGTAGGGCCACTTCCTATGTGGAAGATGTGTGGGAGATCACCGGTCTGTGGATGGAGGTAAATCACTGGAAATATACTCTCTCTCTCTCTAGCAGAAGACATGCCGAGACTTGTGATAAAGATGTCAGATTTCTGGATGCAGTATATCTCTAAGACTTGTCTTTATTGAGACTATGTAAAACATTATCTAATACAGATATTTGTAATTGAATTACTTTTGTAAACATGGTACTTGAGAAAGACAATATGGTTTATTGTATTTTGTAATGAGAAACCTTGTAATTGTAGTTACTTGATTATAAGTTGAATAAAAGAAAATTTTTCTCTATCTCATTTTTACCTTGTTAAATTACTTTATGGTAATTTTTTTGATTTTACTATGTTTTTAGAATGTGGATGTTACACTTTATCAAAATTAGGCAAAGCAAGATTGGGCTATTCACTCACCTTCTTCTTGAGAAATCTAAAATTTTCTTCAGCCTCCTTGGTCCAAACAAATGGTCTTTTATGCCCTTTAATAGTCTCCAATATAGGTGCTACAACATGATTAAAATTTCTTATGAAATTTCTATAAAAACTAGAAAGACCATGAAAACTCCTTACCTCCATGACACTTCTTGGTGATGGCCAATCAAGTATGGCCTAAACTTTCTCCTTATCCATTTTCAACCCATCCTTTGACACCACAAATCCTAGGTAAACTAGTTCGGTCTACATAAACACACACTTTTTCAAATTGATCTACAACTTCTCTTCATGGAGCCTCCTCATAACCTGCCTCAAATGCTCTATATGCTCCTCTTTGGACCTGCTAAACACCAAAATGTCATCCAAATATACAATCACAAATTTACCAAGGAATGGTTTCAAAACCTCATTCATTAGTCTCATAAAAGTACTAGGGGCATTAGACAATCCAAAAAGGCATAACCAACCACTCATACAACCCATCACTAGTTTTAAAGGCTATCTTCCATGCATCCCCTAGTCTAATTCTTATTTGGTGATAGCCATTTTTCAAATCTATCTTAGAAAAATACATGGAACCACTCAAACAGTCCATTAAATCTTCAATTCTAGGTATGGTAAACCTATATCTTATTGTGATTTTATTTATTTCTCTTGAATCAGTACACATACGCCATTCCCCTCCTTTCTTTAGAACCAACACTACAGGAACAACACAAGGGCTTAGACTTTCCCTTATCAATCCCTTCTTCAAAAGGTCCTCCACTTGCTTCCTTATCTCCTCATTTTCCATAGGTGTTAACCTATATGCAGCCTTATTTGGAAGGCTAGCACTTGGAATCAAATCCATATGATGGCTAATACTTCTAATAGGAGGTAATTCATTAGGCAAATCAGTTGCAACAATGTCCATATTCTCATTCAAAATGTCTTGTATTTCAATAGGCAAATCCTCCAATTTTTTAGAAGTCATTACACATCTAGGTTTAGGAACCAAAGCATAACCAATTTCTTCATTCTTCAAATCATTCAAAAATTCCTTACCACTTACCATCATTACTTTATTACTGTTGCTGTTGTTGTCCTCTTCTTTCTCTTTTATGGGCAGCAAGGTATGCTTCTCTCCATCCTTCTCAATGGTGTATGTATTCTCCCTTCCATCATGCACCGATTTCCTATCAAATTTCCACAGTCTTCCAAGAAAAACATGGCACACATCCATCGGAATTATATCACATAAAACACAATCTTTATAACTTCCAATCTGAAAATCAACATAGGCCTGCTCACTAACCAATATTTGATGACCTTTTTGTAACCAAGTCACTTTATATGGAGTGGGGTGTTTAATCCTTTTAAGATTCAACTTTTCTACCATCTTAGTTGCAACAATATTGTCAGTGCTACCACTACCTATAATGAGCTTACAACATTTACCTTGTGACTTACACTTGGTTTTGAACAATGTTCTCCTTTGGATTGGCTCTTGACTTTCTTTTTGAGGCTTCAACGACACCCTCTTAAGCATTAAAGACTCACTTGATTCTGCTTCATCCTTGTGATGCACTGGAGATCCCACACTCTCTTGATCAACATGAACAACTTGATTTCTTCTCTCAAATTTTGAGTGTCCTCCTTGTGATGATTCAAAGCATTCCCAACTCTTGTGCCCAAATTGATTGCACTTGAAACATTTTTCTACAAATCCTCTTCGTCTACCTTGTGAACCACCTCTTCCATAAGACCTTCCTCCTCTATTTTGATAACCACCTCTATCATTGTTAGTTGTCCCACTGGAACTTCTAGCCTCTTCACCTTGATGATGTTGTTGACCCCTACTTGTTTGTTGTCCCCTTCCTCTAAAGCCTCTTCTTCTCTTCTTCTCTTGCTGACTTTGCTTCCTTTGCAGCTTCTCCTCTACCTTCAAGGCAAGTTGGTAAGCCTCTTCTAGGCTCCTAGGGGACAAAAGACTCATTTCATCTTACAAACTATCTTGAGACCATTCACATATCGAGCTATTTTCTCCACATCTTGTTCAGCATGCCCAGACCTAATTACTAACTTGTAAAATTTCTCCGTATAATCTTTCACGGACATATCCTTCTGCTTCAAATTCTGCAGTCTCTTAAAAAGATTTGCTTGATAATCACTTGGCAGAAATTTGGCCTTCAACTTGGCCACCATTCGATCCCAAGTATTAATTTTCTCCTTATTTCTCCTTCTCCTCTCAGTTTGGACAAAGTCCCACCACATGGCAGCATGGCCCTTTAATCTAGTGCAGGCAAACTTTACTCTTTTCTCCTCTTCTACACCTTCATATTCAAAATACTTATCTAAGTCATTGATCCAGTCTATCAAGTCTTCACCATTGAGGCTTCCAGCATAAGTTGGCACCTCTATCTTGGGCTTAGAACCCAAACTCATGACTAACTTCAGCAGTCTTTCACCAAATTCTTCTTCTTGATCTGCCTTTCCTTCCTCATTCTCTTCTCTCTATGGTTCTTCCTCCTCATCACTCACATCCACAACATCAGGGTGTCCTCTCCTCTGTTCCCTCTCAAGAGCTTCCATCTTTGCAACAACTCAGGGTCACCATGGTCTCTTTGGCCTCTACCTCGGCCTCCTCCTTTGCCCATTCTTCTTGGGGGCATCTTGACCACTTACCAATGCCCAATCTCAACCTGGCTCTGATACCAATCTGATGGAGCCTTCCTAGTCACAAATTACACACAACTTCACAATGACTTCAAACAAATAGAGATTCAGAATAAATGATAGAAGATAAATAGAAGATCATTTCAAAATGACTGGAGTATTATATTCAAATTCTAAATGAATAAGAAATCACAAGAGATAGATTGTAAAATCTAGCTTCCACTATTTTTTAACACTAACAAAACATTACAAAATGCATCTATCGGCCTGCACAATCAACCTATTCTATCAGCAATCCAAAAATGACTCTAATAGTCTTCATTGTCTCTCCTCTCTGTCTCTCTACAGTACCTTCGACCCCCTCTCTATCTTTTGAGCTGTATTATTTTTGTTTACCATCGCTCCTCCCTCACATTCGGCCCGCATCTGTTCTTGAAGTAACCGATGGCCTCCAACTCTAGCTATTGTCGATTCATCTTCTCTTCTTCCCAAATGACCACATGCATGATTAGATTCTTTAATGCCATTCTCCATCTATCAATAAATCACCTATCCAAGACCTTTCATCTACCGAACGGAATCACAACGATCATGAACACCTTCGACTATTACTATTGTTCTACATTTTTTTGATGTACATGCGACCTTTCGAATTCTTTTAACTGCTAAAGAAACTGTCGACAGTTCTAAACCCCTTATCAATTGGATCCTAGCGCTCGAGCGACAGGAGACTTCCAAGGTAAAGATTAATTCCCAAGCAAGTGATAGGAATAGGAAACACACGGCGACAGGAACTCCTCATCAAATTTAGCTTTACACACAGATAGGATCAAAGGGAAAATGATAGAAGACAAAGAGTCACCACCAACAAAAGTTAACAAAAAGAACAAAACAACAAGAAAGAAGAAAAAACCAAAATTGTAGGGCAAGATGCCCCTACATCAGGGGAGCAATTAGTAGTTATTGATGATAGGGGGAGTTTATTTTTGCAAGAAGAAGTGTGCAGATATGTGGTTGTTGTTGAAAGGGGGAGAATGAGCAAGCAGTGGTTGCTAATGAGAAGGCTTTGAATGCCCTTTGTCCTTGATGTCAAAGGGGGAGAATGAGCAGGTATGTGTTGCCATCAATGCCAAAGGGGATATTGTTGCACATATGATGCCTAAGGTTGTTGTCATTGATGTCAACACCATCACAAAGTTGAGGAGATTGTTAAGGATGTCATTAAGGTTGTCATTGATGTCAACACTATCATGGAAGTGTGATGGCATTTGTGATTGGATATCATGCCTTGATCAGTGCAAAATTGAGATGGGAATCAGAAGCACTAAGAGGATCATATGTGTTTCTAGTGGTCTAAAGCATGTTTAATGTTCCATCCTAATGTTCCTCAGTTGTATGTGTTTGTACAAGGAAGTTTTGGCCTCTGAAAGTTGGTGACAGTTTCTATTTCAGGATGATTGTTCTTTGAAGACTGTCTAGGAGATTGCTTCGCATTCTCATTATATTGATGTTGTGCTTCTACGGATTGGAACATAGCTTCATACAGTGTCATTCTATGTATGTTCCAAGTTTCATGATGTTTTGATTATCTGATGAATGTTTTTCTGTTGACAAGTTGAAGACAGTGTTGGTTCTATGAAGGTGTTTCTAGCATGGTAATGGACTGCTCCGCATTCCTCTAATTTTGAAGATATGGTCTTGTAGTTCAAGAGTTAAGTCTAGTATGATGTAAAAGTACTAAATCCAATTTTTTAGATCACCTGCTCCTCCGCTGTGAAAGATATAAGTGACTGAGCTCTGGTTCATGGTCTGGCAGTATGATGTGATGATGAAGACTGAATGAAATGCTCCGCATTCCTCTAATTTTGAAGATATGGTCTTGTGGTTCAAGAGTTAAGTCTAGCATGATGTAAAAGTGCTAAATCCAATGTTTCAAATCACCTGCTCCTCTGCTATGAAAGATATAAGTGACTGAGTTCTAGTTCATGCTTTGGTAGTATGATGTGATGATGAAGACTGAATGGAATGCTTTGCATCCCTCTATAGTTATAGATTTAGCTATACGGTTCTGGAATTGTTTCAAGAGGGCAGTGAAGGTGTTGTTTCCAAAGTTTCAGATCATATTTCCCTCCACTGTGAAAGTTATGTATGATAGAACACCAGTATGTGCTCTGGAAGAATGAAGTAGTAATGAAGACCTACTGGAATGCTCTGCATTCCTCCAAAAGTGAATGATTGCCCTTCCAATTTTGTGGGCATGTTCTTGGATGTGCATTACATGCCTCTTTTCAATTTCAAGCTTCTTGGTCATTTGTAGCTCAGTTTTTCAATTGACAGCATGTTGCAATGTGTTCTAGATGATAAAGTGTTTTCAGAGTAAATGTTTGAAGCTGTGTGGCATAATTCTTTGATGTGCAGTGGCAAAGGAGTGTTTGGGGATGTTTTATGAGTCACGTGGACTCATTTGGAAAATTTTCACAAAGATATTTCTTGTTTCCAATACCGCTCAAGGTTTACCAAGTTGATGTGGCCATTATACTTAAAATCTTCATGTGTTTTCATTAAAGTTGTCCTATTTCCAAATGAGCGGAGTGTGCGGATGTAATTCCTTGATGATTGAAGCTATAAAGGTTGTTTTGGATCTAGTTAAGTAAGAGTTGGGGTCCACAAGGCTTGGATCTTTTGTTGGTGTAATGTGTGTGTTCACTTAGGACCTATCTTCTACATGTTTCATATTGTGTGATGTATGGCTGACTTGTAAATGTATTTTCATATTGTATCTAGCCGACAAGATATGTAATCAATATAATATCATGTATAAATAGTGAATCAAATTAAGATAAGTGAGGTATGATTGCAAGTTGATTAAAAAGGTTCGCAAGCAGATAAAAAACAAATTAAATGTATTATTAATGTTCAATTGAAGGAGAAAGAGCAAATGTTGTTGATGTTGTCCGGATTCATCTTGAAGACATATTTGTGATAGTGATCAAGTATAGAGTGTGCCTAGCTGATTAGATCTTCAGAAGAAAGTGTGAGGAGGCAGAAGTGCAATCATCAAAAGTGTGAGCTTTAATCTCAAATTTCAGACAGCAGAAAGAGTGTCATACTGTAATCTTTTGTAAGTGTGTTCTCAATTCAGGGAGTAGATGCTTCCTTGGGAGTGACCCTAAAACAAAGTCACTAGGGAGTAGAAGCTTCCTTGGGAGTGACCCTAAATCAAAGTTACTTAGGGAGTAGTAGCTTCCTTGGGTTAAAGCCCCTAAAACAAAGTTATTATTTAAGCCTCATATATTGTAAGTTAATCCTCATCGTGATTTTTCCCTTCTAGGGTTTTCCACGTAAATATAGTGTTATGTGTTGATGTACATTGTTTTATTCTTTCATGTTGATATTGTGATGCTTAAGGTTTAATCTGCTCTGGATGAGTTGAAATTATTAAAATTCAAAATTGTTTGAATATTGATTCACCCCCCCTTAGTATTCTTGTGTGTCTAACACATAGTAGATTCCTTGTGTTTTTGACGAACCTCCACCCTTCTTCCATAATAATATCCCAATAAGAGGTGATTATGGTGGAGCAGATGACTTAAAAGAAATATAGGGAGAGGAAAGTGAATCAAGAATCTTAGAAGGATGAGAACATGTAACAAATGGTTTATAAGAGGTGTAACTCATAGAGTGTGCTTGTAAAGGCTTAAAATGGGATGATACAATGTGTTTGATGGAAGATGGAGATGGATAAGAAGGCTTAGCTTTTTGAATTTAGGTTAATCCTTGGGAAAATGTCCTTCCCTTTGAAAATAAAAGTAAGCAATTGGTTTTTCAAGGTGTACTCAATGTTGTTCAATTTCAAACCCCAAATCAACAAACTTAATGGTTTGAAGTAGTGTTTAAGACAAGTCTTATTCTACACATGCCCTTGATTGCACATGAAGGCTTGAAAACTTATTTGTACTATGTTTGTACATCACCTAACTTAGTTATGTGACTATACCATTCATGAATAGTAGAAAAGCCAAACTTATAAACAAGATTTCCATATACATGGGATATCATGAATGAGATGAATGTTTAGGGTGGAACTCAAATTTCTATACCAAGAGATAACATAGAGGTCAATATATAACCTATGTGCCATACCATAAGGATCCTTTGACATGTTATAGAAAGTGAGACATATACCAAATTTAATGTTTCCCCAAGCCTCTCATAGATTCAATACCCAAACCCCAACTTTCCCAATTAGTTTTTGCTAACTTATAATAATATTTCTCAAATGGGACTCCTCAAAGGGAAAATATAATTATACAATACACATTTTTTATTAAAATAGCATCAATGGTGTCTTTAGGAAGTTGAAATTCATGTGTTTTAACTCATCCAATCCCTTCCTAATGAGTGCATCCATTGAAGGATGTCTCTTTCTTCATTTTGACAAGGTTAAATTTGATCATGTCACCATTATTCTTAACTACTAGGTTAGTTTCTTCCCCAACAATATTTTATTCATGAGTATGACTAGGAGGAGGGAGTGTAGTAATATATCTAAAGGAGGTGTTGTCAAATCTAGGGCATGATTGATGGGATGATTTGACCAATGCAAGAAGTCATGATGTGAATTATAGGAGCATTTGATAAGAATGTAGTGTTCATGCTCTAACTAGTCTTAGAGAAGGATTAATTGTGGGCCTCTTATTTGAATCTCATTGCTTGGGGAATGAGAGTGGTGGTACAAGGAAACCTTAACCCTCAGAGTTTGTTGCAATCATCCTTGTTGTCTTCCTTCTAACTTTTTTAATAGTCCACAAGACATGGGCAAATGGATAAATTGGAAGGATTATAATTTAGTGGTTAAGAAAGCTCCTAATAGAATATATTATGAGTACAAGCATAGTAATGTGAAATATTTGAGCATCGTTGATGTGGATTTTGACACACCAACTTTCTTGCAAGACATGAAGTGCCATAGGTTGGAATGACAAAGGTTCTCTTACTTGCAAGGTGGCTATCCTCAAGAGTCTTTCATGAGGTTTACCAAAATCCCCCAGTTGGAGAGCACTTTTGCTAGTCTATTCAAGGGAATATAATAAAAATTAGGAGTCATTCATGTGAAAGAGAGGTTCACTTAGTGAAATTTAACCACTATTAGCTAGTGTGAACTTTTTACTTCTCTTCTAAACATGTTTATGACTTTATTTCAGTTTTGTTCAACTTCTTACAAATGATTTTCAGCACTCAAATTGAATTGTGAGTGATTTTAAAACACTGAAAATAACAATACACCCTTTAAAATCATAACTTAAGGATATAAAATTTGAAGCGTTGTGCATTAAAATTTGTTTCTTTTTAAAAAAATTAAATTCTAAATTTTGGCACAGTGAGAAATGTGTTAGAACTAATAAAATATTTCCACTAGGAAGTCAAAAAATCAGCCCAAGTCTTTGCCTTGTGTGACTAAAATTTATCATTAAAACAAAGAATTAAACTAATCTAACATTGGTGTAAAAAAGTAAAAAGATGAGGGAAGAAGAAAAGAGTATAAGAAAAAAAAAAAAAACTTATCTCCAATTCTTCCACACACCATTTGGCAAATGGATGAACTCGATGTGGAACTAATCTTCACCATACCCATTAATGACAATCCCAATACAAGACGGTGTGATCTTCAAGGGAAAATTCACGTGCATGGTTGCTGGCAAATTTTAGTGGGCACTAATGTGTTCATTCTTCCACACAAAACACCCTACCATTAGTGTGACATTAGTGGTTTAAATACATGTTGAGATTCATCAACATTTAGTGAATTACATGCATAAGATGAAGCAAAAAGAAAACAAGTTTAGAGCTTGGAAAACACCATTGAACGAGAAAAAATTTCAAAAAATTAATATGTTATATTCAAATTTGAAGTCCTCAAACCTCAACAAGTTTTCCAATGCTTTACAATGCTCTACAAGATAGTATAAATAGACTAATTGGATGGCAAGACAAACAGTTATTCCCTCCAAAAAAAATTAGAAAAATGACAAAAATATTTGGAATGAGAAAGGTCATTAGATTGGCCTTTTACATTCAATTCCTTCCTTCAGTATATCCAAATATCCAATGTGCATGTAAAATAGCTTCAAAGATGTGAGGTACATCCTCCCTAATTGCAACTTTATACTTGTTTATTATAGTTGCAAATAAAGATAAGACTTCAGAATTATCTAGCATCAGACACATTCCATGTGTAGCCACCCAGAATTGAATCCATCATGGGAGGTACAAATTGCTTCCCAATATGAGGTTGATCTTCTACTTTGTATACAAAGGTTTCAATCAACTTGAGTGTTTCCCTCTTCACAGACCTCAAAAGTTTAACATATGACTTTTTAGAAGCAAATGGATTGCCTTTTGCTATGCTAGTAGATATGAGTTCAGTATGTTAGGAATTTGTAGGTCTAATTAAACCAATTCCACATAACCCAATAGGAGAAACAAGATGCAGGAACAACCATAATGCAAAAGATCAATG
The DNA here is from genome assembly GCA_027924645.1 of Cunninghamia lanceolata. Taxonomy (NCBI): domain Eukaryota; kingdom Viridiplantae; phylum Streptophyta; class Pinopsida; order Cupressales; family Cupressaceae; genus Cunninghamia; species Cunninghamia lanceolata. Next base: position 9,836,392 of record BSBN01001531.1, on the reverse strand, counting down.
AACAAGAAACAAGGGAACACAAGATATACCCTGGGAAAACCCTTTTTAGGGAAAAACCCAGCCTCCAAAAGTATTCATGCTCACATGTATTATTCAGCAAAAGAATTACAATACAATATCTGAGCCTCCATGAACACCTCTGAACCATCAAGCACCTCCAATGCAGCCTCCATGTGCACAAGCATGAATCCACACATCACCTACCATGCTTCACAATCTGCACTTACAGGAGAGAGCTCAATACAATGACAGCCTCTCACAAAACCTCCATTCACCTACAATAAATAATCTAGCCAACCTCAAATAATAACATTGTGCTTGCTTTTATAATATAAGCTCACATATTACATTGAGAAAACCATGTGCCCCAAAACCATGGGTTACACACAACCACTTGACCCCACATTTGACTATTGGTACTAATGTTTCCCATTAAATCAAATAATACAAATAATATCCCAATGTTACAATACATCATAAAGTGGACTCAAATAATTACATAGTGTGATTAACCACACCACCTAGGTGCATCACAACTAAATAATTATTTAATTACAACATTATAAAATATATCAAATTATGCAATGGTGTACAACACCATATCTCAACATTCTCCCACTTGTATACATTGCATAAGGGTCAATCAATGAAATACATCATCATAGGCAAGCATGAAATCACATGAATCTCCAGCATGCTCTCATGCTCCATCAAGATACCTGCAACAAAATCAAAGTGACCACCATCTCGAGAAAGAACTCCTGTCATCCTCCAACATGCCACCTATGGAAGAAAAGGAGCATGCCAAGGTGAAGATGCACCAATCCAAAGAACACAAGCATCAAATCCAAGTGATAACATAAGGCTCCAAACTGCTGTCAAAGGTAAAAAACCCACATGACTAGAATAGAATCTACAACATATGCTAATACATCCAACCATCCATACCTCATAGGTATCAACAACATCAATAAACTCATGCCAACAACATATCCAACCCATATACTGCAATCACAAGCTCCATGTATAAAACCTGTCAATGAAGAACACATACATCCAGGAACTCCCACTGCATGGGTAATGTCAAATCTGAAAATAGATCCAAGGCATATCAAGTCTATCAATCAACACTCGAAACAAGGTGTGGCTAATCAACAAGCTAATGTAGTATCCAAAACAATCACAATGATATACACATGCATGATAAATCACTGCATACTCTCTCACAACATGTCACCACGACTCTCCCAAGTCCAACCATATCAACATGATCCTCTAGGAAGTAGTCATAAGACAGAGAGAAAACCTGTAAATCATAATATCCTTCTACAGACACCTCAAAGTGTTAAGTTGTGTCAAGTATGATCTCCTCTACAACCCCAAATGAAAAGCCTCAACAACACCCAACCATTCAATCTCATAAGATCAAATGAACATATGTAACTTGTAACAAACATGGATGTAAACCTCTCTAACCAAGGTAGACCAAACTCATAACCATTCCATAACAAGGAATAAGCCCAATCACATCTCCTAAACTCCTCATAAAAAACATCATAAATCAAACCATATGAACATGGAGATAACCATGCTAAAATACCTCAAATGAACCCTCAAGAACCAATAACTATAGCTCAAGATCCATATCTATGAGAAGATGAAACATAAAGTAAAACACATCTAAATGGATGGGCAATACCTCATAGATGATAAATTGTTGAGTAGACCAAGAGTGGGGAATGAGAATGCTCCTCCAAGATACACCAAGCCACAATCACTCTCTCCAAGAACAATCTCCTCTAGGTCTATAATGAAATCACGTCCATATCCAGGTGTAAGGCTCCTTGGTCTAACTACTGAAACCTCCAAAGAGTAACTGTTTCAAAAAGTGTCTCTAATCAAAAGAGAACTCTAGCCTCACCTAAGTCTCCAAGTATCCAAGAGCACTTGTAATAGACCAATACATGCCAAACTCCAAATGCAACATAGCACCATCATGAAGTAATCAAGCAAATGATCGAAGTACTCAATACCAAGAGAATAAATAAGACCATTGTCAATGCTCCTATTGTACATCTGCATAATCAAGAAGCCCATCATGACATCATGATCCAACCATCTCCTCCAAGGAGATCACATGCAACAAAGCATATAATGATGCATACATCATGTCTCAAGAGAACCTATATCATGCCAAAACTCTAAACCGGTATCAAGAATCAAGACACAATATCAACATCTCAAAATCAAGGATAAACATGTCATACTGACAAATCATAAACTGACACCTCAACCAAAAACTTAAATAAGTCATCCATGGTAAACCAAGATGTCAACATCTCCAATCATATGAAGATAACCATCTCCTGACAATTGAACTGAAAATGTCAAAGAACTCTCAAAATCAAGAGCTCCTCCATGACACCAACATCCACTGTAGAAGATCATCCATCATGTATGATGAATCTAACATGTTGCCAAAGCTCCCATTGAACTATGATACCAAGATATCCATGACAACAAAATAACCATCTCCTAAATGAAGAATATCCATGGCTCCAAACCAATCAAGGAATCCCACTGTAACATCAGCAGCTCCCAAAAGCTCTAGTGAACCAAAAAACTCCAATCAAGAAGATAAAATCATCACTGTCAAAAGCTAACATAGAACCATGTATCCAAGCTCTCCATGACATCATGATAAACATGCTACAAGTCCCAACAACCGACTATCCAAGCACTCTAGTCATCCATCCTCTTATCCCAAAGCAATCATACCAATGCACAAATGACCACAGACAAGGCCAACTAACAAAGTCTACATAAACATTGAATCAATCTAGTGGATAAAGATAGTCCACATCTGAGTCATCCCACTGTAGCTAAATAGGTGATCAGCTGACAAAACTACATAACTCGTAGATCAAAACAAATGTCACATGCAAACTCATCATCACACTAGTAAACTGCAAGCTGAGACATCAAAGAAGATAACCTATAGACTCCAAGACTCAAACACCAAATCAACTCTAGATTCAATTTGCCAACAAGTCCACAAATGAGTAACCATAGTCAAGGAACTAATCAAGCATCTAGGAGATAAGAACAATCCCCTAAAAAATACCACAACACCACATGTAATCATGAATCAAACATCATAGCCCATACTTGTCACTTGCATACATGATCATGTTGTGCCAATGCAAAAGTGTAGCTGCATATCCATGACACCATAATCATCATCATTGTCGTACTTGTACTCAACTCCCACTGAAATGAGACTCCAAGTCTCACACGAGTATCAACCATGTCCTCAAACCAGAAGACAACCTGTATCTGTCACCATCAAAGTCCAAACTATGAAAAACACATGTAAACCTGTATCAAAAAGCACCAAATCTAAAATCCTACTATACCATGTTGATGGTCTCATAGCAACAAGTACTCCCACAAGTCTGTGCCAAAAAATCCATCCGAATGCACTCATAAACGCACTTTGAATCTTAGACTCCTACAAGTGATCAAATAAATACAAAACTCTCTATGCACATAAAATAAAAAATCTACACTATCCAAACTATAGTACACTGCAAGAGCTCTCCAACGCCTATCCGAAATCAAAAATTTGACTCCGTATGCAAAAGTTATGAGCATAAAACTATACCGGAGCAATGCGGGCTTCGGGCACCAAATTCTAATATAAACAGAAAAATTTGATGACCAAACCTATACCACTATGTAGTTCTTGGAGATAGTTTTCTGATTCCTATAAGAAGTTGAAAAATCGATATAGTATGTGAAAGTTATGCCGATCGGAAGAAAAGGCACTCCTAGGGCTAAAAGTGGACCCCTGGTACCATGATGACATGGCATGACATCGTTGCTGATGTCATCATGCTAACTGGGCAAAAAACACATGTGGTACTGATGTGGCATATGACTGGGTTGACTGCACCATTTATCTTCGACTGCGACGGTCGTACGGCCGTACCGTCGAACCAAGGGGAGGCAAAATTTTTTGCATTTTTTCACTATGGCCGAACATGGACAAATTTTATATGAATCTTCATCTCTCAGACCTCCTGGACTCAATGGCGAGGTCTATTTTGTCTTAGGAGGTCATTTGTGAAATTTCCTCCTCAAAACCCTCATGAAGCCAAACTAGAAAAACGCTCTTCAACCATGATTTTTCAATCATCAGATCTGCAACATGCACAACAAATCTCCAATACCCAGAACGCCTAATCTGTAATACAACTTGCACAAAACCTTGTAATGCCTTCAATCCTTCCATGCATTTCCATGACTTCCATTTTGCACTTGATCTACACACACAAGGGTTATACACATCCAGGGAGCTCACACCTCCCTCAACCATAAACATAGCTCTGATACCAACTGTTAAGAATTTGCAGGTCTAATTAAACCAATTCCACATAACCCAATAGGAGAAACAAGATGCAAAAACAACCATAATGCAAAATATCAATAAACAAGCAACAGGAGAACACAAGATATACCCTGGGAAAACCCTTTTTAGGGAAAAACCCAGCCTCCAAAAGCATCCATGCTCACATGTATTATTCAGCAAAAGAATTACAATACAATATCTAAGCCTCCATGAACACCCCTGAACCATCAAACACCTCCAATGTAGCCTCCATGTGTATAAGGATTAATCCACACACCACCTGCCATGCTTCACAATCTGCACTTATAGGAGAGAGCTCAATACAATGACAACCTCTCACAAAACCTCCATTCACCTACAATGAATAATCCAACCAACCTCAAATAATAACATTGTGCTTACTTTTATAATACAAGCTCACACATTACATTGAGAAAACCATGTGCCCCAAAACCATGGGCTACACAAAACCACTTGACCCCACATTTGACTATTGGTACTAACTTTTCCCAATAAATCAAATAATACAAATAATATCCCAATGTTACAATACATCATAAAGTGGACTCAAATAATTACATAGTGTGATTAACCACACCACCTAGGTGCATCACAATTAAATAATTATTTAATTACAACATTATAAAATATATCAAATTATGCAATGGTGTACAACACTATATCCCAACACACTATACATTCTATAAACATTTAGCATGACTAAGAAGATTAATGATATCTGACTCAAAAAAAAAAAAGTTCCAAGGGAGCTCGCCACACATGTATTTGTCCAAGTGTGTTAAGTACTATTTTAATAACTTCCCAGTCTTTTAGGAATTCGACACTTTGGCTTGCCTGACCAATGATTTTAGCCCATTTTTTATTTGGAAGATCCATTAACCTCTAAAGACACTCATCTCATTTTTCTGGATCTGATTCAACTTGAATCATCTGCCCTACAGATTCATAACATTTATGTATCTGTTGGGGTTCAAGATCAACAATTGTTGTTGCAAGGCTAGTTATAAGTTTAGAAACAAATGGCTCAGCTTCTCCAACCTAGACAACTACAAACTCTCTCGCACTTTTGCATGTATGACATGCCATGTCCTGCACTCCAGGATAAGTCTTGTGCATGAATTCAAAGTTTATTAGCAATAGTTTTCAAAATTTTCCAGTGGGCTCTTAAAAACTTGGGTGTTGTCCCCCCACATACATGATGTTACTTGCAATTACAGCTTTATTACCTTTTTCCTTCATGATTTCACATAAGTTTAGTACATCTCAAATAACTGTCACCAAAAATTGATTTTCCTGATCTTCCGTTATAGAACCTGAAATAGATCCAATCGACCAACATAATGTGTTCAAGTTGTTCCATGTCCAGTCTTTCCCATTCTCTTCTGTATCCTTTATAGGTAATATTTCCTTGTTGGGATGAATTCTCTCATCTATACAAATATGCATACAATTAAATTGGCTTTTCAAATAGACCTGAATGTCAGGTTTTAGTAACTGCAGATTCAACATTCACAGAAGTTGTTCTGAGTATAATCAAATTTGAAAATAGGTGTTTTTGATGATTACCTGAAGGGACTTGAACATAGACTCAGTCTTTAGAGTTTACAGCCCTCATCATCGGAAACCTTCCCACGTATTCAAACTCCATTCTCTTGCAAAGACTTCTAGGGAACCTCATTATCTTCATTATAGCCATGAACGAGGAAATTTGTGCAATTCTTTTGAAACCCATGATTATAAGGATTCTGAAATTGATCAACTAGAGCTTTGAGATAAGTATAAAGATTCTAGTTTTCCATTTCATTTGTTCTCATATTCTGTGCAATCAGTGTTGCCTGTATACCAGTCAGTGTTGTAGCACCAATTGAAATAAATTTACCTACACATAGAAATGCTACCCCATGGGGATGGTGAACAAGTAAATAATGCATCCATGTACTAGAAGATGAAGGTGCGTCCAAAGCCACCGAATAGCAACTACACCACCAATAAATGTTGCAGAAGTTCAAAGGCATATGAACACAAAAAAGTCCCAATTATCCTTCTTGCCAACATAGTTAGAAATCCATGGGCAATGGTGATCAAATTTCTCAACAGTTGCAAGAAGAGCAACGCTTGGAATGTAGAGGCCTTAATATCTTGCGTGGGGTCTCATATCTTTGAAGCATTATGTCAAACAATTCATGTACCTGGTCGATTCTTCCACATTTTGCAAACTAGTGGCATTTTGTCAAACAGTTCATGGGCTTGTTCTGTGCTTGCACATACTTTTAGGGAATTCTACCAAACAGTCCACGCACTTTGTCCATATTTCTGCAGCTGGTCACAGCTTTATTTCGCTCAACAAAGTGAATTTGAATTGCATTTTAAATGCGGAGCCCGAATCAAAACATTGAAATATTAAATGTTAATGGCTAATTAAAATGATTTGATTTAATTAAAGTTTAAAATTTAAATATTGAATTTAAAACTTCAATATTTAAACTTTAAATGTTTTTTATGAATTTTTGGATGCAAAATGCATAAAATGATCAATTTTAATTCACAAATACAATTGGCAAATGTAAAAGACAACTGGACTTGGGACTTGACAAGTTAATCTCAAAACTTCTCCAAGCACTACAATGTTTCTACCTAACACGAGATTTACACGACATGACATGGAAATTCCGAGACATTAAAGGCATTTGCATACAAAAGGAAGATTGCAACACAATAAAAAATGTGATAGTTGACTAAACAAAATGCGACAAGAAAGCTATTGATTGCATACAACTAGGGACAAGATGACAACTTGAAAACTCGACAAATGAAGGGTTCCCAAATTTGGTGAAATTTAGGGGCGTGTTGTGGAGGTCATAATGAGCACCATGACCCACCCAGAATCCCAACATCAATCTCTCACTCACATGGTCAATGATGTGATGGTATAGGTACAATTTATAGGAAAAAGTAGTAGAAAATAGACCAAAATTGTTCCACAATACCATGCTTTCACCCTTATCACAATTTTATTTTTGGATAATGGTTAAGAATTAATATGGATAAAGGTTAGTTGGATCCCTCATGACTTTGATGTAATGGATCAAAAAACTTGAAACTATGTTCATAATAGATTAATAATTGGTTGGATGGAGTTAATTGGAATTGGATCCAACATGGTGAGAGATTCAAATTCCTATGGATCCGCTTTACCTTTCAAGGACTCACCTCTAAATCCATGGAATTATGTTATTAGAGGGTTTGAGAAATAAATAATTTATTGGATTACAAATCCTCTTTCTTTGGTTAATATTCCAAATTTAATCTAGGATCTTGGGTGTCACACATTTTTATTATTCTTCTAGTTGAACCCATTATAAGATATCCTACTATAAGTTGGAAAAACTTCTTAGAGGATTTCCAAGAGCTAATTTTGAAGACTCAAAAGGATTTTAGAGGTTTACACGGGATCTATGTTATTAACCAAAATATGGGAGGCTTTCAAATTCATGATATTAAACTTCAAGGAGCTATTATTTTGCCAAATCAATTATTAGAGCTTTGAATGCCCATGAATCTTAGAATTTTCTTCTAAACACCATTACATTTCTTAATGAAACCCTCATGGTTGGGCAAATTAGAAAGACATGAGCTTTTAGTCCTTCCTAATTTCCTTATGTCCATCAAAACTATAGGGACTTTTGTGGATAAAAGCATTTGGAAATGGAATCTTTTAAATCATGGATCATTTGAGATGAATTTAGAAATGGATTTTTAGTAGTTATCACTCTATTTGGTGGTTCTCTATAATTAAAATTATTGGTGTGTCTTTAGCAGAAGTACCATATATTAAGGATTCAAGATTTTTTAAGAAAATAATTTGAACCCTAGGTGAAAGTTTAGAGCTATGTCATGATTTAGGCCAATTGAATAGATTTGAGTGAAATTGTTTTAGTTTAAAATATTCACGCAAATCGGTAATGCCCGAAACTACTACCACCTATGTGGTGCATATGTGACAACTGTTATTTTAGTTGAAACAATTTTCAACCAAAATAAACTTGGGCAAAAAATGAAAAAATAAAATCTAACACTATAGAGGTGGCCCCACTCTTCAATGGTGTTGGGTCCCACCCCCATGTTTTAAATGACTTTTGTCGAAAAAAATGATGTGATGCTTCGAATCTTAATCTAATTTGTAGCACTGCATTTCTAGGACATATAATGTTTTTCCACAAAGTTCAATTGATGGCCTCAAAATGACAATGCCATAAATTAGATCATGCTTCATAAATAGCTTAGATCTTAGTTGGAATTGACACTAAGTAGAGCAAAGAAAGCTAGACTAGTTACATGCTTTCATTAGGAAAGTGGGTATTTAGAACAAGAATATGAATAGGGAAATTCATCATAAGTAAATAAGGTTGAGTTATTGATGGAACATAATTTTATCTACAAATATGGTAGAGAGTAAATACTACAAGAAATGGGTGTGGGCACATTCACTATTAGGAAGAGAATAATAGAGGATAGAGAAAGTAGATAGAGTGATAAGAGAGTGTATGTGTATGGATATGGTGGAGGAGGAATGAATGCTTCAGTCCATAGGTTCAAATTCTCCATCTACTTTATAGCACCACCAACCCCTAATGTTAAAATGGGTGAATTGTCATGACTTTGTTTCTACCACACATGGTCATCAATAATTATTTTACTCATAATCATGAAAAATAGAGGTCTAGTGTTGAGAGTTAAGACCCTCTCTCCAAGTGATGGCAAGTTTGTTTTAGAGAAAGTAAAGATATAGAGAAAAAACATGTTAAAAATAACATGTAAACCCTAATTATGAAAGCTAGAGCATTCCCCATGGTCCACTCCAAATAATGGAAAATATTTAGACACTCTACAAATTTTTGGTTGGAATGATGAGGAATGTTCATTAAATGCATGTAGAGGTGAGCAATTATTATATTTGTTCTTGTTTTCTATCTTCTTTTGAATAGCTTTGCTTTTGACAAAGAATACTTTGCTTGCTTAATTCATCCCCTTAATCCTTTCCCTTAACCTATCCCCTTACTCAGTCCCATTAAGTCCACCTAATCAATAATTTTATTCTATACTGTTAATGGACATCAAATTTGCATTTCAAAATACAAAATGGAATATGCATTAAATTTTGTTAGGTTATGCCAATAAGCCTCATATTTCATTTGAATATTCTAAATGCACAGTTGCTCTTAAAGTCTCACTTCTACAATAATGAGTCATCCATAGTTGGTACATATGGATTTCTCACACCTTCTTTAATTGCCATAATGTCCAATTGAAGCTTCCAATTATTCACATTCTCTGACTAAACCCTACATCCACACATACATACATACATGCATGTGTGCATACATACATGTATACATACATACATACATACATACATACATACATACATGTTGGGAATTAAGATGTCTCAACCTTTGCAAGTTCCTAATGTTGTATTTGTTTTTTCAACACTATGTTGTAGGATCCCATGTTGACTTGGTATAATTTTTTCCATGTGTTAGCATGTTGTGTACATGCAGCAAAATAAATTTTGGTGACTTTGTCAGTCGTGGTTTACCCCAAAATAATTAATGGGTGAGTGCAAGGGGTAGAGCCCCTCTTGCGGGGCCTGGGGGGACCATCCCCCCAACGGGGGCTTGGGGGTGGAGCCCATAGTAGGGGTCTAGGGGCAACGTCCCCAACGGGGGTTGTTGGGGGTAGCGGCCCCAGTTGGGCTCGGGGGTAGTGCCCTCAAAGCAAAAATTGGCCTATATTTAATAAAGGCATCGATAGGTAGTTTGTTGTTGGCCAACATGGAAAAACCAACATTGGATAATTGCCAAAGAGGCTTGATAAAGAATAGGTTGGAGAATGTAAAAGGTCATGGGATGTGATTGAGAATCGACATTGTGTACTCCTAAAAGAGCTTGCATTGCAAGTGTGTTGTAATAAGCTTTTGATTTGATAATACATTATGCAAGTTTTGGAGTGTGGGGTTTTCACCTGAAAGGGTTTTCCCCACGTATATCTTGTGTTGTGAGTTTTGTATTTGTATTTGGATGTTGTTATTACCTTTCTATTAATGTGCATCTTAATCTGTAACTGTAAAAGTTAAAATTTGCATAAATCTTTCCTCAATAGATCAGTGTAGGAAGCGTTTCCAATACCTTGGTCCATTTTATTTGGTATTAGAGCCAGATCACCTTTGGTTCTATTTGTTGGGTAGAGGGTTTTTTGAGCTGATCTTCATTTTGAGTGGGAGCTTGTGCAAAGGATTTTGAAATCTTTGTTGAAGGAAAGAGATGGCAAGAACATCTGGGAGGTTTGAGATAGAGAAGTTTAATGGAGGTAATTTTGAGTTGTAGAAACTCAAGATGGAGGACTTATTGGTGGATAGAGATCTATGGATCGTAGTATCTAGAACCATACCATCAGGCATGAAACAAGAAGATTGGGATCTGATGGATCGGAAGGCTAAGGGTCTAATAAGACTCTATTTGGATGATTTAGTGCTCCTAAATATCCATGAAGAGAATATTGCAAAAGATCTTTGGAAGAAATTTGGAGATTCTTATCAGGCTAAATCCCTAGTGAACAAGTTATTCCTGCGAAAGAAATTGTATTCTCTTAGGATGGAAGATGGAAGACTTGTCACTGATCACCTGAATACCTTCAATATTCTTGTTTCCCAGTTGACCTATGTTGGCGTAAAGATGGAGGAGGATTGATGTATGACATTATTGTGTTCCTTACCAGATTTGTAGGACCACTTATGGCCATTGGGAGTACCACTACCACCATCAAGATGGATGAAGTGATTTCTTCATTATTGTCTAAAGAGATGCAGAGAAAGTCTTTTGAGTCGTCTAGGGCGGCTCTTGTAGTTCATGGTAGATCTAAAGAGAAAGGGAAGAAAAAGGATAAGAAGCAAGAAGAAAAAGGAAGATCCAAATCCCATGGGAGATCCAAGTCTCCTAGAAAGTCCAAGGCTCTGCGTTGGAACTGTGGCAAACCTGGTCACTTCCACAAGGAGTGCAAGGAGGAGAAGAAGAAAAAGAAGAACTATGATTCAGATTCTGACAAGTCCTATCAAGATGATGGAGAAGCATTTGTCATTGCCTTGGCAACACATACATATGAGGTTGTATGGCTTATTGAATCTAGTACATCTTTTCACATGACTTCTCATCAGGGTTGGTTTTCAAAGTATGAAGAATATGATGGTGGGAACGTGTACTTGGATGATGACTCTCACCTAAAGATTGTTGGTCATGGAAGAGTCTTGATTCGATTCCCTAAAGGACGAGTGAAGGGGATCAATGGTGTTTGATGGCATGAGGTTTTAAAAACTCATGCTCTACTACCAATCCAAAGGCATGGCTTCAAATGACTCATACACATGCCCTGCTTCTTTTAGTGGATGCCTTATCAGACATAGCACAAAACCCAATTACAGGAAACTCAATCAAAGAGACATTTAGAAATGATGACAGGAATTCAAAGTAGTTCCCTCACATGTTCAATTACAAAAATGATAGGAGGTATATAAATGCAAATTCTACAAATATTGAAATCACAAGGTAGAGTAAAACCTAAATCCACAATATTCTATTCCATATTCAAAGCATTACAAAACATATCTAAGGGCCTTCAACAAATGGTCGTCTCTATCAGTAGTAAAACAAAACACTCTTTAACTACTTTCTACACTCTCCTCCTTCTATCTCCCTTTCTACACATTCAACCACTCTTTTATGCAATATCAACCTTTTGTATTCCTGAGATACTATTCAGTTGTTGTCGTTTCAGCTCTGCAGAAACTGCGGGTCTTCTTCTCTGCAACCATCCTCCACATTCAGCCTCCTCCACCTTCAGTGTCAACACTTGGCCTGCGGCCTAATTATGCTTTCACGGCCTCGACCTCCAAACTCTAGCAGCCTCCATCACTATATTCTTGGTTGTTTTGTCCTCATCTTTTTTTGGCTACGCTCCCCCTCTCTTATTTTCGGCCTACATTTCTTTATGTACATATTGGCCTGCATTTCTTCCTACTCAGATGCTGATGATTCTTCTTACACAGCAATCGTGGGTCTTCTACTATAACCGACGCTGCTTGTCGATTCCTATTCTTTTATCAAGGAATGGTTGCATGCTCAAATTCTTCTCTACCTTATCTCCATCTGTCAACAAAACCGCCAGAGACTATTCATTTTCCTGTTGAACGGTTTCACAATGATCATGAACTCCTTCATTGGTTGTTGTTTTCTCTACACGTGTTCCAATTCATGCGACCTTTTGAATTATCTAACTGCCAAAGCAACCACTATTGGGTATAAAAGAGTAACAGTCGACTACTTTACAAAACTTGGCATATTAACTGGCGACAAGAGCTATGCAAGCTGGACTCAAATTCATACTGGTAAGCTACAAGAACCGCATATGTGATAGGAAGTTACACCTAAAAACACTCAAACCACCAGAGTACAACTGGAAAACCCAAAACTGAACAAAGAAAGTAAAACCAAAATTGTTGAAGCATGATGCCCTTGCATCAGACTCCCAGGGGTCAAAGAAGTCATGTACTCTGGTGCATGGGGTTATGATTTAAAACTGATCTCCTTGTATTCTCTTCTTTCACTTCCTCCACAAGCGTTCTATAACCTTCAACACACTCAGCCAACATTGTTTCTCTTTGTTCAACTCCACTCTTACCAAATGCCTTGCTGTCGCAGTTATACACCAATCAGCCCATCCACATTTACCCAAACTGAAAACCCCTACATTTTCCACTCTAAATATTTCTTTCGTACCCATTGGGTTGTCTACTTCACCAAAGGCATGCACCGCCTTATTCCAATCTGCATTCACTATTTTAAGTACTTCCTTTCTCATGGCCCACCGAGACAACAATAGATCACTTTTAATTCTTTCTTCCATATCAAAAACCCCAATATCATGCACTATATCTTCATTAATCAATACCATAAAGAAATTCATATCAATATTCTTGCAAAAGGCCTTGACATCTACCTCTGTCCCTAGTGTTGCAACAACTTCATTAACACTAACTGAATTATTTCTTCCTTCATCCATAGCTGTCCTATTTTCATGCATACATCTACAATCATTGTTCCTTTGTTTTCCTAATCGAAACTCATAGAATGGTGTCCTTAAACCCTCTCTAACATCCTTGTTTTTTGCCTCTTCTTCAATTTCCAACTCTACCTTGTTTCCACTATGAATTTTATCTTTACCTTCTTTACCTTCTGCTGCCTTAGCTTCTTCATCTCTATTTTTTGCTACTCCTCCTTCACTCTACATGTCTTTATTTGCTTTCCTCTTTTGTTTCCATCCATCTTAACCAACACATTCTTCGTTTCCCTTTTGTTCTCATCACTAAACATTCCACTCTGCCTTGCTTTGCTGTCCTTCCTCATTTTATATCTTCCTCCTCTCATTTTCTTTTCATCTATAGTCAACCACAACTTTTCTTCATGTTCATAAATTGCATTCAAAGCTTTATCATCGTCCTTATACAAATCAGATTATCTATTTCTTATCTTACACTTACCATGTTGCTTTTCCTCCAACTTTTTTGCATACTCTGGGGCATTATCTTTATTTTCACCATCTAGGGGCTTTTTCATGTGCTTCTCTACATCAAGCTTGACAATATCTACACCTTTCCTCTTCTCTTGCTTTGTCTGTTTCTCCTTGTCATCTTGTTCTACTAGTGTCGCATGCTGCACTACCCACATTGGGTTCTTCATCTTCTTGAGCTGATGCCTTGTTGCCTCTGCACTTGTCCTATCTTCTCATCTCCTCTAAATCTCTATCATATCTTCCATCCTTGATGCTATTTTGCTATCATACAGGTTAGTACAAACCACTCCTCTTTGTTGCACATTTACAACTGATTTCTTTTGCCAATATTGTATTATATACCCATGGTCTACTAATTTTATTTTCTCCTCTCTATCTTGCATATTCAAATTCCTATGTCTTCTTGCATAAGCAAAATTACCACCAAAACTCACTTTTACCTCTTCATCGGTCTGTTGTCCCAAATTACTTACATTCTTGGCTTTGTGTCTTGCCACTTCTTCCTCTTCACAGGGTTTCTTGTTTTCTTCATTAGCTTTCTCTTCATCTTTAGGTACCTTGGAATGTACCCTTGCTACTACTGCAACTTTCTTTCTTCCTTTCACATCTTCAACTCTGTTTACAGGCACTCTTCTTGTACCTTCTATCATTGTCAGGGTCTTGTTCTCTATATTTTGCATACCTGCATCCACAATCTCAAACATATCATTAGAAAATAAATTGAGACCAAGATGTCTCCTCATGTGCCTCTTCCATAGACACTATCTTCTCTTTTTCTTCAAGTGCTCCTTGTGGCACTTTCTCTTTTCTCCTTTCCTTATTATTTTTAATGAGACTTTTCCTCTTCTCTTTTTGTCTACTTTCTGCAATCACCACCTTATCAAGAAAATAATTCTTTTCCAAAATTTCAATTCTTCTTGCAATCTCCTCCAATTCCTCTCAAAAAAATTTGTTTTCTACTTCATCCCAATATCTATCCCAAAATGGGATTATGACGGGTCTCCTTACACTAATACCCATCCTCTCATTGCTGCAATAGAATCTCTTACCTTCCACAACTACCCTCTACCCAACAATGACCCTGGAAGTTGTTACTCTCAAAACCCCCTCTACCCACTCTCTCTTCGTGGAGCAAGTTATACACCTTCTACCCAGTTTATCTTTGCTGGAGGATATCGGTTACAAGCCCTTTCTCATGCCTGCAACAACAAATTCTCCCATGACTATGACTAACACATCTTTCACAAATCTATCAACTCTCTCATACCTCATTTTTCATCATACTTTTCACCATGCCAGTGATCTTCTTCTATCAATCAAACTACAACATACATTACACTGCAATACTCATATAACAACACCCATCAAAATCAAGAACACACTTAATGCTCTCTGCCCAGATCTTTTGGGACTCTAGGTTTCTTCCACAACCCATTAAATCTACAAACACACATATCACTTCAAGATTCTTATAAATATCAAACTTCCAAAACCTATAACAAACTTTTATCGCCCAGATCTTTTAGGGATCTGATACCAATCTGATGGCATGAGGTTTTAAAAACTCATGCTCTACTACCAATCTCAAGGCATGGCTTCAAATGAGTCATGCACATGCCCTGCTTCTTTTAATGGTTGCCTTATCAGACGCAACACAAAACCCAATTACAGGAAACTTAATCAAAGAGACATTCGGAAATGATGACAAGAATTCAAAGTATTTCCCTCACATGTTCAAATACAAATATGACAGGAGGTATATAAATGCAAATTCTACAAATTTTGAAATCACAAGGCAGAGTAAAATCCAAATCCATAGTATTCTATTCCATATTCAAAGCATTACAAAACATATCTAAGGGCCTTCAACAAATGGCCGTCTCTATCAGTAGTAAAACAAAATGCTCTTAACTACTTTCTACACTCTCCTCCTTCTGTCTCCCTTTCTGCACATTTGACCACCCTTTTATCTGATATCGACCTTCTATATTCCTGAGATGTTGTTCAGTTGTTGTCGTTTCAGCTCTACAGAAACCGGGGGTCTTCTTCTCTGCAACCGTCCTCCTATTCTTCACCACAGTCAGCCTCCTCCACATTCGACCTCCTCCACCTTTGGCATCGACTCTTGGCCTGTGGCCTAATGATTTCATAGCCTCGACCTCTAAACTCTAGCGGCCTCCATCACTGTGTTCTTGGTCGTTTTGTCCTCGTCTTTTTTTGGCTACACTTCCCCTCTCTTATTTTTGGCCTACATTTCTTCCTGCTCAACTGCTGACGATTCATCTTACACAGCAATCGTGGGTCTTCTACTGTAACTGACACTGCCTACTGTTGATTCCTATTCTTCTGTCAAGGAATGGTTGCATGCTCAGATTCTTCTCTACCTTATCTCCATCTGTCAACCAAACTGCCAGAGACTATTCATTTTCCTGTCAAACGGTTTCACAGTGATCATGAACTCCTTTGTTGGTTGTTGTTTGCTCTACACTTGTTCCAATCCATGTGACCTTTCAAATTCTCTAACTGCCAAAGCAACCACTGTCGGGTATAGAAGAGTAACGATTGACTACTTTACAAAACTTGGCATATTAACTAGTGATAGGAATCACTTGGAGATAGGAGCTATGCAAGGTGGACTTAGATTCATACTGGTAAGCTACATGAACTGCATATGCGATAGGAAGTTACACCTACAAGCACTCAAACCACCAAAGTACAACAAGAAAACCCAAAACTGAATAAAGAAAGTAAAACCAAAATTGTTGAAGCATGATGCCCCTGCATCAATGTTCTACATATCCCTAGTTTGGCATGGAACTTATTATCTATAAGTAAGTTGAATGATGTGGGTGTGCATGTTGTTTTCTTGAATGGAGGATGCAAGATGACTAGAGGAGCTATGGCGCTAGCTAAGTGTGGTTGGATTGGCACTATGTTTTAGCTTGGTGCATGTGCAGTATAGTGCAATAGTGCCTTTGTTTCAAAGAAAAGAACTTCAGAGTCTACATCCTCACCATTGGAACCAACAACAAAGATGATTTTTGCATCTACTTCTAATGGTCATGCTTTCTGGGTACCTAAGGGTGCTCATTTTATGGAGATGAAACTTCCAACTAAGAAGACAATGTTATTGCACCAAAGGCTTAGTTGCATTAGTGAAAAGGGTTTGAGGACCCTGAAAACTAAAAACCTCACTAAGGGTATGAATGATTGTAATCTTGAGTTCAATTTTAACAAACATTACATCTATGGTAAATAAAATTGTGTTCAGTTTTATCCTAGTTCTCACAGTTCTTTTGAGGTGTTGGACTTGATTCATTCTGATGTGTTTGGTCCAGTTAATGTTCCTTCAATTTCAAAATCTATTTACTTTGTTTCATTCATTGATCATTATAGTAGAAGGACATGGGTGTATTTCCTTAGAAGCAAATATGAAGTCTTTAGTAGATTCAAAGAGTTCAAATCTCTTATAGAGAATCAAAAGGATAGAAAGATTAAGTGTTTGAGGACTGATAACGATGGTGAGTTTTGTTCAGCATATTTCAACAAGTTCTATAAAGAACATGGGATTGAGAGGCACAAGACAACTCCGTATACCCCTCAATAGAATGGAGTTGCAAAGAAGATGAATAGAATCTTGATGGAGAGGGAAAGGAGTATGCTAAGTGGAGCTGGCCTTGAACAAAAGTTCTAGGTTGAAGTTGTTGCTACCGCTTGTTACCTGGTTAACATGTCTCCTACATCAACACTTGTTGATAAGACATCCATGGAGGTGTGGTCTAGTAAAAATACTTCATTGAGACACATTCGAGTATTTGGCTATGAGGCATATGGACATGTGCCTAAGGAGAAGAGGTCTAAGTTGGAGAATAAGGTTGTGAAGTGTATCTTCATTGGTTATGGCATCAGTGTGAAAGGGTACAAGCTTTGGGATCCAGTGGCCGAGAGAGTTTTGTATAGAAGAAGTGTGATTTTTAAAGAGTCCAATCCTTCTTCTATTGTTCTACAACTAAAGAAAGAAGAAGAGAAAGAGAATGTGGTTCAGCTTCCTTCTACCCCTGAGAAAGTTGAACCAAAGACATTTTTTGGATCTGATGATGAGAACTCTAGTAACTCTGAAAGTTCAGAAGAAGATGAAGAACCTCAACTCGAACCTTTGAGGAGGTCCACGTGTATAAGGTGACAACTTGATAGGTTGGTTATTCATTACATGATTCCAGTTGTATTTTTGCTTTGATTTCTAATACTGATGAGCCTAGGACTGTAAGCGAGGCTATGGGTATGAGTGATACAGATTCCTAGAAAGAGGCCATGGAAGAAGAGATGGCTTCCTTGGATAAAAATGATACTTGGGATCTAGTGCCCTTTCCTAATGGACATAAACTTGTTGGATGCAAATGGGTGTTCAAGAAGAAATTTGGTTCAGATGGTAGTGTTGAGAAGTTTAAGACAGGGCAGGTCACGAAAGGTTATTCCCAGGTTGAGGGAATAGATTATGGTGAGATTTTCTCTCCTGTTGCAAAGATGAAATCTATCAAATTCTTGTTATCACTTGTTGTAGCATATGATTTAGAAGTTGAAAAATGGATGTGAAGACAACTTTCCTTCATGGTGACTTGGAGGAAGAAATCTATGTCATAGCCAGAGCACTACGTGGTAAAAGGTAATAACATCTAGTTTGTAAGTTGAAAAAGTCTTTGTATGGTTTGAAGCAATCTCCTAGGATGTGGTACCAAAAATGTGATGGATTTGTGTTGAGTTTGGGATTTCTAAGATCAAAATCATATCATTGTGTTTTCTTTGATGGATAATGATCACATTCTCATTATTGTATTACATGTTGATGATATGTTTCTCATTGGGAATGGTAAGAATTTGATTTCTAATTTGAAGTCTCAGTTGTCAACATGGTTTGAGATGAAAGATTTAAGGGCAGCTAGGTACATCTTGGGAATGGAAATTAGAAGAAACAGATCTAATAGAAAACTATGGTTAGGCTAGAGTAAGTATGTGAACACCATGTTGGAAAGATTCAACATGGCAACTTGTAGACTGTTGATTGTTCCTGTTATGATGGGGACAAAGTTATTTGTTACAAATTGTCTGAAGTCTCCTTCTGAGAGGTTGTGAGTAGATTTCCTTATGCTAGTGCAGTTGGTAGCTTGATGTATGATATGGTCTGTATAAGACCAGACATTGCCCAAGCAGTGGGAGTCCTTAGTCAATTTATGGCTAATCCTAGACAAGTACATTGGTATGCAGTGAAGAGAGTGTTTAGATACTTGCAGGGTACTTCTGAGAATTCCTTATGTTATCATGGTTATCCTACAAGGGATTGACATTCACTTTGTATTCAAGGATTTGTGGATTCAGATTGGGCAGGTGATATTGACAATAGGAGATCCATCAGTGCTTATGTGTTCACTATGTTTGGTGGTGCTATTAGTTGGATGAGTAAGCGGCAACCTATGGTCACTTTGTCCACTACCAAAGTAGACTACGTGGAAGCAACTCATGCTTGTAAAGAAGCCATTTAGCTTAAAATATTATGTTCTTATGTTGGGTTTGATTTAGGGAAGATTACCATTTCTTGTGACATTCAGAGTGCCATATGTTTGGCGAAGAATCCTACTTTCCATGTGAGGATGAAGCATATTGATGTCTAGTACCATTTTTTTTGTGACATGGTAGAGGATGGCAAGGTGAATTTGGAGAAAATTGACACTTTAACAAATGTTGTAGATGCCTTAACAAAATCTATGAGCATAGATAATTTTAGAAGGTGTTCAAATTCTATGGGCCTCTCGACCCCTAGCAGTTAAGTCGTGTCATTCTATTGGCTCTTGAAAGGTGTTCGACAAGTGGGAGAATGTTGGGAATTAAGGTGTCTCAACCTTTGCAAGTTCCTAATGTTGTATTTATTTTTTTAGAACTATGTTGTAGGATCCCATGTTGACTTGGCATATTTTTACCATCTATTAGCACCTTGTGTACATGTAGCAAGATAAATTTTGGTGACTTTGTCAGCCATGGTTTCCCCCCAATAATTAATGAGGGAGTGCAAGAGTGGCAGAGACCCTCCTGTGGGGCCTGAGGGACCATCCCCCGTCGGGGGCCCAGGGAAAAGCCCATGGTAGGGGTCTAGGGGTAATACCCCCAGTGGGGGATTTTTGGGGTAGCACCCCTAGCAGGGGGCTCAAAGGCAATGCCCCTGAAGCAAAAATTGGCTTATATTTAATAAAGGCGTCGACAGGTAGTTTGCTATTGGCTGACATGGAAAAATTAACACTGGATAACCGCCAAAGATGCTTGATAAATAAGCGGCTAGAGAATGTGAAAGGTCATGGGATGCAAATGAGAATCAACATTGTGTACTCCTGAAAGATATTGCATTGCAAGTGTGTTGTAATCATCTTTTGATTTGATAATACATTGTACAGGCTTTGGAGTGTGGGGTTTTTCATCCGAAATGGTTTTCCCCATGTATATCTTCTGTTGTGAGTTTTGTATTTGCATTTGGATGTTGTTAATACCTTTCTATTAATGTGCATCTTAATCTGTAACTGTAAAAGTTAAAATTTGCATAATACTTTCCTCAGTAGATCAGTGTAGGAAGTGTTTCCACATACCTTGCTTCCTTTCAATAAATACATACATACATACATACACACACATACATAGATATGTACATATATGTACACATACACATACACACACATATGCACATATAGATTAAGTACATACCTACTCTTTTTCTTGGAGTTTTCACCACCTAGGGGATTCGCTTAATAAACAAATGGCATAGCATGTTCTTTTATACCTAGTATTATTACACATAAAGTGTATTTGGCTCTATTTCTAGGATAAATTTGTTACTACATATATCTTCCTATCTTTAGTACTGAGATAGTAATCATCAACATGTGTGTGTTGTAGCATTAAACTAGATATTTGAGCCCTTCCCACAACAAACAACATATCTTCTAGTAAAAATCTAGTCTACACAAGGATAATGAAAATTTTTCTTGCACATTTTTTCTCCACAACCAAGAGTAGCTCCAAATCACACACACAAAGGATCTTAGTCCTTGTATTAAAACCAATAGGCCCTCAAATCGATCTCTTATGTTGTATTTTTCTAAAACTTCTAATGACTAAAGCCCACATATTCTATGAACCTTTCCACCCCATTGATAATAATTCCATTTGTTTAAAGATTTTGATTTCTTATATTCTATTGATTTCAATAATTTTATTAAAACCTTTTTAATTGGAGATACAAACCCTTGGTTATCAAGGATTTCCCCTTAGCAAGTTTAATGTACAACCTTTATTTCTCACTAGAATATTTATTCTAACACAACCACTTGGACCATGAAGCTTTACAAAAAAATTGAAATCCATCTTAGAGCTAAAGATATATCATTTCCTTTGGTGTCTAATTTATCAAATCCTTTCAATGGGTGATAGATTTTGGCATATGAGGATTTCTCACATTCTCTTCCCTATGTGTTATTAGTGTCAGACTATAAAACACCCTTTTTTGGTTTTGTATTCATGCTTAGTCCACCTAGTATAGTGGATTAACTCCTTTTTGCAACATTTCAAGCTATAATTTTTCACTTGGAAAATGATTCTTTTAGAGGATTCTACTATCTTGCCTGTAAAGTTCAACCAAAATTGGTAATTTTTTGTTTTGAAATTCTTTTTCAATAATGGAAATAAAGATATGTAAATTTCAATCATGAAGTTATTCACTACCATTTTCTTACTAAGTTATTGTGATATCAAATGTTATGCTCTAGATGCACATCAAGGAAAAGAAAGTTCTTTTGAAGATGGAAAATCCCCTTCTAGATCATTAGGGCAATGCCCTTTGAGGTTAGTTGACTTTTCTTGCATTCTCTTCACTACTATCCACTTCTATGTGGGGTGTATGGAGGACATGATGAGTGTTGGTTGCATAATCATCTATGTAGTTAGCCATTATTTTAACTGTGGATGGAGGACATGATGAGTGTTGGTTGCATAATCATCTATGTAGTTAGCCATTATTTTAACTAAGTCCCAAGTAGCCTTATCCATAGTTCAATGGGCATGGTGGTGGTAGTGAAAGCTTTGGATATAATGGCATACTTGGCTCAACACTTAGGATTCCCTACCTAATGGAAAAATTTCAACCCTTGCCTTGGATATCTTACATACTAGACAAGACACATAGGACAAGGTAAAGGATGATCTTATAGATTCTAAATGCATCTTGAAGATGTAGAATCCACTAGTGGAAGTGGATAGGGGACAAACTAAATGGTCATCCCATGAACTATAGGTTGGTATCCCCATGGCCTAATTGTTTTGTGATTTATGCTTTTATCATGCTTGGGACTAAATACTTATATACACTTTTATGTTGTTATTATTGTTAAGGAAAACCTTTTTAATTGGCGATGTTTTTATAAATAGTTACTATTTTTTTACTATCCAAGTTAATCAAGGTGCTTAAAATTTAATTATTTATTTTTCCTTAGCCTTTTGTTGATGTGAACCTCGACCTCAAGGTGCGATGCCATCCAACCATTTAATTTTTTATAATTTATAATATATATTTATTATATATTGTTAATATAATACACTCTTCAATTTAACAAATAAATAATTAGTAATTAGGTTATATCCTAATTGGTTATAATACTAATTTTAAATAATGTAAATGCTTTACATAAATTATCTAGGTTAATTAAATAAATCATTCAATTACTAATAAATTAACCTATATAAAAGAGCTAGGATTGATCATGGAAAATTATAAAAATCAAATGATCCAATGAAATAGAAAATGAAAAAATAAATGCATGGGTACTTATCTCTAATTTTGATGTAGAATTTATGTCTAAGTGTTAAGAATCCATTTGCCAATATTCTAAAATTTGTCTCTATGTCACTAAATTATGAATCTATCTGTGCATTGATTGGGGTCACCTTCATAAGTAGGGAAGTGATCTCTATGAGTGTAGAACTAATCATAATGCAATAAATGATCCCATAACTCACGGACCTAATCTAGTTGATTCATGTAACCTAAAAATTATTTTCCTTGATTTCGAGTGTCTAGATTTGTATCAGGATATATGGTGTCAACAAACGCCTTTGGGGAGTTTGTCAAATTGTGAGGGCCAAGTTATCCTTGTTTAGACCTCTAGTGGACTGGCTTTAAGGATATGAGTGAAAGGTTCAAAGATGACAATCAAGTGTCTAATAAACCTAGGATGATGTTTGTTATGATTCTTTGATAAATGCTACTAAAATTCTTTCAAAAATGATCTATTAATAAAACCTTAGCATTCTCTTAGATGATCTCCAACATGGATCGAAAATGATCGAATGATTTTCCTTAAATACAAGAAACAAACACATAAATCAACATAATATGCCCTACTTTGGCTCAGAACCACTAGTGAAGTTGTCAACAAGGCAAGAATTTGAATTTTAAGTTTTAAAAGCTAGAGGATCAGATTTACAACTGCAAAAGTGACTTAGGTCATGTCTTTACCTATGGATCTAATCCAAGGGGATGAATAATAGGCATGGGATTGTGAATGCAAAAATATGGGTAATAGTGATGATGGAATCATGATAGGGAGAACCATGAGCTAATTTTGTATAGATTAAATGTCACTTGTTAGCTAATTATTGCATTTACAACACTCTAATCAAATCAAGCCCAAACCATAAGGAAAATGGCATGGGTATGCAACTTTGACATTTAAAATTTCTCCCCACTTTGATGTGCATGTGAACTACTAGGAATATGCATGTCAAAGGATAACAAGTAGTCAACATATAAATTAAATATTTTTCACATTGAAAGGATCCTAGATCAATGTTTAAAGTAACATATCATTCTTAATTCTTCTTGCAATGATTGCTTCCTTTGAAACATAAAATAGCATTCAATGAGTAGCATCTATCACACATCTCTAAAATAAGTATTAACTACTACTTGCTTGAGAAGGAGCTATCCTTAAAAATATTAAAATTAAAGAGTAAAAGAGTGAAGGATTCCACCTATTATAAAATATGATACAAAGCTCTAACTATGTGGATAGAACTCTAACAATGTAGGTGACATGTGAAGGGATTTGTTTGGATATGAAATATGATCTAACTCTATAGAAAAACAATAAAGGTATTTGAATATTAAAAAATTTCAACACCTTCTAGATATAGTAATGAAGCTCTGTCTAATACTAGAAAATGATGACAATTGTCATAGTTGCATCATTACAATCAACTCATGAAGAAATACCAATAATTATTTATTATATGCTTCTTCCAACTATTTGCATATATAGGATGCAAGGAATTGGAAGAGAGGAGAAAAACACATAATCATGATAAAGCATGGTAACATTGAAAAATATGTCATCATATGATAGACATGTAAGCATGCATAATCATGAGATAATCATCAAGGCACATTTTAAAAGGTTTCCCCCAATATAGGAAAATGACAAAAATGATAGCCATAAATGTTAGATAATAAACATATAAGCACATAAGTAGGAGATAAGCATGAAGGAACATGTAAATACGTTTTTTTTTTAATGTTGGAAAATGATAAGATAATGATGGCCATAAAGGTGAGATACAGATCATGAAATTATCAATATGATGTAAAAATTGTTGCACATATGTTACCTAAGGTTGTGATGTGGTTGTCATTGATGTCAACACTCAATTTGGGTTGTCACTGATGTGGTTGTAACACTCTGTTCAACACTCAGTTTGGGTTGTTTTATATGTTGCTAATGTTGGATGTGATGTGATTGCTAAAGTTCATGGTTGGATGTCATGCCTCGGTCACTGTAGTATTGATTATGAAGATATATTAAGATGGGAACTAGAAGCACTAAGATGTATGTTTCTAAGGATGTATGATCTATCACAAGAAGGTTTTGGTCTCTAGAAATTGATGAAGATTTTTGCTGCAGGAAGCTACCTGGGAGACTGCTTGGAAAAATGCTCTGCATTCCTCCGCATTTGAAGATATGGGCATGCAGTTTAGAATCTAAGTTTTGTATGTTGTGAAGTTGTTATATCCAAGAGATAAAGTCTATATACCCTGAGAAATGAAAGTGATGAGTGACAAAGTTCTAGTCTGTGCTTTGGCAGAATAGAATGGTGATGAAGACTTTTTGGAATGCTTTGCATTCCTCCAAATGTGAAGATTTGTCAATGTGATTTTGTGAACATGTTCACTAGGGAGGATCAATGCATATTTCTGTGAAGTATCAAGTGATTTGGTGATTCACAAGAAATGTTTAATCTTCTATGTGTACTGCCAAGTTGAAATGTCTGATGTGCTACAAGTTTCATGTGTTCTTGCTTAAGGGTGACCTATTTCAAATGAGTGTTACATGCAAATGTTATTCCTTAAAGGATGATGCTATGAAGAATGCTTAGGACTAGGTTAAGCATGTGTTGGGGTCCTCAAGGCATGTTTCTTCTCCTAGAGTAGCATGTAGTTCATGTTAAGGCTTGTCCTCTACATGTTTCATGATGTGTGATCTTTGGCTAACTTGAAAATTGTAATATTCTTGTTGTATTAGCCAACTTGCAATGTAACCAATGTAATATCATGTATAGATTGTGAACCTAGTTGATCTAGGTGGGGTATGATTGTGAAATGAAGAATATGTATGCATAAAGAGAAAAATATGAACATGTTCTGCATTATGATGTGCGATTGAAGTAGAAAGAACAAAAGCAATAAGGGTTGTCCTGATTCATCTTGAAGATATTTTTGTGATAGGAGGGAAGTGAAGAGTGTGCCTAATTGATCCAATCATCAAAAGAAGAAGAATTGCAATTATCAAAGGTGTGAGTTTCAATGTCAGTTGTTAGGCAATAGACGGACTGTCATATTGTAATCATTTTTATGTTCATTCTCAGTTCAGGGAGTAGTTGCTTCCTTGGGTTGTAGCCCTAAAACAAAGTCTGTAGGGAGCAATAGCTTCCTTGGGAGTGACCCTAAAGCAAAGTTAGCAGGGAGTAGTAGCTTCCTTGGGTTGTAGCCTTAAAACAAAGTTGTATTTTTTTATGGCAGTGAGCTTCATATATTGTGAGTTAATCCTCACCATGGTTTTTCCCTTTTTGGGGTTTTCCATGTATATCTAGTGTTATGTGTTGATGTGCATTGTGTTCATCTTTCATGTTTATGTTAATGTTGTAATGTTTAAGATTTAATCTGCTCTAAAGGATTTGAAGTTTGATTGGATAATGATTCACCCCCCCTTAGTATCTTGGTGTGTTCAACAATTGGTATTAGAGCTAGGTTACTCAAAAGAAGCTTAACTACTTGAGGAAGGTCCGGGATAGCTCATAATGGATCTCTCAAGGTACCTATGTTTGATGGAACAAATTATTCCTTTTGGAAGCTAAGGATGGAAAACTATCTATCTTCTCTAGGGTATGGCATTTGGAAATTAGTCAAGAAGGGTTACACTGCTCATGCTAGTGATTCTACAGATGCACATGAGATTAAGTTGTATGAGAACAATGCCAAGGCAAAGAGTGCTATCATGGTTAAGCTAGCTGATTCAGAACTTGTGAAGATAATGGCTAAAAATTTGCTAAGGAGGTCTGGGTAAAACTTGAAAGCATTTATGAAGGAGATAGTAAAGTGAATTAAGCCAAGATGCAAATCTTCAAGAGAAAATTTGAGACCTTGAGGATGATAGAAGATAAAGATATTGCTAGCTACATGCTCCGGGTGGATGAAATATTTAATGGAATCAAAGGTCTTGGTGGAGAAGTGAAAGCAGATGAGATTGTAAAGAAGGTACTGATAACTCTTCCAAAATCTTATAGTCATAAGGTATCTGCTATTGAAGAGACTCAAGATTTAGATCAATTGTTTGGCTCTCTCATAGCCTTTGAAATGAGAGAATTTGACAAAGGTGTTCCAAAGAAGAAAACAACATTCAAAGCAAGTAAGAAGGTAGAAGATGAAGCAGCTAATCAAGATGATGACCTTGATGGGGTAGAAGCAAAATTTGTAAGAACATTGAAGAAAGGCACATGCAAATACAAAGGTAATTTACCTTTCAAATGTTTCAATTGTGGAAAGATTGGTCATTTTTCTTCGAAATGTCCATTTAAAGAATCAAAAGGTAATAGAAAAAGAGAGAAGCCCAAAAGAATTTTGTATTCCATGGAGAACAATTGTTCCTCAGAAGATGAGGATCATGATGATTTAAATGATGAAACACTTTTCATGGCCTTGAATTTTGGTGACAAAAAGGATGATTTTGGAAATTGTGAAAAGTCTGATACCTTGCAACCTGACCAAAACAATGATAGATCAATGGTTGTGTGGACTGCCTTTCATGCAAAAAAAAGCCAAGGCTTTGGTAATTGACAATGGTTTCTATAATCATATGATTGGTGACAAGGAGAAGTTTATCAGCCTTAAAAGGTGGAATGGTGGAGATGTTAAGTTTGCTAGTGATGAGTCAACACAAATCTATGGAAAGGGTGCTATAACTATTGATGGGAAGAATAGAACTGAGGATGTCCTCTATGTCAAAGGGATAAAGCACAATCTTCTTAGTGTCAGTTAGATGTGTAGTAAAGGATACAATCTTACCTTTCATGCCAAAGGTTGTGAAATCAGGAAGGCAGGGTCCAGAAAACTAATTACAGAAGGTATCAAGTCATATGGAGATATCTATTATCTGAATGAGGTAAATGGAAGAACATGGTTATTGGGGTTCTTGTAGTAGATAAGTGCCTCCTTATTCCATGCTCTTCACAATATTCCTCAAATTCATTTGTTGTGAATTCACCACCTCTATCAAACCTTAAGCACTTGATTCTAGATTTCATTTTATTTTCAACCATAGACTTGAAAATCTTAAACTTACTAAAAGCTTTTGATTTCTCTTTAAGAAATGTAACCCATGTCATCCTAGAGTAATCATCAATAAGAAACATAAAAGACCTCTCACCTTGGAGACTCTTTGTTTTGGTAGGACCACATAGATCAATATGAATCAGTTCCAATGGATTTGTATAAGAATACTCCTTGATCTTGAACCTTATCCTTGTCTGCTTCCCAATCTAGCATTCTTTACACAAGGTACTTGTATGCTTGGTAATCTTTGGCATGTTTCTTACTGCTTGTATGAAACTGATTTTCATAAGATTGTCAAAATTGATATGTCCCATCCTTTTGTACCATAGCCAACATTCATTTGTCTATCCTAGAAGATATTTCCTTCCATTGACACCACTTAGGTTGTACAGGTTACTCTCTGTCTTACTAGCTTTTGCCACCAGTTTACTCGTATTTGCTCTTCTAATTTCACATCCTTGTGCATGAAATATAATATTGTATCCTTTGCTACACATATGACTTACAAGGGGAAGATTGTGCTTAAGACCTACATATATAAAATCTTCTATTTTGGATCTTCCATCAATACTTATGGTGCTCTTTCCACAAATATTTACAGTTGTATTATCTCCAAACTTGACTGATCCACCATTCCACTTTACAAGGTTGATGAATTTGCTTTTATCACCCGTCATGTGGCTTGAACATCCACTATCTATCACCCAGGGGTTAGTTTTCCCTTGGGCATGAAATGTTATTAAATTTTCCACCTCTTTATTTATTTCCTCTCCTTTAAATGTATCAGTCTCCTTGTCCTGCTTATTAGTATCTACCATGATCTAATTTTCTGACTGTACCAACCCACTTATATAATTTATTGTTGTGTCCAAAAGCATTGCAAGTATAACACATCACATTGAGATCAGCTAGGGAAACAAGAGGATTCCTACTCACAAAATCTCTTCTATTCATCTAAGACTTGCATTCAATAGCCTTATGACCATATTTATTGCAGATAAAATGATAACCAAAAAATGCATGATTGAACCTGTTTATGAAGGTCTGCCTTGCATGGAAAAGTCTTCCATATCTTCTTCTTTGAGACATGACTAGAATGAACTCTGCTTCTTCAATGCCATCTGGATTTCTAGGCCTTTTTCTAAAGTTGATACTTTTGTCTAGTTGATCATATACTTTCTACAATTCTCTTCTGAGTGAAACAATCTCTTCCTCAAGTTTTGAACATTCATTTGTCTTGGCTTCAATTTGGGATTTTTGTTCTTTGTTCTCTTTCCTTACACATTTCAAGTCTTCAAGAGCAGAAACAAGTTCACCTTCAAGATCAATTTCACATTCTTCTTCATCAACAATCTTGTTAGAAATAGCAAGGACTTCCATAGTCATGAATAGGGATTATTCTTTTTCATCATCTGATGAGTAGTGATCTACTTCTTCTGAAGAGTTGTGGTCTTCTTTGGAAAGGAGATTCCTTTTGAATTTGTTCCTTTTGAAACCCTTGTTGCTATTTTGATTTTGTCCAAAAGAACATTTAGATGCATAATGACTAATTTTTCCATAGAATTAAAACATTTGAAGGGTAGCTTACCTCTATACTTGCCCGAACCCTTCTTTATCTTTCTCACAAAGTTTACTTCTTCTTTTTGATACTCCCTATGTGGACCAAAAGTTCTTTCTTTGTGACTTTGAAAGCAGTTTCCTTTTTGGATGTATCTCTAGTATCATTTCTCATCTCATAGGCAGTAAGAGAACCAAATTGTTCGTCCATGGTGAATTTCTCTAGAATTCTAATTTCTTCTATAGAAGAAACTTTTGAATCAAATCTATGAGGGAGGGATCTTAGAACCTTCTTCACAATCACTGAGTATTTTACTTCTTTGCCTAGCCCTCTGATTGCATTTACAACTTCATCCACCTAGAGAAGATAGTCAGTAATGCTTTCTTCTTTCATCTTCAGACTCTCAAACCTTCCTTAGCTTGCTTTGCCTTGTCATCTCCTTCATAAATGTTCTAAAGCTTAATCCAAATGTCCTTAGCAGACTTGCAATGCATCACTTTAACAAATTCAGTATTTGTTAGTCCACTAAAAATTGTGTTCTTAGCCTTAGCATTATTCTCACATGCTTTCTTCTTAGCCTAATCTGGAGGAGATTCCTAAGGAGTGTAGCCATCCACAACTAATTGCCAAACATAAAACCCTAATGAGGTCAGATAAGCTTCTATTCTTATACTCTAGAATGCATAGTTTGATCCATCAAAAATTGGTGCCCTGTTTGACACTGATCCTTCATGTCCTACCATGTGTTCTAGTCCAAGCTCTACCTTCAACTATTAGACTGTATCAAGGAACCTTTCTCTGATACCAATTGTTGAACACATAGATATACTAAGAGGGGGGGTGAATCAGTGTCTATTCAGTTTCTTGCCCTTTAGATGTAATCAATCCAATGTAAGCATTCAAACCACATAAAACAAAAGAAAACACATACACATAACACCAGATTTACATGGAAATCCAAGATGGGAAAAACCATAGTGAGCCAATTGCTTGGATCTACTATCCAAATCTAGCCTCACAAATAAAAATTAAGTTTACAATGAATTTTATTGGCACTAACCCAAAGGAGACACCAATCCCCTGTTACAATAGTTTATGAGAACCAACTCAAAGGAAGCACCAACTCCCTATACAAATTTTTATGGGCACCAACTCCCTAAAACAAAGTTTCATGGGCACCAACCCAAAGGAAGCACCAACTCCCTGAAATGCAACAACACTTACAAGATGAGGCACCAACCTCTACTCTACAAATCTAGACTGATAGTTCAATTACCTCCACTACAATATCTCTGTTGTAACAACCAAGTTCTCCAACAAGACTAAAATCAAATATTTACCATGAGATAAAACATGCAAGGTGAAAAAGATAGCAAACTTTTCTTTCCTTAAATCAAGATTCAACAATTTGCATAATTTCTTTTCTGAAATAAACAACATGATATAATATACAAATGAAGACATTTTGTCTTTACAATTACAAATATCTACAATAGATGATGCTTTACATAGTCTTAATAGACCCAAGTCACAAAGATATATTGCATCTGGAAATATGACATTGTTATTGCAAGCCTCGACATGTCTTCTACTAGAGAGAGAGAGAGAGTATCTTCCCAGTGCTTTTTCTCCAACCACAGACTGATGGTCTCCCACACATCTTCCAATTGGAAGTGGCCCTACCCTTCACGAAGAGTATAGACCAAAGGTGACCAATAGTGATTTGCCATCTAAGTACCGGTGTTGTATCCTACATAACACTATTGATCATACAATCCCCTAGATACCCTCTAGCTAGTATGATCATTCCAATAAGTTATGCAATCCAGATACGGTGAACCGACAATGCACGTAAGGACATATGCATTACTTTGGCCAAAGATTCAATATAAATAGTCATTTGCAATGAACGTAGTCGTAATGTTCACCCACCCCAACTCGACTTGGATACTATCACATCATGCAGTTTGACTTGGTTGACTATGTTTGACTATATAGTTTTATCAACTCTAATTTAGTCTTCCCGACTATACAAGGATACTCATTGCAACTTTGCAATACTTGAGATCCAAAACTTATCAACATTTAAAAGAATTTTAAGTCGATTCATTAACAACTAAGATGGTTACCTTACCTAGGTTAAGTATCATAGTCAAGGTAATTATTTTCTTTCTTACAAGTAAGATTAAATAAACATAGCTAGGGTACTTACCCCTTCATTTAGTAAATCTAGACACAAACTTGTCTATATGGTAAATCCATTCTAGTCAATCTAACTTAGAACAATCCTTAATCTAGGATATATTTGCAAAATATATATATTTAACTAATTCTAACCTTCTAGAGAGTCCATCTTTGCATACTTGCAATCTCTAGGGTCTATGACCTCTTGTCACTCTACTCTCTGTCTCCATAACTAACATCCTTGAACAATTTACTAAGTTTTGACTCTTATCCAAGAATCACTTTAATATTTATAAAAGTACTACTTAGACTCTTTATGTCTAACTCTATGGTTACTTGACCATATACTATCAACCAGAAGTATAAAGGCAATGTCATATCTGACATACAAGGCATAAATTTCTAAATCTTTCTAGTTATGATTCCAGGGTTTAGCTTCTGTAACCCAAAGCATAGAAATGCCTTGTTTTATCAAGATAATTATAACAAAACATGGAAACAAATACTTCTAGTCTTCCCTAGACCACTTGTCATTGTTCAAATTCTAAATTCACATGACAAGAATAAGCATAACTTATACGAGGTGTATCCCCTCTCATACATATCTTAAGGAGTACTATCATTTCTCAAATTTGGTCTTTGACTAAGTTACATCCTTATAAATATATGTTGAATACACCTTTATCAAGAATCAGGTGGGATTGAGCTTTGAATCTCCCTACACACCTAAATTGGTATAAATCATATCAGGAATACCCAAAATTGGGTTAAATTAATCTTTTGTGCAATTCGGTACTAAAATAAGTTCTATTGAACGTATATATAAGAACTAAAACTTTCCATCTCCTAGTGCACAAATACCCTTGAGTTGGTTTACTCGGTTCAATCTTGAAACATAGGGGAAGTTATTTATGTCTCTTAACATTCTCTTTCTCAAGATAATTTTATATAAGCAGTAGTTCCTAACCAAAAGGATATCTAGGTTTCTACTATCTTGGTTCACCCAATCTCTTGGATTTTTAATATAGTCTGACAAGAAGAATTTTATTCCCCACAAGGAAATCTACATTTAAGTTGTAGTCATAAATTAATATCATAACAACATCATCTCATCAAAGTCTCTATTTGGAGAACTAGTGGTTAAATGCTTCCAAAAGAAAAATTACAATTGTGTATCTACCATAGTCTTCCACATAGACTGATGGATCGAATTCCATCTTTCCTAGTTTCCACTATTTACTTTGAATCCAAGTACAAAAATATAATAATACATATAAGTAGAGTACCCTCTATTTTCTCTTAACCACTTAGGCACTATACCAATCCTTGATACTCTGATAATGCGAGTACATTAAGAATAATATAAAAATCTTTGACTTATTCAGTCTTTCTCCTAGGTAAGTTTGAGTTTACAATATAATTATCGACCTCCCTGATTTGACTTACATTAAAGAAGAAATAAGAAGTAGTGTCCAACATTCTATGCTTATCATGATAATGCTTACCACTCTTGCCTATAACAATATACTTGGCATAATCAAGAACACATATAACTTAATACAAATAGGTTCTATAGTTCTACCACATTTGTCAATATCTCAAATAGTGTTACACCAAATGCAATAAATGAGTCACCCACACATTTGATTCCTATTAGCTAGCATGCTCCCAACCCAGGCCAAAATGGAAGCTTTTGGGGTAAGGTATAAACCTATATAAAAGAATAAAGGAGAATGGAGTTGAACGGGCCTTATTATACAGAGGTCAAAATAAACTAGTCATCCTCACAAAGGTTATATATATATAAAGGCCGGCCTCACCTTTATGCAGTATAACAATACCTATGATTGAATAAATGCTAAGATAGAATGTCTCAACATTCATATGTCGTACATTCTATCGCAGACTGACCTCTTTTTGCCATATTCCTGCATACCAACCTATGCAAAGATCTTTCTTTCTTGCATGTTTGGCGACCACCCTTCTAGCACTCTCCAGTTTGGTTACTAAAGGCAATCCTTTGGTGTTATGTTGCAAATCTAGAGGATTACAGAGCTCATATTTCTAACATTGTGGAATAGTAATCTTCCCCATAATAGAGATTCTCTCTATGGAAGATTATTGATAATGGATCTATATCCCCCAACTAACTCTCCTTCGACCCTCTATGAAATAGCTTC
Organism: Cunninghamia lanceolata; assembly: GCA_027924645.1. Lineage (NCBI taxonomy): Eukaryota > Viridiplantae > Streptophyta > Pinopsida > Cupressales > Cupressaceae > Cunninghamia > Cunninghamia lanceolata. Next base: position 9,802,502 of record BSBN01001531.1, on the reverse strand, counting down.
CCTCTACTCCACTCTCAAGTCATGAATATATAAACCTCCTTGCCTCTCCCCGGATCATCTCCTTTGCATCACTCGCTATCTATATTCTAGGATAACGGTGCCCTACTGAGTCTTTAAAAGATAATCATGAAAAATAGTTTTTTAAGCACTCCCATGACATGAGCTCTTGATATTCCCCACTATTGTTCACTACTTGTGTTCTTTCCCGAGTGGGTCATGTTCATGTATCAGTGAGAGGTTCAAGGAATACATCGATATATATATATATATATATAACTAACGAGTTTTAAAGATTTTAACTAGAATGGATCAAAATTTAGAGTACTATATGCTCTGCTATCTGCCCCTGTATCTACAGCTCTTTTTCCCTTATAAAGATCCCACTTAGAAGTCATTATAAGGCTCATCCTAGCCGTCATGGCATCTCCGGTTGATAAGCCACCATTTTCTCATTAAACGAGCATGCATAAAATATAGGAGACATGATCTCTTATGATTACCTAACTCACACCCATGACTCCTTAAGCAATACTCATTATTCCTACCCACTCTTAAGAGGTTAAAACAAATGCCCTCAAATTGTGGGCTTCTCCACAATAAAGGACATACACGGCTATGAAGAAAGTGTGGGCAGAAATTTCCTATAAATGCTAAATATTCCTACTTCAAAAGCATCCCAAGGAAAGATAGAGGTTATCAATTAAGCTCGAAGATAGAGAAGGTGGTAAATCAATAACCTTATAACCATCTCACATTATCACTTAAAGTTATACGTAAAATAATATTCAAAGTTTGGAGATAATAATATCAATAGGATTAATAAAGATTTTTTTATGTAAACTTATGCACAAATGTGATTGGGTTGAGATATTCTCCCCTTCATGTATTAAAAGAAACTCACATCGATTCCGATTAAACAAAATATGAAATCAATAGTAAAACCATAAACATGAAACATGCTATCAATTCTACCAACTACGCCATTGAAGACGTAATCAAAAACTCATTTACGATGTCATAAACGACGTGCTTGATAGAAAGTTGTCTTAGTCGCAGAATGACTATCGTTTGGCCTTGACAACATCGATTTCACAAAACGACTAGATTGTTGTTAACAAGACATCAAAAAGGATTCTAAATGACATCAACAACTTATCAAGTCGATCAACAAACTTGAACCACTTAAATGTGACTTACCTCATGTTGGTGTTTTCTTCCGAATCAGCAGTGGGTTTGCCAGTTCCAATGCACAGGCAGATTCGGCAAACTAATACAGGAGGTTGCGTGAGCTGCCTCCCCTTCACTTTTGGTTCTACCGCACCAAGGGGGGTATCCCTATAGCTAAAGATTTGATGCTTTGACTCACCCAATGATAGAAAGATTTAGCTTTACAATAACAGGCAGAATACTCTCATGTATGGACCAAGATATGAATGATAAATCACAAGTTTGGCAACACTCTTGGACATGTTTGTCTGGTTCAGGCTGAGAGTATGCAGGGGTTCCTAATCCTACTCCTACAACTAACAGGTTGGAAATATGGAATGATTGGTTTGATGGTTTGGATGCAAGATTGGGGGTTTTGGATCATGACTACTTCACAAGGACAGACCAGTGCCTATCTCAGGGCAAGGAGTCAACTAGACGTATACACAAGAATGGATTGCATTTTGGATTCAAGTTTCAAGGGGTCAGATTTGATGCTTGCCTTACAAACATCACCCAAGAAAGGGTATTTAACTGCCTCTACTTACAGATATCCCAGTTAACATACAACCTTCTTTATACTTAACCTAAGACAATTTAATCCACTCCTTGAATGGAAGTCTAAAGATCAAGCATGCAATACAGAAACCCGTATCCTAGAATCTATGAAACCCTTAGCAACCAGATTCAGAAGAAGGAAGGTATGCAACAAAGGAGACAAACAGTTAAACACATGCACAATGCATTTTTCATATGAAACAACAATGAAACTGAGAATGTCTGTAATGTACATCCAAGTGCAACTCATAAACTCCACAGAGATACAACAGCCAGGAAATGCTCTATTTTTCATTATTTACACAAAAATGCCCAAGTCTTCAACAACCTAAAATGAGTAACACAGTTTGCATTTTATTCAAAACTATGTACTCAGCAATAAGTTACATTGGTCTTTCAAAAATCACCTAAATCACTACATCTTCAGATTGGCATTCAAAAAATTGAATGTAGCCAGTGAAAACAGAGGAGAGGGTAGGTGAGATTGGGATCTGCACCACCGCCTGAAGATTTTTGTCATAAAATTAGTGGTTGGCCTGTCAACCATTAGCCCATACCTCTGCACTTCACCATTAATGGCCCAGCTACCCACAGCTCCTCTTGACATGCAACATTGGGCGCAAAAGAAGTTTTCCTGCCCAAGATGCGGCCAAAGATACAAAGAAAACCATCGTTGCTGCTAGTTTGAAAGATAGCCGTCGATCTTCCTCCCTCAACTGAGATCCATGGCACCAAAAAATGCTGAAAAGTCACCAATCAATCAAAATGTGCCACGTAGGCACTTTGCTCCTCTATCGCTAACTTTTCCTACACCTATTTTGCCTTTTTCACCCTTGTACATGCATGTTCAAATGCATATGCAACCGCCTTCTTTTTGCCTTTAACCTTTGTATATGCGAGAGCATATACGTACAACTGTTTAATATACAAGGCAGACCCCAAAATATTATAGAACAAAATGAAAATCAACTCGAGTCTGACTTGCATCTATTTTTTGCATCTATCGCCTTGTATATGTGCATATACATTCACCTCATACATACAAGGCACGGACTTCAAAATTTATGAAACACATTGCATCCGCCTTGAAATCTGGCTTGCATCTTAACCTTTGTATCTTCGCAATGTATATTGACACATATACAATGCATCAAACATACAAGCTGTGGACACCAGCATTGATTTAGTCAGATTTGACTTTTAAAACTGGGTCCGGCTTGCACATTGTGAATGTATATTCGCCTTGTATATCAGCTTGCATATTGCAAACATACAAGTAAAATATACATACAACGGACTTCAACTCTGAATTTACTATACCACATAGCCTTTCGGGTCCGGCCCTTGCATTTTGGAATACATGCTCCTCTTTGCATATCGCGAATGTATATTTCACATACATTCACCTTTGTATGTCCACGGGCCCCACCATTTGTATATCGGCCCTTGTACACCATTCCTTTGCACATTTTCAAATGTATATCACATATACATTCTCCTTTGTATATGAGATACAAAGCCCTTCGCATGTGAGGTGGACCCCACGAAATGTATCTCTTACTGCTTTGTATATTGCCAAACATACAAGACCACTTACATTTTTCATTGTATGTGCTGGCGATGAACCCTTGCACTGTAGAAAATGCATGTCAGGTTTCTTTGTATATTTTTCATTGTATAAACCCAATGCATGTTGGATATACATTCACCCCTGCTTGCACATAGCTTCGGACTTGACCACCACTTTAGCCTGATTTGGACCCTTTATGAGATCCGCAATGTATCTTCATGTTGTATGTCTGAACATACAACAAAACATGCATACAATCCCGCTCAATACAACTGCAGAATGTTCTTGGAATCTTCAATGTATATTCCACCCTTGTATATTTCCAATGTATCTTTTTCGCTGCATGTAGCCATTGTATGTCTAAACATACAACATAAAATATACATGCAACCTGATATACAAGCAGGGAATATTCCCAAAATCTGCGATAGATCCCCCCAATGTATATGCAAGACCGATATGCATAAACTCATTTTCTCACCATTTTTGAAGGTCGATTGAGAATTCTGACCCGCTAATTGCACATTTGACCTGCATGTATATACAAACACCCTTGTATATACAAAGTGACATGCATACAATAGATTTTTGCAATTTTTTCTACTACAAATGCCGAAAGTGTTAGAATTTTTTGGATTTTTTGGAAGGTGCCTGCAAATACAAAATGCTTGAAACCTGACTGTTCATGCAGGCACCAACAGTGGCTCTGTCTGGGGACACATGCCTCTTGCAGGCATGGCGAGAACCTCAGAATCTCTGGTTTCACAGATTGGGACTTATGCATTGGGCAACAAAGTCTATTCATTGCACCAACTTGCATCACAAAACACATTCATTAAAATTTACTTGGCTGCCTAGGGCCACCAAAAAGGAAAAACCATAGCCTTTTCCTGTCAAATGCCTGATCCCAAACTGAAAAACCCCAACCGCAACTGAAAACATTAAAACAATCTTCCCACATGCTGATCTTATCAATTACATGCTTCACCATTTTTGAAAACTTGCCTCTGTCAGTGTAGCCTCTGTCACTCTGCATCTTACAATCAGACATATAACAATACATAGTAAAATATGTTTGAGGATTGGGCAACTTATGTATGTTATAATCTTCAAACAATGTATCCTCATATTGCATTTGGCAATACTCATTACTTACCTGGTTGTTGCACATTACCAAACACTTATCCAGCTGATCCATAGACTGAAAACACTCAGAATATATGAGACCCCCAATATCATTTATATCACTTATTGACATTGAAAAGAAATCTTGCTCCACATACACATTGCTGCACATGTCTGGGACAACTGATGCTGAACATTCACTATCCACAGTTTGCAAATCAGTATCATCATTTTTAAATAGAGGGTTAATTCTGTACCACTAAAAGTCAAGACTCACAATGTCAAATGCATCCATAGGCTCATCATAAAGGGGATTCATACTCATTACAAAGGTCTCTATTTCTTCTTCATGACAATCCATTTCTTTTTCATTATCAAATCTAAAGTCATAAGAAGAACAAACTTGATCCATGAACTGATCGTGGATATTATCCTTATCATCTTCAACTTCTAATTGCCCCACATACAAAATTTGTGCTACTTCAATGCACTTTGAAGTTGAACTATCTACATCATTTTTCAGCCCTCTAATACTTCCTGATGAAATTGATATTGATTCTTGATCCATATGATCACAACTTTGTACAACTGGATCATCTAAACATGACTTCTCCTTGTTTAGGACTGGCATGCAAATATTACTTGAAAAATCATTACAATCAACTTCATTTGCTGGGCAAATTAGGACATCCTCCTCTATAATAGAAACATCATCAACTTGGAATGATGCAAAAATTGGGACAACAGGGGTGTGAGTACTTTGACATTCATTTCCAACATTTAAACTATATCCCTCATCAACATTGGTGGCCATAGGGCAGCAAAAATTTTTAGAGAAATAACCCTTTTGAATCCCATACCTCTAATTATTTTCAATGTTTATTGCAAACTGATGTGCCTAATGCAATGTGGTGGGCTCCTTATCCCTCAATCTATAGCTCATTTTATTAACAAATGCTCCCAAATAGACAACTAGGCATAATGCATCATTAGGTCTCATGCATTCTGGGATTTTTTTCAATGCCTTCATAAATCTAAGGTTGAAAGCTAGAATCAACTCATCCTCTTCAATATGGATATACATAAAATCACTAATTGATGCAGAGGCATCCACACTATAACCTTCGCATATAGCATGAATGTCTGCAGTCCAACCTCATCATCATCATCTTCGCCATCATCATCATATTTCCTAAAACCACCAACAGCATCATCATCTTTCGGACGATCACAATCATCCTCCTGCCGACTACTGTTCACCTCCTCCGCCAGTCGCCTATCATCATCATGATATTCAGCGGGCGCAAACATCCTCCGGTTGCACTGTTCATCGGGTACCGAACTCCATCGGCATCATGATATGCAACACTTCCTTCGTCAGCAGGATAACTGATATCCGGTTGCTTCAAATATCCTGATGACGATCACCTTCAGCACCTTCCCTTCGATGCTCCGCTAGCCGACGACACAAACAACAGCATCATGATCTGCTTTATCCGGTTCTCTCGAAACCTCCTGATGATGCTTCACACTTTCTGCCGATGCCGATACTTAACCACTTAACAACGGCAGGATAAACTCGCATAAGGGGATATCTCAATATCCTGATGACGATGACGTCATATCCTGCTGACGATGACGTCACCCAATATCCTGATGACCTCTTCAACACTTAGCCAAAAACACGAACTTTCTCTCCCGCATCTACTCGCGATACGCAGATGTTTGGCACTCCCAATATGATGATCCTGATGCCGATACAGGCACTTAGTCTATGTCCGACCTAAAACATCCTGATGCACTCGCAACATGAAAACTCCAATAGTTTCATGACCCGATCTTCTACCTGATGCCGATGCACTCCCCCTCGGCTCCTCCAGATGATGATCACCCCGACGCACTTGCACTTCATGCAATCGACAACATCATGCTTTCCTCCACTTGTCCGGATGACGATGTCCAAACCCGACTGCAGGATATTCACCTAGATATCCTGATGATGCCGTCTTGACCAGTTTCTTCACTTAGCGAAATTTCACTTCGCCGATCCTCCAGGGACGACCCGATCTAACTCAGGGTGATCTTCCCACTCAATCAGCTCGACCTAGCACATGAGGATGCTAGGCTTCTCAACATCTGTCGACCGCGATCCTGCACACCTGCATGCGAACAGAAAACAAACTACTACCTACCCTACTATACATTACCATTCCACCGATCAGACAGATCAACCGGTGGAATGGATCAGGAGATCCATGAAACCACTCAAACCAGCAGATCGATTGCACAAAGGAGACCAAACAGAAAATGAAACAGGATCTTTTATTGATTTCAAAGATGCAATACAATATGCTGCTTCTCACACAGAACACTCAAGCTCCTCTATACTGTCGATCGATGATATCTCTCTGTATATGCAATATCAAACGATCTCATGCTTAAATAGATTATCCTACGAGTACTACTGACCCGACTCCAAGCGGCTGGGAACTCTCTAAGCGGCTGGGAGATCCCACCGAACACGCATCATGACAACTGTCTTAACAAACTAACTAAAAATAGCAAAAGCCCGGTCAGCATGATCTTATCATGATCAGCATGACCTTATTACATTCATTTGGTCTAACAGACCTTCTTGGAAACACAAACAAGACCTAAAACTACTAACTGCCTTATCAGGACCAGCTGTCAGGTAGGTTCTCCTGCACCATACTCCCCAAAAGAAAAGAACTCATGTCCCATGAGTTTAGTATGTGGAAGTCCTCCACCTTTACACTTTGCTTTGTCAATAGTCTGACCTGCTCCAGCTTTATCTACTGCTGTCTCTTGGCTGCTCCAAGACTTCTGAACTGTAACTTGCTTTCTGGCAAGTAAATCCTCATGCCTGTTGATGTAGGCCTTTTTCTCACATACCCTGTGTGTGTCAGGTTGTCTGACCAGAACCTCTGGCTGAACTGCCTCTTGAACTTCTGAAATGTTCAAGCCTGTCTTCCTTTCAACCTTTATAGGACAAGCAATAGTCCCAACTATGACAACATCCTTGTCATTCTTCTGAACTGGTTGCTGTTTGCACCCCTGTTTCTAAACCTGCTGCTGACCTCTGTCAGTCACAACTGAAACTTTCTTCAGCTTGTTGTCTGTAACAACTCCTTTCCCTGCAGTGTCCTGAACTGCCTTTATGCCTGTTCCTCTAGGCATTTGCACATACTCCTTCTTTCCCATGAAAATGTTTTGGGCTGCCTTCTGTACTGCAGCTTTTGCCTGCAATGGCATCAACTTAATAGTCTTCCCATCCTGCTTGATGGTGTAGGTATTAGCATACCCATCATATAGTACCCTTCTGTCAAATTGCCATGGTCTACCCAATAGTAGGTGACAACATTCCATAGGCAAAATATCACACAAAATTCTATCCTGATATGGTCCAATCTGGAAATCCACATATGCCTGTTCAGAGACAAAAAGTGATTGACTATCACTCACCCAGGATGTCTTGTAAGGGTGTGGATGTGGAATCCTTTCCAACTTCAGTTTATCCACCATCTCCTGAGATACCATGTTGTCTGTTGAACCAGTATCAATGACAACTTTACATACTTTACCTTTGCTCTTGCATGTGGTCTTGAAAAGAGCTCTTCTTTGCATCAGATCCTTTGATGCCTGCAAACTAATTCTCCTTAACATCAATGATTCTCCACTCTCTGGATATCCATAATTATCAGGCTCTCTGTTTGAACTCTGTGTACTTTCTTCTACTTTCTCTTCTTGCACAAGTTGTACTCTCTTGTCGCTTGTTCTATCATTTCTGGATGATGAACCTTTGTTTTCTGGACATTTGAAAGATGGATGACCAAACTCTCCACAGGTGTAACATTTTCCTGAGAATGTAGTAGAACCTCTACCACCTCCAAATCTTCCTCTATTACCTGTCCATCCACCTCTGAAATCAGACTGTCCCTGTCCTTTACCAGTGTCTTCTTGACCCTCATTGGTTTGCTTTTGTGCAGGGGCTGTTCCTCTTCCCCTATTGTTTCCTCTTCCTCTCATGGACTTCTCATGTCCTCTATTCATCTTTTCTTCAATCCTGATTGCCATTTGATAACAATCCTCCACATTCTTAGGGTTAGCTAACACTAACTCATCCTGTATGTTAAACCTCAAACCAGCCAAGTACCTAGCCACCTTTTCTACCTCATTCTCATGATGACCAGATCTCATACTTAACAGATAAAATTCCTCAGTATATGCTTTCACATCCCTGTCTTTCTGCTTTAAAAATTGCAGCTTCTTAAACATCTGGATTTCATAATCCCTTGGCAAGAATTTTCCCTTGATCCTTGCTACCATCTTATCCCATGAAGTGATCTTAGACTTCCCTTGTTTCCTTCTCTCGGATTGTACATAATCCCACCATACCAAAGCATGACCTCCTAACTTGGTCTTTGCAATCTTTACCTTCTGATCCTCAGCAACATCTTCACATTCAAAGTGATTATCAAGTGCAGCAATCCAATCTAACAACTCATCTTCATTCAAGCTTCCAGTATACTTGGTAACATCAACCTTTACCTTAGGTTTTTCACTCTGTACTGCCTTTAACAGTTTTGCCAATCTCTGGTCTTCAGCATCCAGATCTTCAGCTACCTCTTCATACTCTTCAATAGTATCTTCATCTTCTTCAGACTCACTGTCTTCCACTTCCCTCTTTTTGTTCTTTTCCAGGGCTGTCAGCCTGGCTTGAAGTGCTTCAGCAAGCTCCTTCATCTTCCTCATCTCTCTAGCATGTTTCTCCTTCATCTCCTGCAGTTCCCTTGCAGTACCACTACCTTTAGGAGGCATTTTGTCAACCTCTCAATCTACACACAACACACAATTCAACTCTACCTCTGCCCTTTCGGTGACAGAATCAACACACAACAGCCCAGACCTTTTGCTGAGCTCTGATACCACTATGATGCAGAGGCATCCACACTATAACCTTCGCATATAGCATGAATGTCTGCAGTCCAACCTCATCATCATCATCTTCGCCATCATCATCATATTTCCTAAAACCACCAATAGCATCATCATCTTTCGGACGATCACAATCATCCTCCTGCCGACTACTGTTCACCTCCTCCGCCAGTCGCCTATCATCATCATGATATTCAGCGGGCGCAAACATCCTCCGGTTGCACTGTTCATCGGGTACCGAACTCCATCAGCATCATGATATGCAACACTTCCTTCGTCAGCAGGATAACCGATATCCGGTTGCTTCAAATATCCTGATGACGATCACCTTCAGCACCTTCCCTTCGATGCTCCGCTAGCCGACGACACAAACAACAGCATCATGATCTGCTTTATCCGGTTCTCTCGAAACCTCCTGATGATGCTTCACACTTTCTGCCGATGCCGATACTTAACCACTTAACAATGGCAGGATAAACTCGCATAAGGGGATATCTCAATATCCTGATGACGATGACGTCATATCCTGCTGACGATGACGTCACCCAATATCCTGATGACCTCTTCAACACTTAGCCAAAAACACGAACTTTCTCTCCCGCATCTACTCGCGATACGCGGATGTTTGGCACTCCCAATATGATGATCCTGATGCCGATACAGGCACTTAGTCTATGTCCGACCTAAAACATCCTGATGCACTCGCAACATGAAAACTCCAACAGTTTCATGACCCGATCTTCTACCTGATGCCGATGCACTCCCCCTCGGCTCCTCCAGATGATGATCACCCCGACGCACTTGCACTTCATGCAATCGACAACATCATGCTTTCCTCCACTTGTCCGGATGACGATGTCCAAACCCGACTGCAGGATATTCACCTAGATATCCTGATGATGCCGTCTTGACCAGTTTCTTCACTTAGCGAAATTTCACTTCGCCGATCCTCCAGGGACGACCCGATCTAACTCAGGGTGATCTTCCCACTCAATCAGCTCGACCTAGCACATGAGGATGCTAGGCTTCTCAACATCTGTCGACCGCGATCCTGCACACCTGCATGCGAACAGAAAACAAACTACTACCTACCCTACTGTACATTACCATTCCACCGATCAGACAGATCAACCGGTGGAATGGATCAGGAGATCCATGAAACCACTCAAACCAGCAGATCGATTGCACAAAGGAGACCAAACAGAAAATGAAACAGGATCTTTTATTGATTTCAAAGATGCAATACAATATGCTGCTTCTCACACAGAACACTCAAGCTCCTCTATACTGTCGATCGATGATATCTCTCTGTATATGCAATATCAAACGATCTCATGCTTAAATAGATTATCCTACGAGTACTACTGACCCGACTCCAAGCGGCTGGGAACTCTCCAAGCGGCTGGGAGATCCCACCGAACACGCATCATGACAACTGTCTTAACAAACTAACTAAAAATAGCAAAAGCCCGGTCAGCATGATCTTATCATGATCAGCATGACCTTATTACATGCATTTGGTCTAACAGACCTTCTTGGAAACACAAACAAGACCTAAAACTACTAACTGCCTTATCAGGACCAGCTGTCAGGTAGGTGCTCCTGCACCACTAATGACTACAAATTCAGAAATTCTTTCACCATATTGTTCTAGAAATGCAGATTTGAATTCCTACCAAGAGCTGACAGAGTAAGTTGGAAGGTAGGAGAACCAATCCCTTGCATCTTCATCTAGAGATTGAATAAATAATCTCATAACTACATCTTCATGGTCAATCTCAAAATCATCTATAACATTTATGAACTGCTGCAAGTGTCTCTTAGCTGATTCATCCTTTGCACCATTGAATTTAGGCAAAAAAATTTGGATTTTAGATGGAAAAGCATTTACATAGCCACAAATGCCATTGAAATTTATGGGCTTATATCTGTCAATGCTAAAACTTCTTTTATTACATGGTTGGGACTGATTACTACACATGGTTGCATTTGACACCTCACAAGGGTGCATGGGTTGATGATACATCATTATGTGTTTCTGCAACCCTCCTCTCAACTCAGATTTTCAATCACAACAATGACCTTAGGCCTTTAAAATACAGACTATTATTTTCAGCTTTCCAAAAGTCCTCCAAATAAGTCGTTTAGACAATATTGCATACTCCTTTTGAAATACAAACTAGGTTCTTACAAAAGCATGCAATCCTATCACTAACATTTCCCTTTTTAACCAGTGCTATTTCACCAAATAGGGATTCTTTTTACAATTTATACAAATACCTGGATATGTTGCAGCTGCTGATAGGTTCATTTAACAGAGTCACCACCTCCTTGCAGAGGAATGAGCTTCAAATAACATGTAGCTGAAAATTCTTTTCTTTTCTTTCTAGATTCTCCCACAGCAGAGCCACACATAAATTTCTTCTTTTTCTGCAACAAAGCACTTCCCAGGTTTGATTCTTCAATCTTTTAGACTCAAACTTTCACGGATATGACACTTTTGTCCCCAGTAGAGTCACCATTTTGTTGGTGTTTTCTTCTGAATCAGCAGTGGGTTTGTCAGTTCCAATGCACAGGCAAATTTGGCCAACTAATACAGGAGGTTGCATGAGCTGCCTTCCCTTCACTTCTGGTTCTGCTGCACCAAGGGGGGTATCCCTATAGCTAAAGATTTGACACTTTGACTCACCCAATGACAAAAAGATTTATCTTTACAATAACAGGCAGAATACTCTCATGTATGGACCAAGATTTGAATGATAAATCACAAGTTTGGCAACTCTTGGACATGTTTATCTGGTTCAGGCTGAGAGTATGCAGGGGTTCCTAATCCTACTCCTACAACTAACAGGTTGGAAATATGGAATGATTGGTTTGATGGTTTGGATGCAAGACTAGGGGTTTTGGATCATGACTACTTCACAAGGGTAGACCAATGCCTATCTCAGGGCAAGGAGTCAACTAGATGTATACACAAGAACGGATTGCATTTTGGATTCAAGTTTCAAGGGGTTAGATTTGATGCTTTCCTTACAAACATCACCTATGAAAGGGTATTTAACTGCCTCTACTTACAGATATCCCAGTTCACATACAACCTTCTTCATACTTAACCTAAGACAATTTAATCCACTCCTTGAATGGAAGTCTAAAGATCAAGCATGCAATATAGAAACCCGTATCCTAGAATCTATGAAACCCTTAGCAACTAGATTCAGAAGAAGGAAGGTATGCAACAAAGGAGACAAACAGCTAAACACATGCGCAATGCATTTTTCATATGAAACAACAATGAAACTGAGAATGTTTGCAATGTACATTTAAGTGCAACTCATAAACTCCACAGAGATACAACAACCAACAAATGCTCTATTTTTCATTATTTACACAAAAATGTCCAAGTCTTCAACAACCTAAAATGAGTAACACAGTTTGCATTTTATAGCAAAACTGTGTACTCAACAATAAGTTACATTGGTCTTTCAAAAATCACCTGATACACTGCATCTTCAGATTAGTGTTCAAAAAATTGAATGCAGCTGGGGAAAATAGATGAGAGGGCAGGTGAGGTTGGGATCTGCACTGCCGCCTGAAGATTTTTGTCATAAAATTGGTGGTTGGCCAGTCAACCATCAACCCATACCTTTGCACTTTGCCATTAATGGCCCAGCTACCCACAGCTCCTCTTGACATGCAACATCGGGCGCAAAAGAAGTTTTCCCGCCCAAGATGCGGCTAGAGATACAAAGAAAACCATCGCTACTTCTAGTTTGAAAGATAGCCGTCGATCTTCCTCCCTCAGCTGAGATCCACAGCCCCAAAAAATGCTGAAAAGTCACCAATCAATCAAAATGTGCCACGTAGGCACTCCGCTCCTCTATTGCTGACTTTTCCTGCACCTATTTTGCCTTTTTCGCCCTTGTACATGCATGTTCAAATGCATATACAACCGCCTGCTTTTTTCCTTTAACCTTTGTATATGCGAGAGCATATACATACAACTATTTAATATACAAGGCGGACCCCAAAATATTATAGAACAAAATGAAAATTAACTCAGGTCCAGCTTGCATCTCTTTTTTGCATCTATCGCCTTGTATACGTGCATATACATTCACCTCATACATACAAGGCGCGGACTTCAAAATTTATGAAACACATTGCATCTGCCTTGAAATCTGGCTTGTATCTTAACCTTTGTATCTTTGCAATGTATATCGACACATATACATGCATCAAACATACAAGCCGTGGATGCCAGCATTGATTTAGTCAGATTTGACTTTTAGAACTGGGTCCGGCTTGCACATTGTGAATGTATATTCACCTTGTATATCGGCTTTCATATCGCAAACATACAAGTAAAATATACATACAATGGACTTCAACTTTGAATTTACTATACTACATAGCCTTTCGGGTCCGGCCCTTGCATTTTGGAATACATGCTCCTCTTTGCATATTGCGAATGTATATTTCACATACATTCGCCTTTGTATGTCCGCGGGCTCCACCATTTGTATATTGGCCCTTGTACACCATTCCTTTGCACATTTTCAAATGTATATCACATATACATTCTCCTTTGTATATGAGATACAAAGCCCTTTGCATGTGAGGCGGACCCCACCAAATGTATCTCCTACTGCTTTGTATATTGCTGAACATACAAGACCACTTACATTTTTCATTGTAGGTGCTGGCGATGAACCCTTGCACTATAGCAAATGCATGTCGGGTTTCTTTGTATATTTTTCATTGTATAAACCCAATGCATGTTGGATATACATTCACCCCTGCTTGCACATAGCTGCAGACTTGACCACCACTTTAACCCGATTTGGACCCTTTATGAGATCCGCAATGTATCTTCACATTGTATGTTTGAACATACAACAAAACATGCATACAATTCCGCTCAATATAACCGTAGAATATTCCAGAATCTTCAATGTATATTCCACCCTTGTATATTTCCAATGTATCTTTTTCCCTGCATGTAGCTGTTGTATGTCTAAACATACAACATAAAATATACATGCAACCCGATATACAAGAAGGGAATATTCCCAGAATCTATGATAGATCCCCCAATGTATATGCAAGCCCGATATGCATATAACTCATTTTCTCACCATTTTTGAAGGCCGATTGAGAATTCTGACCCGCCAATTGTACATTTGACCTGCATGTATATACAAACACCCTTGTATATACAAAGTGACATGCATACAACATATTTTTGCAATTTTTTCTACTACAGAGGCTGAAAGTGTTAAATTTTTTTAGATTTTTTGGAAGGTGCCTGCAAATACAAAATGCTTGAAACCTGACTGTTCATGCAGGCACCAACACCTCAAATGGCTTAGAGTTAACTAACTGTGGTAAACTATACACAGTTGGCAAATGACCATTTGTAACCCAAGGTCTATTATCCTCTCCTCAGAAGATACTCTCTCTCTCTCTCTCTCTCTCTCTCTCTCTCTCTCTTATAGAGTCATTTAAATGTAATGTCCCCTATTGGGAACAACACTAATTTTTCCTAAATTATCAATTTCCAAGAAAACAAAGGTTTAGAGAGTACCTTGGCTTGATTTAACTCCTACAAACAAGTTAGAAATATTAAACATTAGTAAGTCCATAATGAATTAATAAACTCAATTGAATCTTACCTTGGGCTGATCAACCATGGGGAAGCATGGAAGAGAGTGACTCGATGGGGTGTCTTAGTCACTCTAGGCCCAAGGGTAGAACCCCTTCAACTAAAAGGTAGAACCCCCTTGGACTCATGTGGCCCATGCCATTCATATGAGGTGGCGTGCCTAGTGAAGATTCCCACATCTTGCCATCTTTCCCTATTTCCTCATGATTGGTCTCCTTATATTGCTATACCCATGATAGGGGAGTGAAGTCTCAAAAGGGTATCCTAGTGATCCAAGTCTCTAGGTCCAAAGGCAGAACCCTTCAACTAGAAGGCGGAACCCCTTTGGCCCAAGTGAACATTTCATTTCCATCATGAGTGGCGTATCTAGAAGAGCACATCTCTCTCTAGATCCAAAGGCAGAACCCCTTCGGCCCATGTGAACTTATTACTTCCATCATAAGTGGTGTGTTTAGAAGAGCACATCTCTCTCTAGACCCAAAGGTAGAACCCCTTTGGCTTATGTGGACTTATCGTTTCTCATCACGAGTGGCATATCTAGAAGAGCACATCTCTCCTAGACCCAAAGGCAAAACCCTTCACTAAAAGGTAGAACCCCTTTGGTCCATGTGAACTTATTACTTCCATCATAAGTGGCATGTCTAGAAGAGCACATCTCTCTCTAGACCCAAAGGCAAAACCCTTCACTAGAAGGAAGAACCCCTTTGGCCCATGTGAACTTATTACTTCCATCATAAGTGGCATGTCTAGAGGAGCACATCTCTCTCTAGACCCAAAGGCAGAACCCTTCACTAGAAGGCAGAACCCCTTTGGCTTATGTGGACTTATCATTTCTTATCATGAGTGGCTTATCTAGAAGAGCACATCTCTCCTAGACCCAAAGGTAGAACCCTTCACTAGAAGGCAGAACCCCTTCGGCCCATGTGAACTTATTACTTCCATCATAAGTGGCATTTCTAGAAGGGCACATCTCTCTCTAGACCCAAAGGCAAAACCCTTCACTAGAAGGTAGAACCCCTTTGGCTTATGTGGACTTATCATTTCTCATCACGAGTGGAGTATCTAGAAGAGCACATCTCTCCTAGACCCAAAGGCAGAACCCTTCAACCAAACGGCAGAACCCCTTTGGCTCATGTGAGTTCATTCCATTTCCTTTTGGGTGGCATACCTAAGAGAGGATCTTGTATCCCTTTGTACTTTCCCTTTCCTCCTATCATGGTATAGGTTTATGCATAACCAAGTCTTATCAATTCAAATAATTATATCAACAATACATAATAAATTATGAGAATGATATCATGAATGCATGATCCATATTACATAAGTCTACCATAATCAGATTTTAGACCTCTATGTATATATATGTAGTTCCACTTTCCTCTTGCTATGCTCTAATATATCTATATAAATCAGAAATATATGTTTATTAAACTCAGAATATCTATATAAAATCATAAATGTATATTTTTCCCTGTTGTAAGAGTTATTTCCCCATGTTTACGCTTGATCGGCTATTAATAGCTATATTCTTCAGCGGAGACCTCTTTCTAAGGAAACATCACCTCTTATGGTGATCATTGCATGTTATGATGCTTGTTATTAATATT
The DNA here is from genome assembly GCA_027924645.1 of Cunninghamia lanceolata. Classification (NCBI taxonomy): domain Eukaryota; kingdom Viridiplantae; phylum Streptophyta; class Pinopsida; order Cupressales; family Cupressaceae; genus Cunninghamia; species Cunninghamia lanceolata. The sequence goes on along the minus strand of BSBN01001531.1, from coordinate 9,785,818 downwards.
ATTTCTGTCTTATTCGTTACTAACTTTGTATTGTTTATTCTGCCTTAAATAATTACTTTAATCGATATTGGACTCTTTAATATTATATACCACCTCTAATAAGATGTGTCTATTTAATCATTACCTTTACTTAAAGTGATCGCTGCAGTCTTATATATATTTAAATATCTATATTATTAATATTTTATTATATTTGTATAATATACATTATATTATATTATAATATTTAACTTATAATATTAATTTATAATATTTGAATAATTAACTTATAATATTCAATTATAATATTTAATAAATATTAAGAATATATTCGATTTATATAATATTTAACATTTAAATTAAAAATATTAATATTTAATTTAAATGCATTCAATTTATGATTTATAGAATGAATAATTCATAATCATTAGTATAGGGACATGACATTAAACCTGTTATCCTGCATATCACGTGCAATTCACCAAATCTTGATCAATGCATTGTTAGTCCATTTATAAACCTTAATAAATCATAAATTGCTAAATCATCACATCATATGCATTGCATTTAATCACATAAATGTTATTCCATAAAATTGATATTTTTCAATGACATTTATCCCATTGTCAAAAATTTTATCCAATAGATTCACTTCTATCCATGTAAAAGTAAATGTAAAAATAAGCCAAAATTAGGGATGTAACATCTGTTAACACTTTGACATCATTGACTTGTTTAGACACCTCCGCACTATCATCTTTGATATCCTCTTGACCTTTTTACCAGTTCTAATAGCTCAAATACCTCCGCAATCCTAACTCTGCTATAGGTTTTGCATTATTGCTTACAGAGTTACTTGTCTCCTCTTAATCATTCATTTATCATCGTACACTCTTGTAGAAATCCTTTAACATCATATATATCCTCTGCAAGCCTTCTAATCTTTATCTTTGTCGACCTTAGGATAACATGTAACATGAAATGTGTAACCGACCTTACTTGTCAGCTCCCAAATCATCTGCGATAATGTAGGAGTGAAATCCTATTATGCGGTTCATACCAAGTGAACTAATGGACCCAATTTCCTTTCTCCCATGCTTTCTTGTTGGCACCCACTTCCATACACATGGTGCAGTCACTCAAATATACCATGTTAGTTTTGCAAACACTTAGTCATTCATACACTAACTCCAGACACAATGCGGTACCAAAGAGTTGCAATATCATCATGCGGATCAAGTAATGAAAACTATGAGACCTAGAAAGACTTCCCATAGAATCCCCTTTCATGTCCATTCTTCCACTTTCTGATGCAAGCATTCATCCAATCATTTGACTAAACCTTCAGAGTGCAACAACATAGTCTTCACACTATCGCTTCCAAAAACATCTGCGGTGATCCAAAACACTTGAAACTTGAACTAAGCATATATACTAACCATCTGAACTTATCTTTCAAACATAAAAGACAAACATCAAAGTGCAGTGGAATGTGGTGGCTTTCTATTCTATCTCTGATAATCTTACACAGTAACATGACTTGTTCTCACTTTTCTAACTTTGGAAAACTTTGTACTAACTCTTATGCTCAGAAACTTGGATCATGCATACCTCATAGCTATCTCTAGCTATCCTCCAAGCCACGAGGCCATGTTTTCATTTGTAGTAGAATGCAGTACAATCTCTTGTGCATCTGGCACTTACAACAACTTGAATTTTTTACTAACAATTTCCTTCAACAACTCTTTTCACCAAAAGACAAGAGATCACAACTCCTTCATATTAGCATATCAGTATTGACAACATTCCTTCATATCACCATGCAATGTTTTTCAACAAGTAACAATGCAACAAGCATATCAACACTTTGAAAACATTCACCTATCCATGAGCATCAGAAGATAAGGTACAATTATGTGCAGATGATACTGATCCATCCTTATGTTCATGTCTTTCACATCACTACTCCCTTGATCATTACTCCTTTGACATCAATGACAACATATGAAACACCCATTGTAGAGTTGCACCATTCGACGATGCATGTTGCATCTGTCAACTTTGCATTGTCCTTGTACTTCAACTCTTCTTGTTCTAAGGGTCTTTTAATACATGCTCCAACACCATCATGCTCCCCTTTTCCATGCCCAACCTCAAATAAATTCCATATATTTTGAACACTACTAAATATATGCATCCTACTCAACCAATAGAACATTCATGATTTCTTAAATTGTGATGCACAATTATCTGATCATTTGATATGGTGATCAAACATGATGTTCTTGCTAGTCAAATGACCATAGAACATCTGAAAGAAACCTTGCACAAACTCTGTAGAATGTGTGCACGATCATCACTAATATAAAAATGATACACCCTCAATATCTTTCTATCTTCCTCTGTACTGTTGGGTGCATGAATGAATTGCATATGCACAAATATAACAACCTAAGTGGAGTTGTAGTACTGTGATTGAACCGCATTATGTGGTTGTAGTGTATAATTCTCTGCAACGTCTACAATTGATATGATCATACAAAGAGGAAATATGTCCTTGCATAACTTTAATTTCAAGTTCAACCATCAAGCTTTGTGTGTATGCCTTGCATAATCATAAACTATTTTTTCTCAAAAAATGGACATAAATGAAGATACTGGTATTTCTTCACTCACCAATTCACACCTTTTTGCTTCTTTACCATCTTTTAGATTGTATGCCATTGTCTTATATTTCCCAAAAGGTACTAATTTATTCCCAATTGCATGTGTACTTTCCATGTGTACACAAGTTCTCAAACATTGCAGACCACCACAACTATCACATTTTCCATCCAAACATGATGACTTATAAAACATTTTTCCATCTACTATTTCACAAAAAAAATCTTGAAATGAAATCTCTTGTCGATTTAGGTAGAGCCTCTATCATACACTCCTACAAAACATGGTTAGTATGCAAAGATACACATATTTGCGATAAACATCATAATACATAGAAAATTCCATGTGAAATATACAACAACAAGTTGTGCATGTGTGATTTATTTTGACATAAAAAGGTTTTGCCATTTCAAAATAACTTTGACTAATTTGAATTTGAGGATAAGTGGCTACAAATGTGGAGAAAAATTGTGTTTGAGTCATATCTAAAAAATGCTTTGGATGTGGCTCACGTTTTGACAACCAATTCTCCTTCTTACAACATCCCTTTGATTAGGAGATACTCTTGTGTTATTTCTCCAAAAATCCTCAATTAAGGATTTTAAGGCTTCAACTATGGCTTTATCTTTTCGTGGGAGTCTACCAAAAAATTTTCATAGTTCATTTCTATTTAGGTCCTCAATTCTTTCATGCCTCACAATGGCTTTCATCAATGTTTTTCTATTTATTTTTAGTTCTTGACTTGTTTTTCTTATCAAGTGAGATTTCTTTGTTTGATTGCTCACAATAGTTGATGTAATGACATATTGTGTAGCATCACTATCTTTCGTGTGTGAGGTGGAAACAATGCTTTGATATGCATTGAATAGATTTCTTACAATAGATTTTTCACTATTACCACATTATGTTCTTAGGCCAAGAATCTTCATGATTGGCCTAAACTTAAGATTTTCACAACAAATAATTGACATCTTCCGGTTTCACTTATGTTTTCAAAAAATAGATTCCGTATCTTATTCATATTTTTTATACAAGTACGTTTGGGAATCTTATCAACCATTGGTTTTAGAATATTCTCATCAATTTCAATAAAAAACATAGGCTTTTTACGTAAAATTCTAGGAGGTGTCACGTAAAATTCTAGGAGGTGTCCTCAATGGAAAACTTGAATCACAAGATAAAGGTCACTCAACACTTGATCAATTGGTGTATCATCTATATTCACATTGACAAATGCATCATCATTTTCAATTGGTGATTGAACATTTTCTACAATATCAATTTGAGATGGCAAAGATGACATACTTTCAACTCCCACATTCAATTTATTACTTGCACAAAGTTTTTTCATTCATTACCTTTGTTTCTCCAAATCTTTCTCTCTCTTGGATGCTTCATCATCCAATTCAATTGGCAAAGACGGTTGACCTTCATTTGTGGAGTTCAATTTCTTATTGTCATGAAGTTGTTTTATTCGTTCTCTTTTCTTTGAATTCTCAACTTCACGCTCCTCTGGTGTTAGAGTTTTTGGTCATTTCCTTGGAATTGTATTGATTTCTATATCAATCTAAAATAATGGTAAAAAGAACACAAAAAATATCTGATAATTTATCAAGTTATAATATAAAACATACACAATTACAATATTTTTTTGTCAATGTAAGGCAAAAAACTAGTTAATTTGTTTAATCAAGTGTTGCAATCCCTCAAAACATGAAAAAAATAATTTCCAATATCATATTTGAATTTAAAACATGTAATTGGAATCTTGTATATCAAAACAAGAACAAAAAGTGCACCAATTTTGTCAACCAATGATGGGAGAACCTCAAAAGCATCAAAAGTCTCTTTCAATGTTAGAAAAAACATAGAAAAGGGAATAAAATAGAGCATGTGCACCGAAAATCATGTGATATGCATTGTTGCAGGCCGTTATTCATCATTTTAGCTAGTTTAAAATGCACTCGCATTATAATGCAAGCATGTTTTAAAATAGATAAAATGTTGACTACCATCCTCTCTTCTACTTTTTCACAAACTCTATTTCTTTTCTCTTCTACTCTCTCCAAACTCTCTTTCTCTTTCCCCTTCAGAAAAATATGAAGGGTTTGTAGAGGAACTACTTCCTATGCTTCATTGGTTCTAGTCATTTTTTCTAAGCATTAATAGATAGCATAGTAGTACTTGTGTGATCCCAAGAGGCACATTAGTTTTTATGTACCAACTCATTGGCACATACCAAGGAGTCATGTATGGGGAAACTTATATAGTATGGAGTGATGTTGGTCTTAGAATCCAATGAGATAGAAAGGGGCTTGATGAGGGACAATTCATGGATGGGGAAACTTATATAAGGGAGTAGGGTTCTAATTTAGGGGTACTTATTGATTGGGGTACTCATAGCTAATTATAGTTGCTACAAAAGAAAACCTTGTAAGGCAAGTTTTAGGCCATATGGCACTTGCTTCTCCTTACAACTCTAGAGATGATTGGTTGTGTTGTTGTTGGTGTTGCCTATGGGTTTAGAGTCAAAGGATGGTTCCTTGCATTTTTAAGGATCCAACCAAGAAGTCGTTATAGTTGAGCCTCAACCTCTTGGATTATGACTAGAATGAGTTAGTTTGAAATTTTCTAAATAGAATAGAAGATGTGACCAAAGGAGTATAGATTCAATTATTGGTTGCATAATATAAGGGATGAGACATCCCTTAAAACTGAACTAGGTCATAGGAAACTTTCAGGTGAACTGGTTTAGTTATACCTAGTTGTGCTTTCCAAAACTAGAACTTGGTGTGAAGCCTACACCATGATGTTTACAATAGAAGCATATTTTTCTTGAATTTACTTAGAGAATTCTTCATCAAATATTGTTGGTTTATGTTTATTCCCCAACCTTGATTGTGCCTCATGCATAGTTAGTAAGTGTGATGTCACATGCCCAAATCTCGTAGGTGTCTCTAGTACATTGATGTGTAGAGTTGAGATCCCTTATGCTTCTTTTTCTTTGACCTACTAATCAAAGAGGTGATTGATCTCTTCATCCATCATATGTTCATAGTTGATAAGAGTCATTACTATTTGATTTTGCACTAGTAACACCAACATTCTTGAATATTTGTGTCAGACCATGTCATCGTCTCCTTATCTCAATCTTCTTGGTCTAAAGCTTATGATCAAATTTATGGCCCAAGTTGTAGTCTTCTTTCATCTTGTAGAAGTGGAGGTGGTAATACTCTAAAAGAGGATTCTATTTTATTGATTGGGTCACAAGAATGACCGCTATCTTGTTTTTCACATCTAGTGTTAGTTGCTAAGGCTAGTCTTGGAAATTGGAACATCTTCCATAAGGTTGTGGATAGCTTTGATTTCTAGTTGGCTTTAGTTCAAGGAAAAATCTTTCCCACCTTGATATTGGAATTGTCCTATGAATCATTTCTCTACAAATCACCATTTGATTATGAGGAGAGATTCCAAAGAGCATGTCTTAGAAGAAATAACTATATAATTATATTTCAACACAAAGGACAGGTGAAAATTGATATTAGACTTCTATAAATCATAACCTTCTTAATGTTGGTGCCAAACTCATGGTCTAGGATGTCGTGCTATCACATAAGATCTATTGTAAAAATACATGTAGTGCATCAAATAGGTAATCAAGTGATGGTCCAAGAGAATCCCTACACTCAAATCTCGTGGTTGGTGAAATAAAACTTATCTGTACTAGGAGGGACAGACGTAACCTTGTACCTCCACGAGAGTCTCTTTCTACCTGTCCTCTCTCTCTCTATTTTTCTCTCTATCTCTCTCCCCATCTCTCTCTCTCTCTCTATATATATATATCCCTATTTATCTATCTTTCTCCCTCTATAGATCCTTTTTTCTATCTCAATCCCCCTCTCTCCATCTCCATGTCTCTATCTCCATCTATCCCTCTCTATCTCTCTATTTGCCCCTCTTTCTATATTGTTCCTTCTCTCTAACTCTATCTCTCCATCTCTTTCTATCCCCCCTCTCCCTCTCCCTGTCCCTGTCCCCCTCTCCTTGTCCTTGTCCCTCTCTATCTCTCCATGTCTCCCTCTCTCTATCTTTCTCTCTCTATCAACCTCTTGACACGTGAGGGAGAGAGATATAGAGATAGAGAGGTAGATAGAGTTAGAGAGAGGGATGATAGAGAAATAGAGAGAGAGAGAGGAACAAGGACATAGATAGGGAGATGGAGAGAGGGGAGATAGAGAATGAAAAATATAGAAAGAGGGGCAAATAGAGAGATAAAGAGGCATAGGTGCAGATAGAGACATGGAAAGGGAGAGAGAGGGGATTGAGATAGACAAAGGGATCTATAGAGAGAGAAAGCTATATAAATAGGGAGATAGAGATAGAGAGAGGGGAGAGATAGGGAGATAGAGAGTGAGGGAGAGATAGAGAGAGAAAAATATAGAGATAAAGAGAGAGGTAGAGAGGGATAAATTAAGAAATAGGGTTATGGGGAGAGATAGAGATAGGGAAAGAGATGAAGAAATGTCCAGAGACATAGGGAGAGAGATTGAGAGGTAGAGGGATGGGGGAGAGAGATAGAGAGGGGGAGAAAAATAGAGAGGGAGGGAGAGAGAGGTACAGAGGGATAAATTAAGAGATAGGGATGTGGGGAGAGATAGAGATAGGGAAAGAGATGAAGAGATGTTTAGAGACATAGGGAGAGAGATTGAGAGATAGAGGGATGGGGAGAGAGATAGAGAGAGGGAGAGAGATAGGGAGGGAGAGATAGAAAGATAGAGTTAGAGAGGGGGTCGATAGAGAAAGCAAGATAGAGAGGCAGATAGAGTTAGAAAGAGGGATAGAGGAGAGAGAGATAGGGAAGCATAGAGAATTCAAGAGTTAGAGAGAGGCAGTCCATAGAGAAAACAAGATAGAGGGAGAGAGATATATGCATAAAAAGAATTTTAACTACTTCAAAATGTGCTCACATTATAACACAAGCACATTTTTGATTGCTTTGGGAAAGAATGTATAGAACTTCTGGAAGAGACTATGTGTTTCTTTTTTGGATCGATGTTTTGGATCACACTCTGTGATCCATCATCAGGATGAAAAGAAGAGAATGAGTGAGTTGTAATTGCAGACAAAGTTCCTTAAAAAGAGAGAGAGGGAGGTGTGGGCACGACGTTTAACCTAAGGAGAAGAAATCAAGAGAGGGATAAGAAAAACAACTAAGCCAAAAAAGATAGAAATACATCCTAAGAGGAGATAGAAAGAAGCAATAAGGAAGGAAGACTAAGGATCATAAAGAGAGGAAAAAATTAAAACATAACACATAACTACCTAGAGAATCAAAAGGGGAGGAAAATAAATAAAAGAAAACCCCAAATAAGAAAAATAAAAAGAATTGATATATAACAGATATATATATATATATATATATATATATATATATATATATATATATATATATCAAAATAATTACCTAGATAGGATATATATATGTATATAGGATTGGCCTATATATATACAATATACAATATATAAGAGATAAATATATTTATAAGAGAGTGACATATATAAATTTATATAAATAATAATAAATATAAATAAGAAGTAAGGAATAATGGATAGATATGTTTATATAAATGATAATGGTATAAAAAGAAAAGTAGATGAACAAATGGATGTATAAAGGTAAAAACATGAATAAACCAATAAAAGAATATATATATATATATATATATATATATATATATATATATATATATATATATATATATATATATATATATATATATATATAAAGAAATCGAAGTAAATATAAACACACACACACACATGAATACAATGGATAGAGATATATATAAGAGATTGACATAAATAAATTTATATAAATTTAATATATATAAATAAATAAGTTAGATATAATAAATAAAAATGCTTATATATATATATATATATATATATATATATATAATCAGTAATTATATAGATATATAGAAATAAATATATATAAAAATGATACACACAAAAAAATACATGCAAAAAATAACTAAGAGAAGAATTAAGTTAGGAAGATAAAAAGGAGCAAAGAAAGAGAAGGAACATGGATATATATATAAAAGAATACATTGACCTATGTATAAATATATAAGAATACAAAAAAACTAAGTTAAAAATTATGGATGGAGTTCTATTTATAGGATCGACATATAAATATAAATATATATATATATATATATATATGTATATATATATATATGTATGTATGTATGTATATGTATATATATATACATATACATATACATATACATATACATATACATATACATATACATATACATATACATATACATATATATATATATATATATATATATATATATATATATATATATATATATATATATATATATATAATCCCTCTCTTGATTTCTTCTCCGTAAGTTAAACTCTGTGCCCACACCTCCCTCCCTCTCTTTTTAAGGCACTTTGTCTGCAATTACAACTCTCTCATTCTCTTTTTTTCATCCTGATGATGGATTATGAAGTGTGATCCAAAATGTTAATCCAAAAAAGTAACACACGGTCTCTTCCAAAAGCTCTATACATTCTTATATCATGGACTGTCGAATTATCATGCTTTGGGAAATTCTAACCCTAATGGTTGGATTTGCCTTGGGCATCCAACCTAAAAGTGTTGGAGGTACCTTTTGGATGCTATAGACATGTTTTCAACAAAAGTTAGAAAATTCAACCAAATATCGTGCATGCTCTCCATCAGGTTTACATGTTTTTCAATGTCAATATGAAAAAATGCCAAGAAGATTTTAAGTTTTTTATTAGCTTTCTAACCATATTTTTTTTCAAAAATCTGATAACATTAAGGTTTCCATTTTCAATTTCTTTTGCTAATGTGTTCTTTTTTTTCACTAGTATTTCTAGTGTCATTTTTTACACATTTATAGGAATTTGAAACAAATTACATTTTTAGATTCTAGACTTAATTATATACACATTGAAAAAAATGATTTTTGATTAGTTTTCAAAAAAATTAGGGGGGAGCACTCTCAATTTTTATTTTTCAGGATGTGTCCACTTAAAAAATTTATTAAAAAATATATATTCATTAAAAAATTAACCAAAAAAAGCAAGCATAAACTACAAGGTGTTAGCTAATTTTCCACTAGAGCAATTTGTCAAATACTTTAAAAAGTCAAAATTTTAGAGGGAACACATTAGACAATATGTTATATTTTTTTTGATAAAAATAGGAGCACTTTGTGTGCTCCCCCTATTTGAACCTCTTAATCTCCACCATTTTTAGAAAAAAATAGTAGTTTAGAAACTAGATTTTGAGCATTACAAAATTTCTTCTTTACACATCTTCTAATTTTGAGCGTGGTTATCTTCAATTTCTAATCTAAAATTAGTTTTTACTGATTTCAGAAAAAAAGTGGCTACTTTTAAACCCCTTTTGGTCTCCCATTTCCATGCACTTACCCGAGGCATAGTCAGTTGTCAACTCCTACCTTCCGATCTCCTCTCTCATGCCTATTTATACAAGGCATATTGTAATTTCTACTAAGCTTTTGAATATATTATTTGGTTTTTATGTGCAATTATCTTTTGTGGAAGTTATTCTGATTTTTTGCTTGCTGATCTTGGCTACTCCAACAATAGTGAGGACACTAAAGCTTACAAGTTGTATAATCCTATAACTAGAAAAATGATAATCAACAAAGATGTGTAGTTCATAGAAGAAGAAGCATGGGATGAAAGTTTGGAGAAAACAGTGAGTATTGCAATAGCTTTACCTAAAGAGGATAGAGAAGTATTAATTCTAGCAAGTACTCTTATTGTACACTCACTCAGGCTCAACAAAGTGGTCTAGAAGTGATACCATCAAGTAGAAGGACAACCTCATGTATTCAGACAAGTACTCCCTTAAGTGAACAACAACAAACACCACAAGGTACACATGAAGCCACATCTCCCATAATAGGCATTCTAGGTGCAAGACCATCAAGTCCAAATTCTTTAGGTTCTACCTCAAGTGATATGTCAAATCCAACATTGGAAAACTTAAGGAGACAAAAAAAAGAAGTATAATGGACATTTATGATCAAAATGAAGGTGAAAACAATGCTGGTTCGATTTCTCTTTTTACATTATTTTCACAAGTAGATGATCCAATTCACTTTGAGGATGCAATTAAAGATGAAAAATAGACACATGCCATGGATAAAGAAATTGATGTTATAGAAAAGAATCATACATGGGACTTAGTGAATCTTCCAGAAAGAAATGATGTGATAAGAGTAAATTGGGTCTACAAGACCAAGTTAAGTGCAAAAGGTGATGTGCAAAAGCATAAGACAAGGCTTGTAGTTAAGGGTTATTCAGCAGCCTGGAGTTGATTATAATTGTTGGATTTAAGGCATACAACTGAGAGGGGGGGGGTGAATCAGTTGTATAAAACTTCTTGTTCTTTCAAACACTTGATTCTTCGTTGTTAGTTAACAGCATATCAATTAATCATCCATGAAAGCATAATACATAAACACAAGAGCAGATAAACATCAACACATTGAACACCAAGATTTTGACGTGGAAAACCCGGTTAAGGGAAAAACCACGGGGTGATTAACCCAAGGATTATTCTCTGTTAGAAGAATAAGAAAAAGAATGGCACTTGCCAATTAGGGCTCACTGCCCGAGCACACTGCTCACAAAGAGGCCCACTGCCTACAAGGAGACACACTGTCTACAAAGTGATAAGAATCACAATCTTGAACTGGAGAATGACATCTCTACCATGTCTGGATCAGTTCCATTTAAGCCCAAAAACCTCTGCTCTGCCTTTCGCACTTCTCTTCGCTATGCCACACTCATCCACACAATCCACACTGAGAAATGAACTCACAAACTGTTATTTATACAAGACATCGACTTAGGAACAAACATCTAAGTCGGCAAACAACCATAAGAGTATCCGCAAGATGAATAACACATCCGGTCGGCCACCACAAGAACATTCGCAGGATGAACAACTCATCCGGTCGGCTAAACAGAGCAAGAACTTCATCCGGAAGAATAACTTCAATTCCGGGCTCTACTATCAATGCGGACCAACAACACAACCCCAACATGATCCAAGAACCTTCACAAGCCTGCCTGAATGACCAGGTACATACGCACTTTCTTTACTTACTGGAATCTCTTCTCTTCCTTATCCGGAACTTCAAGAACACTGTCTGTCGCCACTGTCATAATGCAAGAGGTACTTCCGGACCTCCAAATCATACACAACTTGAGATGGCACATCACAAGGACATCCCAAAGACTCCTTCCAATCCGCAGATTGGGATTATACAGTTCCGGACCTCACCGGACCTTTTTGTGATCCTCTGTCACCTCTGAATACTTGCCGGAACCGGTTCTACACCGACAGCCACAACTCCTTCAGATCTTCATGCGGACCTCTGAAATCTTAACTGAAGCATCTCAAGACTCATATCTACAAACCCTTTAATCCGCATCCTCCGGTTCTCAACCTATACAATACATTTGCCTTCTTTTCATCACGGTTCTTCACTGTTCCTGACTGAGGCTAATTTTCTCAATATCCTCAGCACACAGCTCATCCAATCCTTCTTGTCAATGCAATATGAGTATGTTGACATCAATGACAACACTGGCTCACCTCATACTTGCAACAATAATGAGACATTTTCTCTAATATATCGTTTGGACACGGTGAGAACAATACTAGCAATAGCAACTCAAAACAAGTGGCTTGTATATCAAATGGATATAAAATCAACATTCCTAAATGGTTTCTTAAAAGGAAAAGTAAATGTGGAGTAGTCACCAGGATATGAGATCTAAGGCTACGAAGACAAAGTCTACAAACTCAAGAAAGCTCTTTATGGACTTAAGAAAGGATGGCAAGGGATCCAATGCTGATCCAACACCAATTGTAATTGGATTGAAGCTAAGCAAGGATGGCAAGGGATCCAATGCTGATCCAACACCAATTGTAATTGGATTGAAGCTAAGCAAGGATGGCAAGGGATCCAATGTTGATCCAACATTGTATAAAAGACTAGTTGGTAGTCTTATGTACCTAACAGCCACACGACTGGATATAATGTATGTAGTAAGTCTTATTTCAAGGTTCATGGAATCTCCAAAAAATTCTAATTGGCAAGTGGGAAAAAGAATCTTAAGATATGTGAGTAGAACAAGAAATTATGAAATTCAGTATTCAAGGTCAAATGAGTTCAGACTTATAGAATACACAGATAATGATTGTATAGGTAGCATTGATGACAGGAAGATCACATCTGGTTTTATTTTCCATTTTGGAACAGGTGTAGGATCATGGGGATTTGAGAAACAACTCATTGACACTCTTTCATTTGTAGAAGTAAAGTATGTAGAAGCAACACAGAACATATAAATGTCAAGCAATTTGGATGAGAAGAGTGTTGGAAGATTTGATGCACAAATAAGAAGAAACAACAAAGCTTTATTGTGACAACAATTCAGTGATAGCACTATCCAAGAATCTCATATTTTACAAGAGGAGTAAGCATATTGACATTAGACACCATTTCATCAGACAGTTGATCAACAATGGAGAGATCTATTTTGCAAATCTTCACCAAGACATTAGGAAAAGAAAGTTTTGTATATCTGAAAAATCGTTTGGGCGTCCTAGACAGGGGTAGTTGTGATTATGGGCAGTGTTGGAATTTAATCTCAACCACTAGTCCATCTCCTGCTGTAGCAGACAAAGTGTTGTTTCATTAATATTATTGTTGACTTCATATCAGTCTGTTGTAATACGTAGAAGTCAATTTTTATTCATTTTTGGTTGCTCTGTTTTTTCCTGGTGTGTAAGAGCAGCAGCTCTGTTTTAAGAAGATAATATGCTTTGTTTTTCTGTGTGTAAACAGCCCGCTATTTTGGGTTAGAAGGTATGAGAGTCTATCAGAAAATATATGAACATGGTAGCAGCTCTATCATGTTTATATTTTCATTATATATATATAATCTCTGTTATTTTTAAGTGTGAAAAGAGCTTTGTGTAAAGTGTTGCAACTCCATTGTTGACACCCTTCCCGCTCTGTTTTTTTCTTTTTGTTTCCTGCATAATATTCAATTGATTTCTGTACAGTAAAAGAAAAATTACGGCGAACCTACCAAAGTATGAATAATATAAGAGAATTTCCTATTAATATAAGAGGTTCCCAAAGCAGTAACATGGGGGGATTCTGTATGACATTAAAAAGAATGGAGTCAATCCCGAATACCTAGTAGATGGTAGGCTTATCTCGTAATACAATCCTACTTATAAAATGGGATTCCAACGAATAGAGAAAATTAATGCTGGGTTTTATAATTAGGCGCCCATCCTGGCACGAACGGCTGCCCCGAAATGGTTAGCCATGACCCGTCGCTGGATTTTACAACTTGCCGTTTTAGGCAGCGAGTCCATCACATAAACCTTCTTCACAATCTGAAATGTGGCCAAGTTTTTTTAACAGTGAGAAATTATATCAGCTTCATTCATCATGTTTTCTTGACAACAACCGCGGCATTTATTTGCATAGATTGTTTTTTCTTTATTTTCTTCTAACGATGCAAGACGGTGTGAGAGAACGGTATTCCATTCCCCGCATTCTGACCAATGTGAAACGCAAAACGAGTAGTGGAAAAGCAATGAGGATTTAACGCCCTTTGCAGACGTGGATGGCCAGGATACATTCAATCGTCTTGCATCGCTAGAAGAAAAGAAGAAAAAATCAGGAAGAACAGAAGTAAACAAAGGCAACGTGACTAGGTAGGTATGGAAAGTTGAAACGTATGACTTACTTTCTTTCTTTCATATATACCATAGAAAACAAGGGGGCAAAAAAGAACTTGTCCATACAATGGCTATGTGGCGCCTATTGTTCTGTACGTTTCTTGTATTGGCTGGCCTTCCTCTGCTGCCTGCTGCTTCCTTTCCTCATGCTCACGGAGTCATGGGACGGAAGAATCGTGTACTTCCCTCTACGTCTGTACAATATGATGTCAAATACTTCACACAGATTTTGGACCATTTCAGTTACACACCTCAGAGCTATGTCACTTTTCAACAGAAGTATCTCATTAAATCACTGCACTGGGGCGGTGCTTCATCCAATTCTCCTATCTTCGTTTATACAGGAAACGAAGGCTATATTGAATGGTTTACTCAAAACACCGGCTTTATGTTTGACATTGCCCCTGAATTCAAGGCCCTTCTCGTCTTCATTGAGGTATGCTCTTCTCTGTTCCACATATTCTTCATATTCTTCTTTGAATGAAATTATTGTTGAGCCGCTGTTAAGATGGACCAGCTAAGACTCGAACCTGTTTGAAATGTAACTGCTCATTTATTGAACATAATTCTTTTTTACTGTCTTACGTTCCCCTTGTTGAGACATGGACCAGCTAGGACTCGAACCTAGGACCTTCCATACGCTGCTGGAGTGCTCTACCACTGAGCTACTGGCCCCTCTTGGGCCAGTCCATCGTCGGTCCGGGTGTGGCTTACACCAACACCCCTGCCTCCTTGCTCTTTCCATTAATCTACTGCATGGATGATGTCATAGAAGCATGGCCGCCTCCTCTGGCGTATGGAGAAAGACAGTTTTTGTCCATAATTAAAAGTAGTTATGTCATTTGTAGAAGGGTGTGTGTGCTGTTTTCATTACAGTGTGCAAGCGTAGCAAAACTGATGAGTTTAAGAGCAGCAGCTCTGTTTTAGGCTGTGAAAATGTTCTGTTTTTATGTTTAATATTGTTGTAGAATGGAAAGCACTGTGAATGTGCAGACTCAGAAATTGTAATGCTTTGTTTTCTTCCTTCATGTATATAAAATTTAAACAGCAGTAGCTCTGTGTGTTTCTTTTTTTTATTCTCCTCTGTCTTTTCTTTCAGAACCTAGGACCTTCTATTTGTTGTTGGAGTGTTCTACCAACAGAGCTACTAGCCCCTCATGACCAGCCCATAGTCATCCGAATGTGACTTATTTCCAACAATTATAAAGGTTCTACAATAAAAATAAAAATTGAAATCAATGTAGATCCATCAACAGGAGAAAGATACTAGTGCATAAATTGTGTATTTCCTATGATGGGTAGTATGTTGACTAGTGAATGTTTCTTTACACGACCACTGCAAAAGCTTTGTAGTTTAATTCAAAATGGATTGTGGAAATCTATTTGGTTCTATTTTATTCTGATTAGCCAAAGCAGATCTCAATATGGATTTAAATTGATTTCAGCACCGTTACTATGGTGAATCAATGCCATTCGGAAGCAAAGATGTAGCATACAGCAATTCCAGCACAATAGGCTATCTAAGCTCCACTCAAGCTTTAGCTGATTTTGCTACATTAATTACAGATCTCAAAAAGAATTTGACAGCAGAGAATTCACCCGTAGTTGTGTTTGGAGGGTCTTACGGTGGAAGTAAGTGTGTTTGAGTTTCAAAATGCATTGATGAAACCCTGTATATTTGTGTACTTAAAACCTAAATGGGTTTGCAGTGTTAGCGGCGTGGTTCAGACTGAAATACCCACACATTGCAATTGGGGCATTGGCATCCTCGGCTCCCATTTTGGCTTTCGATTTGATCGTTCCTCCAGATGGTTTCAACAACATCGTCTCAAACGACTTTAGGGTATTACCATTTTTTCCCTTGTAATGTATTTCTGTGTTTGAACTTTCTCCTGTTTCATCAGGTTTTCACAGCTATATTTATATCTCATTAATAAATTTCGACCAATAAAAATATAGGACAATTATTTGTTTATTTTGGTGGAGATAAGATGTGAAATTATTTATTTATTTTTGGTGAAGATGAGATGTGAAATTAGTACTTATTGTTTTACCATAAAAACATGTAATGTTTCTTTATAATCTCACTGTTTATAAGATAAAAACTGAAAGATTCCTTTATGTTTATGTTTGTGATCTATCATTAAGATAAACACAAATAATTACACTTGGATGATGGATCTATCTAATAGGCTCATCATCATATACAGCTTTGGGGAAATGGCTTTAACTTCAGATTTTTTGTTTGGGTAAAGTGTTCAATGGTTTTAACTCTCTCTTTTCTTTTCTTTTTTAAGGTGAGTAGAGTGAAATGGCTTTAACTTCTGTTTTTTTTGGGTTTTGTTTGGTAGAGTGAAAGCGAAAATTGTTTCAATGTAATAAAGAAGTCGTGGAAAATATTGGAGGAGATGTCATCAACTCCAAGCGGCAGAAAATCTCTCAAAGAATCATTTAGACTTTGCAAGTAAAACCACAGAATCTTTGTACAATATTTTCTACTATTTCTTTCTTTGTTCTCATAGAAAATTGTTGGCATTGGTTCAGAGATAGTGATGTTGATAGTGTGGAAGGGTGGCTGAGTGAAGCTTACTTTGAAGCTGCAGAAACAGATTATCCAACACCTGCTGACTTTATTCAAAATTTGCCAGCCTATCCAGTGAAACAAGTAATGGAATTTCATACCCTTTTATCATCGTTACAGTCTTTATTGAAAAAGCAAACTATACATATGCATACGAATGGAGAAGTTATATTTAAAATCTAATCTTAGACTCAGAAATCAATGAATGATTATGATGTAATATTTTCCCATCCTCACCCCCATGTTGGATGTTAGGCAAAATCTTCCACAATTTTAATAAAGGTTTTGTAGTCACTATTTTGTGGACTCTGAAAATTTAATGTTTTTAATGATTCTCTTGTTTATGTAGATGTGCAAGGCAATAGACAATATATCTGGCGGGACTGACATCCTAAGCCAATTATATGGAGCAGCAAACATCTTTTATAACTACACGGGAAACATGAGTTGCTTTGATTTGGGATTCAGTGATCCCCATGGAGAGCGTGGTTGGAGTTTTCAGGTTTAATATTTTTTTATTATTTAATTACACAATTGTTTGAAATGATTTTTTTGGGTGAGCAGTGTGTAAAGGGAGTGTTTCATTGTTGGGGTGTAGGCTTCTACAGAGATACTAATGCCAATGAGCAATGATCCAATAAAAAGCATGTTTCCTGGATCAAGATTCAACTACACAGGGATGATGCAAAACACATGGATCACCACTGAATTTGGTGGTCATGTAAGTGCAATCTAATGATAATTAGAATGAAGTGTATCATATTAAGAATGTACCTACATACAACTATGACGAGATTTTACTTTTCAACATTTTGAGTTTCCTTCAAGACCTCTCTCGAAAAAATTATATGCGTTATTATATATTACTTATATATATGCATTGCAGAATATCAAAAGGGTGCTGAAGCGATTTGGAAGCAACATAATATTTTTTAATGGATTGAGAGATCCTTGGAGCAATGGAGGGTGAGATACAACCTTATTTACTAGGTGTTTTTGAATTAGTAGATGTTAAGTTGTCCTTCAATTCTATTTTTTAAATACAAATATGTGTGAATGTTAATGAACATTGTTTTTTGAATTTATATTGTAGGGTATTAGAAGATATAAATGAAAGTATTGTGGCAATCATTGCTAAAGAAGGTATGCTTGAATTCAATTTCATTTATTTGATGAAAGAGAGAAATATTTGGCTTTTAGCATTATCAACTTATATTTAGAAGCAATGAATTGTAGGGGCACATCATGTAGATCTTAGATTTGCAACTAAGGAGGATCCAAAATGGCTTGTACATGTTCGAAAGATGGAGATTGGAATAATCAAAAGGTGGCTAATGCAATATTACTTGGATCTTCATACAATTTAGAAATTTTGTTAAAGACCAATTAAGAACTTATGGTACATACATATCCTTGTCAAAATTAATAATTTTTTTCAACCTTTTGATGCTTAAATTTATTTTATTTTATATAGAACTTAATTGTTTCAAACATAGGAATCACTTTTGAGTACAACTATTTTATTAAAGTGGAAGATGATTTTTTAGTTCATCCATGTTAGAACATAATGTTATTAGGGGTCATACCCTTATAACATTTATATATTGTTCTAATATAAGGTTATAAAACCTTATGTTTATTATATGATTTATAAAGCATATACCATTTAATAATTAATAATCTAATAACTATTAGATTATTAATTATTTACAAATGGTTTCTTTGAATAGGTATGCTTAATACCCCTTTAGATATTTTGTCATCCCTTCTTCTAAATTTATGGAGGTTCTCTCTCATTTGAGAGGTAAGGGAACTTGAAGATTTATAGTAAATTCTATCACTATGCATAGGAGGTATTATTGACCATGTGGATGTAAGTAGAGGAGTGTCGCTAGGTTCAGTCTATTTTTTAATAGACTATTTTTTGTAAGTGTTTTATAAAAAAATGATGTTTTATGTGTTTTTTTTATTCGGAAGGGTTTTCTCCATGTATATGTTTTGTAATGTGTTAAATCTATGCTTGTATAATTCTCATTTTATTTATAATGATTAGTATCCTAAGATCCTAATTTCTAACATTCCAAAATAAATTTGGATTTCTATTCATATTCTAAATAAAAATAAATACATGCTCAATTTAACTCTTAAATTTAGTTTGGTTAGAGTGGAATCATGGATGTGGTCATACAAATGTAAGCGATCATCAAAGTCTACCTAAAATAATATAACAAATTAATGATCATAATAGACAATGTGTTGTATCATCACAATCATAATTAAAACATAATAAAAATAGTTTTATGAGGCAAAAAGAACAAATATACCAACTACCTAGTAATTATTGATTAATCAAAGGCCATTTTCCCTAAATTACATTAATTAGTTCATTGATATCAAAGCACTTGTACCTATGCCAAACCTAACTTCTTTATTTATTCTTCACATTGTCTAGGTTGAGTGGGTGATATGGCTAAGGATACTAATGCAATCAAGGATATGGAATCTAATGAAGGATATCTTTCTCCTTATAGTAAGACCACACAAAACTAGTTATAATAATCTAGTAAGGTCCCTAAGACACCAAGGAAACTAAATTTGAAGAATCTCTAAAGAGATCCAACTTGACATAGAAAGTGTACTCAACTAGTCATTAAATAGGACCACACAAGCCATTTTTTTAACTAATTTTAGAAATTAATTAAATGCTTTTATTTACTAAATTTTGATAGACCATGAACACTCCAATTTACTAATTTAAATTAGAAATGAATCTTAAACCATTTACTCTTAAACTGGTTGATTTTATATATAAATTGTGAACACCAAACATGTTGATTTTCTTACCATCAAAGGATAACATTGCATACTAGTGAATAGGGGAAATTTGGACAACATCCCCCTTACAAAATTGATGTTTCTCTGATCTAATCCCACACAATATTAGATCTAAAATATAAATTAACATTTACATGGAATCTAGGTAGCTCTATGCTAATACTAGATCCAACAAATGACTTTGAACTTCTCACTTGGGATCCAAATCTATAAATGACATCTCCAATTCCTTATTTCATCTTCAACCTACAATAAAATAACTTGAAAGCCAAATTCAATAATCTCCCTTCACCTATTTTGAACAATATCTTTAATAGGGCATTGCAAATGAGAAGCTTTCTAAGGAGTTTCCAAGAAATAACAAGAGAGAAAGTAGGAGAAAAATAGAAGCTCCACCCTCAATGTGGCATTAATTCCAAATGCAAGAGATGAATTAGGAGTTGAAATCTTACAAAAAGTCATGAGTGGTGTCATTCTCAAAGAGGAGTCAAATTTGACACTTGCAAGACTCAAACATGGCTCATGCAATCTAGCAACTAATCATGAAAGACTTAAACAAACATGACTTGTAAAATTCTTCCTAGTTACAAATCCTCCTTCACATGGGTGCACCAATTGGAGATCTAAGCATGGAAACAAGGATGGCACATGCAAACTATAGCTCCCTCCAACACAAACTCCATAGACCTCTCTTTCCAAGCATTTGAATTGCAAGTGAACAACTTATGTGGCAAGTGGAGTACTCCACATTTATAGGGAACCATGTTGAGAGAGAAAAATGATTTTAACTTGAATTTGATCTATCTCCACACCAAATAGTCCAAGAACTAAATCCAACAAATTCATTGAATTTTTTGTTGATGTCATTTGCTCAACTTCTCAAGATGCTTGCATTAGACACCCAAGCTAAGAATGTATTTGAGCTCCCATTCACATGGTGGTTTGTAATGTTAGGCCTCCTTTTGTCTCTTCTACCTTCTAGCTAGGCCATGTACCATCCTTCTCTACCAAGTTTCACTCTCAACTTCTACTCATCTTGTAGATCTATAATGTGTACCACAATCCATCCTCCTCCAACTGCTTCTCTACTTCCTATCATTGATGAATTACTCATACCTAAATTCCTTTACCTCTATAAGTTGTTCATCACATATGCAATGTTTTTATAAAACATCTACTCCTATGTCCATAACCCATGATAAATCTAGACCCAGTTTGTGAAACATGATCTTATCATCAAATCCATTCATGATTTTGTTTAGCATTTCCTCCTAATGTCAAAAATAGTCGTCCATGCTCATTTCAATTTACAAGATGGAGTCAAACAAGTCACCCATTAGTTCTTCTTCACTTTTTTGTCCACCCTCAACCAAGTTTTCCTCTTCCTCATTAGCAACCATCTCAGGTCATATAACTACAACTTCTACACTTTGTGTACCATATTAAGGTACTCCTCCTCATATGTATTTCCATGCTCTACTATCAATTAATCACAAGCATGATCAATTTTTAGTAACTTAACATTGGAAATGTCTATCCAACAATCTTGATGCATGGGTAAGTGCAAGAAGATGAGTTCACTTTTTGGTCAAAAAGTGGAAGTGTTTTTCCTATTTTTCAAATTTTGTCATACTTGGAGTGACAATTTGAAGCACTTGCACATAGAATATTAAGATGATGTAAAAATAAGAAATGTAGGATTTTGTTTCTAATTTTCAAATATGTATTTTTTTCTAATACCCAGATGATGCAAGTTGGCTTTTTATTGGATGTACAAAAAGTGGCTTTTTTAAAGTCCCCTATTTTTTGCAAAAGCATGCATGTGTACGACCAACATAATTTGACCTAAATTAATGTATTTTTCTAATTCCTTTTGTGGAAAGATTCTCAGGATGTTGAATTTTGGTCAGGACTTTTTTGTAATTTTTTGATAAATGTATTTTTTATTAATTTTTTAATGGCCCTAATTAGTGTTTTTAAAACCCCTCATGTAGAGAATGATGTCTAGTTTAATCAGACATAATTTTTTTTTCAAGAAACTTTCAAAATCAAAAGTTATTAAAAAAATAGTAACCTATGTTATTTCAAGTTTATGAGTTAGTTTGTTTGGAAAATAAATAATAAATAGAAAATTATGTTCAATAGTAGAAAAAATATATATTTGAAAACTAGACTTTCAGATCTATAATGGGTTTTAATTTCGTTAAAATATTCTGAAAAAAAAGTCGTTAGCCATAGTGGTGAAACTAGTTTTTTCTCTTATTGTTTTCATGGTCTACTAGTTGCAGGTCCAAAGCTAAGGCTTGGTTTTCCAAGCCTAAAACCAATGCAAATTGGTGGCTTTGAAATTTCAAAATTTTAGAAATGGGTACCTATTTCTAAAAAATAAAAAAATTAGCCATAGGCATGTAAAAAAAATAAAAAAATACTTTTTGAAAATGGGTACCCGTTTTGCTTCAAGAGCCCGATCGTAAACGGGCACCTGTTTTTTCAAAAACGGGTACCCATTCCAAGCGGCATTTTTCATCCGCAAGAGACTTCCACGAAATGTATACCCAACTTCTTGCTTTAACTCGCATATTTGATTGTATTTACTAATAAATTAAATTTTCAAATCATGTTATATTTTAATTTTTAATTAATTAATAAATATGGTCAAATGTGCATCTAGAATGCTAGATAGACAATACACTAAACCTCCATGTCCTCTAAAGGAAACAACACTATTCAATTTTCTCTACTAGATTGTTTCTCCATATATTCCACAAGTTGCACACCTTCTCCCTTCTCATCAAGTCCATTTGGCAAAGTTTCCATCACATTCATCTCTTCTAGCTCTGGGAATGTGACCTTTTGCTTCTCCTACTCAATCTTCCACCATCAATATGCTTGGATACCTTAGAATTTCATCCAATTACTTCTGCTTCATAAGTTCTTTTAACCTACCATCCCTTCTCATGTTAATTCCAAGTCTTTTCCCATTAATAGCATCCAACCTTGATCTCAATAGGTTCATTTTCTTAAGAGATTTTTCTAAACAAGTCCTCTTTATCCTCTCCATAAATGCAAGTCTCACAGCCCTCCTCAATCACACTTTAGTTCTACATTCAGAAGATACTTGTTACAAATACCCACACACCCACAAACAAATGCATAACCTATCCATTTAAACAAACACACACCCTTTGAGTCATAGAGTCTAACCAACTTTAATAACATTTAATGTAGTCAAGGATAGGGTGCCCAATGAAATGTATCCTTCTCCTTCTACCAAGACCACATTGATACTACTTAAAATATTCCAATAAGGTCCCTAACAAAACAAGGAACATTAATTTGAATACTCTCTAAAGATATCCAACTCTACACAAAATTTACACTCAGCTAGTTGTTGAATAAGACCACATAAACCCTTTTTTTATTGATTTTGAAATTTATATTCTCTTTTTTACTATTTGTTGTTGGACCATGATTACTCTTATAATGCTCTAATTTACTATGTTAAATTAGGGATAAATATGAAACTATTTACTCTAAATTTGTTGATTTTATAGGCAAATTGTGAAAGATAAAAAGTTTTATTAGCATGAAAAAACATTACATGATAGTCACCTATGGAACTTTGAATAGAATATTCCCTTAGAAAATTTATTTTTCTCTAATCTAAACCCCTACAAGAGTATGTTTGAAAAATAAATTAACAATTACATAGAAACTAGGTTTCCCTATGCTAACACTAACTACATCCAATGACTCTAAACTTCTCCCTTGGGATCCATATCTACAAAAGACATCTCCAATTCCTTTTTTCACCTTCAAAATAGAACAAAATAATATGGAATACAACTTCCATAAGCTCCATTCATCCTTTTTTATCAGCATCTTTAATAGTGCATCAAATATGTGAAGCTTTGAGTTTCCAAGAAAGACGAAGAGTGAAAGTAGGAGAGAAAATAGGATCTCCTCCATCAATGTCACAACCAACTACTCCTTCACATGGGTGCACCAATTGGGGATCGAAGCATGCAAACAAGGGCGACACATGCAAATTGTGTCTTCCTCCAAGATTTTAATTCCACAAACCCTTATTTCTAAGTAGTTGAATTGCAATTCAATGCCTTATGTGGCAAGTGGAGTCCTCCATATATCTAGGTTGCCATTTTGAGAGGAAAAGTAATTTATATTTATATTTGATAGTCCTTGTCTACACTTAAGAAGCCAAGAGTGAAAGCCAACAAAAAATGAAAATAGCTATTTTTCTAGTTGATAATTGCTTAATTCACCAAGATGCTCCTTCATTAGACACTTGAAGTAAGAAAGAATGTGAAATTCAAGATTTGCTCACATGGTGGTTTGTAATTTCAAGGCCTCCTCCCTTTATCTCTTCTAGCTGAACATGCTAAGCCATTTTCTATCCTTCTCTTCAAGTTCCAATCTCCACTTCTACTACTCTTTTAGATCTATGTCTACCATAATCCATCCTCACCTAATTGTAGTCTCCTCTACTTGGACTCTCACTATATAATTCCTTGTACCTACTTTTGATTACCTCCATTTGTTTCTTATCACATCTACAATGTTTCTATATAACATGCACTTGTATTTGAACCATAATCCATGTTGACTCTAAATCCACACTGTGAAACATGATATGATTATTAACTCCATTCAAGAGTATATTTAGAAATTCCTCCTCATGTGAAAAATATTCCTCCATGCTTAACTCAAGTTGCATAATGGAATCAAATAAGTCACTAATTGGTTCTTTTCACTTTTTTGACCACCCTTGATCAATACTCTCTCTTCCTCATTGGAAATAATCTCAAGTCCTATATTTGCAATTCCTACAAGTTGTACCATCTTAAATTACTCCTCCTCATATGCATTCCCATTCTCTAATGTTAGTTTATGACAAGAATCAATATGCACAAACTCTACCTCCATGCCCTAAAAAAATAGACCACTATTAAATTTTATCAACTAGATTATTTCTCCATATCCTCTATCATGAGAATCTCCTCTTTAACAAGATAGATGCCTCCTCCATGATTTTCCTCAAGTTTATTTAGAAAGGTTTCCATGACACTAATCTCTTTCAGAGGTAATAGATGATCCTCTTCTTTTACTCAATCATGAACCATCAAGTTATGCTTGGACATCGTAAAATTTCATCCAATTGTACTTTTGATTAAAATGTTCTAACCTCTCATCCCTTCTCTTATTAATGCCAACACTCTTCCCATTCACAACATCGAACCTTGCTCTCAATAGGTTCATCTTCTCTAGATATTTTTCCAAACAAGCTCTCTTTATTCTCTCCATAATTGTAATTTGAAAAGACCACTCTAGTTCTCTTTTTAGAAGACATCTTGAATAAACTACTCACATACAAGCCAATGGCTAACCTATTCCATTATACAACACACACCCTTTCACTCATAGAATCTAAACAACTTTGATATCATTTGATGTATTCAAGGATAGGGAACCCAATTAAGGGTAGTCTTCTCCTTATAGCAAGATCACATAATGTTTTTGATTAAAGGGTACAAAACAAGTTTTGAAATGACCTAGAACCTTAGATGAAAACAAAAAAGATATTGTTAAAAAATAGTAGAACAACAAAAAAGCTACCTAGAACTACAAATGTAAATTCTAAAAGACCCTACACTATACTAAAACTTGACCTAGCAATCTACACACCCTTAACCTAGGTATGGAATTCTGAAACAAATTTAGGAAGAAACTTCTTCCTCCTTAGACCAATAATCCATGAAACAAGATGACCAATATACTCAAAGTAGGAAGACAGGGAGGGCACTCTGCCACTAGAACCATGAGATGAGTAGGGGAGGATTGACAATGTTTGATAGGAGAAGCCATGATCCAGATGGGTTTAATTATCTATGAATTAGAGGTAGGTGGACTAGACCTATCAACAACAAGAGCCAAGGAGTCATCTACCATCAAAGGGATGGAATCAATACCTATAGGTGAAACCTAAGAATGACTAGATGAGGGTCATGCAACAAGACTTGAAGGTTCCAAACTAGCATTGGATGTAGTCAGTGAAGGCATGATAGGAGTAGGATGCTTTGACAAAGAGTCAACATCATCAAGATCAACAATAAGGTGGCGGGGATGAGAATTTTTCCACTAAGAAGTTAAGCCCAAGGCCTTATGGCAAGGGAATTCTAAAGCCAAGTGTCCTGTAGCAAAGCACCACCACTAACATTGGAAATGGAGGCTCTCGTAATCAAGAAGCTAGACCCAAGACCAATCTACAACCTATAGGAAAATGTCCACAAAAAGGAGCTTGGAAATATTGATGTCCACCAAAATGTGAGCATAGGTTGTGTGAGGGAAAACTGTAGTCATAGAATATACCTTTAGAAAATACCCCAAAGTATTTCTAATAGCCTCATAACTTGAATCACACCAAAAATGGAGAGGGAAGTTAGGTAGACAGATCCAAATAGACATGATATTGAAAGACTCAATGAGAGGGTTGAAGGAGGAAAACTAGGTCTTAAGAATAAGAGAATTCTAGCCCCACAACTACAACCAAACATACATCATGTTGCATCCCTTTAAGAGGTTGAATCGAAATCCATGATAAAGAATCCCTTGGAACATGGGTAAATCTCAAGTTTTTTCTTAGTAAGATGTCATAAATTCTTAGAAATCCACTGATGCAAATTAGGGAGACATGACCATAGTTTATTAAATTAACACATTAGCCCATTCTTAGAAAAATATACCTCATTTTAAATCACATCTACCTAAGAACTACAATAGGGGAAGATTGGGCAAAAAGGAAAGGCACAATCTTACCACGTGTAGGAGGGCAAGATTTAGTCACAAGAATTGACCCACTACACATAATCACTGCAAATGTATCATGAAAGATTCCAATTATAGTTGAATGAAACTGCTAGGTGAGCTTATGGCTTTTAAACTATTGCCTCTCCCTCCATGGCTAGGAGTGATGCCCATAGAATTGTAGGGCCCAGCATCAGTCATTTCATCAAGTGGTTAAGTAAGTGGAGAAACCCCAAAATTATACAAAGAGACCCCATTGTTTGAGAGAGGGTCAAAGTAGGGCTAACAACATCAACAAAATTAATGCCAGTAGAAAAAGGGGCCACCACATTGTCATAACCTATAAAATAGGCATTGCATATGAGACTTCCATTTAGATGCAAATCAAACCCAGAGAGAGGCACCTTGTGATCAAGAGAACCACCACTACCTTGAGTAGCAAGAGAGAGAGAGAGAGAGACCGAAGGATAGGCAGAAATTCTTCCAACGAATAAAGATCAGGGGCCTTAGGTGTAGGAATGAGTGTGAGTGTCATTGATGCATCCATTTTAAAATCCCCTTGTTTTGATGAAAACCAAGTGTTTATTTTACAAGGCCACATAATATTACTTTTATAATAGTTTACAAGGTATTGATTTTAGAAATTAATTAAATGCTCTTTTTTAATGACTTTTGAAAAACTATGAACAATCTTAGAACACTCCAAATTATTGATTTATATTTTAAATAAATCTAAAACTCTTTACTCTTAAACTTGTTGATTTTATATGAAAATTATGAGCACCAAAAATGTTGAATTTAATACCATGAAAATATAACATTACATAATAGTGACATGTGGAAATTTGGAAAACATAGAAGGGTGAAAGTTCAAAGTTGTGGCACACTTTTATAAAAGAAATGTCCAATATTGATCTAACTTTTTAACTTGAATCACTATATTTAGTAACATATATGTTTTAAATTTTGAAATAATGTAAACTAATTAAATGTAGATTTTTCATGTATTTTATGTTTGTATTTTTTTAAATAAAAATCATTTGAATGTGTTTTATTTATAAAATTGACACTATTATTTATTTGATAAAATGTTGAAAAATAAGGTTAAGTAGGACGTTGCTCTTTATATAGTAAATTTCATTTCTTTCCTTCAATTTATTTTTTGGTATTTATAACTTGAACCTTTAGTGCATGGATTAATTTCTTCCCCATATATATATATATATTGTAAGTTGCATATAATGAAAGCAAAACTATTTCAATGGGGCACAACTTTTTGTCTTAAATATTTATCCAAAATAGAAAAAAAGTATATCATCTCGACATGGAATCTCTCCTCTAGTGAATCATATTTTTGAATTTTTTTAATAAACTTTAGTATTTTTCTTTAGAGAACAATCAATATTATATTTTGGTGTTGATGACCTACTTTTTGTAAAAATAAAAAAGAAAATATAAACACTAATTAAAATATTTTAAAAATTATATTTTTACAAACTACACTTATAAATTTGCAAAAAGATATTTTTAGATTTGAAAAAATTATTTACATAAGTAGGAGTTAGGCATGTGCAGAAAGATGGGGGACCAAAAAATGGCCAAAACCATTTTTTGGTCCAAACAAGCCATAACGCAAGCGCGTTATAATGTGCTCGTGTTTTATAGTAGTTAAAATGTGAATCCTTGAACTTCCTTCACTCTCTAGAGTAGGGTCATGTCTAGGAAGAGACCAGTGGTATATACATAAAACAAACATTTAAATATAAGTTGCTATTTACCTTTCTTATACTTTAAGTTATATCTTCTGTATATACTGGTAGAATGTTTGAGTGGTTTCATATCTATATAAATTAAATTGTAGATTCTATCTAATTTGGAGGATCCCTTAGATTTTAGACTTAGTCAAATTTTTTAGGGTTTTAAGGTTTTAGACTTAGCCAAATTTAGGGGTTCAACAACATACATCAGGATAAAGGCATAGGGACCCCTTAAACCTCTATCTCTTTATCTATCTATTGTCCCTCCCTCTCTCCCTCCCTTCCTCCCTCCCTCTCTCCAACCCTATCTTTATATCTCTCCCTCCCTCTCTATATCTCTCCGCCCCTCTCTCTCTGTCCCACTTTCTATATTTTCCATCTCTCCCAAGCTATCTCTTTCTATCTCTCCTTCTCTCTCCCTCTCCCTCTCCCTCTCTCTCCCTCTCCCTCTCCCTCTCTCTATCTCTTTCTATCTCTCCCCCTCTCCCTCTCCATATCCCTCTCTCTATGTCTCCCTCTCTTTATCTCTGTATGTACCCCTCTCTCTCTATCTCTCTATGTATCCCTCTTTATCTCTCTCTATTTCTTCCTCTCCCCTACCTCTTTCTATGTCTCCCTCTTGCTAACTCTATATCTCTATCTCTCTATATCTTTCCCTCTCTTGTCACACCCTATTTTAAAACTAACATAATTATCAATTTATTTCAAGAAGACAGATGGATAGTTAGTGAAATTAATATGAGGAAAGTAATGTGATGTTAGAATATAAAATGAATTTGAATTATATTATATTTATAAGAATGACTGTTTATGACATCATTAATGTCCACATGATTAAATAATGTGATAGACTAACTACCGTTGTGTGACTAAGGTGGATGCAGGAACAATATTTTTTCACTCCAAGAAGAGGAGATAGAGTATCACCATGAAGAGGGTGCTCGATCACATGAATATAGTGATCCTTGTACTATTTGGGAATACATACACACAATCACATTAGAAGTTAAGTCAGTTTTGGAGGAAGTCTTATTCTTTATGTGGTTGGTTGCCTCAGTAATATTTTAAACATTGTGATCATTCCATACTTGATTTATATTGTTGTCGTCATGTCGATGGCTTAATCTTCTATGTCAACAGTTAGTAAGGTAGTGTACACATTTGAATGTTGAGTCAACATGAGTAATTGACCAGACAAGTCAAATTTTGTTGTTAAGGTCTAAGTTGACTTTGTAAGATTCCATCGTCAATAATTATGCTCGTGAATAAGCATAATTAAAGCATTTGATAGAATGCATTAGTGACATCTATAAAGTAGGTGTACTATTGTTTATTATTTTAATCTTAGTTATGGTTAAAAATAACATCTAGTTTGAGAAAGAGTAAAGTCTATGGTAGATAGACTTCCATCATATTTCTCCCTAGATGCTTGAAGGAGTGGGGAGGAGAAGTAGCTCCATACTCCCCTTTTTCAGCATGTGAGGCCGTGGATCGCTGAGGGAATAGAGGGAAGATATTAATTATGTAATTGCATAATCGATGGTAGTGGGGAGAGAAGATAAAATAGTATTCTCTCTTGCATATAGTAAGGCGAAGAAAGTAAAGAAGTGTGGTGGATCTATATATTGGAGAAGCAAGAAGAAGGAAACAAAAGCTGAGTATCGGTTCTTCTTGTTTAGCATTGTTGGGAAACGAGGTGTCTCAACCTCGCTGCACATTTCCTATTGTAGTTATTTTTATTTAATATTTTCCTACAGCTGTTACACATTGTCGGTGCTTTGAAAATTAATTTTTTAGGCGTCAAAAGATGCCCACGTGATGGTATATTATGGAAGGCCTATTTTTAGGCATATTATGATAGATTCTATGACATCTGTAAGGGTCAGAAATAGGGGCTTTCATTTTGGACGTGAGAGCTTATTTTGGGATTGGAATCTTGGCTGAGAAGCCTCGCACATGGTTTTGTAAAACCACAGGTGGTTTCTTGTATAGCTAGAAGTCTATAAATTGGAGGCTTGAGGAGTTGTTTGTATAGTGTGAGTTTGCAGGTATTGTTATGCTGTCGGAATGCTACCAGAATTCTTCTAGAGTTGTTTATTGGTGATACTCCTATAATAAATTTTCTCTACAAGTGTATGTAATCTTGTTATTGGATTTGGAATACATTGAACAGGATTTTGGAGTGGGGTTTTTCACCCGAAAGGGTTTTCCCCACATATATCTGGTGTTTTGTGTTTTATTATTTATTTCATGCTTTGAATGTGTTGCTAGAATTTCTGTAACTGTTAGATCAGATTTTAAAAGTTTTGCATAATATCTCTCCTTAAGATTGGCGTAGGAAGTTGTTTCCACTACTTTAACTTCCTTACAAGTGGTATCAGAGCCTGATCACCTTTGTTTTCAGTTGTGGGTTGTTGGATTTTTCGTGCTAATCAAGGTTTGAGTGGGAGCTTGTGCAGAGGATACTTTATGATCTTGTTGCAGGCTTTTTCAGATGGCAAGCACATCTGGGAGGATTGAGGTAGAGAAGTTTTCTGGCATGAACTTTGAAATATGGAAGCTGAAGATGGAAGATCTGTTGATTGATCGAGATCTATGAGATGGAGTGGATGAAAATGTCCATAGGCCTGTGGATCCAAATTTGGCTAGAAAGTATGATGTAATGGATAGAAAAGCTAAAGGTCTTGTAAGATTGTGCCTTGCAGATTTGATTATGATAAATGTCCACAAAGAACCCACTTCAAAGAAGCTTTGGAAGAAGTTGGGTGAGATATATCAAGCTAAATCTCTAGTGAATAAGATTTTCTTGAGGAAGAAGTTGTATTCCTTGAGAATGGAAGAAGGTGGATGAATTTCTGAGCATCTAGAAACATTCAATATTTTGGTGACTTAGTTGACCTCAGTTGGGGTTAAAATGGATGAGGAAGAAAAGTGCCAAATTTTGCTGAGTTTGCTGCCAGACTAATGGGACAACCTAGTTATGGCTATTGGGAGCACTGCAATCGTCTTGACAATGGAGGATGTTGTTGGTTATCTACTTTCTGAAGAGATGAGAAGGAAGGTATCTTTGAATGCCAAAGAGGCTTTGAGTGTTCGAGGAAGACAAAAAGAACGAGGCAAAGATGAGAAGCAGTGTGGCTGTTCCAAGTCCAAGAATAAGGGGAGATCAAAATCCCCTGGTAAGTCCAAGGCAATATGCTGGAACTATGGCAAATCTAGACACTTTCGAAAGGAATGTAAAGAAGAGAAGAAAAAGAAGAAGCAAGATTTTGACTCTGAGTCTGAAAAGGAAGATGGAGATGCCTTTATTGTATCCTTGGCCACTCGTGTAGGTGATAATGCATGGTTGATAGACTCAGGTGCATCTTTCCACATGACTCCTAACAGAAACTGGTTTAGTAAGTATGAAAACTATAATGGTGGTAAGATGTATTTGGGTGATAATTCTTTCCTTGACATTGTTGGCCATGGTAGTATTCATGCGAAATTTTCTGATGGTAGAGTTAGAAGATTTGATGGTGTCTTGCATATCCCAGGACTAGAAATAGATTTATTATCTGTTAGCAAGCTAATAGATGTGGGTGTGCATGTACAATTTTCTGAAGTAGGTGTCAAAATGGTGAGAGGTGCTATGGTGATAGCAAGAGGAAGCAGATTGGGTACATTATACCAACTTGATGCATGCACGGTTGAGTGCAATAGCACTTCTGATAAAATTAAGCTAGAAACTACTTCATTGAAAAAAGAGATGGTTTCCTCTTCTGCAGATGGTCGTGGCTTCTGGGTACCCAAGGGTGCTTTGTCTACCGAATCAAAGTTGCCTGCAGATAAGACCATGTTATGGCACCAGAGACTTGGCCACATTGGAGAGAAGGGTTTGAAAGCTTTGAAAAATAAGAACCTTGTTGAAGGTTTGAATGATTGCAATCTAGAGTTTGATTTCTGTGAACATTGTATTTATGGAAAATAGAACCGCATTCAGTTTTACTCGTCTTCTCATAAGTCTTCATGTATTTTGGATCTAATACATTCGGATGTATTTGGTCCTGTTGATGTTACTTCTATTGGTAAATCAATTTATTATGTTACTTTCATTGATGATTTCAGTAGGAGAACATGGGTATATTTTTTAAAGAGTAAATCTGAAGTTTTCAGTCATTTTAAGGAGTTTAAGGCTATGGTAGAAACACAGAATGGAAAGAAAATTAAATGTTTGAGGATTGATAATGGTGGTGAGTACTGTTCTACAGATTTTGACAGATTTTGTACAGATTGAGGGATTAAAAGACAAAAGACAACTCCGTATTCTCCTCAGCAGAATGGAGTTGCTGAAAGAATGAACAGAACGTTGATGGAGAAGGCTAGGAGCATGTTGAGTGGAGCTGGTCTATAACAAATGTTTTGGGCTGAAGCTGTTGCCACTGCTTGTTATTTGATAAATAGATCTCCTACATCAGCGCTTGTTGATAAAATGCCAATGGAGGCATGGTCAGGGAAAAAGCCTTCACTTAGACATCTGAGAGTTTTTGGTTGTGAGGCATATGCACATGTGCCTAAGGAGAAGAGAACAAAGTTGGATTCTAAGGCTGTCAAATGTATCTTCATTGACTACAACTATGGTGTGAAAAGGTACAAGCTTTGGGACCCTGTTGCACATAAGGTAATTCATCCTAGAAGTGTTATTTTTAGAGAAATTAAATCTTCTCCTATTATTTTTTAGCCAGAACAGCATAAAAAAATTGAACAAAAAAAAGATGCGATTCAACTTCCTTCTATGCCTAAGGAAGATGAATCGAGGCCCCAAGATAGACAAGAAGTTGAGGAGAGCTTATCAAGCTCTAAATCTTCAAAAGAGGGTGAAGAGGAGGAAGAAGTGGAAGAACCTCCACCTCAGCTTGTTTGAAGGTCTACAAAGCATAGGCAACCACCTGAAAGGTATGGGTATTCACCTGATGATTGGAAGTGTATATTTGCTTTGAATACTAACATTGATGAACCAAGATCTCTACAAGAGGCTTTGGGTATGAATGATGCAGAGTCCTGGAAAGTTGCCATGGATGAAGAGATGGTAGCCCTTGAAAGAAATGATACATGGGACCTTGTACCTTTGCCTGAAGGACGTAAACCTGTTGGATGTAAATGGGTCTTTAAGAGAAAGATTGGTTTAGATGGAAATGTTGAAAAGTATAAGGCACGGTTGGTTGCGAAGGGATACTCTCAGGTTGAGGGTATTGATTACGGTGAGATCTTTTCTCCTATTACTAAAATGACATCCATTCAATTTTTATTATCAATTGCAGTAGCTTATGACCTAGAGGTTGAACAAATGGATGTGAAAACTACTTTCCTTCATGGTGATTTGGAGGAAGAAATCCATATGACACAACCAAATCACTATGTGGTGAAAGGTAAAAGCAAGTTGGTTTGTAAGTTAAAGAAATCTCTGTATGGCCTTAAACAAAGTCCTAGGATGTGGTACCAGAAATTTGATTCTTATGTGTTGAGTTTGGGATTTTTGTGGTCTAAATCTGATCACTGTGTATATTTTAAATCTGAGTTTGGGTGTTCTTTCTCATTATATGTCTAATCCTGGAAGAGTGCATTGGGATGTAGTTAAGAAGGTCTTCAGATATTTGCGGGGTATAACAGAGTACTCTATTTGTTTTCATGGTACAAGAGATCAACATTCCCTGAGTATTCATGGTTTTTTGGATTTAGACTGGGCTGGTGATGTCGATAGCAGAAGATCCACCAGTGCATGTGTTTTCTCTTAATGGTGGTGCAATCAGTTGGATGAGCAAGCGACAGGCTGTGGTTACTTTGTCCACTACTGAGGCAGAGTACATGGTAGCTACTCATGCCTGTAAAGAAGCCATTTGGCTGAAGCACTTGTGTTCAGATATTAGATTGAAATAGGGTGCAGTTACAGTTTATTGTGATAGTCAGAGTGCAATCTGCCTTGTGAAGAACCCAACTTTTCATGCCAGGACCAAACACATTGATGTTCAGTATCACTTCGTGAGAGATATGGTCGAGGATGGCAGGGTGAAACTGGAAAAGGTAGAGACTATGGCGAATGTTGTAGATGCATTAACTAAGCCCATGAGCACAACAAAATTTAGGTGGTATTTTGAGTCTATGGGCCTTTTGGCCCCTAGCAGTTGATCCATGATGATGTTATTCCCCTGGCCCTTGCAAGGTATTCAACAAGTGGGAGAATGTTGGGAAATGAGGTGTCTTAACCTTGTTGCACATTTCCCGTTATAGTTATTTTTATTTAATATTTTCCTACAGTTGTTACACATTGTTGGTGCTTTGAAAATTGATTTTTTAGGTGTCAAAAGATGCCCACATGATAGTATATTATGGAAGGCCTATTTTTAGGCATATTATGATAGATTCTATGACATCTGTAAGGGTAAAAAATAGGGGATTTCATTTTAGACGTGAGAGCTTATTTTGGGAATGGAATCTTGGCTGAGAAGCTTCGCACATGGTTTTGTAAAACCACAGGTGGTTTCTTGTATAGCCAGAAGTCTATAAATTGGAGGCTTGAGGAGTTGTTTGTATAGTGTGAGTTTGCAAGTATTGTTATGCTATCAGAATTCTTCCAGAGTTGTTTATTGGTGATACTCCTATAATAAACTTGCTCTGCAAATGTATGTAATCTTGTTATTGGATTTTGAATACATTGAGCAGGCTTTTGGAGTGTGGGGTTTTTCACCCGAAAGGGTTTTCCCCACGTATATCTAGTGTTTTGTGTTTTATTATTTATTTCATGCTTTGAATGTGTTGTTGGAATTTCTATAACTGTTAGATCAACTTTTAAAAGTTTTGCATAATATCTCTCCTCAAGATTGGCGTAGGAAGTTGTTTCCGCTACTTTAACTTCCTTACAAGCACTATAGGTAAGCTCACCATCCTTAATATACTGGCGCATAAATACTTTGATAACACAAGCTTATATCAGTGAGAAGCAAATAGATAAAGGTTTATAAATAAAACCTATTGTGTGTACCATAAGAGGCCGAATGTTTTAAATGTTATCATAGTAGACTATATTAAGATTTACATTACTATTGATATATACCTTCAACAAAGACTTGTGTCTGCATATTTATACCATATATTGAACAATAAACAAGATTTTTGTTATCTTTGAATACCTCTTAGAAGTGGAGAGTATCGTATATAAAGATTATGATAAATATATGTTATCCTTTGCTGTGAATAACAAACAAGTCTACGATTTGTGACATAGTTGTATGACTTAATTGTCAAGCAAAATGGCTATTATATATATTATATAAACCATTTAAGGTTATTCTCAAACAAACTCTGTAGAAAACATAAAGGTTGACTGTATGTATTGGCCAAACAATATTTACTAGCTATGCTTTGATTTAGTTGACCTGAGTAAGGTCAAATGCTAGTATGCTTAGTTGACTTGAGTAAAGGTCAGTATAAGTCATTCAATTTTATCTTTTCCCGTGATAAGAGTTCTTTAGTAAACTGTAGCAAATCGAGAGTCTTATTTCTTTTGTGTAAAACCAAGAAGTAACAACACTATGTTATCATAGTATCCTATCTAAGAGCTGTAGCTAACTGAAAAGGTAGGTATCATTGCCTTGAATGTTATTAAAATATTAAATCTATATATTAGTCAATGTCTTTGTTGTTTAAAAGCACTTGATATTTAGACTTCTTATTTTATTAATGTGCTAAAGAATTTAGTTTTCTATAGATGTTATCCTTTTAGGTAACTAAGAGTTATCACAAATTATCTTTATCCTAGTTTTAAAAAGGATTATTATTTATCTGAATCTAGGCTAAGAATAGCCACAAGATTGTCGTGTAATACACTCACTATGGCAATGAAAGGTCAATTTTCTATAGTTATTCATTGAGAATGAGACTATTTATTATTTGGAATTCTCTTTTGAATTACAAGAGGAAGCATATCCAATATGAAGGATTATGAAGTTATTGTTTTTATTCGACAAATTAGAAGTCAAATATATTCCTAGACTAAGACAGATAGTCTTTAATCGTCAAACCAATGACTTAATGTCATAATCTTGCTTAACATTATGAAAGAATACTAAATTTACCAATGAGCATGAAAATGGGTTGACAAGCCATTGAGTAGATGATAGGTCATCATAGACCCATGATTACAAGGATGCAAAGAGGGGCTCAATGTATGCTTCTTTTAAGTCACCTAAGCTCTCACCCTATACTTGTCTAGTCGACTAACAGAAAATGGTATATTTTATGTCTTTAAGACTGATATTGAATAAACAAGTCAAAGTGTGTTACTATATAATATTATTTACTAAATTATAAAAATGTTGTCTCCAAGTCAAGAAAAGAGTGAGTGAACATATGACTTTATTTATATGAAATTTTAGCCAAAGTAATGCAAAAGTCATTACTTGCATTGTCGGTTCACTGTGTACTAGACAACTGAACAATCAAAATGGGTTATACATAGCTAGAGCTAGACTAGCTCATTGTAAGTCTAATTGTTATTAGCTAGGACACTTCACTAGTTCTCAGATGGCACAAAGAATCAATTGATTCTCATTATCTATGTTAAGTGTGAAAAAAGAGAATGATAACAACTAGCATGCACACTAGATCAAATCCTCTTTCACAATAACATTCAAGGACAAGACCAAGCCAAATCACTACCAAATGGAGGTGGACATAGCTACAGATGTTGTGTTGAAAGTAAGGAATACTGAGAGGGGGGGTGAATTAGTATTCCACCAAACCACTTGTTAACTTGTTTATTAATCCATTTTCCAAAATTAATTACATGAGAGTAGAAAAAGCATAATAACAGCAACCATAAAGACATAACACATAGACACCATGATTTTTACGTGGAAAAACCAAAGAGGAAAAAACCATGGTGGTGTTACCTCACAATATATTATGATATATCAATACCAGATTACAAGAAGGCTCACTGCCCTATGAAGAAGTGTTCATTACACAAAGGCTTACTGCCAAGAGAAAAGAAGAAAGAAGAACGATTGGTTTGCTGCCAGAAGATGAACTGTTGTAAATGCATCTACCACATACTAGATCATAATTCCATTGAAGGTTCAATATAATGATTCAAAGGTCTTCATTTATTCTGCTCTGCTTCTCAACTTAACTACATGTAGTCTATGTTTTGTCCTTGTTCAACTTTTTCTGCTCTGCACTCTGCTCATAATCCTTCACACTTTGAATTCGCACACTTCATACTCACCAACAACACACCAACATCGAATTCCATTGAGTATATATATTCGCTACAAGATTTATCTCATAATCAGGTTGGCAAGCAAAACATAAACCATGTACACAAATACTACATCTTGTCAGCTTGAACTTGTGTACAATCTACAATGCGGACTTAAACAAACATACAAAAGTCTTCACATAGGTCAGCTTCAATCATACCATCACTTAGCTTTACTATTCAGACAATATAACTTCTCCGCATAAGAATCTAACTGTCTGTCAGCTTGTCTCTTCAGAACATGCTTGACCTACCCAACTGTCACACCAAAATTCTTACTGCGGAACAAAAGAAACTCAAGGAATCACATCAACCATTCCTCGTGCCTCATAGATCATATCTTACTAGCCGTAGGTCATGATGTCCTTATGTGGTGAAATGCGAAACTTAGAACTGACTCTTCTGCCTTGGTGAAGTACTGACAAACCAACTGCCAAATCTTGGAGTTTTGTAGACAATCTTCCAGATAACTGTAGACTTTGTAACTCATCAATTGTATGCTTCTGACACCTATCCATACTACCTCAAAACCACATACTAACACAATTACTTGTGGAGAGATGCGGACCAAAATACTTATGTACTTTGCATTGTTCCTAACTAAACTATGTTCACTTAGACTTAAACCAATCATAACTTGTCTTCCGGAAGTCATTAGGACTTATAATCCTAAACATAGTATTTCCCAACAATCCTGAATAACATATTTGAACCGCATACCTTGACCATCAACTACAGAGGAATACCACTTGAGTGTCTGCTACTAACTCTGTGTTATTGGTACTTAGCCATTCTGCCTTAGTCTTTTGTGTCTGAACCAGATCCTTGTATGCAGGCTGTTCCAAGTTGAGTTCCTAATCATCCTTAGCTCCATCATGCTTTGTTTGCTTTTTTGCCATCAATGACAACATTACCCAATCAGCAGTGTCTCTTGACTACGTTGCCAACAATCTCCCCCTTTGGCATTGATGGCAACACTCAGTAAAAAATATGTATCTGCTCCCCCTTACTCTATATTTCTTCTCCCCCTAAGATGTTTGCCCATTTTTCACTAGTCTTCTTCTCCCCCTTTGACATCAATGGCAAAGGTGTATGTACAAGAGTCAAAATGGGACCAAAACTACAAAAATCTTCATACTCTACCGCATATGTACACATACAAACTTCAACTCAATTTTTCGTCGGTGAAAGAATATCCTTATAGACAATCCTCAATTGTGTAATCTCTTCATCCCATTGATTCTTTGCCCTTTCCAAAATTTGAATGTGACCATTTATAAAAAAGACTAATTTTTCTGCCTTTTGTACATTTGAGGGTGTGCCAACTTGTGAAGCTACATGTGCTTCTGCAGCAAGATTTGTCATGATCTCAATTTTTAAGCTTAATACCCTTCTCGGCAAACACATTTTATTTTTAATTTCTTCTTGTCTGCTGAGCAAATTGCTTATGTTGTTCTGAATATTTTCAACTTGTGTTTCTATGCAGTTGATTGAGTCAACTACTGGATCAAAGGTCTCAGAAATATTTGTGAGTTGAAGCTCCATGCTTTTGATTTTCTCATCCATTTCCTTAGTAATTTCAAGCCAAGATAGACAAATTTTATATATTTCATAGGCTTCCTTGATTGCATTTATCATGTTCTTGATGCTGCTCTCTAATAGAATTTTGTCACTGTCTAACTTGGTTTTTGATATTGCTAATCTTTTGTCTTCATATTCCTTTTCAACCTTAATATCAATAGACTTTTCAAAGGATTCAAAATGAGTACTTCTAGAATTTATAAGACTTTTGAGATGAGCAGTTGATGATGTTGATATATCCTTCTGGTATGAGGGAATTAACTTCTCTAGAATGCTTGATGTCTCATTAATGAGTTCATTGTCCTGCAAATATGTTCTCAACATTTCTTCCTGAGCCTTAGCTTGCACTATTGATACTAATTTGAACTTTTCCACATGAGACATAGAAGCCAGATTTATTGCTCCTTGTAGAGTCTTGGGTGATTATGGAATCTGTACATTTTGTTGTTTTTCCAAAAACTTTCTAGCATAGTCAATTGAAATTTAGTCTACAGTAGTGTCTCTTCCTGCATATTCATCACTAAGTGTAACTTTCCTTCTTTTCTTTCCTTCTATTGGATTGAATTTCTCTACTTCTGTACTGGATGACATGCTTGTTCTTTTCTTGGGGCTGGATGCATGTTCTTCCTTTTCATCTTTCTTATCTTGTCTTTCTGGAGTGTTTGAGTTACATTTCACTAGAACATTTAAGGGTCTTGACTCTCCATCTTTGTTTTTTGCCTTGCTTGTTTGTTCATTAGAAATTTTCTCTGAGTGCTCATATTCCATAGACAATTCATTGAATGTTCCAAACCTGTCTTGTTTGAGATCTTTTGGTTTCTTCAGTAGTTCATCAGCTAATTTAGTTAGGATATCTTCTACAACTTCATATCCTAATGGAGGGACCCATGCAACTCTTTGTTCCACAGCTTCCATGAAGCATTTGTCTTTATTCACCATGAATACAATATCATTTTCATATTTCATCACTACTTTTTCAGGTATCTAGACCTAGATACCATTCTCTTTTGAAAGTTCATGAAGTATTCCCCCAAAATTTTATTTTGTTTGTCTATATTTCCCAAACTTTGCAAGTGAATTCTTATTTGAGTTTCCACTAGTGTATAATCAAGCTAGACAATGCTTCCCAAGCTGAGTAGCTCTGTTAGGAAGTAGAAGAGTAAACAGGTAATCAAAGTTACGTATTTGAATGGATAATTTGTCTCTTTTGTTCTTTTCAAGTTCTCCATTAATTCACTCTGGAGCAATTCACATAGATTATAATCTGTATTATTTTTGACCATATCATAAGATGAGTATATAGCTAATGTAGACACAAAATTTTCTATACGAGAAAAGTATATTTTGTATCCAATAATCATTGATGCAAATCTGATGGCTAGATCCTTGATATCATTTACTGTGAGAGATTTCTTATCAAATTTGGCCATTGTTAGTTGCATTACTAAATTGTTCTTTATTTTCTTTTCACCTAGAATCCTTCTGGAGGAACTCCTACCAATCACAGCTTTAATAGCTTCTTTGGTTATCATACATGGTTCATTGAGCCACAAAACCTCATCATGAATCCTGCTGACAATGAACCTAACCCATGTATCATTTGGGATCGAAGGAAAATCCTGTTGCAAGTATGTGCCTAATTGGTGTTGTCATTGATGTCAACATATTATTGTTGTCATTGGTGTCAACTGCATCTCATTCTATTACTTGTTTAGAAGACTTGTATGTTGAGGATATTGAGAAAATTAGCCTCTCCAGAAGAAACAAGTGAGTTACAGAGAAGTGTAGTATAGACAGTGAGTTGTATGCTGAAAAAAAGTCTGGTAAACTACTTCGCATTTATTCCTGCTTGAAGATCGTGGTCTGTGGATTGGAAGTAAGTTAGAGGTATGTCTGAGGATGCTACATTTTGGGTCTGAGCCATCTGCATGAAGATCTGAGTGAGTTGTGTTCACCAGAGTGAAACCTGCTCTTTCTGTAAGTTCAGTTGAG
Organism: Cunninghamia lanceolata; assembly: GCA_027924645.1. Lineage (NCBI taxonomy): Eukaryota > Viridiplantae > Streptophyta > Pinopsida > Cupressales > Cupressaceae > Cunninghamia > Cunninghamia lanceolata. The sequence continues at coordinate 9,744,455 of BSBN01001531.1, read as the reverse complement.
ATAGGAAGATAGTATTTGGCTCTACGTTCCTTTGCAATAAAGTATTTTGCTCTGTGGTTCTAGAGGGAAGTCTGGGATGATGATAAGTGCCTACAGTTGCAAATGTTCATGGTTTGGTGATGTGCAAGCTATCTTTCTTTTATGACAGTTGAAGACAGTGAAGCTCATGTGTTCCAGTGAGAAGATTCCTATGGATAAATTGGTTAAGGTTCGTGCGGTTACTCCTGATGATTATAGCATGCTTGTGGATATTTCCTAATCATGTTCCTATCTAGACTTAGGTCCATGTTAAGAAATTGAGATGGTGTGTGAAGATTTTTCCCAGATAACGTAGCGTGTAACCAGTCTTGGCCGACCTAGTTGATCCTAGTGATTATGGAGATCTCTGGAAGATTGTGGAAGAGGGTTGTGGTGTGGAAGATCATGTTTGACTCCCAACTAAGGCATGACATGATTCACATTTCATTCCCTTTGCATGATATTGCAATAGGTCAGGACCTATTTTGTAAATGTTTGTAATATCGACCTTGGAGATTGTTCCAATGGTTGATACTGACCTTGATGATCATTCCAAGGTTGATGTAGTGTATAAATACTTGTAGCTGAGTTGTGGAAAAGTTGTCCTTGAGCGAAAATGAGAATATATTAAGGAAGGACCAAAGGTAGAGCAGAGAAGAGGTAGAGGAAAGAAGAGGAAGAGCAAAGCAGAGGAAGAGTAGGGTAGAGGAAGAGCAGAGCTGAAAAATTGTTTATTCACAATAAAGAAAGGTGTTGATCATGACAGCACGAATCTGGCAGTAAGCCACCAATAAGGTTTAACAACCCTTATTGTAATCTTACTAGGTTTAGGGTTGAGGCAGTGAGCCTATTAGACCTAGTTGTTCTTCATGGTAGTAAGCTAGTATGTTTAGGCCCATATGGTGACCAAGCCTAAACATCACTATTTCAAGATTGCAATATATATTGAGAGTTAGTCCTCTCTGTGGTTTTTCCCCACCTTTGGGTTTTCCACATAAATTTGGTGTCTTTTGTGTTTGATGTTGCTTCTATGGTTAAAGTTTTTGATTTCCTGCTCTCATTGTTAAATCATAATAATTGTGGATAAGTGATGAAGGTTTAAATTGCAGAAAGTGTTTAAGTTTTGTGACAACTAATTCACCCCCCCTCTCAGTTGTCTGACGCATATCAACAATTGGTATTAGAGCCAAGTTCCTTGGAAGAAGTTTAATAGCTTGAGGAAGATCCAAAATATCTTACAAGAAGGAAGCACTGCATTTTGATGGAACTAATTATGTTCTCTGGAAGGCTCGTATGAAAAGCCATCTTCTTTCTCTTGGTGTTAAAGTTTGGAAAGCTGTAGAAATAAAATACACCATACCTAAAAATGGTCCGATGACTGAAGATGAAATCAAAGAATATGAGATATATAAAGGCAAGGGATGCTCTGCTAAGTTCATTAACTGATTCAATACTGAAGAAGGTGGTGGATCTTGAAACTGCGAATAAGGTATGGGAAAAGTTGAAAAATCTATATGGAGGAGATGATTCTATGAAGGAAGCCAAGTTACAAAGTCTAAAAGTGAAAATGAAAGCTTTAAAATGAACAATGATGAAAACATATCATCTTTTATGCAAAGAGTTGATGAACTTGTTACAGGGATAAAAGCCATAGGTGGAACTCTTGAAGAAAAGGAAATTGTTATGAAAATACTCAGATCTTTGCCTAAGTCCTACTGTCACAAGGTGTCCGCGATTAAAGAATTCATACAAGTAAAAATAGTTAACAGGGATCAGTTGCTTGGTAAGCTTACTACTTTTGAAATGAGGGAGTTAGATGATGCTCTACCAAAAGTTGAGACTTCCTTCAAAGCCAATACTCCTGAAAGTACTTCCAGATCAGAAAAGTATAAGGTAGAATCCGATGATGAGATAGATGAAGTTGAAGCCAACTTTATGGACAGGCTGCAAAGAGGATCTGGTAAGTATAAAGGAAAATTACCTTTTAAATGTTTTTCCTATGGTAAAGTAGGTCATTTTGGTTCCACTTGTCCTGAAAGGATTGAAAGAAATAGAAAAAGATATGAGAACATGCCTAAAAAGAAGTGTTATTATGTTGAAGATTTTGATGATGATGGAGTATCAGATAATGGTGAGCGAGATAATGCTAATACCTCTGTAAATGAATGCTTGTTCATTGCTATTAAGGAAGATCTTGTGTCTACTTATTCTTCTAGCTGTATGAAGGAAGAAAAATCAGTGGAAAGTGCTTTGGCTACTTAGGTCATTAAGGACAAAGATGAATGGGTTATTGATAGTGGTTTCTCTCACCACATGACTGGTGACAAAAGTAAGTTTGTAAGTTTGGAAAGATATGATGGTGGACTAGTTAGTTTTGGAGATGATACAGCTGGTAGGATTTATGGAAAAGAATCTATTTATTTTGATGACAAGCATAATAATAAAGATGTCTTGTATGTGAAAGGATTGAATCACAATCTTCTGAGTGTGGGTTAGATGTGTGACAAGGGCTATGACTTAAGATTCAGGAACAATGGATGCAAGATTAGGGAAAGCTCTAGAATAGTCATTGCAACTGGTAAGAAGACCAGAGGTAATATCTATCACTTGAAAGGAACTAAGAATTATTGCTTGTTGACTCAGATTGATGAGAGTTGGTTATGGCATAGAAGGTTTTGTCACATAAATTTTGATAATATTATGAAGATAAGTACTACACAGATTGTTAGAGATTTGCCTAATCTTGTGAAGCCTGCTAATCTGGTTTGCGAGGAGTGTCAATTTGGAAAACAGACAAGAACAAGTTTCAAAAGCAAGGATCAATCTGTTGGAGGACTGCTTGAGTTATTGCATATAGATTTGTGTGGACCTACTAGAGTAAGAAGTTTGCAAGGAGACAGGTATTTCATGCTTCTCATTGATGATTATTCTAGAATGACTTGGGTCACCTTTTTAAAAGAGAAAACTAAAACTCTAGATAAATTCAAGGCATTTAAGGCAATGGTTGAAAATGAGATGGATTTGAAAATCAAATGTTTGAGATCTAATAGAGGAGGAGAGTTCACATCAAATGAATTCAATTTCTTATGTGAAGAGCATTGAATAAAGAGACAACTATCTGTGCTAGAATTCCACAACAAAATGGAGTTGTTGAAAGGAAAAATAGAACAGTTCAAGAAGTTGCTAGAACCATGATGAAGGAAGCTCATCTTCCAGAAGCATATTGGAGAGAAGCAATTCACACTATAGTATATATCCTAAACAGAGTTCAAGTAAAAGGTAATAGTTCAAAAACTCCCTATGAATTGTGTCATGGTAGAGTTCCTACTGTGAAATATTTTATAGTTTTTGGTAGCAGATGTTATATCAAAAGAGAAGAAGATTTAGGCAAGTTTGATGCTAGATGTGATGAAGGAATCTTCCTTGGTTACTCCACCAAGAGCAAGGCCTACCAGTGCTATAATAAGAGGCTAAATGAAATCATTGAAAGTACAAATGTAAAAGTTGATGAGTGTAAGTAAAGGTCTTCAGAACCAAGTGGATATGAGTTAGATGATCCAGATGTTTCAGAAGTGGTGCGCCATGAAGACAACACAGATGAAGAAGAACAAGAGAGCCAGTAAGTGCTACCAAAACTCTAAGATATGTAAGAATTAGTCAGTCTAAAAATCAAATCATAGGAGACAAGAGCAAAGGGATCTTAACCAGAAGAAAAGATACAGAAGAACAAGTAATTTCTATCTGATCTCTAAGATTGAACCTTAAACTATGGATGAGGCTTGCAAAGATGAGAATTAGATAAAGGCCATGGAAGAATAATTAATGCAGATAGAGAAGAATCAGGCTTGGGATCTTATTCCCAGACCAGCTGACAAGAATGTAATTGGTACAAAGTGGGTCTTCAAAAACAAAATGAATGAGAATGGTGAAGTCGTAAGAAACACAGCTAGATTGGTATGCAAAGGATATGCTTAGGTAGAAGGAATAGACATTGAAACTTTTTCTCCAGTAGCAAGGATTGAAGCAATAAGGATGTTTTTGGCTTTTGCAACATACAAAGATTTCAAGGTTTATCAAATGTATGTGAAGTCTGCCTTCTTAAATGGAGAGTTGGAAGAGGAAGTCTATATTGAACAAATGGAAAGATTTCAATCATCAGAGCAAGGGGACATAGTATGTAGATTGAAGAAAGCATTGTATGGATTAAAACAAGCTCCTCAGGCATGGTATGCATGGTTGGATAGGTACCTAATACAGATAGGGTTTAGTAAAGGTACGGCATATAGTAATATCTACTTCAAGATTAATGATGAACATACCCTAATTGTTGTAGTTTTTATTGATGATATTATTTTTGGAGGCAATGAAGGTATGTGCTTAGTTTTTGCTGGAGAAATACAAAGTGAATTTGAAATGTCTATGTTTGGTGAGATGAACTTCTTTTTAGGTCCGTAAATAAGTCAAGTAGATAAGGGTATCTTCATTTCTTAGTCTAAGTATGTGAAAGAGTTGTTAAAGAAATTTGGGATGGAAGACTCTAAACCAATATGTACACCTATGATAACTGGTTGTATGTTGAGCAAAGATGATAATTGACCCTTAGTAGATCAGAAAAAGTATAAATCTATGATTGGAGGATGACTTTATATGACTCAAACCAGACCTGACATAATGCATGCAGTGTGTCTTATGGCAAGATTTTAGGAAGAACCCAAGGAATAACATGTGATGGCAGTCAAGAGAATTCTGAGATATTTAAAAGGTACAATAGATTATGGTTTGTGGTACCCAAGGGACAGTGACTTTGTTCTCAGTGGATCTACTGATGTAGATTAGTTTAGAGATGTGGATGATAGAAAAAGTACAAGTGGAGGTGCATTCTTCTTGGGAAAAAGATTAGTATCTTTGTTGAACAAGAAACATGATTCAATATCGCTGTCTACTACAAAGGTAGAATACACTGTAGTAGCATGCAGTTGTACTCAAGTGTTATGGATGAAGCAGACTTTGAAGGACATCAAAGTTGTGTATGAAGAACCTATTGCAATCTTTTGTGACAACACAAGTTCCATAAACATATCAAAAAACCCAGTGATTCAAGTACCAAGCACATATCCATTAAGTATCATTTCCTGAGAGAAAAAGTGATAGAGAATGAAGTAAAGTTGCAGTTTCTACCAAGGATCAGATTGCAGACATCTTTACCAAGCCTTTGCCCAAGGATACTTTTGAGTATCTCAGAGAAAAGTTAGGTGTCATCACCCCTCCCTCTCTAAACTAAGATGCATAATGGTGCATCAGTCCAGAGGTGTTTAGAGAATTGGATTGATGCTTTTTATGGCTACTTCTTAGGGGGACTAGTCAGAGAGTTCAGAGGAAAGATTAGATCAGAGTAGTAGAGTGCAAGTATGTGCCCTTTGCCATTGATGTCAAAGGGAGAGAGAAGTCATGTGAAAAACATAGAGTGCAAATGTGTAAGAGAAAGGGGGAGAATTTTGGAGAATGAAAGAGTGTAGGTGTGTAAAGAGAAAGGGGGAGAATCTTGTCTTGATGGCTGTTGCAGGTTTTCAAATCATATGTTGCCATCAATGACAAAGGGGGAGATTGTTGCAAGTATGTGCCTAATCGATGTTGTCATTGATGTCAACATATTCTTGTTGTCATTGGTGTCAACTGTATCTTATTCTATTACTTGTTTAGAAGACTTGTATGTTAAGGATATTGAGAAAATTAGCCTCTCCAGAAGAAATAAGTGAGTTATAGAGAAGTGCAGTACAGACAGTGAGTTGTATACTGAAGAACAGTCTGGTAAACTACTCTGCATTTAGTCCTGCTTGAAGATCGTGGCCTATAGATTGGAAGTAAGTTAGAGGTATGTCTGAGGATGCTACAATTTGGGTCTGAGCCATTCACATGAATATCTAAGTGAGTTGTGTTCACCAGAGTGAAACCTGCTCTTTCTATAAGTTTAGTTGAGACAGGAAGGCAGTATTTGGCTCCACATTCCTCTGCAATAAAGTATTTTTCTCTACAGTTCTAGAGGGAAGTCTGGGATGATGATAAGTGCCTACATTGTAATGGTTCATGGTTTGGTGATCCCCAAGCTATCTTTCTTTTATGACAGTTGAAGACAATGAAGCTCATGTGTTTCGGTGAGAAGATTCCTATGGATAAAGTGGTTAAGGTTTGTGCAGTTTCTCCTGATGATTATAGCCTGCTTGTGGATATCTCCTAAACATGTTCCTATCTGGACTTTAGTCTATGTTAAGAAATTGAGATGGTGTGTGAAGATTGTTCCTAGGTAACGTAGCATGTAACTAGTCTTGGCCGACCTGATTGATCCCAATGATTGCGGAGATCTCTAGAAGATTGTGGAAGCATGTTGTGGCGTGGAAGATCATGTTTGAGTCCCAGCTAAGGCATAACGTGATCTACATTTCGTTCCCTTTAAATGATGTTTCAATAGGTTAGGACCTATTTTCTAAATGTTTGTAATATCGACCTTGGAGATTGTTCCAATGGTTGATGCCGACCTTGATGATCATTCCAAGGTTGATACTTGAATGTTCCGAACCTGTCTTATTTGAGATCTTTTGGTTTCTTCAGTAGTTCATTAGCTAATTTAGTTAGGATATCTTCTACAACTTCATATCCTAATGGAGGGACCCATGCAGTTGTTGGTTCCATAGCTTCCATGAAGCATTTGTCTTTATTCACCATGAATACAATGTCATTTTAATATTTCATCACTACTTTTTCAGGTATCTAGACCTATATACCATTCTCGTTTGAAAGTTCATGAAGTATTCCCTCAAAATTTCATTTTATTTGTCTGTATTTCCCAAATTTTGCAAGTGATTTCTTATTTGAGTTTCTACTACTGTATGATCAAGCCAGACAATGCTTCCCAAGCTGAGTTGGTCTTTCAGGAAGTAGAAGAGTAAACAGGTAATCAAAGTTACATATTTTAAGGGATAATTTGTCTCTTTTGTTCTTTTCAGGTTCTCCATTAATTCACTCTGGAGCAATTCACATAGATTATAATCTGTATTATTTTTGACCATATCATAAGATGAGTATATAGCTAATGCAGACACAAAATTTTTTGAATAAGAAAAGTATATATTGTATCCAATAATCATTGATGCAAATCTGACAGCTGGATCCTTGATATCATTTACTGTGAGAGCTTTCTTATCAAATTTGGTCCCTGTTAGTTGCATTACTAAATTGTTCTTTATTTTCTTTTCACCTGGAATCCTTTTAGAGGAACTCATACCAATCATAGCTTTAATAGCTTCTTTGGTTATCATACATGGTTCATCGAGCAACAAAACTCATCATGAATCTTGTTGAGAATGAACCTAACCCATGTATCATTTGGGATCGCAGGAAAATCCTATTGCAAGTATGTGCCTAATCGGTGTTGTCATTGATGTCAGCATATTCTTGTTGTCATTGGTGTCAACTGTATCTTATTCTATTACTTATTTAGAAGACTTGTATGTCAAGGATATTGAGAAAATTAGCCTCTCTAGAAGAAACAAGTGAGTTACAGAGAAGTGTAGTAAAGACAGTGAGTTGTATACTGAAGAATAGTCCAGTAAACTGCTTCACATTTATTCCTGCTTGAAGATCGTTGCCTTGCAGATTGGAAGTAAGTTAGAGCTATGTTTAAGGATGCTACATTTCAGGTCTGAGCCATCCACATGAAGATCTAAGTGAGTTGTGTTCACCAGAGTGAAACCTGCTCTTTTTGTAAGTTCAATTAAGATAGGAAGACAGTATTTGGCTATGCATTCCTTTGCAATAAAGTATTTTGCTTTGTGGTTCTAGAGGGAAGTTTGGGATGATGATAGTGCCTATAGTTGCAATGGTTCATGGTTTGGTGATCTGCAAGCTATCTTTCTTTTATGACAGTTGAAGCTCATGTGTTCCATTGAGAAGATTCCTATGGATAAAGTGGTTAAGCTTCGTGCGGTTACTCTTGATGATTATAGCGTGCTTATGGATATCTACTAATCATGTTCCTATCTGGACTTTGGTCCACATTAAGGAATTGAGATGGTGTGTGAAGATTGTTTCCAGATAACATAGCGTGTAACCAGTCTTGGCCAACCTAGTTGATCCTAGTGATTGTGGAGATCTTTGGAGGATTGTGGAAGTGTGTTGTGGCGTGGAAGATCATGTTTGAGTCCCAACTAAGGCATGACGTGATCCACATTTCATTCCCTTTGCATATTACAATAGGTCAGGACCTATTTTGTAAATGGTTGTAATATCCACCTTGGAGATTGTTGCAATGGTTGATGCCGACCTTGATGATTATTCCAAGGTTGATGTAGTGTATAAATACTTGTAGCTGAGTCGTGGAAAATTTGTCCTTGAGCGAAAATGAGAATATATTAAGGAAGGACCAAAGGCAAAGTAGAGAAGAGGTAGAGGAAAGAAGAGGAAGAGCAGAGCAAAGGAAGAGCAGGGTAGAGGAAGAGCAAAGCTGAGAAATTGTTTATTCACAATAAAGAAAGGTGTTGATCATGGCAGTGAATCTGGCAGTAAGCCACCAGTAAGGTTTAACAACCCTTATTGTAATCTTACTAGGTTTAGGGTTGACGCAGTGAGCCTGCTAGACCTAGTTGTTCTTCATGGCAGTAAGCCAGTATGTTTAGGCCCATGGGGTGACCAAGCCTAAACATCACTATTTCAAGATTGCAATATATATTGAGAGTTAATCATCATTGTGGTTTTTTGCCACCTTGGGGTTTTCCACGTAAATCTAGTGTCCTTTGTGTTTGATGTTGCTTCTGTGGTTAAAGTTTTTGATTTCATGCTCTCATTGTTAAAACATAATAATTGTGGATAAGTGATGAAGGTTTAAATTGTAGAAAGTGGTTATGTTTTGTGACAATTGATTCACCCCCCCTCTCAGTTGTCTGGCACATATTAACAATTGGTATCAGAGCCAAGTTCCCCAAAAGAAGTTTAACAACTTGAGGAAGATCCAAAATGTCTTACAAGAAGGAAGCGTCGCATTTTGATGGAACTAATTATGTTCTCATGAAGGCTCAGATGAAAAGTCATCTTCTTTCTCTTGGTGTTAAAGTTTAGAAAGCCATAGAAACATAATACACCATACCTCAAAATGGTCCGATGACTGAAGATGAAATCAAAGAATATGAGAGATATCAAGGTAAGGGATGCTCTTCTAAGCTCATTAACTGACTCAATACTGATGAATGTGGTGGATCTTGAAACCATGAATAAGGTATGGGAAAAGTTGAAAAATCTGTATGAAGGAGATGATTCTATGAAGGAAGCCAAGTTACAAAGTTTGAAAGTGAAAATGAAAGCTTGAAAATGAACAATGATGAAAACATATCATCTTTTATGCAAAGAGTTGATGAACTTGTTACAGGTATAAAAGCCATAGGTGGAACTCTCAAAGAAAAGGAAATTGTTATGAAAATACTCAAATGTCTGCCCAAGTCCTACTGTCACAAGGTGGCTGTGATTGAAGAATTCATGCAAGTAAAAATAGTTAATAGGGATCAGTTGCTTTGTAAGCTTACTACTTTTGAAATGAAGAAGTTAGATGATGCTCTGCCACAAGTTGAGAGTGCGTTCAAAGCCAGTACTCCTGAAAGTACTTCCAAATCCAAAAAGTATAAGGTAGAATCCGATGATGAGATAGATGATGTTGAAACCAACTTTGTGGACATGCTACAAAGAGCATCCAGTAAGTATAAACAAAAATTACCTTTCAAATGTTTTTCCTGTGGTAAAGTAGGTCATTTTGCTTCCAGATGTCCTGAAAGGATTGAAAGAAATAGAAGAAGATATGAGAATAGGCCTAAAAAGAAGTGTTATTGTGTTGAAGATTATGATGATGATGAAGAAGTATAAGATAATGGTGAGCCAGATAACGATAATCCCTCTATAAATTAATGCTTGTTCATAGCTATTAAGGAAGATCTTGTGTCTACTTATTCTTCTATTTGTATGAAGGAAGAAAAACCAGTGGAAAGTGCTTTGGCTGCTTAGGTCATTAAGGACAAAGATGAATGGGTTATTGATAGTGGTTTCTCTCACCACATGACTGGTGACAAAAGTAAGTTTGTAAGTTTGGAAAGATATGATGGTGGACTTGTTAGGTTTGGAAATGATATAGCTGGTAGGATTTGTGGAAAAGAATCTATTTATTTTGATGACAAGCATAATACTAGAGATGTCCTGTATGTGAAAGGATTAAACCACAATCTTCTGAGTGTGGGTCAGATGTGTGACAAGGGCTATGACTTAAGCTTCAAGGAAAATGGATGTAAGATTAGGGAAAGCTTTGAAACAGTCATTACAACTGGTAAGAAGACCAGAGGTAATATCTATCACTTGAAAGGAACTGAGAACTATTGCTTGTTGACTTAGATTGATGAGAGTTGGTTATGGCATAGAAGGTTGTGTCACATAAATTTTGATAATATTATGAAGATAAGTACTACATAGATTGTTAGAGATTTGCCTAATCTTGTGAAGCCTGCTAATCCAATTTGCAAGGAGTGTCAATTTGGAAAACAGACAAGAACAAGTTTCAAAAGCAAGGATCAATCTGTTGGAGGACTACTTGAGTTTGTGCATATAGATTTGTGTAGACCTACCATAGTAAGAAGTTTGCAAGGAGACAGGTATTTCATGCTTCTCATTGATGATTATTCTAGAATGACTTGGGTCACCTTTTTAAAAGAGAAAGCTAAAGCTCTAGATAAATTCAAGGCATTTAAGGCAATGGTTGAAAATGAGATGGATTTGAAAATCAAATGTTTGAGATCTGATAGAGGAGGAGAGTTCACATCAAATGAATTCAATTTCTTTTATGAAGAGCATTGAGTAAAGAGACAACTATCTACGCCTAGAAATCCACAACAAAATGGAGTTGTTGAAAGGAAAAACAAAACAGTTCAAGAGGTTGCTAGAACCATGATGAAGGAAGCTCATCTTCCAGAAGCATATTGGAGAGAAGCAATTCACACCACAGTATATATCCTAAATAGAGTTCAAGTAAAAGATAACAGTTCAAAAATTCCCTATGAATTGTAGCATGGTAGAGTTCCTACTGTGAAATATTCTAAAGTTTTTGGTATCAGATGTTATATCAAAAGAGAAGAAGATTTAGGCAAGTTTGATGCTAGATGTGATGAAGGAATCTTCCTTGGTTACTCCACCAAGAGAAAGGCCTACCGGTGCTATAATAAGAGGCTAAATAAAATCATTGAAAGTAAAAATGTAAAAGTTGATGAGTGTAAGGAAAGGTCTTTAGAACCAAGTGGATATGAGTTAGATGATCCAGATGTTTCAAAAGTGGTGCAACATGAAGACAACACAGATGAAGAAGAACAAGCTCTAGTAAGTGCTACCAAATCTCCAAGATATGTAAGAATCAGTCATTCTAAAAATCAAATCATAGGAGACAAGAGCAAAGGGATCTTAACTAGAAGAAAAGATGTAGAAGAACAAGTAAATTTCTATCTGATCTCTAAGATTGAACCTAAAACTGTGGATGAGGCTTGCAAAGATGAGAATTGGATAAAGGCCATGGAAGAAGAATTAATGCAAATAGAGAAGAATCAGGCTTGGGATCTTGTTCTGAGACTAGCTAACAAGAATGTAATTGGTACAAAGTGGGTCTTGAGAAACAAAATGAATGAGACTGGTGAAGTGGTAAGAAACAAAGCAAGATTGGTATGCAAAGGATACGCTCAGGTTGAAGGAATAGGCGTTGAAACTTTTTCTCCAGTAGCAAGGATTGAAGCAATAAGGATGTTTCTAGATTTTGTAGCATACAAAGATTTCAAGGTTTATCAAATAGATGTGAAGTCTGCCTTCTTAAATGGAGAGTTGGAAGAGGAAGTCTCTATTGAACAATTGGAAGGATTTCAGTCATTAGAGCAAGGGGACATAGTATGTAGATTGAAGAAAGCATTGTATGGATTAAAACAAGCTCCCAGGGAATGATATGCATGGTTGGATAGGTACCTAATACAAATAGGTTTCACGAAAGGTACGACATATAGTAATCTCTACTTCAAGATTAATGATGAATATACCCTAATTGTTGCAATTTTTGTTGATGACATTATTTTTGGAGGCAATGAAGGTATGTGCTTAGTTTTTGCTGGAGAAATGCAAAGTGAATTTGAAATGTCTATGTTTAGGGAGATGAACTTATTTTTAGGTCTGTAAATAAGTCAATCAGATAAGGGTATCTTCATTTCTCAGTCTAAGTATGTGAAAGATTTGTTAAAGAAATTTGGGATGGAAACTAAACCAATATGCACACCTATGATAACTAGTTGTAAGTTGAGCAAAGATGATAACTCACACTTGGAAGACCAGAAAAAGTATAGATCTATGATTGGAGGACTACTTTATTTAATTCAAACTAGACCTGATATAATGCATGCAATGTGTCTTATGGAAAGATTTCAGGCAGAACCCAAGGAATCACATATGATGGCAGTCAAGAGAATTCTAAGATATTTAAAAGGTACAATAGATTATGGTTTGTGGTACCCAAGGGACAGTGACTTTGGTCTTGGTGGATATACTAATGCAGATTGGGTCAGAGATATGGATGACAGAAAAAGTACAGGTGGAGGTGCATTCTTCTTGGGAAAAAGAATAGTATCTTGGTTGAGCAAGAAACATGATTCAATATCGCTGTCTACTACAAAGGCAGAATACATTGCAGCATGCAGTTGTACTCAAGTGTTATGGATGAAGCAGACTTTGAAGGACATCAAAGTTGTGTATGAAGAACCTATTGCAATATTTTGTGACAACACAAGTGCCATAAACATATCAAAAAACCTAGTGATGCATTCAAGGACAAAGAACATATCCATTAGGTATCATTTCCTAAGAGAAAAAGTGACAGAGAATGAAGTCACGTTTGAGTATGTTTCTACCAAAGATCAGATTACAGACATCTTTACCAAGCCTTTGCCCAAGGATAGTTGAGTATCTCAGAGAAAAGTTAGGGGTCATCACCCCTCCTACTCTAAACTAAGATGCACAATGGTGCATCAGTCCAAAGGTGTTTAGAGGTCTGGATTGATGCTTTAGAGGGCTACTTCTTAGGGGGACTAGTCAGAGAGTTTAGAGGAAAGATTAGATTAGAGCAGAAGAGTGCAAGTATGTGCCCTTTGCCATTGATGTCAAAGGGAGAGAGAAGTCATGTGAAAAACTTAGAGTGTAGATGTGTAAGAGAAAGGGGCTGAATTTTGGAGAAAGAAAGAGTGTAGGTGTGTAAAGAGAAAGGGGGAGAATCTTGTCTTGATGGCTATTGTAGTTTTTCACATCATATGTTTCCATCAATGACAAAGGAGGAGATTGTTGCAAGTATGTGACTAATCGATGTTGTCATTGATGTCAACATATTCTTGTTGTCATTGGTGTCAACTCTATCTTATTCTATTACTTGTTTAGAAGACTTGTATGTTGAGGATATTGAGAAAATTAGCCTCTCCAGAAGAAACAAGTGAGTTACAGAGAAGTGCAGTACAGACAGTGAGTTGTATGCTAAAGAATAGTCTGGTAAACTGCTATGCATTTAGTCCTGCTTGAAGATCATGTCCTACAGATTGGAAGTAAGTTAGAGGTATGTCTGATGATGCTACATTTCAGGTTTGAGCCATTCACATGAATATCTGAGTGAGTTGTGTTCACCAGAGTGAAACCTGCTCTTTCTATAAGTTCAGTTGAGACTTGAAGGCAGTATCTGGCTCCGCATTCCTCTACAATAAAGTATTTTGCTTTGCAGTTCTAGAGGGAAGTCTGGGATGATGATAAGTGCCTACATTTGTAATGGTTCATGGTTTGGTGATCCGCAAGGTATCTTCCTTTTATGATAGTTGAAGATAATGAAGCTCATGTGACTGATGAGAAGATTCCTATGGATAAAGTGGTTAAGGTTCGTGCAGTTTCTTCTGATGATTATAGCACACTTGTGGATATCTCCTAATCATGTTCCTATTTGGAATTTGGTCCATGTTAAGAAATTGAGATGGTGTGTGAAGATTCTTCCTAGATAATGTAGCGTGTAACTAGTCTTGGCCAACTTGGTTGATCTCAGTGATTGTGAAGATCTCTGGAAGATTGTGGAAGTGTTTTGTGGCATGGAAGATCATGTTTGAGTTCTAGCTAAGGCATGACATGATTTGCATTTCATTCCCTTTGCATGATGTTGCAATGGGTCAAGACCTATTTTGTAAATGTTTGTAATATCGACCTTGGATATTGTTCCAATGGTTGATGCCAACCTTGATGATCATTCCAAGGTTGATACCTGAATGTTCCAAACCTGTCTTGTTTGAGATCTTTTGGTTTCTGCAGTAGTTTATCAGCTAATTTAGTTAGGATATCTTCTACAACTTCATATCCTAATGGAGGGACCCATGCAGTTGTTGGTTCCATAGCTTCTATGAAGCATTTGTCTTTATTCACCATGAATACAATGTCATTTTCATATTTCATCACTACTTTTTCAGGTATCTAGACCTACATAGCATTCTCTTTTGAAAGTTCATGAAGTATTCCCTCAAAATTTCATTTTGTTTGTCTGTATTTCCCAAACTTTGCAAGTGATTTCTTATTTGAGTTTCTATTAGTGTATGATCAAGCCAGACAATGTTTCCCAAGCTGAGTAGCTCTATTAGGAAGTAGAAGAGTAAACAGGTAATCAAAGTTACATATTTGAAGGGATAATTTGTCTCTTTTGTTCCTTTTAGGTTCTTCATTAATTCACTTTGGAGTAATTCACATAGATTATAATCTGTATTATTTTTGAGCATATCATAAGATCAGTATATAGTTAATGTAGACACAAAATTTTTTGAATGAGAAAAGTATATTTTGTATCCAATAATCATTGATGCAAATCTGACGGCTGGATCCTTGATATCATTTACTGTGAGAGCTTTCTTGTCAAATTTGGCCCCTGTTAGTTGCATTACTAAATTGTTCTTTATTTTCTTTTCACCTGGAATCCTTCTGGAGGAACTCTTACCAATCACAGCTTTAATAGCTTCTTTGGTTATCATACATGGTTCATCGAGCCACAAAAACTCATCATGAATCCTGCTGAGAATGAACCTAACCCATGTATCATTTGGGATCGCAGGAAAATCCTGTTGCAAGTATGTGCCTAATCGGTGTTGTCATTGATGTCAACATATTCTTGTTGTCATTGGTGTCAACTGTATCTTATTCTATTATCTTGTTTAGAGGACTTGTATGTTGAGGATATTAAGAAAATTAGCCTCTCCAGAAGAAACAAGTGAGTTACAGAGAAGTGTAGTACAGACATTGAGTTGTATTCTGAAGAATAGTCTTGTAAACTGCTTCGCATTTATTCCTACTTCAATATCATGGCCTACGGATTGGAAGTAAGTTAGAGGTATGTTTGAGGATGCTACATTTCAGGTCTAAGCCATCCGCATGAAGATCTGAGTGAGTTGTGTTCACCAGAGTGAAACCTACACTTTCTGTAAGTTCAGTTGAGATAGGAAGACAGTATTTGGCTCTGCATTCCTCCGCAATAAAGTATTTTGCTCTGCAGTTCTAGAGGGAAGTCTGGGATGATGATAAGTGCCCATAGTTGTAATGGTTCATTGTTTGGTGATCTGCAAGCTATCTTTCTTTTATGACAGTTGAAGAAAGTGAAGCTCATGTGTTTCAGTGAGAAGATTCCTATGGATAAAGTGGTTAAGGTTCATGTGGTTACTCCTGATGATTATAGCATGCTTGTGGATATCTCCTAATCATGTTCCTATCTGGACTTTGGTCTGTGTTAAAAAATTGGGATGGTGTGTGAAGATTATTCCCAGATAACATAGCGTGTAACCAGTCTTAGCCGACCTGGTTGATCCCAGTGATTGCAAAGATCTCTGGAAGATTGTGGAAGCATGTTGTGGCATGGAAGATTGTGTTTGTGACCCAACTAAGGCATGACGTGATCCGCATTTCATTCCCTTTGCATGATATTGCAATAGGTCAGCACCTATTTTCTAAATATTTGTAATATCAACCTTGGAGACTGTTCCAATGGTTGATGTCGACCTTGATGATCATTCCAAGGTTGATGTAGTGTATAAATACTTGTAGCTGAGTCATGAAAAAGTTGTCCTTGAGCAAAAATGAGAATATATTAAGGAAGGACCAAAGGCAGAGTAGAGAAGAGGCAGAGGAAAGAAGAGGAAGAGCAGAGCAAATGAAGAGCAGAGCTGAGAAATTGTTTATTCACAATAAAGAAAGGTGTTGATTGTGGCAGTGAATCTAGTAGTAAGCCACCATTAAGATTTAACAACACTTAGGGTTTAATAACCCTTATTGTAATCTTGCTAGGTTTAGGGTTGAGACATTGAGCCTACTAGACCTAGTTGTTCTTCATGGCAGTAAGCTAGTATGTTTAGGCCCATGGGGTGACCAAGCCTAAACATCACTATTTGAAGATTGTAATATATATTGAGAGTTAATCCTCTGTGTGGTTTTTCCCCACCTTGGGGTTTTCCACGTAAATCTGGTGTCTTTTGTGTTTGATGTTGCTTCTGTGGTTAAAGTTTCTGATTTCATGTTCTCATTGTTAAATCATAATAATTGTGGATAAGTGATGAAGGTTTAAATTGTAGAAAGTGTTTAAGTTTTGTGACAAATGATTCACCCCCCCTCTCAATTGTCTGGCACATATCAACAATTGGTATTAGAGACAAGTTCCCCAGAAGAAGTTTAATAGCTTGAGGAAGATCCAAAATGTCTTACAAGAAGGAAGTGCCACATTTTGATGGAACTAATTATGTTCTCTGGAAGGCTCGGATGAAAAGCCATCTTCTTTCTCTTGGTGTTA
Source organism: Cunninghamia lanceolata (assembly GCA_027924645.1). Lineage (NCBI taxonomy): Eukaryota > Viridiplantae > Streptophyta > Pinopsida > Cupressales > Cupressaceae > Cunninghamia > Cunninghamia lanceolata. The sequence continues at coordinate 9,727,543 of BSBN01001531.1, read as the reverse complement.
AACTTTGGAAAGCTGTAGAAACATAATACACCATACCTCAAAATGGTCTGACGACTGAAGATGAAATCAAAGAATATGAGAGATATCAAGGCAAGGGATGCTCTACTAAGCTCATTAACTAGCTCAATACTAGCGAAGGTGGTGGATCTTGAAACTGTGAATAAGGTATAGGAAAAGTTGAAAAATCTGTATGAAGGAGATGATTTTGTGAAGGAAGCCAAGTTACAAAGTTTGAAAGTGAAAATGAAAGCTTGAAATTGAACAATGATGAAAACATATCAGCTTTTATGCAAAGAATTGATGAACTTGTTATAGTGATAAAATCCATAGGTGGTGTTGGTAATAATTTATGTTTAAGGTTACAGGATGTGCACCTCCCTAGAAATCTAGAAAATTTCCTAAGTGTTGGACCCTATCAGTGTTTTGCAGCATCATCAGGATATTTTGAAAGTAGGGGTCGTCATCATCATCATCATATTTCCATGCATCCACCTGATGTTTCTTGCGAGGGTTATTTCTCCTGATGTCTAGATATCCTGTGGGGGTCATCATGCATTTGCCGATCTGACCTTTGCCACGGGGTGATATTTTAACATCGGGTGATCTTAGTCAAGATCATCCTGATGTTGGCGCTATGAAATTTCTAAGTATGACCCACTTTTCATCGGGGTCATCATATTTGAATATCGGGTGATCTTTGTTAAGATCACCCTAATGTTATTTTGTCACCTTATGTTTGTTCAACATCAGGATGCTATTGATGTCATGTTCCTGCGGGGGTGATATCCGCTCGACCTTTGCCTTCATCTTTTTCTCTGCAGGATGATATTCTCGATATCGGGTGATATTCCAATTATCGAGTCATCTTCTGAATATCACCCTTGCTCTAAATATGATGATGATGTCATCTGGATGTGAGGAGGTGTGCGAGGCAGATATGTTGATGACGTCAGCAGGATATGACGGTGACGTCATCAGGATGTTCATCGGCCAGACTTTTGGTATCGGCTAAGCAAGAGGATCTTCCTCCGATGCATCAGGTTGTGCCGATGAAGGCGATTATCATGCAGGTGATATTGCAATGATGGTGCTGATGTCAGGGTGATATTGAGTATCCGGATATCATGCTGGAGGATGATGACGACGAGGCTTATGCTAGTGTCGTCGGGAGCAAAATCACCGACATCATATATGCTCACGACCTAGTATATAAGGTGATGAGGAGGTTGCCGCGGGGTGCATGTGGGATAATTGGTTCCCACATAATTTTGAAATATCAGGGTGATAAATCTTGGCGGGAAACAGTTGCGATGCACAGTATTCTGCATTTCCCAAGGCCGCGGGTTGGTGCGCCATTAATGGCGGTTGTTGCAGGGTATGGGTAATGGCATGGACGGATTTGGTACCCGATTGAAGTTGTACATCCACGGGTGGTAGCGCAAGGCTCGAGAACCTTCCCCTGTCTCCTCTCCTACCTGCTGCATTTAATGTGATGAGTGCCATTTTCTCAATATACTGTATCTGGAAAATTTTGATCTGCCATGTAATTAATGCTGAGAACCTTCCTTGCTGTATTTAGCAGGTTGTGTTTCTCATTTTGTTGGTTGCTGAAAACTAGACATATCTAGCTCTGTAATAAGATACAATTGGTTGTGGTTGCTCTGTGTAGGTGATCTGGTGAGTTTATGTATCTCTTGTTGTATGTCTCATGCATGAATCTACTAATTTCATGATTGATTTTATATGAGTAATGCTGTATTTGCATGTGTTTTGCTAATTCTGTCTCCAGTATTGCATGTGTCCTTCTTCTGAATCTAGATATCTAAGGGGTGTCTGGTGTTCTAGAATATAGAATTCCTGTATTGAATGCTTGATCTTTCAACTTCTGCTCAAAGGGTAGATTAAAGTGTTTTTAGATTAAGTGTTGGGAAGGATATACTGCAATAGGGATGCCATAAGTAGAGATAACTTAACACTCTATATTGGGAGGTATCTGTAAGGCATATATCACACAAATCCCCTTGAAATCTAGTTTTAGTGTGTTCATGCTGATCATTCACAGGTGTATGTCTACTGAGTCTGAGCCCTGGATAGGCACCAATCTAGCTCTGTGTTGAGGTTACATACTAGGTCCTAGTTTTGCATCCAAACACATAAATCAAACTCATACTTCCAAATCAAACCATTAGGACCTTAGAAGTAGTTTAGGACTGAGATCCTCTGATTCACAACTGAACATAAGCCCAAAGCTATCCCCTTTGCACTTATCCCACAGTTTTGGTCTTCATACAGGAGGATTTATCTACTTTGTGTCAACATCCCAAGCCAACCCACAAGCATATTCTCATGGGTGTTGAATAGGGAATACCCCCTAGGTTTTGCAGAGCCTAAAGAAGAAGAGGAGATAAAAATAGAGTCTATCTCCTACACTGTTGGCCCCTGGCCCAGAGATCCTGTTGATCACTGATGGCTACCTTGTAGGGAAATATGGGAATGAACATACAGTCAGGGAAAAAACCAACAGAAATTGGCGACTCCGCTGGGGAAGGATTGATGAAAAAAGAATGTATTTGTGGCCCATCTGAGTCACCAACAGAAATTGGCGACTCAACTGGGGAATATACAGTAAAAGAACCCTAATTTAAAAGAAAACAGTTCCTAGTTATAGGTGGCGACTCTGAACAATCTCCCAACTGGTAAAGTGAAAGTTTGTATGCAAGGGAGAAGATCGTTACATAATCCATTATTTGTAGAGTTACCCATAAAGAGAAAGATGATGTATAGAAGAAAGGGAACTGTCTCAGTTAGTCATGAGGGTTCCCCCAAGAATAATGATGATATTCAGGACAACCCTAGGCCATCAGGACAGCATGTGCCTTATTTTTCAAATGCAGAAGCTGATATTCAAGGTGCATATGAGAGGCAACAGGGTGGTAGTTTAAGGATGAGGTCAGAGGTGTTCCAAGAATGCCCTTTCTTAGAACTTGGTGAAAGATTTGAAGAGGTAGAATCCCCAAGGGATGATGAAGATGATGACGAAAATGGTATGAGACCATCTACCTCCATGCCTAAAGAAGAACAGTTAGCTGAAGAAATCAAAGGCCTGAGAGCAGAATTAGAATATTTACAAGCAATGAAAGTCAGAGATGACATGAGACAGAAAGTGCAAGCTTTAAGGATTGCTCATAATGATGCAGTTCCTACCCTTGAAAATGCAAATATGTAGAGAAACCAGTGCAGAGGTGAGGTACAACATCAGCAAAATGATCAAAGACAGAATGTAAATGATGCCAGAGTACCATTAAATAATGTGAGAAATCCAAATGCTAATAGAAATGTTAATGCTAATCAGTTTGATAGACAACCCATGCAGCTGGATAGATTTAGGCAGCTAGTTTTTGATGGTATCCTTGGTTATCCTAACCCCATTGACAAGAATGTAAGGCTTCAAGTGCCAAAGTTTCGAGGAAATAATACTGTGTCTGGGGAGATCATTTAAAGGCTTTTTAGAATGTCATGGACAACTTTGAGGTTGAACATGAGGATGTTTTTATGAAGTCATTTATGCAATCTCTTGTTGATGAAGCTAGAGAATGGTACAAAAATCTGCCTGACCGGAGCATTTCATCATGGGATGATTTCAAAAGGATTTTCAAGGAGCAGTATGGTGACAAAACTGACCCTAGCTTCTTTGTAAATGAATTCACTAGTATCACTAAAGGATCAAATGAGCAGGTTGCAGATTTTAATGCAAGATTTACTAAAGTGTTGAACAAATTGCCACATCACATGAGGCCAAATGAACCAATGTGCATAATATTATATATTAATGCTTTTGATGCCAAAACAGCATATGGGTTAAGAGATAAAGGTCCTGCTACTCTCAGGGATGCTTTCAAGATAGCAATAAATATTGAGAATAACAGGAAAGCATCAAGCAGGACAAACAGAAGGGATGATGTGAAAATTCTACAGAATCCAAATAAACCTCAGAATATTCAAGGTAATACATCTGCTCCTGAAGACAAAATTGATAAATTGGCAAATGTTGTTAAGGACCTAAGCTATAGACTGGCTAGAAGTGAAAAAGGGATATGTCTTGATAGGCAAGTTTACCAAAGACAAGAAAAAAGGCCATCATTGCATGATATGCCATATAATACCAATTGGCATAATGGTAAACCTGTATTTCCACATAACAACACAAATCAGAGAACTCCGCATACCAAGGAAACTCTTGATCCTTTGAAGAAAACTGTAAATATTGCTGATGATACTCCATGGTGCATAATCTGTCAGATGCCACATTCATAGTCACAATGCATGATTGCTCAATCTTTGTATGATAATGCTGTGTCCTGTAATGAGTGCAATGGGCCACATTATGTACAGGGTGACGATGTTAATATGTTGTCCATAGGCAGGGAACATCATTCTCATGATGCAGATGAGAGTACAGATGTTGGGACTCAAGCCTGTCAGCAAGTTTTGTATGATGAAGATAATGCAGATAACTATGTGTATGCTCAGGGCTCACACAATTTCCTGAGTAACCTGCAGAGACCTTCTAATGAAGAGATTAGGGCTCTCACAGCTGCAGTAGTGGCCCAAATCAAGAGCAACTATAACCTCAGAGGCAAAGCTCAGGTAAGTAACTCACACCAATTAGAGAGTACTTTTGCCAACTAGCCATTGCATGGTCATAAGGGGGTTGAACCACAAAGGAAACAGTGGGGTAATAACAAGCAAAATTTCAAGCAGAAAATAGGTCATGATGCTTAAGGACTAGAAAGTAGGATTCCCCATGTTGAGGACCAAAGCAAGAATGATGGTCAGGGGGCTATGAAGGTTAAAGCTGACTCATCTTGAGATAGAAACAAAGCCACAGCACAAGCTACAACTGTGGTACAAAATTGTGCTCCCTTTGATGTAGCCCAAGTCCTCTATTAGGTAAAGGTTTTTGTCCCATTAATGGAATTGATGAAGGTTGAAGAAATTAAGAATAGGGCAATATCTTTAATCTCAAGAATACCTTGTCAAGCCAAGCAAAATGATGAGATTCAAGGTAAGAAGCTTACTATATGCAATGAAGAAGATGAAGTCCCTGAGGTGTATTTAGGGATGACCATGACAAAGTGCCCTTCACAAGTGGAACCATTCTATGTCTCCCTTGTTATCAATGGGAAAATAATTAGGAATTGTATGCTTGACTCAGGAGCATCAACAAACATCATGCCTCTAGCCATTATGCAACAAGTAGGGTTAAAAATAGATAAGGCATGTGGTAAATGTTATGCCATGGATGCCAGGGAGGTACCAGTCATTGGAATCATAAAGGATGTAGATTTCAAACTGGCAGCATATCCAGAGAGGACCTACAAAATGAATATAACAATGGTTGACATCAAGCCACAATATGGTATGTTGTTGTCAAGAAGGTGGGTGGCACTCATTGGTGGGAGTATGCAACTAGACCTGTCATATGCCATGATTCCTATGAATGGTAGGGATGTCAAACTGGTTAGAGAAGAAAGGTCATTAGATACAGTGGAAGATCAAGATTCAGAAGAGCATGTCTGCTTTGTGGACACTGATTATGGAAACTTCAGAGTTGTCTCAGATGATCAAGGCAAAAAAGGAGATGCTTGCATCCAAGAGCTGGACCAGCAGGGCTTATGGACCATGTACTTTGATGGAGCTTGTGCAAAGGAAGGCTCTGGAGCTGGGGTTGTATTCTTATCCCCATCTGGTAAGCTCCTAAAGTTCTCTTTCTTGTTAAAATTTGCTTGCACAAACAACATTGCAGAATATGAGGCCCTGTTGTTAGGTTTGAATATGGCTCTTAAACATGGAATCAAGATGTTGAGAGTATTTGGAGATTCAGAGTTGATTGTGTCCCAAGTTAGAGATAGGTATGCCTCAAAGAATAAAAGACTAAAATAATATAAGCATGCTGTCTGGGACACAATTGAGTTATTAGATGCATTCTCAGTGAATTGGATAGAGAGATCAAAGAATGTCATGGCTGATTTCTTGGCCAATGTAGCAATAAGGCCAGATGATATCACTCTATTAGGTGTTACAAATGTTGAGGTTAAAATCAGACCTGCAGTACCAGAGAACATATGCAGTTGGCAAGTATTTGATGATGATAAGGACTTGTTAAGATTTTTGCACTACATAGATGAATATGAGAACCAAGAAATTGATTTTTAAAACTTTGTAGAAATTGTAGATGGAAAAGAAACTCTTATGGGGAAAGAAGTAATTCAGCTGAAGACTAACAAAAATCCCTAGAGGGTTGGTAGCTTTAGAAAGAGCTTTTGACATAGAGACCAATTGGCCACAAAGACATCTCCCACAAACAAAGATGACTTAGAGGAGATAAATTTGGGGACATCTCAGGCCCCCAAGAAGGTATACATTGGCAAACAGCTCAAACCACACATTAGAAGTATGCTAATTGCATTACTGAAAAAGTATAAACATGTTTTTGCTTGGTCATATGAGGACCTAAAGGCCTATAGAGAGGACCTATTCCAGCATGAGATCCCTTTGAAGCTTGGAGCTAAGCCATTTAGACAGAAGCAAAGGCCTATTAATCCTACCTTAGCTCCAAAAATGCAAGAGGAACTCAAGAAGCTTAGGGAATCTGGAATAATTGTGCCAATTAGACATTCAACTTGGGTGTCTAACCTTGTCCCAGTTAGAAAAAAAAATGGTGATATTAGGCTTTGTGTTGACTTTAGAAATTTGAATATATCCTCCTTAAAGGATAATTACCCATTGCCTAATATGGAATCTATGTTATAGAAAGTGACTGGTTGTGAACTCCTATCCATGATGGATGGATTCTCAGGTTACAATCAGGTGAAGGTAAAGGAATCAGAACAATACAAGCTACCTTCACCACTCCATGGGGAACATATGTATATGTAAGAATGCCATTTGGACTAACAATTGCAGGTGCTACATTTTAAAGAGCAATGGATGTTGCCTTTGCAGGGTTGATTGACTCAATCTTGGCTGTATATCAGGATGATCTGACTGCCTATTCTAAGAAGGAAGAGCAGCATTGTATACACTTGGAGTAGATTTTCATAAGAGCACTAGAGTATGGCATTTCTCTAAATCCAAAGAAGTGTGCTTTTGGGGTAGTGGAAGGAAAGCTCCTAGGGCACATTATTTCCAAGGATGGAATTAGGATTGATCCTGAAAGAGTAGCTGTAATTGACAGGATCTAGATGCCAAAAATAGTAAAAGGAATCCAGTCCTTCTTTGGACAAATAAATTTTGTTAGAAGATTTGTTCCCAACTTTGCAGAAACCACAAGGAACATTTCTAAAATTCTGAAGAAGGGTGAGACTGCCAGTTGGGAAGGTGAAGCAAGTAGATCTTTCCAGGACATCAAGGAAGCAATCAAAATGGCTCTTGTGCTGAAATCTCCTGATTTTTCTAAGCCATTTCAGTTATTTTCATTTGCTTCTTTCCATACTGTTGCTGCATGTTTACTACAGAAAAATGATGATGGTTTTGAGTAGCCCATAGCTTTCTTCAGTATGCCATTGCAGGCTTCTGAGTTAAAGTATGACATCATGGAGAAGCAGGCATATGTACTAGTCAGAGCAGTCAAAAGCTTTAGGCCATATCTGGTAGGATCCCAGATAGTTGCATATGTGCCTCATGCAGCAGTCAAGGACATCTTCACTCAGCAGGAGGTGACTGGAAGAAGGTGCAGATGGATAAACAAGCTGCAAGAATTCAATATAGAGATACAGATCACAAAGTTGGTAAGAGGACAAGGATTAGCCAAGATGTTGGCACAGTCAAACTTGGAAGCATGCCAAGTCAATGCAGTCCAGAATGAGAATGTCAATGTATCAAAATCTGAATGGTATAAGGACATCATATATTACTTGCAAAATCTAAATTGTCCTTCCCATTTTAGTGACAGTCAAAAGAGGACTTTGAAGCTGCAAGCTATTAAATACATCATTGTTCAAGGAGAACTGTATTGGAAAAATCATGATGGTGTATTACTCAAATGTGTGGATGAAAACTAGGCCAAGGACATTCTAAATGACATACACCATGGAGTGTGTGGTGGACATTATCCTACTTACACAACATCCCACAAAGTCCTTAGAGTTGGTTACTGGTGGCCAACTCTTTTTTCAGATGCACACAGAATGATAAGAAAGTGTGACCCTTGCCAAAGGTTCTCAGGAAAGCTAAGATATGATGGTGCATTGTCCCTCAGGACTATAACTGTGGAAGCTCCATTTCAGCAATGGGGAATTGACTTCATAGGGGAAATTTTAGAGAAATCTAGTGGAGGACATAGTTGGATTCTGGTTGCCACTGACTACTTGACTAAATGGATTGAGGCTATCCCTACTAAAAGGGCTACAAGTAGGGTGGTGATGGATTTTATCCTGGAGAATATTATTATCAGGTTTGGGGTACCAGTCAAGCTAATCACAAATAATGCAATGTGCTTTAGATCAGGTGAATTTGTTGATTTTTGCAATAAATATGGAATTGACTTGTCTCACACATCACCATACCATCCACAAGGAAATGGTCAAGTAGAATCAAGCAACAAAAGCCTAATGAAAATCATCAAGAGGATAATGGATAAAAATAAGAAATCCTGGGATTCAAAACTGAAGTTGGCATTATGGGCTGATAGGGTGACAGTGAAAAGAGCCACTAGAAGGTCACCTTATGAATTAGTGTATGGTGCAGCAGCTAGATTGCTTGTGAATAACCTACTGCCAGTTTACAAGTTCATACAAGAGAATGATGGGGAGATTAATGATTCAATGACTGAAAGAATCAATCAACTGGTTGATCTAGATGAAATTAGGGTAGAGGCACAAAAAATAAACATCAAGAAACAACAAAAGGTGAAGTATCTATTTGATAAAACGATTACAGAGAGAGGTTTTCAGATAGGTGATATGGTCCTTATGTGGAATGCAAGGAACTAGGATAAGGGTAAACATGGCAAATTTGAACCCTTTTGGATAGGCCCATATCAAATTAGCAATATCTATGTGTTGGTCATGATGTTAGTCATAAACAAGCATAGAATAAAAGTACACATCAACATTTATTCATCTTGAAAGATATGGTGAATTCAGAGAATTCATGATCCCAAGTCTCCGGTGATTAGATCTTAATCTTTTGACGTTACTCAGAGGTTAATGTGAGTTGTTGTTTCCATTTTGGGGCCTTATGTGAAAGTTCAACATCATCATGACAGTCCTGCATAAATTCTTTACAGAGAAGTCATATTATACAGTTGTTTGATCAAATGATATAGGAATACTTCAATCGTTGCATGATATTTTCAATTGTGCATGCTTTGTATTCAAATATGCTATATATTTGCAAATTATCTACGAGATGTCCACATATTTGTGTTATTTGCTTAAGATCATCAATTGTTTGCAATTATGAGGATGAAATACTTTGAAATTTAAAAGAAATTGAAAAAATGCTTCAAATTAAAGTTGAACCTTTAGCTTTTGAATCACATGTATATTAGATACTGTCATGAAGAGAAGAAAACCAAACCACATTTTCACCAGGACATTCCACAGCTAGATATAGTTGATGCTAACTTCAAAGGGAAATTTGTACAAAGACAACACATGTAAGTAGACATGCACTCCAAGGGACGTAGCAGATCACCACATATGTCTAGAATTCATACACTGATTACTCAAGATTTATCATGAATTGTAATCGACACAGTCTTCTCATTCATTAAGCATGCAAAAATATAAATGTATACAAAAAACTTTGAAATGGGCTCTGAATGTTTCAGCAGACAAATTTTAATTAAGTTTCTGAATGTTTACAACAAGGCATTCCATCCCCTTTTATAGAACAAGGTGAGGAATCCATTACAAAAAGATCCATGATCTTGATTTACCAATGCACATCTACGGTCATAATTCTCCTTGACTTTGTCAATCTTTACAAAATGGCACAAGTTGCCAGCTGGCAACAATCTGGATTACTTACGCTTATATCTCCCTTTATGATGTGTCTTCATCATGCTCCCCATCCAATTCATGTGGATCACCATCATGTGCATCACTTCTCGAACTTTCACTATCCTGATGATGATGACGCCGCATATGGGGCTGCATGCTGCTCTGGACCTACTCATATGACTGCACCACTTGATCTATTCCTCCACCATCCCGAGTCTTTACTTTGATGATGGCATGCTTGTGTGCCTCATACTTATTTCTACTGCTATCCAGTTTGTCTTTCCTGTCCTGCAGTGTCTCATTGTATTTTTCCATCTTGAACTTGATCCTCATTATTTTATCTATAACTTCTTCTGTCAAGTGGACAAGTGGATCATCTGCTACTGATTGGAAGTTGTCATGTAAAGCCTTGATGGCACATTCCTCATCTTGATTTTCTATTTTCCCTTCCAATTTGCCTTCCAATGTTTCTAATATTTCTGCCTCAACAGCCATTAAATCGTGTAACTTCATGCTGATATCTCTCAGCTTATTATTGCATCTCCTGAGCACCCCACATTCAAATTGAATGTCTTTATACCAAATGTCAATTATCAAGGCAGTATTACTGTTCAATACCTATTTATTAATAAGCAGCTGAGGATTTATCCTCTTTATTTCTCCCAAGATGCTTAGGACTTTGTCCAATGTATAAGACCATTGTCCTGTCTGCATTTGCAATTTGTCTACTTTAGTCCTGGAGTCACTGAGAATGCTCCACCTCTTCAAAGAGGCCTTTACCATTTCCTCAGCATCATCCAATGTGGATGACATCCATTTCCTTAATACTGATGCCTCATGTTTCATGAGGTCTAGTTTATTTGCTTCCTCTTGAGAAATAACAGTCAATGGGACTACATGTTCAGTTGTAGTATCATCAGGATTAATCAGCCTCCTTATGTAGGCATGCAACTGAGCAATGTGCTCTTTGTGTTGCTTATTCTTCTCTTTCTCTCTTTTCACCTTTTGGATCAAAGAATCGATATGTCTTTGCCCTCCTAACCCTCTTGGTCTTCATTGGCAAAACTGAGATCCACTGTGCTAATTTGAAACTCATTCTAGGTAATTTTACCCTTTTCCTTCTCCACAGTAGGTACTGCAATTTGTGCAATCCTTCTTCCAGTCGTTGGATCTCTTTTGATGGCCGAAGTCATTCTGGCCTTCCTCTTAGGCTTCATTATATCCCCGGAGAACAAGGTGGACACATCAAATTCTTGGATTTCAAAATCTTCTTCTATATTTACCTCTTTCTCCAACCACAGAGGTACCTGATAATGTTTTTCCGCATCATCATGATGTTCACCTATGTCTCCTATTTCTGTCAACAGATGTGGTGGAGATGGTGATTTTCTCATTTCTTCTTCCTGATGCTCACTTTGTTGTTGATCCTGCAGCACATCCTCCTGTTGAGGGATTTCTTTCTCCGGAGGAGCATCTTCTTGGTGTGGGGAATCTTGTGGTGCATCTATATGTTGATCATGATGATCATGATCCTTCTCTGTCATTACTTCATCTATTTTCAACTCTTCCCCTTATTGAGGTTCATCATCCTCCTTTGGCTTTTCTGTTTCTTGTTGCATGTCTACCGTATTGGATGCTGTGGAATCTGCCTGAGGTGCTGGCATTTGTTCTGAAGTAGTTATTTGTTCCGTGCCTATACTGTCAGCCTCCTGAGCTTTGGTGGCAGGATCTTCTATTATTTTCTCCTCATCAGCTGCCTTCTCTTGAACTTCTATTATGACAGGCTCTGTGGATGCACCTTGTGCAACTGGTGGGCTTACTTCTAAAGTATGGCTCTCTGGTTCTGCCATCTTTATTTCTTCTGTAGGGCGTCCCCTATCAGGTGATCCTGCTAGATGTTCAGGACTGGCATCCTATTTCCCTGTTAAGTCCACTACTACAGGACTTGTCACCTCTGTAATTAATGTATCCAATCCCATTTCTTGGGCTATCTGCTCTAGGCTCTTTTCTTTGTTCTGCCTTGACTTGCTTCATCTCCTCCAGTATAGTTTGAACTGGTGGAGGCTTGTGAGGGGTCATGCTTGTACTAGCAGCAAGTGTTTCCATCTTTTGTGCAACTACCTCTTGTACAACTTCATCATCAGACAAATTTATTGTCTCGTCTAGTGAGACATGCCCTGCTTGCGTCTGAGAAGTTTCTTTCATCTGCTCCTCGGCAAGTTCAGCTTGAACTTGACAATGGTAGGAAGTGGAACATTATGCTGAAGTTCCTTAGGTACTTCACTACCTGCCCCTTGTAACAATGTTGGGGGTTGTCTTATTTCACCTCTCATAGAGGTTCTTTGTTTCTTAGGTGGGGTGGACACCAGCACTTGTGGAGCTCTTCTTTTCCTCTTTATTATCAATGGAGCCTCTTCTTCTTCAGGCTCTTCCTCCACGAGGATATCCTCTTCTTCTAGTTTTCTTGAAGATTGACCCTCTTCTAGGGTCTTAGTGATTCCAGCTTTTGCTATCTGACTCTTCTGGGATTTTCCTTTCCTTGGAGGGGATGCTGATTCTGATCCAGATCCTGATGCTGCTGCCCCCTCAGCTACAAATACTGCCCTTTCAATAATAACCCCTTTGGGTTCTTTATCCACCTTCTTGCCCCTTGGTGGTCTTTTGCTCTATTGTTGTGGTGGAGGGAGTCTATCTCCCTTAGTCTTCCTCTTTTCATTCAGGAAGTCATCATACTCATCCCCGGGAATATCCTGCCCCTTCTTCTTGTTGTCCACCGTAATGGCAACACCCTTCTTCTTCAATGCCTCAATCTGTTCATCAACCCAAGCTTGGGTTAGTTGTATGGTCTTGGCAATGAAGGGGTCCAAGGATATATCTTCCTGTACGGTGAGGTCAGGTGCAGAAATGGTGTCGTTATATATCTTCTTCTGCTCATATTCATCTGCAATTATCCTGCCATCATCTTTCTTCAATTGTTGGGGAATGGGTATGCAATCAAAGGTTCTAATTTGATTCAGAGTTAACCTTTGATACCTTCTTCTTCTTGCCTCTACTTCATCTTCACAGTCAGCCCAGAAGTCCTCTAGGTGCCTTTGATGAATAGGCTTTCCTATTATTTTCTACATTATGCCGTACAGATCATATGGTCTCATCAATGGAAAAGGCTGCAGACTCATTTTACTCAAGGTGATCATCACCTTCTTTATGTGTTCAGAATCTGGGCACATATAGTAGCCAATGCTGACTAGAAACAAAATTGGTGACAGTTTCTTGGCATCCTTGTACGTCTTTATCATTGTGGAGCCCCGCCTGATGAACTCCGTAAGTACCACTGCATCAGTGGGATACCTGGGCAACATGAGGGGAGGTCCTTCAAAACCCTCAATCCTTATGTAAGAGAAGGTGGCAAACTGTATGTACCAGGCTCCATGCCTGTAGATAATTTCTTGAGCCTCCATGCTCAATCTCTTTGTTCTGTCCTCCTCCATGGTCCTCACCAGATGCATGGAAAATGCATCATTGACCACTTTCTAGTCTTGGATGTAGTTGGCTCTTTGCAGCTGGGGATGATGATCCCAGATATGCACAGCATTGGTACCTGTAAGCTTTCCATCGGTAACTAGTGCATCAAATGTGCCTTGGTATGCACAGGAATAGACAATATAAGATGTCATATAGAAAGCACAATTTGAACCTCCTAGGTTCATCAGCTGCTCATGCAAAGCATCACCTATTAATTGGCCCCCAAATGGCTTGATGTCAAAGTATATGCACATCATTATTATACCATACATCCAATCCTTAAAGCTACCAGCATTAGGCTGGCCTGTGGCTCTGCTCAGTAGTGCCATCATGTATTGGTATTCTTCACTAAAATCATACTTGAACAAGTGCACATGAAGTTTGGCAGCGGCTGGATATGTGTTGTTCTCAGCCCTCCAGTGGTACATGTTCTTCCTAGCTTGTTTTTTGTTATTCTCATATTCTTTCTTTGATTTCTTCAGGTCTACACTCTTGACCTTCTTGCCCAATGGCAGCCCAAATGTTCTGGAAAAACCTTTGATGGACAGGTCTGCATATACCCTCCCATGCTTCATTACCTACCTGGTCTCTGGATTATAAATCTTAGCACACTCGATGACCAGCTCCAGAGACTCCATGGAGTACGGGAAACCAGCGGCATTCCACATCCGGGATACGAAAACTGCATCCATCACAGGACTTCTATTTTTCCCGTCATTCAGTTTAGCTGACCAGGCCTCCAGATTAGTATCCCCCTGATGGGTATCTGTAATGGTGCCATATTTGAACAGGACGCCCCTCTGAGATGAGAACATAGGCTTACTGAATTTAGCCTCACACTTAGCCAACCTCTTGTTAGCCATGACCACCTGCAATTAACAAAATCTTGTCTTACAATGGGTATATACATGCATACCTATAACAATTTATCTTTAGTCTCGTCATGCATATTACGTTCATTCAGCATAAGTCCATCATGGGGATACATGGACCAAACTTACAACATCATACCTGACTGTTATAGAAACAACATGATGAGGGTTTCATTTACTTACCTGGTTATGCTGATTTCTTTTTTATACCAATAGAATTCTGAAAGTGTTCTCAATTCTTGCTGATGATCACGCACCTTCAGCTACCTGCAAACTTCACTCATTGTAATATCGCCTGTAGGAGGATATGGAAGCTGTACTCTGTAAAAATAATTTCTTCGCAAGGTAAATGTGAAAATGGCATTAGATTTGCCTTTTTCACCTTGCAATTAGGGTAAATTTAGGGCAAATCCTGACAGATTAGATTTTATTCATTGATTTTCTGCACGGTAAGTCAGGATTTCGCCAGGTGTTCCATCAGGTTTTAATGATCAGCGGGAACCACCTACCATGTCTGCGCGCATTCAATGCTAATGGTGGCAACGAGAGCGGGGTGATATCTAAATGGCAGGATGATATTTGAAAACGTCAGGTATGTTTAGATATCGGGTGATGTTCACGCCATTAGGCTGTGCTTTAAACGTCAGGAGGATATTTGAAAATATCAGGCTGTGTTTTTTAAATGATGATGATGACCAAAGTCATTCTTCTTTTGACTCTCAAGATATCAGGGTGACATCATCCAGATATTCGTTCTTTGTATCGGAAAGGCATCATGACGTCATCGTCATGTTATGCGAACATGATCATGTTTAGAAAATATCCTACCGAGAGGTAAATATGATGATGATGTCATCATCATGTTTATTTCTTCGTTTATCAGGTTTAGATGACGTCATCAGGATATTGGCTTAGAGTGATATTTCACGGCAGGAGGATATTAAGAAATATCGGGTTACATTCAGAAATATGACACTCGCGATATATAAGACTGTTTGACGGGGAAGATTTACTACCACTTAAAGTTGACGTCTGGATATTTGGACTGCATGACTTATCAGGTAATGTACCAAGATCAGGATGATCTTCGACAACATGACTGAGGTTATAAAATATTATCCTCCCATTGCAAATATCAGGTTTGACCAAAACTTTGACTGTTCATAACTCTCACATCCTGATGAATATCAGGGTGATGTAAAAGACAAACCTGCATGGATTTTAATGCTCTTTCTAAATATGAGGTCATAGAAATGAAATACAAATTTTGATAAACTAACCTCATAATGATGACTTACCTCATCTTGACTCTAGCATGATGATGCACATGACCTACTTTTACCAAACCGCCAGAAAGCAGACAACACGAGGCAAGCCAAAAAGTTGGGTCCCTATTTTGCCGAGTCAAAATGGGGCATGTTGTGTAACTACACAACAACTTGCCACCAAAGAAAACAAACAAATTCCAATGATTCAAGTGGTGTGATCACATTCATCTATAGTATTCTAATTCTTTCTAAACAAAAGCATCATGATCTTCTGAACGATAAGACTTCGTCATGGCAACAATGCTAACAAAGGATCATGTGCGTGTGGATGATTAATTATCCTCATCTTGAATGCAAGTTGAAAACCTGAGTAACTGGTGTTAAACTACATAGTTGGAGATCATCCCTCATAGCCGACCTAGATAGAGCCTTGCTGCTGGCAGGCATTCATAGCCCTGGCAAGGTTATCTATACAATCTCTCTAAGTAGAGCCCCACTGCCAGCAGGCGTCTATAGCCCTGGTAGAGTTACCTAGATGGCCTAATATTATTATATATATATATATATATTTTGATATCATCATGTCAGCTCATTTGTACCAAGTATAGTCACTTGCAGCTTTAGGTTGGAGATTGTATTGGTAGAAAGGGAGTCCCTTTAGATTTTTCACTTAACACCTATACTTGTGTGTTCAACAGACCCAAGGCTATTAGGTGTTTCATTGTGATTGATTCACTTTGACCAAGAAAAGATGCCCTGATGAAAAGATATCACAAACCTGATCATGATTACTTCTTAGGATGAATCATAACCTATATCTAAACTTGATCTCATCACTTGAATCCTAACAATTTAGTCATTTTCTGGGGTGATGAGTTGCATCATCTTGACTAACCAAAACAAAACTCAACAAACAAACAAAAGAGGACAAAAGAACACTGTACAAACAACTATACAAATGTACAATATGATACGCATGACTGTCATGGAGTCACTCAGGCCTGGAAATAATGCTTGAGGAACTGTCCATTTACTGGCAATGGGACATCCTCACCTGTCAAGTTCTTAAGCCTATAAGTGTTGTCTCCTAATATCTCAGAAATTTGAAAGGGACCTATCCATAGTCTATCAAACTTACCATGGTCACCTTTCCTTTCATGGGCTTTATCCCACATCAGAACTAAATCAGATATCCTGAAAGCTTTAACTCTGGCCCTCTTGTCAAACCAGCGTTTGACAACAGCCTGATGTTTTACAAATTGGTCAATTGCTTGACTTCTTTTTTCTTCCAAGTGCATCAATTGAAGCAACCTGACTTCTTGCCTATTATCAATGCCTAGGTATTCTTGGGCAAACTGCAGAGTAGGAATTTTCAAGTTTACAGGGAGGATAGGATCTACCCCATATACTAGTTGGAAAGACGAGTTTCCTAATGCAGTTTTCATTCTAGTTCTGTCTAGCCATAAGACATATTTTAAAAATGAATTCCATTCTCTAGGGTTCTTCTCTATCAGTTTTCTTATGATATTCAGTAAATTCTTGTTGGTGGATTCTGCTAAACCATTCCCTTGGAGATAATAGTTGGATGAAAACTTAAGTATAATCCCATGATCAAAAGCCCAACTTGACAATTTAGTTGAAGTGAAGGCATAACCATTATCACTTACCAAAGCATAAGGAATTCCATACCTGGTAACAATGTTACTCTCCAGAAATCTAATAACATCATCTACAGCACAGGTCTTGCTGCTGACAACCTCAGTCCATCTGGTGCAATAGTCAGTAATGGTTAAGACGTACCTATGACCTGAGGAGGATGGAGGATTGACTGGTCCTATAAAGTCCATGCCCCATTGTGCAAATGGGCGTTCTTCCATCACTGGCTGCAAGGGCTGTGCAGCGTACTTCTCTCTATTGGCGGCAACTTGACATACATAACATTTAACATGATCAGATGTATCTTTAAAAATTGTAGGCCAATAATATCCTGCTCTGAGGATTGCATGTGTTGTGGCCATAGCTGATCCATGTGCCATTCCAAACTTGTCATGTAACTCTGACAGGACCTTATTTGCTTCTGGTTTTTCTAAGCATCTCAGGTATATTCCTTCATAATTCTTCTTGAATAAGGTTCCTCCCTTCATCATGTATTTTTGGGATCTTATTTTCAGGGCTCTTCTCTGTGAAGCTTGCATCCTTGATGGACATCTTCCAGTAATCAAGATGTGCCTGATATCTGCATACCATTCTCTGTTATCCTTTTCATTAATAACGTACTGCTGACTAGTGATGTTTGGGTCAATTTCAGATATCATTTGACTCAGAGCCTGTCCTCTTACCAGCTTCATTGGTATAATTTCCATGTCATACTCTTGTAATATAGTAATCCATTTAGCTCTTTTTTCTCCAGGCTCACTTTGCATCAGTAGCATCTTCACTGCTGCATCTGGTACTACAACAATCACTTTGCTTCTTAGTATGTAGTGTCTGAATTTCTTTACTGCTCTGACCAATGCAAGTGCCTATCTCTCAACATCTACATATCTCAATTCAGCATTCCTGAAAGGATAGCTCATGAAAGCAATTGGTTTCTCTTCTTTCTCTTCATTTCTCTGAGTAAGCACAACTACAGAGTTATGTTCTGAAGCAAATGAATAGATGTAGAAATCTTTTGTGTAATCTGGACTGATGAGGATAGGAGCATCTGATATGGCTTTCTTTATATCTTCAAATGCAGCTTTAGCCTCTGGTGTCCACTCAATTTGTGCATCTTTTTTCAACATGGCATTTAATGGTCTGACAATCTCAGCAAAGCCGGTGATGAACTTCCTCACAAAGTTTATCTTACCAAAGTAAGATTTAAGTTCTTTCTTGCTTCTTGGAAGTTGTAACTTCATAATAGATTCCACCCTGTCAGGATCAATGATAATTCCATCTTCTGTGATCAGGTGGCCTAGTAACTTTCCTGTTGTCACCCCAAATATGCACTTCTTGGGGTTCAGTGATATTCCGTACTCTTCACATTTTTTCAGTACATTTCTGAGATCAGTTACATGATCAATCTTCTCTTTGGAGAACACTGTTAAGTCATCCATGTAAATGACTATACATTTTCCTATTAAGCCTCTGAAGGCTATGTCCATTGCTCGCTGGAATGTAGCTCCAGCAATTATAAGCCCAAATGGCATACGTCTATATGCAAATATCCCCCACTTTGTGGTGAAGGCAGTTTTCAATCTGTCAATTTTGTCAACCATCACTTGGTTGTATCCTGAAAAGCCATCCAGAAAGGACATCATTTTGGCTCCATTTACAATCTGCAGAACTTCATCTAATGAGGGTAAAGGATAATTATCTTTTCCTGATGCTCTGTTCAGATTCCTAAAATCTACGCATAACCTAATGTCTCCATTCTTCTTTCTGACCAGGACTAGATTGGCAACCCAGGTGGAGTGCCTCACAGGAAAGATTATCCGGGCACTTAACAACTTCTTGACTTCTTAAAAAATTATTGGTTCAAGCAAAGCATTGACTGGCCTCTGCTTCTATCTGAAAGGTTTAGTATTTGGCTTGAGCGGTATAGTATGAGTTATGACAGAGGTGTCATATGTCTTCAGCTCATCATAAGTCCATGCAATTACATGTATGTAATCCTTGAGGGCCTGAGTTATTCCTTCTAACTCTTCTGGTGTGCAAACCCTACCAATTAGTACATTTCTCTTGTCGTCATCCTATCCAATATTCACTTGTGAATATTGACCTCCATCAGCCTTTGGAAGATCCTTTTGTTTCAGCATATTGTCCAAATCAAAAGCTCTTTCTAATTCAATCATACCTTTGGGGATCCTGTTGCTAGGCAACTCTAATATCTCATCTTCCTCCCATACATGATCTTCTATACCATTCTCATCTATAATTTGGGAATCAAATACATCTCTATTTGAGATGAAATCTAAAATGTGCTGATCATCATCAAACACCTGGAGGTTGGTCACATTATCAGGTACTGACACTAGTTCTACTGAAAATCTCTTTAGACTTGATATAGATAGTGGCTCCAATGTACTGGTAGCTTGGGCAAGTGCATCTACCCTATGGTTTTGTTCTCTTGGCACGTGGGTGATATTAAAGGCGTCAAAGTCATCAATCAGGTCCCACACACGATGTCTGTAGTTGGATAGCTTCCTGTAGTTACATGAGTAAATTCCTCTTACTTGCCTCACAACTAGTTCTGAATCTCCGAAGACATGCAGAATCCTTTCTTTTTTCTTATAAGCAAATAGTATCCCGTGAATCAGAGCCTCATACTCTGTTACATTGTTAGTACAGGGGAACTATAATCTATAGGCTACCAGATAGGATTTTCCTGATGGATCAATGAGATCAATTCCTACTCCAGCGCCTTGTTTGGACTTAGATCCATCAAACCTTAGGATCTAGGGTTTATCTTCAGCAGGATACTTAGCTGAACTTTCTTTTTTCTTTGCAGCTCTGGCTGCTGCTCCGCCTGATATCCACTTTAACTTAGGGATGTCATCATTCTCAAGTTTCTTCTTTCCTATTTTGTGAGCCTAATGGCTTTTCTATTTTCTCTTTCACGTCAGCAGGAGGATGACCCTCTGGATCTGTAGCTGTATGCTTTTTCAAAATGTGTAAACATAGTGAACAAGTTGTTTCTGAGTGAGATGCCTCATGCAACCTACACCAACCTTTAATTAAGACCTCTTGGGGAGATCTATGCTGTCGTGTCATCTTCTCTATTTCTTTTACTAGAAATTCTTCGAACTTAGTTAGATTACTACCTTTGTCTTCATCGGACAATTCATAGTCTAGCTCCATAAAACAATCACTCCCAGGGGTGATCTTTTCTTTCCTCGCATCATTTATCTGGTTGTAAACTAGAACTTCTTCTATTTTCTGGGTATGATCCTCGTCCTGATCTGTCGCCCCTTCTGTTCCTGCAGAAGATAGATAAGAATTAGTATCATCATCATCAGATGTAGCATTTACCTCAGAATATGATGATGACGCCTCACTGCATGTTTGCTCCAGCATCATCATATCTAAGCATGTTTCACAAGTCTTTTCTGAATGTGCTTCATCGTGTAATCTGCACCATCCATCAATCAAAATATCATTAGCAGGTATATTTAACAATTGACAACATTTTACCTGATTAGTTAGATGTATCTCAAAGTCTCTGAAGTGATCTATTTCATTCTCATTATCAGGATTATTATCAGGTTCTACAACTGGCATGTCCTCCTGATGATCATCATCATGATGATGATGAAGATCAAGCATTAGGATCTCTTTTATTTTGACAGTCTGTGGCCTGATGCAGTAAACTCCAAGCTCTACGTCTACGTACATGATCTCATTTGTTCTGTTGTACTCAGTGATCATATGCTTCATTCTAGGCTCAGCATCAATCCTGATCTGGTTTGGTATACCTTTCCATGGTAACCACATGTGACTGAAATCTGTGGACATATATCTGTTAAGCGTTTTGGACCAGTCTCGGCTAAGCAACATCCCATAAGTATCAGGTATGTCAACTACCTGAATATCAATGTAATATTGGATCCTAGGATTAGATGCTAGTTGCATGTGGATATGAGTTAACTCTCCTACTACACTTACTTCTGTTTTGTCTAGCTGTGTCACCTTTTTTAGGGATTTAGCAGGATGCAGTCCTAAGGCATTGCATATAGACAAGGGCATGACATTCGTGGAGGCCCCTGAATCCACCAAACAGTTGTGCAGGTTCTTGGTGAACATTCTTATGGTGAGGAGGAATGGAGGTGATTCACTTTTGTCCTTATACAAAGTCATGTGGGAGGTTTCTACAGCTTGGACTGTAGCTGACACTTTAGGCTTGATAGTATTATCTCTGGTAGCATGATCTTTACCACTGGACTGACTTGAAAGATGACCATCCTCTTTAGGAGCAGGATCATCTAGTGACTTCATGAATGCCCTTTTGATGGCAGGAGTTTTTAGTAACTCAGACAAGGATAGGCTGATCTTAATTTTCTTCATTTCATCAGCCAGATAGTTGACTAACTTGTCAGATTCATGAGGTGTATTTACAATCTTTGATCCTGTGTTTTGAGGTGACAAGTACTGAGCATTTACCTTGGGGAACCCAGGGTTATTACTAGCTTTAGGATCAGGAGGTGTATTGAAGTTATTTGGAGGTAGAGATGATGTCAATGGACCAGCAGGTCTGTTGGCATTACTCCTCAAATTATAATTATGCTTACTAGGATATTGTTGCTGGTATGCATGCACTTCCTCATGTTCTCTTGCAGGCTCATTTTCATCCTCGAAGGGGAATACGTAGTTTGTTTCAAAGGTTAAAGCAGACTCTTCACATGCCTGGTTATAACTCTGATGAGGTTGATTAGTATAAGCTTCCAACACAAAGGCTAAGTCATATCCACATGGGACAATCTCCTTTCCTTCTGCCTGAGGTGAATTTCCAGAAGTGTTAGACACTTCAGTCTGAAAGATGCTAGTAGCAATTCTAAATTGTGGACAGTCTAATTCTGCATGTGCATTTGTATTGTGAATCCTACACCAATTAGTAAGTGTTGCTTCAGCAAGATTTACTCTAGTAGTCTGTTTGGCTTCACCTAGAGGCTGATTGTCCAGGGGTGATGGTAATGAGCCATTATTTGGCCTAGAGTTCCATACTCTGGGTTGTCTCTGAGGATTATTGTTATTTCCACCACTATTATTGAAATTATTGGTGTTATATCCCCTGTTAGGATAATTTGGTCTATCATTGGAATAATTTCTATTTTGATTTGATTGGGAATAGAAACCTTGATTTCTCAAATGTGTCACTTCTGTGGTGAGTTTTCTCAGTTGAGAAAAAAATTCTTTAATTTCCTCCTTTTCTTCTTGAGCTTTAGCCACCACATTTTCAGTTTGGGGCTTGAAGAAAGAAGATCCATGGTTATTGTTGGGCAGATCAGCACCTTGAGGTGCCTGAGCTTGTGCAGGGTATTGTGGTAATTGGCCATTCCCATTAGGAGGAGGCATAATACTCAGTGGAGGTACTTGTAAAGGTGCAGGCATGACTGCTGGAGGTATCACTGCTCCATTAGGATATTGTGTAGGATATGATGCAGGATATTGTGAATGCATGCCAGGCAAGGTAGGGAATACTATATTTGGAGTAGGAGCAGGTATCAACTGCTGGTTTACCTGTATGGCTTCTTGAAAAGCTAAGGCTAAAGTTGTGATTTAGGGGTGCATTCTCCTTATGAACATGGAGGTCAAAGGATCTAAGGCTGAATAATAAATGCTCCTTGCAGCTTCGTTGGACACAGTATAAGGAGTGACCACCCTGGACAACATTTTCTAAAACCTAGCATTGAAATTTGTAATAGGCTCATTCTCAAATCTCTTGATAGTGGCAAATAAATGATAGTTTATTGAGGGGTCGACAGGAACCTTGAATCTATCAAGAAAAGCTTTCTCTAGTAAGGCCCATGAATCAACAGAACCCTGACCAAGACTAATGAACCAATTATAGGCTTCTTCCCCTAAGGAAAAAGGAAATAATCTGCACACCACATCTTGATGTTCTATTCTGGCTCTGCAGCAAGTTTCCTTAAAGGTCCTGATATGATCTTCAGCATCTTGGTAAGGATGATATTTTGGACAAAGTTTATCTGGATTCTTTGGTAACTCATGATATGCAGTAAAGGTCAAAGGTGACTCTACTGCAAAGAAAGACATTGCAACTGGAGGGGGTAGAGCTGATGGTGCAACTGGCTGAGGTTGGACTAAAGGTACACCCTGGGGTTGAATAGGAGGTGTCACAAATATCCCAGAAGGTGTTTGCAAACCAACTGGAGTTACAGGAGGAGGTTCTGGTGAAGTTCTTGGTGCACCGGATTTGGGAGTATGATGGACGTCTACAGTTCTAGGTTTGCAACCTCTAATAGGCAATTCTTCAAAAATTCCACTGGGTCTAGACCTGGTATTTATCCTGTGAGCCAAGATTTCTCAATTTTGAGGCAAATTGGCTGAAACTTTGCAAATATTAGCTTGATTTTACTAGCTAAAGTGATATTTGCGGTCAGATGGCTGATCAGACTGGATATTTATGAAATATTTGCAAAGATACTACAAATATGAAAGGATATTTGAGGTATGTTGACCCTTAGCATGAGATATTAGTTTCTAAGGCCAAAATTCTTCAAAGCTTGAACAAATTTATGTAACTCGGGCTGATATTTGTGAATTCAGAATGATCTACTGTAAAGCTTGTGATATTTATGTTAGATCTTGAAACCTTTACACAGAATGAGCATCTACGAGATTGCTACAGTAAATATTTGCGTAATATTTAAAATTCACAGACGGTTCGAGGTTACCTTACTCTCTGCATCATCAAACCTAAAAATAATGATGATGAGCGTAGTCTTCCAGATCGGGCCCTCCTTCTAGCACCAATTTATGTTGGTCATGATGTTAGTCATAAACAAGCATAGAATAAAAGTACACATCAACCTTTATTCATCTTGAAAGATACGGTGAATTTAGAGAATTCATGATCCCAAGTCTCCGGTGATTAGATCTTAATCTTCTGACGTTACTCAGAGGTTAATGTGAGTTGTTGTTTCCATTTTGGGGCCTTACGTGAAAGTTCAACATCATCATGACACTCTTGCATAAATTCTTTACAGAGAAGTCATATTATACAGTTGTTTGATCAAATGATACAGGAATACTTCAATCTTTGCATAATATTTTTAATTGTGCATGCTTTGTATTCAAATATGCTAAATATTTGCAAATTATCTACGAGATGTCTACATATTTGTGTTATTTGCTTAAGATCATCAATTGTTTGCAATTATGAGGATGAAATGCTTTGAAATTTAAAAGAAATTGAAAAAATGCTTCAAATTAAAGTTGAACCTTTAGCTTTTGAATCACATGTATATTAGATACTGTCATGAAGAGAAGAAAACCAAACCACATTTTCACCAGGACATTCCACAGCTAGATATAGTTGATGCTAACTTCAAAGGGAAATTTGTACAAAGACAGCACATGTAAGTAGACATGCACTCCAAGGGACGCAGCAGATCACCACATATGTCTAGAATTCATACACTGATTACTCAAGATTTATCATGAATTGTAATCGACACAGTCTTCTCATTCATTAAGCATGCAAAATATAAATGTATACAAAAAACTTTGAAATGGGCTCTAAATGTTTCGGCAGACGAATTTCAATTAAGTTTATGAATGTTTACAACAAGGCATTCCATCCCCTTTTATAGAACAAGGTGAGGAATCCGTTATAAAAAGATCCACGATCTTGATTTACCAATGCACATCTATGGTCATCATTCTCCTTGACCTTGTCAATCTTTACAAAATGGCACAAGTTGCCAGCTGGCAACTATCTAGATTACTTACACTTATATCTCCCTTTATGATGTGTCTTCATCATGCTCACCATACGATTCATGTGGATCACCATCATGTGCATCACTTCCCGAACTTTCACTATCCTAATGATGATGACGCCGCATATGTGGCTGCATGCTGCTCCGGACCTGCTCATATGACTGCACCACTTGATCTATTCCTCCACCATCCTGAGTCTTTGCTTTGATGATGGCATGCTTGTGTGCCTCATACTTATTTCTACTGCTATCTAGTTTGTCTTTCCTGTCCTGCAGTGTCTCATTCTATTTTTCCATCTTGACCTTGATCCTCATTATTTTATCTATAACTTCTTCTGTCAAGTGGACAAGTGGATCATCTGCTACTGATTGGAAATTGTCATGTAAAGCCTTGATGGCACATTCCTCATCTTGATTTTCTATTTTCCCTTCCAATTTGCCTTCCAATGTTTCTAATATTTCCGCCTGAACAACCATTAAATCGTGTCACTTCATGTTGATATCTCTCAGCTTATTATTGCATCTCCTGAGCACCCCACATTCAAATTGAATGTCTTTATACTAGATGTCAATTATCAAGGCGGTATTACTGTTTAATACCTGTTTATTAATAAGCAGCTGAGGATTTATCCTCTTTATTTCTCCCAGGATGCTTAGGACTTTGTCCAATTTATAAGACCTTTTTCCTATCTGCATTTCCAATTTGTCTACTTTGGTCCTGGAGTCACTGAGAATGCTCCACCTCTTTAAAGAGGCATTTACCATTTCCTCAGCATCATCCAATGTGGATGACATCCATTTCCTTAATACTGATGCCTCATGTTTCATGAGGTCTAGTTTATTTACTTCCTCTTGAGAAATAGCAGTCAATGGGACTGCATGTTCAGTTGTAGTATCATCAGGATTAATTAGCCTCCTTATGTAGGCATGCAACTGAGCAATGTGCTCTTTGTGTTGCTTATTCTTCTCTTTCTCTCTTTTCACCTTTTGGATCAAAGAATCGATAATGTCTTTGCCCTCCTGACCCTCTTGGTCTTCATTGGAAAAACTGAGATCCACTGTGCTAATTTGAAACTCATTCTAGGTAATTTTACCCTTTTCCTTCTCCACAGTAGGTACTACAATTTGTGCAGTCCTTCTTCCAGTCGTTGGATCTCTTTTGATGGCTGAAGTCATTCTGGCCTTCCTCTTAGGCTTCATTATATCCCTGGAGAACAAGGTGGACACATCAAATTCTTGGATTTCAAAATCTTCTTCTATATTTACCTCTTTCTCCAACCACGGAGGTACCTGATCATGTTTTTTCGCATCATCATGATGTTCACCTGTGTCTCCTATTTTTGTCAATAGATGTGGTGGAGATGGTGATTTTCTCATTTCTTCTTCCTGATGCTCACTTTGTTGTTGATCCTATGGCACATCCTCCTGTTGAGGGATTTCTTTCTCCGGAGGAGCATCTTCTTGGTGTGGGGAATCTTGTGGTGCATCTATATGTTGATCATGGTGATCATGATCCTTCTCTGTCATTACTTCATCTATTTTCAACTCTTCCCCTTGTTGAGGTTCATCATCCTCCTTTGGCTTTTCTGTTTCTTGTTGCATGTCTACCGTACTGGATGCTGTGGAATCTGCCTTAGGCGCTGGCGTTTGTTTTAGAGCCATTATTTGTTCCGTGCCTGTACTGTCAGCCACCTGAGCTTTGGCGGAAGGATCTTCTATTATTTTCTCCTCATCAGCTGCCTTCTCTTGAACTTCTATTATGATAGGCTCTGTGGATGCACCTTGTGCAACTGGTGGGCTTACTTCTGAAGTATGGCTCTCTGGTTCTGCCACCTTTATTTCTTTTGTAGGGTGTCCCCTATCAGGTGATCCTGCTGGATGTTCAGGACTGGCATCCTGTTTCCCTGTTAAGTCCACTACTGTAGGACTTGTCACCTCTGTAATTAATGTATCCAATCCCATTTCTTGGGCTATCTACTCTGGGCTCTTTTCTTGTTCTGCCTCCACTTGCTTCATCTCCTCCAGTATAGTTTGAACTGGTGGAGGCTTGTGAGGGGTCATGCTTGTACCAGCAGCAAGTGTTTCCATCTTTTGTGCAGCTACCTCTTGTACAACTTCATCATTAGACAAATTTATTGTCTCGTCTAGCGAGACATGCCCTGCTTGCGTCTGAGAAGTTTCTTTCATCTGCTCCTCGGTAAGTTCAACTTTGAACTTGACAATGGTAGGAAGTGGAACATTATGCTGAAGTTCCTTAGGTACTTCACTACCTGCCCCTTGTAACAATGTTGGGGGTTGTCTTATTTCACCTCTCATAGAGGTTCTTTGTTTCTTAGGTGGGGTGGACACCAGCACATGTGGAGCTCTTCTTTTCCTCTTTATTATCAATGGAGCCTCTTCTTCTTTAGGCTCTTCCTCCACGAGGATATCCTCTTCTCCTGGTTTTCTTGAGGATTGACCCTCTTCTAGGGTCTTAGTAATTCTAGCTTCTGCTGTCTGACTCTTCTGGGATTTTCCTTTCCTTGGAGGGGATGCTGATTCTGATCCAGATCCTGATGCTGCTGCCTCCTCAGCTACAAATACTGCCCTTTCAATAATAACCCCTTTGGGTTCTTTATCCACCTTCTTGCCCCTTGGGGGTCTTTTGCTTTGTTGTTGTGGTGGGAGTCTATCTCCCTTAGTCTTCTTGTTTTCATTCAGGAAGTCATCATACTCATTCCTGGGAATATCCTGCCCCTTCTTCTTGTTGTCCACCGTAATGGCAACACCCTTCTTCTTCAATGCCTCAATCTATTCATCAACCCAAGCTTGGGTTAGTTGTATGGTCCTTGCAATGAAGGGGTCCAAGGATATATCTTCCTATACAGTGAGGTCAGATGCAGAGATGGTGTCGTTATATATCTTCTTCTACTCATATTCATCTGCAATTATCCTGCCATCATCTTTCTTCAATTGTTGGGGAATGTGTATGCAATCAAAGGTTCTAATTTGATTCAGAGTTAACC
The DNA here is from genome assembly GCA_027924645.1 of Cunninghamia lanceolata. Classification (NCBI taxonomy): domain Eukaryota; kingdom Viridiplantae; phylum Streptophyta; class Pinopsida; order Cupressales; family Cupressaceae; genus Cunninghamia; species Cunninghamia lanceolata. The sequence continues at coordinate 9,699,429 of BSBN01001531.1, read as the reverse complement.
TTTGATACCTTCTTCTTCTTGCCTCTGCTTCATCTTCACAGTCAGCCCAGAAGTCCTCTTGGTGCCTCTGATGAATAGGCTTTCCTATTATTTTCTGCATTCTGCCTTACGGATCATATGGTCTCATCAATGGAAAAGGTTGCAGACTCATTTTACTCAAGGTGATCATCACCTTCTTTATGTGTTCAGAATCTGGGCACATATAGTAGCCAATGCTGACTAGAAACAAAATCGGTGGCAGTTTCTTGGCATCCTTGTATGTCTTTATCATTGTGGAGCCCTGCCTGATGAACTCCATAAGTACCACTGTATCAATGGGATACCTGGGCAACATGAGGGGAGGTCCTTCAAAACCCTCAATCCTTATGTAAGAGAAGGTGGCAAACTGTATGTACCAGGCTCCATGCCTGTAGATAATTTCTTGAGCCTCCATGCTCAATCTCTTTGTTCTAACCTCCTCCATGGTCCTCACCAGATGCATGGAAAATGCATGATTGACCAGTTTGTAGTCTTGGAGGTAGTTGGCTCTTTGCAGCTAAGGATGATGATCCCAGATATGCACAGCATTTGTACCTATAAGCTTTCCATCGGTAACTAGTGCATCAAATGTGCCTTGGTATGCACAGGAATAGACAATATAAGATGTCATATAGAAAGCACAATTTGAACCTCCTAGGTTTATCAGCTGCTCATGCAGAGCATCACCTATTAATTGGCCCCATAATGGCTTGATGTCAGAGTATATGCACATCATTATTATACCATACATCCAATCCTTAAAGCTACCAGCATCAGGCTGGCCTGTGGCTCTGCTCAATAGTGCCATCATGTACTAGTATTCTTCACTAAAATCATACTTGAACAAGTGCACAAGAAGTTTGGCAGCTGCTGGATATGTGCTGTTCTCAGTCCTCTAGTGGTACATGTTCTTCTTGGCTTGTTTTTTGTTATTCTCATATTCTTTCTTTGATTTCTTCAGGTCTACACTCTTGACCTTCTTGCCCAATGGCAGCCCAAATGTTCTGGAAAGACCTTTGATGGACAGGTCTGCATATACCCTCCCATGCTTCATTACCTGCCTGGTCTCTAGATTATAATTCTTAGCACACTCGATGACCAGCTCTGGAGACTCCATGAGTACGGGAAACCGACGGCATTCCACATCCCGGATACGAAAACTGCATCCAGCACAGGACTTCTATTTTTCCCGTCATTCAGTTTAGCTGACTAGGCCTCCAGATTAGTATCCCCCTGATGGGTATCTGTAATGGCGCCATATTTGAATAGGAAGCCCCTCTAAGATGAGAACATAGGCTTACTGAATTCAGCCTCACACTTAGCCAACCTCTTGTCAGCCATGACCACCTGCAATTAACAAAATCTTGTCTTACAATGGGTTTATACATGCATACCTATAACAATTTATCTTTAGTCTCATCATGCATATTATGTTCATTCGGCATAAGTCCATCATGGGGATACGTAAATCAGACTTACAACATCATACCTGACTGTTACAGAAACAACATGATGAGGGTTTCATTTACTTACCTGGTTATGCTAATTTCTTTTTTATACCAATAGAATTCTGAAAGTGTTCTCAATTCTTGCTGATGATCACGCACCTTCAACTACCTGCAAACTTCACTCGTCGTAATATCGCCTGTAGGAGGATATGGAAGCTGTGCTCTGTAAAAATAATTTCTTCACAAGGTAAATGTGAAAATGGCATTAGATTTGCCTTTTTCACCTTGCAATTAGGGTAAATTTAGGGCAAATCCTGATAGATTAGATTTTATTCATTGATTTTCTGCACGGTAAGTCAGGATTTCACCAGGTTTTCCATCGGGTTTTAATGATCGGCGGGAAGCACCTACCATGTCTGCACGCATTCAATGCTAATGGCAGCAATGGGAGCTGGGTGATATCTAAATGGCAGGATGATATTTGAAAACGTCGGGTATGTTTAGATATCAGGTGATGTTCGCGCCATTAGGCTGTGCTTTAAATGTCAGGAGTATATTTGAAAATATCGGGCTGTGTTTTTTAAATGATGATGATGACCAAAGTCATTCTTCTTTTGACTCTCGGGATATCAGGGTGACGTCATCCAGATATTCGTTCTTTGTATCAGAAAGGCATCATGACGTCATCATCATGTTATGCGAACATGATCATGTTTAGAAAATATCCTGCCAAGAGGTAAATATGATGATGATGTCATCATCATGTTTATTTCTTCGTTTATCGGGGTTAGATGACGTCATCAGGATATTGGCTTAGAGTGATATTTCACGGCAGGAGGATATTAAGAAATATCAGGTTACATTTGGAAATATGACGCTCTTGATATATAAGACTGTTTGACGGGAGAGATTTACTACCACTTAAAGTTGACGTCCAGATATTTGGACCACATGACTTATCGGGTAATGTACCAAGATTAGGATGATCTTCGACAACATGACTGAGGTTATAAAATATGATCCTCCCATTGCGAATATCAGGTTTGACCAAAACTTTGACTGTTCATAACTCTCACATCCTGATGAATATCAGGGTGATGTAAAAGACAAACCTGCATGGATTTTAATGCTCTTTCTAAATATGAGGTCATAGAAATGAAATACAAATTTTGATAAACTGACCTCATAATGATGACTTACCTCATCCTGACTCTAGCATGATGATGCACATGACCTACTTTTACCAAACCGCCAGAAAGCAGACAACACGAGCCAAGCCAAAAAGTTGGGTCCCTATTTTGCCGAGTCAAATGGGGCATGTTGTGTAACCACACAACACTATGGAGGAGACTCCTACTTTCTCCAAGCCCTAAATGGTGAACTAATGGAATTACCGGTGCACAGCAAATTCCTTAAAACATTTTTCACATAAATGAGTAACTTGTGTGCACGATGTAAAATAGTTGTAAATATTTTGTATATACCTTGTGTGGTGGGTCCTGTTTTGATTTTGGGTTTTGTCTAGACTGCCCCGGAGAAGTCTGGTTCTCGCTGCAGTCTTGCACCTGCACATCCCCAATCAGAGCCTATGTTGGTAATAATTTATGTTTAAGGTTACAGGATGTGCACCTCCCTAGAAATCCAGAAAATTTCCTAAGTGTTGGACCCTATCAATGTTTTGCAGCATCATCAGGATATTTTGAAAGTAGGGGTCGTCATCATCATCATCATAGTTCCATGCATCCACCTGATGTTTGTTGTGAGGGTTATTTCTCCTCATGTCTGGATATCCTGTGGTGGGCATCATGCATTTGCTGACCTGACCTTTGCCGCGGGGTGATATTTTAACATCGGGTGATCTTAGTCAAGATCATCCTGATGTTGGCGCTATGAAATTTCTAAGTATGACCCACTTTTCATCGAGGTCATCATATTTGAATATCGGGTGATCTTTGTTAAGATCACCCTGATGTTTTTTTGTCACCTTATGTTTGTTCAACATCAGGATGCTGCTGATGTCATGTTCCTGCGGGGGTGATATCCGCTCGACCTTTGCCTTCATCTTTTTCTCTGTAGGATGATATTCTCAATATTGGGTGATATTCCAATTATCGGGTCATCTTCTGAATATCACCCTTGCTCTAAATATGACGATGATGTCATTCGGATGTGAGGAGGTGTGCGAGGCAGATATGCTGATGACGTCAGTAGGATATGACGGTGATGTCATCAGGATGTTCATTGGCCAGACTTTTGGTATTGGCTAAGCAGGAGGATCTTCCTCCGATGCATCAGGTTGTGCCGATGAAGGCGATTATCATGCGGGTGATATTGCAATGATGGTGCTAATGTCAGGGTGATATTGAGCATTCGGATATCATGCTAGAGGATGATGATGATGAGGCTTATGCTAGTGTCGTCAGGAGCAAAATCACCGACATCATATATGCTCATGACCTAGTATATAAGGTGATGAGGAGGTTGCCGCGGGGTGCATGTGGGATAATTGGTTCCCACATAATTTTGAAATATCAGGGTGATAAGTCTTGGTGGGAAACGGTTGCGATGCACAGTATTCTGCATTTCCTAAGGCCGCGGGTCGGTGCGCCATTAATGGCAGTTGTTGCAGGGTATGGGTGATGGCGTGGACGGATCTGGTACCTGATTGAAGTTGTACATCCATGGGCGGTGGCGCAAGGCTCGAGAACCTTCCCTTGTCTCCTCCCCTACCTACTGCATTCAATGTGATGAGTGCCATTTTCTCAATATACTATATCTGGCAAATTTTGATCTGTCATGTAATTAATGCTGAGAACCTTCCTTGCTATATTTAGCAGGTTGTGTTTCTCATTTTGTTGGTTGTTGAAAACTGGACATATTTGGCTCTATAATAAGATACAACTGGTTGTGGTTGCTCTATGTAGGTGATCTTGTGAGTTTATGTATCTCTTGTTGTATGTCTCATGCATGAATCTACCGATTTCATGATTGATTTTATATGAGTAATGCTGTATTTGCATGTGTTTTGTTAATTCTGTCTCCAGTATTGCATGTGTCCTTTTGAATCTAGATATCTAAGGGGTGTCTAGTGTTCTAGAATATAGAATTCCTGTATTGAATGCTTGATCTTTCAACTTCTGCTCAAAGGGTAGATTAAAGTGTTTTTAGATTAAGTGTTGGGAAGGATACACTGCAATAGGGATGCCATAAGTAGAGATAACTTAACACTCTGTATTGGGAGGTATCTGTAAGGCAGATATCACACAAATCCCCTTGAAATCTAGTTTTAGTGTGTTCATGCTGATCATTCACAGGTGTATGTCTACTGACTCCGAGCCCTGGATAGGCACCAATCTAACTCTGTGTTGAGGTTACATACCAGGTCCTAGTTTTGCATCCAAACACATAAATCAAACTCATACTTCCAAATCAAATCATTAGGACCTTAGAAGTAGTTTAGGACCAAGATCCTCTAATTCACAACTGAACATAAGCCCAAAGCTAGCCCCTTTGCACTGATCCCACAGTTTTGGTCTTCATACAGGAGGATTTATTTGCTTTGTGTCAACATCCTAAGCCAACCCACAAGCATATTCTCATGGGTGTTGAATAGGGAATACCCCCCTAGGTTTTGTAGAGCCTGAAGAAGAAGAGGAGATAAAAATAGAGTCTATCTCCTACACTATTGGCCCCTGGCCTAGAGATCCTATTGATGACTGATGGCTACCTTGTAGGTAAATCTGGGAATGAACATCCAGTCAGGGAAAAAACCAACAGGTGGAAGTCTTGAATAAAAGGAAATTGTTATGAAAATACTTAGATCTCTGCCCAAGTCCTACTGTCACAAGGTGGCCACGATTGAAGAATTCATGCAAGTAAAAATAGTTAACATGGATCAGTTGCTTGGTAAGCTTACTTCTTTTAAAATGAAGGAGTTAGATGATGCTCTGCCAAAAGTTGAGACTGCCTTCAAAGCTAGTACTCCTGAAAGTACTTCCAGATCAGAAAAGTGTAAGGTAGAATCTGATGATGAGATAGATGAAGTTGAAGCCAACTTTGTGGATAGGCTGCAAAGAGGATCCAATAAGTATAAAGGAAAATTACCATTCAAATATTTTTCTTGTGGTAAAGTAGGTCATTTTGCTTCCAGATGTCCTGAAAGGATTGAAAGAAACCTAAAAAGAAGTGTTTTTATGTTGAAGATTTTGATGATGATGGAGTATTAGATAATGGTGAGCCAGATAATGCTAATCCCTCTGTAAATGAATGCTTGTTCATTGCTATTAATGAAGATCTTGTGTCTACTTATTCTTCTAGCTGTATGAAGGAAGAAAGACCAGTGGAAAGTGCTTTGGCTGCTCAGGTCATTAAGGACAAAGATGAATGGGTTATTGATAGTGGTTTCTCTCACCACATGACTGGTGACAAAAGTAAGTTTGTAATTTTGGAAAGATATGATGGTAGATTGGTTAGGTTTGGAGATGATAAAATTGGTAGGATTTGTGGAAAAGAATCTACTTATTTTGATGGCAAGCATAATACTAAAGATGTCTTGTATGTGAAAGGATTAAAGCACAATCTTCTAAGTGTGGGACAGATGTGTGACAAGGGCTATGACTTAAGCTTCATGGACAATGGATGCAAGATTAGGGAAAGCTCTTGAAAAGTCATTGCAACTGGTAAGAAGACCAGGGGTAATATCTATCACTTGAAACGAACCGAGAACTATTGCTTGTTGACTTAGATTGATGAGAGTTGGTTATGGCATAAAAGGTTGTGTCACATAAATTTTTATAATATTATGAAGATAAGTACTACATAGATTGTTAGAGATTTGCCTAATCTTGTGAAGCCTGCTAATCTGGTTTGCAAGGAGTGTCAATTTGGAAAAAAGACAAGAACAAGTTTCAAAAGTAAGGATCAATCTGTTGGATGACTACTTGAGTTAGTGCATACAGATTTGTCTGGACCTACGAGAGTAAGAAGTTTGCCAGGAGATAGGTATTTGATGCTTCTTATTGATGATTATTCTCGAATGACTTGGGTCACCTTTTTGAAAGAGAAAGCTAAAGCTCTAGATAAATTCAAGGCATTTAAGGCAATGGTTAAAAATGAGATGGATTTGAAAATCAAATGTTTGAGATCTGATAGAGAGGGAGAGTTCACATCAAATGAATTCATTTTCTTTTGTGAAGAGCATTGAATAAAGAGAGAACTATCTGCGCCCAGAATTCTACAACAAAATGGAGTTGTTGAAAGGAAAAATAGAACAGTTCAAGAAGTTGCTAGAACCATGATGAAGGAAGCTCATCTTCCAGAAGCATATTGGAGAGAAGCAATTCACACCACAGTATATATCCTAAACAGAGTTCAAGTAAAAGGTAACAGTTCAAAAACTCCCTATGAATTGCGGCATGGTAGAGTTCCTACTGTGAAATATTTTATAGTTTTTGGTAGTAGATGTTATATCAAAAGAGAAGAAGATTTAGGCAAGTTTGATGCTAGATGTGATGAGGTAATCTTCCTTGGTTACTCCACCAAGAGCAAGGCCTACTAGTGCTATAATAATAGGCTAAATAAAATAATTGAAAGTGTAAATGTAAAAGTTGATGAGTGTAACGGAAGGTCTTCAGAACCAAGTGGATATGAGTCAGATGATCCAGATGTTTCAGAAGTGGTGCAGCATGAAGACAACACAGATGAAGAAGAACAAGCTCTAGTAAGTGCTACCAAAACTCCAAGATATGTAAGAATCAGTCACTCTGAAAATCAAATCATAGGAAACAAGAGCAAAGGGATCTTAACCAGAAGAAAAGCTGCAGAAAATGATTAAATTTCTGTCTGATCTCTAAGATTGAACCTAAAACTGTGGATGAGGCTTGCAAAGATGAGAATTGGATAAAGGCCATTGAAGAAGAATTAATGCAGATAGAGAAGAATCAGGCTTGGGATCTTGTTCCCAGACCAGCTGAGAAGAATGTAATTGGTACAAAGTGGGTCTTCAGAAACAAAATGAATGAGACTGGTGAAGTGGTAAGAAACAAAGAAAGATTGGTATGCAAAGGATACGCTCAGGTTGAAGGAATAGGCATTGAAAATTTTTCTCCAGTAGCAAGGATTGAAGCAATAAGGATGTTTCTAGATTTTGTAGCATACAAAGATTTCAAGGTTTATCAAATGGATGTGAAGTCTTCCTTCTTAAATGGAGAGTTAGAAGAGGAAGTCTATATTGAACAACTGGAAGGATTTCAGTCATTAGAGCAAGGGGACATAGTATGTAGATTGAGGAAAGCATTGTATGGATTAAAAAAAGCTCCTAGGGCATGGTATGCATGGTTGGATAGGTACCTGATACAGATAGGGTTCAGTAAAGGTATGACATATAGTAATCTCTACTTCAAGATTAATGATGAACATACCCTGATTGTTGCAATTTTTGTTGATGACATTATTTTTGGAGGCAATGAAGGTATGTGCTCAGTTTTTGCTGGAGAAATGCAAAGTGAATTTGAAATGTCTATGGTTAGGGAGATGAACTTATTTTTAGGTTTGTAAATAAGTCAATCAGATAAGGTATCTTCATTTCTCAGTCTAAGTATGTGAAAGAGTTGTTAAAGAAATTTGGGATGGAAGACTCTAAACCAGTATGGACACCTATGATAACTGGTTGTAAGTTCAACAAAGATGATAACTGACCCTTAGTAGACTAGAAAAAGTATAGATCTATGATTGGAGGACTACTTTATCTGACTCAGACTACACCTGACATAATGCATGCAGTGTGTCTTATGGTAAGATTCCAGGCAGAACCCAAGGAATCACATGTGATGGCAGTCAATAGAATTCTGAGATATTTAAAAGGTACAATAGATTATGGTTTGTGGTACCCCAAGGACAGTGACTTTGTTCTCGGTGGATATACTGATGTAGATTGGGTCGGAGATGTGGATGATAGAAAAAGTACAAGTGGAGGTGCATTCTTCTTGGGGAAAAGATTAGTATCTTGGTTGAACAAGAAACATGATTCAATATCCCTGTCTACTGCAAAGGAAAAATACATTACAGCAGCATGTAGTTGTACTCAAGTGTTATGGATGAAGTAGACTTTGAAGGATATCAAAGTTGTGTATGAAGAACCTATTGCAATCTTTTCTGACAACACAAGTGCCATAAACATATCAACATAAACATATCAAAGAACCCAGTGATGCATTCAAGGACCAGGCACATATCAATTATGTATCATTTACTAAGAGAAAAAGTGACAGAGAATGAAGTCAAGTTGGAGTATATTTCTACCAAGGATTAGATTGGAGACATCTTTACCAAGCCTTTGCCCAAGGATAGTTTTGAGCATCTCAGAGAAAAGTTAGGGGTCATCACCCCTCCTACTCTAAACTAAGATGCACAATGGTGCATCAGTCCAGAGTTGTTTAGAGGCCTGGATTGATGCTTTTTAGGGCTACTTCTTAGGGCGACTAGTCAGAGAGTTTAGAGGAAAGATTAGATCAGAGCAGAAGAGTGCGAGTATGTGCCCTTTTCCATTGATGTCAAAGGGGGAGAGAAGTCATGTGAAAAAATTAGAGTGCAGGTGTGTAAAGAGAAAGGGGGAGAATTTTGTCTTGATGGCTATTGCAGTTTTTCACATCATATGTTGACATCAATGACAAAGGGGGAGATTGTTGCAAGTATGTGCCTAATCGATATTGTCATTGATGTCAACATATTCTTGTTGTCATTGGTGTCAACTGTATGTTATTATATTACTTGTTTAGAAGACTTGTATGTTGAGGATATTGAGAAAATTAGCCTCTTTAGAAGAAACAAGTGAGTTATAGAGAAGTGCAGTATAGACAGTGAGTTGTATGTTGAAGAACAGTCTGGTAAACTACTCTGCATTTAGTCCTGCTTGAAGATCGTGGCCTATAGATTGGAAGTAAGTTAGAGGTATGTCTGAGGATGCTACATTTCGGGTCTGAGCCATCTTCATGAATATTTGAGTGAGTTGTATTCACTAGAGTGAAACCTACTCTTTCTGTAAGTTCAGTTGAGACAGGAAGGCTGTATTTGGTTCCACATTCCTTTGTAATAAAGTATTTTTCTCTACAGTTCTAGAGGGAAGTCTAGGATGATGATAAGTGCCTACATTTGTAGTGGTTCATGGTTTCGTGATCCGCAAGCTATCTTTCTTTTATGACAGTTGAAGACAATGAAGCTCATGTGTTCTAGTGAGAAGATTCCTATGGATAAAGTGGTTAAGGTTTGTGTGGTTTCTCCTTATGATTATATCATGCTTGTGGATATCTCCTAATCATATTCGTATCTGGACTTTGGTCCGTGTTAAGAAATTGAGATGGTGTGTGAAGATTGTTCCTAGATAACGTAGCATGTAACCAATCTTGGCCAACCTGGTTGATCCCAGTGATTGCCGAGATCTCTGGAAGATTGTGGAAGTGTTTTGTGGTGTGGAAGATCATGTTTGAGTCCTAGCTAAGGCATGACGTGATCTGCATTTCATTCCCTTTGCATGATGTTGCAATAGGTCAGGACCTATTTTGTAAATGTTTGTAATATCAACCTTGGAGATTGTTCCAATGGTTGATGCCGACCTTGATGATCATTCCAAGGTTGATGTAGTGTATAAATACTTGTAGCTGAGTTGTGGAAAAGTTATCCTTGAGTGAAAATGAGAATATATTAAGGAAGGACCAAAGGCAGAGTAGAGAAGAGGCAGAGGAAAGAAGAGGAAGATCAAAGCAGAGGAAGAGCAGGGCAGAGGAAGAGTAGAGCTGGGGAATTGTTTATTCACAATAAAGAAAGGTGTTGATCGTGGCAGTGAATCTAGCAGTAAGCCACTTGCAGGGTTTAATAGCCCTTAGGGTTTAACAACCCTTATTGTAATCTTGCTAGGTTTAGGGTTGAGGTGGTGAGCTTGATAGACCTAGTTGTTCTTCATGGAAGTAAGCCAGTATGTTTAGGCCCGTGGGGCGACCAAGCCTAAACATCACTATTTGAAGATTACAATATCTATTGAGAGTTAATCCTCTCTGTGGTTTTTCCTCACCTTGGTGTTTTCCACATAAATTTGGTGTCTTTTGTGTTTGATGTTGCTTCTGTGGTTAAAGTTTCTGATTTCATGCTCTCATTGTTAAATCATAATAATTGTGGATAAGTGATGAATGTTTAAATTGTAGAAAGTGTTTAAGTTTTATGACAACTGATTCACCCCCCCTCTTAGTTGTCAAACACATATCAACAAATCCAACCAGGTGTCAAATTTCTTTTCTCTCAAAACTTTATATTCATTCTTCAACTCAACATCAATAGTAGTCAATTCATCAAAGTATAATTTTCCAAGATTCAAGTGATTGTATTCCTCTAGGTTGGTATGAATGTATGCCCTAATATCTTCCATATGCATAGTTCCATGAGGAGAAATTGAGAATGCTTCTACAGAATCATTTTCTGGTGGTTTGAAGATATGTTTCTTGAACTTGGGGCAAGGCTTTTCAAAAATCTCAATTAATTGGGGAGTAAACATTTTTTGAAATATTTTAGACTACACAGAAGGGTTTTCAAGTTGTAAATACCTTTTCTGCTGAATTAGGGTTTCCTTCACCTGAGGTCGATTTTGACTTGAATCATTTTGGAAAAATCTAAGTTGCTTGGATTTTAGCTTCAGATCGCCTTGAACACTTGAAAGATTGAATTCAAAGTGACTAATCTTTTACAAATCCAAGACTTTAAACCCCTTGAAGTCTTAACTTAATTGTCATAAATGTGATGTTTCAAAAAGATGTCAAACACTGTCAGCCATAATCAATCCAAATTGCTCCGCATTAGATTTTTCTCTACCAGAATTTCTTTTAGAGACTTTGTCATAGAGTTCTTCACAACATACCTTAGTGCCAGATTTCAGCATTGACTTTTTGGCTGGGGGTTTTGGATTTTCAACACAACTCACCCTGAGCCAGAGCTCCCAATTTACTTTCTGGAGGAAGTATCTGCACCAGATGCTGGTGCGGATCCATCCTTGACTTCAATTACTTCTTTCTTGATCCAGATCTTGTCCATTTCTTTCTTAGTTTCAACCGGATCAACTTTTTCGTTTCCCTTATCATTCCCCTGCACTGTTTTCCTTTCTTCAACATAGTAGTTTCTTTTCTCATTCTTTCTTCTGCAAAATCTTGCAACATGTCCAAACTTGTTGCAATTGTAGCACACAATGTTTCCCTATCCTTGATTACTTCTTCTGAATGAATTCATCCTTGATCTTCGTTGATTAGCCATGTGTCCAAATCTATTGCAAGAAAAACATCTTCTATTGAATGATTGAGTATTGTGAAAGCCATTTCTTACCAGACTTCTGCATTCATTTGATCTATGACCAATTTTCTTGCAATTGAAACATTGACCAGAGAATGATGGACCATTCTAATTTATTCTACTCCTACACTGAGTAGCTTTATGATCAAACTTTTTGTAGTTAAAATAATGGCCATTGAAAGATGAGAAGCTTTGAGCATTTGGCTGTCTGATGAAAGGTCTTCTAGGTCTTCTTCTTTGATTCCTAAATTGGTTACCTTTGTTTTTCTTCAACTGAAGGTTTCCTTGACCTGATTTTGAACTTTCTCCTTTCTCAAATCCTAAGCCTTGCTTATCATCTGAACTCTTTTGACTAACAATCATCTCATCAAGTTTTGTAGAACTTATCTTGAACTTATCTTCATAGCTTTTGGCTTTTTCCAAGTCTATTTTTAGGCTCACAACTTATTCTTCCAATTTGACAGATTCTTCTATCTTGCTATTTACCATCAGATTTAGATCTTCTTCTGCTTTAGCTCTTTTAATAACTTCCACTTTCAAATCATCTAGGTTCTCATTTGTCAATATCAATTGTTCACTAACATCTCTGTATTTTTCTTTGAATTTATTGACTTGTTATTTTAGCTTTAAAATGCACTTATCAACTTCTTGAATGTTATCCTTCATATCCCTGATTTCTGCTTCAGATTTTTCAAGATCAGCAAGAGTTGTTTCCAATTCAACATTGTTTGAGAAGTTTCCAAATTTTCTAGCTGCCATGAGTGAACTCTCCTAGATCTTCCTCAAGTTGTTAGGCTTCTTCCAAGGAACCTTTCTCTAATACCAATTGTTGAAAGTAAGGAATAATGAGAGGGGGGGAGGTGAATCAATATTCTACAAAACCACTTGTTAACTTGTTTATTAATCCAATTTCCAAAATTAATTACATGAAAGCAGAACAAGTATAAGAACAACAACCATAAAGACATAACACATAGACACCAGTATTTTTATGTGAAAAACCCAAAGAGGGAAAAACCATGGTGAGTGTTAGCTCAATACCATATTACAAGAAGGCTCACTGCCCAGGGCTCACTGCCCTATGAAGAATGCTCACTGCCAAGAGAAAAGAAGAAAGAAGAAGGATTGACTTATTGCCAAAAGATTAACTACTATAAATGCATCTACCACATGCTAGATCATAGTTCCATTGAAGGTTCAATATACTGATTCAAAGGTCTTCATTTATTCTGCTCTACTTCTCAACTTAACTACATGTACTCTATTTTCTGTCCTTGTTCAACTTTTTCCACTCTACACTCTGCTCATAATCCTTCACATATTGAATTTGCACACTTTGTACTCACTGAAAACACACCAACATCAAATTCCATCGAGTATATATATTCACTACAAGATTTATCTCATAATCAGGTCGGCAGCAAAACATAAACCATGTACACAAATACTACATCTTGTTAGCTTGAACTTATGTACAATCTGTAATGCAGACTTAAAAAAACATAGAAAAGTCTTCACATAGGTTAGCTTCAATCATACCATCACTTAGATTTACTATTCAGACAATATAACTTCTCTGCATAAGAATCTAACTGCCTGTCGGCTTGTCTCTTCAGAACATGCTTGACCTATCCAACTATCACACCAAAATTTGTATTACGGACCAAAAGAAACTCAAGGAATCACATCAACCATTCCTCATGCTTCATAGATCATATCTTACTAGCCATAGGTCATGATGTCATTATGTGGTGAAATGCAAAACTCAGAACTGACTCTTCTGCCTTGGTGAAGTAATGGCAAACCAACTGCCAGATCTTGGAGTTTTGTATATAATCTTTTGGATCACTACAGACTCTATAACTCATCAATTGTATGCTTCTAACACCTATCCATACTACCTCAAAACCACATACTAATACAATTACTTGCGGAGAGATGCAGACCAAAATACTTATGTACTTTGCACTGTTCCTTACTTAACTGTGTTCACCCGGACTTAAACCAATCACAACTTGTCTTCCGGAAGTCATTAGGACTTGTACTCTTGAATATAGGATTTCCCAACAATCTTGAATAACATACTTGAACCGCATACCTTGACCATCAAATGCGGAGGAATACCACTTGAGTCTCTGCTACTAACTCTGTGTTATTAGTACTTAGCCATTCTGCCTTAGTCTTTTGTGTCTGGACCAGATCCTTGTATGCAGGTTGTTCCAAGTTGAGTTCCCAATCATCCTTAGCTCCATCATGCTATGTTTTCCTTGTTCCCATCAATGGTAACATTACCCAATTAGCAGTGTCTCTTGACTACGTTGCCAACATGTTTTACTCAAGAGTGCTATAGAAAGATCAAAGTTAATCAAGTCTCTTTATCAAACCCTAGGTCAATAGTGCACTAAACCCTAGTTCTATGATGATCTAATTATGACAGAAGATGCACAACAAATCTCCAGAAACCAATTGCATAGGGAAGATCAAGAAGTTGATAGAACATGTGTCCTAGAAGTAGAGATGTCAGAGGACTATTTCGGGACTGCCCAAGTCCTGAAAGATGGAATCTGCATAAGCTATAAATTGGAGAAATGTTGCAGAGGTTGCCTTGATGCCATATCTAAAGTTAGCAGGGGCATAAAGACTAGGGCACCATTGTCCAATTCTTGAATAGAGGAATATTCCATAATTGCTATTAGATCCCAAAACTCTGATCCTTGCTTAGTCTTCCCGTATCTTCATATTTCTCAGATCTCGCTCCTATAACCTGAACACAAGAAGAAGATAAGGGTTTTAGGGGTTATGGTGTTTAAGAACTTGCCTCAGTCAAATCCTGAGACAACATTCAATCTTCCCAACGCCATTGATAGATAAAGAGAGCGTGCCCTTACATGGCAGAGGCTAAACACAATAACAATATGATGAATCAAATGATGATAAACAACAATGATATCACCTATGTGATGAAACCCTTAAGAAGATGAAGATCCTTCAACTCATAAGGAGAGATAGATGATAACTTCAAACCTACAACAACACACACAATAAGAATACAAATATTCTCTAGAATCACAATGAATGCTTTGAATGCTCTTTATTCCAATGCTTCAAGTTGGCTATCTCTATCTATGTTCATAATGAATTCAAAAACACATTTGTATATGCTTTCCCGCTAACATTCATGAAATTAAATCAAAAGAGCTAACAAAGAGAAATTTTTGAAAGGTCCTAAGCTGACCAACATTTAATTTTGCCTTGACCAATCGGGGAGGACTTGGGTGGTGGCACCCAAGTCTTTGAGCCCCTTTTAGGTCTGGGATAAGGTTAAGCATGGGCCCCTTATTGCCAATTTACATTGGTGTCAGGAAATTTTACATCGGGATGATCATTTAGAATGTATGATGTAATCACAGGGACCTAGGAGCTAAACAAGGAGGTAAAAAGACATGTGGACACTTTTTACTCCATAACATTTAGCCCCCACTTTAATGTGTGTATGATCTTATAGTCAATACATGCATTAAAGTATGGTCAAAACACATCATACACTAGAGAGAAGACACACCCTAAGTTTGGAGAACCATTTATAGCCCCCAAGCTTAGGAAAACATAAAAAACACTTGGTAGTCACGCAAAACACAGAGAAGGCATGAGAGAAACATGCAATACACAAGGCATACATGAAGAGAAGACATAATTAAATAATTATACAACCCTAACTAGGCTATGGGGGGAGCTCATAGCTATGCGCTACCATCAAAAGTACACAAAACACATAGCATGGGGGGAGCTCATTGCTACGCGCCGCCACAAAACACACAAAACACACAGCATGGAGGGAGCTCATTGATACGTGCCACCACTAAAAAGTGCAAGAGACGCAAGGAAAACACATGAAAAACATATGGAATACACAAGCACTGTAGAGTATGTCATCAACACACTATACGTCTTAAACACATCAAGCACGGGCGATGGGGGGAGCTCATTGCTACGCGCCACCATCTAAAACACATCAAACACACTTGATAGTTGAGCTACGCTACCACAACCTCCAAAGACACACTTAAGGGTGAATAACTCAAGATCCAACCCCGCCTCCATAGAGGACTTATTAAAAGGATGTGCAACCACTCAAGGGAATACACAATCTTGCCTTTCGCAGAAGGACTTTCAAAAACATACTGTTGCCTCTTAGTTGTTGTCCTTGATGACAAATACACAACTTGGCATGGTATTATGGTATCATATCACAGTTGGGCTCATGGTATCACAGTTGGCATAGAGTCACAATTGTTCAAGTTGACACAGTCATAGTTGTTTAAGCAATATGCTCTTCACAGAATAATTTGATGCATATATTATCATGATAGTTGGCATAGTTGTTCCTGCAGTTATTGTATCATCACATTGTTGGTTCATGGTCATAAGTTGATATTCATTGTTGGCTATTATTGACACATGATGGTTCATGCTCTCAGTTGATATTCATTGGTTGGCTCATGCTCATGAAATATATATCAGGTGCTCTTGTCATTTCATGCACAGTGGTTGGTATATACTCTTAACAGAAAAGTGAGAGTTTGATGATATTGTCCCTAAGTGAATGTATTGCATTTGAAAGGATCACAAAACATCATAATATCATTTGTTTGTCTCAAAAGGATATTCATTTAATATGTTACATTAAAGATGTATGAGGGTCACTAAAGGCATTTACTTATCATTTGGTTTTTTTACAAAAGGGGACATTGATTTTATTGTCAATGTTACAATGTGGATGCTTGAGGTCATACATGTTCAAGTTATCAAGGGGTCTCTCAAGTTGATATATTACCTAGTGGACAATGTAAGTGCTTAGCAAAGTTTGATCTTGTCAAGCACTAAAAAGAATAACCTGCTGGGTAGGTTTCAACATTTGTAACAGGTCAAAGGTTTTGATTACCTTGTTCTTCCACCAACCCTTCTAGGGCTCACTGAGAGTGCAAGTCACATGCTTTTGCATTGAGCAAAAAGGAAAGTTATGTGTTTTTCATATTGCAAAGTTTGTAGCTTCGGATATGAAGCTTCTTGAAGCTAGGGTTTGAAAGTTCATTATCATCATGAAAAATCATGGTCAAATGACAGGTATCTTCATGAATTTCAACCAAATCTAGGAGATGTGACAAAGTTGGATCGTGAGCTCATTTTGGTAAAATATTTTGACTTCATTACACAGTAAATTAGTTTTGGTTGTCGGCTAACAGGTGATATTTTTCTTTTTTCACTTATATGGGTTCATGGAAGTTTGAAGGTTTTCTTTTCTGTGATGCTTTGTTATTCATTGTGTATTTGTTGAAAGAACATTGCGACTCGAGGGTATCTCTATTATAAAACACTTCATTCAATTTTTTTTCAGTTATGGGTTTTATTTCACAAAAATGCAAATTTTTTTGAAGTCTCAAGTCACGACAGTAAAGGAGTAACTATTCTTTGTTATACCCATAACACATATAGTTAGGGTTTGACAGTTGCTTGATGAAGGGTTTAACAATTTTTCATGGTTAGAGTTTCTCATGAGCATGAAGGCAGTTTATTGACAATATATTTTGATATTTGTTGATTAACTCTAAATATTTTTAAACTGTTGTGGTTAAGGTTTTTGTAACCACAATTTGGAATATGAAAGGTCTTTATATTCTCAAAGTGGGTTAGTTTGACCACTCTTTCTTGGCATTTATTGGTTCAGTTTGAATCTTCTTCAAATGGTTCATCTACTCCCACAAGTTGTTTACTGAAAGAATCAAAAGAGCAGTGATAAAATATAAAAGGGCATAAGATGAAAAACATATGAGATAAGGTTGATGATTTGTGTTTATTGCACTATCATTAAGGTTATTCCAGAAAGTTGAAGATTGGGTTATAGCGAAATAGAGTAAGCCTCTATATTAAACTATATTATTCATTGTATGGATTGAAATATGCTAGTGAGGCACAAATAGCCAATAAGGCACAAATAGCTAGTGAGGCACAAATAGCCAGTGAGGCACAAACAACTAGTGAGGCACAAATAGCCAGTGAGGCACAAACAACCAGTGAGGCATCTATATTTGCTAGAGAAGCACATTTTGATTAAGCCAGTGAGGCATTTTGTGGAGTGGTTTTTCATCCCTAGAAGGTTTTCCACTCGTCAAATCTCTGTGTTATGGTTACTTGTTCTATTCATGAGTTTATGTTCATTGTTTCATGATTTAACTGTTGCATATTATTGATATGATGCTCATCTTGAGTCAATACAAATGCATAATAATTTTGAGAATCATCTCTATCCAATGAAGTAACAAAACTACCTCTATTGTTTGTCGTGATAAACTCTTCATCACAGTTCAATTGTCCTGTTCCTTCCTGTTCACAGGCTGATCTAATAATACACTACAGTTCATAAATGAATATCTTGTTTTCATTATACAAAGATTGAAGTTCATGATTGGTAAAAGTTTTTAATTGTTGCCAAAAACAAGTTTGGTTCATAAGACACTGATTCACCTCCCCTCTTAGTGTCTTTCATACTCCAACACATACAACCCCACCTACATCATGGAGACACCTTATGGTGAAAGGGAAGCATGTGTACAAAGTATACAACCCCACCTACATCGTAGAGATGCCTTACAGTGAAAAGGAAGCATACGCAACACATAGACAAAGTACACAACCCCACTTGCATCATGGAGATGCCTTACGATGAAAAGGAATAATACACCACACATTTTATCACAATGTCTAAGATATCCAAGCATTTACCGCAATATATGCCCCCACCTTAAAGTGGTTGACCCTGCTTGCTGGTAGCAATCATGTTTAAGGTAAGGTTGAAAACACATGAGGGAACAAGAGATTTTGCAAAGCCCATGCCCCAAAGTGACATGTGCTTGTGATCGCTAATTGTTTCCAACAATCACAATAGAAAAACATTAGTATTATATGCTAACAATTAACAAACTTTAGTTAGAAAATCTTAGCTAAGATAACAACCAAATCAACTTGTGAACATTTGATACAGAAATAAGGAAACATACCACTTAATAAACCAAGGCTAGACTTGTGGGTTCAGATGTTGTAGTTGCAACTGCCCTGTTAGACATGTATGCAAAAGGTGGAAGCATAGACAAGGCACGTGAACTATTTGACAGAATGCCTCAAAGAAATGTGGTCTCATAGACTGCAATGATTGCAGGATATGCACAAAATAGATTTGTTGAAAAGGCTTTAGAAATTTTAAAGCAAATGCAATTGGCTGGTATAAAGCCAAATTCCACAACCTTTTCCAGCATCCTCCCTGCCTGTGTCAAAATAGGAGCTTTGGAATAGGGTATGGACATCCATCAAGACATTAAGGATAGATGAATTTTATCAGATGTTGTAGTTGCAACCGCCCTATTAGACATGTATGCACATAAACAAGGCATGTGAATTGTTTGACATAATGACTCAAAGAAATGTGGTCTCATGGATTGCAATGATTGTAGGATATGCACAAAATGAATTTGTTGAAAAGGCTTTAGAAATTTTAAAGCAAATGCAATTCGCTGGTGTAAAGCCAAATTCCATAACCTTTATCAACATCCTCCCTGCCTATGTCAAAATGGGAGCTTTGGAATAGGGTATGGACATCCATCAAAACATAAAGGATACAAGAATTTTGTCAGATGTTATAGCTGCAACTGCCCTATTAGACATGTATGCAAAATATGGAAGCATAGACAAGGCATGTGAACTGTTTGACAGAATGCCTCAAAGAAATGTGGTCTCATGGACTGCAATGATTGTAGGATATGCACAAAATGGATTTGTTGAAAAGGCTTTAGAAATTTTGAAACAAATGCAATTGGCTGGTGTAAAGCCAAATTCCACAACCTTTGCCAACATCCTCCCACCCTGTGTTAAAATCAGAGCTTTGGAATAGGGTATGGACATTCATCAAAATATAAAGGATAGAGGAATTTTGTCAGATGTTGTAGTTGCAACTACCCTATTAGACATGTATGCAAAATATGGAAGCATAGACAAGGCATGTGAATTGTTTGACATAATGCCTCAAAGAAATGTGGTCTCATGGACTACAATGATTGCAGGATATGCACAAAATGGATTTGTTAAAAAGGCTTTAGAAATTTCAAAGCAAATGCAATTGGCTGGTGTAAATCCAAATTCCACAACCTTTGCCACCATCCTCCCTGCTTTGGAATAGGGTATGAACATCCATCAAAACATAAAGGATAGAGGAATTTTGTCAGATGCAGTTGCAACTACCCTGTTAGACATGTATGCAAAATGTGGAAGCATAGACAAGGCATGTGAACCATTTGACAGAATGCCTCAAAGAAATGTGGTCTCATGGACTGCAATGATTACAAGATATGCACAAAATGGATTTGTTGAAAATGCTTTAGAAATTTTAAAGCAAATGCAATTGGCTGGTGTAAAGCCAAATTCAACAACCTTTTCCAGCATCCTCCCTACTTTGGAATAGGGTATGGACATCCATCAAAACATAAAGGATAGAGGAATTTGTCAGATGTTGTAGTTGTAACTACCCTATTAGACATGTATGCAAATGCTCTGGTAGACATGTATGCAAATTCTCTAGTAGTTGTGAGATATTATAGTTGGAAATGCTCTAGTAGACATGTATGCAAAATGTGGAAGTATAGATAAGGCATGTGAAATTTCTAGTAAGGAAAAGGTACTTAGTGACTTTCAGCATCAAGTAATTGACATCCAGAATCAGAATCATAGTTTACAAGGTGAGCTAAATGTCTTCAAGGAGAGGATTTATGACCTAGAAACTGAAGTTCAAACAACTGAACTAGAAAATGTCAAAAAAGAAAAAGAGGAAAGAGCTTCCTATGAATATAAACTTCAAAGAACTAATGCAAGAGTGATTAGAGTAGAAACAGATCTATATGATAGCCTTGAAAGAATCAAATATCTTGAAAGAAGCTCTGCCAAGGATACAATTATGATAGATGAGTTAAAAGTGCAAGTTGTCCAATTACAACAAGAACTAGAACCATATGAAGATGTACACACTACACAACTTGTCCACTTGGAAAAATCCCTGAGCAAATTCTATAATCAAGTAATGAAGCTTCAAAGTGAGAATGCCATTTTGGAAAATAAAGTAAGGATGTTGAAGGAGAAAAAATGTGAATTGGAAAATGTAGCTCAGAAAGTCTAGTAGGAAGGTATAGATAAAGAAAAAGATCTATCTACTGCATATGAACATAGACTTCAAGCTAATGAAGCAAGAGCAAGAGAAGAAGAAGAAGAACTTGCCAAAGCTCTCAAATCAATTATTGAATCTGACAATGCAAATCATAAAATGGGTGAGATCATTTCTAAACAGCAGAATTAAGTAAGGGCCATTGAAGATCAAGCTACAAAAATACAAGATGGACTTTGCTTGTGTTCTATGTGCATGCAGCCATGCAAGTTTAGTGGATGAGGGTTGTACATATTTCAATCAAATTAGTAACCCTTATTGCATTACACCTACAATTCATCATTATGTGTGCATGGTTGACATTCTTGCTTGTGTTGGCTATCTTGAGGACACTCTAAATTATATCATTAAGATGTTATTTAAATCTATCGTGGTTGTGTGGATGTGTTTTCTTGGTGCCTGTAGATCACATATGAATGTAGAGTTAGAGGTATTTATAGCGACCCTACTTTTTGATTTGGATTGTAAAAATGTTGTGACTTATGCACTTCTTGTCTGCCCATAAGCAAAAATACATACATTGTGCCCATCCAAGGAAGATAGATAATAAGACACCTCAACTACAAAGAAGATCAATCTAACTTTATGTGAAAACATTAATTGGAAAGATAGAACTTACTACCTGTAAGACTTGATTTCAGAACAAATTCAGTTAAAAAAACATCTCAACTACAATACAACAATCAAATCTAATGATCTTTAAAAGTATTAATTTGTAGCATACATACAGATCAGACAATCACAAATATAAGTTTTAACAAAATGTCTGAAAAAATTCACAATCAGATAACTTTAGAACTTATGTACACAATCACTTTTTTCCATCTATGCCATAAAGAGACAATTTTGATGAAATACAAGGTCAATCATTCATTTTACTTTAGAGGGAAGAATGAATGGAATCTCTCACATGTTCATTCTAATGCTGAGATGATTGATAAAGGGACCTCACAGTATATCCCTGAAGGTCCATAGCATTACTTATTGCAACAATAAGAGTATGGTAGACTTCATCTGTCACATAACTCCCATCCTGAAAACATGAAAATTGAAGAATGTAAAATAAATTTCTTAGAACCCATCTCATGCATTTCAACAAGATCAAATACTAAATATAAATGAACATAAGTATCAACATCTTATTAAATGGAGAAGAATATATACTCAGTAGTGGATGAGCTTTCTATTGTCATGGGTCAGAAACTACTATGCCAAGATTGAAAACATTTTCTCATCAAATATTGGGGATGTGAAAGACAACCAATTTATCACTACATATTTCATCTAATACTAATAGCACACTTTAAAACCTTGAATGCATTATCTTAAAACACACACATGAAATGATCAAATCCTCTGTTAGCATCTTACCATGATCTGGAGCCTAGTACATGACTGACTATGTCCAGGGAAACATGGTTGTGCTGTATATTGGTTTGTAGACAAGTTTGGTGTATGTAGAGGGGAAACAGATGGTTTTACAATTATGTATTTTACATTTGAAAATCTTTTTTGATCTAGGAGAATCTAAGTTTGATCAACGTGAGCCATCCTATGGGTTCACCAAACATCATGTAATAGATAGTGTTGGCTTCATCATGGTTCCTAGCACTCATGGTCAAAACTGCAGAGCCTAACTCCCATTACATAGCATGACTAGCAAAAACTAACAATGATAGCATAGCCTTTGACACTAATAGCAGAATAATGGTGGAAAATGACAAACTACGATTTTAAACTGACAAAGGACAAACTATAGCTCTTCTTGTAATTATCCATCCTATCTTTATCCTCTAAACCTAGATTAGCTATAAATATGTTATATGGCTACTCATAAAATAGATCTCTAGTTTTGTAGTTCATGTTTTTTTCATTTCATGAGGCATATATCCAACCTTCTAGATTCTATATAGAACTTGTAGGTTTATGAATTAATATATTCTATCATTACAATTATAATATGTTGCTTTAGAGGTTTCTTGTTAGCGCATTCATTTGTATCCTATTTCATGGCACTCTGATTATTGTTTAGAAAAAGAAATACTAATTCCTGAGCCATTAGATCTTGACCAGAAGCAAAATCACAATGTTAAATAAACTCTTGAACTAGAAGATAGCCATACAGATTTAAAACTCATCTGTTCTAGATCAAAATGAAACCTAAAAAAATAAAATTTTGGGGAAAAGATTTAATTTCAGGAGTCTTTGAAAGAAATATAGGCAAGAAAATATATAAACCCTAAGCCCTAAACCATAATGCAAATCTATGATGCGAAAAGATGAGATAAATTTTATAGAAATGCGATGAAAGAAAGAATGAAGAGAATAAAATTACCATGGAAGCCTGTCTATTTTGGTTCACTAATTAAAACAAGCTGCACTGCTCAGCTCTGCAAAATCTTGTTGCTCACAGCCTCCCCTCAAGATAATCAATAAAATCCCCAAACATGGTAACTCACCCACATTCCAACAAATAAACCCTAAGAATAGTGCAGTGTTGCGGTCTGCCATTCTCGGCAATAGAGATTTGCTGACCGACCCTAGCTGAGCTTGGAGGAAACAAATCATGAGCATGAGCAGAAGCTTGAAAAGTGGTATTGAATGGTGGACTAGCATCGATAGCTGCACCAACAATAAAGGGTTCAGACGAGCCCTCTTCATATTCATCGTATTTTAGTGAAATGGATTTCACTTTTGGTGCTCATTTTTTTAAGTCTAATTTTTATTTGTTTATTTGTGTGACTAATTATTTAGTCATTTATAGTTGTGAATTTACCTGACAATCAAATTAGTCATTTATTTAGTCATTTATAGATGTGTTGCAAAAAATTACTAGAATTTAGTCATTTTTAGTTATCGTGACTAAAAGTTTTAGTCATGTAGTCATTTATTTGCCCAAATTCTACTAGTGACTATTTCCATTGATAGAGCAAATTTTCTCAAAAGCACTTGGAAACACAATACTAGGAACACTTTCTCATTATCTTCAACACTTATTAGGCCATTACAAACCAATTATCTCAACACAAGCAAGCGTCAAAACAAAAGCACAGTTGACACCAATGACAACACAGATATGTTGACATTAATGACAACACTGGTAAGCACATACTTGTAACAACACTCACATTAGAAGTTAAGTCAGTTTTGGAGTAAGTCTTATTCTTTATGTGGTTGGTTGCCTCAGTAATATTTTAAACATTGTGATCATTCCATACTTGATCTATATTGTTGTCCTCAGGTCGATGGTTTAATCTTCTATGTCGACTGTTAGTAAGGTAGTGTACGTCTTTGAATGTTGGGTCGATGGGGGTAATCAACCAAACAAGTCCAATTTTGTTGTTAAGGTCTAAGGCAACTTTGTAAGATTCCATCGTCGATAATTGTGCTCATGAATAAGCATAATTAAAGCATTCGACATAATGCATTAGTAACATCTATAAAGTAGGTGTACTATTGTTTATTATTTTAAGCTTAGTTATGGTTAAAAATAATGTCTAGTTTGAGAAAGAGTGAAGTCTAGGCTAGATAGACTTCCATCATATTTCTCCCTAGATGCTTGGAGGAGTGAGGAGGAGCAATAGATCTATACTCCCCTTTTTCAGCATGTGAGGCTGTGGATGGATGAGGGAATAGAGGGAAGATATTAATTATGCAATTGCATAACCGATGGTAGTGGGGAGAGAAGATAAAATAGTATTCTCTCTTGCATATATTAAGGCGAAGAAAGTAAAGAAGCATGGTGGATCTCTATATTAGAGAAGCAAGAAGAAGGAAACAAAAGCTGAGTATCATTTCTTCTTGTTTAGCATTACAGGTAAGCTCACCATCCATAATATACTTCATAAATACTTTGATAACGTAAGATTATATCAGTGACAAGCAAATAGATAAAGGTTTATAGGTAAAAACCTATTATGTGTGCCATAAGAGGCTAAATGTTTTGCATGTTATCACAATAGACTATATTAAGATTTACACTACTATTGATATACTTTCGACAGAGACTTTTGTCTGCATATTTATACCATATATTGAATGACAAACAAGATTTGTGTTATCTTTGAATACCTCTTAGAAGTGGAGAGTATCGTATATAAAGATTACGATAAATATATGTTATCCTTTGCGATGAATAACAAACAAGTCTACATCTATGGCTACGGGTCTTTCTTCAAAAGGTACAAAGATACAGAAAAAGTCTAGGGTTTCAGATGCTTAGAATCAGAAACTATTTCTTGGTGAAGGTGAGGAGCTAGTGCCTAACCAGGGTGGTTTTGAGAGAGCCCATCTTCCTGAACTGTGGGCTGACATGTGCTATATGGTGATGAAGTATTTCACCCTTGAGGGCCGTTTTACTAGGTTTTATCACTATCATCTCCCATTGTTGAATCATTTTAGAAGGAATGCCACCATTAGTTTTCCTTTTTATTTGCTTTCTTCTCTTGAGCACTCTATTCAACATGTTAAGAAGACTCTACTGAAGAAGCCTAGTGAGAAGCCTATTCCCTTACATCAAGGGCTCATTCACAGACTATACCAGTTTCATTTAGCTATGTCTCCTCTATCTTCTCTTCAGCCCTCTGGTTAGGATACCCCTACTGACTCGATGAAAATTGGTCTTGCTACCCCTAAATAGCTTCCTGAAGGTGATCCTTGTTCTGGGACCTCTAAGTCTTTTACCAAAAATGTTCAAAACCCTCCCTCCAGATTCAAATTGAAATCTAAGAGACATCTTTCAGATGTTGACATAGAGTCTAACCCTTTGAAAGACGATTTTGGGGTTTCTGGGACCCAGAGTGAGGACAATTAGGGTAGGGAGGGACCCTCATGGAATTTCAAAAAAGTTAAATTGGAAGGTAAATTTGCTATTGTTAGGCGGTCTGGTCGCATTGCTGGCAAACATGCTCCCAAGATGAAGTTGATTGACTTTCTGAAAGCAACTCTAAAACATCTACCCATGAGGAGGAAGATCTTAAAGATTTCGGTGATATTCAAAAGATTGCTATTGAAGATTTCGGTGGTGAAGAAGAAATTGATGGGCAAGACATTCCTGTGGAAACCTTTGATACAGAAGATAATATTGGGGTTCATAATTTTGTCCCCGCTGGTGACTGTGTGGATGTGGGAGATATTTTTACTTAGGTGGAGGTGACTGATACTGTTGATAATACTGGGAAGGATGCCCACTCTATTCCCTCTATTGTTTATGTTGATCCTGATCTGTTTCAAGAGGAAGGTAATAATGCTCAAGATGGTAGGGAGGAAGATAATATTAATGAATTAAATGGTGTTGATGATCTGTCTCAACTGAAGGAGCGGGTGGAGTTCCTAGAAAAAAAGAGTCTTGTCTCTTGGTAATTTCATTACTAGCATGTTATGCAGGACTGCTATGGTCAATCTCTCCCTGCTAAGGGAACATGAAGTTTTTATTCATGGTGTTGATAATGACAAGTTAAAGAATTTGACAAAATGCTGGAGTTTCTTTCTAAGGGAGAGGAGGACATCCCTTCCTAGTTTCTCTATGCTTTTGTTAGCTGGCTTTTTGTTGTTAGTATCTTTTTATTGTATTTTGGCTGTATGTAGGCTATCAGTGGTGGTTCTGGCTCATTTTTTTTTTTGAGCCTTTTTTTCCCTTTTTGGGTTCTATTTTGTAAGGGATCAACCTCTGGTTTGCCACCTTATAATATAAAAAACAAACAAGTCTATGGTCTATGACATAGTCGTGTCATGCCCACATTTTCCTTGTGGTCACAACACACATCGCACGTGTCATAGCCACATCTGTCATGTGGTTATGACACGAGATATGAAAAACTTTTCTCACACCGTCCTAAAAACCCCTTTCGCATGCGTACGCATGCTCAACGGTGTTCTCTCATGGCGAAACACTATACTCATCGGCGGAAATACAAGTACAATGGCGTGCAAACGGAAACATATAGATCAACAAGAGGGTCGATACAACGCTGCTAACGTCATTGCAAGAGTGAGATTACCCAAGTTCTTAAATCGAACCCTCGGCAATGTTCGGTAGCAGAATGCCTTACGGCGTTAGTGGGAATTACGCTGCACTCATTTACGCACGTGGTTCGCTGATAGAGGAACCACTCCCCTCGACGCCTTGTTCCAACTAAACCGGCTAGTGATCTCCCTATTTAGTCATTTTTCAGCCAGGCACGGTTGTCTGTCTCCTCTCTTGTTTCCTGAAACATACTACTCCTATGACTTAGCATTTTCAACAAGGCGGTTTGGTTGCCCTCTCTTCCCTTTCCACAAGTTCTTAAGTTGGATTATATCTTTATCGCCCTTACCTTAACTATCTCTTAGTTCATTTAGTGTGTTTATATTTCGGTCTCTCTCTCTCTTTCATTTTCTATACTTTCTTTATGTGCATCCTGTCCTTTCTTCGTGATTTACGTCAATCAGGGTTATTACTGCAGCTATTGTTGATATTAAACCTAATTTCAAGATGATCTTGGTCACATAGGCTGGTTTACTATTTCGCTGGACTCGGTCTCCTAATCTTCCCCGATCTAGGTTCCTCCTCTTCGTAAATACTTAGTCAACTTGTACCTAAGCACAATTGACAGAAGGGTCCGTCAACTTAGTTCTCTTATCCCGTGTGAGATATGTCGCGCATTTTCTCCTCTGTGTTTTCCAATGTTGGTTTTTCCTTCTTCGGAACCTCTTACAGGTTTACATATGAGATCGTTTGCTACAGTTGAGATTAATATGGCCACAAGGATTGTCAGTGGTGGCTTCTTAAGTTTATTTCCAGTGTTCTTTTGAGTAAGGAGTTGTGTAATTTTCCTCTTCATTTTTCCGGGTGATTGTTAGTATGTTTTTAGTTGAAACTTCCGAGAAACTCTTTCCAGAGTATCACTGAATATTCCTAAACTCTCTTTACATTATAATTTTATTTTCTCTTGTTTAGAATTACTGTTGTTACTGTTATTCTTAATTACGATTCATACACTGTTTGTAACTCGTATGACGTTGTCAATAGATGTAGGTGGTTCACCACTTTATAAAACTCTGTTCATGGTAATATAGCTTCTTTGGTTGTTGTGTTCAACACTTAATAACATCTCCTGTGAGAATATAATTGTTATTTATATATATATATATATATATATATTTTTTTTTTTTCCATATCCATGAAACATAGTTTCTAACGATTTTAAACGAGAGCCCAATAATTTGGTTCATAGATTTACTCCTCTGTATGTTATATATATATATATATATATATATATAGATATATTTATATATATATATATATACATACATACATACATATATATAATATATTTATTTTAATGTCTATGAAAAGGACGAATTGGTTTACCACAACCTATATATATATATATATATACGCATTATTATATTAGATATATAGCTATATACATAGACATATAGAATATATATATGCCTATATATAGAGCTATATAAAAATAAACAGCATTTAAATCCCAAATAACCCAAACATATGTTAGGGCCAAGCCCTAGCATTTTATGTGCTGGAGTTACCACAGCCGACGGCGGCCATGGGCGGCGTGACAGAGGAGCGGGGTCGGAGTGGCCGCAGAGCGGCGGACGGGAATTTATGGTGGCCGCAAAGCGGCAGACAAGATCCGCGGGAGGCATAAGGGTATGGAGGAGGGGGGAGATGTGGAGTGGGGCGGAGCCCCACCCACATTCCCACGACGTGGGGTGTGGGTGGGGCTCCGCCCCACTCCACACCTCCAAATATAACATAAAACCTGCGGTGGGGTTCTCTTCCCCACCGCCCATTGTAAATAACGACTGTGTATTTTGTTATCCGCGGCTTAATTTTTTTTTGACAGTCTTTCTCCATTCGTTGATTATTATCAATAATAAAATATCTTCAAATATATATATATATATATATATATATTCATATATAAATATATATATATATATATGTATATATATAACAACGATAATATATTTATATATATATATAATCCATATATATATATATATATATATATCCCCTTTTTTTTTTATATAACAATTATAATTACTTTCAATTTCTCTATTATTTTCTAAAATGATAATTACTCAAAATGAGAAATATATATATATCTCTATATATATATTTATAAAGTATTTAGAGAAAAATATTATATTTGTATAATTCCAATTTCGACAATTTTTTTTTTAAATTCACTACTCTATGCATTTTCTCCGAATCAACCTATTATAAAGAAATTGTCATAACAATTAGATATATATATATATATATATATATATATATATATATATATATATATATATATATATATATATATATATATATATATATATATATATATATATATATATATCCCAATTTCACCAAATGATAAATAGCTCTTCCCTTATTATAAGTATAAATTTTCCATTGTTATAAACATATAAGACTTGTAAATTTACAAACAGATTATATTTACATGCTAGATTTCCTCTAATTCTTCTAAATTAACAGAATCCATTATTATGGAGAAAACTCAAATATTTAAAAACTGTCTTTTCCATTTCAACATTGAAAAGGAAACTAGCATTTCAACTAAAGAAGCAATTCCAAACTTTCAAATGTAAACAACTCAGATTAAGTTGCAAAAACGAACTTATTCTTTTCAGTAATACTTGAAACACAAAAATTGCTATTGAACAAAGGTTGCAAACATCCACTTAAAATTTAAGCACAGTCATATTACAACTTCTCAAACATGAATACCAACTTCCCAGATATGAACTTTCTCCTCCCAAACAGTATACAACTGAAAACTTATGACAACCAATAAAAGTCCAATAATAACAAGACCAGGGAGGTGATTTTCTTCACTCCCAGAATATCAGTAATTTACAACAATAACAAGAGAGGTGTTCTCTCTTCATTTCTATGAAACAATCCAGGCCTAATTCTCATGACAAGAAGATGATCTGTTTCTTCATAAATAGCCAACCAGAAAGCTCCAAGAGAAAAAACCTGCATATCAAAGACAAACAAAGAAGAAAATACCACTTGTCTAGCTCTCCTCCCTACCGTAGACCCGCAAGAGGGTCACCCCCGAGCTAGGGAGACCATACTCACACCTGGGTACTCAAACACTCCACTTCACAACAGAAACAACAACAATCCCAAAGCAAACATACACCCGTGGCTATTTTACACAATACGGAAACTCAACTACAGTGAGTTTCATAAGGGGCAGGAGAGTGGATACACTTGACTCCAGAGTGTCACCCTGACAGATAAATGAACTCATATAAATTTCTCTTGGTCTCAACCAAGTGTGATCACAATTTGTAAGAAATCTGTATTTGACTCTCAAGTCAAAATACAGTCACAGATACATGCCCTCAAGGCTTTCAACATCCCAAAAGATGGAACAGGTATGCACCCGAGGAGGATCTCTCCTCCCCTACCCCAAACTTGATGAGCATTTCTCCCAAGTGGGAGACGCTCTGTCAAACACCCGACAAGAACCCCACAGAAAACAAATTTAAACACATATTCCAAACACATTTCATACACATTTCAGTTCTACCAAAACAAAGGTAAAATTCAGACCAACCTTGCAAAGCCCTCCTGGAATGAAGTTGTTGCAGAGTCCACAGAGTTCACTTCCAAGCTTAGCCACCAACTCCCTCTCCCTTCTCTATCTTCCAAACTAACTTCTCTCTATTTGGTAAGGCCCAAAATGAAAGTTTTTCCCCAAAATTCAACTAACTCCCTCTCATCCCAAAATTTGAAAATAAATAACCCAAAATTCTCTTTCTTTCTAATTTTTGAGAAATGGGGAAGTGACACTTGTCACCTCCTCACCCTTCCCAAAAATCACTATTCTGTCCAGGTGGCTTATGTCACTCTCCACTCCCAAGGGTACTCCTTATTCCTTTCATGTGACTCCACTTTCTCATAGGAGAAATAAAAAAAGAGTTAAATGGGAACAAGACAGGTGACCCATGCCTCTTTCTCCTTTCTTCACATGGGTGTCCCCATAGTACATGGGGGAATCTTACTAAAGAAGAGGTAACTTTTACTAATGGATGGCATCTCTTATCTAGGGAAAAGTAGAGGGGATGGGTTGAGTGTTGGTACAACCCATCATGTCCCCTCCTACCTCCAATTTTCGCCACTTAACTTCAGGGAAAGGTTAAGTTGACTAGATGGAGGTTACTCAAGGGTTACCCATGCCAAATGGGCCCCTGGACCCATGGGGTAGAACCCAGGGTCAATTTTAACCCATACAAGACACCCCAGGTCAAGGTAAAGCACAAGAAAAAGGGCCTCATAATTTAAATAAAAATAGAAATTTCAAATTCAATCTCTTTACAACACTTACTTATAAAAATAATATTACATGAGGGTAACCTAACCCACTCGACCTTACGAAAGACCACATTACATCATGACATCAAACACAAAGAGATCTTGGTTCATCGTGGAACCAGATCGGCTTAACAGGGAATAACAATTAACAAGGTGTGGAATGATCTCCGAAATCTGTGGTTTGATTAGTAGTCCCTGCACACTCAATTACAAGATCAGTAACCACATAAATTCATCATAGCCGAAGCAACTTAAATAACACATGCATTCTCATGCCTTAGTACAATCTAACATAATTAAAAATCATATTACAATTTTCCATCATCTCTAACATCTCTAATTCATTTTTCTGAAAAGTAACTTATCCAAACATCACCCAATTAGTTTTTCCGAAAACATAATAAAGTTAAATAGTCTGACAAATTTCGGGAACTGCTATCCCACAAATATGAAAGTAACAATAACAGCACTGTAAAGAGTCATGACAACAGTAGTAAAAAGGGCGGTCCTCACATCCTCTCCCCCTAAGACGGTACTTCCTCCTGGAAGTCGTCAAAAAGGTGAGGATACAGGGTCTTCAATCTCTCTGCATCTTCCCATGTTGCAGTGACTTCGTCGTATAAGTCCCATTGGACTCTAACCTGGTCCAGCTCTCGACCTCGAAGGGCCAGCTTCCGTCGAGCCAATATGCGAATTGGCTCCAACGCCAGTTGTCCGTCTGCCTCTACCTGAAGAGCACTCCAATCCAACACATGAGATAAGTCAGAAATATATTGACGTAAAACTGATACATGAAATACATCGTGGATATGTGACAGGCTAGGTGGCAAGGCTAGACGATAGGCTACTGGTCCTATCCGCTCCAAGATTTCGAAAGGTCCTACAAATCGAGGTGCGAGTTTAGAGCCTTTTCCGTAACGGATTGGACTTTTGTGCGGCCGCACTCTCAAAAATACTCTTTCCCCCACAGAGAAGTTTCGGTCTGTCCTTTTTGCATCGGCATACTTTTTCTGCCTGTCCTGTGCTTCCAGAAGCCTCTGTCTTATCTGTATAACTTGCAGTTCCATATTCTGAACTATCTCTGGGCCGATGACTGTTCTGTCCTCTATACGATCCCAACTCAAAGGTGTTCTGCATGGTCTGCCATATAATGCCTGGAAAGGAGGCATACCCAACGAGCTATGATGCCCATTATTGTAGGCGAATTCAACTAGATACAGGTACTCCTCCCATCTAGACTGGTGGTCCATCACATACATGCGAAGCATGTCTTCTAACACCTGGTTAACTCTTTCTGTTTGTCCATCGGTTTCCGGATGATATGCAGAACTAAAGTTGAGCTGTGTGCCCAACGCCTGATGTAAGGCTTTCCAGAACGATGAAGTGAATACGGAGTCTCTGTCAGATATAATGCGGCGAGGTACTCCATGAAGTCTAACAATCTGATCAAGAAACACCTTTGCCACTGATGGTGCATTGTACGTTGTACATATTGGTGAAAAATGCGCCACTTTGGTCAGCTTGTCAACTGTCACCATAATAGCATCATGGCGACGTGATGACATAGGTAGACCAACGATAAAATCCATAGAAATGGTATCCCATTTCCATTCAGGTATCTCGTGAGGGTACAACAGTCCCGCTGGATGCTGATGTTCAGCCTTGACCCTCTGACATTCCAGGCAACGAGCAACAAATTCAGCAATGTCACGCCTCATCCCAGCCCAATGATAAAGCTGTCATAAATCAGCATGCATCTTCTTCACTCCTGGGTGTGCTGCGTAGGGTGCTCTATGAGCCTCTGATAGGATTACTGTACGAAGATTACCCGCATGGGGTACATATATGCGTTGCCGATGTCGAAGCATCCCATCAGAATCAAGGGTATATCCTGTAAATTTGCCCTCAAGGGCCTTCTGATTTAGTACTGCCTGCTGCACTTCAAGAAACCATTCGTCCTCCGGCAGATGCTGTAAGATGCGATCCTTCAAGTCCATCTTCAAGGTCAGGGTCTGGATCTCGTGGCGTCTTCGACTCAGAGCATCAGCGACCACGTTCTCCTTCCCTTTTATATAATGGACATCGAAGTCATATTCGCATAGGAATTCCATCCAACGTCGTTGGCGGGCGTTCAAATTAGGCTGTGTAAAAATATACTGCAAACTATGATGGTCTGAATGGAGTTCAAAGCGTCGCCCTAAAAGAAAGTGTCTCCAGCGAACCAAGGCATGAACAACAGCTGCAAGCTCTAAGTCGTGCGTAGGATAGTTTAACTCATGTGTCTTTAGTTTCCGCGATTCGTATGCGATCGCTCGTCCATCCTGCATAAGCACGGCTCCCAAACCTTCTAATGATGCATCCGTGCAAACTACAAACTCTTCCGAAGGATCTGGAACTGCTAAAATAGGAGCACTCGTAAGACACTCTTTGAGGACTCCAAAAGCCTTTTCACACTGCTCGGTCCAAGTGAAACCCTTCCCTTTTCGCTGAAGGGAAGTAATGGGATGTGCTATCCTGGAGAAACCTTCGACAAACCGACGATAATACCCAGCTAACCCCATAAAGCTTCTGACCTCTGTCACGTTCGTGGGTGCCGGCCACTCCTGGATTGCTCTAATTTTAGATGGATCTACAGAGATGCCATCGCCTGATAAAATGTGTCCCAAATACTGCACCTCTGTCCTGAAGAAGGCACACTTCGTCAAGTTGCCAAAAAGTTGTTGCTCTCGTAATTTCTGCAAAACTTGACGCAAGTGCTCTACATGCTCCTCCTCAGTCCGTGAATAAATCAGAATGTCATCTAGGAATATGATCACGAACCGGTCTAGGTATGTACGGAACACCCCGTTCATGAGACTCATGAATACTGCAGGAGCGTTCGTCAACCCGAAAGGTACCACTGTGAATTCATAATGGCCATATCTGGTTCGAAAAGCAGTTTTATGAATATCTGACTCCGTGATGCGCAATTGATGATACCCAGATTTTAGATCGATTTTCGAGAACACTCTGGCTCCCTGCATCTGATCAAAAAGGTCGTCAATCCTAGGTAGAGGATAATGATTCTTCACCGTCACCTTGTTCAACTGCCTGTAGTCCATGCATAGACGAAGAGACCCATCCTTCTTCTTCACGAAGATCACTGGTGCGCCCCATGGTGAAACGCTAGGTCGGATGTGTCCCTTCTCAAGTAATTCTTCCAACTGCAGCTTAAGTTCTGTGAGTTCATGGGTCGTCATTCTATAGGGTGCGCGGGATATCGGCTCTGCACCTGGCACTAAGTCAATGTGGAAGTCCACTTCTCTACGTGGAGGCATACCAGGTAATTCTGGCGGAAACACATCGGCAAACTCTCTAAGGATAGGGTGATCATCTAAAGTAGCCTCAGGTTCATCCTCTGCTCTATCACTGACTGTGATGGCAAACATCTGACATCCCTTCCGCATACAGCGCTTAAGCTGTTGTGCGGATATCATACGAACTGCCGTGGGCTTTTGAATGCCCACTATCTCAACCGACGAACCATGATCGTCTAAACAGCTAATCGTTCTCTGGCGACAATCAAGCTTGGCTCTATGTGCCGCAAGCCAATCCATACCCAGAACTACTCCGTAAGACCCTAATGGCATAATCCTAAGGTCGCACGTTGTGGTGAAGGGTCCCAATGTGATCTCACAGTCTTTAACCAAGGTATCTACTGACATCCTGGCCCCTGAGGCCAACTCAACTTCCCACCTAATGTCTTGCCTAGAAGCCACCAGCCTGCAACGCTCCACTAACGATGTAGACAAAAAAGAGTCAGTAGCTCCTGAATCAAAAAGGATCGAGATGGGAAAGTCTCTAATCGTACCTTCTGCCTCGATGACAGAAGCCTGAAAATCGGCCTGGCGGTTATCAACCGCTGCAAACATGTGGTGAGATCTGCCCACGTCACCTACGGTCTGCTCAGACCCTCCTGATCGGGGCTGACCCCCTGCAGTAAATCCCTGCGGACACTCTCTAGCCAGATGCCCTGCCCCACCACATACATAACATGGTCCTCTAACCTGTAACTGCCCTGACTGTGTTCTGCCCGACTGTTGTTGCCCGGTCCGTCCGGTGGATCCCTGTGAGCCTCTGTAAGACTGCTGGGACCTTGCGGGTCCTGCCGATGAACCCTGCTGTCTCTGATCCCTGCGTGGTCCCTGCTGCTGCCATCCACGGTTCTGTCCTCCCAGTCCCCTCTGTTGAAATTTGGATTTTTGTTGATGTTGCTGTTGCTGTGGAGGCCTAGGAGGTAATGATGAAGCATTATATCCTCCTCTCTGTGTTGTGTTTTGAGGCCTTCGGAAATTTTGTTGTTGTTGGGGATTTCGTTCCTGGTACTGTAAGCGTGAATTCTGTCCTCGTCCCTGAATTTCCTCTGATATAAGGGCCTTTTCAACAGCCTCGCTCATGGTTTGGGGATTTGCCATACGAACTGGTCCTGATATCCCGTGATTTAGCCCCCTGATGAATTTGTGTATTAAGATTTTCTCGTCGTGGAGGTATTCCGCATAACGAGAAAGTTCTATAAATCGGCTCTCATACTGAGTAACGGTGAGTCCCCTCTGCTGTAGATCATGAAACTCATCAATTCTGCGCTGTCTATAATATTCGGACAAATACCGCGCATTGAAGCGCTCAATGAAGGTGTCCCATGTGAGTGTATCCACGGAGAGTCGGCGCTTGCACTCCTCTGTGCGCCACCAGGTGGCTGCTGCATCCCTAAGAAGATGAACTGCCACTCGTGCTTTCGTGTTGCTCTCATACGGTCGCAATGCGAAACACCTGTCTAAGCTAATTAGCCAAGCCTCGGCCACAGCTCCCTCTGTAGCTCCTGCGAAGGTGGGTGGGTTGAGCCTCAGTAGATCTCTGATAGGGTCCCCTCTGTCTCTAAGTCTCCCAAGTGGCTCTTCCACACCATCCTCATATACTCCCTGCTGAACCTGTTCTTGTCTCAAAAGTCTCGGAGGACTCCTGCTCCGTGCTCGGGAGGCCGACCCTACCTCCTCTATTGTTGTGTCAGGAATCTCAACGAAGGGCTCCACACGTCTCACCGCTAGTGGATCAACGCGGGGCTCCATACGTGGCTCAATACGTGACTCGGCACGTGGCTCCTCTCGCGGAGCAACACGAGGCTCTATACGTGGCTCAGGAATCACTGGTGGTAACCTGTCTAGCATAGTCTGTAGTGCTTGTAAGATCTGTGGACCTATATCCGCTACTGGTATCGCCTGTGGTACTAGTGGTGCTTGTGGCACAGGTGGGGCAGGTGGTGCTGCTGAATCTGCGGGTGCCAGTCCCTCGGCTGAGGAATCGCTGTGCACCTCGACTGACGCTGTGTGGCGTGATCGCGCTCGTCGAACACGTCGGGGAGGCATCCTACAAAACAAGGTAGAAACTAATTAGCCAAAGTTGCGGAATAATAACGTGCCCAAATACGCCCAGTGTTTACAAACCTGGCTCTGATACCAAATGTCATGCCCACATTTTCCTTGTGGTCACAACACACATCGCACGTGTCATAGCCACATCTGTCATGTGGTTATGACACGAGATATGAAAAACTTTTCTCACACCGTCCTAAAAACCCCTTTCGCATGCGTACGCATGCTCAACGGTGTTCTCTCATGGCGAAACACTATACTCATCGGCGGAAATACAAGTACAATGGCGTGCAAACGGAAACATATAGATCAACAAGAGGGTCGATACAATGCTGCTAACGTCATTGCAAGAGTGAGATTACCCAAGTTCTTAAATCGAACCCTCGGCAATGTTCGGTAGCAGAATGCCTTACGGCGTTAGTGGGAATTACGCTGCACTCATTTACGCACGTGGTTCGCTGATAGAGGAACCACTCCCCTCGACGCCTTGTTCCAACTAAACCGGCTAGTGATCTCCCTATTTAGTCATTTTTCAGCCAGGCACGGTTGTCTGTCTCCTCTCTTGTTTCCTGAAACATACTACTCCTATGACTTAGCATTTTCAACAAGGCGGTTTGGTTGCCCTCTCTTCCCTTTCCACAAGTTCTTAAGTTGGATTATATCTTTATCGCCCTTACCTTAACTATCTCTTAGTTCATTTAGTGTGTTTATATTTCGGTCTCTCTCTCTCTTTCATTTTCTATACTTTCTTTATGTGCATCCTGTCCTTTCTTCGTGATTTACGTCAATCAGGGTTATTACTGCAGCTATTGTTGATATTAAACCTAATTTCAGGATGATCTTGGTCACATAGGCTGGTTTACTATTTCGCTGGACTCGGTCTCCTAATCTTCCCCGATCTAGGTTCCTCCTCTTCGTAAATACTTAGTCAACTTGTACCTAAGCACAATTGACAGAAGGGTCCGTCAACTTAGTTCTCTTATCCCGTGTGAGATATGTCGCGCATTTTCTCCTCTGTGTTTTCCAATGTTGGTTTTTCCTTCTTCGGAACCTCTTACAGGTTTACATATGAGATCGTTTTCTACAGTTGAGATTAATATGGCCACAAGGATTGTCAGTGGTGGCTTCTTAAGTTTATTTCCAGTGTTCTTTTGAGTAAGGAGTTGTGTAATTTTCCTCTTCATTTTTCCGGGTGATTGTTAGTATGTTTTTAGTTGAAACTTCCGAGAAACTCTTTCCAGAGTATCACTGAATATTCCTAAACTCTCTTTACATTATAATTTTATTTTCTCTTGTTTAGAATTACTGTTGTTACTGTTATTCTTAATTACGATTCATACACTGTTTGTAACTCGTATGACGTTGTCAATAGATGTAGGTGGTTCACCACTTTATAAAACTCTGTTCATGGTAATATAGCTTCTTTGGTTGTTGTGTTCAACACTTAATAACATCTCCTGTGAGAATATAATTGTTATTTATATATATATATATATATATATATATATATTTTTTTTTTCCATATCCATGAAACATAGTTTCTAACGATTTTAAACGAGAGCCCAATAATTTGGTTCATAGATTTACTCCTCTGTATGTTATATATATATATATATATATATATATAGATATATTTATATATATATATATACATACATACATACATATATATAATATATTTATTTTAATGTCTATGAAAAGGACGAATTGGTTTACCACAACCTATCTATATATATATATATATATATATATATACGCATTATTATATTAGATATATAGCTATATACATAGACATATAGAATATATATATGCCTATATATAGAGCTATATAAAAATAAACAGCATTTAAATCCCAAATAACCCAAACATATGTTAGGGCCAAGCCCTAGCATTTTATGTGCTGGAGTTACCACAGCCGACGGCGGCCATGGGTGGCGTGACAGAGGAGCGGGGTCGGAGTGGCCGCAGAGCGGCGGACGGGAATTTATGGTGGCCGCAAAGCGGCAGACAAGATCCGCGGGAGGCATAAGGGTATGGAGGAGGGGGGAGATGTGGAGTGGGGCGGAGCCCCACCCACATTCCCACGACGTGGGGTGTGGGTGGGGCTCCGCCCCACTCCACACCTCCAAATATAACATAAAACCTGCGGTGGGGTTCTCTTCCCCACCGCCCATTGTAAATAACGACTGTGTATTTTGTTATCCGCGGCTTAATTTTTTTTTGACAGTCTTTCTCCATTCGTTGATTATTATCAATAATAAAATATCTTCAAATATATATATATATATATATATATATATATATATTCATATATAAATATATATATATATATGTATATATATAACAACGATAATATATTTATATATATATATATAATCCATATATATATATATATATATCCCCTTTTTTTTTTATATAACAATTATAATTACTTTCAATTTCTCTATTATTTTCTAAAATGATAATTACTCAAAATGAGAAATATATATATATCTCTATATATATATTTATAAAGTATTTAGAGAAAAATATTATATTTGTATAATTCCAATTTCGACAATTTTTTTTTTAAATTCACTACTCTATGCATTTTCTCCGAATCAACCTATTATAAAGAAATTGTCATAACAATTAGATATAAATATATATATATATATATATATATATATATATATATATCCCAATTTCACCAAATGATAAATAGCTCTTCCCTTATTATAAGTATAAATTTTCCATTGTTATAAACATATAAGACTTGTAAATTTACAAACAGATTATATTTACATGCTAGATTTCCTCTAATTCTTCTAAATTAACAGAATCCATTATTATGGAGAAAACTCAAATATTTAAAAACTGTCTTTTCCATTTCAACATTGAAAAGGAAACTAGCATTTCAACTAAAGAAGCAATTCCAAACTTTCAAATGTAAACAACTCAGATTAAGTTGCAAAAACGAACTTATTCTTTTCAGTAATACTTGAAACACAAAAATTGCTATTGAACAAAGGTTGCAAACATCCACTTAAAATTTAAGCACAGTCATATTACAACTTCTCAAACATGAATACCAACTTCCCAGATATGAACTTTCTCCTCCCAAACAGTATACAACTGAAAACTTATGACAACCAATAAAAGTCCAATAATAACAAGACCAGGGAGGTGATTTTCTTCACTCCCAGAATATCAGTAATTTACAACAATAACAAGAGAGGTGTTCTCTCTTCATTTCTATGAAACAATCCAGGCCTAATTCTCATGACAAGAAGATGATCTGTTTCTTCATAAATAGCCAACCAGAAAGCTCCAAGAGAAAAAACCTGCATATCAAAGACAAACAAAGAAGAAAATACCACTTGTCTAGCTCTCCTCCCTACCGTAGACCCGCAAGAGGGTCACCCCCGAGCTAGGGAGACCATACTCACACCTGGGTACTCAAACACTCCACTTCACAACAGAAACAACAACAATCCCAAAGCAAACATACACCCGTGGCTATTTTACACAATACGGAAACTCAACTACAGTGAGTTTCATAAGGGGCAGGAGAGTGGATACACTTGACTCCAGAGTGTCACCCTGACAGATAAATGAACTCATATAAATTTCTCTTGGTCTCAACCAAGTGTGATCACAATTTGTAAGAAATCAGTATTTGACTCTCAAGTCAAAATACAGTCACAGATACATGCCCTCAAGGCTTTCAACATCCCAAAAGATGGAACAGGTATGCACCCGAGGAGGATCTCTCCTCCCCTACCCCAAACTTGATGAGCATTTCTCCCAAGTGGGAGACGCTCTGTCAAACACCCGACAAGAACCCCACAGAAAACAAATTTAAACACATATTCCAAACACATTTCATACACATTTCAGTTCTACCAAAACAAAGGTAAAATTCAGACCAACCTTGCAAAGCCCTCCTGGAATGAAGTTGTTGCAGAGTCCACAGAGTTCACTTCCAAGCTTAGCCACCAACTCCCTCTCCCTTCTCTATCTTCCAAACTAACTTCTCTCTATTTGGTAAGGCCCAAAATGAAAGTTTTTCCCCAAAATTCAACTAACTCCCTCTCATCCCAAAATTTGAAAATAAATAACCCAAAATTCTCTTTCTTTCTAATTTTTGAGAAATGGGGAAGTGACACTTGTCACCTCCTCACCCTTCCCAAAAATCACTATTCTGTCCAGGTGGCTTATGTCACTCTCCACTCCCAAGGGTACTCCTTATTCCTTTCATGTGACTCCACTTTCTCATAGGAGAAATAAAAAAAGAGTTAAATGGGAACAAGACAGGTGACCCATGCCTCTTTCTCCTTTCTTCACATGGGTGTCCCCATAGTACATGGGGGAATCTTACTAAAGAAGAGGTAACTTTTACTAATGGATGGCATCTCTTATCTAGGGAAAAGTAGAGGGGATGGGTTGAGTGTTGGTACAACCCATCATGTCCCCTCCTACCTCCAATTTTCGCCACTTAACTTCAGGGAAAGGTTAAGTTGACTAGATGGAGGTTACTCAAGGGTTACCCATGCCAAATGGGCCCCTGGACCCATGGGGTAGAACCCAGGGTCAATTTTAACCCATACAAGACACCCCAGGTCAAGGTAAAGCACAAGAAAAAGGGCCTCATAATTTAAATAAAAATAGAAATTTCAAATTCAATCTCTTTACAACACTTACTTATAAAAATAATATTACATGAGGGTAACCTAACCCACTCGACCTTACGAAAGACCACATTACATCATGACATCAAACACAAAGAGATCTTGGTTCATCGTGGAACCAGATCGGCTTAACAGGGAATAACAATTAACAAGGTGTGGAATGATCTCCGAAATCTGTGGTTTGATTAGTAGTCCCTGCACACTCAATTACAAGATCAGTAACCACATAAATTCATCATAGCCGAAGCAACTTAAATAACACATGCATTCTCATGCCTTAGTACAATCTAACATAATTAAAAATCATATTACAATTTTCCATCATCTCTAACATCTCTAATTCATTTTTCTGAAAAGTAACTTATCCAAACATCACCCAATTAGTTTTTCCGAAAACATAATAAAGTTAAATAGTCTGACAAATTTCGGGAACTGCTATCCCACAAATATGAAAGTAACAATAACAGCACTGTAAAGAGTCATGACAACAGTAGTAAAAAGGGCGGTCCTCACAAGTCGTATGATTATGATTTTTAAGTCAAATGGCTATTATATATATAAACCATTTAAGTTTATTCTCAAACAAACCCTATAGAAAACATAAAGGCCGACTGTATGTATTGGCCAAGCAATATTTACTAGCTATGCTTTGATTTAGTTGACCTAAGTAAGGTTGAATGCTAGTATGCTTAGTTGACTTGAGTAAAGGTTGGTATAAGTCATTCAATTTTGTATTTTCCAATGATAAGAGTTCTTTAGTAAACTATAGCAGACCAAGAGTCTTATTTCTTTTGTGTAAAACCAAAGTAATAACACTATGTTATCGTAGTATCCTATTTATGAGCCATAGCTAACTAAAAAGGTAGGTAGCATTACCTCAAATGTTATTAAAAGCTTAAAGCTAGATATTAGTCAATGTCTTTGTTTAAAAGCACTTGATATTTAGACTTGTTATTCTATTAATATTCTATAGAATTTAGTTTGCTATAGATGTTATCCTTTTAGGTAACAAAGAGTTATCACAAACTATCTTTATCCTAGTTTCAAAAAGGATTATTATTTATCTGAATCTAGGCTAAGAATAGCCATAGGATTGTCGTGTAATACACTCACTATGTCAATGAAAGGTCAATTTTATATAGTTATTCATTGAGAATGAGACTATTTATTATTTGGAATTCTCTTTTGAATTACAAGAGGAAGTGTATCCAATATGAAGGATTATGAAGTTATTGTTTTTATTCAACAAGTTAGAAGTTGAATATATTCCTAGACTAAGATAGATAGAGTCTTTAATCGTCAAACAAATGACTTAATATAGGAATCTTGCATATCATTATGAAAGAATACTAAATTTACTAATGAGCATGGAAATGAGTTGATAGACCATTGAATAGATGGCAAGTCATCATAGACCCATGATTGCAAGGATGCAAAGAAGGGCTCAATGTACGCTTCTTAAGTCACCTAAGCTCTCACCCTATACTTGTCTAGTTGACTAATAGAAAAGGGTATATTTTATGTCTTTAAGACTGATATTGAATAAACATGTCAAATTGTGTTGATATATAATATTATTTACTAAATTATAAGAATGTTGTCTCCAAGTCAAGAAAAGAGTGAGTGAACATACGAATTTATTTATATGAAACTTTGGCCAAAGTAATGCAAAATTCACTTCTTGCATTGTTGGTTCACTGTGTACTAGATAGCTAAACAGTCAAAATGGGTTATACATAGCTAGAGCTAGACTAGAGTTGTAAGCATGATTGTTATTAGTTAGGACACTTCACTAGTTCTTAGATGACACAAATAATCAGTTGATTCTCATTATCTATACCCTCATGAAGGGAAGGGCCACTTCCAGAAGGAAGGTGTGTGGGGGACCGCTGGTCTGTGGTTGAAGGAAAAGCACTAGGGTGATGCTCTCTATCTCTTGAAGTTGATTTTTGAAGACTTGTGAACATGAAACATTACTTATTATGTAAATGGAAATTGAAACATGTTGTAGTCGCAAAGAAAGAGACCATTTGTATTTATACTTGACAAATATGTAAAATTTGTAAGTTGCATGTGAAACGACCATAAATTGAAATTATCTATTGAACTTTGGAAATTGCAAATATATTATTGTTGGATTTATGTTCTTAAAAAAATAGAGAAATGGGATTTTTGCATTATTTTTATTTATTTATTTAATATTCCAGTTGGGATATTACATCTCTAATGCTATCTCTATATCTCTCCCTCTATCTCTATCCCCTTGTCTCTATATCTCTCCCTCTCCCTCTCCCTCTCTCTCTCTCTAATGCTATCTTTCTATCTCTATGTCTCCCACTCTCTATCTTTTCCATCTCTTTCCCCTTGTCTCTATACCTCTCCCTCTCCCTCTCTATCTCTCCATATCTCCCTTTCCCCATCTCTATCTCCCAATCCTCTCTATCTCTATCTCTAGCCCTCTCTCTATCTCTCTTTCCCCCCTCTCTATCTCTCCCTCTCTCTCTCTCTCTCTCTCCATCTTTATATTTCTCCCTCCCTCTCTATCTCTCTCCCCCTCTATCTCTATCTCTATCTCAAAGATTTAGAAAGGGAGGGAGAAAGAGGGGGAGATAGATAGAGAGGGAGGGAGAAATATAAAGATAGAGATATAGATAGAGATAGAGATAGAGGGGGTAAA
This sequence comes from Cunninghamia lanceolata, assembly GCA_027924645.1. Taxonomy (NCBI): domain Eukaryota; kingdom Viridiplantae; phylum Streptophyta; class Pinopsida; order Cupressales; family Cupressaceae; genus Cunninghamia; species Cunninghamia lanceolata. Next base: position 9,655,275 of record BSBN01001531.1, on the reverse strand, counting down.
GATAGACATAGAGAGAGGATAGAGAGATAGAGATGGGATAGGGAGAGATGGAGAGATAGAGATAGAGAGGGAGAGATAGAGAGATAGAGAGGGAGAGGGAGAGATATAGAGACAAGGGGATAGAGATGAAAAGAGAGAGAGAGAGAGAGAGAGAGAGAGAGAGAGAGAGAGAGAGAGAGAGAGAGAGAGAGAGAGAGAGAGAGAGAGAGAGAGAGAGAGATCTACATAGATAGATAGAGAGGAAGAGGGAGAGGGAGAGGGAGATCTACATAGATAGATAGAGAGGAAGAGGGAGAGGGAGAGGGAGAGGGGGCGAGAGATAGAGTTAGAGAGAGGGAAAATATATAAAGAGGGGGTTAGAGAGAGAGAGAGAGAGAGAGAGAGAGAGAGAGAGAGAGAGAGAGAGAGAGAGAGAGAGAGAGAGAGAGAGAGAGAGAGAGAGAGAGAGAGAGAGAGAGAGAGAGAGAGAGAGAGAGAGAGAGAGAGAGAGAAGGGGATAGAGATAGAAGAGATAGAGGGAGAGATAGAGAGAGCATTAGAGAGAGGGAAAGATACAAAGAGATAGAGATATAGAGTTAGAGGGAGACATAGAAAGAGGTAGGGGAGAGGGAGAACTAGAGAGAGATAGAGAGGGAGACATAGAAAGAGGTAGGGGGAGAGGAATAAATAGAGAGAGATAGAGATAGGGAGACATAGAGAGATAGAGAGGGGTTCATACAAAGATAGAGAGAGGAAGACATAAAGAGAGGAAGACATAGAGAGAGGGAGAGGGTGTTGGCAAGAGACACTACTACGCATGACAGGTGTTGTCATTGATGGAAACTAAGTCTATATTACACATTTGCATTACGTGATTTGGTCATACTAGAAGCCAAAGTGAAGATTTGTCTAAGTCTAGGTAGTCAGAAACAGAGCATGTCATAGGGTCCAGTATCTTGGTCCAGATCTCTCTGGTGGTAAATCATAGTGTGCTGCAGATCCGAGGGAGTGATAAGGATTGTTAGGACTATTTAAATCTAGAAATTTACTCTACGGTGATGAAGGATTCAAAAGTTATAAGAATCTGAGTACCAAATTCCAGTTAGTTAGTATAGTCAGAAGAAGAATAGGCTGACCTAGCATTTGATCTTGGTCTTGACGAAGAAAAGTTGTTGGTTAAGAAATTTGTGATAATTAGTGGTATTGGCTGACATGATTGATGATTTGAGAACATGAGTTTTTGGTCCATGTTATTGTTTGTGCATGGATTCAACCGACAGACCAGAGTTCTTAATAAATGTTCTAAGTTTTCTTGAAGCTGACTACAGTTGATTGAATTTCTTGATGCGGATATATATAGTCGATGGATTCTAGTGTTTTGATGTGCGATTGCGATGTGATGATGGAGTAAATGTGAAAAAGGTAGAAAAAAGTGTGAAGGAAAAGATCTAAGATTGGATTATGGCCGAAGAGTGAAACAAGATAGAGTAAGGATGAAGTGTATTAAGTCAGTATATTGTGCATAACCGGAACTAAATTTCTGCATTAGTAGATGTCATTCATCAGTTCAAACATTCTATAATCTTCTTGTAATCATTTTTGTAGGCAGTGAGCCTTTTGGAGTAGTGAGCTCTGAGTAGTGCGCCCTGAAGGTATGTGCCTTCCCCATTTGTAATACTTTTTACAGAGTATGATTTCTTGTGGGTTAACCCCCATCGTGGTTTTTCCCTTCACTAGGTTTCCACGTAAAAATCTTGGTGTTATGTGTGCTGATTTTGTTTCTGCTCATGTGTTGATGATTCATGCTTTCATGGTTATATCATTCATATGTTAATAAGTGGTAAAGAAGTTTAATTGCAGCAAAGGATAAAATTTTTTGGGACAACTGATTCACCCCCATCTTAGTTGTCTACCCTTATTTCAACAATTGGTATTAGAGCAAGGTTCCTTAGAAGAAGTTTAACAGCTTGAGGAAGAACTGGGAAGGTGTTTTCAAATGGGTTCATTCAAGCACTCTAATGGTATCAATCAACAACTACAAGTAGCTTTAGATGATATTGTCTTTTCCAAAGCATAAATTAGAGATTTGCAAGAGAACCTTAAAGATGCTGAAGATTTCATTGAGACCTTAAAAGAAGAATTAAGCAAATCTAATGAAAAGAGGAAGGAGCTACTATTGGAAAGAGACACTGCTATGCATGACAGGTGTTGTCATTGATGGCAACTAAGTCTATTCTACACATCCACATTACATGATTTGTTCATACCAAAAGTTAGAGTGAGGATTTGTCTAAGTCCAGATGTTAGAAACAGAGCATGTGATAGGGTCTGGTATCTTGGTCCGGATCTCTCTGGTGGTAAATCACAGTGTGACGCGGATGTAAGGGAGTGATAAGGATTGTCAGGACTATCTAAATTTAGAATCTTAGCCTCCGGTGATAAAGGATTCAAAAGATATAAGCATCTGAGTATCAGGATCTAGTGAGTTAGCACAGCCAGAAGAACAGACTGACCTAGTACTTGATCTTCGTCTGGATATAGAAAAATTGTTGGATAAGCACTTAGTGACAATTAATGGTATTGGCAACATGATCGATGATTTGAGAACACAAGTTTTTGGTCTGCGTTGTTATTTGTGCATGGATTCAGCCGACAAAGCAGTGTTCTTAATAAAAGTTCTAAGTTTCCTTGAAGCTGACTGTAGTTGATTGTATTTCTTGATGCAGATATATATAGCCGATGGATTCGAGTCTTTTGGTGTGTGATTGTGATATGATGATAGTGTAAGTGCGAAAAGGTAGAAAGAAGTGCAAAAAAGAAGAGATCTAAGGACCGGATCATGGCAGAACAATAAATAGGGCAAAAGTAAGGATGAAGTATATAAGATCAATATTTTGTACTTAACTAGAACTAAATTCTTGCATGAGAAAATGTTATTCATTAGTTCAAACATTTTGTAATCTTGTTGTGATCATTCCTGTAGGCAGTGAGCCTCTTTGAGCAATGAACTATAGGCAGTAAGCCTGAAGGCATGTTCCTTCTGTTGGATCTAGGGCATACAACTGAGAGGGGGGGTGAATTAGTTGTATAAAAACTTCCTTGCTACCTCAAACACTTGATTCTTCTTTGTTGGTTAATAGCATATCAATTAATCATCCATGAAAGCATAATGCATAAATACAAGAGTAGATAAACATCAACACATTGAACACCAAGATTTTGACGTGGAAAACCTGGTTAAGGGAAAAACCATGGGGTGATTAACCCAAGAATTATTCTCTATTAGAAGAATAAGAAAAAGAATGGCACTTGCCAATTAGGGCTCACTGCCTGAGCACACTGCTCACAAAGAGGCCCATTGCCTACAAGGAGACACACTGTCTACAAAGTGATAAGAATCACAGTCTTGAACTGGAGAATGACATCTCTACCATGTCCAGATCAGTTCCATTTAAGCCCAAAATCCCTGCTCTGCCTTTCGCACTTATCCTCGCTACACTGCTCTCATCTCCACAATCTGTACTTTGAAATGAACTCAAAAACCTTTATTTATACAAGACATCGACTTAGGAACAATCATCTAAGTCAGCAATCAACCATAAGAATATCCGCAAGATGAATAACACATCTGGTCGGCCACCACAAGAACATTTGCAGGATGAACAACTCATCCGGTCGGCTAGTCGGAACAAGAACTTCATCCGGAAGAATATCTTCAATTCCGGGCTCTACCATCAATGTGGAACAATAACACAACCTCAACATGATCCAAGAACCTTCACAAGCCTGCCTGAATGACCAGGTACATCCGCACTTCCTCTACTTACTGGAATCTCTTTTCTTCCTCATCCAGAACTTCAAGAACACAGTCTGTCGCCACTGTCATAAAGCAGAAGGTACTTTCGGACCTCCAAATCATACATAACTCAAGATGACACATCACAAGGACATCCCAAACACTCCTTCCAATCCGCAGATTAAGATTATGCAATTCTGGACCTCACCAGACCTTTCTGTGATCCTCTGTCACCTCTGAACACTTGCCGGAACCAGTTCCACACTGACAGCCATAACTTCTACAGATCTTCATGCGGACCTTTGAAATCTTAAATGAACCATCTCAAGACTCATATCTACAAACCCTTTAATCTGCATCCTCCAGTTCTCAACCTATACAATACATTTGCCTTCTTCTCATCACTATTCTTCATTGTTCTTGACTGAGGCTAATTTTCTCAATATCCTCAGCACACAGCTCATCCAATCCTTCTTGTCAATGCAATATGAGTATGTTGACATCAATGACAACACTGGTTCACCTTATACTTGCAACAATCTCCCCCTTTGTCATTGATGGCAACATGTGATGTGAAAAACATCAAGACAAGAACTTCTCCTTTCTGCCACAGCTCCCCCTATCAGCAACATGTCTTCTCCTCATTTACTGCTCCCCCTTTGATCATCAGCCACTTGTTTTTCACATGTCTTCTCTCCCCCTTTGACATCAATGGCAAAGGGCTCATACTTGTAATTCTAACACATCAGAATCATACCAGCTGCTCCCCCTTAGTAGCAGCTCCCCATTATCAATCCGGATCACAAGATATGATTGTGATATCCACCGGACTGATGCACATTAGTGCATCCTAGTTCATCACCGAAGGGGCCATGACCCCTAACTTCTCCCAGAGGTATTCAAAAGAGTCCTTGGGAAGAGGTTTAGTAAATATATCTGTAATCTGATCCTTGGAAGGAACATACTCCAATCTAACTTCTTCCTTGTTCACTTGTTCTCTCAAAAAGTGAAACTTGATAGATATGTGCTTAGTCTTAGAATGCAATACCGGATTCTTAGAAATATTAATTGCACTTGAATTATCACAGAAAATTGTGATAGGCTTCTCATATTCAACTTTAATGTCTCTTAGCATCTGCTTCATCCATAAGATTTGAGTGCAACTACCTGCTATTGCAATGTATTCTGCTTCTGTTGTAGATAGAGATATTGCATCTTGTTTCTTGCTTAGCCAAGAAACCAATCTCTTCCCCAAAAAGAATGCTCCACCACTGGTGCTCTTTCGGTCATCCACATCTCCTGCCTAATCTACATTTGTGTAAGCATGAAGAGAGAAATTTGGATCTCTAGGGTACCATAGACCATACTCAGCTGTTCCTTTTAAGTACCTAAAAATTCTTTTGATTGCCATAACATGAGGTTCTTTAGGATCAGCCTGGAATCTTGTTACAAGACCAACAGCCTGCATTATATCTGGTCTAGTCTGAGTGAGATACAACAATCCACCAATCATTGATCTATACTTTGTCTGATCTGCCTTTGGGGAGTCATCATCTTTGCTCAACTTGCATCCGGTTGCCATGGGAGTGTTCATTGGCTTTGAATCTTCCATACCAAATTTCCTCAACAATTCTTTCACGTATTTGGTCTGAGAAATGAAAATCCCTTAGTTTGTTTGAGTAATTTGCAGACCCAAGAAGAAATTCATTTCACCAAGCATAGACATTTCAAACTCACTTTTCATCTTATTTGCAAAAGTTTTGCACATACTATCTCTTCCTCCAAAAATGATATCATCCACAAACACTTCAACAATCAAAATGTTTTCATGATCAATTTTGAAATATAAGTTGCTGTCAGCAGTACCTTTGTTGAATCCAATCTATACAAGATGCTTATCTAACCTTTCATACCATGCTCTTGGGGCTTGCTTTAATCCATACAATGCTTTCTTCAACTTGTAGACCATATCATCATTATCAGACAATTGAAATCCATCCGGTTGTTCAATGTAAACTTCTTCTTCCAGATCATCATTTAGGAAGGTAGACTTGACATCCATCTGATATACCTTGAAGTCTTTAAAGGCAACAAATGCAAGGAATAATCTGACTGCTTCAATTCTTGCCACTGGAGCAAAGGTCTCTTCAAAATCAATTCCTTCTATTTGAGAGTAGCCTTTGCAGACCAATCTAGCTTTGTTTCTAATTACTTCACTAGCTTCATTCAGTTTATTCCGGAAGACCCATTTGGTTCCAATTACATTCCTATCTCTAGGTCTGGGAACAAGATCCCAAGTATGATTTTTCTCAATTTGCATTAATTCATCTTCCATTGCTTTGGTCCAGTTTTCATCATTGCAAGCTTCATTTATTGTTTTAGGTTCAATCTTTGAAATCAGACAACATTCATCCTGATTTTGAGCAACATTCCTTCTAGTTTGTACACCTTTGCTTTTGTCACCTATGATCTAATCTTCAAAATGGTTCAATCTTACATACCTTGGAATTTTGGGAGTATCCTGCACTGCTGTTTCTTGATCAAGTTCATTCACACCTATCTCTTCTTCATGATTTACCGGATCAGGCTGACTCTGACTTACCGAAGAGGATTGAGTTCCTTGAACTTGAACACCATCTTGGTCATCTTCATCAAACTCATAAAATCTTGAGGGCTTCTCAATTCCTTCATCAACTTTCACATTAGTGCTTTCTATCATCTTCCTCAATCTCTTATTGTAATACCGGTATGCTTTGCTTTGAGTGGAGTAACCCAAGAAAATTCCTTCATCACTTCTAGCATCAAACTTTCCTAGATCTTCATCTCTTTTAATATAATCTTGCTACCAAATACTCTGAAATACTTCACAGTAGGAGTGATGCCAAACCAGAGTTCATAAGGGGTCTTACCGTTGTTGTTTCTAATTTGAACTCGATTGAGAGTGTAGACTGCAGTACTGATAGCTTCTTTCCAAAACATTTGCTTCCAACATCATTGTCCTGGCAGCTTCCTGGATGGTCCGGTTCTTTCTCTCAACTACTCCATTCTACTGTGGAGTCCTAGGAGCAGACAACTGTCTTCTTATACCCTGCTTCTCACAAAAGTTAATGAACTCACCAGATGTAAATTCACCACCTCTATCAGACCTTAGACACTTTAGTTTCAATCCGGTTTGATTCTCTACCATAGCTTTAAAGATTTTGAACTTCTCAAGGGCTTCTGATTTCTCTTTTAGGAAGGTAACCCACATCATCCAGGAATGGTCATCAATTAGCAACATAAAATATCTATCACCTTGTAGACTCTTGATTCTTGTCGGACCACAGAGATCAGTATGTACTAATTCCAACAATCTGGTAGAGGACTGATCTTTGCTTTTGAAAGAGACTCTGCTCTGTTTACCTAGCTGACATTCTTTGCACAAACTATTTGTAGGTTTCATCAATTTTGGAAGATCTCTTACAGCCTGAATATTGCTTATCTTGATGATGTTATCAAAATTCACATGACACATTCTTCTATGCCATAACCAACTCTGATCAACTTGAACAAATAGACAACTTTTATTTGAACCAACCAGATGAAAGATATTACCTTTTGTCTGAGTACCAGATGCAATTTCAAATCCGGAGCTTGTAAAGATTTTGCATTTTCTATTCTTGAACCGGAGATCATAGCCTTTGTCCACTAACTGACCAACACTGAGAAGATTGTGCTTCAATCCTTCAACATATAGTACATTACCTATTTTGCTCTTCCCATCAAAGGAAATAGTTCCCCTACCTCTGATTCTGCTAGCAGAATTGTCACCAAACTTTACCATTCCTCCTTCATACCTTTCCAAATCCAAGAACTTATTCTTGTCACCATTCATATGGTGAGAACATCCACTGTCAATAACCCAATCATCCTTTTCTTCCACTTGAGCAGCCAAAGCTCTTTCCACAACCTTGTGATTGACAGACTTAGAGGATATAGAATCTTCTTCCTTGATGGCAATAAACACCCATTCATTTCTGGATTTGCTTCCTAGTTCTGATTCATCATCATTTACTCCTTCATTGTCATCTTCTTCATGAACATAATAGCAGTTCTTTTGAAACCTTTGTCTGTTAGTATTAGACCTTGCAGATCTATCCGGACATCTTGAAGCAAAATGACCAATCTTATTGCAGTTGAAGCACTTAAAGGGTAGTTTTCCTTCATACTTACCAGATCCTCTTGGTAGTCTCTTTGCAATGAGGGCTTCAAGTTGGGCTATTTCTGCTTCTTCTTCTTCCATGTCTCTTCTTGCTTGATCATATCATGACATCTTTCTTGAAGAGTTTTCACCCGGATCAAATCTCTGTTTGCCTTTCACATAGGCACTGGCTTTGAAAGTAGATTCAGTCTTGGGAGGATCATCTCCAAACTTGGTCATTTCAAATGCAGCTAGTTTGCCAGCCAATTGTTCTCTTGTGACAGTTGTGTGAGCTCTGAATTCATCAATGGTAGCAACCTTGATTTTGTAGGCAGCAGGAAGGGATCTGAGGATTTTGCAAACAATCTCATTCTCATCCAGAGTTCCACCAGCATTTCTAATTCCACACACCAGCTCATTCACTCGTGGCATGAAAGTAGTGATGTTCTCATCATCTCTCATCTTCAATCTTTCAAATTTCCCTTTCAGACTTTGCAACCTTGCACTCTTGACAAACTCATCTCCTTCATACAGAAGTTCCAGTTTAGTTAGGATCTCATATGCAGTTGGTAGGTCAATAACATTTGAGAGATCTGAGTCATTCAATGTGCTTAGAAGAGCTTCCTTGGTCCGTAGATTATTTTCAGCATCTGTGATTTCATTCAGAGTTGTCGGACCACCCTGTGGAGGTACATATGGTTTTGAGACCATGGCCAAGTATGCTTTTCCCATACACTCCAAGTGACATTTCATGCAACCTTTCCAGAGAGTGAAGTTGGTTCCATCAAATTTTGGACTATCCTTCTTGTATGACGACATCCTGGATCTCCTCAAGCGGTTAAGCTCCTTTCAGAGGAACTTGGCTCTGATACCAATTGTTGGATCTAGGGCATACAACTAAGAGGGGGGGTGAATCAGTTGTATAAAAACTTCCTTGCTACCTCAAACACTTGATTCTTCTTTGTTGGTTAATAGCATATCAATTAATTATCCATGAAAGCATAATGCATAAATGCAAGAGCAGATAAACATCAACACATTGAACACCAAGATTTTGACGTGGAAAACCCGGTTAAGGGAAAAACCACGGGGTGATTAACCCAAGAATTATTCTCTATTAGAAGAATAAGAAAAAGAATGGCACTTGCCAATTAGGGCTCACTGCCCGAGCACACTACTCACAAAGAGGCCCACTACCTACAAGGAGACACACTGTCTACAAAGTGATAAGAATCACAGTCTTGAACTAGAGAATGACATCTCTACCATGTCCAGATCAGTTCCATTTAAGCCCAAAATCCCTGCTCTGCCTTTCGCACTTATCCTTGCTACACTGCTCTCATCTCCACAATCCGCACTTTGAAATGAACTCACAAACCTTTATTTATACAAGACATCAACTTAGGAACAATCATCTAAGTTGGCAATCAACCATAAGAATATCCGCAAGATGAATAACACATCCGGTCGGCCACCACAAGAACATTTGCAGGATGAACAACTCATCCGGTCGGCTAGTCGGAACAAGAACTTCATCCAGAAGAATATCTTCAATTCCGGGCTCTACCATCAATGCGGACCAATAACACAACCTCAACATGATCCAAGAACCTTCACAAGCCTACCTGAATGACCAGGTACATCCACACTTCCTCTACTTACTGGAATCTCTTTTCTTCCTCATCTGGAACTTCAAGAACACAGTCTGTTGCCACTATCATAAAGCAGAAGGTACTTTTGGACCTCCAAATCATACATAACTTGAGATGACACATCACAAGGACATCCCAAACACTCCTTCCAATCCGCAGATTAAGATTATGCAATTCCGGACCTCACCGGACCTTTCTGTGATCCTCTGTCACCTCTGAACACTTGCCGGAACCGGTTCCACACCGACAACCATAACTTCTACAGATCTTCATGCGGGCCTCTAAAATCTTAAATGAACCATCTCAAGACTCATATCTACAAACCCTTTAATCCGCATCCTCCGGTTCTCAACCTACACAATACATTTGCCTTCTTCTCATCACTATTCTTCACTGTTCTTGACTGAGGCTAATTTTCTCAATATCCTCAGCACACAGCTCATCCAATCCTTCTTGTCAATGCAATATGAGTATGTTGACATCAATGACAACACTGGTTCACCTCATACTTGCAACACCTTCCTCATTTGTAATACTTTTAACAGAGTATAATTTCATGTGGGTTAACCCCCACCGTGGTTTTTCCCTTAACTAGGTTTCCATGTAAAAATCCTGGTGTTCATGTGTTATGACCTTGCTATTTCTATTCTTATGTTTATAGTTCTTTCTTTTAAATGTATGTGGCAAATAAATTAAGGAACAATCTAAGAAGTTTTGCAGAACACTGATTCACCACCTTCTCAATGTTCCTTAATTCCAACAATTGGTATCAGAGCAAGGTTCCTTGAAAGAAGTTTAACAACTTAAGGAAGATCTAGGAAGGTATTAAAATGGATTCATACAACCTTCAGGAACAACATAAACTTTCTTTAAAAGATCTTGATCAGTCCAGAGTAGATCTCAAAGAACTACAAGAAAACCTTAAAGATGCTGAAGACTTCATTGAGACCTTAAAAGAAAAATTGAGCAAATCTAATGAAAAGAGAAAAGAGCTACTTCATCAACTAGGAAATTAGAATGTAGACAATGACATGGATGAGGCTCTAAAGAAGAAGACAAATGAATGTGAGAAGCTAGCAAAAGAAGTTTCTGTTCTAAAACATGAAATAGAATCTGGGGTGACGAGGTTAACCAAAGAAATTGAGGAAAGAAAGAAGACTGAAGAAGACCTGAAACAAACTCTAAAAGAAAGAATAGAAGAATATTGCAAATTGGACAAAATTGCTAGCCATCTAGAGTCTGATCTACATGAAAGTAGAGACAATGAAAAAGAACTTGAAAGGCAAATTGTCATTCTTAAACATGACCTAGAAGTTGCAAATGAATATAAAGAGAAATTCAAGATAAGCTTAGCTAAACTTGAGGTGCTGCTTGATAGTCAGAAGAAGGTAGATGATAAGCAATGTCTGGGATTTGAGAAAGGTGAAATCTCTAGATCTGGTCAAAGAAATCCTGATGCAATAAATCAAAGAAGGAATCCTAGAAGACCTCCCGTAAGACAACCCAATGCTCAAAGGTATCCATCTTTCAATGGCAATTATTTCAAGTGCAATAAATTTGGTCATAGAGCTACTCAATGCAGAAGTAGAGTGGATCAAAGTAGTCCATCCTTTTCCAATCAATGCTTCAATTGTAATAGGTATGGTCATAGATCCAACGAATATAGAAGTATGATAATGAATAACTCTAACAATAGAGGAAATGGCAATTCCTTTAATGGCTACTATTTTGCATGCAATGGATTTGGACACATGGCCAATTAATGCAAATCAAGAGGGAATCAATTAAATAAGAAAAGAAATGTTGTGTGCTTTAATTGCAATAGACCTGGTCACATTGCAAAATTTTGCATAAGCAGGAATAATAGAAAAGGTTTGGTAAACATAAACCAAAACATGTAGAGACAAGACAAAGGCAAAGGTAAAGTTGATGTGAATGAGGTCCATAATGAAATGAGAAAAACATGGGTAAAGAAAGGTGAAATGAATGTTGATAATGGATCCACACTGGAATCCGGTGTTGATAATTCCTCCAGGAATTGAATTAGGAGCTCTGGCTCAGGGGGAGCTGCTTTGAAAATCTACTTCCCCCAACCAGCAAGTGGGTGCCTGAATCTGGCACAATGAATGAAGTTAAAGAAGCCTATGAAGATCTATTGAAGCTAATTCTGGAAGAAAAGAAGCCAATATGACTGATTGCGGAGCAATTGAAGATCGATTGTATGCAAAAATAGTGTAACTAGATGTGTTAGGGCAGAGCATTTATTACAATGAAGAATTAGGTTTTGCAAAGGATAAAAGGTCATTCATTCAAGCATTTGGATCACTTTGTATTCAAAGAAAGCAAGCAGAAGAGCACCTAAGCTAATATTTCAAGGATTTGAAGTGCAACTGATGAATTCATCTGCTAACCCTAACTCCGTGAAGAAAAGGTATTTTCTGTGAAACTTTGAACTTGTGATCTTTTGCAATGGCTACACTATTGATTGTTGATATTACTGAGAGACCCTAACCCAAATTCAAGAAACATCCACACAAATCAGTAGAAGTTGATTCGTTAGGTGCATTTTCAAGTGTTCTGTATGGCATATTACATGTTGAGAATATTAGGGCCTACATTCATGCCAGCATAGATGACGTTGGAGACTCAAGGTTTGTAGATTTGTTTAAGAATCATCTGAGGGATGAATTTCACCGTATTAAACCTGAACATAAGGCACTGCATGATAAACATTTTATTTAGATTAGAGGGTTTCCATGCTTTGATGAAGATGAATGGGTCTAGTATGTTTTATGCATGATGAGTTTATGTGGTTAATGAAACCTTTCAAAATCACCAAGGATGCCATCAAAGCCATGAGAGGGTTAAAATCATCCGGTGGACTGCAAATGTTGAAGGCTATAAAAAATCAAACTGTGACTGATGCTAGCGGTTTAAAGTTTGACAAAAGGACAATGACTATCAATGACATTATTGATCCAGATGTTAAGTTTGCTTCAATGGTGATTGGATACAAGATTTATCATTCCAGTAGGGAAAATTCTATATCTGGTATGGCTATCTATGCAGCTTATCAGATTTTGATAGAGAATGTTGATTATGACTTGTGTGAGTTGTTGCAAAAATATTTGATGGAAAATTTGAATAAGGTAAAGAAGGATAAGAAGAACACCTTCAAATATGGTACACTGGTCTTATGTTTTTTCTTCTATTTCATGAATGAGTTACCTAGCAAGAAAAGCATGTGTTGGACTAGTAATAAACCTGTTTCTATTCAAATAAGAGAGCACTTGAACAGTATTGGAGATGTCAATGCCCAAAGGACAACTCTCTAGGGATTTTTCAAGAATTTTTAGAGCATGATGCATTTAAGGGAGAGAATTCCTTCTTCTATAGTTGAAAAATACAAGGATACAGTATGTTTTATGGTAGATATAGATCAATGCTTAATGGAAGTTGTTGAACCAAGAATGGTATGAATTATGCCTATGGGTTATAAAGTTGATGAGAAAGTATTAGACATGTATGCTCAACACCTTTTAAACAAGCCAAAGGATACCACAGTTGAAAGATTTGGAACGTATAAGTTTATGTAAATAAGACTTAAGGACTGTTTGTACATATGCAGCGTGATATATAGGATTTTTGTGTAAATTTTGGTTACGGATCCCACCCTTTGCCATTGATTTCAAAGGGGGAGTGAAGAGCAGCGAAAAATGAGGAATCCAGCAAAGGGGGAGCATTGGAGAATAGTGAAAAGCATAAGAACTTAGCAAGGGGGAGTTGTTCCAACACTTAGTCATTTTTCACTAAGTGTTGCCATCAATGCCAAAGAGGGAGATTGTTGGCAAGAGACACTACTATGTGGTGCAGAGGCACCTACCTGACAGCTGGCCTCCATGAGGCAGTTAGTTTGTTATAGGTCTTGTTTATATTTCCAAGAAGGTCTGTTAAGACCAAATGCATGTAATAAGGTCACGCTGATCATGATAAGATCATGTTGACCAGGCTTTTACTATTTTTAGTTAAGTTTGTTATAACAGCTGTCATGCTGTAGGGTCCGGTTGGATCTCCCAGCCGCCTGGAGAGTTCCCAGCCGCTAGGAGTCGGGTCAGTAGTACTCGTAGGATAATCTATTTAAGCATGAGATCGTTTGATATTGCATATACAGACAGATATCATCGATCATACTTTGCGTGAGTGAAACAGAGAGAGAGAGAGAGACTGATCATTGTAACTGCATCTTGTGAAATCAATAAAGAGATCCTGTTTGTGTTCTTGCTCTGGTTGGATTCCTTTGTGTAATCGATTTGCTGGTTTGAGAGGGTTTCATGGATTCACTGATCCATTCCACCGGTTGACTCATCTGATCGGTGGAATGGTAATGTACAGTAGGTTAGGTTGTAGTTTGTTTTCTGTTCGCATGCAGGTGTGCAGGATCGCGACTGAAAGATGTTGAAGACCCTAGCATGGGTATGTGCTAGGTCGAGTTGATAAGTTCGAGTTGGAAGATCACCCTGAGGTTGGATCGGGTCATCCCTGGAGGATCGGCGAAGTGAAATTTCGCTAAGTGAAGAAGTTCGTCAAGACGGCATCATCAGGATATTTCTGCAAATATCCTGCAGTCGGGTTAGGCATCGTCATCCGGATAAGTGGAGGAGAGCATGATGTTGTCGATTGCATGAAGTGCAAGTGTGTCAGGGTGATCATCATCTGGAGGAGCCGAGGAGGAGCGTATCGGCATCAGGATCATCTCTCAGGAGAGCCCATCATCCGCATATCGCTAACAGATGCGGGAGTGAAAGTTCATTTTTTTGACTAAGTGTTGAAGAGGTCATCAGGATATTGGGTGACGTCATCGTCATCAGGATATGACGTCATCGTCATCAGGATATTGAGATACCCCCCCCCCCCCTACGCGAGTTTATCCTGCCGTCGTTAAGTGCTTAGGTATAAGCGGAAGTCCGTGGCAGAAGGTTGTGTTAACATCATCAGGAGGTTTCGAGAGAGCCGGATAAACCTTATCATGATGCTGTTGTTTGTGTCGTCGGCTAGCGGAGCATCGAAGGGAAGGTGCTGAAGTGGTCGTCATCAGGATCTTTGGGGCAACCGGATATTGGTTATCCTGCTGACGAAGGGAGTGTTGCATATCATGATGCCGATGGAGTTCGGTGCCTGATGAACAGTGCAACCGGAGGATGTTTGCGTTAGTTGAACATCATGATGATGATGTTAGGAGGAAAACGGAGGAGGTGAACAGTAGTCAGCAGGAGGATAATTGCGAGCGTCCGAAATATGATGATGATGCGGACAGTGTAAAGCGGAATATGATGATGATGGCGAAGATGATGATGATGAGGTTGGTCTGCAGACATCCATGCTATATGCGAAGGTTATAGTGTGGATGCCTCTGCATCATAGTGGTATCAGAGCTCAGCAAAAGGTCTGGGTTGTTGTGTGTTGATTCTATCACCGAAAGGGCAGAGGTAGAGTTGAATTGTGTGTTGTGTGTTGATTGAGAGGTTGACAAAATGC
Source organism: Cunninghamia lanceolata (assembly GCA_027924645.1). Lineage (NCBI taxonomy): Eukaryota > Viridiplantae > Streptophyta > Pinopsida > Cupressales > Cupressaceae > Cunninghamia > Cunninghamia lanceolata. Next base: position 9,640,133 of record BSBN01001531.1, on the reverse strand, counting down.
CTCCGAAAGGTAGTGGTACTGCAAGGGAATTGCAGGAGATGAAGGAGAAACATGCTAGAGAGATGAGGAAGATGAAGGAGCTTGCTGAAGCACTTCAAGCCAGGCTGACAGCCCTGGAAAAGAACAAAAAGAGGGAAGTGGAAGACAGTGAGTCTGAAGAAGATGAAGATACTGTTGAAGAGTATGAAGAGGTAGCTGAAGATCTGGATGCTGAAGACCAGAAATTTGCAAAACTGTTAAAGGCAGTACAGAGTGAAAAACCTAAGGTAAAGGTTGATGTTTCCAAGTATACTGGAAGCTTGAATGAAGATGAGTTGTTAGATTGGATTGCTGCACTTGATAATCACTTTGAATGTGAAGATGTTGCTGAGGATCAGAAAGTCAAGATTGGAAAGACCAAGTTAGGAGGTCATGCTTTGGTATGGTGGGATTATGTACAATCTAAGAGAAGGAAACAAGGGAAGTCTAAGATCACTTCATGGGATAAGATGGTAGCAAGGATCAAGGGTAAATTCTTGCCAAGGGATTATGAAATCCAGATGTTTAAGAAGCTGCAATTTTTAAAGCAGAAAGATAGGGATGTGAAAGCATATACTGAGGAATTTTATCTGTTAAGTATGAGATCTGGTCATCATGAGAATGAGGTAGAAAAGGTGGCTAGGTACTTGGCTGGTTTGAGATTTAACATACAGGATGAGTTACTGTTAGCTAACCCTAAGAATGTGGAGGATTGTTATCAAATGGCAATCAGGATTGAAGAAAAGATGAATAGAGGACATGATAAGTCCATGAGAGGAAGAGGAAACCATAGGGGAAGAGGAACAACCCCTGCACAAAAGCAAACCAATGAGGGTCAAGAAGACACTGGTAAAGGACAGGGACAGTCTGATTTCAGAGGTGGATGGAAAGGTAATAGAGGAAGATTTGGAGGTGGTAGAGGTTCTACTACATTTTCAGGAAAATGTTACACCTGTGGAGAGTTTGGTCATCCATCTTTCAAATGTCCAGAAAACAAAGGTTCATCATCCAGAAATGATAGAACAAGTGACAAGAGAGTACAACTGGTGCAAGAAGAGAAAGTAGAAGAAAGTGCACAGAGTTCAAACAGAGATCCTGCTAATGTTGGATATCCAGAGAGTGGAGAATCATTGATGTTAAGGAGAATTAGTTTGCAGGCATCAAAGGATATGATGCAAAGAAGAGCTCTTTTCAAGACCACCTGTAAGAGCAAAGGTAAAGTATGTAAAGTTGTCATTGATACTGGTTCAACAGACAACATGGTATCTCAGGAGATGGTGGATAAACTGAAGCTGGAAAGGATTCCACACCCACACCCTTACAAGGCATCTTGGGTGAGTGATAGTCAATCACTTTTTGTCTCTGAACAGGCATATGTGGATTTCCAGATTGGAGCATATCAGGATAGAATTTTGTGTGATATTTTGCCTATGGAATGTTGTCACCTACTGTTGGGTAGACCATGGCAATTTGACAGAAGGGTACTGTATGATGGGTATGCTAATACCTACACCATCAAGAAGGATGGGAAGATTATTAAGTTGATGCCATTGCAGGCAAAAGCTGCAGTACAGAAGGCAGCCCAAATCATTTTAATGGGAAAGAAGGAATTTGTGCAGATGCCTAGAGGAGCAGGCATAAAGGCAGTTCAGGACACTGCAGAGAAAGGAGTTGTGACAGACAACAAGCTGAAGAACATTTCAGTTGTGACTGACAGAGGTCAGCAGCAGGTTCAGAAACAGGGGTGCAACCAACCATCAGTTCAGAAGAATGACAAGGATGCTGTCATAGTTGGGACTATTGCTTGTCCTATAAAGATTGACAGGAAGATAGAGTTGAACATTTCAGCAGTTCAAGAGGCAGTTCAGACAGAGGTTCTGGTCAGACAACCTGCCAAACACAGGGTATGTGAGAGAAAAGCCTACATCAACAGGCATGAGGATTTACTTGCCAGAAAGCAAGTTACAGTTCAGAAGTCTTGGAGCAGCCAAGAGTCAGCAGCAGACAAAGCTGGAGCAGGTCAGACTATTGACAAAGCAAAGTGTAAAGGTGGAGGACTTCCACATACTAAACTCATGGGACATGAGTTCTTTTCTTTTGGGGAGTATGGTGCAGAGGCACCTACCTGACAGCTGGCCTCCATGAGGCAGTTAGTTTGTTATAGGTCTTGTTTATATTTCCAAGAAGGTCTGTTAAGACCAAATGCATGTAATAAGGTCATGCTGATCATGATAAGATCATGCTGACCAGGCTTTTACTATTTTTAGTTAAGTTTGTTATAACAGCTGTCATGCTGTAGGGTCCGGTTGGATCTCCTAGCCGCCTGGAGAGTTCCCAGCCGCTTGGAGTCGGGTCAGTAGTACTCGTAGGATAATCTATTTAAGCATGAGATCGTTTGATATTGCATATACAGACAGATATCATCGATCATACTTTGCGTGAGTGAGACAGAGAGAGAGAGACTGATCATTGTAACTGCATCTTGTGAAATCAATAAAGAGATCCTGTTTGTGTTCTTGCTCTGGTTGGATTCCTTTGTGTAATCGATTTGCTGGTTTGAGAGGGTTTCATGGATTCACTGATCCATTCCACCGGTTGACTCATCTGATCGGTGGAATGGTAATGTACAGTAGGTTAGGTTGTAGTTTGTTTTCTGTTCGCATGCAGGTGTGCAGGATCGCGACTGAAAGATGTTGAAGACCCTAGCATGGGTATGTGCTAGGTCGAGTTGATAAGTTCGAGTTGGAAGATCACCCTGAGGTTGGATCGGGTCATCCCTGGAGGATCGGCGAAGTGAAATTTCGCTAAGTGAAGAAGTTCGTCAAGACGGCATCATCAGGATATTTCTGCAAATATCCTGCAGTCGGGTTAGGCATCGTCATCCGGATAAGTGGAGGAGAGCATGATGTTGTCGATTGCATGAAGTGCAAGTGCGTCGGGGTGATCATCATCTGGAGGAGCCGAGGAGGAGCGTATCGGCATTAGGATCATCTCTCAGGAGAGCCCATCATCCGCATATCGCTAACAGATGCGGGAGTGAAAGTTCATTTTTTTGACTAAGTGTTGAAGAGGTCATCAGGATATTGGGTGACGTCATCGTCATCAGGATATGACGTCATCGTCATCAGGATATTGAGATACCCCCCCCCCCTACGCGAGTTTATCCTGCCGTCGTTAAGTGCTTAGGTATAAGCGGAAGTCCGTGGCAGAAGGTTGTGTTAACATCATCAGGAGGTTTCGAGAGAGCCGGATAAACCTTATCATGATGCTGTTGTTTGTGTCGTCGGCTAGCGGAGCATCGAAGGGAAGGTGCTGAAGTGGTCGTCATCAGGATCTTTGGGGCAACCGGATATTGGTTATCCTGCTGACGAAGGGAGTGTTGCATATCATGATGCCGATGGAGTTCGGTGCCCGATGAACAGTGCAACCGGAGGATGTTTGCGTTAGTTGAACATCATGATGATGATGTTAGGAGGAAAACGGAGGAGGTGAACAGTAGTCGGCAGGAGGATAATTGCGAGCATCCGAAATATGATGATGATGCGGACAGTGTAAAGCGGAATATGATGATGATGGCGAAGATGATGATGATGAGGTTGGTCTGCAGACATCCATGCTATATGCGAAGGTTATAGTGTGGATGCCTCTGCATCACTATGCATGACAGGTGTTCTCATTGATGGCAACTAAGTCTATCCTACACATCTGCATTACATGATTTGTTCATACCGGTAGTCAGAGTGAGGATTTGTCTAAGTCCAGATGTTAGAAATAGAGCATGTGACAGGGTCTGGTATCTTGGTTTGGATCTCTCTGGTAGTAAATCATAGTGTACTGTGGATCTAAGGGAGTGATAAGGATTGTTAGGACTATCTAAATCCACAATCTTAGCCTCTGGTGATGAAGGATTCAAAAGATATAAGCATCTAAGTATCTGGGTCCAGTTAGTTAGCACAGCCAAAAGAAGAACAGGTTGACCTAGTACTTGATCTTGGTCCAGATACAGAAAAATTGTTAGATAAACATTTAGTAACAATTAGTGGTATTGGCTAACATGATTGATGATTTGAGAACATAAGTTTTTGGTCCGCGTTGTTATTTGTGCATGGATTTAGCCGACAGAGTAGAGTTCTTAATAAAAGTTCTAAGTTTCCTTGAAGCTGACTGCAGTTGATTGAATTTCTTGATGCGGATATATATAGCCGATGGATTCAAGTCTTTTGGTGTGTGATTGTGATATGATGATGGTGTAAGTGATAAAAGGTAGAAAGAAGTGCAAAAAAGAAGAGATCTAAGGACCGGATCAAGGTAGAACAGTAAACAGGACAGAAGTAAGGATGAAGTGTATAAGATTAGTATTTTGTACTTAACCAGAACTGAATTCTTGCATGAGTAGATGCTATTCATCAGTTCAAACATTCTATAATCTTCTTGTGATCATTCCTATAGGCAGTGACCCTCTTTGAGTAGTGAGCTCTGGGTAGTGAGCCCAAAGGCATGTGCCTTCCCCATTTGTAATACTTTTAATAGAGTATAATTTCTTGTGGGTTAACCCCCACCCTGGTTTTTCCCTTAATCGGGTTTCCACATAAAAATCTTGGTGTTCATGTGTTATGACCTTGCTGTTTATGTTCTTATGTTTATAGTTCTTTCTTTTGAATGTATGTGGCAAATAAATTAAGGAACAATCTAAGAAGTTTTACAGAACACTGATTCACCCCCTTCTTAGTGTTCCTTAATTCCAACTACTTCTTCAACTAATAAATTATAATGAAAACAATGACATGGATGAGGCCCTGAAAGAGAAGACAAAGGAATGTGAGAAGTTAGCTAAAGAAGTTGTTGTCCTAAAACATGAGATGGAATCTGGGGTGATGAGGCTAACCAAGGAAATTGAAGAAAGGAAGAAGATTGAAGAAAAACTGAATCAATCTCTGAAAGAAAGATCTGAAGAATGCTACAGATTGGACAGAATAACTGGCCATCTAGAATCTGATCTACATGAAAGCAGGGACAATGAGGAAGAATTCGAAAGGCAAATTGTCATTCTCAAACATGACCTAGAAGTTACAAGTAAATATAAAGAGAAATTCAAGATAAGCTCAGCTAAACTTGAAGTGCTGCTTGAGAGTCAGAAGAAGGCTGATGATAAGCATGGTCTTGGGTATTGTTGTGGCTCGCACACACACCCCATTTAAAATGAGGACGCCCTCTTTGATTTGTCTTGAGAGTCATTGGATCTGTTCACCTCATAAGTGATTAAGTAATCAAAGTGCATTTTGACCTTGATTCAGAGATGGTATTCAGAAAATCACCTCAGTATCTGCTAGAATGAATCCTTATTTTCCATTTGAGGACCTTGAAATGATCTTTTGCACTAAATTGCCCTTCAACTGACCTTTGCGCTAAAAACTACCTTGTTCGACCTTAGCGCTAAAATCCTATCGCTTTGACCTTAGCGCTAAATCCTTCTCTGTCAGACCTGGCGCTAAAAACCATTGTTTCAGACTTCTGCGCTAAAAATGACTTCATCTGACTTGTGCTGAAATCAGCGATCACCAACTAAGTCAGACAAACTTGAAAAGTCGGTAGGTCAGACGAACCCGAAACCTCCACAAAATTGTGCAAACTAAACTTCCAAACTTAGTGCTAAATATGGTCCTGACTAACCAAGTCAGACATACCCAATTTCCCATCGAGTCCGAGCCGAGGGAAATCTGTGCAAAATCTAAACTAGCAGGTCATACGCCTGTGCATTAATGGTAGTTTTGGTAGGAGTTAAATGGGAAATTAATCATGTTTTGAGTCATTTGATCATGTTTAAGGCTGGAAATTTCAGAGCTCTGCTCACCGTCTACCGACTTGTCCTGAGCTTGAACCCGTGACCTATCTCTGCAAGCCAAGCACACCACCATTTCAACTAGGTAGGGTTTTAACCCTACTATTCGAAGTTTTTACTTACACGCAGTTAGGGTTTGGTCTAAGAAGTAAGATTTGTTACGAAATTAAAATGATAAATTAGCATTTTGGGTTAGGGTTTCCGTACAAACCATGAAATTTTCATTTAGAAACCCTAGTTCAGACTTACTATGGAATAAACAAGTCACAATGGTTTAAAATTCCTAAACTTAGAAGGATTTTTTTGTAAAACCCTCAGATCAATCCAACGCTAAAATGAGGTCCGATTGACCTACAAAATGAACCATTATTTGGTTGGTCGGAGACCTCCAAAACCCGTGCTAAGTACTTAGTTTCATTTTGCACTAAAACTGACCTCATCCGACCATTGTGCCCAAAACACTTTTCTCTAATTTGGTTGGAAGGCCTCAAAAACCCCACAAGTTTTTAAAACACCTTTTGCACTGAAAAGCCTTCGCTCTGACTTTGCGCTAAAAGACCATGTCTCCAAATTGGTCAGATGATACAGATTCCTCCACAAAGTTAGTAGCCCCCTATCCCGCTGGAAATGATACCTCGACTTCGCTAAAAGCGACCCCTTTCGACCTACGCTATAATACCCTCCTACCGACTTAGTCGGACACTGCCCAAATTCGCGCAGGTCAGAAGGAGCTGATTTCTGCACAAACGCAATAGAGTTTACATCGATAAGATTTTATGCCGAAAACTCAACTGACTGACTGGACAACCATCAGAGGTCGAAGACCTCCAAATCTCACACAGGTCGGTACTCACTCAAACCCGTGCTAAAACTCAAAAGTATAAAAGGAAGTAAAACATGTGATCGGACTGGCCCGATTTCCCCGCTGAGGTCGAATGACCTCAAATTCAACCTTTTTCCTTCTGAGGGTCGGACAACCCTCAAATTAGGGAAAAACCATGCAAATGACTGAATTTCTTGAAATGTTCAAAAGGAAAGTGATTTAAAATGATGAAATTAATGTTGTAATTCCTTGTCAATGGTAATTTTTATGAATTTTCATGCAACATTGGATGTTTGATTGCCTACATTGTTATTACAGTTAGATTTAACTTTCCTTCAAAAGCATGTTAGTAGTAAATAGCAAATTTGCATTGATTCATCTGAAACTTAGGTGTATGTTAGGAATTTGCTCGATATATCAAACTTATAAGGTCGGGTCCTGTAGACTCAATGACTGCTCGGGCCCAAGCAATGACGTACGAGTTCAAAGGAATCCCTCTGAAGACCAAAATTCACTCCGCATGGAGTGATGTGGGAGATACAGACCTGGGTCATATAGACCTAAATGACTTTAGATTGAGAGTCTTTGGTCCGAATCCAACCCCCAGAGCCAGAGTACTCAAAGATAGTGGCATTGCACAAGTAGTTGCCTTCCCTACTTCGGTGCAATGTTTAGAACTAATGGCCACATGTGTAGATAGATATGACATTATGACAAGGACAATTTAGATGGCAAATGGGGATATATTGGCTGATCTAACCCCACCTTCTTTGGCTGAAACCTTTGATATCCCTTGGCACAAAGTTGTGACTATGCCAGACAAAAAGGGATCACAAGATGCATATAACAAAGATATAGAGGGATGCAGAAAATATATAAATGATCATTGGGCCAAGAGCAGAAGGTCAGCTCTCATTAAGCTCCCTAGAGTACTATACAGAAGTGACTTCCATGATGAGGTTGGAGACCTGGTAACTTTCCTGAGCAGAATATATGGACTACCCATAGCCTCCACCTTTGAGGATTGGATGTTTGCTATCATCACTGAGATATTGAAAGGAACTAAGTTCCACTGGGCTCAAGTCCTCAGTGACAATATCCATGAAGCCTTCAACAATTTCAGTGAAAATAAATACTTCAGATGGACATCCTATATCGTCTATGCATTGGTAAGAAGGAACCATTATGATGGATTGTCCAAAGTTGGTGAAGTCAGAAATGATGAGAAGACTCAGATCAAAGTATATGAATGCTATCCACAACTAACTTTATCTCAATCATTAATGCATTTCAAAAGGGTAAACGATGCATTCACAATGTATATAGCTAGAAAGCTGCAAGGAAACACAGCTTTGAGGATTTCCACTGAGGCCATGAATGAAATAACCAAATATAGTAGGTGGTATATCTAGTTTGAGAAGTTTACATACATAAGGGTGCAAGGCTTCACCGGGATGGCCTACAGACTCCCCAGGTATCCAAATGATAAGACAGTGCTTCTGGAGCTATCTAGGCAATTGATACCATGTGCTGAGAAACTAAAACACTTTCATAGAACTAATGTTCAATTCCCCATCAAGTTTGGCAAGGGACTCTATGCATGCCCCTCTTTGGCATCTGCAGAACATTCAGACAAAGAGCTTTAACTCCTAAATTTACACTACTATAACGCAAGGAGTCATTTTGATCCAAATAGAGTAATGGAAAGATTTGTAAATAAGAAGCTCATCTATAAAATACATATTGAGGATTTTTGGGCCAATTGTCCTGATGATTATGAGGTTATGAAGAAAGCACATGCAAGGCTACCTCTGGATTTCATCAAGAGGTTTCACATCATGGCAGTGCCAGACCAGTTGTAGGATGATGAAAATGTCATGGTCAGAGGACCATGGGAGGCCAGGTATCATCAGCCCATCCCATTACCAAATTGGGTAAATGTAGAAGAGAGCTCCATGGAAGTTGTCATGAGAGAACCAATCAGATTAAGCAAGGCATGGGTCAAAGCTCAAGTAGCTGCCCTAAATGGATAAGGAGTTTAGCGTACCTACACAACAATATAATCAGATAAGGACTCCGGGGGAGAGAAAGATGAGCTGATCCATATTACAAATGAGGGAAAGCCAGCTAAGAAATAGAAATCAGATAATGAAGAACACACATCTCTAGCTGAAAAAGCAAAGAAGATGAAGAAGCCCTCCACAAGGTCTCCTCAGAAGAAAGATCAACCTTCTTCTACCAAGACAAGAGCCTCCAAGAGAAAAGACATGCCAAGTGGTGTTGGAGAAAGCTCTAAGGCAAGGAAGGTAAAAGTGAAAGAAGTTAGCAAGGAGGATGTTGTAACTAAGAATGATTCCAATCCTCCAATTACCCAGCCTCCTATACAAAATGTTGACACTGCTATCACAACCTCTGTTGTTTCTGCTGCCACTTCTTCTTCCATTCCTCCTTCCTCTGTTGCATCCACCTCACCCATAACCTTAGCCTCTATAATTCAAGAGACATCTTTTGCCACCTCTCTTGCTCCTACCATCGCCACCACCTCTTGTTCACTGGTAATTTCTTCTAGTGACTCTAGCAGCCCTATTTTCTCCACTCTCACCATTTCATATCCTTCCACTGCCACTGCACCTACACTTTCTTCTTCTTTACCATTGCCTCCCATTTCTACCATCCTTTCACCTCCTTCTCCACTACCTCCACGGCCTTTTCCTTCACCCCTTGTCATTTCTTCCCCCTTATCATCGGCCTTGGCCAATCTAACACTGGTAAACACACTTTCCTTAGCCATCTCTTCTACTATCCCCATTTCCCAAAGGCCTGTAGATTCATTGGCAGTACCACTCCTACCGGGATTGAGAAAGTGTGTGCAAAATTAGGGTTGAAAGAGCCAGAAATAGCACTTGAGGAAGAAAAGGAGGTATTGTCTAAAGTAAACAATGAGGAATTCCATGAACCTTTAGCTGATATGGAAGTTATTGACATATCTGATAGTCCTCTGGACAAAGATCAAACAGAGGAGATTCTAAAGATTGCACAGGAGAATGTAATGGTAAGTTTAGAGAATTTGGCCATAGAAGAAGAAAAAGAGAAAGAGAAAAGTCCAGAAAAGAACGAAGAGCCAGAGCAAGAACAAGAACCATCTAAAGAACTGGCTATATCTAACAAGGAGGGGGCCTCTGAATTAAACAAATCTTCTGCTCCTGAATGGCTACAAGACAGAATGGCATATCCTGAGCCACAGGTAGAAGTAATGCAGCTTGACTTGAGCACGATCCTGTCACAGGCCCAAAAGTCTCGGAAGCAAAAAAAGGCTAAGATTCAATCAAGAATCTATAAGAATGAGTCAGGATCAAGGATAGCAGAAATAGTGGTCCCGCCAGCTGATACAACAAGAGAACAAGTCAGGGCAGAGGATTATGTCATATCTACCATTGATTTCGGTCCAGCCACTCATGCTCAAAGAGTGGATTATTTTAAGGGCTCAGTCACATCAATTTTGGAACAATTGGACAAAGATGAAATGTCCAAGAAAGACCTTAAACAACAAAATGAAGAACTTTGAGCCTATCTTCAATTTTTAATAAAGCCAGTAGATGCAGGAGGAGATATAAGGACAATATCAACTTTCTTGTCTATTGATGAAATGACCAAATTGGGTGAGGTTAGATCAAAATCCCAAGGTACAGATAATTGGTTACTTAAAATTTTTGAGATGGGATGTGAAGCCATAAGCGCCTCTGCTCAAACACACCAAAAATTGGTAGATTTGTACAAGAGACGAAAAGATTTGCGTGAAGAATGCGATTCTTTTGATGAATATTATTTGCATATGTATCCTTGGATAAAAGGTATCAGAGAATTGCCCACTCAGACTTTAGTTGTAGAAAATATTTTGACTGGGAATCAGCTGCCGAAGGCCATTGAGTGGTATCAACAGCTACTTTTGAGAAAGGAAACCTTTGAGCATATAAAGGAAGCATACAAACCAGCTGATGAAGAATTGAGATCAGTTATATACGACATCAGTGACTCTTTGAGGGACTACAAGGAAGCGTCCTATGATGAGTATACCCCGTTTGATGTCAAAAAATGTAAGGATAAGTTACATAAAATAATTTTTGAAGATGACACGCTCAGCATGGAGGAATGGTTGGATAAGGCAAGTGACCTTAGAGCAGAATTCAAGGCATTTCAACAAGCAGGAGCAGAAATAGAAAGAATATATAGCAAATTCAGTCGGGAGCTAGAAGTGTTTGATTATCGCATAAACCATTTGAAGGATCCAGACCTGTCAGACATTAATCCTGCACTTGAGGCATGGTTGACTTATCGCAACAAGCTAGCCAACGAAGACAGAATTGACTTAGATAAGGAGTCTTGATGTTATTTTGAATATTCTAATGATGAAATCTGTCTCAATTGTAAATTGTTGTATTCGGGGCAGCATGTGACTCTATTTTGTCTTTTCTTGCTTAAAAAATATTCTTTTCTACTAATGTATTGAGTTGGCTAGTCAAATTGACTAGATTCAATGTATTTGGGGGTTGTTTTTTGTCTTTTTCATAAAGGACAAAATGTAATCCGAGAATTGATAAGAGCTGTTATAATTATATTTATTGATGTAATCTAGACTGACGGTGTTGAGCTAATCTCCACCGTTTATTTGAAAGCTAGGGTATGCTACTTTTCTATATAAAGGGCTACCATTTCCACTATTTGTAAGAGAGAGATTTTGATGCCAAATTGTTGACTCTATGTCATTTGAAGTAATACAAAGCAAGTTTCTGCAGTAATTCTGAGAATTTGTACCTTGTGTTGATTCATTGTGGTTTTCATGGTTTGCTTCTTGCTCTCCCATAGTTAGATTAGTTGTGCTTTTTGTAATGTTTATGGTTTGCTAAAGTATTTGATGAATGTTCTCTAGGTCCATACTTTTAGTTATTTACTGATGGTAAATAGCTATGTAAAGTTAGTCTAGGCTGATTGTTTGTGCTAAAGTTCAATTGCATTTCATGAGTTAAGTTGCGCCGTTTATTGGGTATTTAGCAAATGAATGTGATTTGAAAATCTTTTGACCTCCATTGAAGATAGCACCATTTCCTACAGCACTGTAACACCCATTTCAGTTTGGTAACCCAAGAAGCTGGTTTAAAGTTTCTAGAATGTTTGTCTACTAACAAAAACCTATACATGTTGAATGTCACTTAGGATTCTCTAACCCCTAAACCTTTTGTATTTTCTTTAAAAACACTGTTAGTTATTCGGATAGGAATTTCAGCAGCACTTTATCTTGTTTATCAGTTGAAAATCATAAAAGGGTTTATGTGTATTTGTTGCCCCAAACCTGAAGATTTGCAGATTGCATGTAAGACCCTTTGTAGGCATAGCTAGAACATACCAACTAAGAGATTCCAAGCAAGATAAGACCTAGTTGTATTATCCTTGGAGTAGTCTTACCTAGGGTAGGATACTTTTCAAGAGAGGTGTGAAACCAGCAATCACACCTACGTTGTTGCATGCTAAAACCACCATCAACAGGTATGAGAAAGGTGAAAGCTCTAGATCTGGACAAAGAAATTCTCAATCAAGGAATGGGAGAAATAGACCTAGAAGACCTCTAGTAAGACAACCTAATGCTCAAAGGTATCCATATTTCAATGGAAATATTTTCAATTGTAATAAATTTGGTCATAGAGCTACTCAGTGTAGAGGCAGAGTAAATCAAAGTGGTTCATCCTTCTCTGGTCAATGCTTCAAGTGTAAGAGGTATGGTCATAGATCCAATGAATGTAGAAGTATGATAATGAATAACTCTAACAATAGAGGTAATGGCAATTCCTTCCATGGCAAATGCTTTACATGCAATAGATTTGGACATATGGCTAATTAGTGTAGATCAAGAGGAAATCAATCAAATGGGCAAATAAATGTTGTGTGCTTCAATTGTAACTGATCCGGTCATATTGCAAGATTCTGCAGAAGTAGGAATAATAAAAGAAGAGGTCCGGTAAATAGAAAATTGGATGAGCAGAGACAAGACAAAGGCAAGGGAAAAATTAATGTAAATGAGATCCAGAATGAAATGAACAAGACATGGGTGGAGAAAAGTGTAAGAAATGATGGTGATGGGTCTGCACCGAAATTTGGTGCTAAGAATTCCTTAGGGAACTAAAATGGGAGCTCTGGCTCAGGGGGAGTTGCATTGAAAATCAAATTCCCCTAGCCAATAAGTGGGTGCCTAAATATGGCATAATGAGAGAAGATAATTTGGGTCATTGCAGATCATTTGAAAGGATTTTTAGAAGAAAAGAAGTGGATATGGTGATTTGTAGATCGATTCATGAGAAATTGCATCAAGACACAGAGTAACTAGATGAAGTTAAGACAACACATTTATTACAATGGAGAATTAGGTTTTGTAGAGCATAAAAGGTCATCCTTTCATCATTTGGATCACTTTGCATTTGAAGAGAGCAAGCAGAAGAGTGCCTGAGCTAAGATTTCAAGGATTTGAAGTGTGACCAGCAAATTAATTAGCTAACCCTATTTCTGTGGAAGAAAAAGGTATTTTTCTATGAAGCTTTGAACTTGTAATCTTTTGAGATGGCTACTCCTCTTGTTGTAAATATCACTGAGAGACCTAGGCCAAAATTCAAGAAGCATCCTTTCAAGTCCATCAGAGTCGACCCATTAGGAGATTTTTTTGGTGTCCCACACGGAGTGCTGCATGTCAAGGATATTAGGGCATTCATCCACGGTAGAGTAGATGAATTTGGGAACCTAAAATTGTTGGATTTGTTTGAGAACTACCTAGGGATGATAACTATGATTTGAAACTAGATTACAAAGCCCTAGAAAGCAAACATTTTCTATAGGTCATTAAATTTTTGACAGTTGATGAGAATAAGTGGGTTCGATATGTCTTGAGCTGAATGCATGATGAGTTTATGTGGCTACTGAAACCATTCAAGATTACAAAGGATGCTATCAAGGTTGTAACTGGGTTAAATTCAATTAGTGGTTTACCCATGTTAAAATCTGTGAAGAACCAAACCATAACTGATGCAACCGGTGCCAAATTTGACAAAAGGGCAATGACTATCAATGACATTATTGATCCGGATGTTAAGTTTACTTCAATGGTAATTGGTTATAAAATTCATCACTCCAACAAGGAGAACTTTGTTTTCGGAATGACCATATATGCTACATACCAAATGATAAAAGAAAATGCAGATTATGACTTGTGCGAGTTATTGCAAAACCAACTAATTGAGAACTTGAACAAAATCAAGAAAGACAAGAAAAACACCTTTAAATATGGTACTTTGGTTCTATGTCTATTTTTCTACTTCATGGAATTAAGGGTGTGCACCTGACTAATGATGAGCCAGTTGCTATTTAGATAAGAGATCATCTACACAACATTGGTGACTCTAAAGCATAGAAAACTGCAATCTGGGGATACTTCAAGAATTTTCAAAATATGATGCATTATAGGGAAAGAATCCCTAAATCGATTGTTGAGAAATACAAGAATGAAATTTGTTTCATGGTGGACAAGGATCAGTGCTTAATGGAAGCAGTAGAACCCAGAACTATTTGGATCATGCCCATGGGGTATGAGGTAGATGAGAAAATTTTGGATATGTATGCTCAACATCTCTTGAGCAAACCCAAGGATATTCTATTGAGAGATTTGGGACTTATAAAGAGCTTCATGTGAAGCTACATGTTGAGCTTTGGAAGCCTGAATCTAAGAGAAAGATTCAAAGGCAAGTTGAAATGTATACTGAAAGCATTGGTATAACAAGAGAAGTTGTGAGACAAAATAGAGAAAGGATAGAGAAAGCTAAGAAAGAGAAGTAGAAAAAAGAATAGGGAAGTGTTTTGATGGAATCTAAGCCAAGAACTACAAGAAGAAAAAGCATAACCTCTGGTGCATCACCTTCTCCTGCTGTAGAAAAACCCTCCGGTAAGGAAGGAAAAAGGACTAAAGTAAAAAGCAAAAGAACATATGTCAGTGTTGAGAAAGTCGATGAAGAAGAAACTGACTTAGATGATGAGGTTAAAGAGCTGAAGGCCTCTAAAACTAAAGATGCTAAAGTGTCTAAGGAGAAGCCCTCTAGAAGCACAAAGTCAGCAAAAGGCATAAGCCAGAAGCTGATGCTAAGAAGCCAATTCCTTCTGTAGAGGACATTGTTAAAACAATCACTGTAGATGGAAACCTAAAATCAATAACTAAATTCTATTATCATTACAGTGATGCTGACAAAAGAATTTTGGAAGATGCTATTGTAAAACATTTGAATGTATTCAACAGAGTACTAGTGGAGATTTTGTCAGAAGTTCCTAAGAGCTTAAGAAACATTATGGAAATAAGAAAAGAAGATGCTAAAGTAAAAGATCTAGGGCTAAGGGAACATGTAATGTCCAGTCTGTGTTTGGTAATCTCCAAAAAAGAAGCAAATAAGATTCTTAAAGAAGTCAAAGAGGAAGTCAGAAGCAAAATCTGATGAATAAGCTAATGATTGGAGAACTGGATGAGGTAGTCAAAGAAACAGAACAAATTTTGAAGAAAGCTCTGGACAAAAATAAATTCTATATTGTCACAGAAGAACCGATTGACACTGATGATGCATCCATTCCAAATATTGAGGAGTTGAAAGAAAATGAACAACAAGCTAACATCTCTGTTCTAGAAGAAGAAGCATTGAATAAAGAAGATGAAGAAATGATGGAAGAAGAACGAGTAAAAGAAATTGATGATGGGAATGATTCCTCAATTCTGGATGTTGAGTGAAGATCAATGAGCAGAAAACTGAGATAGATGACTCCTCTGTTCTGGAAGAGGAAGCAATAAACAAAGAAGATACATAGATGAATGCTGAAATAGATACTCAAACTAAAGATGATTCATTGAAGAATAAAGAGCATGAAATAGAAGAAGCTAAGGACCAAGAAGTAGAAAGGGCCAAGGACAAAAATGAAAAAGAAGAAGAGATTGCAAAGGTTGATGAAGATCCCAAGCAAGACAATCCAGTTGATAGTATCGATAAGGATCAAATAGAAACATAATTTTGGGCAAGAGACATTGCAGATGTAGTGAAAGAAATTTTTGAAAGAGATAAATAGATTGTAGAAGATCAGGACATAATACAAGGACCAATCAATTTTGATACCTTATCACCGGTGCAAAAGATAAAATTGGCCTCTATTGCACAAGCTAAGGCTAGAGAAGATATTTTGAAGTTCCATTTAGAAGATGGTGAGCTGCTTAGCCTTGCATATGGGATTTTGGAGAAGATCAAGCCCACATTTCAGAAGGATTCATTAGCATCTCTCTCCCGCCAGTTGAAAAGTCTAATAAACTTGGTAAGTTCTCATTTTGAAACTCTAGAGAAGTCTGTAGAAGTTACAGTAAAAAATGAATTCAATGAGAAAACTTTTCCTGAGATATAGAAAATAATTAGCTATGATAGATCTAGGCTTGATACTAATGTAAAGAGTATTCAAAATGCCTTATCTGAACGTGTAAAGATCTATAAGTTTTGTCTAAATATGTCTAAAGTTGTTGAGGACATTGAGAAAAGGATTAAGGACATAGAGCTCAAACTGTACAATATATCTCAGACATATAATCCTTTAACTGAGTCTACCATTTCCAAAGAATGCCAAGTAGTGAGTCTCTAGAATGAATTGAGTGATTTTGAGGAGGAAAAGGCAAAAACTCTGGGCAGATTGGATGAGCTTCAAGGACTGATCTCCCTTAAGTTAGAAACTATGTATGATATATTAGCAGAGTCCCAAGCAGCAGCTGCTACTAGTGACCCTACTGACCTTCAAAAGGTAGAATCATTGGCATTTTTGTTCAGTGGGCACATATCTATCTTGGGTGGTATTAAAAAAAATTGGGACAGTGAATTAGCAAAGTTGAAAAATATTTTTGGTGATATCTTTTTGCTGATGAACAAAGCCTTAGAACTGTATGCGGAAGTATGTAGAGTTTTGACTCTTGTACGTAATTTTTTTGCATAAATTTTGGTTTGCAGATCCCACCCTTTGCCATTGATGTCAAAGGGGGAGTAAAGAGCAGTGAAAAATGAGGAATCCAGCAAAGGGCGAGCACTAGAGAATAGTGAAAAGCATAAGTGTACATAGTAAGGGGGAGTTGTTTCGACACTTAGTCATTTTCCACTAAGTGTTGCCATCAATGCCAAAGGGGGAGATTGTTGTTAAGAGGCACTACTACGCATGACAGATGTTGTCATTGATGGTAACTAAGTCTATCTTACACATCTGCATTGCATGATTTGATCATACCAGAAGCCAAATTGAAGATTTGTCTAAGTCCGGGTAGTCAGAAACAGAGCATGTGACAGGGTCTAGTATCTTGGTCTAGATCTCTCTGGTGGTAAATCACAGTGTGCTACGGATCTGAGGGAGTGATAAGGATTGTCAAGACTATCTAAATCTAGAAATTTACCCTCTGGTGATGAAGGATTCAAAAGTTATAAGCATCTAAGTATCAAGTTCCAATTAGTCAGTACAGTACGAAGAAGAATAGGCCAACCTAGCATTTGATCTTGGTCAAGACGAAGAAAAGCTATTGGTTAAGCAATTTGTGATAACCAGTGGTATTGGTTGACATGATTGATGATTTGAGAACATGAGTTTTTGGTTCACATTGTTGTTTGTGCATGGATTTAGCCGACAGAGCAGAGTTCTTAATAAATGTTCTAAGTTTTCTTGAAGCCGACTACAGTTGATTGAATTTCTTGATGCAGATATATATAGCTAATGGATTCTAGTGTTTTTATGTACAATTGCAATGTGATGATGGAGTAAGTGTGAAAAAGGTAGAAATAAGTATGAAGGCAAAGATCTAAGCTCGAATTATGGCTGAAGAGTGAAATAGGGCAGAGTAAGGATGAAGTGTATTAAGTCAGTATATTGTACATAACAAGAACTAAATTTCTACATTGGTAGATGTCATTCATCAGTTCAAACATTATGTAATCTTCTTGTAATCATTTCTGTAGGCAGTGAGCCTCTTGGAGCAGTGAGCTTTGGGCAGTGTGCCCTGAAGGCATGTGCCTTCCCCATTTGTAATACTTTTAACATAGTATGATTTCTTGTGGGTTAACCCCCACCGTGGTTTTCCCTTAACTGGGTTTCCACATAAAAATCTTGGTATTATGTGTGCTGATTCTATTTCTGCTCATGTCTTGATGATTCATGCTTTCATGGTTATATCATTCATATGTTTATAAGTGGTAAAGAAGTTTAATTGCAGAAAAAGATAAAAGCTTTTGGGACAACTGATTCACCCCCCCTCTTAGTTGTCTGCCCTTATTTCAACAGAGGGAGAGGGAGAGGGGGGAGATATAGAAAGAGATAGAGAGAGATGTAGATAGAGAGAGGGAGACATAGGGATAGGGAGAGGGAGAGGGAGAGAGGGGGGAGATAGGAAGATATAGCTTGGGAGAGATGGAGAGAGAGAGGATATATAGATAGATAAAGAGATAGAGGGAGAGACAGAGAGAGACCTAAGAGGTCCCTATTCCTTTACCTTAATGCATATTGCTGAACCCCTGAATTTGGCTAAGTATGAAACCCTAAATATTTGATTAAGTCTAAAATTTGAGGGATCCTCCAAATTCTAGAATCTGTAATTTAATTCATATGGATCTGAAACCACTCTCAAACATACTTCCAGTATATACATACAATATAACTTAAATTATAAGAAAGGTAAATGATAAAAGGTAAATACCAACTTATACTTAAATATTTATTTTATGTATAGACCCCTGGTCTCTTCCTAGACATGACCCTACTCTAGAGTGAAGGAAGTTCAAGGATTTGCATTTTAACTACTTTAAAATGTGAGCACATTATAACACACTTGCATTTTAAAGTAGTTAAAACGTGCTCGCAGTATAACACGAGCATGTTTTTGCTTGCTTTGGGACATTCTAACCCTAAGGGTTGGATTTGCCTACTTTGAGAAATTCCAACCCTAAGGGTTGGAGGTACCTTTTGGATGCCAAGGATGTGTTTTTAATAAAAGATAAAAATTTTGACCAAATACCGTGCATGCCCCCCTATGATTTACACATTTTTCAATGTCAATACAAAAAAATGCCAAGATGACTTCAAGTTTTTTATTAGATTTCTAACCATGTATTTTTTTCAAAAATTTGATAACACTAAGGTTTCCATCTTCAAGTTCTTTTGCTAATGTGTTTTTTTTAGAAAACGTCTGTCTAGTATTTCTAGTGTCATTTTTTACACGTTTATTGAAATTTGAAACAAATTACATTTTTAGATTCTAGACTCAATTCTATACACATTGAAATTATTTTTTTGATTTTTGATTAGTTTCCAAAAAATTAGGGTGGAGCACGCTTAGATTTTCATTTTTCAGGATGTGTCCTCTTTGAAAATTCATTAAAAATTCATATATTCATAAAAACATTAACAGAAAAAACAAGCATAAACTACATGGTGTTAGCTAATTTTGCACTAAAGCAATCTTTCTAATACTTAAAAAAGTTGACATTTTATGGGGACCACACTAGACACTATGTTATATTTTTTTGACAAAAACAAGAGCAATTTGTGTGCTCCCCCTAATTGAACCTCTTAATCTCCACCTTTTTAGAAAAAAAAATAGTAATTTTGAAACTAGATTCGGAGCACTACAAAACTCATTTTTATCACATCTTCTAATTTTGAGTGTGGCTATTTTCAATTTCGCATGCAAGATTATTTTTTCTAATTTCAAAAAAAGTGGCCACTTTTGACCCCCTTTTGGTCCCCCATTTCCATGCACTTACCCAGTTGTTAGAACATCAAATTTTTCAAATAATTTTATTTTTTTGGTAAATTAGCTCCAAAGTGATGGTACATATGTATTTAGTGGACACTTCTAGTTGAAAAAGTTATGGCCTAGATCTAATTTAGCTAGAATGAATCCAAATAGAACATATGTTTCTCCAAAATTGACTTTTAGTTGGAAATGCTTAAATTCATTTATGTCAAAAATGCTTATGCAAAAATAAATCCTAATCTAAGAAAGCATTGAAATCTTTAACTAAGGAATCATTTGAAAATAATTATAAAATAAAACATTTAACATTCAAAAGCAAATACAAGAATGAGACAAGTTTTCCATTTTTAAACATACAAATATATTATCAACTTCTAAAACTATAGCAGTGAACTGATTTCAAGAGTGAATGGTGATTGTAACTTATTAAAACAAAATTAATTCACTTAGACAATAAACAATGCACAATATTAGAACAAAACTATGGAACCTGCAGGTTAGAGACTATTTACTAACACATGACAAACACAAAAGATTACATATTACTTATCAATGAAACAATACATGAAATTCACAAAACATTAAAAAATGAATACTTATCTATAGATACAAATCTTCAGTTTGAACGAGCAACCAGTTCCTCAAAAATTCAAACGAACATAATATGAAAATTCACAGCTTGCAATACATATAGCTAGATTTAAATTACCAAAAATTGTCTATATTTTTTTCTATATCAAATCAAAGAAGTACAATACTATATATTCTGTAAATAAAATCTAAGAGTATGCCCATGATCTAGTGTATCATGGCTGCATGCATTATGCCACATGAGAGTTTTTCAACATAAATCATTAATAACATAGTGTTTAGTTTTCAACAATAACAAAGAAATTAAAGACATTAGTGAAATTGACTCTGAGAAGGTTTCTTTTGGGTATTTATGAATCATATATATCACTGCACATCAAGGGAAAATAGGTACATTGTATCTCAAGGATGATCTTTCAAAACAGTGTTGTTAAGACTTTTTCGCAACTATTTTCTGGGGCATGACTTTTGGTGCTAGTATTTCAGAGCATTCTCTTCATAGTATTTCCTTTTCTCCAGAGTTGTTCCTTTGGTGTTTTGTAAGGTCTTGCAGCAAAAATTTGGATCTTTTGAAACCAAAAATATTAGATTTAAGGTTCACTTTAACTCAAAATAGAAAACACAGCATTGTACATTATTTTTATCTAGATAAGCAATAATTCATCATAAAACCAATCAAACATAAGCATGAAGTTGGTTCATCAGGCTACAAAAATGAAGGTGATTTGATTGAATATATGATGAGGTAAATTTTACCTCATCATCAAGGACACTTAAATCATGCTTGGTTAGAAACTTGATACCAATAATAATGGTAACATAATTTCCCTTTAAACAACCTCCTCATTCTAGCCCTACAAAGGTGGGATCATGAAGTGATGAAATACTATTGTTAGTGTTTCCCTTTAGTTTTAGAACAAGGATTTATTCACAACTCTATATTCTCATACCTTAATAGAGTCACCTATAAAGGAGTACAATAAACTCTAGTACCCCTTGATTTTAATAAATATGAGTATAATTATCAAAGAAAAGAAGCCTTTATTTCCAACAAGGTAATAGTGGATTTATATCATGGTAACTAACATGGGTTCATAATAGTAAGTCATGGATGATTATCATAGGATACAAAACTATGATAACTAATACCTAGTTTAGAATATTCTAGTATATCAATAATGCTATAAAATGTATGAACTATGAATAAACCAACATTATCCTATTAGGATAATATCCAATTAGAAAACTTCTAAACTGTCCACCTCACTGCACAAGTGGCTAAGACAAAATTTGTAGTCTTCATCTCATGAGGCAACCTACATGGACCCTAAAATCATGTATACAAATGAAGTGAAGTCCTCTAAAATAGAAGGAAAAGTGCTAATAAGGTCCATGAAAGACGAGCATTTAGATTTAGCATTTAGCAAACTCATTCATAGATCATATAACATCATCCTTGTGGTAAAACAATGCAATATCATCAAGGATTAACGTATAAGATAAAATAAAAAATGCAAACACATTATCATCCAAGTGATCATATAAGAATGAACATAATAACAAGGTAAAGGATCATAATGATCTATGGTTAATGATGTTGGAGCATCCAAGATCAGCAATCAAATACCAACAACTTCCACAAAAGATAATATTGAACATAAAATCCAAAATGATATATTCAAGAGATTGTAAAATGTACATAGATGCCTTGTATAAATAGGCATGAGAGAGGAGGTAGGAAGGTAGGAGTCAATGATTGACTACCCCTCCAAAGATGCAACACTTGTGATCTAAATGACAAGTGCCCATGGAAGTGGCAATCAAACATGTAATAGGTGTTCTCAAATGTATGAGGACACATGTCTTCACCACATGAGGTGAGACAAACTCAAAAAATTTAAGTAAACTTAAGCTAAGTGTCAATCCTAGTAAAGGAGTTATCCTAACTAGTTAAATAAAGATCTTATTTACACTAACACCCCCCCTTAAGTGCAACGTAGGGAGAAGTGATACAAAATGATGAGTCCTGGCTACTAGGCCATGTTTTTGATTAAATAAGTCAGAAAAAACTAGGGGCCGAACCCTTACAGCATCAGTACAAAAAGAGACAACAAAGGCTCACGAGCTAAAAGAGCCACCCAAATCAACTACAGCATTAACAGCAAATACAATCAATAACCAACAGAAAGTAAGTAGCAGTAGAAAGACAACATAAACATAAAAAGTAACAAGACTTAAGGAGATACATCCTCCTAGCCTTTAACCAGAAATTCCACAATTTCACCAAGTTTCTTGAATTTCTCCTTATCTTCGTCATTAGCCTGAGTACCATGTTCCTGTAGCAGATTCAGGTTAAGAGTAGCTGAACGACAGAGCATGTTTCTTATAAAGGCTCCCATAGAATGGACCTTTTGCTCCAGATCATCCACCTGTCCTCTAAGGATAGCGATAACATTCCTCTGGCCTTCTTCCTCCTCCTCAATCTCCTCGTCAGCCTCCACAATAATCCTCTCACCATCAATAGCATTATCCCTAGGATCACCACCATCACCACCAGAATCCTCAGTCTGTTTCTCTTCTCCCTCACCTGGATCCTCTTCTAAAATCTCTTGAATCTCAATGTCTCCATACTTTAACTGATCATCCCCCTGAGTGGAAGCTTCTGAAGCACTTTCAGAATAATCAATTAACTTAGCCTGCGGGGCCGGTTTACAAGCAATTGTCCCCGACCTTCTAACCCTAGAAGAGAAACCCTCATACTTAGTCTCCAATTTGGTTTTGTGCTTATTCACAGGACCCACATTGTCATTATTCAGATTCTTATGGGTCCCTACAGTGTCCCTAGTAACCTCACTAGTAGAAGCCATGTCCCTGAATTTCCTTTTTTAACTTTTCACACTCCCATTAGAAACCAGAGTATGCATTTCCTTCACCATAGTCTCCTCAAGTGTCTCAGACAAGGCAACCCCTTTCATTTTTTGGTAATGAGGGGTAGGGCAGGGTTCCACAGAAACAGTAGTTTTAAAATTTACCAAGAGGTTTAAATCTAGGTTATTATCTCTATAGGCTAAAGCCCTACTATTTCACCACAGATTCTCCCCTCTTGGAGGGTAAGCAACCTCAATTTTTGACGCGGTAGAGGGTGACCCCATGGGGCTTGAACCTTGGTTGTTGGCACTATAGGGAAGAAGCCCCACCATTTCACCAAAAGGTCATCCCACCATGTTAGATACCCATACATACAAATGAATTTCTCATAAGTGGAGAAAATGATAAAATCCAATGGGAAACAAAACTCCTCTCCAAAAGAGAAATGATACATGAAAAAATATACAAGTGATGAAGAAGAAGATAGAGGGAGGACTTATGATGACCCCCCAAGGAATATATCCATCACATAAGTACATGAAATGTTCCCCCCCAAGGAGAGAAATAATGAAAAGGTTTATGTGACCCCCCTAGAAAATGTGAAGTAATGGACTCCATGCGAGGAAATGGTTCCTCCCAAAACTAATATGAGAAGACTAAACATGCATCTTCCCCTCAAAATACCTCATGTAGTGTGTGTAGAAGCTCGACACTAGATGCTAAAGATGATCCACGAAAACTGAACCATATTTCTCCCCTTGGGAAGAAATAGAACCATAGAAGTGTGCAAGTGATCTTCCCATTCCAGATAGGAACATGCAGGAAAAAGGATGAAAGTCTCTAAATTCTACACATGATCCAAAGATGTAGATTATGCACATGATGTCTTCGAATGATACTCAAGGATCTAAAAGCCAAAACTATGGTGTGATAAATGCTAATGGAGTGAATCAGGTATCATATAAGATTTAGGAATAGGGACCATAGATGTATGGTGATAATTGGACCGATGAGAATCTGATACTTCTACAGAGGATGTCAAAAATAATGATGATGGAGTCAAATATGTGGACCATAAATATCTATAGAATCTATCACTATAGAAGTAGATCTAGGAAAAATAAGAGAAATAATATTCAAATATGTATATGGTGATGTAACTTCATCGAAGCTATCATCAAATAGAAGATGAATGTCCTTAATTGTATAATCCAAATCTATGATACGAGACTCTATGAACATACACAAAATGTCTGGTAGATATGTATCCCAATGTGGTAGATTTGGAACAACAATAACAATGTCCTCATTAAATGAATGATTGAAAATCAATCTAAATGTAATATCAAGTACATGGTTTTGCTTACGAAAAAATGTAAAGGCAAAATGTGAGAAATGAGGACACATTTCATCTCTATGCTAATTAATCCCACAATATGTACATTTGTTTTTATAGTTGTTAGACATGATCTAAATATTAGTAAAAATAATGCAAGTGTACCCCCCTGATATGATTATGCTATTTTAGAAGCCCCCCCAAAAAGATGTGCAAGAAAATTATAGCTTGTGTGAAGATTGGATGCCAAATCAATCATTTATAATGCATGGTGGTTTTAAAAAATGGGCTATCCAAATCTTAAAATTATATGTGTATTTATATTCCCTATGAAATTCTAATATGTTTAAAAAATAGTTTGCAAACTTTCGATAATCAGGGTGAAAGTTATGCCCCATCAAAATTCGCTTACAATAGTGAACTTTAGAGGCCAAAAAATAGGTTAAAACAACACAATTTTCAAATCATCTTGATGCTAATGTGTTGGTGATGGAACCAGCTTCTCGTCGACTATACGAACATCACATTTTTCCTCAGTGGGTGAAATTTGTAGCAAAATGAAAAAAAACCCTAGTTTAGGACTCTATGACAGGATCAGGCAGTCTCCATCTGGCATAAAATGCTTATTTTGGATGTTTTCTAGCAACTAGAAATTATATTTTGAGGTTGTAATTACAAAAGTTGTTAATTTTTATAGTTAACATAAAATGTTAGTATAACATTAAGTGGTTTAGGCTACAACCTTAGCTAATAGTAGCACACAATGACATTAGTGTCACATCCCTAAATTTGATTATGATTTACTTTTCACCTTTGTGCAATTAGAAGATAATCTTGCAAGGATTAAGATTTGACATTTAGTGAAAATGTCAGGATAAATCTATGATTTCATAAGTTTATGATTAAATGCATAGAATTTAGACATGTGATTATTCATGATGTATATGGATTAACTAATGATACACTAATCCTAGTTTGGTGATTATGAGTTGTAACTAGGAAACAGATTTCTGCCCTCCAAAAAAGATAGGGAGAGCATCACCAAAGAGAAGTGAATAGATGTTTGGAAGGGTCACGTTGTTGCCATCTAAGTTTTGTGCTTTCATTGTCTAGTGAACCTCAACATAAGTGGTAAGTTGTGTTAGAACTATTTGATCAGAGTTTTGAGTGTTGACTCGACAATCATCGATTTGATGTCAAAAATCATTAGCGCAGGTTTTGTCAAAAACTGAGTAAGGATAAAATGACTCTCGACAAGATAAGGTTGATAGTCATTATTTTCCTCATGCGTTATGATTATAGTTATGTTATTATAACTATTCTATTAGAGGTTATTTTATATAGTATTGTTATTGTTGGTGATTTTTTATAAGTGATCCGCTAAGTTAACTTATCCTTTCTTTGGTGTTTTTGCAAGATAGAGAGGGGGAGAAACCTTGACCCCATTCTTGTATCCTTACGGATGTATGTGACAACGTAAGTTTTGGGTGTTTTTCTACACCTGTGATTATGTTCATATTTTAATATGATTTAAGAAGCTAAACCTTTGAGGTGGTCGATAGACTTCTTATAACATGGCTAAGATTCCATGATAATGTGAGCAATTTTGTAAGTGGCCTCAACTCATTTAATCCCTAACCGATTAAGAGAGTAAGGAAGAGCTCTTAAACCAACATGAAGAGTGGTCTTTAATGACCATCACTTCCTGTTCATTGCATGCCTATGAAGAGTCTTTATAGGCTAACTATGAGGAGACAAGAATGCAGTCATGGTGTGGTCATTAAACACTGTGGGAGTGTTTTCATAGAAAGACACTGACAGAGTAGAGAGGGAGATAATTCGAGGAGAACAAGAAGTTCTTGAACAACAAGAGATAGGGAATCAAGCATGGAAGAAAGGAGTCTATGATCGATATCAGACAGGTTCCTCTCTTGTAATGCTAGTTTTATGAATAGTTTTGATTTGTATATGTTATAATGGATGTTCGGTTTATGTCACAGTCAATGCTTTGCATGTGAGTCAATTCTTGCATCTATTTAAAGTCATTACTCTTCTTTTCTATAGTCAATACTTAGTGTATGTTTTGATAGATACTTTGTATCTTATAAGGCTGAGAATATAAGGCCAATACTCTTTAAATACAAGGCCAAACATTACTGTGTTCTATGGCCGATGCAAGTATATCTCTCCTATGTCTAATGATTCTTAGTCTTTGTTTATATAGTCAATAGCTTTAAGGCCATTATCTTATCATGTTAGTATGTAAGATCAAGGTAGTTATTTTATCTTAACTTAGTACAAATTCAATGCCGATACATTGCCTTATCTCTATGTAAACATAAGGCCGATACTTTGCCAAGTATCTCTGTGTAAACATAAGGCCAATACCTTGCCTTATTTCTATGTAAACATAAGGCTGATAATTTGCCTTATCTCTGTGTAAATATAAGGCCAATACTTTGCCTTATCTTTGTGTAAACATAAGGCCGATATCATCTCTTATCTCTGTGCAAACTCAACGCTGATAGCCTATTAAGCTAATGTAAACTTATGGCCGATTAGTCATGTTTGTTAGTATTGAGATAGGCAAACAACTAGATATGATTTCTATTTAGTATAATGAGAGTAAGTTATCTCTATTATCCTATTGAAGATTAACCACGATAGGGAACTCAAAGACTTCTTTTTGT
The DNA here is from genome assembly GCA_027924645.1 of Cunninghamia lanceolata. Classification (NCBI taxonomy): domain Eukaryota; kingdom Viridiplantae; phylum Streptophyta; class Pinopsida; order Cupressales; family Cupressaceae; genus Cunninghamia; species Cunninghamia lanceolata. The sequence continues at coordinate 9,613,130 of BSBN01001531.1, read as the reverse complement.
ACTCACTATGTATGCTTATAACAAGGCTAAAGAGATGCATACTTATATAGGCTGAAGAGATGTATACTTATATAGGCTGAATAGAGGTATACTTATACAGGCCAAAGAGATGTATACTTTTACAGGCCAAAGAGATGTATGTTGGTAGTAGGCTGAGTTGCTATTACTGCCTTATCTTTTATTATATAACCGAGAAGTTTTTATCTGTCAAAAACTTAACCGAGTCACTAGAGAACTCTAAGGAGATATAGGAGTTAAGATCAGTGGGTAGGATAGTGATGAATCCTATGAATCTTTTTATTACATTCAAGATTGTTTAGTTTTCATTTTAAAGACTTAGTATAAGGTCTCTTTATTTTTAAGAAAACTAGAATGATATTGGTTATCATTGGATCATCAAGGTATGACCATAGTATTATATATGCCCATAAAGTGGGTATGTTTATATCATGTGCAAGGATGAAGTGCACAAGTATTGAACCTTTCTATATCCTGAGTTAGTGGATGAAAGGAGACTATCTGATTGAATTGGTTTGTTATTCTCTATAGACTCATAATCTATTTTAGAGATCAAACTTTGTTTATAGTATTTATGTTTTGAAGAATATTTACTAGAGTTTATTTACCCATGTTCTATGGTAAATATATGAGAAATGTGAAGTTGAGTAAAGCCTAAGTGGTCTAGAGAAGACTAGAGGCTAATATATTCATGTAATATTATTATCGTTGTATAACGAGAGTTTTAGATAATATTTTGTATATTGGGTTAAGAGAGGATAAATCTCTAAGATCAACCTAGATGGGTCTATCAAACTCTCAATATAATTATGTCATTGATTAAACTTAGTATACTTATGGTCGACAGTGTATGGTCAAGAGCCCATAATTCAAGACAAGAATACCTTAGGAAAGGTTTAATAAGTTTTTGAAGTTGATACATAACATCAAGCACTAGAATGCTTAATTTAGAGTCGATGAGTAAAGTGACAGGAAGTTATAGAATCTAATGTTTGCAAGAATGCAATGAAGGACTTTTCAAAAGATTAAGTCTTTTTAAACCTATTCATTGTATGTATATCCTAGATTAAGGATTAGTTCTAAGTCAAATTGACTAGGATTTGAATATAGTATAGACAATTTTATGTCTAGAGTTATTAAGTGAAGAAAGTCAAACTATAGGATGAGATAGTCCTCAAGTCGAGTTAGAGGTGTTTGCTCACATGACTACATTTATTGTAAACATCTATTTATATAGAAACTTTGGCCAAAGTGATGCATAAGTCTCTACATGCATTTGTCAGTTCACAGTGTCTTGATGGTGTAACCTGTCAATATGATCATACTTAGCTAGATGATTGTCTAGAGTTGTATGGTTAATTGTGTTACATAGGACACAACACTAGGACTCATATGGCAAAACCTATTGGTTCCTTATTTCTATACTCTTCGTGAAGGGTAGGGCCACTTCCAGGAAGGAAGGTATGTGGGGCACCACTAGTCTTTGGTTGGAGGTAAAGCACTCAGATGATGCTCTCCCTCTATAGTAGAAGACTTGTCATGATTTGAGTGACAGATGTCAAGATTTCAGATGTAGTATTCTTTATGTATTGATGTAAAATTATTATCATTTCCAAGTGCAAATCATGTATTGTAATTGTAAAGTGAAATATTTTTCACTAATATTTATCTTCGAATATATTGATCTTCTAGGTTGAAGATTATTCAAAAAAATCAACCCAGGTGTGACTGATATAGTAGATTGCATGTTCTTTACCTGAGTCATCATGTTGTGCTACGAGAGCACCTAGAACTACAAATGTAGTAGAGATATATAGGAGAAAAGGTCTATCAGGAGTTGGCGGTACCAAAATTGGAGGTGTAGCTAGATATTCTTTGAGTTGATCAAGTGCCTATTGACACTTGCTATCCCATTGGAATGAGACATTCTTGCGGAGCAAGTGTAGAAATGGTTGACATTTATCTGCTAGTTGTGATATGAACTATCTAATGGACTGCAATCTCCCTTGAAGGCTCCTTAACTGCTTTAGACTCTTGGGTGGAGGCATTTCAACTATAGCTTTGACCTTGGTGGGATCCACTTCAATTCCTTTGCAAGATACAATGTATCCCAACAATTTCCCTGAAGTGACACCAAAGACACATTTCTTAGGATTTAGCCTCACTTGATATTTCTCTAGTCTGTCAAATATTTGTCCTAGAACCTGTAGATGATCTACCCTAGTAGATTTGCCCAATATATCATCAACACAGTCTTCCATAATAGTATGAAAAAGGTCATGAAAGATCACTGTCATTGCTCTCTAGTAGGTAGCTCCTACATTCTTTAGACCAAAAGGCATGACTTGCCAACATGTGGTGCCCCAAGGACATGTAAAAGTTGTTTTATATTGGTCTTCTAGTGCTATCATAATCTGATTGTATCTAGAGAACCTGTAGATGATCTACCCTAGTAGATTTGCCCAATATATCATCAACATAGTCTTCCATAATAGTATGAAAAAGGTCATGAAAGATCACTGTCATTGCTCTCTAATAGGTAGCTCCTACATGCTTTAGACCAAAAGGCATGACTTGCCAACATGTGGTGCCCCAAGGACATGTAAAAGTTGTTTTATGTTGGCCTTCTAGTGCTATCATAATCTGATTATATCTAGAGAAACTATCCATTAGGGAAAGCATTTCATGACCTATTGTCAAGTCCATAATGATATCAATGTTCGGTAGTGGAAAGTCATCTTTAGGACATGCTTTATTTAGATCCCTAAAGTCTATACAAATGCAGGTGCCTCCATTTGGTTTGGCAACAAGTATAAGGTTGGAGACTCACTACGGATAATCAATAGGTCTTATGAACTTCACATCTAGCAATTTATGAAGCTCTACTTTTACTAAGAGTGCTATGTGTGGATGCATCTTATGGAGCTTTTGTTTGACTGGCTTGGCATTTGGAGATACCGCTAAGTGATGAACCACTAGTGAAGGGTCCAACCCTGGCATGTCAGCATATGTCAAAGAAAAATTGATTGTCCTTTGTAAGAAGAATTTTATGAAGTCCTTCCTCTCTTGTTCTGATAATGAAGCTGCTAGGAATGTGATATTAGGATTCTGAACTGTGCCTAGATTCATCTATTGTGAGTCTTCTACTAAGAGATAATTTTTCTTGATACTTTGTAAGTAAGGGAAAGTCAAATCCTCCATCCTCGGGTACCTCACAGAGGTTTTCAACTTTGGATACGTCCTTTATTTTTACGTTTTTTGTGATCAAGATGTGATGCCTCATCATGCAACCCTAGAGAGTTAAGTTAGCAGAACAAGAAAATGCAGAAATATGTATATATATTTAAAACCATAAAATGCAATAATCTCTAGATCAACAATACTAAAAAACAACATCAACTAACATCTCTAGGGACATAACTGCATCAGTAAAACACAAATTCATAACAATACACGTAATATACATTTTGATGCAACAAAAGAAGATTACATTATTCATCTACAGATATGAACAGTTACAAAAGATCAAATACAAGTTTACATGATTACAAGATTCTTGACTGATTACATCAGTTTACAATAACCAACATGATTATACAATTTTGGAAAGTATAAAGCAACTCTGAGGATGTAAGCACAAATCTAAATCTGGAACCACATCTACAGTGATCACAGACCAAAAAAAATCAATGGATTAAGCTCTTCCACCCAACCATGTGGAACCCTGAGGTCCACCCCTCGAGCTAGGAGACAACAATGAGGTTCCACTTAGTCAAAGAATACAAGTAGGTAGATACAAACTCAACACAAACAATATAAATTATCAAGACTACACAAATCATCAAGACAAGATAGTACTCTAGATGCAACAACAGAAGGTAACATACATGAAGTAACTAAGCTACAGTAGGGAGAGTGTCATTGCATGGTCCTAGCATGAGTTATCCAGGCTATCTCTCACTAGAAACTAGCCCCCATCTATGGTTATCCTAGCGACCTCTCTCTAGGCACTAGCCCCATAGGGTGACACATGCGAAATCGACACATCCTCTCATGGAGACAAGTAGGTCGATCTTGCCAACCAGGCCTTCTCATCCCATCCTTAGCCTGTGAGAGCACTATAGGCATGGGTGAAGCAACATACTTATCTTGTTATGTGATTGCTACCCAGCCCACCTAGAATAAATTATTAGGTTATCACTTAGTTACAACTTCCATGGGGTTATCTAGGCAGCCACTTTGGGCACTGGCCCCACCATGGAAACCACTCTCCTACATGCAACTAGAAACCCCTAACAAACAAATAGAGACCATTCAAAATAACATGCATGGAAAAGAGACTGCAAGGCATCTATCCTCTTGCATACCGATACATTACAAAGTCAATTTCAAATCTAATACTCAAACAACAATCTTTCCCCTATCCACTTCAAAATCTCATATCAAATGAAAACATTAAAACGACATGTCACAATGTTGCACTGGAACCATGTAACTAAACCTCTGGAGTTGGGTAAATTTGAAACACAAAACCACTATTCATATATCCATTTCCCGATATGGAAATCATGGTTTAAATGACTTGTCACTTAATAACCATGACATTACACTAGAACAATATGACTCAGAACTAAAGGAAATACAATAACCCAATTCATTTATTACATTACAATAATAACTGACAATGGAGTTACAAGAAAGACCATATAATATATCTAAAATGAACTCAACATATCACCATCGAACAAATTTAGACAGGAAAACACTATAAGGTTTTAACTCTCTTTTAAATAAAATCCTAACAATAATATACTATTCAATTCTAGAATTATAATACCATCTAACATTTGTTTAATAACTAGTATTACCATTATAATCTACTTCACATTAAAACTCTAGTTTATTCATTTAACAATCTTACATCTACTAATTAAATTCTATTCTTAATAAGGGTAATCACTCTATAGAATAAAATATTTCAAATCTATTCTAACAAATAAATGAGTTCTATAGTATTAATTTCATTAATTTTATTCCTAATGAGTTGATTAAAATCTATTTAATATATTTACTAACTTAAAATGATAATCATTTATGTAAGGTTTACTAACATTCATGGAGTTTCTTTTAGAAACTTTCTAAATTCATTTACCTACAATTCCTCCTATTCCACTTAAAAAAACTCTTACTAAAAATTCTAACAAAATTTGAGCATAATAACAAAATAACATTTCAATTAAATGAAATAAGTCTGAAGAGGCAATGGAGTTTCAGGTCACATTTTAGGAAGATTGCCATAGGAAGGAGTCATACGATGGCAAGATTTGCAGAGAAAAGCATAAGTACTATTTTGAAGGCTTGAATTGACCCCAGTAGGATCATGAGGCTGAAGGTTTTAGATCAAAATTTTTGAAGATAGAGGCCTGGGATCAATTCGTATGGCCACGTCAGGCAAGGAGAAAATGAGGCAGCTTATTTGCAAGGTAGGTCATACCATATGAACAGGTTTTATATCTCTATTTTCAAGCAAAATTTTAGAGGATAGAGAAACTAATGAAGACAGTATGGTGGCGCCAGCATTAGAGGTGGGAAAATTAGTGGTTGCACAAACTTTTGATCGCTTTCCAACAAACAGAAATAACTCATAGAAGGGAAGAGTAAAAGGCTGTATGATGGCGGCTGAATAGAGGAAGAAACATTAATGTTAACATTATTTATGGTGTCTAAACTCAGTCACTCAGTGTTTCTTTCAGGTAGAGAAGAACGCAATTCAGAGAAGGAAAAAGATAAGGCCATACGATAGTGGTTGAAGAAGGTTCTTGTTGAAAATTTAAACTTTGGCAAATCAACCCAGTTAGCAATGATAAAATATGCTAGAATATAAGAGACTGAGATGTGAAGAACTAGCTGTATGATAATAGGCTGAGGTAATTTGGTATGATTCCCTTAAAAAAAATTCTTTTCAAAACATGGCTTTAAAATCTCATTTTTCGGCAATGGATTCTAAGATGCAAATGCTGGGTAAGCTGTATAATGGTATTGAGAGAAGCAAAATAGGTAAGGGTCTGGTAAAAGATTTGAATAGAATAAATTCTCACGCATTTCAGATGACATTGCTGACTATTAAGTTCAAAGTTACTGGGAACTTTAGCATCAGAGGCAATAGGAAGACAGAAATCCCACTGGACTAAAGAGACAAGTTCAAAATACACACAAGAGATTCAATAGAGATTTAAACTAATTTTTCTGATTTTCTAATAGAAAATACAAATAAGCATACCCAAAATTTTGATCCAGGGCTTCAAAATTCTTCAGCTTTCCCCAAGTTCTTCGTGCTTCACATCACAAATTTTCCCAAATTTCTCTCTATCCCCCTTCAGGATCCCTCTCCCCTCAAAATAACCCCCAAGAAATAAAAAAAGACAAAACTCATAAATTCCCACTACCAAAATCCGTTACAGAATCCCACTACTCTCTAAAATTGAAAGCAATTAAATTTTCTTTTTGAGGAAGATTCTGTTGCAAGTATGAGGTTAACCAGTGTTGTCATTGATGTCAACATACTCATATTGAATTGGTAAGAAGGTTTGGATGAGCTGTGTGTTGAGGATATTAAGAAAAGTAGTCTCAATCAGGAACAGTGAAGAACAGTGATAAGAAGAAGGCAAATGTACTCAATAGGTTGAGAATCAGAGGATGTAGATTAAAGGGTTTGTAGATATGAGTCTTGAGATATTCCAGTTAAGATTTTAGACGTCCACATGAAGATATGAAAAAGTTGTGATCGGTCAAGTAGAATCGGTTCCAGGAGCTGTTCCGGAGTGACAGAGTGTTACAAAAAGGTCCGGTGAGATCCGGAGGAGCATTGTCAGACTCTGCGGATTGGAAGGAGTGTTTGGAATGTCCTTGTGATGTGTCTTCTTAGTTTGTACAAAGTTTGGAGGTCCGGAAGCACCTTCTTCAGTATGACAGTGGCGACAGACTGTGTTCTTGAAGTTCTAGATGAAGAGGAGAAGAGATTCCAGTGAGTAGAGGAAGTGCGGATGTACCTAGTTAATCAGGCAAGCTCGTGAAGGTTCTTGGATCATGTTGAGGTTATGTTGTCGGTCCGCATTGGTGGTAGAGCCCAGAATTGAAGATATTCTTCTGGATGAAGTTCTTGCTCAGACTAGCCGACCGAATGAGTTGTTCATCTTGCGAATGTTCTTGTGGTGGCCGACCGGATGTATCAATCATCTTGCGGATGTCCTTATGGTTGATTGCCGACTTAGATGATTGTTCCTAAGTCGATGTCTTGTATAAATAAAGGTTTGTGAGTTCATTTCAAAGTGTGTGGATTAGCGGATGAGAGGGGTATAGCAAAAGAGCGTAGGGCAGAGTAGAAGTATCTCGGGCTAAAATGAAATTGATCCAGACATGGTAAAGATGTCAATCTCCAGTTCAAGTTTGTGATTCTTATCACTTAGTAGACAGTGTGTCTCTTGTAGGCAGTGTGCCTCTTTGTGAGCAGTGTGCTCGGGCAGTGAGCCCCAATTGGCATGTGCCATTCATTTTTCTTATTCTTCTAACAAAGAATAATCCTTAGGTTAATCACCCCATGGTTTTTCCTTTAATTGGGTTTTCCACGTCAAAATCTTGGTGTCCAATGTGTTGATGTTTATCTGCTCTTGTGTTTATGCATTATGCTTTCATGGATGGTTAATTGATATACTATTAACTAACAAAGAAGAATCAAGTGTTTGAAGTAGAAGCAAGTTTTTGTACAACTGATTCACCCCCCCCTCTCAGTTGTGTGCCTAGATCTAACAATTGGTATCAGAGCTAAGTTCCTCTGAAAGAAGCTTAACCGCTTGAGGAGATCCAGTATGTCGTCATACAAGAAGGATAGTCCGAAGTTCGATGGAACCAACTTCACTCTCTGGAAAGGTCGCATGAAATGTCACTTGGAGTGTATGGGAAAAGCATACCTGGCCATGGTCTCAAAACCATATGTACCTCCATAGGGTGGTCCGACAACTTTGAATGAAATCACAGATGCTGAAAATAATTTACAGACCAAGGAAGCTCTTCTAAGCGCATTGAATGACCCAGATCTCTCAAATGTTATTGACCTACCAACTGCATATGAGATCTGGACTAAACTGGAACTTCTGTATGAAGGAGATGAGTTTGTCAAGAGTGCAAGGTTGCAAAGTCTGAAAGGGAAATTTGAAAAATTGAAGATGAGAGATGATGAAAATATCACTACCTTTATGCTAAGAGTGAATGAGCTAGTGTGTGGAATCAAGAATGCTGGTGGAGTTCTAGATGAAAATGAAATTGTTTGCAAAATTCTCAGATCCCTTCCTGCTGCCTACAAAATCAAGGTTGCTGCCATTAATGAATTTAGAGCCCATGCAACTGTCACAAGAGAGCAACTGGCTGGTAAACTGGCTGCATTTGAAATGACTAAGTTTGGAGATGATCCCCCCAAGACTGAATTTGCATTCAAAGCCAGTGCCTATGTGAAAGGCAAACAAAGATTTGATTCAGGAGAGAACTCTTCAAGGAAGCCATCATGGTATGAACAAGCAAGGAAAGATATGGAAGAGGAAGAAGCAGAAACAGCTCAACTTGAAGCCCTCATTGTAAAAAGACTGCCAAGAGGATCTGGTAAGTATGAAGGAAAACTACCCTTTAAGTGCTTCAACTGCAATAAGATTGGTCATTTTGCTTCAAGATGTCCAGAAAGATCTGCAAGGTCTAATACCAACAGACAAAGATTTCAAAAGAACTACTATTATGTTCATGAAGAAGATGACAATGAAGGAGTAACAGATGATGAATCAGAAATAGGAAGCAAATCCAGAAATGAATGGGTGTTTATTGCCATCAAGGAAGAAGATTCAATATCCTCTGAATCTGTCAATCATAAGGTTGTAGAAAGAGCTTTGGCTGCCCAAAGTGAAGAAAAGGATGATTGGGTTATTGATAGTGGATGCTCTCACCATATGACTGGTGACAAGAATAAGTTCTTAGATTTGGAAAAGTATGAAGGAGGAATGGTAAAGTTTGGTGACAATTCTACTGGTAGAATCAAAGGTAGGGGAACTATTTCTTTTGATGGAAAGAGCAAAACCGGTAATGTACTATATGTGGAAGGATTGAAGCATAATCTTCTCAGTGTTGGTCAGTTAGTGGATAAAGGCTATGATCTCCGGTTCAAGAATGGAAGATGCAGAATCTTTACAAGCTCTGGAATTGAGATTGCATCCAGTACTCAAACTAAAGGTAATATCTTCCATCTGGTTGGTTCAAATAAAAGTTGTCTGTTTGTTCAAGTTGATCAGAGTTGGCTATGGCATAGAAGGATGTGTCATGTAAATTTTGATAATATCATCAAGATAAGCAATATTCAGGCTGTAAGAGATCTTCCAAAATTGGTGAAACCTACAAATAGTTTGTGCAAAGAATGTCAGCTAGGTAAACAAAGTAGAGTCTCTTTCAAAAGCAAGGATCAGTCCACTACCGGATTGTTGGAATTAGTACATATTGATCTCTGTGGTCCGACAAGAATCAAGAGTATGCAAGGTGATAGATATTTCATGTTGCTAATTGATGACCATTCCCGGATGATGTGGGTTACCTTCCTAAAAGAGAAATCAGAAGCCCTTGAGAAGTTCAAAATCTTCAAAGCTATGGTAGAGAATCAAACCGGACTGAAACTAAAGTGTCTAAGGTCTGATAGAGGTGGTGAATTCACATCCGGTGAATTCATAGACTTTTGTGAGAAGCATGGCATAAAGAGACAGTTGTCTGCTCCTAGGACTCCACAACAGAATGGAGTAGTCGAGAGAAAGAACTGGACCATCTAGGAAGCTTCCAGAACAATGATGATGGAAGCAAATGTTCCTCAGATGTTTTGGAAAGAAGCTATCAGCACTGCAGTCTACACTCTTAACCGAGTTCAAATCAGAAACAATACTGGTAAGACTCCTTATGAACTTTGGTTTGGTATAACTCCTACTGTGAGATATTTCAGAGTATTTGGTAGCAAGTGTTACATCAAAAGAGATGAAGATCTAGGAAAGTTTGATGCTAGAAGTGATGCAGAAATTTTCTTGGGTTACTCCACTCAAAGCAAAGCATACCGGTGTTACAATAAGAGACTGAAAAAGATGATAGAAAGTACAAATGTGAAGGTTGATGAAGGAATTGAGAAGCCCTCAAGGTTTTATGAATATGATGAAGATGATTAGGATGATGCTCTAATTCAAGGAACTCAATCACTTCCTAAAAGTCAGATTCAGACTGATTCGGTAAATCAGGAAGAAGAGGTTTGTTTGAATGAACCTGATCAAGAAACAACAGTGCAAGAGACTCCCAAAGTTCCAAGGTATGTAACTTTAAATCAATCTGAAGATTAGATCATAGGTGACAAAAGCCAAGGGGTACAAACAAGGAGGAAAATTGATCAAAATTTAGATGAATGTTGTTTGATTTCAAAGATTGAACCTAAGACAATAAATGAAACATGCAATGATGAAAATTGGACAAAAGCAATGGAAGAAGAGTTGATGCAAATTGAGAAAAATCACACTTGGGATCTTGTTCCCAGACTTAGAAACAAGAATGTGATTGGAACCAAATAGGTCTTCCAGAACAAACTAAATGAGGTTGGTGAAGTTATCAGAAACAAAGCCAGATTGGTCTGCAAAGGCTACTTTCAAATAGAAGGAATTGATTTTGAAGAAACCTTTGCTCTGGTAGCAAGAATTGAAGCAGTCAGATTATTTCTTGCATATGCTGCCTTCAAAGACTTTAAGGTATATCAGATGGATGTCAAGTCTGCCTTCCTAAATGGTGATTTGGAGGAAGAAGTATACATTGAACAATTGGATGGATTTCAATTGTCTGATAATGATGATATGGTCTGCAAGTTGAAGAAAGCATTGTATAGATTGAAGCAAGCCCCAAGAGCATGGTATGAAAGGTTGGATAAACATCTTGTGCAGATTGGATTCAACAAAGATACTACTGACAGTAACTTATATTTCAAAATTGATCATGAAAATATTTTGATTGTTGAAGTGTTTGTGGATGATATCATTTTTGGAGGAAGAGATAGTATGTGCAAAACTTTTGCAAATCAGATGAAAAGTGAGTTTGAAATGTCTATGCTTGGTGAAATGATGCAAATTACTCAAACAAAGAAAGGGATCTTCATTTCTCAGACCAAATATGTGAAAGAATTGTTGAGGAAATTCGGTATGGAAGATTCAAAGCCAATGAACACTCCTATGGCAACCGGAAGTAAGTTGAGCAAACATAATGACTCTCCAAAGGCAGATCAAACAAATTATAGATCAATGATTGGTGGATTGTTGTATCTCACTCAAACTAGACCAGATATAATGCAGGTTGTTGGTCTTGTGGCAAGATTTTAGGCTGATCCTAGAGAATCTCATGTTATGGCAATTAAAAGAATTTTTAGGTACTTGAAAGGAACAGTTGACTATGGTCTATGGTATCCTAGAGATCAAGATTTCTCTCTAATGCATATACAGATGCAGATTGGGTAGGAGATGTGGATGACCGGAAGAGCACCAGTGGTGGTACATTCTTTTTGGGAAAGAGATTGGTTTCTTGGCTAAGCAAGAAACAAGATGTAATATCTCTGTCTACAACTGAAGCAGAATACATTGCAGCAGCAGGTAGTTGCACTCAAATCTTATGGATGAAGCAGATGCTAAGAGACATTAAAGTTGAATATGAGGAGCCTATCACAATTTTCTATGATAATTCAAGTGTAATTAATATTTCTAAGAATCTGGTATTGCATTCTAAGACCAAGCACATATCTATCAAGTTTCACTTTTTGAGAGAACAAGTGAACAAGGATGAAGTCAGATTGGAGTATGTACCCTCCAAGGATCAGATTGCAGATATTTTTACTAAACCTATCCCCAAGGACTCTTTTGAGTATCTCCGAGAGAAGTTAGGGGTCATGGCCCCTCTAGTGATGAACTAGGATGCACTGATGTACATCAGTCCAGTGGATATCACAGTCACATCTTGTGATCCAGATTGATGATGGGGAGCTGCTACTAAGGGGGAGCAGCTGGTATGATTCTGATATGTTACAAGTGCAAGTATGAGCCCTTTGCCATTGATGTCAAAGGGGGAGAGAAGACATGTGAAAAACAAGTGGTTGATGATCAAAGGGGGAGCAGTAAAGGAAGAGAAGACATGTGAAGAGTTGTTGTTGATAGGGGGAGCTGTGACAGAAAAGAGAAGTTCTTGTCTTGATGGTTTTTCACATTATATGTTGCCATCAATGACAAAGGGGGAGATTGTTGCAAGTATGAGGTTAACCAGTGTTGTCATTGATGTCAACATACTCATATTGCATTGGTAAGAAGGTTTGGATGAGCTGTGTGTTGAGGATATTAAGAAAAGTAGTCTCAATCAAGAACAATGAAAAATAGTGATAAGAAAAAGGCAAATGTACTCAATAGGTTGAGAATCAGAGGATACAGATTAAAGGGTTTGTAGATATGAGTCTTGAGATATTCCAGTTAAGATTTCTGAGGTCCACATGAAGATATGAAAAAGTTATGATCGATCAAGTAGAACCGGTTCCAGGAGCTGTTCCAGAGTGACAAAGTGTTACAAAAAGGTCCGGTGAGATCCGGAGCAGCATTGTCAGACTCTGCGGATTGGAAGGAGTGTTTGGGATGTCCTTGTGATGTGTCTTCATGGTTTGTACAAAGTTTGGAGGTTCATAAGCACCTTCTTCAGTATGACAGTGGTGACAGACTGTGTTCTTGAAGTTCTGGATGAAGAGGAGAAGAGATTCCAATGAGTAGAGGAAGTGCGGATGTACCTGGTTAATCAGGCAAGCTCATGAAGGTTCTTGGATCATGTTGAGGTTATGTTGTCGGTTTGCATTGGTGGTAGAGCCTGGAATTGAAGATATTCTTCTGGATGAAGTTCTTTCTCAGACTAGCCGACTGGATGAGTTGTTCATCTTGCAAATGTTCTTGTGGTGGCCAACCGGATGTATTAATCATCTTGCGGATGTCCTTATGGTTGATTGCCGACTTAGATGATTGTTCCTAAGTCGATGTCTTGTATAAATAAAGGTTTGTGAGTTCATTTCAAAGTGTGTGGATTAGCGGATGAGAGGGGTAGAGCAAAAGAGCGTAGGGCAGAGCAGAAGTATCTTGGGCTAAAATGGAACTAATCCAGACATGGTAAAGATGTCAATCTCCAGTTCAAGTTTGTGATTCTTATCACTTTGTAGACAGTGTGTCTCTTGTAGGCAGTGTGCCTCTTTGTGAGCAGTGTGCTTAGGCAGTGAGCCCCAATTGGCATGTGCCATTCATTTTTCTTATTCTTCTAACAGAGAATAATCCTTGGGTTAATCACCTCATGGTTTTTCCCTTAACCGGGTTTTCCACATCAAAATCTTGGTGTCCAATGTGTTGATGTTTATCTGCTCTTGTGTTTATGCATTATGCTTTCATGGATGGTTAATTGATATGCTATTAACTAACAAAGAAGAATCAAGTGTTTGAAGTAGAAGCAAGTTTTTGTACAACTGATTCACCCCCCCTCTCAGTTGTGTGCCCTAGATCTAACAGATTCTCCAATCAGAAATTTAATACAACAGCTCACCTGACAATAAAATATTAACTAATATTATTTTTCAAACTACCATATACTATTCCAATAGAATAATAATAATATTAATAACTTATGACAATATCTTATTAAAATCATTAAAATTGTTAATTTAATCTTTATCAAAAACACTTAAACAAAATTCCTAATTTCTCATTAATAAATTATGACTAAGAAAATACTTTTATATCTAACTTATTAGTACTATTATTATTATAATATTAATTCATTTCCAATCATTTCACATAGACTGAAATCAAAAAATACAACCAAGACAATTGCATACCAATGACGACCATATCTGAGGTAAGGACCATAGAGTGACATCAAGACTCACGACCACAGAATGAAAATGGAGACTAACCTAGGGAACCCCATGTTATCTCCCATCCCCATTATCCATTAGTGTAAGGGCATGCTTAGACCTGCTTAGTCAGGGAGAGTCGATGCTCGATACCTGCAACCTGCATCAAAATGATAGGTTGTATACAAGCATATGCATATATAACACACACCCAGATTTAGGGAATCACAACGTAGTACGGTGCTTGGAATGAGCAATACTACACTGTCCCTTCTCTGAAAGCATGACAATAAAATAAACACCTCTAACTATAAATCAGATATCAACAAATCACATAAGGCATGATAATATCTAACCATTACTAATTATATCAACCACATCATAAACTATAATATCCATAATGTCATCATAGTGATCATAGCAAATGTCCACAACTGCATCAATAATCCCTAATCCAAAATGAGCAGAATAAACATAACCAATAAGTCTATCATCCAAATGTCTCAAAACTGTCTAATGCAACAAAAATACTATCAACTATCAAAAGCCAAAAATGAGGGGCATTACATCCTCCCCCCAAAATCAGGCTTACTCCTGGAAGCCTGCAAATAAGTAAGGGTATAATTCCTGCATCCTAGGTGCATCCTCCTAGGTAGCAGAAGTCTCATCATTAGGGTCCCATTGGACCCTGAATTGCTCCATGTATCTACCCCTGAGAGCGAGTCTCCTATGCTGTAGAATGCCCACGGGCTCCAAAGCCAGTTGCCCATCCTCTACCTGTAGAGCAGTCCAATCAAGAACATGAGCAATATCTTAATAGTAAGGTCTAAGTATAGAAACATGGAACACATCATGGATGAGTGAAAGGCTGGGTGGCAAAGCAAGATGATAAACGACATGATCGATCCTCTCCAACACCTCAAATGGTTCAACAAAGTGTGGTGCTAGCTTAGAGCCTTTTCCGTATCAGATCGGACTCTTTTGTGGACGCACACGCAAGAACACTCGATCCCCAACAGAAAACTATCAGTCGACCCTATGAGCATCTGCATACTTCTTCTGCCTGTCTTGCGCTACCACCAAATGCTCTCTAATCCACTCAACCTACTACTCCATATCTCTAAGCATATCCAGTCCTAAAAGAACTCTATCCTCAAGACGATCCCAACTCAGTGGGGTTCGACAAGGACAACCATACAAAGCCTGAAATGGAGACATGTCGATAGAGCTGTGATATCCATTATTATAAGAAAAATCCACCAATTACAAGTAGTCCTCCCAATGGCTCTGCCAGTCCATCACATACATCCTAAGCATATCCTCGAGGACCTGATTAATCCTCTCAGTCCGTCCATCAGTCTCTGGGTGGTATGCTAAACTAAAGTTTAGCTATGTCCCTAAGGCATGCTGTAGAGAAGTCCAAAGAGCTGAAGTAAACACTAGATCCCTATCTGAGATGATCTTATGAGGAATCCCATGAAGTTTGACTATGTCCTCCATGAACACTCTGGCCACCATAGAGGCATTATAAGATGAACGGACAGGAGAGAAGTGAGCTACCTTGGCCAACATGTCCACAGTGACCATAATAGCTATTGGCAAGAGACACTATATGGATTCGTGAATGTTGTCATTGATGGAAACAAAGATTATCTCACACATCTGCAAGACATGATGAGTCTCTACCGGAAGTCAGATTGAAGAAGTGTTATGATCCGATAAGCAAGAACAGAGTAGTCAGCAAGGTCCGGATCTCTCAGAGCAAGTATTTCAGTAAAGTATAGATTTGGGGAAGTCAAGAGGAGTACCTTGACTAATAGATTCCAAGGATTTAGCCTCCGTTGATGGAAGGGTGAAGAGATATGAGCACTTGAGTGTTGGGTTCCTGTTTGACAGAGTAGACAGAGGAAGAACTGTACCGGCAGAGTGTTAGACCCAAATCCGGAAGAGATATTGCTAATGACTAAGTTTCTTGAGGTATCATTCATGATTGGCTGGCATGATTGAAGACTTCTACAAGCATATTCTTGATCCACATTACTTGGTATACAAGGGTTCAGTCGACAGACCAGAGTTTGAGATAATATTGACTATTCCAGATGCCGACTAGAAAAGTGTTGAAATCACTTGTGCGGATATATATATACAAGATGGATTTAGATGTGAGGGTGGGTGTGGTGTAAGTATTGAAGTGCGAATAAAAGTAGAAGAATAGTATAAAAGGCAGAAAAATAGGTTCGAAATATAAGAGGACAGCAGTACTTAAGGAGAGTAAGAATGAAGTGCAGCAGATCAGTCTATTGGGCTTAACCGGAACTGAACTTCAGCATGTGTGAATGCTTCTCATCAGTTCAAGTTTTCTTCTTGTAGATAATAAGTCTTTTGTAGGTAGTGAACCTCTTGTGAGCAGTGTGCTCGGGCAGTGAGCCCTAATTAACAAGTGCCATTTTGTATCTTCTATTCTTCTAACAGAGAATAATATCTTGGGTTAATCACCTCGTGGTTTTTCCCTTAACAGGGTTTCCACATCAAAATCATTGTGTCATATGTATTGGTGTTATTTCCATTTCATGATTATGCTTGCTTATTTGATCTAATGTTGCATTAACTGTTAAGAAAGCATAGAAAGTTAAAATATTAGGATAACTGATTCACCTCCCCCTCTCAGTTATCAACAATTGGTATCAGAGCTAAATTCCTCCCAACAGAGCCTAACAGCTTGAGGAAGATCTGGGAATTCAAATGGATGTGTATGGTATAAGGGAGCAACTTAAGTTTTCCCTTGATGATCTTGAGTAGTCAAACTCTGAAGTCAATGAATTGAAGGAAAGACTCAAACAGGCTGATGATTTCATAAAAGAACTAAAAGAGAAACTGAGTCTCTCTATGAAAAAGAGAAAGGAGCTACTTCAGCAATTGGCAAGTCAAGGTGAAGCCAATGATACAAATGGAGATCTGAAAGAGAAAACCAAGTTATGTGAAAAGTTATCAAAAGAAATCATCATGGTAAGACATGAAATGGAATTAGGAGTTATGAAGTTCACCCAAGAAATTGAAGAAAGAAGAAAATCTAAAGATGATCTAAGACAATCTCACAAGGAAAAATCAAAAGACTGCCACAAGATGGATAGAATAATTAGACATCTTGAATTTGATCTTGAAGATGCTAAAGATAATGAAGAAAAACTTGAGGATCAAATTGTCTCTCTTAAAAGGGATCTTCAAACAACAAATGCATACAAAGAGAAATTCAAGATAAGCTCTACTCAACTTGAAGTTCTTCTTGAAAGCCAAAAGAGGGTAGATGACAAGTGTGGCCTGGGGTATGAAAAAAGTGAAAACTCCGGATCCAGTCAGAAGAATTTTGGATCAGAAAATCCAAGGAACAGGCCTAGAAGACCTCTGGTAAGGCAGCCTAATGCTCAAAGATATCCATCCTTCAATGGATACTGCCACAACTGTAATAACTTTGGTCATAAAGCTAATCAGTGCAGAAAGAGAATGAATTAGACTCATACATCCTTCTCCGGACAGTGTTTCAATTGCAAAAGGTATGGTCACAAATCTCATGAATGCAGAAATATGCAAATGAACAATTCATTCAATGGTAGATGCTTTGCATGTAATAGAATGGGTCATATGGATAATCAATGCAGATCAAGAGGATATCAATCAAATATGTAAAGAAATGTTGTTTGCCAAATTTGCAATAGATCCAGTCATATTGCAAAATTCTGTAGAAGCAAGAATCAGGACAAAAGAGGTCTGGTAAATCATAATCAGAATCAAGATAAGGGAAAACAAAAAGTGAATGCAGATGAAGTTCAAAGTGAGATGAACAAGATTTGGGTGAAGAAAAGTATAGAGAATGTAGGGGATGGATCCGCACCAGACTCTGGTGCTGATATTCCTTCCAGAAATTAAAAAGTGAGCTCTGGCTCAAGGGGAGACACAAAGAAAACTTTTTTCCCCCAGCCAGACAATTGGTGCCGGAACTGGCACAAGGAGAGTTGCGGATTAAAGGGTTCATAAGAGAAACATCTAAATAAACTATGGTTAAGATTTGGAATATCCACAAGATGTTTAGATCAAGATTGATCCGGTTCTTCAAGTCATCTGAATAAGGCAAACCAGAATGACTTAGGTTGAGCATTTATTGCAACTTGGTATTAGGGTTTGCAGAGTAATATAAGGGTTCTTATTAAACATTTGCTCATTCTGCATTTAAGAAGAAGAAAAGAGGAGCTCTGTAACAAATTTCCTCAAGCCCGTCAAAGTTCATTTGCAGAAGTCGATTCATCCAGAAATCGATCCTGCTCACTCCATGAAACCTAAAGGCGCAAAAGGTATTTTTCGTTCTTAAATATCTCTCTACAAATCTTTTTAAAGATGTCTACTCTGAATATTGTGAAGATCACTGATAGGCCTCACCCCAAATTCAAGAAACATCCCTACAAATCCTTGGAAGTAGATCCCCTAGGAGCATTTTCCAGTGTTCCGCATGGTGTCTTGCATACAGAAGATATTAGGGTTTACATTCACGCAAACATTGAAGAATTCAGAGAGTTCAAATTGAGGGATATCTACCACAAACAACTAATAGATGATTCATTTGAGCTCAAACCCCAATACAAGGCCCTCTAGGAGAAGCACTTTGCACAGTGTATATATTTCCCCTGCTTTGCTGAGGATGAATGGGTCCGGTATGTCTTGAGTAGAATACATGACAACTTCATGTGGTTGAATGGACCATTCAAGATCACAAAAGATGCCATTAGGGTAGTTACCAGTTTGCACTCATCCAGTGGGATACCTATTCTCAAATTGGTCAGGAATCAAACTGTAAGTGAGGCTACCGGATCTAGGTTTGACAAAAGAGCAATGACAATAGAAGATATCACTGATCCGGATATCAAGTTTGCCTCCATGATCATCAGATACAAGATATATCATTCTAGCAGGGAGAATTCAATACCTGGAATTGCTATCTACACTGCTTATGAAATGTTAAGAAAGAATTCAGATTATGACCTTTGTCAGCTCCTTCTAAATCAACTCTTGGAGAATCTGTAGAAAATAAAGAAAGATAAAAAGAATTCTTTTAAGTATGGTGGGTTAATATTGAGCTTATTCTTCTACTTTATGAATGAGCTACCCGGATCCAGTGGATGGGTATGGCAGAGTGATAGACCGGTTGCCATACAAATCAGGGACTATTTGCATGGACTTGGTGATGACAAAGCACAAAACATAGCTCTCTGGGGTTTCTTCAAAAACTTCCAAAACATGATGCAAGCTAGAGAGAGAATTCCCTAGTCTCTAGTTGAGAAATACAAAGACACAGTATGCTTTATGGTAGAGACTGATTAGTGCCTAATGGAGGCAGTAGAACCAAGAACAGTATGGATCATGCCAATGGGGTATGAGGTGGATGAGAAAATTGTAGAGCTGCATGTTCAACACATGTTGAGTCAACCAAAGGATCCTAAGGCAGAAAGGTTTGGAACCTTTGAAGAATTAAGTATAAAAATCCATGTGGAACTCAGACAACCGGAGATGAAGAGAAAGGTGAGAAAAGAGGTAGAAGATTTTGCCAAGAGGCATGGAGTCTGAAAAGAAGCACTTGATGCACATAGAGAAAAGATGGAAAGGGCAGAAAAAGAGAAGGAAGAAGCAAAAAAGGAAAGTGATCCGGTAAAAGCCTCCTCCCAGACCAAATCCTCTAAGAGGTCTGCACCTACTAAGACCTTAAAGGCATCAAAACCGAAAGCAAAATCATCTGGTAAAGAAGAGAAAAGAACTAAGACAAAGGCCACAAGGTCTTATTTCAGTCAGAAAGATGAAGAAGAGACAGAATCTGATGAAGAAATCAAGAAGATGATGAAGAAGAAAGTTTCTAGTGAACCCTCTACCGGTGAAGACAAGGAAGAGATGGCAGAAGAGTTTGTTAAAAAGCCCACTCTATCATTAGATGATGTCATCAAATCTATTATTGTGGATGGAAACCTTCAACCAATGACTGAATTCTATGATTATTATAATGAGGCTGACCAAAAGATCTTGTAGGATGCAACAGTCAAGTATCTGAACATCTACAATAAGGCTTTTATTGAAATTATATCTCTTATTCCCAAAAGCCTAGAGAAAGAGTTAGAAATAAGAAAGAATAATGCTATGGAAAAAGATCTTGAGATCTGAGAACAGATATCCATTCAGCTATATCCTTCAATTGATTCAAAGAAAATGAATATGATCTTCAAAGACTGTAAGGATGAGTTCCAGAGCAAAGCAAGAATGAATCAACTTATGCTCAGAGAAACTGACAAAGTAGTAAAAGAGACAGAAGAGATCCTCCGGAATGCATACTCAAGATTCAACATTCCTATTATAGAGGACTTGGGTGTTGATCCCTCGGCCACAAGTGTTGAAGAAGGATCTACTGTGGCAATGATAGAAGAAGTAATGGACACCGGTAAAGATAAGGGCTTTGAATCCTTTGCTCTGGAAGAGGTGGCCCATGAACAAACAAACATTACTCCTCCGGTTTCCCCTGCTGACTCCGGATCCAAAGGAGAAGAAAGGATAAAGGAGAAAGAAAAAGAAGTGAAGGGAAAAGAAGATGACAGCTCTAAGACTGCAGAAGAAAAGAAAACTTTGTCTCTGGTAAGTGACACTGCAGAAATTGTCAAAGAATTCTTAAACAAAGAGACAATGGAAATTGATGAACCAAAACTTCTACTATGACCATTTGATTTTGATTCTCTTTCCTCGATACAAACAATGAAGATAGCTTCATTTGCTAATGCAAGGGCAAAATAAAAACTCCTGAAGTCTCACATGGAAGACTATGAGCTAATAGAAGCTGCATCTGGTGTGCTTGAAAAGATCATGCCATCCTTTCTGAAGGATTCATCAGCTTCCTCATCAGGTAATCTTAAGTCTCTTGTTAGTTCAGTCAGCACTCATTTTGAGTCCTTAGAGAAATCAGCTGAGGAAAAGGTCTAGAAAGAGTTTTTGGATAAAAGATTCTCTGAAGTACTAAGTCTAATATCAAATGATAGAAGAAATATGGATATAGGGATAAAGAGCTTAGAAAATGCTCTTAAAGATGGCGGGCAAATATATAAATTTTGTCTATCATGGTCCAAAGCAACAATGGAGATTGAGAAGAAAATGAAAGAACAAGAGATCAAACTAACAAAACTTTCTCAAAATTTTGATCCACTTACCTCATCCATAGTAAATCAAGAATGTCAAACTATTGCAGTCTTGGATGAAATTAAGAAGCTAGAGAAAGAAAAGAAAAATAGAATCAGCAAGTTAAATGAACTTAGAAGAATAATCATTCCTAAGTTGGAGGCCATGCATGAGGCCCTAAGTGATGCTCAAACCACAGCCAAGACAAGTGATCCGATAGATCTAAAGAAGGCAGAAGCTTTTGCATTCCTATTGAGTGGTCACATATCAATTTTGGACAGGATGAGGTTGAGTTGGGCAACTGAAGTTGTACAATTGAAAAACACTTTTGCAGACATACTAAAGTATATGTAGAGTACAACCGGATGATATACTTATGTGACTAAGTATAGATTAATTTTTGAAAATTTTGGTGTGTGGACCCCACCCTTTTCCATTGATGTCAAATGGGGAGTGATGAGCAGTGAAAAATGAGGAATCTAGCTAAGGGGGAGCTCCAGAAAATGTACAGAGCATCAGCCAAGGGGGAGTATAGTGTGACACTTAGTCATTTTTCACTAAGTGTTGCCATCAATGCCAAAGGGGGAGATTGTTGGCAAGAGACACTATATGGATTCATGAATGTTGTCATTGATGGTAACAAAGGTTATCTCACACATCCGTAAGACATGATGAGTCTCTACCAGAAGTTAGATTGAAGAAGTGTTATGATCCGGTAAGCAAGAACAGAGTAGTCAGCAAGGTCTGACAGTCAAGTCCAGATCTCTCAGAGCAAGTATTTTAGTAAAGTACAGATTTGGGGAAGTTAAGAGGAGTACTTTAAGTAATAGATTCCAACGATTTAGCCTCCGGTGATGGAGGAGTGAAGAGATATGAGCACTTGAGTGTTGGGTTCTTGTTTGACAAAGTAGACAAAGGAAAAATTGTACCAGCAGAGTGTCAAACCCAAATCTGAAAGAGATATTGCTAATGACTAAGTTTCTTGAGGTATCATTCATGATTGGCTGACATGATTAAAGACTTCTACAAGCATATTCTTGATCCGCATTACTTGGTATGCAAGGATTCAGCCGACAGACTAGAGTTTGAGATAATATTGACTATTCCGGATGCTAACTAGAAAAGTGTTGAAATCACTTGTGCGGATATATACACAAGATAGATTTAGATGTGAAGGTGGGTGTGGTGTATGTATTGAAGTGCAAATAAAAGCAGAACAATAGTATAAAAGGTAGAAAAATAGGTTCAGAATATAAGAGGACAACAGCACTTAAGGAGAGTAAGAATGAAGTGCAGCAGATCAGTCTATTGAGCTTAACTGGAACTGAACTTCACCATGTGTGGATGCTTCTCATCAGTTCAAGTTTTCTTCTTGTAGACAGTAAGTCTTTTATAGGTAGTAAGCCTCTTGTGAGCAGTGTGCTCGGGCAGTGAGCCCTAATTGGCAAGTGCCATTTTGTATCTTCTATTCTTCTAATAGAGAATAATATCTTGGGTTAATCACCCCATGGTTTTTCCCTTAACAGGGTTTCCACGTCAAAATCATTGTGTCATGTGTATTGGTGTTATTTCCATTTCATGATTATGCTTGCTTATTTGATTTGATGTTGCATTAACTGTTAAGAAAGCACAGAAAGTTGAAATATTAGGACAACTGATTCACCTCCCCTCTCAGTTATCAACAGTAGCACCATGTCGATGGAAGGATACTGGAAATCCAACTATGAAGTCTATCAAAATGATGTCCCATTTCCATTCTGGAACAAGATGGGGCTGCAAAAGTCCTATAGGGTGTTGGTGCTCTACCTTCACCCTCTGACACTCAAGACATCTCGACACAAAATCAGCAACGTCCTGCTTCATACCACTCTAAAAGTATAGTTGACAAAGATCTGCATGCATCTTCTTGACACCCAGATGAGAAAAATAGGGTGCCTAATGTGCCTCAAACATAACTAGGGTATGAAGACCCTCTAAACTAGGAACATAAATACGACCCAAATGTCGCAAAAGACCATCTGACTCAAGAGAGTAATTGGTAAATCTACCCTCCAAAGGTCTACCTGACTCAACCTTAGACTTCACCTCCTGATACCAACTGTTGGTTGGAAGTACAACAAGAATCTGACCTCTCAAATCAACTGTGAGAGAGACTACTAAGATCTCATGCCTTCAATGACTAAGAGCATCTACTACAACATTCTCTTTGCCCTGAATATACTTGACCTCAAAGTCATACTCGCATAAGAACTCCATCCATCACCTCTGTACCTCACATTCAAGTTTGGCTGCGTAAAGATATACTACAAACTATGATGATCACTGTACAGCTCAAACCAATGCCCTAAAGAAAAATGCCTCCACCTCACCAAGGCATGCACAACTGTGGCTAACTCCATATCATGAGTGGGATAGTTCAATTCGTGATCCTTGAGTTTGCGAGACTCATAGGTGATCACGCGACCATCCTACATCAAAACTGCTCCTAAACCCTCCAAAGAAGCATCCATACACACAACAAAGTCCCCGGTAGGATCAGGAACTGCCAGAATAGGTGCACTGGTCAACCGCTCCTTAAGGGTCTAAAAGGCTGCCTAACACTGCTCTGACCAAATAAACTTCTTCCCTTTCCTCTGAAGAGAAGTAATAGGGTGAGCAATCCTTGAAAAACCCATAACAAAACAACAATAATAGCCTACTAAACCCATAAAATTGCGGACCTCATAAGCATTAGTAGGTGCAAACCAATCCACAATAGCTTGGATTTTCAAAGGATCCACTGCAATACCCTCTCCAGAGATGACATGACCCAAATACTTCACTTCTGTTTGAAAGAATTCACATTTTGACAAATTAGCATAAAGCTAATTTTCTCTCAGACACTGCAACACCTGACACAAATGCTCCTCATGCTCCTCCATAGTCCATGAATAAATCAATATATTATTTAGAAATACAAGGACAAAACTATTGAGATAAGTGTGAAAAACACCATTCATCAAGCTCATGAAAATTAAAGGTACATTTGTCAACTCGAATGGTACAACTATAAACTCATAGTGTCCATAACGGGTGCGAAATGTTGTCTTATGAATATTTGCCTCAAATATCTACAACTGATGATATCCCGACTTAAGGTCAATTTTTGAAAACACCTTAGCTCCCTTAATCTGATCAAATAAATTATCAATCCAAGGCAAAGGGTACCTAATCTTCACTATCACCTTATTGAGTTGTCGATAGTCAATACACAGCCGCAGAGATCCATCCTTCTTCACAAAGATCATAGGTGCTCCCCATGGAGAAACACTAGGTCGAATGAATCCCTTGGCTAAAAATTCCAATTGCAATTGAAGCTCCTTAAGCTCCTGAGTGGTCATCCTATATGGAGCTCATAAAATAGGCTCTGTGCTGGGAACAAGATCAATCCTAAATTGATGTCACGCTTAGGTGGCATTCCCAGAATCTCAGAAGGAAAAACATTAGCATACTCTCAAAAGTGGGTGGTCATCAAGAGATGTCTCTTGACTTTCCTCCATAGTCTTGGGTTCATGTCCTCCATAGTCTTGGGTTCAAAGACATGAACCCCTCCACTGATTCGGACGTTTAAGCCCCTAATAAAATGTTGTACTAACATAGTCTCATCATCTCTGATACCCACATACTACTTGAGCTCATAAATAATATGCTCATACTGCTCAACTGACATGGCCATTTGCCTCAGCTCATGAAACTCATGAACGTGATGCTGCCTCCAATGATTAGACAAGAAACAAGCTCTGAATCTCTCTAAACACAACTCCCAAGAAACTGTGCTAATGTACAAGTGCAGTTTTTGCTCCTCTAAATGCCATCAAGTCAAAGCAAAACATCTGAGATGCATAATAGTACATCTAGCCTTGGTGTTGCTGCCATATGGATGCATGGCAAAACACTTGCCTATATCAAGTAACTAGGTCTCTGCCTCTAAACCACTGCCAGCTCCATCAAAGGTGGGAGGGTGTGCCCTCAGAAGATCTTTTATATGGCTGGCTAAGGAGGCCTCCTGCTTAGCTATCAAATCTCTCCACCTAGGTGATCTCTCTCTTTCCCTAGGTTCTAGCTGATCTACTTCCTGACCCCCTCTAGGCTGCTCTACCTCCTGTTTAGGGCCTAAACGAGCAAGGGCCTCCTCAAGTAACTGTCACAACTGGGCTCCCTCAGGCTGACCCTGTCCTTCCATATTCTGACCCCTGCCCTCATGGGTACTCTCATGAGGAGAACTGAGAGGAAGTGTACCGCCACCACCTCTCCCTCAAACCCTACCTCTGCCATGACCTCGACCTCTACCTCTAGGCATCTACCTACAACACCAAAGGATAATTCATTACACACAGAGAGGGAAACAATAGGGTTGAAAGTTAATCTACAGAGTTTAAGCACTAGGACACATAATGGGCTCAGTTATAACCAAAGTACCCAGTGTTTAAACCTAGCTATGATACCAAATGTGATACCCCATCATGCAACCCTAGAGAGTTAAGTTAGCAGAACAAGAAAATGCAGAAATATATATTTTTTTAAACCATAATATGCAATAATCTCTAGATCAACAGTACTAAAAAAAACATGAACTAACATCTCTAGGGACATAACTGCATCAGTAAAACATAAATTCATAACAATACACGCAATATACATTTTGATACAATAGAAGAAGATTACATTATTCATCTACAGATATGAACAATTACAAAAGATCAAATACAATTTTACATGATTACAAGATTCTTGACTGATTACATCAGTTTACAATAACCAACATGATTATACAATTTTGAAAAGTATAAAGCAACTCTGAGGATGCAAGTACAAATCCGAATCTGGAACCACATCTGCAGTGATCATAGACCAAGAAAAATCAATGGATTAAGCTCTTCCACCCAACCATGTGGAACCCTGAGGTCCACCCCCTGAGCTAGGAGATAACAATGAGGTTCCAATCAGTCAAAGAACACAAGTAGGCAGATACAAACTCGACACAGACAATACAGATTATCAAGACTACACAAATCATCAACACAAGACAGTACTCCAGAGGCAACAACAGAAGGTAACATACATAAAGTAACTAAACTACAGTAGGGAGAGTGTCATTGCATGGTCCTAGCATGGGTTATCTAGGCTATATATCACTAGAAACCTGCCCCCATCTATGGTTATCCTGGCAACCTCTCTCTAGGTACTGACCCCATAGGGTGACACATGCGGAATAGATACATCCTCTCATGGAGACAAGGAGGTCGATCTTACCAACCAGGCCTTCTCATCCCATCCTTAGCCTGTGAGAGCACTATAGGCATGGGTGAGGCATCATACTTATCTTGTTATGTGATTACTACCCAACCCACCTAGAATAAATTATTAGGTTATCACTTAGTTACAAATTCCATGGGGTTATCCAGGCAGCCACTTTGGGCACTAGCCCCACCATGGAAGCCACTCTCCTACATGCAACTAGAAACCCCTAACCAACAAACAGAAACCATTCAAAATAACATGCATGGAAAAGAGACTGCAAGGCATCTATCCTCTTGCATACCAATATATTACAAAGTCAACTTCAAATCCAATACTCAAACAACAATATTTCCCCTATCCACTTCAAAATCTCATATCAAATGAAAACATGAAAATGACATGTCACAATGTTGCACTAGAACCAAGTAACTAAACCTTTGGAGTTGGGTAAATTTGAAACACAAAACTACTATTCATATATCCATTTCCTGATATGGAAATCAAGGTTTAAATGACTTGTCACTTAATAACCATGACATTCCACTAAAACAATATGATTCAGAAATAAAGGAAATACAATAACCCAATATTTTTATTACATGATAATAACTGACAATAGAATTACAAGCAAGACCATATAATATATCTAAAATTAACTCAAGATATTACCATCGAACAAATTTAGATAGGAAAGCACTATAAGGTTTTAAATCTCTTTTAAATAAAATCCTAACAATAATATTCTATTTAATTCTAGAATTATAATACCATCTAACATTTGTTTAATAACTAGTATTACCATTATAATCTACTTCACATTAAAACTCTAGTTTATTCATTTAACAATCTTATATCTACTAATTCAATTCTATTCTTAATAAGGGTAATCACTCTATAGAATAAAATATTTCAAATCTATTCTAACAAATAAATGAGTTCTATAGTATTAATTTCATCAATTTTATTCCTAATGAGTTGATTAAAATCTATTTAACAAATTTACTAACTCAAAATGATAATCATTTATGTAAGGTTTACTAACATTCATGGAGTTTCTTTTAGAAACTTTCTAAATTCATTTACCTACAATTCCTTCTATTCCACTTAAAAAAGACTCTTACTAAAAATTCTAAAAAAATTTGAGCATAATGACAAAATAACATTTTAATTAAATGAAATAAGTCTGAAGAGGCAAGGAGTTTCAAGTCACATTTCAGGAAGATTGCCATAGGAAGGAGCCATACGATGGCAAGATTTGCAGAGCAAAGAATAAGTACTATTTTGAAGGCTTGAATCGACCCCAACAGGATCATGAGGCTGAAGGTTTTAGATCAAATTTTTTGAAGATAGAGGCCCAGGCTCAATTCGTATGGCCACGTCAGGCAAGGAGAAAATGAAGTAACTTATTTGCAAGGTAGATCATACCATATGAATAGGTTTTATATCTCTATTTTCAAGAAAAAATTCAGAGGATAGAGAAACTAATGAAGACCATATGGTGGTGCCAGCATTAGAGGTGGGAAAATTAGTGGTTGCACAGACTTTTGATCGCTTTCCAATAGGCATAAATAACTCATAGAAGGGAAGAGTAAAAGGTTGTACGACGGCAGCTGAATAGAGGAAGAAACATTAATGTTAACATTATTTATGGTGTCTAAACTCAGTCACTCAGTGTTTCCTTCAGGCGGAGAAGAAAGAAATTCAGAGAAGGCAAAAGATAAGGTCGTACGATGGCGGTTGAAGAAGGTTCTTATTGCAAATTTAAACTTTGGCAAATTGACCCAGTCAACAATGATAAAATCTACTAGAATATAAGAGACTGAGATGTGAAGAACTAGCCGTATGACAATAGGTTGAGGTAATTTGGTATGATTCCCTTAAAAAAAATTCTTTTCAAAACATGGCTTTAAAATCTCATTTTCTGGCAATGGATTCTGAGATGCAAATGCTGGGTAAGCCATATAACGGTATTGAGAGCAGCAAAATAGGTAAGGGTCTGGTAAAAGATTTGAATAGAACAAATTCTCATGCATTTCATTGCAAACTATTAAGTTCAAAGTTATTGGGAACTTCAGCATCAGAGGCAATAGGAAGACAAGAATCCCACTGGACTAAAGAGACAAGTTCAAAATACACACAAGAGATTCAATAGAGATTTAAACTAATTTGTCTAATTTGCTAATAAAAAATTCAAATAAGCATACCTGAAATTTTGATCTAGGGTTTCAAAATTCTTCAGCTTTCCCCAAGTTCTTCGTGCTTCCCGTCACAATTTTTCCCAAATTTCTCTCTATCCCCCTTCAGGATCGTTCTCCCCTCAAAATAACCCCTGAGAAACAAAAATAGACAAAACTCATAAATTCCCACTACCAGAATCTGTTACAAAATCCCACTACTCTCTCAAATTGAAAGCAATTAAAATTTCTTTCTTAGGAAGATTCTCCAATCAGAAATTTAATACAACAATTCACCCGACAATAAAATATTAACTAATATTATTTTTCAAACTACCATATACTATTCCAATATAATAATCATAATATTAATAACTTACGACAATATCTTATTAAAATCACTAAAATTGTTAATTTAATCTTTATCAAAAACACTTAAACAAAATTCCTAATTTCTCATTAATAAATTACGACTAAGAAAATACTTTTATACCTAACTTATTAGTAATAATAATTCATTTCCAATCATTTCACATAGACTGAAACCAACAAACACAACCAAGACAATTGCATACCAATGACGACCATATCTGAGGCAAGGACCATAGAGTGACATCAAGACTCATGACCACAAACTGCAAATGGAGACTGACCTAGGGAACCCCATATTATCTCCCATCCACATTATCTATTGGTGTAAGGACACGCTCAAACCTACTTAGTCAGGTGGAGTCGATGCCTGGTACCTGCAAGCTGCATCAAAATGATAGGTTGTATACAAGCATATGCATATATAACACACACTCAGAGTTAGGGAATCATAGCGTAGTAGGGTGCTCGGAATGAGAAATACTACACTGTCCCTTCTTTGAAAGCATGACAATAACATAAACACCTCTAACTATAAATCAGATATCAACAAATCACATAAGGCATGATAATATCTAACCATTACTTATCATATCAACCACATCATAAACTATAATATCCATAATGTCATCATAGTGATCATAGCAAATGTCCACAACTGCATCAATAATCCCTAATCCAAAATGAGCAGAATAAACATAACTAATAAATCTATCATCCAAATGTCTCAAAATTATCTAATGCAATAGAAATACTATCAACTGTCAAAAGCCAAAAATGAGGGGCATTACACAAGAGGTGCCACATTGTGGTTTTCACCTAGGGATCTATTTTTATTTTCACTTTTGTGATTGGAGGATTTGGCATTCTCACCAAAGTACGCAACTTGATCTAAATCCATGATAAACCCAGCTTTATGATCACCAAGTGGGATACCATCCTGGAGTCCCATGAATTCTGCTATAGCCTCATCATTTTGAAATATGTAGAGAACGAGGGCCTCTTGTTGGTCCCAATCAATAAGTTCAGGGTAGATGAGTGGAAGATTCTGGGTGTTTGTATTGGAAGTGAGGGAGATGGATGATATCTTGAATATCAAAGTTTCTTGGAATAGATCTGCAAGGTGTAGGTAAGAGTCATCGATAGTATCCTCTTCAGATATCAAAATTACAGGAAAAGCTTTCACTACCTCGTCGAGAATAAACTCGATGTCCGAGGCATGTGGCACCTCTTTACTGTATCCTAAACCCTTTTTGTTGTATTTCTTAGTCACGATAGCAGGTTCTAGCTTTCCTTGACCATGTTTTCCTAGGCCACCTTTGCCTTTATATCCCATGTTTTCACAATTCTGAGACCTGTACCATATTGTACAATAGGTAGCGTGACTAGATCCTTTTCTTGGTATAGCCAAGAGGAAATATCTTCAAGTGATTCTTCTTCAAGCAAGCCCCCATGAGAGAATGTTGTTAGGGAAGCTGGTATCTTTGCCTTTTTGGTGACCTTTGCTATGCGTGGTTTGCCATAATATTTTACTGAAAGAGGCATCCTCCCCACACAACAAGATTTTGAAATGTCATATTCTCCAAATCCTATGTCCCTGAAATGGACTTTGATCTCTGGAATGGGTTTATTTGTAGAGGCTTTGTACAAAGTATCTAGGTCAATATATAATGGAGATGATTGAACTTTAACATTATTTGGGATTTGGCTGCTATTGTGGTAACGCCATTGCATGGTGTGGTAAAACTCAAATGGATTAGGATCTCCTAAGATTGTGATTTCAGTACCATTGAATGGGAACTCGAGAGATTGATGGTACGTAGAGGGTACAACACACATGGCATGAATCCATGGGCATCCTAGGATGATATTATGTGGAAGCTCTATTAAAGAAATTTTTTAAATTGTCCACCTCACTGCATGAGTGGCTGAGTCAAAATTTGAAGTCTTCGTCTAACATGGTGCTCTACGTGGATCCCGAAAGTTAGGATGCACTAGTATGGGGCCCTCTCCCTTGTGGTAATAGTAGTTGTAAGAGAGCACCAAATAGTTGAATAAAATGTGCCATTTAGATTCAAAAAACAACAAATCATATGATGCCACATTGACACATTAAAAAACATGACTTAATGCGCAACTATTGGTCTAACTTTTATTTTTCTATTACAACACCTCAACGAAAACATTCTGATGACACCTTTTTCCTGGGTCTATGCTAGTGAACCTCTCCTAGGCTGTGGTACTATTAGTTGTAACAGAGGACCAAATAGTTGAATAAATGTGCCGGTTAGATTCAAAAATCAACAAATCATATGATGCCACATTGACACACTAAAAAACATGACTTAATGCAAAACTATTGATCTAACTTTTATTTTTCTATTACAACACCTCAACAAAAACATTTTGATGACACCTTTTCTTGGGTCTATGCTAGTGAAACAAACTTCTCCCCTATGGTACTAGTAGTTGTAAGAGAGGACCAAATAGTTGGATAAAATGTGCCAATTAGATTCAAAAAACAACAAATCATATGATACCACATTGACACACTAAAAAACATGACTTAATGTGCAACTATTGGTCTAACTTTTATTTTTCTATTACAACACCTCAACAAAAACATTCTGATGACACCTTTTTCCTAGGTCTATGCTAGCGAACCTCTCCCCTATGGTACTAGTAGTT
The DNA here is from genome assembly GCA_027924645.1 of Cunninghamia lanceolata. NCBI lineage: Eukaryota > Viridiplantae > Streptophyta > Pinopsida > Cupressales > Cupressaceae > Cunninghamia > Cunninghamia lanceolata. Next base: position 9,581,435 of record BSBN01001531.1, on the reverse strand, counting down.
GTAAGAGATGACCAAATAGTTGAATAAAATGTGCCAATTAGATTCAAAAAATAATAAATCATATGATGCCACATTGACACAAGTTAAAAAACATGACTTAATGCACAACTATTGGTCTAGAACTTTTATTTTTCTATTACAACACCTCAACAAAAATATTCTGATGACACCTTTTTCCTGGGTCTATGCTAGTGAAACAAACCTCTCCCGTGTGGTACTAGCAGTTGTAAGAGAGGACCAAATAGTTGAATAAAATGTGCTAGTTAGATTCAAAAAACAATAAATCATATGATGCCACATTGACACACTAAAAAACATGACGTAATGCACAAATATTTGGACCTAACTTTTATTTTTCTATTACAACACCTCAACAAAAACATTCTAATGATACCTTTTTCTTGGTCTATGCTAATGAAAGAAACCTCTCCCCTGTGGTACTAGTAGTTGTAAGAGAGGACCAAATATTTGAATAAAATGTGCCAATTAGATTCAAAAAATAACAAATCATATGATGCCACATTGACACACTAAAAAACATGACTTAATGCGCAACTATTGGTCCAACTTTTATTTTTGTATTATAACACCTCAACAAAAACATTCTGATGACACATTTTTCCTGGGTCTATTCTAGTGAAACAAACCTCTCCCCTGTGGTACTAGTAGTTGTAAGAGAGGACCAAATAGTTGAATAAAATGTGTCAATTAGATTCAAAAAACAACAAATCATATGATGCCACATTGACACACTAAAAAACATGACTTAATGCACAACTATTGGTCTAACTTTTATTTTTCTATTACAACACCTCAACAAAAACATTATGATGACACTTTTTTCCTGGGTCAATGCTAGTGAAACAAACCTCTCCCCTGTGGTACTAGTAGTTGTAAGAGAGGACCAAATACTTGAATAAAATGTGCCAATTAGATTAAAAAACAACAAATCATATGATGCCATATTGACACACTAAAAAACATGACTTAATGCGCAACTATTGGTCTAACTTTTAGTTTTCTATTACAACACCTCAACAAAAACATTATGATGACACCTTTTCCTGGGTCTATGCTACTGAAACAAACCTCTCCCCTGTGGTACTAGTAGTTGTAAGAGAGGACCAAATAGTTGAATAAAATGTGCCAATCAGATTCAAAAAATAACAAATCATTTGATGCCACATTGACACACTAAAAAATATGACTTAATGCACAACTATTGGTCTAACTTAAAATATTTTTCTATTACAACATCTCAACAAAAACATTCTAATGACACCTTTTTCCTAGATCTATGCTAGTGAACCTTTCCCCTGTGGTACTAGTAGTTGTAAGAGAGGATCAAATAGTTGAATAAAATGTGCCAATTAGATTCAAAAACAACAAATCATATGATGCCACACTGACACACTAAAAACATGACTTGATGCGCAACTATTGGTCTAACTTTTATTTTTCTATTGCAACACCTCAACAAAAACATTTTGATGACACCTTTTTCCTAGGTCTATGCTAGTGAAACAAACCTCTCCCCTGTGGTACTAGTAGTTGTAAGAGAGGACCAAATAATTGAATAAAATGTGCCAATTAGATTCAAAAAACAACAAATCATATGATGCCACATTGACACACTAAAAAAAATTACTTAATGCGCAACTATTGGTCTAACTTTTATTTTTCTAGTACAACACCTCAACAAAAACATTCCAATGACACCTTTTTCCTGGGTCTATGCTAGTGAAACAAACCTCTCCCCTATGGTACTAGTAGTTGTAAGAGAGGACCAAATAGTTGAATAAAATGTGCCAATTAGATTCAAAAACAACAAATCATATCATGCCAGATTGACACACTAAGAAACATGACTTAATGCACAACTATTGGTCTAACTTTTATTTTTCTATTACAACACTTCAACAAAAACATTCTGATGACACCTTTTTCTTGGGTCTATGCTAGTGAAAGAAACCTCTCCCCTGTGGTACTAGTATTTGTAAGAGAGGACCAAATAATTGAATAAAATGTGCCAATTAGATTCGAAAAACAACAAATCATTTGATGCCACATTGACACACTAAAAAACATGACTTAATGCACAACTATTGGTCTAACTTAAATTATTTTTCTATTACATCTCAATAAAAACATTCTGATGAAACGTTTTTCTTGGGTCTATGCTAGTGAAACAAACCTCTCCCCTGTGGTACTAGTAGTTGTAAGAGAGGACCAAATAGTTGAATAAAATGTGCCAATTAGATTAAAAAACAACAAATCATATGATGCCACATTGACACACTAAAAAGCATGACTTGATGCGCAACTATTGGTCTAACTTTTATTTTTCTATTACAACACCTCAACAAAAACATTCTGATGACACCTTTTTCCTGGGTCTATGCTAGTGAAACAAACCTCTCCCCTATGGTACTAGTAGTTGTAAGAGAGGACCAAATAGTTGAATAAAATGTGCCAATTAGATTAAAAAACAACAAATCATATGATGCCACATTGACACACTAAAAAGCATGACTTAATGCGCAACTATTGGTCTAACTTTTATTTTTCTATTACAACAGCTCAACAAAAACATTCTAATGACACCTTTTTCTTGGGTCTATGCTAGTGAAACAAACCTCTCCCCTATAGTACTAGTAGTTGTAAGAGAGGACCAAATAGTTGAATAAAATGTGCCAATTAGATTCAAAAAACAACAAATCATTTGATGCCACATTGACACACTAAAAAACATGACTTAATGCACAATATTACAAATATATTACTATATCAACCATAAAATTAAAGTGCGCCACTAGTAAGCCTTTCCAATAGATATATACAAATTTCTCATTACATCGTGAAAACCTTCCTATCGAAACACTTGTACCTATGATTCTATTGGATTTAACATAAAGAAGACCCAGCCACCTATCATATTTTTGGTTGACAGAAATAAAGTTGAAAATGTCACTTCCTATCTAGAAACACCCGTCATGCTACTTTGGTAATGTCACTTTCTATCACACACGAAGAAAATTACAGGCAGAAGAGAAGAAAATAAAGGCGACGATGACCATGTATGGTGACGTATGACTTGCGTATCTTTCTCTCATAAATACCATAGAAAACAAGTAGGCAAAAAGAACTTGTCCATACAATGGCTATGTGGAGAACGTTTGTTGTATTGGCCTGCCTTGTTCTGGTGCCTGCTGCTTCCCTTCCTCATGCTCACTTTCTCATGGGACAGAAGAACCATGCACTTCCTTCTACTTCTTCTCCGTCTGTAGAATATGATGTCAAATACTTCACACAGATTTTGGACCATTTCAGCTACACACCTCCCAGCTATGTCACCTTTCAACAGAAGTATCTCATTAACTCACTGCACTGGGGCGGTGCTTCATCCAATTCTCCGATCTTCGTTTATACAGGAAACGAAGGCTCTATCGAGTGGTTTACTCAAAACACCGGCTTTATGTTCGACATTGCGCCTGAATTCAAAGCCCTTCTTGTCTTCATTGAGGTATGTTCTTCTGTGCTCTACATATTCCACCTTGAATTGAATTATTAGATCTTTAGAGTCTAAACAAAAACAAAAATATGTACTAGATAAAAGACTAAACAATCAAATCTTAAAAAAAGAAATTGTAATATAAATACTTCTATAAAACATGATCTAAATCTTGAGATCCATCATCTTTTTTGAAATATCCATTTTATTTAAACATCATCCATTTCAATGGTTAAATAGTGAATAAAATTTTTACACTTCATCCACAATAAAAAGTGATAAATATTTGTCCTATTTTTATTGATCAAAATTGACTTTTGACTGTTGAAATGGATGATATTTAAGAATAGCGAGAACACATCACCCATCATCAGGAAAATGATACTAATGCATCGCCCTCGATAAACAGCCAGCACGTGTGTGCCGACTGTTTTCTCATATTTTTGACCTGCTACTTTTCCCGCAAATCTTACAGACCACACCAATCAACTGCTCTGCACATTTCGCCTGCTCTATTTTGTCCAAAAAATTGTTTGAAAACCGATCAATGAGACAAGATTTTGATCATACCCGCTGTTTAAGCTTTACCCTAGTGCATCAATTATCTATTTGTGATTTTATTTTGATTTCAGCACCGTTACTATGGAGAATCAATGCCATTCGGAAGCGAACATGTAGCTTACAGCAATACCAGCACGCTGGGCTATCTAAGCTCCACTCAAGCTTTAGCTGATTTTGCTACATTAATTACAGATCTCAAAAAGAATTTGACAGCAGAGAATTCACCCGTAGTTGTGTTTGGAGGATCTTACGGTGGAAGTAAGTGTGTTATGAGTTTCAAAATGCATTGATGAAACCCTGTATATTTGTGTATTAAAACCTAAATGGGTTTGCAGTGTTAGCGGCGTGGTTCAGACTGAAATACCCACACATTGCAGTTGGGGCATTGGCATCGTCAGCTCCGATTTTGGCTTTCGATTTGATCGTACCTCCAGAAGGTTACTACAACATCGTCTCAAACGATTTTAGGGTATTTTTTTTTGTTTTGTTTAATATATATTTTTAATTGACTGTTTGACTATTAAAATATGTGATGTTTAAGTAGAATTTTACTGTTTATAAGATTAAAATTGAAAGATTTTTTTATGTTTATGTTTGTGATCTATCATTAAGTTAAACACAAATAATTATACTTGATCCTATCTAATATACTCATCATTAACTATTTTTAAACATCATCCATTTCAATCAATGACTTTTAACTTCAGATTTTTTTGTTTAAGTAAAGTGAAATGACTTTATTGTTTTTTTTAGAATGAGTAGAGTGAAATGGCTTTAACTTCTGTTTTTTTTTTGGGTTTGGGTAGAGTGAAAGCGAAAACTGCTTCAATGTAATAAAGAAGTCCTGGAAGATATTGAAGGAGATGTCATCAACTCCCAGCGGCAGAAAATCTCTCAAAGAATCATTTAGACTTTGCAAGTAAAACCACATAATCTGTGTACAATATTGTCTAATATTTCTTTCTTTGTTCTCATAGAAAATTGTTGGCATTGGTTCAGAGATAGTGATGTTGATAGTGTGGAAGGGTGGCTGAGTGGAGCTTACTTTGAAGCTGCAGAAACAGATTATCCAACCCCTGCTGATTTTATTCAAAATTTGCCAGCCTATCCGGTGAAACAAGTAATTGAATTTCATACCCATATTTATCATCGTTACAGCCTTTATTGAAAAAGCAAACTATACATATGCATACGAATGGAGAAGTTATATCTAAAATCTAATCTTAGACTCAAAAATCAATTAATGATAATGATGTAATGCTTTCCCATCCTCACCCTCATGTTGGATGGAATGTTGAGGTAAAATCTTCAACAATGTTAAAAAAGATTTTGTAGTCATTATTTTGTGGACTAAAAATGTCATGTTCTTAATGATTCTTTTGTTTATGTAGATGTGCAAGGCAATAGACAATCCATCTGGTGGGACTGATATCTTAAGCCAATTATATGGAGCAGCAAACATTTTTCATAATTACACGGGGAACATGACTTGCTTTGATATGAGCTCTAGTGATCCCATTGGAACGAGTGGTTGGAATTTTCAGGTTTAATATTTTGTAATTATTTACCTACACAATTGTTTGAAATAGTTTTTTTGGGGGAGCAGTGTGTAAAGGGAGTGTTTCATTGTTGGGGTGTAGGCTTCTACAGAGATGCAAATGCCAATGAGCAATGATCCAAAAAAAAGCATGTTTCCTGGATCAGCATTCAACTACACAGGGACGATGCTAAACACATGGATCACCACCGAATTTGGTGGTCATGTAAGTGCAATCTAATGATAATTGGAATGAAGTGTATCATTTTAAGAATGTATCTACATACAACTCTGATGAGAGTTTAATTTTCAAATATTTCAAGTTTCCTTCAAGACTCTTTTTGAAAAAATTATATGAATCATTACATATTACTCATATACATGCATTGCAGAATATCAAGAGGGTGTTGAAGCGATTTGGAAGTAACATAATATTTTTTAATGGATTGAGAGATCCTTGGAGTAATGGAGGGTGAGATAACAATCTTATTTACTACATTTTTTTGAATTATTATATATTAAGTTGTCCTTCAATTCTATTTTTTTAAATACAAATATGTGTGAATGTTAATGTTGTTTTTTGAATTTTATATCGTAGGGTATTAGAAGATATAAATGAAAGCATTGTGTCAATCATTGCTAAGGAAGGTATGTTTGAATTCAATTTCATTTATTTGATGAAAGAGAGAAATATTTGGTTTTTAGCATTAGAAACTTATATTTAGAATCAATGAATTGTAGGGGCACATCATGTAGATCTTAGATTTGCGACTAAGGAGGATCCAAAATGGCTTGTACATGTTCGAAAGAAGGAGATTGACATAATCAAAAGGTGGCTACAGCAATATTACAAGGACCTTCTCACAATTTAGATATTTTGTTAAAGACCAACTAAGCAAGTTTATCTAGGACATAAATGTCCTTGTCAAAATTAATAATTTTTGTCAACATTTTGATGGTTAAATTTATTTTATTTTATATAGAACTTAATTGTTTCAAACTTAGGAATAACTTTTAATCATAAATATTTTCTTAAAGTAGAAGATGATTTTTTAGTTCATCCAAAACAATTTTGGACTTCTATTCATGTTCTAAATGAAAATAAATATATGGTCAGTTTAACTATTAAATTTATTTTGCTTAGAGTGGAATTGTAGATGTGGTCAAACAAATGTAAGCTATTATCAAAGTCTACCTAAAAAAATATAATAAATCTTGAAGGAATTAATGATCATAATAGACAATATGATGTATCATCACAATCATTTTTAAAACATAATAAAGATATTTTTATGAGGAAAAAGAAAATAAATATACCAACTACCCAATCAACATTGATTAATCAAAGGCCATTTTCCCTTAATTTCATTAATTAGTTCATTGATATCAAGGGACCCACCTATGTTAGATCTAACTTCTTCATTTATCCTTCACATTGTCTAGATTGAGTGGGTGATATGGCTAAGGCTATTGATGCAATCAAGGATATGGAATCTAATGAATGGTACCCTTTTGCTTGTAGTAAGACCACACAACACTACTTATAATAGTATCCTAAGGTCCTTAAGACATGAAGGAAACTAGATTTAAAAACTCTGTAAATAGATCCAATTGACATAGAATGTGCATTCACTTAGTCTGTAAGGTCATCAAAACCCTATCAGAGACATCAATTTAGTATGAGAAGATAGAAAAATATAATTGGAAGACAATGGATGCGAAATACAGGCAAGTATGGGTTCATTGGAAATAAAGTTTTTAACAATAAATTATATTTGTTTTAGAGTCTTAACTTATGAAATTTGATAGAAAGGAATCAACTATTCTATAAGTAGATTGCTTGTATAATTTAGCATTATCTCAACCAATAATAATATGTTGCCATTATTGGATTAATAGATGCTTATGGGTTCTGCCCCCCTTATAACTAACGTATACGATAGAAATTCTTCCAAAATGTCATTACTCTTTGAAAGGTTTTGTGGAATTAAATTTTGTTTATGGCTTGTTTCTTTAAAGAATATTAATCAAATCATTCGATTCAATGTATTCTCCTACCATGCAATCCATGAGATAATATTTTTGTAGTTTCTTATTAACTTGTCTAAGTTCTAGTAATCTTATTAATCTTATAATAAGTGAAAGAAAGCTACTTAATTATTATAACTAAACATTGCATTTATTAATTATTTTTTTCTTAAGAATAATATTATATAAGTTAAAATAATTTTTACTTATAATTATTCTTTAAGAATAGTTATTATTTTTAAATAGTTATAAAGGAAATATTTTTAATTAGTTCTTTAATCTTAAAATATATAAAAATAATAATTATAGATATAATATTACTATTATTTTATTAAATATAGTTATAACTGTTTTATTGCTCTATGTAATAATTTAAGGGATTTAAAATGAGTTTTGCTTTTCTTGAAGAGAAAACATTCTCTTTTTTTTTAAAGAATGTAAGTTAAATAGATAAAATTATTGAATTCTTAATGCATTACTTAATTGTTTTTAAGTTTAAAAGATTTAAAAAGATTTCTCTTGCCATAGTATATAGTTTTTAGTTTGGAAGTTTCTTAATATGCAAAAGCCTTCACTATACGAGGGTCGGCTAATAAAATTAGGAATTTCTTTATGACAAAGAATTTTTTTTAAGATTTGATTTTTGAAATAGATCTAGTGTCAAAAAAGACTTCCTGGACTTCTTATTTGGAGAAAAAAACATTAATCTTGGGATGGAGTTTTCAAAACCATTATCTATTGAAAAAAGAAAAGAAAAGAGAATTATCATACTTGGAGCTTCTTGGCATTTTGCCATAACACCTTCCTTGGGCTACATGGAATGTATCTCTGTAATCTAATATTTGTTTGGTAGAGTGCATCTCCTTGCATGTTAAAATCCATTGGTTTTCCTCAATATAGTGGATTCTACATGAATATTTCTCCAAAATTCTCATTCTTATTCTCTTACTTTTAGGATGGTATCTGGATATTCAGAGTCTGGTATTCATTTTGCTTTCTGTTCTGGATACAGTGGTTTCTGCATATTGCATGTCAGTTTAAATGAAGTGATCATGGTTGGCGTTTGAGGAATGATTCATATTTTTGCATGCTTTCATGGATAGGTCTACATCTTAGTAATATATGGATTTAAAATTATTAGTCGCCTTCAATGATATTAGTATTCCATATTTGATACGTTTGTGTGTCTACTGAATGCTCATACAACTTTATTTTGTGTCTATCAACCAGTTTCATAATCTGCCAAACATCTGGACTGCATCTCAGAATTTCGTTATTTGTCTTAATGATACTAACACTCTTTCTAGTGCCTTGAGATCATTCATGCGACAACTTATTTGTGTGTTACCATCTGCATAAGTGTCTGGACTGCGCCTCTGTATCATAGGAAATCCTTAAATATTTGATTATAATAAAGTTCATTCAATACATTTTGTGAATATTCATTCAAGTTATTAATGGCAACCTATTTAGTGTGGTAAACATTTGAATAGTCAATTCATTGTGTTTTATTTCATTTTCTGGTTTTGATAAAAAAGGGATTCTCCAAGTATAAGGCGAGCCATGCTTCCATGTAGGCTGGAGTGGAAGTCACGGCTAGTAGATTTTATTTTATTCCCATTTGCTTGAATGTTTCCAAAACCTTTTCAACAAATCCATTTTATGTGTTTACTAAAATCATAGCATTTCATGAGATAGCCTCTCTTTGAGGTATTGTGCTTTATTTGTGCTCTCACATTTTAATGTATATCGACCTGAGCATTTACTTAATTATCTGACAAGATTTCACATTTCTTTTTGTTATAATGTATTTCTATTCACTCTTCTATAACCTGGCAGACATTGACTTTTTCCTTAATTATAAAAACTTTTATCATGACTGAACACAATTTTTATTGTGGGAGAAAACAAACGGAACTGCAGATTATGAGACATTTTTCTATTGGAATAATCCTCTAGCAAATTTCTTTTTATCTTTATAGATCTGTTCATATTTGATTTCTCAAGTGTATAGAGAGACTTCTGAATTGAATTGAGCTGAAATTTGATCAATGTTGTTTGAATTGTGCTTGACACAGTTTTAGCACCTTCAATCTTTGGATTTTTTTTTATTTACAATCTCTTGAAAATTTCACTGTGGCATAGATAATCTCTATTCGAATTATGAGTTTATATATATACATATAGTACATGTTAGATTATTTATATTCTCGTATATCAATTATTTATCCCAGTTTTACTACTGTCTGGTTTTCATGACAAGACAGCTTGTTTATTATTTTAATTTACTTTATTTTTAAAATTGAGATTAGATATGCCACAGACTATATTATATGCATTTATTTCTTTTTTTTTTTTAATGGATTGTATGTATTACTAGTTACTTCTCACTTAACTGAATAAATTTTGTGCCAGGTGTATAGAGTTGAATTTTAATAGAAGATATATTAGGAACGTTACCATTTTTATTGAAATTTTGAATAAGGAATTTAAAATTATTCCATTTGTATTTTATAGGTTTGTTCTTCATATATTATCATTTAATTTTTTTGTAATTGAATTGCTATTATTATTATGATTTAATGTAATCTTATACCTTTAATGGCTTATTATATTCAACCTTGAGATTTAAGGTCTCGGTATGATAGAGTGTTAGTTGGCTTTAGAACAACTATATTTGTTGACCTAGTTACTAATTAACTTGTGTGCTAAATAACCTTGTTTACCTAATGATTGGCTCATATGAGTGAGCCTTCTTGTTGTTAACAACCTAGTACAAAATTGTTATTGTCCCTTTAAATGTATCATTGTATTTAAGTCAACCTTGTGGTTGAAAGTTCAAGTAACCTAACTACAAAGCCTTTGTGCTACACGTACGTAGGCAAGGCCATCATGGATGAGCCCCCAATGCATTGGATGAGCCCCCGAGGCATTAGGCCGCGTTAGGTTCATGCATTGATATTTGATATGTTATTTATCAATTTTGTGAAACTAATGATTATTTTGAGTTGTGTAGATTCAAACTGAAGACGCTTGCTAATCACTTCATATGGAATGACTTTATATTGTTGTATTTATGTTCAAAGATGTATAGCCTAGTTGAAAGGTATATATATATATATATATATATATATATATATATATATATATATATATATATATATATATATGTTGTAGCTAACTTATGTGTGATGTTATAGGGGTAAGTTGTATTCTCTACTTCTTCAAGAAAGAAAAAATTATGTATTCGTGGTAAGAAATGTTTGAGCCTTGTAATTACATTTATGTAGGATTACACTATAATGCTATCAGATGTAAATAAAGAGTTGTTCATTGCACTTAAGATTAAGTATGTCTTTTGTTTAAAAAAAATTGTACTTTGATTTGATTTTAGTGATGTTGTTACTAGTATATTTATATTTTAAAAAATATATCTAATTGAGGTGCCTATTTTTTTTATCAATTTACCACACTCACCTCAAATTCTACAATTTGATATGTTCGTTCTACATGTGAAAAAAATTAAGGAAGCAATATAAATAGATTAAATGTGTGTCTTTTCATATGCCATTCCATAACGTTTCTTTCTTTCATCTTAGTGTATAGTGATGGCTTCTATGAAACTGCCATCCACCTTTCTTTCTAGTGGTGTTCACCTAGGGTTAGGGTTTTGAATTTGAGTTTGCAGGCTTCTGTGTTTATTCCTTCAAACCCTTAGTACCTTGGGTTAGGTTGTTCCTCGACCCACATGCAATGTTTTACCGCTTGTTCCTGTCACACTTAAGAAAAATGCTAAGTTTTTATGTGTGCAAGTGTAAATGTATGTTGGCGGGCTTGTGAAATCTCTATCGGCCTTCAAAAAATAGTAAAAAATTGAATTATATGCATTTTTGAATGCATATCGGGCTCAAGAAGGTGCATATGCAAGGGGGAATCTTTCACAGATTCCTGGGAATATTCACCGCTTATATATCGGGCTTGTATGTCTAAACATACATCGGGCACATGCAATGAAAAATATACAAGGGTGGAATATTTTGGAAAGGATTCCTTGTTGGTATGTTCACGGTTGTATGTGCTATATACAAAGGGTATATACAAGGAGATGAACATACAATCCGGATGCGATGAGGAATGTGTTTTGGTGGATTTCAGCGGGTTGCATGTTGTATGTTGTATGTGCGATATACAATGAAAAGATACAATGAGATAGGTACAATGCGAACTCCAAGATATGTTCCAATCTAGTAGATAAAGTGTTGAGATCCAGCTTGCATGTATATGGCATTGTATATGCCTATATACAAACAAAGGGAATATACAAGCCAATGTGCAATGAGAAAGATACAAGCTGGACCCGAATGAAATCTCAATTTGTTTTATAAGTATTTGGCATCCGCAGCTTGCATATATGTATGCTTGTACATGTGCCGATATACAAAGGTAATGAGTTACAAGTCGGATCTCAAAGCGATTTCAATTTATTCTATAAAATTTGAGATTCGACTTGTATATAAGGTGATTGTATATGCTTTTGCATATACAAGGGCAAAATGGATAGCAAAAAAGTCAGCGATGGATGTATAAGGTGCTGACGTGGCACAATATCATTGGTGGGTGACTTTTCAGTGTATTTTGACGCCGTTGATTTCAGCGATGGAAGCATGATCAACGGCTGTGTTTTAAATTGGCAACGATGGATTTTCCTATACATATGTAGCTGTTTGGGTGGGAAAAACCTCAAGGTGAACGCAGTAGCTGCATCCTGTGGGTTGGTCGAATATTAATGGCAATTGTAGAGGCACGATGGATGGAGTGACAGGCCAGCTACCCGATTGAAGAAGAAAATCCTCGGGTGGTGGCATGGGGCACGAGTTCAACCACTCCCAGCCTTTCTTTCTGCTTGCTGCATTAATTGTTTTGAGCACCAACTCAAAAATGCATTGAATCTGGTGAAATTTTGATTTGCCTTGTAAATTTTGCTAAATACACAGTCTAGGTATAAAAGACAGACTGTGCTATTCTTTTTGGTGGTTGAAAACTAGACGAGTTTTGGTGCTGTAAAAAATACAACTTCATTGGTGGCTCTATTCTGGGTATTTTGTGAGTTTATGAGTTGTATGTTGAATGTCTTATGCATAGAATTCATCAGTTTCATGTTAATTTAAATGAGTAATGCTTTATAGCATGTGTTTTGTTATTTGTCTCCAAACTAGATGTGTTCTTCTTCTGAATCTAAATAGCTAAGGGGTATTTGGGATTCTAGAATATGGGTTTGCTATATTGAATGCTTGATCTTTTACTTCTGCTCAAGGAGTGGATTAAATGTTTTGGGTTAAGTATTGAGAAGAGTACATTGCAGTAAGGATGTTCATAAGCAGAAATAACTAAATACTTTATCTTGGGTATTGTTTGTAAGGTAGACACTGCACAATCCCCTTGAAATCTAATTATTGTTTTAGGTCTGTGATAAACATTCACATATATATATCTATTGACTCTAAGCCCTGGATGGGCACCGATCTGGTCTTGTATTTTGGTTGCAACCCAAAGTCTCAGTTTTGCATCCAAATATAAAATCAAACTCAAACTTTAAACACAAACCTTTAGGACATTAGAAGTAGTTTTTAGGACCAAAATCCTCTGTCTCACAACTGAATATAGGCCCAAAGCTAGCCCCTTTGCACTTATTCCATAGTTTTGGTCTGTGTAAGAGAGGATTTATCTACTTTGTATCAACATCCAAGTAAGTTCATGTGCATATATTATAGATGTTGAATAGGGAATACCCCCGTTGGTTCTGCAGAGCCTAAAGAAGAAGAGGAGATATTTATAGAGTCTATCTCCTGTACTATTGGCCCCTAGCCCAGGAATCCTGTTGATCAATGATGGCTACTTTGTAGGGATAACTGGGAACAAGCATCCATTCTGGGAAAATAACCAATAGATTTAGCGACTCCGCTGGGGAATTTATGTAAAAACCCTGGTCTAAAAGAAACAATTCCTAGTTGTAGGTGGTGACTCCGAACAATAGCCCAACCGGTAAAGTAAAAATTTGTATGCCAGGGAGAAGATCCTTGCATAATCCTCTGTTTGAAGAGTTATCCATAAAAATGATGTATAGAAGAAAAGGGATTGTTCAAGCCAGTCGAGAGGGTTCTCCCAAAAGTAATGATAATATGCAGGACAATCCAGGATCTTCAGAGTGAATAATACCTTATTTTTCAAACATGGAGGCTGAGATCCAGAATGTATATGAAAGACAGCAGGATAGTTGATTGAGAATGAGGTCAAAAGTGTTTCAAGAGTGCCCTTTTGTAGATTCCCCTGACAGATTTGAAGAAGTTGAATCCCCAAGGGATGATAATGATGATCAGAATGTGATGAAACCTTCCTCTTCTATGCCTAGAGAGGAGGAATTAGCTGAAGAAATCAAGAGTCTGAGAGTAGAATTAGAATATTTGCAAGTAGTAAAAATTAGAGATGATATGACACAGAAAGTGCAGGCTCTTAGAACTGCTCAGAATGATTTAGTTCCCACCCTTGAGAATATAAATGTGTTGAGGAACCAGCACATAAATGAAGTTCAGGATTAGCATAATGATCAAAGACAGAATACAAATAATGCTAGAATACCATTAAATAATGTAAGAAATCAGAATGCAAATAGAAATGTAAATGTAAATCAGTTTGATAGGTAGCCTATGCAGCTGGACAGATTTAGACAGTTAGTTTTTTATGGCATTCCTGGTTACCCCAGTCCTATTGACAAACTTGTGAGGCCGCAAGTGCCAAAGTTTTCAGGAAATAATACTGTGTCAGGAGAAGACCATTTAAAAGCTTTTCAGAATATCATGGACAACTTTGAGGTTGAGCACAAGGATGTTTTTATGAAATTATTTATGCAATCCTTAGTTGATGAGGTAAGAGAATAGTATAAGGGTCTGCCTGACAGGAGTATTTCATCATGGGAGGATTTCAAAAGAATTTTCAAGGAACAATATGGTGACAAAACTGATCCTAGTTTTTTCATAAATGAGTTCACTGGTATTACCAAGGGATCAAATGAATAGGTTGCTGATTTCAATGCTAGATTCAATAAGGTATTGAACAAATTGCCATATCACCTGAGGCCTAATGAACCAATGTGCATAGTGTTGTACATAAATGCTTTTGATGCTAAAACAACTTATGGATTAAGAGATAAGGGTCCTCACAGCCTCAGAGATGCTTTCAAAATTGCAACAAATATTGAAAATAATAGAAAAGCATCTAGTAAGACAAACATAAGAGATGATGTAAAAATTTTACAAAAATCCAAATACTAAATCTCAAAGCGTTCAAGGCAATGCATCTACTTCTGAGGATAAATTAGATAAATTGACAACTATTGTCAAGGACCTGAGCTATAGAATGACTAAAAATGACAAAGGGGTAGGTCCTGGCAGACAGGTTTACCAAAGGCAAGAAAGAAAACCATCATTACATGATATTCCATACAATACTTATTGGCATAATGGTAAACCCATTCTCCCAAACAGCAGCCCAAATCCAAGGAATCAAAATATTAAGGAAACACCTAACCCTTTGAAGAAGGCTGTTAATAGTGTTAATGACATCCCATGGTGTATAATATGTCAATGCCTCACTCACAGTCACAATGTATGATTTCTCAGTCTTTATATAACAATGTCGTGGCCTGTGATGAATGCAATGAACCACATTGCAAGGAAGATGACAATGTCAATATGTTGTCTACAAACAGGGAGTATCCTTCTCATGATGTTGATGCAAGCACAAATAATGAGATTCAGGTCTGCCAGCAGTTTCCCTATGATGAAGATGATGAAGATAATTATGCTTATGCTCAGGACTCACAAATTTTTGAACAACTTGAGGAGACCATCTGATGAAGAGATTAGAGCCTTCACAGCTATAGCAGTTGCTAAGTCAAAAGCAATTACAATCCCAGGGGTAAAACTCAGGTAAGTAACTCGCACCAACTGGAGAATACTTTTGTGAACCAACCAATGCACAGTCATAAAAGGACTGAACCACAAAAGAAGCAATGGAGAAATAATAAGAAAAATTTTAAGCAAAAAATAGGTCATGATTCTCAAGGACCAGAAAATAGAATTCCCCAGGTTGAGTATCAAAACAGAAATTTTTAGATTAGAGATGACAGTCAGAGAGCCCAAAAATTGGAGCTGGATCATACCAAGATAAAAATAAAACTGTAGATCAGGCTACAACTATTATACAAAATTATTCTCCATTTGATGTAACTTAGGTCTTGTCCCAAGTAAAGGTTTCTGTTCCATTGATGGAGCTGATAAAAGTTGAAGAGTTCATAAATAAAACATTGTCCCTAATTTCAGGAGTACCATGTCAAGCTAATCAGAGTATTGAGACTCAGGGTAAGAAACAAGCTATGTGTATTGATGAGGATGAGACTCCTAAAGTATATTTGGGGATGACCATGACAAAATGCCCTTCACAGGTTGAGCCATTCTATGTCTCGCTTGTTATAAACAGAAAAGTGATTAAGAATTGTATGCTTGACTCAGGAGCATCAATGAATATCATGCCTTTGGCCATTATGCAACAAGCTGGGTTAAAGATAGCTAAGGCATGTGGGAAATGCTATGCCATGGATGCTAGAGGGGTACCTGTCATTGGAATTATGAAAGATATGGACTTTAGACTGGCAGCATATCCAGAAAAAACTTACAAAATGAACATAACAGTTGTTGATATCAAGCCACACTATGGTATGTTATTGTCAAGAAGGTGGGCAGCATTGATTGGTGGGAGTATGCAATTGGATCTATCGTATGCTATGATCCCAATGAATGGCAGGGATGTCAAATTGATTAGAGAAGAAAGATCACTAGACATAGTTGAGGATCAAGAGTCATAGGAGCATATATGTTTTGTGAATACTGACTGTGATAATTTCAGAGTTGTCTCAGATGATAAAGAAAGTGAAGGGAGAGACATGTGCATTCAGGAGCTTGACCAACAAGGTCTCTGGACCATGTACTTTGATGGAGCCTGTTCGAAGGAAGGCTTTGGTGCTGGAATTGTATTTCTGTCTCTAACTGGTAAGCTTCTAAAATTCTCTTTCTTGTTGAAGTTTGCCTGTACAAATAATATTGCAGAGTATGAAGCTCTGTTATTAGGATTGAATGTTGCTTTGAAGCATGGGATCAAGATGCTCAAAGTATTTGGGGATTTAGATTTAGTTGTTTCCCAAGTCAAAGATAAGTATGCATCAAAGAATAAGAGATTAAAGTAGTATAAGCATGTTGTCTGGAATACAATTGAATTGTTTGATGCTTTTTCCATAAACTAGATTGAGAGATCAAAAAATGTTAGAGCAGATTTTCTAGCTAATGTAGCCATAAGGCTAGATGATGTCACTCTATCAGATGTAACAAATGTTGAAGTCAAACTTAGACCTGCAGTGCCAGATAATGTATGCAGCTGGCAAGTGTTTGATGATGATAAGGATTTGCTAAGGTTTCTACATTGCATTGATGAATATGAGAAACAAGAAATGGATTTTTAGAACTTTGTAGAAGTTGTAGATGGGAAAGAAACTCTCTTAGGGAAAGAAATAATTCAACTCAAGACAAATAAAATCCTTAGAGGGCTGGTTGCTTTAGAGAGAGCTTTTGACAATAGGGACCAATTTGTTACAAAGTCATCTCCAACAAACAAGAATGACTTGGAGGAGATAAACTTGGGGACATCTCATGCTCCCAAAAGGGTATACATTGGCAAACAACTCAAACCACACATCAGAACTATGTTGATTGCACTACTGAGAAAGTATAAGCATGTCTTTGCTTGGTCATATGAGGACCTGAAAGCTTATAGAGAAAATTTATTTCAGCATGAAATCCCTTTGAAGCCTGAAGCTAAACCATTTAGACAAAAACAAAGACCTATCAATCCAACTTTAGTTCCAAAAATGTAAGAAGAGCTTATGAAGCTTAGGGAGGATGGAATAATTATGCCCATCAGACACTCAACTTGGGTGTCTAACCTTGTCTCGGTTAGAAAGAAGAATGGTGACATAAGACTTTGTGCGGACTTTAGAAATCTGAATGTATCTTCTTTGAAGGACAATTATCCATTGCCAAACATGGAAGCCATGTTGCAAAAGGTGACTGGCTATGAACTTTTATCTATGATGGATGGATTCTTAGGGTACAATCAAGTGAAAGTAAAAGAATCAGAATAGTTCAAAACTACTTTCACCACTCCATGGGAGATCTATGTATATGTGAGAATGCCATTTAGACTGACAAATGCAGGTGCCACATTTCAGAGGGCTATGGATGTTGCTTTTGCAGGATTAATTGATTTGATCCTAGCTGTATATCAAGATGATTTAACTGCTTATTTAGAAAAGGAAGACCAACATTGCATGCACTTAGAACATATCTTTATTAGAGCATTGAAATATGGCATCTCACTCAACCCAAAGAAATGTGCTTTTGGGGTAGTGGAAGGAAAATTGCTTGGACACATTGTTTCCAAGGATGGAGTCAGAATTGATCTTAAAAGGGTGGTTGCAATTGACAAAATTTAGATCCCTAGAATAGTGAGAGGTGTTCAGTCCTTCTTTGGACAAATTAATTTTGTTAGAAGATTTGTGCCTAACTTTGCAGAGACCACAAAAGATATCTCTAAAATGTTGAAGAAAGGCACAACTGTCAAATGGGAAGATGAAGCAACTAAATCATTTCAAAACATCAAAGAGGCTATAAAAATGGCCCCTGTGCTAAAATCTCCTGACTTTTCTAAGCCATTTCAGCTATTCTCATTTGCTTCTTTCCATATTATTGCTGCATGTTTATTGCAGAAAAATGCAGAAGGTTTTGAACAACCTATAGCTTTCTTTAGCAGGTCATTGCAGGATGCCGAGTTGAAGTATGACATCATGGAGAAACAGGCATATGTGCTGGTTAGAGCAATCAAGAGCTTCAGGCCATATTTGGTAGGCTCTCAGATAATTGCATATGTGCCTCATGCAACAGTCAAGGATATCTTTACTCAGCAAGAGGTAACTGGAAGAAGATGCAGATGGATAAATAAACTGCAGGAGTTCAACATTGAAATACAGATCACAAAATTGGTAAGAGGACAAGGTTTGGCAAAATTGATGACATAGTCAAATCTAGGGGCACGCCAGTTGAATGTAGTGCATAATGAAGTTGTAAATATGTCAGATTCTGAGTGGTATAAGGACATTGTGCATTACTTGCAGAATTTGAACTGCCCTTCCCAGCTCAGTGACAATTAGAAGAGGACCTTGAAGCTTCATGCTGTTAAATACATCATTGTTCAAGGAGAATTGTATTGAAAAAATCTTGACGGTGTGCTGCTCAGGTGTGTGAATGAGGATTAGGCTAAGGATATTCTAAGTGACTTGCACAAGGGAGTGTGTGGTGGACATTATACTGCCCAGACAACGGCCCATAAAATTCTCAAAGCAGGCTATTGGTGGCCAACTCTTTTCTCAAATGCACAAAGAATGATAAGGAAATGTGACCCTTGTCAAAGGTTCTCAGGAAAGCTAAAGTATGAAGGTGCATTGCCCCTTAGGACTATAACTGTAGAAGCTCCATTTCAGCAATGGGGAATTGATTTTATAGGAGAAATCTCAAAAAAATCAAGTGGAGGACACAGTTGGATTTTGGTTGCTACTGATTACTTCACTAAATGGATTGAGGCCATTCCAACTAAAAAAGCTACAAGCAAAGTGGTGATGGATTTTATTCTAGAAAATATTATTATCAGATTTGGAGTACCAGCCAAATTGGTTACAGATAATGCTATGTGCTTCAGGTCTAGTGAATTTATTAATTTTTGCAACAATTATGGAATAAATTTGTTACATGCATCACCATATCATCCACATGGAAATGGTCAAGCAGAGTCAAGCAACAAAAGCCTCATGAAAATTGTCAAAAGGATGGTAGGTAAAAATAAAAGGGCTTGGGATTCAAAGCTGAAAAATGGCATTATGGGCTGACAGAGTGATGGTCAAGAAAGCAACTGGAAGGTCGCCTTTTGAATTAGTTAATGGTGCAGCAACTAAATTGCCTGTAAACAACCTCCTACCAGTCTATAAATTTGTACAAGAAAATGAAGAGGAGATTGAGGGCTCGATGACTGAAAGAATAAATCAGCTGGTTGCACTAGATGAAATGAGAAGGGGGGCACAGAAAATGAATATCAATAGACAACAAAAGGTAAAATATTTGTTTGATAAAAGGGCTACAGAAAGAAAGTTTTAGATAGGTGACTTGGTCCTTGTATGGAATGCAAGGAACCAGGATAAGGGCAAACACGGTAAATTTGAGCCCTTATGGGTAGGCCCGTACCAAATAAGCAACACTCATGGAGAAGATTCCTATTTTCTCCAGGCCCTAAGTGGTGAATTATTGGAATTACCTATGCACGGTCAGTTCCTAAAGCCCTACTTCTCATAAACGCTTATCTTGTGTTCACAATGTAAATTAGATGTAAATATTCTATACACGCCTTGTATAGTCGGTCATGTTTTGAGTTTTGTGTTTTGTCTGGTTTGCCCCAGAGTAGCTTGGTTCTTACTACAGTCTTACATCTGCACGTCTCCAGTCGGAGCCACTGGTGGTGTTCACCTAGGGTTAGGGTTCTGAATTTGAGTTTGCAGGCTTCTATGTTTATTCCTTCAAACCCTTAGTGCCTTGGGTTAGGTTGTTCCTCGACCCACATGCAATGTTTTACCGCTTGTTCCTGTCGCACTTAAGAAAAATGCTAAGTTTTTATGTGTACAAGTGCAAATGTATGTTGCCAGGCTTGTGAAATCTCTATCGGCCTTCAAAAAATGGTAAAAAATTGAATTATATGCATTTTTTAATGCATATCAGGCACAAGAAGGTGCATATACAAGGGGGAATCTTTCCCAGATTCCCAGGAATATTCACCGCTTGTATATCAGGCATGTATGTCTAAACATACATTGGGCACATGCAATGAAAAATATACAAGGGGGGAATATTCCAGAAAGGATTCCTTGTTGGTATGTTCGCAGTTGTATGTGCTATATACAAAGGGTATATACAAGGAGGTGAACATACAATCTGGATGCATTGAGGAATGTGTTTTGGCAGATTTCAGGTTGAAGTCCGTAGGTTACATGTTGTATGTTGTATGTGTGATATACAAAAAAAAGATACAATGAGATAGGTATAATGCGGACTCCAAGATATGTTCCAATCTAGCAGATAAAGTGTTGAGATCTAGCTTGCATGTATATGGCATTGTATATGCCTATATACAAACAAAGGGAATATACAAGCCAATGTGCAATGAGAAATATACGAGCTGGACCTGAATGAAATCTCAATTTGTTCTATAAGTATTTGGCATCCACAGCTTGCATATATGTATGCTTGTACATGTGCCGATATACAAAGGTAATGAGTTACAAGTCGGATCTCAAAGCGATTTCAATTTATTCTATAAAATTTGAGATCTGACTTGTATATAAGGTGATTGTATATGCTTTTGCATATACAAGGGCAAAATGGATAGCAGAAAAGTTAGTGATGGATGTGATAGGGAGGGACTCTAGAATGTCAGTTCTACCTATCTTGAATCAATTCAAGACTCTAGACAACTCTAGCCTCTCTACCAATTCAAGTGCTCATGACATCTTTCTACACAAAAATGCAAGCTAAATTCCTCAACTCTTTGCAGAGATGGAAAACTCTATCACTCTACTTGGTGTGGGACACATTCCTTATCCTCACTGCTTCCACGATACTGCCTCAATGGCACATAACTTTTCTCAGCCCGTTGTCCACCCTTCTCTATCTGTTCAAGGGTCTGGACTGCTTGGTGCTTATTTTCTTCGCCTCTGTTTTCCACCCCTACAAGTCTATTCTCCTACTTATCTATCTAGCCGGACTCCTTACTGAGCTCACCTAGAACAAGCATGCATTTCCTCTAGTCGACAATTTGACCAACCCACAAAAGCAAAACAAACAAAAAGCATGACTCTGCTTGATGGCCTCCATACTATACAGAGGGACTTAAGGAACATCAATATAGAGTCATGGTTTGCAAAAGAGAATAAAATTTCAGAACAAGAAATGACTAATCTACTTCAGAATAACAAGCTGAAAACTATACAAAAATACACAAATTGGTTGAACTGATGAATTGGATTTTTATTCAAAACTGTTTCTTACATCAAAATGCTTCTCAACCCCAAAATCTTTCTCCTCTTTCTCTTCTTCTTCTGAACCCCTTATAGAAAGAATTCTACATTTTATAGTTATCCCATGTCCGTTATAGGACGCTTCAGTTTCCAGACCGGTTTGTATTCTAACTGCCCGGTTCAACTCTGCATTTTCTTGGTTGGCGGCAAGACTTACCATGATGTCTCTCCAACATATGCTATCGGCAAAACTGATGACTATTGGCATAAGTTAATCCTCGCTGCCCGATAGTTACTTTCTCACCGATGCCTTTGAATTTCGTAAACTTTCCATCACCCAAACAATGTCTATCGGTCAGACTTTTATCATCTCTCCCAATCATACTTCTTACGCTGATATAATTATTATTGGCTAGACCTTAACCAGCGATGTAGCTTTATTTTCACTCACCGATAACGATTCTCATGCCGATTCCAACTTCACCATTCCATATTGATGAACCTGTTGAACCATTGAACCTTGACGCGAGGTTCAATAGCGAGGTTCAACCCTTCAATAAAGTGACCAATGCATATTGATTGAACCAATGCTGAACACCTTCAAACATACATTATTTGACTTGTATTTCACTTGGGCCGATAGGCCGATCAAAAGTAAAGGCTTCTCCCACCAATGCATTTTAAGAAAACTAAAAAGCTCCTAAAACAAAACCACATGCTACAAACTCAAAATTGACAAATCAAAAATGCTATGTATAGGCTGCATTGAGCCTTGGTGCTCCCACACCATACTCCCCCTGTATGGAAAAAAGCTAGGTTACCTCTGGTGACAATGAGGCAAAATCAATGCCCCTCTTTTTGAATTTTGACTCTGCAACCTAGGTAGCTTCTGCTTCAGGCAACTGCTTCCATTTGACCAAATGCTCCATGTAGACACCATGTCTGGTTTGCTTCTGTACTCTTGAATCCAATATTCTCTCTGCCTGTAGTTTGGGTTTTAGTGGCAAAGTCACATCTTTGACTGTCTGTTCCTTCTCTAACATGGATCCATTTGCTGCTGACTAAGGAACCCGATATTGCACCAGGTCTTGAACATTAAATATTGGTGAGATTGCCAGGTCTTCTGGCAATTCAATCCTATATGCATTGTTACCATACTTGTTTAGGATTATGCAAGGACCAAATCTTCACATTTGCAGTTTGGTTGGCATTCCCTTCTGCAGTCTGGCTTTGTTCAGGTGCACCATAACAAGATCACCAACTTCAAATTGGATGTCCTTCCTATGGGCATCTACTTTGTCCTTGATCTTCTGTGTGTTTTCTGTCAAGGTTTTCTTCACCTGTTCATGTACTTCTTTCATGGATTGTGCAAAATCCTCTGCATGACCACTTCTATTCTCCATGTTTCCCATATTCCTGAGCTCACATACACCTCTGGGGTGCATTCCATAGACTATTTCAAATGGACTCTTACCAGTAGTCCTATTCACACTGTCATTATAGGCAAATTCTACCTGATGAATGACTTGATCCCAGCTCTACCCATATTCCTTGGTTATACATCTTAATAGATTACCTAGTGTCCTATTTACCACCTCTGTCTGACCATCTATTTGTGGATGGTATGCTGAGCTGAAAGGTAAATTTGTCCCTAATCTCTGCCATAAAGTTTTCCAGAAATGCCCCATGAACTTAGCATCTCTGTCAGACACAATGCTTGCTGGAGGTCCATGAATCCTTATCACTTCTCTGAAAAATAAGTGTGCTTCATGACTGGCATCATGAGTCACTTTACAGGGAATGAAATGACTCATCTTGCTAAACCTGTCCACAACTACATATATGCTATCATAACCAGTCTTAGTCTTAGGTAAACCAACTACAAAATCCATACTTACACATTCCCATGGCCTGGAAGGAATGGGCAAGGGTTGGTACAGTCCTGCATTTGAAGTGGTTCCCTTGGCCTTCTGACATATGATACACTGCTCTACATAGCTTCTGATGTCTCTGTGCATCCTCGGCCAATAATAAACCTTTGGACTAGCTCCAGTGTTTTGTTCAAACCAAAATGGCCACTTAGACTGCCATTGTGCTTCTCTTGTATAAGATTTTCTCTCATAGATCCCCTTGGCACACATAATTGTCCACCTTTGAATAGCAATCCCTGCTGTAAGGTGAAATCTGCAAACTCACTATGAAAGTGATTCTCAAAATCTTGACATAACTTGTATGCCTCAACAAAGTCTTCATCATCTCTATAGAGATCCTTGAAATCTTCAACTCTAATGCTCTTCAATTGCACTTCCTGCACTGTGAGCAACCTCCTGCTCAAAGCATCTGCAACTTTGTTGAGCTGCCCCTTCTTATGCTTAATTATAAAAGTGTAGGATTGTAGGTACTCCATCCACTTGATATGTCTGTTGCTCAACTTATCCTGTGAGTTCAGAAAACTCAGGGCTTGGTTATCTGTGTAGACAACAAATTCCTTAGGTAGGAGATAATGTCTCCACTTCCTAAGTGCTTGGACTAGAGCATACAACTCTAAGTCATACGAAGAGTACTTACTCTTTCCTTCATTCAGCCTCTCACTGAAAAAGGCTACAGGTCTGTCCTCCTGATTTAACACTGCTCCTATAGCTATGTTACTTGCATCACATTCTATAGTAAATAGCTTATCAAAACTAGGTAGTGATAGTACAGGTTGTGTTGCTACCTCCTTCTTCAACCATTCAAAACTTCTATCTACAGCTGGTGTCCATCTGAATTTTGCTTTCATTCCACCCTTAATTGTTCCAACATGGGTGCACATATTCCACTAAAATTTTTGATAAACTTTCTGTAAAACTAGGCTAAGCCATGGAAACTTCTCACCTCTGTGGCTACTCTAGGAGTAGGCCAGCTGAAGATTGCCTCTACCTTTGACTTGTCCATCTTCAATTCTCCCTGGGACACCACAAAACCAAGGTATACCAATTCCTGCTTCATGAATTCACACTTCTCTAGATTGATGGTTAGTTGTTCATCATGTAATTTTTGCAAAACAGTATTTACATGTTCTAGATGTTCTTCCTTGGTCTGACTAAAAATTAGAATATCATCTAGAAAAACAACTACGAATTTACCAATATAATCCTTTAGGACTTCATTCATGAGTCTCATAAAGGTGCTAGGTGCATTTGATAGACCGAATGGCATAACAAGCCACTCATACAGTCCTTCTGTGGTCTTGAAGGTTGTCTTCCACTCGTCTCCTTCCTTGATTCTTATTTGGTGGTAACCACTCTTCAGGTCTATCTTGGTGAAGTACTTTGCTTTTCCAATACAGTCCATGAGATCTTCAATTCTGGGAATTGGAAATCTATACCTTATAGTTATTTTGTTTATGGCTCTGGCATCTGTGCATAATCTCCATGATCCTCCTTTCTTCGGTGCCAACACTGTGGGTACTGTACAAGGACTAATACTCTTCCTGATCAATCCTTGATCTAGCAACTCTTGCACTTGTCTGGCAATTTCCTTGTGCTAGTCTGGAGTCATCTTGTAAGGAGCCTTGTTTGGCAAAGATGCTCCTGGAATTAGGTCTATCTGATGGCTTATTGCTCTCTGTGGAGGCAATGTGGCTGGTGTACCATCACTGACTATGCCCTTATACTTCTCTAGTATAGGCTGCACCTCTTTGGGAATCTCTGTCTTCTTATCCTGCTATCCTTTTGGTTTTACTATGATGGCATAACCAATACCATCCTCCTTAAGAGTACTTATAAACTCTTTTCCACTTACAACCAAGATATTAGGACTCTTTGTCTGAACTGCATCTTCATCTTTGAATGACTAAATCATATAGGTGACACCATCCTTCTAAAAAGAATAGGCATTCTTCTCACCATCATGTATTGCCTTTCGGTCATACTGCCATGGTCTGCCCAATAAGAGATGGCATGCATCCATGGTTAGTATATCACATAATACCTTATCCTTATAGCCACCTATACTAAACTCTACCCAACTTTGTTCATTCACTACCACATGTTGACCCTTATTCAACCATGTGACTCTATATGGGTTTGCATGAGTTATTCTTTTCAAATTCAGTTTCTTAACCACCTCATCAGAAATAATATTATCAGTAGATCCTGAGTCTATGATAATTTTACATACCTTATTCAAAATCTTGCACTTGATTCTGAATAGTGCTCTCCTCTGGCTTGGTTCAAACTTTACTCGTTCCTTCATCAAGGTTCTCCTTATCATCAGGTTCTCTCCATCTTCTGAGTTCATACTGACCTTTGGTGACTGGCTGTTGGATGCATTATCTTGGACATAGTGATTTTTCTTATCACCTCCTTGAGAAGAGGATGTGGCCTTTTCTGGACACCTATACGCTGGATGACCTAGATTACCACAGTTGTAACACTTCATGGTGGTGAAATAGGATCCTTTGCCTGATCCTCCTGACCTTCCTCTATTAGATCCTCTTCCTCTGTGGTTTCCTCTACCACTCAACTCCCCACTTTGCTCTATGAGTTTTGATTATGCTTGGGATCTATTGTCAGCATTCCTTCCACCAAAACTTCCTCTGTGTCCTCTGTTATCTTTGCTTCTTCCTCTTCCTCTGCTATTTGAGTCTTGTTTCCTCTTGTTCTTTTCCTCCACTTTCAATGCCAGCTGATAGCATTTGTGCACTGTTGTAGGACACAACAGATGGATTTCTTCTTGTATATTCCACTTCAGACCATTAAGGTACCTTGCTACCTTTATGCTTTCATCCTCCATTACTGTGGACCTTAAGCATAGCTTTTGGAATTCTTCAGTGTATGCACTGACATCTAATTCCTTCTGTCTTAGATTCTATCTCTTCCTGTGCAGCTGTATTTCATAATCTTCTGGCATATATGCTTCTTTGATTTTAGCTACCATTCCCTTCCAAGTAGCTATGGGCTTCTTATCTTCTTTTGCTCTTTCAGTCTGCACAAATTTCCACCAGGTTAAGGCAGCTCCCTTGAGTCTAGATTTGGCCACCTTTACTTTCTGTGCCTCGCTTACACCATCACATTTAAAGTGATTCTCAAGTCCTTCTATCCACTCCATGACCAAATCTGGGTCCATTTTCCCACTAAAAAGTGGTACTCCTTCCAATGTTTTACCACTCATTGTTTTCAAAGCTTTCAAGAATGGTTCTTCTTCCAACTTAGGATCAGGTGTGGGCTCTTCATCTTCTATAGACACACCTTTTTCCTTGTTTACTTTTTGCTTGACTTCTTCAGTCTTCTCCATCATTATACCTAGTCTACTTTCGATTGCTGCCAATCTTTCCTGTAGGAGCCTATTCTCCTCTTCTTGATCCTCAACTTTCTTTGCTAACTCTGCATTAGTCACCATCGTCTTTACTGAATCCACAGATTCACTAGTTGATGACATACAACCCTTCTATTCCAATCTAGGAATAACCCAAATCTTATTGCTCTGATACCAATTTGATAGGGAGGGATTCTAGAATGTCAGTTCTACCTATCTTGAATCAATTCAAGACTCTGGACAACTCTAGCCTCTCTACCAATTCAAGTGCTCATGACATCTTTCTACACAAAAATGTTAGCTAAATTCCTCAACTCTTTGCAGAGATGGAAAACTCTATCACTCTACTTGGTGTGGGACACATTCCTTATCCTCACTGCTTCCAAGATACTGCCTCAATGGCACATAACTTTTCTCAGCCCGTTGTCCACCCTTCTCTCTCTATTCAAGGGTCTGGACTGCTTGGTGCTCATTTTCTTCACCTCTATTTTCCACCCCTGCAAGTCTATTCTCCTACTTGTCTATCTAGCCGAACTCCTTATTGAGCTCGCCTAGAACAAGCATGCATTTCCTCTAGTCGACAATCCAACCAACCCACAAAAGCAAAACAAACAAAAAGCATGACTCTGCTTGATG
This sequence comes from Cunninghamia lanceolata, assembly GCA_027924645.1. Classification (NCBI taxonomy): domain Eukaryota; kingdom Viridiplantae; phylum Streptophyta; class Pinopsida; order Cupressales; family Cupressaceae; genus Cunninghamia; species Cunninghamia lanceolata. The sequence continues at coordinate 9,553,643 of BSBN01001531.1, read as the reverse complement.
GCCTCCTTACTATACAAAGGAACTTGAGGAACATCAATACAGAGTCATGGTTTGCAAAAGAGAACAAAATTTCAGAACAAGAAATGACTAATCTACTTTAGAATAACAAGCTGAAAACTGTACATAAATACACAAATTGGTTGAACTGATGAATTGGATTTTTATTCAAAACTGTTTCTTACATCAAAATGCTTCTCAACCCCAAAATCTTTCTCCTCTTTCTCTTCTTCTTCTGAACCCCTTACAGAAAAAATTCTACATTTTATAGTTATCCCATGTCTGTTATAAGACGCTTCAGTTTCTAGACCGGTTCATATTCTAACTGCCTGGTTCAACTCTGCATTTTCTTGGTTGGTGGCAAGACTTACCATGATGTCTCTCTGACATATTCTATTGGCAAAACTGATGACTATCAGCATAAGTTAATCCTCGCTGCCCGATAGTTACTTTCTCACTGATGCCTTTGAATTTTGTAAACTTTCCATCGCCCAAACAATGTCTATCGGTCAAACTTTTATCATCTCTCCCGATCATACTTCTTACGTCGATATAACTATTATCAGCTAGACCTTAACCATCGATGTAGCTTTCTTTTCACTCACCAATAATGATTCTCATGCCGATTCCAACTTCACCATTCCATATTGATGAACCTGTTGAACCATTGAACCTTGACGCGAGGTTCAATGGCGAGGTTCAACCCTTCAACAAAGTGACCAATGCATATCGGTTGAGCCAATGCCAAACACCTTCAAACATACGTTCTTTGACTTGTATTTCACTTGGGCCGATAGGCCGATCAAAAGTAAAGGCTTCTCCCGCCAATGCATTTTAAGAAAACTAAAAAGCTCCTAAAACAAAACCACATGCTGCAAACTCAAAATTGACAAATCAAAAATGCTATGTACAGGCTGCATTGAGCCTTGGTGCTCCCACACTAGGATGTATAAGGTGCTGACGTGGCACGATATCATTGGTGGGTGACTTTTCAGCATATTTTGACACCGTTGATTTTAGTGATAGAAGCATGATCAACGGCTGTGTTTTAAACTGGCAGCGATGGATTTTCCTGTACATATATAGCCGTTTGGGCGGGAAAAACCTCAAGGTGAACACAACAGCTGCATCCTGTGGGTTGGTCGAATATTAATGGCAATTGTAGAGGCACAATGGATGGAGTGATAGGCCAGCTACTCGATTGAAGAAGAAAATCCTCAGGTGGCGGTGTGGGGCTCGAGTTCAACCACTCCCAACCTTTCTTTCTACTTGCTGCATTAATTGTTTTGAGTGCCAACTCAAAAATGCATTGAATCTGGCAAAATTTTGCTGAATACGCAGTCTGGGTATAAAAGACAAACTGTGCTATTCTTTTTGGTGGTTAAAAACTGGACAAGTTTTGGTGCTGTAAAAAATACAACTTCGTTGGTGGCTCTATTCTGGGTATTTTGTGAGTTTATGAGTTGTATGTTGAATGTCTTATGCATAGAATTCATTAGTTTCATGTTAATTTAAATGAGTAATTCTTTATAGCATGTGTTTTGTTATTTGTCTCCAAACTGAATGTGTTCTTCTTTTGAATCTAAATAGCTAAGGGGTGTTTGGGATTCTAGAATATGGGTTTGCTATATTGAATGCTTGATCTTTTCTTCTGTTCAAGGAGTGGATTAAATGTTTTGGGTTAAGTATTGAGAAGAGTACATTGCAGTAAGGATGTTCATAAGCAGAAATAACTAAATACTTTATCTTGGGTATTGTCTGTAAGGTAGACACTGCATAATCCCCTTGAAATCTAATTGTTGTTTTAGGTCTGTGATAAACATTCACATATATATATCTATTGACTCCAAGCCCTGGATAGGCACCGATCTGGTCTTGTATTTTGGTTGCAACCCAAAGTCTCAGTTTTGCATCCAAACATAAAATCAAACTCAAACTTTAAACACAAACCTTTAGGACATTAGAAGTAGTTTTTAGGACCAAAATCCTCTGTCTCACAACTGAATATAGGCCCAAAGCTAGCCCCTTTGCACTTATTCCACATTTTTGGTCTACGTAAGAGAGGATTTATCTTCTTTGTATCAACATCCAAGTAAGTTCATGTGCATATATTATAGATGTTGAATAGGGAATACCCCCCTTGATTCTGCAAAGCCTAAAGAAGAAGAGGAGATATTTATAGAGTCTATCTCCTGTACTATTGGCCCCTGGCCCGAGAATCCTGTTGATCAATGATGGCTACTTTGTAGGGATAATTGGGAAAAATCATCCAGTCTGGGAAAATAACCAACACTTTCCATCTTGCATGTATTTTTTTAATTCCTTTCACCTTCTTTTTTTTAGTTTTTTAAATTTGTGGAGTGACTATTTGGTTTTTTTAATTAAGTACTCTTATTTACTAACTTTTGAGAGACCATAAAAAATCTTAGAAAACTCCAATTTATTGATATAAATTAGAAAGCAACCTTAAACCTTTTACTCTTAAAAGTTTGTTGATTTTATATGTAAATTATGAACACCAAACATGTTGATTTTATTGCCATGAAAGGACAACATTACATAATAGTGAATAGGAGAAATTTGGAAAAAATATCCCCTTACAAAATTGATTTTTCTTTGATCTAAACCCAGATCTAAAACATAAATGAACATTTACATAGAATCTAGGTAGTTATGGTAATGCTAGATCCAACTAGACTTTGAACTTATTACTCGGGATCCAAATCTATAAATAACATCTCCAATTCCTTCTTTCACCTTCAACCTACAACATAATAATTTGGAAGCCAATTTTCATAAGCTCCCTTCATCTCTTTTGAATAATATCTTTAATAGGGCACAGTAAATGAGAAGCTTTCTAAGTAGTTTCCAAAAAATACCAATAGGGAAAGTAGAAGAGAAAATAGGAGCTCCATCCTCAATGTGGTATTAATGCCAAATCCAAGAGCTAAATTAGGAGTTGAAATCTAGCAAGTCATGAGTGGTGCCATCCTAAAAGAGGAGTCAAATTTGACAATCAAGATTCTTACATGGCTTTGCAAGCTAGAAATTAATCATGCAAGACTCAAACAAAGATCACATGTAAAATTCTTCTTGGATGTGAATCCTCCTTCACATGGGTATGCCAATTGGGGATCTAAACATGGAAACAAGGGTGACATATGCAAATTCTAACTCCTATCAACATAAAATCTAAACCCCTTTTTCTAAGAACTCACAATGCGAGTGAACATCTTATGTGGCAAGTGGAATCCTCCACATTTATATGACACAATAATTTTAAGAGAGAAAATTATTTTAATTTGAAATTGATTATGTCCCTTCACACCAAATAATCCAAGAAATAAATCCAACAAATAGAATGAAAACATTTTTTTGGTGATTTAATTTTTCAATTTCCTAAGACGCTCATGTCAAACACCTAAGCTAAGAAGAAATGTGATCTCCCACTCACATGGTGTTTGTAATGTTTAGGCCTCCTTTCATCTCTTCCAGATTCTAGCTAGGCCATGTACTATCCTTCTCTTCTAATTTTCACTGTCAAATTCTACTCCTCTTATAGATCTATAATGTGTACGACAATCCATCCTCCTCTAACTACTTCTCTACTTCCTCTCATTGATGAATTACTCATACCTAAATTCCTTTACCTCTATATTTGGTGCATCACATATGCAAAGTTTTGGTAAAACATCTACTCGTATGTCCATAACCATGATAAATCTAGACCCACTTTCTAAAACATGATCTAATCACCAAATTATCCATTCATGATTTTGTTTAATATTTTGTCCTCCTCATGTAAAAAATATTCATGCATGCTCATTTCAAGTTATAAGATGGAAACAAACAAGTAATCAATTACTTCTTTACTTTTTTTATCCATCATCAACCATGATTCCCTCTTGCTCATTAACAATCATCCTAGGTCCTATAACTACAATTTCTACACTTTGTACTATATCAAGGTACTCCTCTTCAAATGCATGTCAATGCTCTACTATCAATTCATCACAAGCATGGTTGATTTTTGGTAACTTCACCTTGGTGTACTCCAAAGGACACAATACTTCTTCATTTTCTCTACTATATTGTTTCTGGACATATATTCAATAAGTTGCACACATTCTCCCTTCTTCTCAATTACATTAGGCAAAGATTCCATAACATTCAGGTCTTCTAGAGGTAGGATGGCTTTATATTTATTCTAATCAATCTTCCACCATCAATATTCTTGGAAACCTTAGAGTTTCATCCAATCACTTTTGTTTCACAAGTTTTAACGTATAATCCCTTTTGTGTTAATTCCAACTCTCTTTGCATCAATAGAATCTAACCTTTCTCTCAATAGGGTTCATCTTTTTAAGAGGCTTTTGTAGAAAAGTCCTCTTTATCCACTCCATAGATGCAAGTCTCACAAGCCTTCTCAATCACACTTTAGTTCTCCATTTATAAGATACTTGACACAAATACCCACACACCCACAAATAAATGAATAACCTGTCCAATTAAACAACACACACCCTTTAGCTCATAAAATCTAACCACCTTTGATACCATTTAATGTAGTCAAGGATAGGGTACTCAATGAAGGGCATATTTCTCCTTCTATCAAGACCACACAATGCTACTTATAATATTACAATAAGGTCCCTAAGAAACCAAGGAACCTTAATTTGAAGACTCTCTAAATAGATCCAACTCTACACATAAATTGCACTCACCTAGTTATTGAACAAGACCACATAAACCCTTTTTTATTGATTTTGAAAAATCAATTATATTATCTTGTTTACTATCTTTTTATGGACCATGAACACTCTTATAACACTCCAATTTACTATGTGAAATTAGGAATAAATATGAAACCCTTTACTATAAATTTGCTAATTTTATAAGCAAATTGTGAACAATAAACATATTCATTTTAATAACATGAAAACAACATTACACAATAGTGACCTATGGAAATTTGGATAGAATATTTCCTTACAAAATTTTTGTTTCTCTAATCTAAACCCCTACAAACCCACTCAAGACTAGATTTGAAAACTAAATTAACATTTACATAGAAACTAGGTTTCCCTATGTGAACACTAGCTACATCCAATGACTCTAAACTTCTCCATTGGGATCCATATAGATACAAAAGACATATCCAATGTCTTTTTTCACCTTAAAAGTAAAACAAAATATTATGGAATCCAACTTCCATAAGCTCCCTTGAATCATTTTTATAGTCTTTAATAGGGTGTCAAATATGTGAAGCTTTCCAAGGAGGAGTTTCCAAGAAAGGCCAAGAGAGAAAGTTAGAAAGAAAATAGAGTCTCCTACATTAATGAATCCAACTTCCATAAGCTCCCTTGATTCATTTTTATCATCTTCAATAGGGTGTCAAATATGTGAAGCTTTCCAAGGAGGAGTTTCCAAGAAAGACCAAGAGAGAAAGTTGGAAAGAAAATAGAGTCTCCTACCTTAATGACACAACCAATTTCTCCTTCACATGGGTGAATCAATTGTCAAGGTTGACACATGCAAATGTTGTCTCCCTCCAAGATTTTAACTCCACAAACCCTTCTTTTCCAACACTTGAATTGAAAATCAATGCCTTATGTGGCAAGTGGAGTCCTCCATATGATGCAGAGCAGGCAACGGATCATGGCAAACTAATTTTTAGTTAGTTGGTTGCTAACATACAATTTTCTCTGTATGTTTTTCCATCGACAAAACCTATTCCATCGGCCAGACTAAAACTCCTTAGGCCGATATGAGTATTTTGCTTTGGGTGAACCTCTAAGCCAACCATACCATTGAACCAGTACTATCGATTCAATTACTTAGTTTAAAGTGTTATTGGCAACTCACAGTTGTACTGTTGAACCGTAGGAACCCATTAGCTTCACTAAACCGTTGAACCGTTTCAACAAATGGTTCAACTATCACTAGCTCTTTAGCACTATCTCCATCACCGAACGGTTGAACCAAACGGTCGGTTGAACCATCGAACCCTTTGAACCATTGAACTAGTTCAAAGGTTCAATCAAACACTTAACCGATTCAAAAACTCCTTCAAAGCTTTACTTAACTTCTTACAAGCATTCATCGAGCCAAAATGAACTTGATTTACTTGTGAACCATTGAACCTTTCGCCAAAGGTTCAAACGAAGACTTTTCCACCTGACTTCAATCAACTACAGAACCTGATGTACTATTTGCTATCACCATTGAACTGAAAACCCATTGACTCTTTGGAAACAGTTCAAACACAAAAATTTTAATTATATGCGACACCGCTATGCACGACCAAAACCCGTGTGGCTTCACCAAACCGGTTCTCCACAAACATACAGATTTTCTAACTTTCACAACCTAGCACATGAGGATGCTAGGGTTCATCTCAGCATGCTACAAATCAATCCTATGATCACACAAAATGAACAGAAACAAAACAGAAAACCTAATCTAATATATACAGCCATTCCACCGATTACAAAATAATCAACCGGTGGAATGGATTAAAGAATCCATCTCGGTTGCAAACCAGAAAATCAACTACACAAGGAAATTGAACACAAAACAAGATCTTCTTTTATTTCTTCCAGAAATTGATACAGATACCTGATTTCACAACTTTAGAACTTCTCAGCCTCTTACAGAAATCTCAATCTATCTTCATTAATCTACATCCATCTATGTCTCCAATCGATCTGAGCTGAGCTATTTAACTACTTACCAACAGTAGTATAGACTTGATTTCCAATGGCTGGGAGAGATAACAAACTTCTAACAAACTAACAACCTTATCATGACAGCTCGATAAGTGTCCTAGGGATTACAAACAAAAACTAAATTACAAACACCAATGACAAGTCTGGTAAAACAGACCTTATTACATTAATATAGAAAACACATAAATTGCATAAGACCCTAGTCTTCGTGGGGTGCTCCTGCACCATACTCCCCGAGAGAAGAAATCTCAAGTCTACTTGAGATGAGAGTTTGAAGATCTGCACCCTATTTGATGATCTATTCTTCAGTCATCCAAACTGCCTTTGAATCTGGTTTCCCTTGCCAAGCCACCAAGTATTTCATATACTTTCGATTCCGTGTCTTCTTTGCCATTGTTGAGTCAAAAATCTTCTGTAATTTGGGGGGATCATGCTTAGGAATATCATCATCTGCTATGCTCTATAGTGGTTCCTATTCTACATCTGCAGTATGTTTGTATGGAGTTAAATCACATACATTGAAAATAGGTGACAATCCAAGATGAGAAGGAAGTTGGATTTCATAAGCATTCTATCCACATTTCTTCAAAATCTGACATGGTCCAATCTTCCTCGGCATTAGTTTGGTATGTTTTCCTTTTGGGAGTCTTTCCTTCTTCAAATTAACCCACACCAAACCTCCAACATCAAATTATACATCTCTCTTCTTTTTATCAGCATATGCCTTGTACTTCAAAGTAGTTTGCTGGAGTTGGGTCTTGACTTGATCATGCACCTCTTTGATTGTGGATGCAAAAGCTTCTCCATCTGCACAAATAGACTCTCCTGTAGGTAAATCTCTTAACTCCAAAATACCTCTTAAATGAATACCATACACCACTTGGAAAGGTGATTTCCCTGTACTCCTATTGATAGTGTCATTATAGGAAAATTCTGCCTGTGAGAGGATGTTATCCCACTTCTCTCCATGCTGCCGTGTCAAACACCTTAGCAAATTTCCCAATGAATGGTTAACCACTTCAGTCTGTCCATCAATTTGAGGATGATAAGCTGATGAGAAGGACAAATTTGTACCAAGCTTCTTCCAAAGAGTCCTCCAAAAATGGCCAATAAATTTCACATCTCTATCAGACACTATGCTCAATGGCAATCCATGAATCCTCACTATCTCCTTGAAAAATAGGTTTGCAACATATGAAGCATCACAAGTAGTTTTGCATGGCAAGAAATGTGCCATTTTACTGAATCTGTCTACTACCACAAAAACACTATCATATCCCTTCCTTGTTCTAGGTAAACCTAACACAAAATCCATACTTATGCTCTCCCATGGCCTGGAAGGAATGGGCAATGGCTGATATAAACCTGCATTAGTAGATATTCCTTTTGCCTTCTGACAGATCACACATGTCTCCACAAATTTTCTGACATATGACTATAGCTTTGGCCAAAAGTAATGCCTCTTCACAAGATCCAAAGTCTTATCCAGACCAAAATGTCCTGTCATGGCTCCACAATGCTTCTCCTTAATGATGTTCAGCCTCATAGAACACCATGGGATACACAATTGTCCTCCTTTGAATAGTAATCCATCTTGTATCAGAAATTCAAAATACTCAACATGATATTTATCTCCAAAAGAAGTACACATGTAGATCTCTCCAAAGTCTTCATCAACATCATACATAGTCTTTAAGGAATCAATTCCAACACTGTTTGACTGAATCTGATTTAGGGTGAGAGCCCTCCTGCTCAAAGCATCGGCTACCTTATTCTTGACCCCTTTCTTGTGCTTGAGTGTGAAGGTGAAAGCTTGCAAAGTTTCCACCCACTCCATGTGTCTATGGTTCAGCTTCTCTTGGCTGTTTATGAAACTAAGGGCCTGATTATCTGTAAACACTATGAATTCTTTTGGCATCAAGTAATGCCTCCACTTTTTGAGTGACTGGACTAGAGTATACATCTCCAAATCATAAGATGAGTATCTCTTCTTAGCATCATTTAGTTTCTCACTGAAAAATACAATAGGCCTCCCTTCTTGATTAAGCACTACTCCAATTGCAATGTGACTTGCATCACATTTGATCTAAAAAATCTTGTTGAAATCAACGAGTGCAAGGACTGGCTGTTGTGCCACTTTCTTCTTCAATGTTTCAAATGAATCATCTGCCTTCTTTGTCCAAGTAAATATGCACTTCTGTCCTCCTTTTATGGTGTCAAGCATGGGTGCACAGACATGACTAAACCCTCTTATAAACTTCCTGTAGAAGGTTGCTAACCCATGGAAACTTCTGACATCATTCATGGTTCTGGGAGTTGGCCAAGACAATATGGCACTTACCTTCTCTTGATCCATTTGTAGTTTGCCATGTGAAATGACAAAACCCAAGTAGATGATCTCCTCTTGTATAAACAAACACTTCTCCAAGGTTATCATTAGTTGTTCTTCATGTAACCTTTTGAGAACCAGGTCTACATGTTTGAGGTGTTCTTCCCTTGTATTACTGAAAATCAGAATGTCATCTAGATATACTATGACAAATTTACCTTTAAATTCTCTCAAGACCTCATTCATCAACCTCATAAAAGTACTAGGAGCATTAGATAAACCAAAAGGCATGACCTTCCACTCATACAACCCTTCATTGGTTTTAAATGTCATTTTCCATTCATCCCTTGGCCTAATCCTGATCTGATGATAGCCACTTTTCAAATCTATTTTTGTGAAATATTTGGCACCTCCTAAACAATCAAGCAAATCCTCTATCCTAGGTATGGGGAACCTATACCTGATTGTGATCTTGGTAATAGCCCTTGAATTAGTGCAAAGCCTCCAAGTGCCTTCTTTCTTTGGTGCTAGTACAGCTGGTACTGCACATGGGCTTAAACTTTTGCCAATTAGGCCTATCTCCAATAATTCCTCAATCTGCCTTGCTACCTCTGCATTCTATTCTAGGGTAAGCTTGCATACTACTTTGTTTGGTAGTGTAGATCCAGGGATTAGATCTATGCAATCACTGATGTCCCTCACAGGTGGTAGGGACCTTGGCATTCCATTAGAGATGATGCCTTTGTATTTGTCCAATAACTCTTGGACAGTAGGGTCTATGAACCTTTACCTCTTCTCTCCCTTGACTTCTTGATGCTGCTCCTTGTTCACCTTTAGGCATGGAATTAGATCATATGCAATTTCTCCTTCTTCTTCTATTTCTGTCATAAACTATTTGCCTTCTACCATCATTACCTTGACTTCTTTCCCTTTTAAATCTACTTCCTTCTCCATTATTGGTAGTAACTTTGTCTTCTCACCATCCTTGGTGATTGAATAGGTGTTTCTAACTCCATCATGTTGGGCTTCCAATCGTATTGCCATGGTCTTCCAAGTAGGAGATGGCAAGCATCCATCTGAGCTATGTCAAACAATAATCTGTCCTTGTATGGTCCAATTTGAAACTCTACCCAAGCCTGCTCTTCTACAACTGTTTGCTGACCTTAAGTGAGCCATGAGACCTTATACGGGCAGGGATGTGGTAGCCTTCTAAGCCTAAGCTTTTCTACCATTTCAACAGACAAAATTTTTTTAGTAGATCTAGAGTCAATCAGAACTCTGCATACCTTTCCTCCTTCCTTGCAAGTAGTTTTGAAAAGAGACTTTCTTTGTGGGGGTTCTCTGTCAGGCACCTTCATAGTGGTCATTGCTCTCTTGATCATCAAAGCTTCTCCTGTCTCAGGATACCCATATCTGACAGTATCATTCACACTCTGATAAGTGTTGGAGCTTGTCATGCTTTGACAATCAAATTCTTGGATCAGATTTGTCCTCCTTTCTCCCCCTGAACTTGTTACTTTTTCTGGACATCTACTAGCTATGTGGCCTTCCTGATTACAATTGTAACATCTGATAGGACCTCTGCCCTAAGATCTTCCTCTGAATGGTGGTCTTATGCCCCTAAAGTTTCATTTTTGATCATAACTTCCCCCTTGAGTTTGACTGCTGTCTCCTTTGCTTCTCTCTTGATTGGATTCACCTTGGTGTCCAAATCCATTTCCTCTACCTCCAATAGGACTTCTTCCCCCTCTTTGTTGTATTCCTCTTCCTCTTCCTCTATTGTTATGCTCTTGTCTTCTCTTTAGTTTCTCTTCCACCTTGAGTGCTAATTGGTAGCACTTCTGAACTGTATCTGGATTATGCAGATTTAGGTCTTCTTGGATGGCAAATCTCAACCCATTGAGATACTTAGCTACCTTCCCTTCCTGATTCTTCTTCACCTTGGTCTTGAGACATAGTTTCATGAACTCTTTAGTGTATGCACTAACATCTAATTCCTTCTGTTTAAGATTTTGTCTCATCTTATGCAATTGGATGTTGTAATCCAATGGAACATAGGCTTCCTTCACTAAAGCCATCATCTTCCTCCATGTAGAAACTCTATTCTTTCCTTCTTTCACCCTGTCATCTTGGATGAAATTCCACTAGGTTAGTGTAGCTCCTTTCATTTTGGATTGAGCTATCTTCACTCTTTGGTGGTCTGGTATTTCCTCTATTTCAAAGAAATTGTTCAAGGAGTATATCCACTCCATCACTGAATCAGGTTCCATTTTTCCTACAAACACTGGCAAGTCTATTTTCATATCCATGGTCCTTCGCTCCATGGATTTGAGGGCATTAAGTAAGGGTCTCTAGTCTATAGGAACGTCTATCTCTTCCTGCCTAGGGATCTCCTCTTCATCCTATCTTCTCATTCACTAGAATCTCTTCCCCTTTCGACTTTGTCCCTCAAATTTTCCAACTCATCTTTCAATGCCTGATTTTGAGCACTAATTGCTTTGCTCTCTGCAATCTACTTCTTTACCAGGACAACCAATTTAGCATTGGTCATCCTTGCTGGGTACTCTTCTGACCCTTCTTCTTCTGACATTTTGTTGTCTTCTCCTTCCCAAAAGATACAACCTTCACTCTGATACCACTATGATGTAGAGCGGGCAGCGGATCATGGAAAACTAATTTTCAGTCAGTTAGCTACTAACATACAATTTTCTCTGTATGTTTTTCCATTGACAAAACCCATTCCATTGGCCAGACTAAAACTCCTCACGCCGATATGAGTATTTTGCTTTGGGCGAACCTCTGAGCCAACCATACCATTGAACCAGTACTATCAATTCAATTACTTAGTTTAAAGTGTTATTGGGAACTCACAGTTGTACTGTTGAACTATAGGAACCCATCAGCTTCACTAAATTGTCGAACCACTAGCCCGTTGAACCACTGAACCGTTGAACCGTTTCAATGAATGGTTCAACTATCACTAGCTCTTTAGCACTGTCTCCATCGCCGAATGGTTGAACCAAATGGTTGGTTGAACCATCGAACCCTTTGAACCGTTGAACCTATTCAAAGGTTCAATCAAACACTTAATCAATTCAAAAACTCCTTCGAATCTTTACTTAACTTCTTACAAGCATTCATCGAGCCAAAATGAACTCAATTTACTTGCAAACTGTTGAACCTTTCACCAAAGGTTCAAACGAAGACTTTTCCGCCTGACTTCAATCAACTGCAGAACCCAATGTACTATTTTCTATCACCGTTGAACTGAAAAACCCATTGAATCTTTGGAAACGGTTCAAGAACAAAAATTTTAATTATATGCGACGCCACTATGCATGACTAAAACCCGTGTAGCTTCACCAAACCGGTTCTCCACAAACATACAGATTTTCTAACTTTCACAACCTAGCACATGAGGACGTTAGGGTTCATCTCAGCATGCTACAAATTGATCCTGCGATCACACAAAATGAACAGAAATAAAATAGAAAACCTAATCTAATATATACAGCCATTCCACTTATTACAAAATAATCAACCGGTGGAATGGATTAAAGAATCCATCTCGGTTGCAAACTAGAAAATCGACTACACAAGGAAATCGAACACAAAATAGGATCTTCTTTTATTTCTTCCAGAAATTGATACAGATACCTGATTTCACAACTTTAGAACTTCTTAGCCTCTTACAGAAATTTCAATCTATCTTCATCAATCTACATCCATCTATGTCTCCAATCGATCTGAGCTGAGCTATTTAACTACTTACCAACAGTAGTATAGACTTGATTTCCAGTGGCTGGGAGACAATTCCAAATGGCTGGGAGAGATAACAAACTTATAACAAACTAACAACCTTATCATGACAGCTTGATAAGTGTCCTAAGGATTACAAACAAAAACTGAATTACAAACACCAATGACAAGTCTGGTAAAACAGACCTTATTACATTAATATAGAAAATGCATGAATTACATAAGACCCTAGTCTTCGTGGGGTGCTCCTGCACCACCATATTTCTAGAGTGACATTTTGAGAGGAAAAATAATTTGAATTTAAATTTGATAGTCATTTTCTTCAACTAAGAAACCAAGAGTGAAAGCCAACAAAAAATGAAAATAACTATTTTTTTAGTTGATAGTTGCTGAAATCACCAAGATGCTCCTTCATTAGACACTTGAAGTAAGAAATAATGTGAAATGTGAGGTTTTTCTTACATGGTGGTTTGTAATTTTGAGGCCTCCTCCCTTGATCTCTTCTAGCTTCTTGTTAGGCCATGCCCTATCCTTATCTTCAATTTCCACTCTCCAAGTGCATCTACTACTCTTTTAGATATATATCTACCATAACCCATCCTCACCGAACTATAGTCTCTTCCACTTCACCTCACTATATAATTCCTTGTACCTAATTTTGTTTTCCTCTATTTGTTTCACATCACATCTACAATGCTTCTATATAAAATGCACTTGTATTTTAACCATAATCGATGCCAACTTTGGATCAATTATGCGAAAGATGATTTGATTATTAACTCCATTCAAGATTATATTTAGAAATTCCTCCTCCTCATGTGAAATATATTACTTCATGATCAACTAAAGTTGCATGATAGAAGCAAACAAGTCACTCATTAGTTTTTTCACTTTTTTGACCACTTGATCAAGATTCTCTCTTCCTCATTGGAAATTAACTCAATTCCTATATATGCAATTCCTACAATTTTTACACCATCTTATATTATTCCTCATATGAATTCCCATTCTCTAATATCAATATATGACAAGAGGCAATATGCACCAACTCCACCTCCATTTCCTATAAAAAATTGACTACTATTGAATTTTCCCAACTACATTATTTCTCCATATCCTCTATCATGAGCATCTCTTCTTCCACAAGCTACACACATCCTCCATGATTCTCCTCAAGTTTATTTAGAAAGGTTTGCATCACACTCATCTATTCTAGAGGTAATATGTGATCCTCTTCTTTTACTCAATCTTCAACCATCGAGTTATGCTTGGACACCTTAAACTTTCATCTAATCACTTTTGATTCAAATGTTCTAGCTTGTTATCCCTTCTCTTTTTAATTCCAACACTCTTCCATTGACAACATCCAACCTTGTTCTCAATAGTTTCATCTTCTTTAGATATTTTTTCCAATCAATCTATCTTTATCCTCTCCATAATTGTAATTAAAAAAGACAACTCTAGTTCTCTTTTTAGAAGACATCTTTACAAAACTACTCACATAGCCACAAACCAATGCGTAACCTATTCCATTAGACAAAACACACCCTTTGACTCATATAATTTAAACAACTTTGGTTTCATTTGATGTATTCAATGATAGGGAACATAATTAAGGGTAGTCTTCTCCTTATAACAAGACCACACAATGTTTTTGATTAAAGGGTAAAATAGGTTTTGAAAGGACCTAGAACCTTGGATATAATGTAAGAACCAATTTGATTGTCTAGAATAAAATAATATTATATTCCAATATAATTATGTAGAAAAGGGAGTAAAATAAAAATTTCCTCATAAATACAAATCATGAAATAATGATTTCAAATATCTCTCAATAAATATATTTAATAAAAATTAATATTACAAACGCTAGACAAAATAGCTTCAAAATACAAACATGACTAAGTCCTTTACAACATCTAGCCATATAGGCTCATAAATGTTGCACCATACAATATCTTCAATACTAAACCTACTGGAGAGAGAGCATCATCAAGGTGATTTTATGCCCAGCCATAGGGATATATGCTTCATTGGACTTACTTCTAAACTGGAGAAGCCCAACCCTTTGCGAGGGGTCTAGCAAACTGAAGCCAACATGCCTGAAGGAATTTGGTGTAACATGATATATCTAACATTTCAAGCATGTATGAAAATGCAAATGTACATATATCATGATATGGCAAAGAGTAAATAAATCAAACAAGTACAATTACTAAATTTGATTTCACAAGCTTTGGCCAAAGCATCTTTTAAAAGTCAATGACGATAGGTAGGCTAGAAAAAGTAACCTACCTTTCTCTATAACCCCATATTGAACACTCGTCCATGCTATTTCTCTAGATATACTTACAAAAATGACTAAAGTAGAGAATGCATCATACAATTGTAAACAAACCATACAACATCTAATGATGCAATTGACAATGATCATTCACAAATAGAATTAAATATTACTATATTAATCTTGAAGATAAGACTCAAATAGATAATGACATAGTCTTCAATCAGCAATAATAAACCATTGATCTATCATTGATAACCGCATTATGCGGTGGTCAAGTCACAAGGTTGTTGTGGCAGCCATTAAAGCTCAAAACCCCTGTTGGGCTGAAGATCTCATAGGCCTTGTGCCCTCACTAGGATGACGTGCTTATAGAATATGTGCCTTCACTAGGTTGTCATGCTCATAGGCTATAGACCTTCATTGGGCCAATGAGCTCACAAGTTTGAACAAAAGGTGATAATGCCTTGGGGATTGAGACCCCCAGTAGTGGTCTCAATGATAAATCCATGGGAAGAGATCCCCTGTAAGGGTGTCTTTGGGCTCAGAATAGGTTAAAAACATGAGTAACCCTCATCAAAAAATAAACCATTGATCGATCATCTAAGATGCCAATTCTCATAATTTGATATCATTCTTTTATAGATTTAGTTTACAATTTCTCTCCATTCTAGGAGGAGACTGAAGTCTAAGGTCTAACTACCTCATATCATTCACAGAGAGTCTCAAGATTTTTCAAAACATAGATAGGAGAAGATCTAGCTTAGACTTAGCATTTAAATATGATAGACAAATTTCCTCATTCAGTGCTTATACTATAGACGCAAGTATATTGTCAACTTTTCAAGAAATACTTATTCTCTGTTTACAAGATGAGTTTATTTCTAGTTCTAACCCACTAACCATTCTAAAGGTTTACATAGTTGCTCCTAAGGACATACAACAAACAAAGATTGTTAGAAATTAGGATCTTAGGATACAAATCATTATAATTAAATGTAAAATAAATAAAATGAGAATTATACTAGCATAGATCTAACACGTTACAGAAGATATACATGGGGAAAACCCTTTGAGGTAAAATACCCCATAAAGCTTCATTTTATTAAAACACTTACAAAATATAGTCTATTAAAAAATAGACTAAACTTAGGGATATACTCCTCTACATACTTCCACATGGCCAATAATACTTTATGTGCATAGTGATATAATTCACTATAAAACTCCAAATTTAGATACCTCTCAAATGATAGAGAACCTCCTTATATATAGGATAAGAGGTGGCACAACCATTCAAAGAAACCATTTGTAAATAATTAATAATCTAGTAGTATATTATTAATTATTAAATGGTATATGCTTTATAACATAAGGTTTTAATAACCTTATTTAGAACAATATATAAATATTATAAGGGTATGACTGCTAATAACATTATATTTGTTGGCAAGAGACACTATGTGGCCTCATGAATGTTGTCATTGATGGCAACAAAGTCCATCACACACATCCGCAGGACATGGTATGTCTATACCAGAAGTCAGATTGAAGACTATTTTGGTCTGGTGACCAAGAATAGAGCATGCAACTATTGCAAGGTGTGGCCCTTGGTCTCCTTGTTCAGTGCAGTACTGCAGTGGTTTGCGACAAGGGCTTAACCGCCTCCCGTGCTTGTTAAGTCAAGTGGTTGTATCAGGCATTAATAGGTCGATCTTTTGGTACAACGGCAGCTAACAATTAGTATCAGAGCCGAGGTCACGGGTTCAAACCCCGTGCTTGCGCTGGAGGGGGATTGTTACAAGGTGTGGCCCTTGGTCTCCTTATGCAGTGCAGCACTGTGGTGGTTTGTGACAAGGGCTTAACTGCCTCCCGTGCTTGTTAAGTCAAGTGGTTCTATTGGGCATTAATATGTCGATCTTTTGGTACAATGGCAGCTAACAGCAGTAAGGTCCGACAATCAGGTCCAGATCTCAGAGGAAGTATCTCAGCAAAGTACAAACTTGGGGAAGTCAAGAGGAGTACCGTGACTGATACATTCCAGAGATTGAGCCTCCGGTGATGAAAGAATGAAAAGATATGAGCACCTAAGTATTGGGTTTCTATTTGGTAGAGTAGACTGAGGAAGAACTGACTAGTAGAGCATCGGATCTTAATACGGATGAGAAGTTGATGATGAACAAGTTTCTTAAGGGATCATTCATGGTTGGGCGACATGATTGATGACTTCTATAAGTATCTCCTTGATACGCATCACTTGGTATGCAAGGATTCAGCTGACATATCAGAGTTTGGGAAAATGTTGAGTATTCCGGATGCTGACTAGAAAGATGATGAAATCCTTGGTATGGATATATATACCAAATGGATTTCAATGTAAAGGTGAGTATTGTGTGTTATTGAGTGTGAAGAAAAGTAGAGAGTAGTGTGGAAGCTGCAATATAGGTGTGACAGAACAACAGCACCAAAGAAGAGGAAGAATGAAGTGTAGCAGATCAGTGTATTAAGCCTAACCGAAACTGAACCTCAGCATATGTGGATGCTTCTCATTAGTTCAATCACCTGGTTACTTTCTTTATACCTTGTAGATAGTGAGTCTCTTGTAGGCAGTGAGCCTCTTGTGAGCAGTGTGCTCGGGCAGTGAGCCCTAATTGGATAGTGCCATTTTGTACTTCTATTCTTTTAACAAAGAATATAATCTTGGGTTAATCACCCTGTAGTTTTTTCCCTTAACAAGGTTTTCCATGTCAAAAATACTGTGTTATGTGTGTTGAGTTTATTTCTGCTTCCATGGTTATGTATACTTATATGTTTTGATATTGCACTAATTGTTAAAGAAGAAAATAATTAAGATAACTGATTCACCCCCCTCTCAGTTAGCAACAATTGGTATCAGAGCTACGTTCCTCCTAATAGAGCCTAACAACATGAGGAAGATCTGGGAATCTCAATGGATATGTATGGTATGAGGGAATAACTTCAGTCTACCCTAGATGATCTTGAGTAATCTCACTCTGAAGTCAATGACCTGAGGGATAGACTCAAACAAGCTGATGATTTCATAAATGAACTCAAGGAAAAACTAAGTATCTCAATGAAGAAGAGAAAGGAACTACTTCAATAATTAGCAAGTCAAAATGAAGCCAATGATACTAATGAAGATCTGAATGAGAAAACCAAGTTATGTGAGAATTTATCAAAAGAGGTCATTATGGTAAGACATGAAATGGAATCAGGAGTTATGAAATTCACCCAAGAAATTGAAGAGAAAAGAAAAAGTGAAGATAATCTAAAACAATCTCTCAAGGAGAAGTCAGAAGACTGTCACAAAATGGATAGAATAATCAGGCATCTAGAATCTAATCTTGAAGAAGCTAGAGACAATGAAGAACACCTTGAGAATTAGATAGACACTCTAAAAAGGGATCTTCAAACAACAAATGAATACAAAGAGAAATTCAAGATAAGCTCTACTCAACTTGAAGTTCTTCTTGAAAGCCAAAAGAGGGTAAATGACAAGCAAGGCTTGGAGTATGAGAAAGGGGAAAGCTCCGGATCTAGTCATAAGAACTTTAGATCAGGAAATCCAAGGAACAGACCTAGAAGACCTCTGGTAAGGCAACCAAATGCTCAAAGATATCCATCCTTCAATGGATACTGCAACAATTGCAATAACTTTGGTCATAAAGTAAATCAGTGTAGAAGAAGAATGAATCAGACATATTCATCCTTCTCCGAACAGTGTTTTAACTACAAAAGGTATGGTCACAAATCTCAAGAATGTAGAAATCTGCAAATGAACAATTCATTCAATGGTAGATGCTTTGCATGCAATAGAATGGGATATATGGCTAATCAATGTAGATCAAGAGGATATGAGTCAAATATGCAAAGAAATTTTGTTTGCTACAATTGCAATAGATCCGGTCATATTGCTAAATTTTGCAGAAGTAAGAATCAGGACAAAAAGGGTCTGGTACATCATAATCAAAACCAAGACAAAGGAAAAGGAAAAGTAAATGCTGATGAAATTCAAAGGGAGATGAACAAGATTTGGGTGAAGATAAGTACAAAAAATGTTGGGGATAGATCCACACCAGAATCTAGTGTTGATATTCCTTCTGGAAACTAAATAGATGAGCTCTGGCTCAGGGGGAGTCAAAAAGGAAAACAAATTCCCCCATCTAGTCAATTGGTGCCTGAAATTGGCACATGGAAAGTTGCAGATTAAAGGGTTCTCAGAGAAACATCTAAATAAGCCTTGGTAAAGATATGGAAGATTTGTAAGAAGTTTAGAAGAGGTTAATCTTCAAAGATTGATTTGGTTTAACAGTCATCCGGTAAGAACAAGATTTTCACAGTTAGATCTGGTATGATTCAAATTTGAGGTATCTTGATATGTGGATAAATGGAATGATTGGAGAAAGGTAGATAGATTGCTAATATTCATCGAGAATAACTCTAAGTACATGTCAGTGATCCAAAAAATCTCTCAGGACAAGGAGAACAAAGCAACCGGAATAACTTAAGTTGTGCATTTATTACAATGTGAAATTAGGGTTTGCATAGAAATATAAGGGTTCTCTTGTTCATCATTTGCACATTTGCATTTGAGAAGAAGAAAAGAAGGATCTCTAAAGCAAATTGCCTCAAAACTTCTTAAAGATCAACAACAGAAGTTGATTCAACCAGCAATCTTATCCGGCTCATATCGTGAACCCTAGAAGCGTAAAAATCTATTTTCACTCTTGAAAATCTCTCATTGAATCTTTTGAAAGATGGCTACTTTGAATGTTGTCAAAATCACTAATAGGCCATGCCCTAAATTCAAAAAACACCCCTACAAATCTTTGGAAGTTGATCCCTTAGGCGCATTCTCTAGCATTCTGCATGGGGTTCTACATGTAGAAGATATTAGGGTTTACATACACGCAAACATTGAAGAATTTGGGGAATCCAAGATGATGGATATCTACCACAAGGAACTGATAGATGAATCACTTGAACTTAAACCCTAATACAAGGCCATTCGGGATGAGCATTTCAGACAGTGCATCCATTTCCCCTGTTTTGCAGAAGATGAGTGGGTCTGGTATGTTTTGAGCAGAGTGCATGACAACTTCATGTGGTTGAATAGACCATTTAAGATCACAAAAGATGCTATTAGGGCAATAACTAGTTTGTACTCATCTGGAGGATTACCTATTCTCAAATCGGTCAAAAACCAAACTGTGAGTGAGGCTACCGGATCAAAATTTGACAAGAGAGCAATGACAATAGAATATATCACTGATCCGGATATCAAGTTTGCCTCCATGATAATTGGTTACAAGATATATCACTCCAGCAAGGAAAATTTAGTACCTAAAACTGCAATTTACATTGTGTATCAAATGCTAAGAGAAAATGCTAACTATGAGCTTTGTGAGCTTCTCTTGAACCAACTATTCAAGAATTTGTAGAAAATAAAGAAAGATAAAAAGAATTCATTCAAGTATGGTGGCTTGATACTTTGCCTATTCTTCTACTATATGAATGAGCTACCCAAAACTAGTGGCTGGATATAGCAAAATGACAGACTTGTTGCCATACAAATCAGGGATTATATCTATGGGCTTGGTGATGCCAAGGCACAAAATATAGCACTCTGGGGCTACTTCAAGAACTTTCAAAGTATGATGCAAGCTAGATAAAGAATCCCCCAATCATTGGTTGAGAAGTACAAGGATACAATGTGCTTTATGGTAGACACTGATCAATGTCTAATGGAGGCAGTGGAACCAAGAATAGTGTGGATCATGCTAATGGGGTATGAGGTTGATGAGAAAATCCCAGAGCTACACATCCAACACCTGCTGAGTCAGCCCAAGGATCCTAAGGCAGAAAGGTTTGGAACCTTCCAAGAGCTAAGTGTAAAAGTTCATGTTGAACTGAGACAGCCTAATATCAAGAGAAAAGTAAGAAGGGAAGTAGAAGAATTCACCAAGAGGCATGGAATATCAAAGGAGGCAGTTGATGCCAACAGAGAGAAGATGGAAAGAGTAGAGAAAGAAAGGCAAGAAATAGAAAAGGAAAGTGCTCTGGTGCAAGCCTCCTCTCGGACCAGATCCTCCAAAAGCTCTACACCAGCCACTTCTAAGAGTCAAAAAGCCTCAAAACCAAAAGCCAGGACATCCAGAAAGGGAGAGAAGAGAACTAAGACAAAGGCCACAAGGTCTTACACCAGCCAGAAGGATGATGAAGAGATAGAATCTAATGAGGAGATCAATAAAATGAAGAAGAAGAAGAAATCATCTGGTGAACCCTCTACCGGTTTTAGCAAGGAAGAAAAGGCAGAAGAGTTTGTTGAAAGGCCTACTCTATGCATTGATGATATCATCAAATCAGTTACTGTGGATGGAAACCTGTAACCAATGACTAAATTTTATGATGAATATAATGAAGCTGATCAAAAGATCTTGCAAGATGCCATAGTCAGGTATCTAAACATCTATAACAAAGCATTCATTAAAATTATATCTCTGATTCCCAAAAGTTTAGAAAAGGAACTTGAAATGAGAAAGAACAATGCCATGGCAAAAGACCTAGAAATCTGGGAGTAGATTGCTATCCAACTCTACCCTTCCATCACTCCTCAACAAAAGAACATGATCTTCAAGGATTGCAAGGATGTGTTCTAGAGCAAAGCCAGAATGAATAAGATTATGCTCGGAGAGACTGATTAGGTGGCTAAAGAAACATAAGATATCCTCTGGAATGCTTTTAAAAGATTCAATCTTCTTGTGTTAGAGGACTTAGGTGATGAACCCTCTGCCATGGATGATAAAGGAGAATCTACTGAGATAGTTACAGAAGAGATAAAAGAGACAAGTAAAGAGAAAGCTAAGGACTTAGATTCCTTTGTTCTGGAAGAGGAAGTTCATGAAGAAGTAGACACCTCTCTTCCAGATCCCCCTGTAGACTACAGAATTGAAGGAAAAGAAAGAAAAGAAGAGAGTATCAATCAAGGAGAAGAAGTGAAGGGAAGAGAAGAAGGTCAAACATAGAAGACCACAAGTGATAGTGCTAAGGCTATAGAAGGGAAGAAAACTCTGTCTCCAACAAGAGACACTACAAAAGTAGTCAAAGACTTCTTAACAAAAGAAATGATGGAATTAGATGAACCGGAGCTACTTCAAGGACCATTCAATTTTGATTCCCTCTCTTCGGTCCAGACAATGAAGGTAGCATCTTTTGCTCAAGCCAAAGAAAAAGAAAAGCTTCTGAAGTCTCACATGGAAGACTGTGAGCTAATAGAGATTGTATCTAGTGTGCTAGAGAAAATCATGCCATCCTTCAAAAAGGATCCTTCGGCCTCCACATCCAGTAATCTAAAGTCTCTTATTAATTCTTTTAATACACATTTTGACTCTTTAGAGAAAGTAGCAGAAGAGAAAGTCCGGAAAGAGTTTTTGGGTAAGAGACTCTCTGAAGTACAAGGGCTAATAACAAATGATAGGAGAACTATGGATATTGGGATAAAGAGCTTAGAAAATGCTCTTAAAAATGGCAGAGAAATATATAAATTTTGTTTATCCTGGTCTAAAGTGACAAAGGATATTGAGAAGAAAGTGAAAGAGTAAGAGGATAAACTGTCAAGTGTATCTCAAAATTTTGATCCTCTCACCACATTCATAATAAACTAGGAATGTTAGACCATTTCCATTCTAAATGAACTAAAGAAACTTGAAAAGGAAAGGAAGAATATAATAAGTAGGATGGGTGAACTTATAGGGATAATTATCCCTAAATTAGATGCCATGCATGAGGCCCTAATAGATGCTCAAAACACAACCCGGACCAGTGATCTGACAAATCTAAAGAGGGCAGAAGCTTTTGTATTCCTGTTGAGTTGTCACATCTCAATTTTGGACAGGATGAAGCAGAGTTGAGCAACAAAATTTGTCTAGTTGAAGACAATTTTTGCAGATATACTTCAGTATATGTAAGTATAACATGTATATATACTTATGCGAATAAGTATAGTTGGATTTTTGGGAATTTTGGTGTACGGATTCTACCCTTTGCCATTGATGTCAAAGGGGGAGTGAGGAGCAGTGAAAAATGTGGAATCTAGCTAAGGGGGAGCTCTGAAAAAGTGTACTTTAGAACAGAGCATCAACCAAGGGGGAGTGTAGTGTGACACTTAGTCATTTTTCACTAAGTGTTGCCATCAATGCCAAAGGGGGAGATTGTTGGCAAGAGACACTGTGTGGCCTCATGAATGTTGTCATTGATGGCAACAAAGTCCATCACACACATCTGCAGGACATGGTATGTCTATACCGGAAGTCAGATTGAAGAGTATCTTGGTCCGGTGACCAAGAACAAAGCATGCAGCAAGGTCTGACAATCAGGTCTGGATCTCTTAGAGGGAGTATCTTAGCAAAGTGCAGACTTTGGGATGTCAAGAGGAGTAGCGTGACTGATACATTCCAGAGATTGAGCCTTCGGTGATGAAAGAATGAAAATATATGAGCACCTAAGTGTTGGGCTCCTATTTGGCAGAGTAGACTGAGGAAGAACTGACCGATAGAGCATCAGATCTTAATCCGAATGAGAAGTTGATGATGAACAAGTTTATTAAGGGATCATTCATGGTTGACCTACATGATTTATGACTTATATAAGTATCTCCTTGATATGCATCACTTAGTATGCAAGGATTCAGCTGACAGATCAAAGTTTGGGAAAATGTTGAGTATTCCAGATGCCGACTAGAAAGATGATGAAATCCTTGGTACAGATATATATACCAAATGGATTTCAATGTAAAGGTGAGTATTGTGTTTTATTGAGTGTGAAGAAAAGAAGAGAGTAGTGTGGAAGTTGCAATACAGGTCCGGTATGTGACAGAACAACAACACCAAAGAAGAGGAAGAATGAAGTGTAGTAGATCAGTGTATTAAGCCTAACCGGAATTGAACCTCAGCATATGTGGATGCTTCTCATCAGTTCAATCACCTGGTTACTTTCTTTATACCTTGTAGATAGTTAGTCTCTTGTAGGTAGTGAGCCTCTTGTGAGCAGTGTGCTTGGGCAGTGAGCCCTAATTGGCAAGTGCCATTTTGTACTTCTATTCTTTTAACAGAGAATACAATCTTGGGTTAATCACCTCGTGGTTTTTTCCCTTAACAGGGTTTTCCACGTCAAAAATACTGTGTTATGTGTGTTGAGTTTATTTTTGCTTCCATGGTTATGTATACTTATATGTTTTGATATTGCACTAATTGTTAAAGAAGAAAATAATTAAGATAACTGATTCACCCCCCCTCTCAGTTATCAACAATATTCTATGTTCACTCCCGCTTAATGTTAATAAGGGGCATCACATGTCAATTTCTATAAAAGAAAAAATGAAGTACCCTAGTAACGTAGGTCTTCTTTGATAGTGATAACTAGGACACAAATATATGTGAAAATGAAGCGCATGTATTTTGGACTACATGAAACTCATCTTGTCACAATGTATAATCTCAATGTTTGAAAAAATGATGTTTAAGCAAGGTCTTATAATGTTTCTTTTGGACCCTAGAACTCCTCAAACCTGTAGGAATACACTCAACACTGAGAGGGGGGGTGAATCAGTGTTGTTAACAATTTTAACACTTTTTGCTCCTTTTCTTAATTTAAATTCACAATTGTAGAATTCTTCAGATTGAACAAAGAAAATATGCAGAGTATCAAAACAAAAACTTGACACAAGAAATTTCCCAAGTGGAAAACCCTCTTGGGGTATAAAAACCACTCAACTGCCTCACTGGTTTAACACAAATTTCTGATTACAATTGTCTCACTGACATTACAATTCTGCCTCACTAGCATATTGTACTTCTCTGCATGTCTCACTGACATTACAACATCAACATTCAATGAAAATATAACTCAGGGGATTTCCCTGTTTCAATAAAAACTAAAACCTTGTTTCTCCATTTTAAAACAAACAAAAGTATATTCTTAGCAATCAACCTTCAACTGTCTTCAACATCAACAATTATTCAATTTTGATCTTCAAAAATACTTCATACCTCTGCAAAACAATTTCAAACTAATTCACCATTTCATGAACTTTTTCACTGTGCAAAACTGAACAATTTACCCTCTCTGAGAAATTATTGTCTTACAGCACTTTCACTTTCTCTTGAACAAATATTAATCCATCTTGATCATTGAAGAACTCCATTCTTTTATTGCTCCAACATTCTTCCAAAAATTTCAATATAATTCCCTGAAAAATTATTTCTTCATACCTGCAAAATACACTTCAAAAAAAATTACCATTCTACAACTTCTCACCACACACTTGATCTTCTTCTCTTCTCTGCTTCATTTTTTATACACCCCTGAAAAAATATTCTCTTTATACAAATGATCTTCCATCATTCAATTTCTTCAAATCCGTTCAACTTCCAACATCATATATTTTTATCATATTCATATCACCTTCTCTCAAAAATGAAAACAAAAAACAACTTTATCTCCTCCTTAAAAAAAAATGCATTGTATTCTATTTGATTTCTATAACAAAAGTTTCTATTTTCTAAATCTTCTCATCGATCCACATTCCATAATAGAAAAAACAGATATCTATCATGAGACTTTCTATAACCAAAAACTTCTAACCTTCCATTTTCTATTATTGCTGTCACTTCAAAATAGAAACAAGTGTTAGTTTCTGCCTTTCATAAACACGAAGCCCGTCAACTTTAAACCCTTGAAACTGTGGCATCATTTAAATCTTCACCACCAGATGTGGTCTTCCCGCCAAGAGCAAATTAAACGTTGATCGTAGATCAACCTTTTCCCACGGAGGTCAATGAGTAGTGACCGGTGACCGGGCACTCTAGGTAATGGGGCCGGTAAGACTGACGAGTCTTCACCCCTTAAGTTGTCACTTAAGTGACAATCACCGCTCGAACCAGTCAACAAATGATTATAAGAAAAGTGCATTGACGTTTAAAAAAAAACTTTTAAGGTAATTTAATTTAGGTCTTGTGAAGCAATATGTGGCATTTGTCACTATGAACTACTTGTATGATAATTCCAAACAATGAAGTTTTACAACTTGAAGACTGAGGTAATTCCAAACTTTCAAACCACTGTGATTACACTGAAAACTGAAATGATATCAAACCACTGTGATTACAACAGTGTACCATAATTGCATGAAAACTAATCATAATACCAACCTTTGCCACTTTCACTGAAAGATCAAAACTGAGAAGATCATGTCACTGATGAAGACCATGTCACTGAAAACTAAGATGATACCAAACCACTGTCAACTGCATCTTGTGAAAACTGTGAAATGCAACATCCTGATATCCTGGCAACTACATCTTGTGAAAACTGTGAAATGCAACATCCTAATATCCTGTCAACTGCATCTTGTGAAAACTGTGAAATGCAACATCCTGATATCCTAATATTTTGACATCAATGAAAAGACAATATACTCAACTGTGAAATGTGCTACAAAACTCCCCCTTTGTCTTTGACATTGATGACAAAACTATAACTCATTTCTCCCCCTTTTTGACATAAAATTGTCAAAGGCAAAAAAAATACCACAACTAATAGATTCCTGTTCT
This sequence comes from Cunninghamia lanceolata, assembly GCA_027924645.1. Taxonomy (NCBI): domain Eukaryota; kingdom Viridiplantae; phylum Streptophyta; class Pinopsida; order Cupressales; family Cupressaceae; genus Cunninghamia; species Cunninghamia lanceolata. Next base: position 9,526,916 of record BSBN01001531.1, on the reverse strand, counting down.
TGTAAATGCAATCCCAAAAAATTTTTGTCAAAAACCAACACTTTACTTTACACTGATCAAATGCACAATACTGTAACACTGCCAAAGAAAAAATTGTGTACAAAAACTATATACAGACTATGTACAAATGAGATTCAGGACATTAAAATAATCTAGAAAACAACTCCCCCTGAATCTAATATCTCTGTAACTTACTGAAGAGAGACAAGAGATAGAACTCCCAGTCTCTGTCTTAGAGTTTCAAATGTCTCCTTTGGCAAAGGCTTTGTAAAGATATCAGCCAATTGATCACTAGTATGCACATATTCCAAAGCAACTTCATTTTCAATCACCTTTTCTCTTAGAAAATGATATCTGATAGCAATGTGCTTAGTTCTTGAATGCATTATAGGATTCTTTGACATATTAATAGAACTTGTGTTATCACAAAGAATAGACACAGGCTTTTTAACCTCAACCTTAATATCAAGAAGTGATTGTACCATCCAAAGTACCTGTGTACAACATGATGAAGCAGCAATGTACTTAGCTTCAGCTGTAGATAGAGAAACACAATCTTGTTTCTTACTATGCCATGCAACCAATCTGCCACCCAGAAAGAAAGCTACCCCACTTGTGCTTTTTCTGTCATCAGCACACCCTGCCCAATCTGCATCTGTATAGGCAAGAAGTGTAAAATCATTGTGTCTAGGATACCATATACCAAAATCAAGTGTACCCTTAATATATCTAAAGATTCTCTTAACAACATTCACATGTGATTGTTTAGGACAAGCTTGAAATCTAGCAACCAAACAAATAGCCTGCATAATATCAGGCCTAGAAGCAGTGAGATATAAAAGACTCCCAATCATAGATCTATACAGAGACTGTTCTACTTCAGGTGATTCATCATTTTTACTTAGCTTATGCCCTGTCTCCATAGGAGTACCCAAAGGTTTGCAATCATCCATTTGAAATCTCTTTAACATCTCTCTGGCATATTTATTTTGTGAGATAAATATTCCCTTTTCAAGCTGAGATACCTGAAGACCAAGAAAGAAGGACAATTCTCCCAACATAGACATTTCAAATTTTGACTTCATAATGTTAGGAAATGAATGACTCATATCATCATTGTTACTACCAAAAATGATATCATCAACATAAATTTCAACAACCAAAATATCCTCACCTTTGATTAAATAGTACAAATTACTGTCCACACCTCCTTTTGTGAACCCCTGTTCCTGTAGAAACTTATCCAGTCTATAATACCAAGCCCTTGGAGCTTGCTTTAAACCATATAGAGCCTTTTTCAACCTATAAACATGATCTGAATTATCTTTATTTACAAAACCTTCTGGTTGTTCCATGTAGACTTCTTCTTCAAGATCTCCATTTAGAAATGCTGATTTTACATCCATTTGGTAAACTTTGAAATTCTTATAAACTGAAAAAGCTAAAAACATTCTTATAGCTTCTAATCTAGCAACAGGAGCAAATGTTTCTTCAAAGTCAATACCTTTAATTTGTGAATACCCTTTGCAAACCAATCTGGCTTTGTTTCTAACAACTTTACCTTTATCATCAAGCTTATTCCTAAACACCCATTTTGATCCAATGACATTCTTACCTTCTGGTCTTGGAACAAGTTCCCATGTTTTGTTCTTTTCTATTTGGCTTAACTCCTCTTCCATGGCTTTAATCCAGGCTTCATCTTTGCTAGCCTCAACATAATTCTTTGGTTCCATTTCAGATATCAAACACACATGTGCTTGATTATGTGCAGCATCAAGCTTTCCTCTTCTTGTTAACACACCACTGTCCTTATCCCCAATGATCAACTCATGAGGATGATCTCTTTGAAAAGCCTTTGAAAGAGTCTTTGTCTTAACACCAACAGATTTTTCAGGATCTTCTTCCTCTTCCTGAATTTCTTCTTCCTTCTGTGAATGATGATCAACTTCATTGTCATGAATCAACTGCATACAGGGCTGCAAGTCCTCATCCACCTTAACATTAGTACGTTCAATTATTCTTTTGAGCCTATTGTTAAAACACTTATATGCCTTGCTATGTGTAGAATAACCAAGAAATATGCCTTCATCACATCTAGACTCAAAACCACATAAGCTATCATTATCTTTCTTAATGTAACACTTACTTCCAAAAATTTTAAAGTACCCAACATTTGCTGACTTACCATACCAAAGTTCATAAGGAGTATAATTTGACTTTACCCTTAATTGAACTCTGTTCAAAGTATATACAGCTGTATGAACAGCTTCTCTCCAATAGACATTGGGCAGATTTGCATCATGTAATAAGGTTCTTGCCATCAACACTTTTAGTTTCTGAGTTATGAAGATTGTAGATGTTACCACTAGTCCTTAGACCTGCTGCAATAACTTTACCTGATTTCTTTTTGATCTCACATCCATGTGCATCAAAAACCACATTAAAACCATTGTCACATATTTGACTGACACTTAACAGGTTGTGCTTCACTCCTTCCACAAAATACACATCATGTAGTGGTGTTTCATCATCAAGAAGAATTGTACCTTTGCCTCTGATCATAATGCAATCATTATTTCCAAACATAACAGAACCTTCATTAATGTCTTCAAATTTAACAAACTTATCTTTATCCCCTGTCATGTGGTTGGAGCTACCACTGTCAATCACCCACTGTTCCTTCCTTTTGGCATGAAAAGCAGCTTGTGCAATCATAACATCAAAGCTCTTATTAATTACCTTAGGTTTCCAAACAAACAATTTCTTTTCAGAACTCAAAGAAGACAAACCTGAAACAGTATTTCTTGTTGTTTGCTGCATTTGCAATGAAGGTCTACAGAATTTGGCAATATGCCCAAAATTTTTACAATTGTGACACTTCAAACTTCTTAAGAACATGAATGGATTCCTTGGAAATAGATGCATTTCTCTTCTGACTCCAAATCTGCATTCACTGGCTTTGTGTCCAAACCTATTGCAACAAAAACAATATCCAGTAAAGTGAGCATTATACCTGAAAGTATCACTTCTGTTGTAGTTTGTTGTCCTTATGATTGATTTGCCTTTTGTACTAGCCTTTTGAGAACATTGTCCCTCTTCAAATCCAAGACCTGATTTATCTTTGAATCCTTTTTGTCTATCAAGAAGATCATCAAGTTTATCACTACTTCTGCACATATCAAGTCTTCTTCTCAGACCAACAATTTCAGCTTCAAGTGTATGACATTCCTTGTCCTTGTTATTCAACTCTTTGTCTTTATCATCAATAATTTTCTTACTTTCTTCAAGAGAAAGAATTAGATCAGTAATCTGTTTCTCATAACAAGTTAACTTGTTATTCATGATATCATTTTCTTTTTGAAACTGACTTCTTTGTGCAATGATTTCCTTCTTAAGTTTCTTGACTTGACTTAATGCACACATCAATTCTCCTTCAAAATCAATAACAGCTTCACAACTGTTTGATTGTTCCTCACATTTTTCATTTTGAACTTCATTTAGAATAGCCATAAATAAAGTCTGTGCATTTTCATCAAGAAAATCATCTGAATCACTTTCAGACATATCAACATTTTTCATGAACAAACTTCTTTTCTTTCTGAAATTATTTTTCCTTCTAGAAACAAACTGTTTCTTTTTAAATTGCTTCTTGTTTTCATCTTCATCACTGTCTAGGTCTTTGTAAGGACACTGAGTTGCATAGTGTCCAATCTTTCCACATTCAAAACATTTGAATGGAAGCTTACCTTTGTACTTACCAACAGATCCCTTCTTCAACTTGCTTGCAAGAGATATTTCTTGATCATCATCCAAATCATCTGAATCAGAAATCTCCTTTTCTTTTCTGACTGATTTGAAAGCAGCTTCTTTGCTTGAAGGTATGTCATTGCTAATTCTCATCTCATAAGCTGTGAAAGTGCCATGAAGTTCATCAAAGGTAACTTTGCTTAAGTCTCTTTCTTCTACTGCAGACACTTCGGATTCATATTTAGGATTTAAAGTCCTTAAGACTTTTGTAACAACTGTCTTCTCTTCCAGTGTATCACCAAGTCCTCTGATAGCATTTACAATTTCTTGGACCCTTAGAAGATATTCTGCCACTTTCTCATCATCACTCATTCTGAGACTTTCAAATTTGGCTCTGTAGGATTGCAATTTTGCTTCTTTGATTTTATCATCTCCTTGATAAATATTAGACAGTTTGTCCCATATTTCCTTGGCTATTTTGCACTCCATGATTTTGACAAGTATGTCATTGGTAAGACCACAACATAATGCATTTTTAGCCTTAGCATTATTTTCATATGCTCTTTTCTCATCAGCTGTGCTAGGAGGATTTGTAGCAGTATATGCAGTAACAATGGCAGCATACACATCATACCCCAGAGATGACAAATATGACTCCATCCTGAATTTCCAAAAAGCATAGTTAGAACCATCAAACACAGGTGCTTTATAATTAGAGTAACCTTCTTGACTTGCCATGATAAGTATTCCAGAAATATGATCTACCCAAGCTGATTAAGCTTTGACAGGGTACCAAGCTCTGATACCAATTGTAGGAATACACTCAACACTGAGAGGGGGGGTGAATCAGTGTTGTTAACAATTTTAACACTTTTTGCTCCTTTTCTTAATTTAAATTCACAATTGTAGAATTCTTCAGATTGAACAAAGAAAATATGCAGAGTATCAAAACAAAAACTTGACACAAGAAATTTCCCGAGTGGAAAACCCTCCTGGGGTATAAAAACCACTCAACTGCCTCACTGGCTTAACACAAATTTCTGATTACAATTGTCTCACTGACATTACAATTCTGCCTCACTGGCATATTGTACTTCTCTGCATGTCTCACTGACATTACAACATCAACATTCAATGAAAATATAACTCAGGGGATTTCCCTGTTTCAATAAAAACCAAAACCTTGTTTCTCCATTTTAAAACAAACAAAAGTATATTCTTAGCAATCAACCTTCAACTGTCTTCAACATCAACAATTATTCAATTTTGATCTTCAAAAATACTTCATACCTCTGCAAAACAATTTCAAACTAATTCACCATTTCATGAACTTTTTCACTGTGCAAAACTGAACAATTTACCCTCTCTGAGAAATTATTGTCTTACAGCACTTTCACTTTCTCTTGAACAAATATTAATCCATCTTGATCATTGAAGAACTCCATTCTTTTATTGCTCCAACATTCTTTCAAAAATTTCAATATAATTCCTTGAAAAATTATTTCTTCATACCTGCAAAATACACTTAAAAAAAATTACCATTCTACAACTTCTCACCACACACTTGATCTTCTTCTCTTCTCTGCTTCATTTTTTATACACCCCTGAAAAAATATTCTCTTTATACAAATGATCTTCCATCATTCAATTTCTTCAAATCCGTTCAACTTCCAACATCATATATTTTTATCATATTCATATCACCTTCTCTCAAAAATGAAAACAAAAAACAACTTTATCTCCTCCTTAAAAAAAAATGCATTGTATTCTATTTGATTTCTATAACAAAAGTTTCTATTTTCTAAATCTTCTCATCGATCCACATTCCATAATAGAAAAAACAGATATCTATCATGAGACTTTCTATAACCAAAAACTTCTAACCTTCCATTTTCTATTATTGTTGTCACTTCAAAATAGAAACAAGTGTTAGTTTCTGCCTTTCATAAACACGGATCCCGTCAACTTTAAACCCTTGAAACTGCGGCATCATTTAAATCTTCACCACCCGATGTGGTCTTCCCGCCAAGAGCAAATTAAACGTTGAACGTAGATCAACCTTTTCCCGCGGAGGTCAATGAGTAGTGACCGGTGATCGGGCACTCTAGGCAACGGGGCCAGTAAGACTGACGAGTCTTCACCCCTTAAGTTGTCACTTAAGTGACAATCACCGCTCGAACCAGTCAACAAACGATTATAAGAAAAGTGCATTGACGTTTAAAAAAAAACTTTTAAGGTAATTTAATTTAGGTCTTGTGAAGCAATATGTGGCATTTGTCACTATGAACTACTTGTATGATAATTCCAAACAATGAAGTTTTACAACTTGAAGACTGAGGTAATTCCAAACTTTCAAACCACTGTGATTACACTGAAAACTGAAATGATATCAAACCACTGTGATTACAACAGTGTACCATAATTGCATGAAAACTAATCATAATACCAACCTTTGCCACTTTAACTAAAAGATCAAAACTGAGAAGATCATGTCACTGATGAAGACCATGTGACTGAAAACTAAGATGATACCAAACCACTGTCAACTGCATCTTGTGAAAACTGTGAAATGCAACATCCTGATATCCTGTCAACTGCATCTTGTGAAAACTGTGAAATGCAATATCCTGATATCCTATCAACTGCATCTTGTGAAAACTGTGAAATGCAACATCCTGATATCCTGATATTTTGACATCAATGAAAAGACAATATACTCAACTGTGAAATGTGCTACAAAACCAACCCCCTAGGTTTATTACATAGTACCCGTAGGTCTTGTATAATACAATGCCTTTACAAGTGGAGGTTTTATAGATAAGAATTTTCAATATTCCCATAGGGCTTACATATAATGCAAGGAGTTAACCATATATAATGACTAGAGGTCTTACCTTTTACCTTTTAGGTCTTACATAGAGTTTTCATTGTTAGGCACACTCTCTCCCCCTCAATGGAAACTCCTTACATCCCGAGACATTAAAATGCCTAAGGTCTTATTTTATGTAGGTTAGGTCTTACATCTATAGGTGCTATTGTCATGCACACTCCCCCTTGATGGCCAAACATTGATTTAAATTTGGAGAATTTGGTATTGCACATAAGTTTAATGCTACATTGCTTTTTTTGTGTGTGATTACCTTGGAGACTAGCCCAGATCTTCTTGACATAGTATATCTGCCATCTAATAATCAATCTTACAGAATTGAAGAATAATATTAAATGATAGAAATATTTTCCTTTGAAGAAAGTGCCCATGAACTTCAAATTTACTTTATTTCTAGAAATAGGAGTCTTTCAAAGTAAGAGTATTTAGCTTTATCATATAATACAGTGGGACTTGTAATGGCACCTAGATGAAAACACTTCCAGTAATCCCCTAAGCACATTGATTCTTTTGTAGCAACTTTTGTAGTCAAATTTTGATTAAATAGATATAGAAGATAGTTGTTTAAACATTACTTCATCCATGTTATAGAAACTACACCATATTTTGAATACATAGATTGAGGTATATGTCCTATCAATAAGGTTACCAACATAGTTAGTAATATAATAATCAATAAATTTTAGTTTTGTTGTAGAAATAATAAAGGTCCATAATTAAATTAATAAGTCAACATATAATATGTTATGACAATACTTAAAAATGATCTAATGGTCTTATTAAAGAGATCATGTAATATTTTCATAAGTATATGTATAATTTACCATGTTTCTACAAGGAAAAGAAATATTCATCCTACTAAACATATAGTAATGATCCATAAAAAAATCTTAAAGCAATGAGTGAGCTATCCTTTCCAGGCTTGCTCCCCAAACAGTTTCTTAGGACGATAGCCACCCATTATAAGTAGGTGCTTTATGTCTAAGAATTTAAGTCTATATGATAACCATATTATTACAAATATTTTAAATATCTCTTATTCAAGGATTTAACAAATCGTGAACTCATAGAATGATATAGAATATCAACATAAGTAAGATAACAATAAGAATAAAAGACATATCATCTCCACATCATGAGGGATGAAATTTATTAGTAAGAAGATATGCATATGTTATCTTTTTAGTAACACTAAAAAGTGATTATCCTTCACCAAAAAATGTATTCAAATTTGTTAGTTCACATCTCTTGAAATTTCTTATGGCCATTACACAAGATGAACAACATTAGTATAAGAGACAAACTTCAATAATACTATTATATTTTCCAACTCATCCGCATTGATTTACTAATTTGGTTATAACCTTAACATCCATTAAAAAGAGTATATTTTATTTGAAGTACATCCTCTAATATAATTTTTATAATTTACATGGAACAAGATTCATGGTAATAATGACTAAGGGTCAAAAAGTCTCCTTATAAGGAGTTTGAAAGACATGTAATTTTTCCTTTCTGCATTCAAATAAAACATGTGTTGAGTGAGATAGGGAAAGAGTACTTAATTAAAATTTAGCTTAATAGTCAAATAGTTAATAGCAATCTTACACTTTACGGACATTAAAATGTGGTAAATATCTATCCTATTTTTATTAGCTAAAATTGACCTTTGTAGTTTTTTTCAACATTTTCCAAGTGTTAGAAATTACCTCCCAAAGGAGGAGGACCATGTATATTGGGGTAATAATTGTCCAAAAAAGTACGTAAGGTAAGTCTCCAACATATTTATAGGGATAATAATATTTCCCTCAAAAAAGATTAAAAAATACTTTACTTTAAATATATAGCCTCTACCCCTTGTTAGGATAGAGATAGTTACTCCAATCTTGTGAGAAGGGTGTCTGCCCCAATTCTAAAAAAAATATATTTTTTATTTTAATTCTAAAATACATATTAAAGTGTGTGCTCTATGAAAAAAAAAATGACTTTCAAAACATTTTTGAAATGCATGTTTATTGTTACCTAGCATGTTTGGCTAATTCAATAAGTGTTTGTCAAAAAAATTTAGTAACTCTATCATATTATTATGATATGTCGAACCCCTCAACATGGGGTACACAAGAAGATGAAAGGGAAAACATTTTGCAGGATATAATTGTGCATATGAGCTAGCTATCCTATAAACATATAGTTTTATTAGTTGATAGGCTTTTATATGTGAGCATTATAGTGCTCAGAATTGTCTCACACCATAAAAATTCATGCCGGAAAATTTTCTAAACTCGTCGGTTGTTCCTATCAGTGTATTCCTTGAACCTCCTATGTGCAAGTGCTAGTTTATTTGTCTACACTACACTTGTTTGGAAATGACATGACAAACTAGAAGACTAGCACTTGCACCCATAAGAGGTTCAAGGAATACGCCGATAGGAACAATCAAAGAATTTAGAAAATTTCCCAACGTGAATTTTTTTTACGGCGTGAGACAATTCCAAGAACTTTAATGCTCACATATAAAAGCATGTCGGCTAATGAACATACTACTTTTCAAACTAAAATTTAGATATGCTTTTTAATAGTTCTCATGCAAACACAATGATGAGGTATAAATAATCTCATTTCTTTAATGGATCAAATAGCCTTTTTGCACTATCCAATTCCCTAGCCTTGCCAATTTATTTATTTTTATAAGCGATATTTATCTATTTTTAATAAAATATTGTTCAAATCTTGGTTTTGTAAATTGTTTGAACCTAGCTTTTAAATGTTGATTTAATGGCATGAAAAGTTGGGTAACTGTGAAGGTTAATGCATTGCCTAAGAAGTGGACATTATGTAACTATGGATGAGTGCGTCGGAAGTTGGGGGTACCAGAAATTTTAGGCTTGCATTTAATGAAGACTTTGTTTTATTCTACTATTTCTGTGGTTACCCGAAAGACATTATTACTCCACTCAGAGTCCTTTTTATGTTTAAAAGATAGTAGTAGTTAAGATCTTGTATTTCAGTTATAAGACTTCTTCAATTGGCCTATTCCTACCATCAGAACTTTAGGAGTTTTTGAAGTAGTTCAGTTTTTGTTGTTTCTTGAAATATGGATATAAATAGACACTATGGATGAATGAAAATCAATCCTTTAGTTTTTCAAAATCATCAAAGCTGTGTACTTGCAATTTTTGTGAATGGAAATGATATTATGAGTTTTAGTTTATTTTTAAAAATATGAAGATTTGAATGGAGTTCTCATGTGTTGTTGAAGCGATTGAATGTGACCTGAGTTAAGACAAGCTTCTCCCATGAGATGGCCTCTTGCGGGACTATAGGATAGATAAGTATTTTCATTTCTGTGGATGTTTTTATTTAGTTGAAGATAGTTTATGTTTAGCTTCTATCATTAACCTGCATGGTGTGTTGTGTAAAAGTTAAATTGTTGTGTACTATTGTTTAAAACTTTTTGTGTTCATTAGAAGTTTTCTGATGCATCTGATTTAGGTAGAATTATTATTTTCTGATGGTTAGAATTTGGAGTGCTTACAGCTTAGTAAATTGCATTTGTGAATTGTTAGCATAGGATTTATCTACTTTCTAGTGTAGAATTTATCTTCTTTCTAAGTGTAGAATTTATATGCTTTCTAGTCTAGAGTTTTCATGCTTCTTAGTATAGAATTTGAATGCTTTCTATAGAAGGATAAAATTACTGGTTCATTTCATGTACTGTTTCAACTTTTTAATAGATCTAGAAAATAATTTCTCAATGAAATATCCAAACTCCCTATTGCAGACAGCCCCAGACACTACCCTTGTCGATAAACTGATAATTTTCATCTAAAGTGTTAGGACCTTACAACAACCTATCACACAACACAATCTCTAAAGATATATAATCTTTATTCCCAAAATGTAAATATTCTCGAACATACTTGACCTTTCAATTAGTTAAATTAAGGAAGAGGTTGCTTTGATAAGGGTCATGACTTTCCATTGCAAAGTCTTTTATTTTTTTATATAAAGGACTTTGAATTATTAAAAATAAAATGTGACTAGAATGTGAGTGAATAAAGTCAGTTTGTTTCTTGATAATTAGTTCTTTATGTAATATGTAAAGCAATGTAATAAAGAATTATGTATTTTATGTGATATTATTTATTTAATGGAGATTATTGTGTTATTTAATGGATGTGAGTGGTACTTTGATGACATTATTAAGAATGTTTTGATGGCTAATGAATTCAAATTGATGTTTATAAATGTTAGGTCATGTGGTGACAATTGTGTATTTTTCAATACAACTCTTGCTAACACAAGGCAATAGGGATATTATCAATATCTGTGAAAGTATCAAGGATTGACTGGAAGGATGTGAGTATCAGCTTGATGAGTCCTGAGAGATTAAACAAACGCACACTCCTGTAATGTCAAGAACACAAGCAATATGTAAAGAAAAAGAGATGAATGAATTAGCTCAATAATCAAGTACATATAGACATCTAGTCTCTAAGAATAGATGTGCTTGAATAGGAAAAACAAGCCTAAGAATAGTAGTGGCCCAAAGATAGGAATGTAACTACTTAACTTAGGATAAGCTAGTCTAGACACCTAACTAAACATAGATGTACTAATAAAAGCATGAGAAGACCTAATCTTAGCATGTGCCCAATTAAGGAATGCACAGCTAAATATAGTCATACCTAAGTGAGCTTAATTTACACTAACACCCCCTCTTAAGAAAAGCTTAGGTGGGCTAAATGAAGATGGGTCCTATAAGAACCAAAATCATGCACAACCTCCACAAGCACTTTGATGATGGCTCACAATCCTTATCATGTACATGTAAGCATGGAATAATGCCCTCTTAGTAGTGATTCTCTTGGTAGCATGTGGTTTATTCTTCCTTTTGTTGTTTCCCCTTTGTCATGCTAACCCTTTCCTCGCTTTCGATACTTTTCAATACTTGTCGATTTGCGTTTCCTATGCTTGTGACTATCCCTAAGCCTTATATTCATCCAATTATTGTGTTTTAACTTTTATCTAGCATTTTTCATCCATTCCCACCCCTAGGAGCCCTCTACAGGACCTCCCAAGCCATCTCCAACTTTTGGTTTTTAGTTCTGGTCAACTAGTACAAATCTCCCCCTATTATTTCCAAATCTCCCTTGGGAGATCTATCTTTTACAAGTGGAGATTTGCTTTTTGACCCTAGTTTGACTAGTTTATGGAGGTAGTTCACCTCCTTTTCCCCTTCTAGTTCATCTCCCACCGTGTACTTTCACCCAAGACCCCTCCTTTGAGGGTCGCCCATGGGTCACCCTTAGGTGACCTTGACTGATGAAATGGGTGACTAGGTGGCGACCCTGTCATCTTTCCTAGCCACAAATCAAATCAAGTCTTTGACCAAAATAGCTTCTTTTTGACTTGTTTTTGCTTCTGTTTGCATGTGATTTTGTCCTAAACTTGGAGTTAGTTATTTCATGCATTCAACCATGCATATTTAGCCCCTTTTTATCCTTAGTTGTCAACCCATACATTATTGTAATGCCATTTCTTATTGAGTGATAAGCTATAATGACTTGTTCACTCCCTAATTAGCCTAGATCACTCCTGCGTCTTCTAAGTTAACTCTTAAATCAAAGGGAGTTAACTATTCATCCTCTCCACCTCTTTTAGCCTCTTCAAACTTATAAATACCCCCTCTCCCAAGCACAAATGGAGGCAATTTAATTTGTGCACACAGTTCTTGTAGACTTTTGCTCTCCAATTAGCATCCATATGCTCACATAAGATGTTTGAGCCTTTTGCTTTTATTGTTGTCTTATCAAGCTTTGCTAAAAGCTCATATAGTGTCAATACGATGCCCACATCACAACTCACAATGCTCAAAATCTCACATTGAGCTCTCATTCAAGCTTCTAAAGCTTCTTTTTGCATCCCTTTTCTTATTGTTGCCAAGAGGGTCATCCCGCTACTACAAGAGGATAAGAGGTTGCCATACAAGGATTTATGAGAGTAGTGGAGGCTTATGTGTCTCTTTATTCTAGGTTTCTTCATGGTTTTTATTTCATAGTAATCAGAAAATCACAATTTGCTCTTGGAAATAGTAAATGCATGTTGCCTTTTCCCTGATAGGCTAAGTAGATCTTGCATTGTTAAAATAGTTTACTTTCAAAAGTTCATAGATTAGATTCATTTCAAAGCAATTTCCCTTTCCTAGAGTAATTATTCCACATATTCAGAAAAACAAAAAAAAAACATAGATCAATTGCATTAGGTAACTTCATATTAGATTGCATCCATATTTTAATTACTAGAATATAAAAAAACACTTTCATTTCCATAAATAGAAAAATACACAAAAATATTGTTTTTCACTCATATAGGCTTGCATGAATCTAAAAACTAAAAAGAACAAAAACATTAGCATCATAGAACATTCACAAACCCTTGATTCTAATACAAGGTCAGCACAAAATCAACACAAAGTCAAACCTTTGATCAAACAAACCCTAAGTCAAAACCCTGGGTCAAATCGAGGTCAGCTTTAATTATCTCTCTCTTGGTTTGGGCTCACGAATGTGCCCTGAGCTTAGAGGCAAGTGGGTGAGGGAAATCCTTGACGAGATAGAGGAGATCCACTTTAGACCACAACAAGACCAACAAATAATTCAATAACAACAACAAAGGTTAAGGACATTCCAAACACAGGTATCATCCAACAATTCGAACAACAACACCAAATCGAAATAAGTATCAACAGAAACAATAGTCAACCTACACAACGTTGGAACCTTAGGAATCCAAATAGAAGAATGATGACTAGTGAGCCTTCAAGTCATATAGTTATTTTACCAAAAATGGTCATAGAACATCAGATTAGAATCAATGTACAAGAAAGACCCCAAGACCGGTCGACCACTCTCTGCAAAGTCCATCTCTCAAGTGAGGCAAACCACCCCCGTGTCTTGCCTCCTCTTGACTGGATAATTCCACAAGAGTGAGAGTGATGTGGAGGTTCACCCTATGGCAAGGAGAGGGGTCCGTGTGTGCACCAAAGCTGACTCGACCACCCCAGGCCACCAAGTCATGTTTTTGAGTGTACATATTTTGGTGAACCTGACATGAAATTACAAATCCTTCTAGGATGAGTGATTTTGTATTTCAACTTGAAGAGATCAATAATTTTCACTTTCATTTTCACGACCATCTTCAACGCTTCCACTTTTGTCACCTTTGCCTTCACTCATTCCATTGATTCTATGGTGTTTATGACACCCCTGAATGTGATGGAACCAGACCTAAACTTAGGGAATATTCCCTTAATGACTATGAGGATTCAAACTATGAACAAGACAGAAGAGAACCTAGATGTTCTCTGTCATTCAACAATACTACATGGTCCAAGCATAATCTTGCCATGCCAAACACACCTCATAAGTGAAAAGAATACAAATGAGGTTAGAAGTCTATCATGTGGATCAACCCTCCACAAGACACTCAAGTAATCATCTTGATGATAAAGTAAGAAGGCTTGACAAGAAGTTACAAGAAGCAAAAGATGCTCAAGAGGCCCTAAAAGTTGTTTTATGAGAGGATCAATGAGAAAATGCTATACGAGAAGAAATGCAAAATCATGATAGCTTTCACAATGAAATACCTAGAAACAAAGAAGTACTTAGAGGTCCTACACCTGTAGACCTCATTACAACACTAGTATAAAGAATCAAAACTTTGGAGGTAGAACAACATGTCCTAGAAAGAAGACAGAAATCACATGAACATATCAGAATTGAACAGGACCAAGGGGCATCTCAGAATCCCCCTACCTCAACTACTACTCATGAAATGGGAGTAATGACACATTCCCAAATGGGAATCCTCCTATCCAGAACAATCAAGCGAGTCAAACAATAGCATTGGGTTATCAAATCCCACCCATGGGGATATGAGAATTCTTGACCATGAAACAAGAACCAAATGTATTGGTAGCCCATTTCATCACTCAATGGAGGCAAGTTCTCTATTTTTTGACAAGTGCTCTAAATATGGATCATTGCAAGTTGTGAAATCTCTTCTTGCATGCCTTGAACATGGATATGAGAGAAGAAGTCCAAAAGTTGCCTTACAAGTCATATGAAGAAGCCTTGGAAAGTGCCTTACAGATTGATCAAGAAACCATTGATAGTTGCCAAAGAACCTATGACATGAATGGAAAACTTAGTCTCAAAAGGGGCTAAGAATACTACCTCAAACATCTCAATAGATAAGGACATCAATGTCATAAGGAGTGCACCTAGTAATGATAACTGGCATCAAAAAGGAAATCAAGGACCAAGTCGTTTCTCCTATGATCCCAATACATATTGTTGGTTCCTTGGAATAAAAGGCCATGATACGAAGACCTATTATGGATACAACAAAGCTATATCGAAGCTAACCCTAGAGCAAAAATAAAAGTTCCTCATTCTCCTACAATCCCAAAGAAAGGAGAAGGAACCTTAGGACAAAAAAGGAAATACTGATAAAAAAAGTTCTAATCATGTGGAACTAAACCAAGAAGTGTTTTTGATCCAAGAAGAGGAACAAACTAACCAAACAGAAAGTGTTTTCTCGTAAGTAGTGAACCTGTTGAAAGCCTCCCCTTCACACCAAAAAACATTCTTACAAGTATTAGAAGTGGGATACTTAACACAAGAAGAACCAACCCCTCTCACATTCGATGTTTCAAGACTCGTAAAAGATGAAGGAAATAAGAATAAGGATTCACCATTATACATACAAATTTAGGTCAAAGAGGTCGTCATAAAGAGAGTGGTAGTGTATGAAGGATTGACAGTCAACCTCTTACGAATTTCCTTCCTACGAAGGATGGGATACAGTAAAACGGGCATAAAAGAACAAGTTGTCGTCATAAGGATATACGATAGTCGAGACATCCAAATAATTGGGAAAATCAGTTTTCCACTCACCTTAATGTCTAAAATAGTTCCCACATACTTCTATGCCATCAAAAAAGAAACCAATTACAATATGATCCTTGGTAGACGTTGGGTTCATGTGATGAAGGCTGTAGCCTCCACATTGTTTCAAGAAATCCACTTTCATCACCTAGGAAAAATGCACATTGTGAAGGCAGATCTTGACCCTTTCAATGTTTATAGGAAGGAATAGGAAGAAAAGGATAGAAATTCAAACACGTAGGAGAAAACAAAGGAAGAAACTCAAAATCCTTAGCCAAATGAAAATACTCTCAACATATCATATCAAAACATGGGTCACCTCAGAGAATTCCCCTTTGATCCCCACACCACTAAGTCTCATGCTCCATTTATCTTAGCATCCATCCCTTGCATGGATGAGTATGACATTAAAAACCTCTCAATCTGGACAATAGAAATAATTAAATAAGGGGAGGAAAAAGAGGAAAAGAAAAAATTAACTTACGAGTTCGGAGAAACATCCCAATCACAAAACATTCAAGATTTATGGACTCTCCACTTTGATGGAGCATGTTCTAAAATGGAGGTAGGAGTGAGGATAATCCTCACCTCCCCAGAAGGGAAATTTCTCCCCTTCATGTTTAGATTGGATTTCTTCTACACAAATATCATTGTTGAATACAAAGCCCTATCCCTAGGAGTTATACTAGCCATGAGGATGGAATCAAGAAGATCTCTACTTTTGGAGACTCCAAGCTTGTGATCAACCAAGTCGTAGAAAATTATGAAACAAAATCAGAATGATTATGGCCATACAAAGAAACTATTAGAAAGTTGGTCCAATTCTTTGACTTCTTTTCCATAAGGGCCATACCCAGGGAAGAGAACCAAGTCGTAGACTCAATGGCCACCTCGGCTACCTTATTTTCACCTCATGCTCAACTCTAGAATTTGGAGTTCATTGTGTCAATTTGCAGAGAACCACTCTTGGAAAGTGAAGAGTTACTGGAAACATTTTAGACTACACCGCAAATCAAACAGAGAAGCCAACTCGAGATTATGCTTAGAATGATGAAGCCATCCTAGAATATTTACATGCTTATGATGGGATTCCAAGAGTGTACCACAAGAAAGGATACATGCTTCTTCCTCATCCAGATGATTATTTTGGAAGTGACAAAGAAATCCTCCAGATTGATGGAAATTTAGATTTACCACCCGTGCCTCAAAAATTTGAAGAGGGACATCTGTCGCTAACTAGAGACACCATTGATGTCAATGTAGGAACCCCTAAGAAGCCAAAAATGCTGAAATTGGGAGGAAAATTAGATGATGAAGAATTGGAAGAATACACTAATTTTCTTATTGAATACTCTAATGTCTTCACTTGAACATATTTAGATATGCCTGGGCTGGACCCAAAAATTGTGGTGCACAATTTAGTAACCAATCTTGATGCAAAACCTATAAAGCAAAAATTGAGGCCCATAAAACCTCAGGTAGCTGAAATAGTAAAAGAAGAATTGAAGAAATTGTTGAATGTGGGCTTTATCAAACTAGTAGATTATTTGAGTTAGGTGTCAAACATTGTTCTAGTTTTAAAGAAGAATGGAAAATTTTAGATATGCCTTGATTTTAGGAACATAAATAAAGCTTGTCCAAAATATGATTTCCCCTTACCATCCATTGATCAAATTGTCGATTCGACCACAGGGTATGAAGTACTCTCCCTCATGGATGGGTTCTCAGGATACAAAGAAATCAAGATCTCAGAAGCAGATCAAAACAAAATGGCATTCACAACCCCTTGGGGAACCTTCTATTACGTGGTTATGCCATATGGGTTGAAAAATGTGGGGGCTACTTATTTAAGGGAAATGGCACATATCTTCCATGACTATATTCAAAAAATAGTTGAAACATATGTTGATGATCTTTTGGCTAAATCTGAGAAAAGATCAACACATGTAGAGGACCTCCACAAGATTTTTAGTAGGTTGCGAGAATACAAAGTAAGACTAAATCCTGAGAAATGTGTTTTCGAGGTCACGACAGGTAAGTTGTTGGGTTTCATTATTTCATGAAGAAGACACAATGTAGATCTAGCAAAAGTTAAAGTAGTCTTAAACACAATCCCACCAACTAATGAGATGGTAGTAAGGACTTTCTTGGGACAATTGGGTGCAATTAGGCGTTTCATGCCAGATATGACTTTCAAAATTCACCCAATCAATCAACTATTAAAGAAACAAGTGGATATAACTTGGATAGTGGATTGCCAAAATGCATTTGAACAAGTAAAGAAATTCTTGTTGACTCCACCCACCTTAATGCCACCAAGACATGATAAACTTTTCATCTTGTATTTCAAATCTACCAATATTTCTATAGCTTGCATGTTGGCTCAAGAGGATGATGATGGAAGGGAAAGAGAAATATACTTCATAAGTCAAACCTTGTTAGAATATGAGAAGAACTATACTCAAGCTGAAAAGGAGTGTTTGGCCATAGTTTTTGTGACCTGGAGACTACAACATTACATGCTAAATTAAGAAACTAGAGTCATTATATTGTTAGGAATTGCATGCAGAATATATCAATTAAATGCAGATAAAGATTAAATAGAGGAATGAAAAATATACAGAAATAATAACAGCGAGAGACAATTTTAACGTGGTTCACCCAAACTCAGGCTACATCCACCAATAGAGAGTCCAATATTATTATCCAACAAATCAAACTGATTACAACAAGCTATCCTTGCAACTCAATACCGTTGCAAAATGCTATGATACAATATCAATGGAAACCCTAACACTTAGCCATTTTTATCAAGACTAATGTCGGTTACAAAATAGGGTTTTTTTATGTCGGCCAATAGAAAAATAACTCCTGACAGCTTTATAAAATAATAAAACTCGTTTGAGGTTTCAAGGACATAGCCCCTTGACCCCACCCTGTATCGTGATAGGGAGCACACCAGGGGCACTGCCCCTTGACCCCGTCTTGGGGGCGTTGCCCCTAAACCCTTGTTAAATGATTTGGGGGGAAACTGTGCTAGTAAAAGTGGGGAAAATTTAACCTCTGAGTCTGATTAGGCTCCATATAACAACATATATGATCTGAACAATTGAGAACATTCTTAAACCAACCAATGTTGTCAAGAAGGGATGGCTGATTTGTGACATTATTAAGTGGGTTTGAACTAACTTACGCCAATTAAAAATCAATCAAATGATAGGTAATAGTAGATTGACTAGCAGACAACCCAACTCCCCAAGAGGAGCCCATAAATGAAGACTTCCCTGATGAATATATTTACGTGATTGATCTTGAGAAGTATGCTGCTTTATATTGATATAGAGATATCGTAAACTATCTAGCAAACAAAACCTATCTAGAGAACATGACTCCATTAGGGAAAAGGTGTTTATGCATCCTAACCCCAAGGTATGTTTTGATCAATGACATGTTATATCAGAGAGCATTGGATGGCATGTTGATTCAATGTGTTGACAATGAAGAGGCGCATAAAATCTTGGAAGAGTGCCACAATGGAATTTGTGGAGGATATTTTGGTGGTCACACTACATCAAGAAAAATACATTGGCTAGGATATTTCTAACCATGTTTAGAAGGAGATGCAATAAAATTCATAAAAAGGTTCCCAAAATGTCAAGCTTACACACATGTTCATCACATGCAAACAAGATATTTATAACCCATAGTTACCCCTTGGCCCTTTTCTACTTGGGGCTTGGATCTAGTGGTAAAGATCTCCCCACCATCAATGGATGGACATCTATTTATCATTATAGTGACAGAGTATTTTACCAAATGAGTAGAGGTCATGCATCTAACTACTGTTTCAGGTACAGTAATTGCGAAGTTCATACTAAATCAAATCATATGTAGATTTAGGATTCCCCAAGTGATAGTGACAGACAATGCACCATCATTAAAAAATCCACAAGTAAGATAATTGTGTGAAAGATTTCATATCAATCACAATTCTGCATCAGTTTACTATCCTCAAGGGAATGGATAAGTAGAGGTGACAAATAAAACATTGAAATTGATATTGGTAAAGATTGTGAAAGAATCTAAAAGAGACTAGAATCTACAATTATATCCTTCCCTTTGGGCTTATAGAACAAGCATACAAACTCTAATTGGGACCACCCCTTACACCCTCAATTTTTGGTTAGAAGTAGTTCTACCATTGGAAGTAGAGTTATCTAGTCCAAGAGTATCATTACAATTCTTGTTATACAATGAAGAATACTGAGCTGTAAGATTGGCCGAGTTAGAAATGATGGACGAAACATGACTAAGAGTCGTGCAACGATATGACTCCTACCTTGCAAGGGTAAAGAAGTAGTATAAAAAGAAAGTTATCCTAAGACCATTTCAAGTGGGAGACTTGGTACTCAAGATTGACAATCTAATCTATAAAAAAGATGGCGAAGGATGCAAGTTCATACCTAATTGGATAGGTCCCTATATGGTTAAGGAAGATGTCAGTAACGGTGCCTATCTCTTGTGCATGATGGAAGGTGAGGAATTTGGTGAAACAGTCAATGCCTTTCAACTCAAGAAATACTGTCTAAAAATTATAAAAATCATAAAACATAAAAACACAAAAAAATCAAATATTCTAAAAAAAATTACAAAATCAAAAATATTGAAAAGAATTTTGTTTATTGCATTTCAGTATCATTTTGTCCATCTTGTATTTCAGCGAATGAATCACTCTTATATTATTTTCATTGCAGTAAGGATTCTCAGGTTGCCTAGGCATAGGTGATCCTTTTAGGTCTTGAGATTCTCCCTATTTTCACAATCTCCATTCTCCCCCTTCATTCCCAGTGATTCTAATAAAAGCCTATCTCTTAGCTCTACACTGATCCCGGTCTTAATGGTTCATGATGTTAAGTCTGAGAGAAGTCAACACTCAAACCTACAGTGTTCAAAGGAAGCTTGCAAGCAGGCCTTCCCAATTCTTCCCTAGTAGAAGGGAACTCCAACTGAATTATGAAACTTTTGGTGGCGCTCAGTCCCTTATCTTTCATGGCCAAAAAAGTCAAGAGGATTAAAACTCTAAAGGAAGAAATCTAAAATACAAGTGAATAAAAAAATGAGAGGTCAAAATAAGAGTGATGACAAAGGTGAGAATTGAGAGATCAAATTATTGTATATCTAAAGACCAAAAGCATTCATTTTCATAAAAGTCAAAAATCCTAAAAAATGATAAAATTAAGTGAGTCATTGTAAAAATACAAAAAAAGAGAGTTACACAAAAAAGTGATAGAGAGAAGACTGTTGAATGTCCATACCCTTGGGTGGAGATCAGTCTAAGCTCAGCTTCAAGGGTGACATTCAATCAGAGAAAATAAAAGAGAAAGGTACAAAGTACACACATGCACTAGCTGAGAAAAACCAAGAGTCTAATAGTCTTGAGGATCATTCTCTATCTAGGGACCCTTGTTCTTTCCCATTTGTCCTTTACCCTAGATCTATCTTGCTTTCCATCTATGATCTAAGTCTAGAGAACATCAATAAAATTTGTTACTTGTCTAAGTTGAAAGCTTGTCAAATTGTCTTATCTAGATAAGGATTAGTGTTTAGCCTTTAGAAAAACCTAAAATTTAGAAGCACTTCATCTCATTCCTACTCCCCACTTGAGTTCTAAATCCCTATCTCACAAACTTGAATAGGTCTCCTACATTAGGATAACCCACAAACCCTTGGATTGAAAATCATATTAAAGAGCAGTCGTATTGTTTGTTCCATAATGCATTCATACCAAAATTAGGAAAAGAGTTCCAAAGCAATATAAGTCAATGTCATAACTCAAGGCATTCAATAGAGATAGAAGTTTTATTTTAGCATCTCTTGTCTTATGTTGCATATGTATTGTCATTGATGTCAATAGTGGCATGAAGTACTGATCAATGATGATCAGTGATGTCAACAGAGATGCCAAAGGATAGAGATACCAAAGGGATAAACCAAGGTGATGTGCAGAGGAGAAGACATAAGTGTTGATCAAAAGAGTTGTGAAGTGAAGGAGATGGATCAGTATCATTTGTACACGGTCATACCTTATCTTCTGAAGTTCATATGTAAGTGCATGAGTTCATGTTATTAGTATCTTTGATTGTCATTAAATGTATGCTAGATGAATCTTGTTGTATTTGAATGATATGAATGAAGAGAAGGATAAAATATGCACCTAAAGGGGAGAAGTAGTTTCCCTTTGTCCTTGATGTCAAAGGGGAAGAATGAGTAGGTGTGTATTGCCATCAATGCCAAAGGCAGAGATTGTTGCACATATTTTACCTAAGGTTGTCACTATTGTGGTTGTCATTGATGTCAACACTTAGTTTGGACACTCAGTTTGGGCTATCATTGATGCTTATGTTGATGGAGTGCTAATAGTGATGTTACTAATGTTCATGGTTGGATGTCATGCCTTGTTTAAGGTCAATTAAGGTTGTATTGATTATGTTTGTTGTCAGCAGAGATGATATCATGATGACATATTAAGATGGGAATTAGAAGCATCAAGATAAGGATTAGAAGCAATGCTAATGTTGGGGAGATGGTACTGATGGTATGTAGAATATTGTATGCTCTCTTCTGTTGTTCTTAATGAAGTATGTGTTTCTACAAGAAGACTCTGGTCTCTGGATGTTGGTGAAGGTTGCTGTTGCAAGAAGTTACCTGGAAGACTTGTTGGGAGAATGCTCTGTATTTCTCCACATTTGAAGATATGGTCATATGGTTCATAAGTTAAGTTCAGTATGTTGAAAAGGTACTACATTCAAAGTTTCATATCATTTGTTCCTTCACAGAGAAAGTTGTAAGTGACAGAGTGCAGGACTATACTGTCTAGTGGCTAGTTTCAGTGTCTGTTGGCTTACATCAACTTGTTTCTAAATAAAATGGTGAATTGATTGATGTAAAATGATATTGATGAGCTTGTGATGTTTCCTATTACTTTGCAAGCTATTTTTTGGTCTTTCCAGAATAGGCTGTGGTCTAGAATGAAGGTGTTGTTGGGCTATGCCTTTGCCTGGTCGACTGAGGTATGTTGGAAGTGTGCGCCATAAAGTTGTTGTTGTATGTGTTGAAATGCACCAGACAACTGAGAGGGGGGGTGAATCAGTTGTCTTCAAAACTTTAACCTCTTAAGAATATTAACACTTCAAATACTTGTTCACAGTTACTTAGATTTGATCATGAAAGCATGAAATAAGAAACTCAACATAACAATATCATCAACACATGAGACACTAGGATTTTTACATGGAAAACCCTAAAAGGGAAAAACCATGGTGATTGTTAGCCCACTGAAATATATATAAGTTATAACAATACTAAAGAATAGAGGCTAGGCTCACTACAAATGTTTAGGCTCACTACCAAGATCAGCTCACTGCCAAGATCAGTTCACTACCAATATCGGCTCACTACCAAGGGGTGGCTCATTGCCAAGGGTTGGCTCATTGCAAAGATTGGTGAACTAATTTGATAGCATCTACTCCATGCCAAGGTTCAGTTCCTTTGAAGCACAATATATCTCCTCTACTCTGCTCTTTCACACCTCCACACTACTTTGTCATTTTCACACAACTACTGTTGATAATTGAGAGGGGGGGTGAATTAGTTATCCTAATTATTTCTACTTTCTAAACTTTCTTAATAATCAATGCAGCATTAATTCAAATAAGCAAACATAACCATGAAATGGAAATACACATGACACAATATTTTTGACGTGGAAACCCTATTAAGGGAAAAAACCACGGGGTGATTAACCCAAGATTGTATTCTCTGTTAGAAGAATGGAAATACAAAATGGCACTTGCCAATTAGGGCTCACTGCCCAAGCACACTGCTCACAAGAGGCACACTGCCTACAAGAGACACACTGTCTACAATTTATAAAGAGTGTAATACAATACTTGAACTGATAAGGAGCATCAACATATGCTGGAGTTCAGTTCCGGTTAGGCTCAGTACACTGATCTACTACACTTCATCTTTCCTCTTCTTTTGTGCTGCTCTCCTTTCACATACTAGACCTTCCTTTCTTCTTTTATTCAGCTCTACTACTTTTCTTTGCACATCACCAAAAACCATGACACATCTCACAACTAAATCCATCTTGTATATATATGTGCACAAGTGATTTCATCACCTTTCTAGTCGGCATCCGAAATAGTCAATCTTTTCACAAACTCTGATCTGTCGGCTAAATCCTTGCTTACCAAGTAATACGGATCAAGGATATACTTGTAGAAGTCATCAATCATGTCAGCCAATCATAACTTATGCCTTAATAATCTTTACCATCATCGGTAACACATCTGGAATAATGTCTGATGTTCTGCCAGTCAGTTCTTCCTCTATTCACACTACTAATCAGGAACCCGATACTCAAGTATTCATATCTTTTTCCTCATCTATCACCTGAGGCTAAATCCTTGGAATCAATCACTCAAGGTAGTCCTCTTGACTTCCCCAAATCTGTAGTTCACCAAGATAATTCCTCTGAGAGATCCGGACCTGACTGTCGGACCTTGCCACATGCTCTGTTCTTGTTTACCGGACCACAACATTCTTCACTCTGACTTCCGGTAAAGACACACCATGTCCTGCGGATGTGTGGGATGAACTTTGTTTCCATCAATAACAACAATCATGAATCCATATAGTGTCTCTTGCCAACAATCTCCCCCTTTGGCATTGATGGCAATACTTAGTGAAAAATGACTAAGTGTTTACGCTATGCTCCCCCTTGGCTGATGCTCTATTTTTCGTAGCTCCCCCTTAGTTGGATACAACATTTTTCACTGCTCTTCACTCCCCCTTTGACATCAATGGCAAAGGGTGGGAACCGCGCATCAAAATTTTCAAAAATTTAACTATACTTAGCCGCATATAACATACATAAACTGAAGAATGTCTACAAAAGTTGTCTTCAATTGGACAAATTCTGCTACCCAACTTTTCTTCATTCTATCCAAAATTGATATATGATCACTCAACAAGAATGCAAAAACTTTAGCCTTCTTCAGATCTGTCAGATCATTTGTCTTGGCGGTGGTTTGAGCATCACTTAGGGCCTCATGCATGGCCTCCAACTTAGGAATGATTATTCTTCTAAGCTCATTTAACCTGCCGATTCTATTTTTCTTTTCTTTCTCTAGCTTCTTAATTTCATCCAAGACTGCAATGGTCTAACATTCTTGATTTACTATGGATGAGGTAAATGGATCAAAATTTTGAGAAAGTTTTGTTGGTTAGATCTCCTGTTCTTTCATTTTCTTCTCAATCTCCATTATTGCTTTGGACCATGATAGACAAAATTTATATATTTCCCTGCCATCTTTAAGAGCATTTTCTAAGCTCTTTATCCCTATATCCATATTTCTTCTATCATTGGATATTAGACTTAGTACTTCAGAGAATCTTTTATCCAAGAACTCTTTCCGGACCTTTTCCTCAGCTGATTTCTCTAAGGACTCAAAATGAGTGCTGACTAAACTAACAAGAGCTTTAAGATTACCTGATGAGGAGGCTGAGTGATCCTTTAGAAAAGATGGCATGATCTTTTCTAAAATGTTGGATGCAGCTTCTATTAGCTCACAATCTTCCATGTGAGACTTTAGGAGTTTTTCTTTTGCCTTTGCATTGGCAAATGAAGCTATCTTCATTGTTTGAATCGGGGAGAGAGAGTCAAAGTTAAATGGACCTTGAAGTAACTCCGGTTCATCAATCTCCAACATTTCTTTTGTCAAGAAGTCCTTGACAGTTGCTGCAGTGTCTCTTGCCGAAGATAGAGACTTCTTCCCTTCTGCATTGTCACTTATGTTCTTCTCAGCTTGACTTTCTTCTCTTCCTTTCGCTTCTTCTTCTTTCTCCTCTATTCTTTCTTCTCCTTTAGATCCAATGACTGTAGGGGAAACCAGAGGAGAGATATTTGTTTGTTCATGAGCCACCTCTTCCGGAGTAGAGGATTCTAAGCCCTTGTTTTTACCTTCACCGGAGTCCATTACTTCTTCTGTCATTACATCAGTAGATTCCTCTCCAACAGTTGTGGCCGAGGGATCAGCACCCAAGTCCTCTATGACAAGAAGATTGAATCTTTTGAGGACATTTCAGAGGATCTCTTCTATTTCCTTGGCTACCTTGTCAGTCTCACCAAGCATGAGCTGATTCATTCTGGCTTTGCTCCGGAATTCATCCTTACAATCTTTGAAGATCATACTAATCTGCTTTGGGGTGATTGAAGGATATAGCTGAATAGCTATCTGCTCTCAGATCTCCATATCCTTCTCTTTGGCATTATTCTTCCTCAATCCAAGTTCCTTCTCAAGGCTTTTAGGAATTAAAGATATAATCTCAATGAAAGCCTTGTTGTAAATGTTCAGATACTTAACTGTGGCATCCTGCAGACTCTTCTTATCAGCTTCATAGTATTTATCATAAAATTCTATTAATGGCTTCAGATTTCCATCCACAGTGATTGCCTTAACTATATCATCTAAGGACAGAGTGGCTCTTTCAACAAACTCTTCTGCTTTTACCTCCTTGGTTTCACTGGATATCTTCTTCTTTTTCCTTATTTTCTTCACTTCCTTGTCTAATTCAGTTTCTTCATCATCCTTTTGACTAACATAAGACCTTGTGGCCTTTGTTTTAGTTCTTTTCTCTCCTCTACCAGGTGATTTTGCTTCTGGTTTTGATGTCCTTGAGCTTTTACCAGTGACAGGTGCTGATCTCTTTGATGATCTTGTCCGGGTGGAAGATTCTACCGGAGCACTTTCCTTGCTTCCCTTTTCTACCTCTTTCTTCTCTTCCTCAACCCTTTCCATCTTTTCCCTATTGGCATCAAGTGCCTCCTTCGAAATGCCTAAGCCTTTGACAATTTCTTGAACTTCTTTTCTCACTTTCCTTTTTATTTCCGGTTGTCTGAGTTCCACATGAACTTTTACACTTAGCTCTTCAAAGGTTCCAAACCTTTCTTCCTTTGGATCCTTTGGCTAACTTAGGATGTGTTGAACATGCAGCTCCACAATTTGTTCATCAACTTCATACCGCATAGGCATGATCCATATAGTTCTTGGTTCTACTACCTCCATTAGGCACTGATCAGTCTCTACCATAAAGCATACTATATCTTTGTATTTCTCAACAAGAGACTGGGGAATTCTCTCTCTTACTTGCATCATGTTCTAAAAATTCTTGAAATATCCCCAGAGAGCTATATTCTGTGCCTTGGCATTACCAATCCCATGTATATAATCTCTGACCTGAATGGCTACTGGCCTATCATTCTGCCATACCCAGCCACTGGATCTGGGAAGCTCATTCATGTAATAAAAGAAAAGACAGAGTATCAAACCACCATATTTGAAGGAGTTCTTCTTATCCTTCTTTATCTTCTATAGATTATCCAATAGTTTGTTCAGAAGGAGCTCACAAAGATCATAGTCTACATTCTTCCTCAACATTTCATAAGCAGTGTATATAGCAGTTCTGGAAACAGAATTCTCCCTGCTGGAGTGATATATCTTATATCCAATTATCATTGATGCAAATTTGATATCCGGATCTGTGATATCCTCAATAGTCATAGCTCTTTTATCAAACTTTGATCTGGTAGCCTCACTGACAATTTGGTTCTTGACAGATTTGAGCGTAGGCATTTCACCGATTGAGTGTAATCTGGTTTTAGCCCTAATGGCATCCTTAGTGATCTTAAACAGCCTGTTCAACCACATGAAGTTGTCATGTATTCTGCTCAGGATATACCGGACCCATTCATCTTCCAGAAAATAGGGGAAATGAATGCACTGTGCAAAATGCTTATCCCGGATGGCTTTACTGAGGTTTGATCTCAAAAGAATCATCTATTAACTACTTGTGATAGATATCCATTAATTTGGACTCTCTGAATTCTTTAATGTTTGCATGAATGTAAACCCTAATATCTTTTGTATGCAGGACACCATGCAGAACACTGGAAAAAGCTCCTAGGGGATCTACTTCCAAGGATTTGTATGGATGTTTCTTGAATTTGGGGTGAGGCATATCAGAGATCTTCACAATATTTGGAGTATCCATCATTCAAGGATTTATAGAGAGATGTTTCCTATTGCTTCGCAAGCTATTTTTTTGTCTTTCCAGAATAGGTTGTGGTTTAAAATGAAGGTGTTGTTGGGCTATGCCTTTGCCTGGTCGACTGAGGTATGTTGGAAGTGTGCGCCATAAAGTTGTTGTTGTGTGTGTTGAAATGCACCAGACAACTGAGAGGGGGGTGAATCAGTTGTCTTCAAAACTTTGACCTCTTAAGAATATTAACACTTCAAACACTTGTTCACAGTTACTTAGATTTGATCATGAAAGCATGAAATAAGAAACTCAACATAACAATATCATCAACACATGAGACACTAGGATTTTTACATGGAAAACCCTAAAAGGGAAAAACCATGGTGGTTGTTAGCACACTGAAATATATATAAGTTATAACAATACTAAAGAATAGAGGCTAGGCTCACTACAAATGTTTAGGCTCACTGCCAAGATCAGCTCACTGCCAAGATCAGTTCACTACCAATATCGGCTCACTACCAAGGGGTGGCTCATTGCCAAGGGTTGGCTCACTACTAAGATTGGTGAACTGATTTGATAGCATCTACTCCATGCCAAGGTTCAGTTTCTTTGAAGCACAATATATCTCCTCTACTCTACTCTTTCACACCTCCACACTACTTTATCATTTTCACACAACTACTGTTGATAACTGAGGGGGGTGAATCAGCTATCCTATTTATTTTTGCTTTTTGAACTTTCTTAATAATCAATGCAGCATTAATTCAAATAAGCAAACATAACCATGAAATGGAAATACACATGACACAATATTTTTGATGTGGAAACCTTGTTAAGGGAAAAAACCATGGGGTGATTAACCCAAGATTGTATTCTCTGTTAGAAGAATGGAAATACAAAATGACACTTGCCAATTAGGGCTCACCACCCGAGCACACTGCTCACAAGAGGCACACTGCCTATAAGAGACACACTGTCTACAATTTATAAAGAGTGTAATACAATACTTGAACTGATAAGGAGCATCAACATATGCTGGAGTTCAGTTCCGGTTAGGCTCAGTACACTGTTCTTCTACACTTCATCTTTCCTCTTCTTTTGTGCTGCTCTCCTTTCACATACTGGACCTTCCTTTTTGCTTTTATTCGACTCTACTGCTTTTCTTCGCACATCACCAAAAACCACAACACATCTCACAACTAAATCCATATTGTATATATATGCGCACAAGTGATTTCATCACCTTTCTTGTCAGCATCCGGAATAGTCAATCTTTTCACAAACTTTGATCTGTCGGCTGGATCCTTGCTTACCAAGTAATGCGGATCAAGGATATACTTGTAGAAGTCATCAATCATATCGGCCAATCATAACTTATGCCTTAAGAATCTTTACCATCAATAGTAACACATCCAGAATAATGTCTGATGTTCTGCCAGTCAGTTCTTCCTCTGTTCACACTGCCAATCAGGAACCCGATACTCAAGTATTCATATCTTTTTCTTCATCTATCACCGGAGGCTAAATCCTTGGAATCAATCACTCAAGGTAGTCCTCTTTACTTTCCCAAATCTATACTTCACCAAGATACTTCCTCTAAGAGATCTGGACCTGACTGTCGGACCTCGCCACATGCTCTGTTCTTGTTTACTGGACCACAACATTCTTCACTCTGACTTCCGATAAAGACACACCATGTCCTGCGGATGTGTGGGATGAACTTTGTTGCCATCAATGACAATAATCATGAATCCATATAGTGTCTCTTGCCAACAACTACTTTCTTTTCATAACTACATTACATGTTTTTATACAACTCATCAGCCTTGGAATGTACATCAAGGTTGGAATTACATTTATCAACCCTTGGAGCAATCTCCAAGGTCGGCAATATAAACATACATAGAAAATAGGTCTGGACCTAAACAAGATTAGAAAAGGAAAAGATGTATGTAGATCACTTAACACTTTAGCTGGGACTCTAACACAATCTTCCTCGCCACAATACACTTTCACAATCTTCCTCACCACAATGCACTTTCACAATATTTGATGCATCTTCGCTAGTAGTGAAAACAACAAAGTTGGCCGGGATTGGTGTCAACACTAAGTCTTCTAAGAACAGTCTTCATTCATGATCCTAATTTCTCTTCACAAACCAATCCAAAGGTAGGAACATGATCAAGAGACATCCACAAGCTCATTGTAATCATCAAGAACAACCTCATGATCTCTAACCACTCTGTCAAGAAGATTCTTCATACCGGAGCACAAGAACAACACTGTTAGCTACTGTCATAAAGAAAGAATAGCTTGTGGACCACCAAATCATGAGCCATTAGAGTTGAAGGAACTTAACATCATTTTAGACTTAACTCATGAACCATAGATTATAATACTTCAATGCGGAGGAATGCAGAGCAAAATACTTTCTCCCTGTCACTAGTGAGTACTCAGAAAAAGTAGTTTTTAGTTTGATGAACATAACTCACTCAAATCTTCATACCGAAGGCTCAAACTTGAAACATAGCATCTTCAAACATGCATATAAATAACTTCCAATCTACATGCAAAGATATTCATTCTATAGAAAATGTGGAGCAATCTATTGGATTGTTCTTCTGTAGACAAATATATTCTGCTAGACATTGTTTCCATCGGAGAAGCAAATTATCTCAATATCCTTGATATCAAGATTTTCCAATACTTACAAAGCATCTAACTCATTACAAGAAAGCATCAAAACAAGAGCACAGTTGACACCAATGACAACACTAATATGTTGACATCAATGACAACACTAGTTAGGCACATACTTGCAACAATCTCCCCCTTTGTCATTGATGGCAATATATGATGTGAAAAACTATAAAGACCATCGAGATAAGATTCTCCCCCTTTCTCTTTAGTCATATGCACTCTTTCTTCTCTATGTTTTTCACATGATTTCTCTCCCCCTTTGACATTAATGGCAAAGGGTACATACTTGCATGTTGCTGCTCTGATCCACTAATCTTTCTCTATTATCAACACTTTTTTATCATAAACATCTAGCTACTCCCCCTGAGAGGTAGCCCTCAAAACATCAATCCAGGTTAAAGAACGAGACTTTGAGCACCACTAGATTGATGCATTCCTATGCATCTTAGTTCAAAGCAGGAGGGGTAATGACCCCTAACTTTTCTCTGAGATACTCAAAAGTATCCTTAGGCAGAGGTTTAGTGAAAATATCTACAATTTGATCCTTTGTGGACACATATTCCATCTTTACTTCACTCTGTCACCTTTTCTCTTAGAAAGGGATACCTTATAGATATATGCTTTGTCTGTGAGTGCATCACTGGATTCTTTGAAATGTTTATGGCACTTGTATTGTCACAAAAGATTGCAAGTGGATCTTCATACCCAACTCGTATGTCCTTCAAAGTTTGCTTCATCCATAACACTTGAGTGCAACAACATGTTGCTACAATATACTATACTTCTACAGTAGACAAGGAGATTGAGTCTTGCTTTTTACTCAGCCATGAAACCAATGTATTTCCTAAGAAGAAAGCACCTCCACTTGTACTCCTTTTGTCATCAACATCTCCGGCCTAATTTGCATCTATATAAGCACTGAGAGTGAAATCATTGTCCTTTGGATACCATAAGCCATGATCTGATGTGCCTTTCAAATACCTCAAGATTCTTTTGACTTCCACCACATGTGATTCTCTAGGATCTTCTTGAAATCTTGCCACAAGACATACTGCATGCATTATATCAGGTCTACTTTAAGTTAGATAAAGTAATCCTCCAATTATAGATCTATACCTTTTCTGATCAGTTTTAGGCGATTCATCAGTTTTTCTTAATTTGCATCTAGTCACCATGGGAGTACATACTAGTTTGAAGTCCTCCATCCTGAATTTCTTCAATAACTCTTTCACATACTTAAACTAAGAAATGAAGATTCCTTTATTTGATTGAGTAATTTGCAGACCTAGAAAGAAATTCATTTCACCAAACATAGACATCTCAAATTCATTTTGCATTTCTCCTGCAAACTTCATGCACATACCTTCGTTTCCTCCAAAGATAATGTCATCAACAAAGACTTCAACAATCAAAATTTGATTGTCATTGATTTTGAAATAGAGATTGATGTCAGCAGTACCTTTATTGAACCCTAATTACAAAAGATACTTGTCTAACCTTGCATATCATGCTCTAGGGGCTTGTTTCAGTCCATACAATGCCTTTTTCAATCTGTGCACCATATCTCCTTGGTTTGATAACTAAAATCCTTTTGGTTGCTTCATATAAACTTCCCCTTCCAATTCACCATTCAGGAATGCAGACTTCACATCCGTTTGATACACTTTGAAATCTTTGTGAGCTACAAATGCTAGAAATATTCTGATTGCTTCTATCCTAGCCACTAGAGCAAAAGTTTCTTCAAAATCTATTCCTTCAATTTGAGAATGTCCTTTGCACACAAGCCTAGCTTGTTTCTTACAACTTCTTCATTTTCATTCAGCTTGTTTCTGAAAACCCATTTAGTTTCATTGACATTCGTATCAGCAGGTCTAGGAACCAATTCCCAAGTTTGATTCTTCTCAATCTACATCAATTCTTCTTCCATGGCTTTTACCCAATTTTCATCATTGCATGCTTCATTCACAATTTTTGGTTCAACTTTTGAAAGCAAATAGTAATTCACTTGTTCTTCTGTAGTTCTTTTTCTTGTCAACACACCTTTTTTTTTGTCACCTATAATCTGATCTTTAGAATGATTAATCCTTACATACCTAGGGGTCTTAACAACATTTTTTTGAGCTTCTACTTCATTCTAACTATCTTCATGTCAACTTTTTCTTCATTTTCTATAATCACAGGTTCAACTGGTTCATAGAAACTTAGATCTAATATTCTTTTCTTGCCTTTATCCACCTTCACATTAGCACTCTCAACAATCTTATTAAGTCTCTTATTATAGCACTGGTAGGCCTTACTCTTGGTAGAGTAACCAAAAAAAATTCCTTCATAACATCTAGCATCAAACTTGCCTAGTTCTTCATCTCTTCTAATATAACATTTGCTTCCAAAAACTTTGAAATACTTCACTATAGGAGCTCTTCCATACCATAATTCATAAGGAGTTTTAGAACTGTTACCTTTGACTTGAACTCTATTTAGGATGTACACATTAGTATGTATGGCTTCTCTCTAGTATACTTCCGGTAGGTCAGCTTCCTTTAACATAGTCCTAGCAGCTTCTTGAACTATCCTATTTTTTCTTTCAACAACTCCATTCTGTTGAGGACTCCTAGGTGCAGACAACTATCTCTTTATCCCTTGTTCTTCATTGAAAATATTGAATTCATTTGATGTGAAATCACCTCCTCTATTAGACCTTAAGCATTTGATTCTTAATTCTAACTCATTCTCAACCATTGCCTTGAAAACTTTGAAGTTGTCTAGGGATTCAAATTTTTCTTTTAGAAAAGTGACCCAAGTCATTCTAGAACAGTCATCAATCAGCAACATAAAGTACCTGTCACCTTGCAGACTTCTTGTTCTTATGGGACCACACAAATCTATATGTGCTAGCTCCAACAATCCAGCAAAGAATTGTTCTTTACTTTTGAAACTTGTTTTTGTTTGTTTCCCAAATTGACACTCCTTGCAAATGGTGTTGGCTGGATTCACAAGTTTAGGCAAATCTCTTACAACATGTGCAGAGCTTATCTTCATGAAATTGTCAAAATTGATATGACACAACCTTCTATGCCACAACCAACTCTCATATGTCTGAGTCAATAAGCAATAATCATTAGTTCCTCTTAATTGGTAAATGTTACCTCTGGTCTTCTTGCTAGTAGCAATCACTGTTCTGAAGCTTTCCATGATCTTGCACCCATTGTCTTTGAATCTCAGATCATAACCTTTGTCACACATCTGACCAACACTCAGAAGATTATGCTTCAAACCCTTCACATATAGGACATCATTAGTATTGTGCTTTCCATCAAAAGAAATAGATCCTTTTCCACAAATCTTACCAGCTGCATTATCTCCAAACCTAACCAGTCCTCCATCATACTTTTCCAAACTCACAAACCTACTTTTGTCACCGGTCATGTGATGTGAGCATCCACTATCAATAATCCATTCATCCTTATCTTTGTCAACCTGAACAGCCAAGCACTTTCTTCCACTAGTTTTTCTTCCCTCAAACAACTAGTAGGATTAGTAGACATAGGTTCTTCTTTGATTACAATAAACAAGCACTCATTTGCACTAGTACTAGCATCATCAGATTTATCATCTTTCACACCTTCATCATCAAGATCTCTAACATAGTAGCATTTCTTTGGAACCCTAGGTCTACTTTCAATTCTTTTAGGACATCTAGAAGCATAGTGACCAACCTTAACACATGTAAAGAATTTGAAAGGTAATTTGCCTTTGAACTTACCAGAACCTCTTTGCAGTCTGTCAACAAAGTTTGCTTCAATTTCATCGAACTCATTGTCAGGTTCAACCTTGTACTTTTTAGCTTTGGACATCTTCTCTGAAGTACTAGCTTTGAAAGCAGTATCAATCTTTGGTAGGGCATCACGAAGTTCTCTCATCTCAAAGGCTGTAAGCTTTCCCAGCAATTGATCCTTGTTGACTTCTTTCACAGTCATTACTTCTTCAATTTCAGCTACCTTGTGACTATAGGATTTAGGTAATGAGTGAAGAATTTTCATCACAACTTCCTTCTCTTCAATAGTTCCTCCCATACCTGTTATTCCATTAACAATTTCATCAACTTTTGGCATGTAGGCTGTTATGTTTTCATCTTCACTCATTTTTAAACCCTCATATTTTACTTTCAAACCCTATAATTTGGTGCTTTTAACAGACTCATCTCCTTCAAACAAATTTTTAAGCTTATCCCAGACTTCACTAGCAGTTTACAAATCCATGACCTTTATCAACTCAGTGTCTAACAAGGCACTTAACAAAGCATCTCTAGATTTTATGTTTAACTCATATTCTTTGATTTCATCTTCAGTTTGCAAACCATTTTGAGGCAAGGTATACTTTGTCTCTGTCGCTTTCCACACTTTATAATTAAGACAAAGGAGGTGGCTTTTCATTCATACCTTCTAAAGAGCATAATACATTCCATCAAACTATAGAGCTTCCTTTCTATAAGACATCCCAGATCTTCCTCAAGTGGTTAGGCTTTCTTCCGAGGAACTTAGCTCTAATACCAATTGTTGAAATGCACCGAACAACTAAGAGGACGGGGGTGAATCAGTTGTCTTCAAAACTTTGACCTCTTAAGAATATTAACACTTCAAACACTTGTTCACAGTTATTTAGATTTGACCATGAAATCATTAAATAAGAAAATCAACATAACAATATCATCAACACATGAGACAGCAGGATTTTTATGTGGAAAACCCTAAAAAGGAAAAACCACGGTGGGTGTTAGCCCATTGAAATATATATAAGTTATAACAATACCAAAAAATACAGGCTCACTGCTCAATATGCTCACTGCAAATGTTTAGGCTCATTGCCAAGATCGACTCACTACCAAGGAGTGGTTCACTGCCAAGGGTTGGCTCACTGCCAAGATTGGTAAATTGATTTGATAGCATCTACTCCATGCTAGGGTTCAGTTCCTTTGAAGCATAGTATATCTCCTCTACTCTTTTCTTTCACACCTCTGCACTACTTTGTCATTTTTACACAACTAATTTCTTTTTGCAACTACATTACATGTTTTTATATAACTCATCAACCTTGGAATGTACATCAAGGTCGGCATTACATTCATCAACCGTTGGAGCAATCTCTAAGGGCGGCAATACAAACATACATAGAAAATAGGCTTGGACCTAAACAAGATTAGCAAAGGAAAAGATGTATGTAGATCACTTAACACTTTAGTTGGGATTCTAACACAATCTTCCTCACCATGACATGCTTTCACAATCTTTGATGCATCTCTACCAGTAGTGAAAACAACCAAGTTGGCTAGGATTGGTGTCAACACTAAGTCTTCTAAGAACAATCTTCATTCACGATCCCAATTTCTTTTTGCAGACCAATCCAAAGGTAGGAATATGATCAGGAGACATCCACAAGCTCATTGTAATCACCAGGAACAACCACACGATCTCTAACCACTCTATCAATAAGATTCTTCACACTGGAGCACATGAACAACACTGTCAGCTACTGTCATAAAGAAAGAATAGCTTGCAGACTACCAAATCATGAGCCATTGGAGTTGAAGGCACTTAACATCATTTCAGACTTAACTCATGAACCACATATCATAATACTTCAATGCGGAGGAATACAAAGAAAAATACTTTCTCCTTGTCACTAGTGAGTACTCAAAAAAAGTAGTTTTCAGTTTGGTGAACATAACTCACTCAAATCTTCATACCGAAGGATCAAACTTGAAACATAGCATCTTCAAACATGCATATAAATAAATTCCAATCCACAGGCAAAGATATTCATTCTATAGAAAATGTAAAGCAATCTATTGGACTATTTTTCTATAGACAAAGATATTCTGCAACACATTGGTTCCACTAGAGAAGCAAATTTTTTCAATATCCTTGATATCAGGATCTTCCAATACTTACAAAGCATCAAAACAAGAGCACAGTTGACACCAATGACAAGACTGATATGTTGACATCAATGACAACACTGGTTAGGCACATACTTGCAACAGTGCAAAGTTCAAGGAGTGTTTGGTGATGTTGTATGGGTCATGCCAACTTATTAGAGAGAAGCACAAGTAATTTTTAATCTTCCATGAGTACCGCCAAGTTGTAATGACTAATGTGCTACAAGCTTCATGTTTTCTTGCTTAAGGGTAACCTAATTCAGTTGTGTGAAGCGTGCAGATGTTATTCTATGAAAGATGATGTTGTGAAGGATGTTTAGGACTGGGTTAAGAATGTGGTGGAATCTATAAGGTGTGTTCCTCTTCCTATTGTTGTGTGTACTTCATTTTAGGGCTTGCCCTTTACACATTTCATGTTGTTTGATCTTTGGCTGACTTGTAATTGTAATATTCTTGTTGTCTCTGGCTGACTTGTAATGTAATCAATGTAATATCATGTATATATTGTAAACCTAGTTGATTTAGGTGGAGTGTGATTGTGAGTGTGAGTGCAAGAATTCAAATATGGATGTGTAATGCATTATGATGTGTGAATGAAAGAGAAAGAACATAAATGGTAGATCCTGTTCAGACTCATCTTGAAGATATTCTTGAGACATAAGGGAAGTGAAGAGCATGCCTAACTAATTGCTGGAGGTAGTGAGCCAAAATAAAAACTTCTTGAAGGCTAAAAGCAGTGAGTTAGTAAGCTGCAGAGAAAACATTTGAAGCAGTTATAGAAGTTGTTAAAGCATAAGAGAAATCATCAAAAGAGGAGTGAAAAAGAAGAATTACAATCATCAAAAGGAGTGAGCTTCATTGTCAATTTCAGGCAGTAGAAGGACTGCCATGCTTTAATCTTTTTTGAGTTTGTTCTTAGTTTAGGGAGTAGTTTCTTCCTTGGGTTGAAGCCCTAAAACAAAGTCTACAGGGAGTTGTATCTTCCTTGGGAGTGACCCTAAGACCTTTCTTCAAGGAGTTGTAGTTTCCTTGGGTTATAGCCTTAAAATAAAGTTGTAATTATGATTCTTTTGTGAGGCTAGATTAGGATAGTAGCTCTTAGTAGCTTTTCTCACTATGGTTTTTCCCCTTCTGGGTTTTCCACATACATCTGGTGTTATGTTGTGTTGTACATTGTGTTGATCTTTTATGTTTCTACTAATGGTGTAAAGTTTAAGTTTTAATTTTCTCCAGAGGATTTGAGATTTGTTTGGATAGTGATTCACCCCCTCTCTCAATATCTGGGTGTGTTCAACATTAAGTTGTGGCTAAAGGATGCAAGAGGCTCACAATCATATGTAATGTTTTTTTATTCCAAGCTATGGCTTTGAAGCTGCAGAAGGACCATGTAGTCCTCAACCATAGTCATATGCCTTTTTATCACATTCATACTATTATCATTCATGATTGTTTGATCTAATCTCTACAAATGTTAATGTTTCCTATTATTTAAGACCTATAGGTCCATTTGGTGGTTGTTGTGATCATTGCCTATTTTATCTGAAGTACTACTAATTGGATATTAATCTAGTATTGATGTATATCAGTTACTGCCATCGTAGATAGATCCTAGACCCTTAGTTGGAGTCAATACCTCTCTTAGGTATAGATATTTACTATGCTATATTAAAATAACCCAGTTAGTAAGTTGAGAGACCTTAAGTTGGGTTGAACACTTTGGTCCCCATGTGAATCCAAGTATAAATCCATCTTATGTCTATGTTGTTTAGGAATGCCATCTTGGCATATAAAGAATCATATGAGGCCAAGTGCTAAGATAAATGTAAGTGATTTTTACATGTCTATGTTATGGGAGAGTCATCCAAGCATTTTAATGGTTGTGTGAGTTGATGTATTCGATAGTACATAACCTAATATGGGATAGGTTGCAACTTGCAAGTCTTTGTAAAGTTTAGTATCTCTACTATGGTGACCTATGAATAGACTTCTTATATAGATCTTTTCTTTTTTTATCGTCCTCATTGATGGTTAGTTGACCTTGTGGTATCACTCAATGTTACAACTCTATAATGCTACCTAACTATGGTAAAATGAAAAGTCTAGTGAATGCTCTAAGAGTTATGGGAAGGTTGCATGTGATTATTTATAAGTTAATAATATTGTATTGGTCCTTAAGGGTCATGAGGAACTTGATAATAAAAAGCATTTTTAATATAATTACATATGCCCAAGTTATTATTTAATTGTAGGTATACAATGCATTTTCATTAGTGTTGATGTTGTTACATGGGCACAATCCCATAGTTATAAACTAAAGTTATTCTTGTACCTTGAATTATTAAACCCTCTCAAGGGTAGGGTATACTAGGAGATTGAAAACAATGGTCAAGCATAGAACCAACTTCAAAGTAAAGAATACCAAGTGATCTAAATCAATAGCTAATTGTGTTATTGATTGTATTATCAAACTCTAAATGATGTGACAATATCAAGGTAAGGAATACAAGAAGATTAGAACTTGAAAATTATATACTAATCTAAGACCACCTTTTATAGAAAAAGGCTAGTAGGGCCATCTTAGGGTAGGGTATGCTGAGAGATTGGTATCTAAAGGATAATATACATTTTAGCCTATACTTACATTTCCTTAGTTATTAGTTGTTAAGAGAGTCAAGCAAGAGATAATAGTGTGTGAATGGATGACTTGCATTTAAGTGATTGAATATTGAATGCTTTGGCCAAAGTGATGAAATCATTGTAAGCATCGTCAATTCACTATATCCATAAACTCATGTTGGTTAGAAATCATCATAGTTAGAGGGTATCTAGGGAATGTCTGATTGACTACATGTGATAAGTATTCACATTTTCACTTGTTATTAGATTTGGTTCTATTTTAGACATCCATATCTATCACCCTTGTCAAAGGTTTGGGCCTCTTCTAGTAGGAAGATGAGTGGGGACCACCAAGTTTGTGGTTGGAAGTAAAGCGCTCAGATGATGTACTCCCTCCTAAAACTAAACAACAATGTTGCTTGCACTTAGATGAGATGATTATAACTAAAGCTCAATAAAATTTGTAATAAAAATTTTAACATGTATTTTTTATGTACTTAGGTGGATTAGAAGGATAGTTGTCCTGATCTAGGATTGTACATCTTATTATTCTTTTATTTGTAAACTTGTATCATGGAAATCTATGTAATGATGTAATGATTGCATCTTTATTTGAAATGTTGAATCTATTTATGTTTTTGAAAAAGGAAATTCAAATTTTTGGCATATACATGTTATTTAATTTCCAAAATTGTCATTAACTTTTTAAAATTAAATTGGGTGGCTTATTATAGATCCCTACAAAATTATAGGGAGGCATTAGTTTTAGCTACACAATAGGGGGATAGGACAATGTAAGGTCTAGTGGGACCAATATTCAATATATAGCGCAACATGGGAGGACATTATGGAAATGAGTGAGTACGAGATCATGACAGGCCAAACAAATAGTGGCAATGCCTAAAAAAAAGCTTCTAGATGAAAAAGTGCTTACATTTAGACATATTTAGATTTGGATGGAAAAGGTGTTAATATTTCTAGCT
This sequence comes from Cunninghamia lanceolata, assembly GCA_027924645.1. Lineage (NCBI taxonomy): Eukaryota > Viridiplantae > Streptophyta > Pinopsida > Cupressales > Cupressaceae > Cunninghamia > Cunninghamia lanceolata. The sequence goes on along the minus strand of BSBN01001531.1, from coordinate 9,486,989 downwards.
CAAAGATGGATTCCCTCCAAAAATACCTTGGGATTACCTTAGATTTAGGCAAGTGGAAGCTCTAAAACTTGTAAAACTACTCATTTATGGTTATCCTAAAAAAATTTGTGACTTCATCCTTGAGGCTTCTAACTAGATTTAATAAAATAAAAAGGGTTTGTAGAGGAAACTATCAAGATTTAAAAATATAATATACGCCTCATTATAATTTTAATAGGTAATTATTATTAATTTTCTACATTATACACTATGTATGATTTCCTAATCAATATACATATAGAAAAATATTCATATAACTTTTAATCTATTTGTCCTTTTTTAAAATCCAAAAGATGTGTCACATTATGGGATTTATTGGCTATAGGTTTAAAAAATAAAGTTTTGAATTTCATATGTTTTTGACCAAGTTAGGTTGGTCGGAAAATTATTTTTTAATATTTTTGAAGTCACAATAAACAATTCATAAATAATTATTTATTTATTAAAAAATCAAAAAATATATGTCACATCCCCTCATTTGTCCTTTACTTATATCTAAATTTTGGATAAAAAATATTTTCTTTTGCTCATACTTAAGTTAGATAGAATGACAATTACAATTTACATTTTTTCTAAAAAAATTAGTATTGCCTCATTAAAATATCCAATATTCACAAAATTAATTTTAATTTTTTTTAAAAAAATAGTAGCCCATAAACTACATGTAAGATTTGGCTATGGAGATAGCCACCCAAGATCTAGAAGCCTAATGGAAAGCACAAATAAAAGAGAAGATCAATATGACAAGAATGAATTGTATTCCTATCAATGAATGCAAATTCAAGATTACACTCTCATTATCTACCATACAATATGCTATGGCATACCTTGCTTATAAAGGCAAGGATGAGAGCTAAGATGTTGTAGTCATGTGACAAGTGTCTTAATCCTATGACATGTAACAACTATATGATAAGACAACTATCAACAACTAGAGACAACTAGAATGCTTCCTAAGTCAACTTGACATGTGAATATGTGTGTGAATATTATTTAACTAATAAATAGTTAAATAATATGAATTATTCACACAACAAGGGATAAATGGCTAGTAAATAATGAAACTAGATATGAAATACCCCTATTCAAACTAACACTCCCCTTAAGTGCAACTTAGGGAGAAGTTGACAAATGCAAGGATGCAATGATGGATGGGTCCTGGCTACTAGGCCATGTTAGGTATCCATGTACAAACAAGTCTCAAGTGGAGTAAAGGAGAAAACCACATGGGAAAAAACTCCTCCCCAAAAGTGAGAATGCAAGAAGTATGGAAAGGTAGAGTCAACATGAATCATATGCTACCAATTCCAACACATATATACAATGAATAATCCCCCTAGAAGAAAGGAAAAGAAGAGAGACCAAATAGTCCCCCCTCAATGTAGAGTATCCTGCACTAATGGTTGATGCCTGACAATGAATACTAAAGATGATCCACAATCATCGAACAATGCTCCTCCTCTTAGGAAGAAACAAGACCAAGAATGTATGTAGGAAGTCTCTCCATTCCCAAAAGGCATATGAAGGAAGAAAACTCAAACTATATGAAGTCTTTGAACTCTACTCAAGTGTCACCATGTCGATGCTGAAAGAAGCCACAATCCAATCAGGAGTCTCATGCCAAACTTAAGAATGTGATAATCTGGGATCTAATGGAAACTGATGTAGAACATGATCCAAAGATAAAGATGTCTTCTCTGAAGACAAAGGTGCCTCCTCCAAATGTTGCTCAATAGTAGCCATGGTCATGTCAAACTGTGAGGAATGATTGTGTGGGTAAAGAACAAGAGGGTCAAAAGGTTCCCCCTCAACATCTGAAGAAGATGAAACAACTTCATCAAAGAGAAGATGAATGTCATCAATAGTGTCCTCCAAGTCTACAAGATAGGACTCACAAAACAAGCCTGTAATACCTGTCAAGTACTCATCCCAAGTAGTTGAATCTAGAAGACTGTGAATGTCTTGCTACACTAAATCACTGGAAAGTATGGATGTAGCAATACTAATTTATGTAGATGTAACAAGAGATGAAGGAGGAGATGGAATGTTAGCACATGTCTCTAGAACCTTAGACAATGAAAGAACACCAAGATGCAAATGACCATATTGAATCTCCTCAAAAATGTCCATATGAGTGTGATCTTTAGCCAAAGGAACACTAGGAGAAAAATGTGAGGTGTACACTTGAGATTGATGATCTACCTCCCCAATTGCAACTATATCTTTGCTATGCAAATCTTGAATAATCATAGAATTAGGTGTGAACTCAACACCCTTTCCTGCTCCACCATGTGTAATCTGATAGATAGAAAGGATATTGGTAGACAATGAGGGTACACAAAGGACATCATTGAATGATCCTTCGTCAATGTCAATTGATCCTTTCCCACAAACACTCATAGATGTGTTGTTGGCCATCAGAATGGGTGGTGATGAACAAGTCTCATATGAAGAGAACATACTCTGTGATGAAGCCATATGATGTGAAGCTCCAGAATCAAGGATCCATTTCCCTGACTCAAAATTTGTAACTACAAAAAGTGTTTTCCCCCTCTGTTTCTTGTACTTTGACTTTGAAGATGATGGACAAGAAGATGAACCCCCTAAAGATGAATTCATTTGAACCTTCTTTAGTTGATGTTGCAACTCATCAATTTTCTTTATGTAACATTGGTCTTCATCATGCCCCAATTTATTTCAATATGCACACTGAGGCTTCTCCTTTTTAGATGATTCTCCTTTGGAGAATGAGGACTTAGACTCTTTTTGTGGCTTGTTCTTTTTCTTCTTTTGTTTCTTTTCAGGATTCCTTGATTCTTTCTATACCTTAGGTTCACTAGCTACCAAAGCTTGTGGTTTGGAAGATTTGAGGATGCACATTTGAATTAACTTCACTTCTTCTTGGATTAGAAGATTTGAAAAGTCATCAAAAGTAGGCTCAACATATGTAGCTCCCATTAAAACCCGTTGAGTGTGAAAGCTAGAAACAAATACTAAATACTCAAGACCAAGCTTGGATAACACATTGAGAATCAATTGTAAATCCTCATTAGTAATCTTGTAATCCTTTAGTTGTTTTCTTAATTGCTTAATCTTGGAGATATAGTCTTGGATTTTGTCAAACTCCTTAGAATCAAGACTCATCAAATCATTATCAATATGATAACCCCTAATCTTATCAGTTTTACCATACAATTTTTCAAATGTCTCCCAAGCCTCCTTAAGCATTGCACATGATTCAACATGAAATTGCAAATCAAAAGAGACAAATGAACAAATGTACTCGAGAGTTTTCTCACGATTGATCTTCCATATTGCCTTTGCATATGCATCAGTAGGTTCAGGAATAGATTATTTTACTTATCTTGTGAAACCTTTTCCCATTAGATAATTTCATACTGATGTTTTCCATGATGCATAATTATATGGAGTTATAAGTTCAATTTGAGATTTCCCCATTGCAAAAACACACAACCAAGAACTGAAAGCAATCAACCACTGCAAGATCACCCCCCCAAATTCACTCAATCGATGATCCCCTAGCAAAATATGATCTTAGCACTTTGTAATTAGTGTGATTACAGTTGCCACAAGCCAAAATAGCTAAGTGGTCTTTTGATTTTGGTACTTGCAAATGCCAAAATTAGGCTATAAATGAAAGTATGACTTCTGAGAAAAACTAGACCAAACTGATTGTGAATCTAAGAAGTACTCAAAAAATCATACACTTAAAAAAAAAATCACCAGAAAATGTTACCATATGAGCCCAAACGGAGCCCCAGAAGTTTTGAAAATGAGGATTGCTCATCAACATTGACGAAAATCTGCAATTTCTAGAAAATTTAGACAACAAAAACAAAAACTATCTGCACCATTATGATGCTTACGAAATTCTGATCCAAATAAAAAAAATCACCAAAAATGGAGTCTGGATGACTGAGTTACAGGCCTACAAAGATCAGATGTCAAAACCAAAACCCCATTGGAGTAGGGGGAGAAAATGCAAAAAAAAATTTGCCACCAAATTAGCGGAACTACTGAATGTAGCTATTGCTAGATAAATTAGACCTCTGCCAGATGTAGAACTCCTCTAGCTAAATTTGGGACCTTGCCAAATCTGGAAAACTACCAAATATTTCACCAAATTTATCTGAGGGCCAATGTTCATGCCACATTTGGAAGATCTAGGAAATACATTAATTTTTTTTGAAAAGGCTGAATGGCCCTGTTGTAGCGCTACCTCCCCATATGGATCTGACACTATTTTTTTTATTAAAAAAAGATTTTTAAAAAATAGGCCGAAGCCTTTTTGGAAGGGATAGTCTCTTTATAGGGGCTACGGGCTGAGTACCCACAGTACCCTGCATGGTACCTACTGATGCAGGGCTGTGCCCAGTGCTTAGGTGCTATAAATTTTTTAAAATTTTTTCTTTATTTTTTGATTTTATTTTTCAATAAAATTTTTTGAATAAAATTTTTCAAAAAGAACTATGCAGCTTCCATTTTTTGAAACAATTTTTTTTCCCAATCATACCTCTACTAATGTCACTGGCACCTACTTGTGCAAGCAGAGATTCTGCAAGAATATTCTTTTTTTGCGTACAGAATATTTTAGGAATATTCTGTACAGATGACAAAGGAGGGCAAAAATTTTCCTTGATGGCCCTGGGCAAAGTTATCCGATTTTGATGATTTGACATTTGATCTTGGGCTTTTTGGGCCTCCTGAATGCGATGGTAGGGTCAAATTTGACCCAAAATGCTGTAAAGGATCAGGTACCTAATGGATCTTGCATGCACCTCCCAACTTCAAACCCTCATAGATTTAGCCTCCGATGTCCAATTTAGATGAAACAAAAGGTGATTTTGACTATCTCGGCTACTCTGGACGCAATGGTGACCTTAGATTTACACCAACGTGCTCCAAAATGAACCTGCAATATAAAGCCACAAGAAGGAAGCCCTACCAAATCTGGTATTTCTATCAATTTTTTTTGATTCTCCAGGTCATCATGTGATGCAAGAGAAGAGCATACTCAATTTTTCAAGATCCACCATGATTTGCACTCAAGATCTCTCAATAGACTAACCAAAGGCAATCTACAAGCTTTGATACCATGTAAGATTTGGCTATGGAGATAGCCACCCAAGATCTAGAAGCCTAATGGAAAGCACAAATAAAAGAGAAGATCAATATGACAAGAATGAATTGTATTCCTATCAATGAATGCAAATGCAAGATTATACTCGCATTATCTACCATACAATATGCTCTAGCATACCTCACTTATAAAGGCAAGGGTGAGAACTAAGATGTTGTAGTCATGTGACAAGTGTCTTAATCCTATGACATGTGACAACTATAGGATAAGACAACTTTATGACAACTATCAACAACTAGAGACAACTAGAATGCTTCCTAAGTCAACTTAACATGTGAACATGTGTGTGAATATTATTTAACTAATAAATAGTTAAATAATATGAATTATTCACATAACAAGGGATAAATAGCTAGTAAATAATAAAACTAGATATGAAATACCCCTATTCACACTAACACTACATTCAATTTCTTACAACTTTTATTACTACCTTATTTTCTGTAAAGTCTGAAAAAATTACTTACTAAAAATAACTAACGACAAGCAACTCAATCTGAAAATAGAAAATGAATCATTCCAATAATTGAGATATCCATATATATGTACAAAATCTTGCATGTTTTGATAAACATAAATGTACACCCTCAAGCATAATAAGGAAAGTTACATTACATCTTTCACAATTTTCCAAGTACATCAACTATTACATCCATGAGAAGTACAATTACATATGTGGCTAAACAAGCCATACAATGATCAATACAATAATACATCCATTTTGAGTTGCATAACATAAAGAAACTATCTTCAGCCACTGTGATCCACTGGTCTTCCACAAGATGAAGGCCAACAGCATGGTTAAGGTGCTTTTTCCACCCAACCATGAAGCACTACACTTCCCCGGGATTTTTCCTAACTCAAAAATTGCTTAAGGCCTATCCTAAGAGGATGTAGATGGTTAAGGATTTAGGGTATAGGGTATAGGGTTAAGGGTTAAGGGTTAAGGGTTTAGGGTTTAGGGTTAAGTGTTAATGGTTTAGGGTTTAGGGTTAAGGGTTTAGGGATTAGGGTTTAGGGTTTAGGGTTAAGGGTTTAGGGTTTAGGATTTATGGACCTAGAAAAGATGACATGTGGATTAAGGGGATTTAAGAAAATTACTTATGGCCCATCCTAAGAGGATGTAGATGGTATAACTTGAAATCTACTCATTAATCCCCTTAAGCCACTAATAATAGTCAAATTGATCATTCACATTTGATCAATTTGTATAATGTTAGATGCTTGAAGTTTTTACAAACTTGTTAAAGATATATATTCAACTTGGTCAACTATGGACAAAATCATTCCATTAGCATGGTTTATGGACCTAATAACATGGATTAAGGGGATTTAAGAAAATTTCTTAAGGCTCATCCTAAGAGGATGTAGATGGTTAAGGATTTAGGGTTTAGGGTTTAGGGTTTAGGGTTTATGGTCCTAGGAAATATGACATGTGGGTTAAGGGGATTTATGAAAATTTCTTAAGGCCCATTCTAAGATGATGTAGATGGTAAAACTTGAAATCTACTCATTAATCCCCTTAAGCCACTAATAATAGTCAAATTGATTGTTCACATTTGATCAATTTGTATAATGTTAGATGTTTGAAGTTTTTACAAAATTGTTAAAGATATATATTAAACTTGGTTAACTATGGACAAAATAATTCCATTAGCATGGTTTATGGATGTAATTACATGGATTAATGGATTTACAAAAATTACTTAAGGCTCGTCCTAAGAGGATGTAGATGGTTAAGGATATAGGGTTTAGGATTAAGGGTTTAGGGTTTAGGGTTAATGGTTAAGGGTTTAGGGTTTAGGGTTAAGGGTTGAGGGTTTAGGGTTAAGGGTTAAGGGTTAAGGGTTAAGGGTTAAGGGTTAAGGGTTAAGGGTTGAGGGTTTAGGATTTAGGATTTGGGGTTAAGCGTTTAGGGTTTGGGGTTAAGTGTTTAGGGTTAAGAGTTTAGGGTTTAGGGTTAAGGGTTAAGGGTTAAGGCTTTATGGTTAAGGGTTAAAGGTTTAGGGTTTAGGGTTAAGGAGTAAGGGTTAAGGGTTAAGGGTTTAGGGTTTGGGGTTTAGGGTTTAGGGTTTATGGACCTTGAAAAGATGACATGTGGGTTAAGGGGATTTAAGAAAATTGCTTAAGGCCTGTCCTAAGAGAATGCAGATGGTACAACTTGAAATCTACTCATTAATCCCTTTAAGCCATTAATAATAGTCAAATTGATAATTCACATTTGATCAATTTGTATAATGCTAGATGCTTGAATTTTTTACAAACTTGTTAAAGATATATATTTAGGTTGGTCAACTATGGACAAAATCATTCCATTAGCATGGTTTATGGACCTAATGACATGGATTAAGGGGATTTAGGAAAATTGCTTAAGGCCCGTCCTAGGAGGATGTAGATGGTTAAGGATTTAGGGTTTAGGGTTTAGGGTTTAGGGTTAAGGGTTAAGGATTTAGGGTTAAGGTTTAAGGTTTAAGGGTTTAGGGTTTAGGATTTAGAGTTAAAGGTTTAGGGTTTAGGGTTTAGGGTTTAGGGTTAAGGGTCAAGGGTTTACGGTTTAGGGTTTAGGGTTTAGGGTTTAGGGTTAAGGGTTAAGGGTTTAGGGTTAAGGGTTTATGGACCTAGGAAAGATGACATGCAGGTTAAGGGGTTTTAAGAAAATTTCTTAAGGCCTGTCCTAAGAGGATGTAGATGGTACAACTTGAAATCTACTCATTAATCTCCTTAAGCCACTAATAATAGTAAAATTGATCATTCACATTTGATCAATTTATATAATGTTAGATGCTTGAAGTTTTTACAAACTTGTGAAAGATATATTTATTAAACTTGGTCAACTTAGGACAAAATCATTTGATTAGCATGGTTTATGGACCTAGGAAAGATGACATGTGGATTAAGGGGATTTAATAAGATAGGATTTAAGGGGAAACTTCACTATTCATTTTGAACACTCTAAAGTATGTATCATGACACAAAATTTTATATGCCTTAAACATAAATGAGCCTTACACATTTTGTTAGAAATTTACCTTTTTGTGTATGTTTTTAGTTTATTTTTTAGTATGTACATGTATTAAAATTACATAGTTAGATCTTAAATTTTGAAATTTATATGTATGCTCAAGTTGAATGATGTATGTATGTGTATGTAGATCCTAATTTTTATTTTAAATGTAGTCATTTACATTTAATTTAAATATTTCTTGTAATTTCTCAACACAAATAATATGTAGTTTTTGATATGTTTATTTATAATTTATATATAGATTCTTGAAAGTTAATTTTGTACTTGTTTATACATGTTTCAGTATTTCATGGACTAGATCTATATATGTTTTAGTATTTTATGGACTATGTATGTACATGTTTTTGTATTTTAGTACTTCACATGTGGACTAGATCTATATATATGTTTCAGTATTTTCATGGACTTTATTAATTTCAGTATTTTCATGGACTTTATTAATTTCAGTATTTTATGGACTATTGTTGTACATTTACACATGCACATTTATGCTTTTTAACTTGAACAAATTAGTTATGTAGAAATTTCAATATTTTCATACATTATTAAAATTAGGAGTTAAAAAATAATTTAACACTAATGTTATCTAAGGTTCTTATAGTTAGATTTATAAAATTTAATTACTTTTATTAGTGATAACAATAATAAAATATTCACAAGTTAGCAAAACATAAGCATTTCAAATATTTTTACTTTACAAATTTGATTCATGTAGTCAAAACATTCAATAGTATTAGAATAGGAATACTTAGGGAATTATACAAATGTGAAACACATGTTATATATCATTACTTTTGATGCTATACATGTATTACTTTTGCTGTTATTCAAGATCATGATAATCAACAATATACAAGAATTCAAATTTTGCTTAAAGGGATCAAAGAATTCAAAGTATGTCTCATGTTCAATCACAATTGATATAATTAATTAGGATATATATGAATTAAGAGGTCCTAGGAGAAATGACATCTTAATGGGTCCTAATAAGATGCCTTAAGGGGATCAAAGAATTCAAGGTATGTCTCATGTTAAGATTACAATTGATATGATTAATTAGAATATATATAAATTTGGTGAAGTTGCCCAAGGCAACCAAATTTAACAGTAATATACATGACAAAGTGATTATGAGAAATGATGGCTTAAGGGGTCCTCATAGAATGGCTTAAGGGGTCCTAATAGGATCTCTTAAGGGGGGTCAAAGAATTCAATGTATGTTTCATGTTCAATCACAATTGATATAATTAATTAGAATATATGTAAATTTATTGAAGTTGCCCAAGGCAACCAAATTTAACAGTAATATACATGAAAAAGTAATTATGAGAAATGATGGCTTAAGGGGTCCTAATATGATGTGTTAGGGGGATCAAAGAATTCAAAGTATGTCTCATGTTCAATCACAATTGATATAATTAATTGGAATATATATATAAATTTGTTGAAGTTGCCCAAGGAAACCAAATATAACAGTAATATACATGACAAAGTAATTATGACAAATGATGGCTTAAGGGGTCCTCATAGGATGGCTTAAGGGGTCCTAATAGGATGTCTTAAGGGGATCAAAGAATTCAAAGTATGTCTCATGTTCAATAGAATATATATAAATTTGGTGAAGCTGCCCAAGGCAACCAAATTTAACAGCAATATGTACATGACAAATTGATTATACATTTAAATTTTAATAAGTTTCAAAGTAGGAAAACATGCACATAATGAACAAAATATATCAAATATTGAATTTTGAATATAAAAGTGTAGAGTAATTATGTATGTACATATACAAATTTGGGATATATGCCAACTCAAAACAATATTTACAAAATATGGCTATGCCATCTCAAAGAAATCTAAAACTTGTGGTAGATCATCAAAATGTAGCCTCTTCATGCCACTTGATATCAAAATGACAATAAATCAATTTTAACTATGTATATAAGCAATATCAATATTGTTGGAAAGACGGTTGTCATTGCACCAAAAGATTGACCTATTAATGCCCAATACAACCGCTAGACTTAATGAATCCACGAGAGGCAGTTAAGCCATGTCATGAACCCAAGCATTGTACTACACAACATAAGGAGACCAAGGGCACACACCTTGCAACAATCTTCCCCCCAGTACAAGTGAGGGGTTAGAACCTGTGACCCAGGCTCTGATATGAATTGTTGGAAAGATGGTTGCCGTTGCACCAAAAGATCGACATGTTAATGCCAGATACAACTACTAGACTTAATGAATCCATGAGAGGCAGTTAAGCCATGTCATGAACCCAAGTGTTGCACTGCACAACACATGGAGACCAAGGACACACACCTTGTAACAAATATATCATCCAAATATATATATACACTTACCTATATTTACAAGTATTCCATGTTGTAGGTTGAATCTGCATCCTCTCTTTTTTGTCTTGTAATGTAGAAAAAGAGGGATAAGGGTTGATTTGATGTATAGTTTAGATCCTCCTTTCACTACATACATTCAAGGACATTAAACCGAGTAGAATCACAACTTTTGGAAGAGGATTCAACTACAGGTTTCTTGTCATTTGGAATGATAAGGAAATTTGGAAATTGATGATCATTGTGTTAATTTAAGCCTAATTATGCTCAAAACCCTAATTGTTGCAAAATTGTAAACAAACATATGAATTTTGACAAATGGTCGCACAAAAAGATACTAGATGAAGATTAGATTTATACTAGATTTTGAAGTTTGGGATTTTGAAATGTTGAGGACACAGGGACTCCCACCGAAGTCCAAGGTAGTATTTTTATCAGGGGTTTCTAGACCTTTTTTTATGTTGATTATCATTGTTCCATTAACTTCGAGCTCTGTAAACCTTGAGGACATAGGGACTAGTGTCCAAGTCCTATAGATGCTATTTTATACTTTTTTCCATCAGATTTGGGATCCTTATACTCTACAACACTCCTTTGCAACTCCACTCTGCATAATTCAACACCTATCACCTACAATAACAAGAGAGGGGTTGGGGGTTGTGGTGTTTAGGAGCTTGCCCCAGTCAAGCCCCAGAATGGCATTCAAGCCTTCCAACACCGTCGTTAGATAGAGAGTGTGTATCCTTGTAGGACAGAGGCAAAAATGAATGATAAAAGATTGATTGAAAAAACAAATAGATATCATCTCAGAGGTATAGCTCTCACATAGATGAAGATCCTTCACAACATGAGAAGATGAAGCCAAATTTGCAATAACACAACAACAATATTCTTCTTTGCAACACAATGAATGCCTTGAATGCTCTAAAATCATAAGTTCACCAAAATCTCATAATCATCTTCTAGTTTGCAAATGAAACCCTCAACATGCTTATATATGCATTCCTGCTTTAATTTCATAATTCAAACTTAAGATGTCGGCAAGGAACACCTTTAACAGTCACTTTACCAATAGGGCAGGACAAGGGTGTGAGTGCCCTTGTCCTAGGACCTATTTTGGGTTAGGATTTAAGCTCTACAATGTCCCTTAAGTCCATTTTGACATAGGTTTCAAGGCATTTTGTCTCAGGAGTCATTTCTAACATGCATAATAAAAAACAAGGGACCTGGGAGCTAAAGTTAGGAGGTAAAAGTCCTAGGGGGACATTTTACGATGTAACATTTAGCCCCCACTTTAATGTATGTATGATCTTATGACCCATACATGCATAAAAGTACGGTAAAAAACACAACAAACATGCTAGGGACTTAAAGCTAAGGCATACACAAAGATTGAGGAACCATTTCTAGTCCCCAGTCTTAGGTAAGCACTAGAAAACACATCACAGACACACAAAACATGAAGAAGATAGTAATAGGCATGAAAAACACGAAGAAGACACAAGAGTAGTCATGGAGAATACATTGATATTTTCTTTTTCATTTTCATATATAAAGATACATAGAAAATAAAAATACAACACACAACCCCAAAATGTAGGAGGGGCATTTCACCATACCCTTAATACTACATATGGGGGAGAAGACACCCCATAAAAAACCTCAAGTGTAAGTGGAGCACATCACTACACACACACAAGAGGGGAAGAAACACCATACAAAGCCCAAGTGGGGGTTAACCACACAAGGGGGAAAACGCATGGAAGACACACGGAATACACAAGTGCCATATAGCATGCCAAAGACATATTATATGTATAAAACATGACAAACAAGGCAATGAAAGGAGCTTATTGCTAATTTCCCACCATCTCAAACACACTATAGACACACTTGATGGTTGGGCTTATGCCACAACAACTCCCAAAAACATGCATAAGGGAGGATAGTCTCATATCCAACCCCACCTATTCAGAGGACTTTTGAAATAAAAGAATGTGCACTAGCTCAAGAGATACACCATCCCCACCTCTGTAGAGGGATTTTGAATAAAAGGATATGCACGATATCTTGCCTCCATAGAGGGTTTTTTTATTGCAATATAGATAAAGATGTGCACTCACGCTAGAGATACAACATCCTGCCTCTATAGAGGGCTTACAAACATGCTTCGTTAGCACCAAAATCATCAGACAACTTACCTTATATATTCCCCCACCTTAAGGTGGTTGTTATCATTTACCAATATCAAGCATGTTAAGGTAGAGAGAAAACACACAAGGGAACAAGAGCTTTCATAAAGCCCATGCCCCCAAAGGTGACATGTGCTTACGATCACTAAATATTCCCACAAATACACAATTTTCTACAACAAGAGAGGTTAGAAATATTTTCCTAAGATAATAACCACATTATATGATAAAAAGCAATGCAAACAATCAAGAACCAAGGCTATACTACAAGTTCAGAAGATGAGTATAACTGTGGGGCCATACTGTAGAAGTCTTAGAACTGAGTGTAACCAAGGTGAGATACAAGATAAACGAAGTGCATGGAGTAGACATATTGTTATGATTTGTTAGAAAAGATGAGACAACATCAAATATCACATGGAGTGATTCTACCAGCCAAGTGTCGAATATATATAAATCAACCCTGTCATCATATATGGACTAGGTCCATTTTTTATTTGCTTGCTAAAGGGACACATGGTCCGTATCAGAATTTATTTGTTTTCGTCATCTGTCGACTAGGTAGAATCACTAGAAGAAAGTAAACGATAAAATGAGAGAGGAGAACAAGTGCCTTAGGGTCGTCATGTAGGAGGATGCCCCCCAAGTCATCAACCGCAATGCTATGCCCCTAAGGCACGACAAACAACAATAAAATAGAGGAGAGGAAAGATAGAAGAATGATCTGATACAAATAGAAGAATGGTCATAATAGAGTTAGTTTCCTAGTATCCTTGACCTTACAAGAGTATCAAGGGTCATCCTAGGATGCCTAAACAAAATATAGCACAACACAAGGAGATCGCAACACAAAGAGAAAGGGTTAGAAACACTGACCTTGATACAACACAATGCTAACAACATATATACCTAGGAGGAGGCCACCCTTGAGAGAAACGATAATAATTGCTACAATGAGTGTGGCTTAAAGAGGGAGAAATACTTACCTGATTTAATGGGATCTTGCCTAGTAGACAATTCTTGTCTATCAACTTCACATGTTATTTTGGTCTTGTTGATATTGTATTAACATTGAGTTTAGGATGATGCGAGGCTTTGGTGGGCATCAACGAGTGGTATCCAATACCGACTGTATAATTAATTCTAGGAACTTGTAAAGGTACTTTGATTCCTTGTTGATTTACACCACATCCATTACCTGCATAGTCACAATTTTTGTACAAAATCTAAAATCCACGACCATAGAGGGAGTCCATCTCTTTGGAGGATGGTGAGGCCTCATGTAATGCCCTGTCATGCAACCCTAGAGATAAGTCAACTAAAGTAATAAAAGGTGGATTTTTTTTAATATAATTAATGGTAACAAAATATAACATAGTCTGTTACAACAAGTTAACTAACATCTCTAGGGATAACATAATTGCATTATTGAAATCAAGCAATATACAATCATATACAAAACTCATTTAAATTATATTTAATTACATGACTACATTGCAGATTACTAACATGATCTAACTAACAGCCATGGTTGTTCTAAATCCAAACACATCAAATGAAGACACACACACACACACAATTAGTAATGTCTACCCAAGAAATGAACTCAATAGGATGATAAAATATCAATTTACATAATTTATCTTAGTAAATCAACATTCATCAAAATGAAATATAAGATATAAATGTTTCAATAAGTTTATACACATTTTTACACCTTTACCAATACTACCAGATAGTCATCTTATTCACCAAGTGGAAAGGTACCTCCTTAGCACCAGAGTCTTGCATGGATTATAGATCTCAAACTGCACATCTAAGGAAACATTAGTTCTGCATGATTATTAATTACATAATATCAATTGCATAAAATGACAATCCTAAGGCCCTAGGGGCCGACCTAATGTCTCGAGGGCTCATCCTTGATGGCCTTACCTACATATGCGTAGTGCAGAGACATCGTTGTTCGGGACTAGAGCATGAAATCATAAACAAAATTATACAAATCTAAACCTCTAAGAAGATATCGACACCTTCTCTAAAAATACTTGTGTATTACAAATCATACTTCAAGATTGCAAAAGATTAAGGTTTACTTATTCCATGATATGAAATTTCACCATGCAAAAGAAAATAAATTCTTAAATCAAGGTAACATTGTGTCATACCCCTTTATAAGTTAACAATACACAATTTTATTTAAATCTCTACCCAAGCTTATAATACATAGGGCATCTAGAGATTATTCAAAGAATGAGATTCTAACCATGAAGTTATTACTGAATTCGGGTTATTCTCAAATGTCATAAATCAAATCCTCTATATTATATCGCTACTAAATAGTTTATTCACTAAACAATTGTATCTTGCTACTAACCCTCTTATCGAGTTAATAGATAAATAATAAAATATGCATTGTGTCTATTCTATAACAATGTTAACTTCAACATAGAGCCTATGATTATGCCATGAAAGTGATCAAATGTCAATATAAGTCAAGGTAGTGTTACTACTTAATCGAGGTTAAAAGGATATGCAATACATATTTAATCAAAATAAAGTTACATGGAATCCATCAGAAAGATCTTTCTAAAGAAAACATTTACTCTAAGACTTATGTGAAGCCATTCTTAGAAAGGAAGTAATATCCTTATCTTAGATAATCATAATAAGGAAACATAATTATCATTCCTAAGCTATTCATTTAATAGTTATAAGGCTTAAAGCCTTAAATCAAATAAACTAATGTCTTTTTAGCCCAAACACCACCTCCAAACTATCTTGAAGTAAAAGCAAATATAATGGAAAGAACAAATCTTCTGCTATATATAACAAAAGTTGGATAAGGAGGCTAAAATATGACACATCTCAAACAGATAAGACAAGCAGCTGAGGGAGATAACAATACTAGTAATCTTTGTTCAATACCACCTTTAAAAACAATTCCCATATTCACAAATATAGAATCTAAATAAGGATATAGTTATGTTATTTCCCAATATGAATGCAAAACGAATTTAAGACTCCTAACTATATATATATATATATATATATATATATATATATATATATATATATATATATATATATATATATATATATATATATATATATATATATATATATATAAATATAATGCTATTATATTCTTCAAAGAAAAACATTATTAAAAAAGATAGGAATCATTTTGTTGTATTACATAGCTAAATCATGTCAGAAAGAGTGATTATGCTTTAATGATTATATATATATATATATATATATATATATATATATATATATATATATATAACCTGATTCCTTCTAAAGTGACTGCAAGAAACAAATAGCAAGAGTTTTAATTGTTTTGTTTTACATGTAATAAAAGAATGTGTGCTATAATGGCTTGGTTGATACAGCTAGCCAACTCAGAGTGGGTGCTGTTACTACTATGGCTCTCATGACACACTCTTTGGCGTCACTATGGTGGCCATGACCACATTCACTATCAAGATTCAAAGAAAATAACATTCGACCTTGCTATAAAGTACTTTTGCTTTGTAAATGTATTTCGATGCCTCATACAAAAAAAACTCCCAGACTAAGTATAAGTCATAATATAAATTGGTTCAAAAGATAATCCAAAGATTAGAGTCTAAAGAAAAGCAATAATTCAATAAACATTATTAGATACGAAGATAAATAGAATATATTTTCTGTTGTTGTAAAGGTTCATAGTTTAAGACTCAATGTCAATTATGGATCAAGTACACACCACCAA
Source organism: Cunninghamia lanceolata (assembly GCA_027924645.1). Classification (NCBI taxonomy): domain Eukaryota; kingdom Viridiplantae; phylum Streptophyta; class Pinopsida; order Cupressales; family Cupressaceae; genus Cunninghamia; species Cunninghamia lanceolata. The sequence goes on along the minus strand of BSBN01001531.1, from coordinate 9,470,458 downwards.
AGTCACTGTTAGCCAAAATCATTTACAAATAGAGTTGCAAGAACAAATAATGCATTTAAACAAATTTAAAGTTTTTCATCTATTGTATAGTATGTAAGTCCACCGAGCAACAAATTTTTGATCTTTGGTCTCCTAATATATAAGCACTAATATATATCCATTCTAGTCATATTTTCTGCCACTAGACTATAAGACAAGACAATCATGATGACAAGTTATAATACCCACCCTTTTGTATTATATCTAGATTTTGCCAGACACAAAGACATTACATTTCAATTATTTAATAATACTATTAACTTGATGTCCTAAATAAACAAAGTGTCAAAGTTTCGTACTAAAAGGAGCACTGCACTCATGTTCCACAAGGAATCTTAATAATGAACCATATCATTAGATACACCATTAAGACTATGCCCATTTATTGCATTGCAGAAATTTGAAGTTATGACATTTTCAACTTATGATCACAATATTCCAAAGTCTTTAGACACAGTTGGCTCTATGTATCCACCCATGGACATGTCTAAAAGAATCTTCTAACAATGGGCTACACCTAAGATGCTCTCAAAATCTAAGCTAGTATAATTTCTAATAAGCATTTCAGTGGGTATACTTTTTACCCTACCCACATGTGCCACATTTTTAAAAAAACTTTCCTAAAATTTGAAACAAACAAGTAATTTATATGGGAAAGGAAAGAGCAATTTTCCTGGGAAACATGCATGCAAAATATGGATAACACAAGGATAACATAAAAACTGTATGACAAAATGCCTTATAGAACTGCCATAAAAAAAATAGCAATGATCGCATTATATACACAAACAGGTGGAGATGCGGGGTATAAAGAAAAAATATTCTTTAATGGTAACCTCATAATAGGGAGAGGCATTATGTTAATTCGTGTAACTGATATGATGATGGGTAACACTCCTAAATACACTGAGAGCTATTACAACATTTTCATCAAGATTACCTCAATCACTACAAAGAGCTATCATTTGATTGAACAAGATGTTGAATGCGCCAGAAACATTATAAGCATGTCATGCACAACAACTAAAGGGAACCACAGATGAAACCATGAATATTTGTAATTTGAATCTTAGCACAAGATGGACACAAGTATTCTATGATTTGCATTTTAAAAAAAAAAAATCTAAGCATGGAGAAATTGGAGATGCTAAACAAAGCGATCTAAATAAAAATCAGATTTGTATTATAATAAGGTGCACAGGAATAGATCTGTAGTTTTCAAGGGCTTAGGACTTACTTGAGGGAGATCACGGAGGAGGTGGGCTGATTGTTCCACATTCCAGATTGCCTGTTCTTCCTTACTCGTGGTTTTTTCCTTCTAGCCCCCCCTTTCATTCTTATCGTTCTGCCTTAAGAGGCAATCACCCTCTACTTTCCATACTGAAAAACAATAAATCCTCCCACATCTTGTTTCCCCCAAAAACTAGATCATGGGGATCATTCCAGTCCCCAAACTCGTAGTATTCTATAATACCTATAAAATAACTCACAATGCAGCCATGGTTTCTTCACTTTCGTTTAACATGCAAAAACATGCAATAGTATATGCTCAACCTATGAGAAGAACATTGATTTTCCAATTCTCAAAGATAATGAAAAATATTGTAGATTCCTCCCAACTATCTCTTCATTAAATCGTGTAACTGCCACTTCTAAATGTGGACCTAATTAATGATGAACTAAAAGAATCTTTATAAAGTATGTAACTGTAAAAGCATAAAATAACAACCCATGATTTTCTTTTGAAACAATACTAACTCATTTAGATAATTACTCCAAAACAATACAATTAATAAAATATCATAGTTAGTAAGTAAGTTTGAAATATGCCCTATACCTCTCAGTGGAGAGTATATTCTGCACCTGAGTCAAACTTAGTCATGATCGTTAACTGCACATCCATGATGAAAATGGCAGAGAACTACACCTCGTAAGTGTCATAATCTATAGTACAAGTAAGAGTATTTTCTTTATTTTCTACCAAGGATACTTTAGGTTTCTTAGGTGTTTCCAAAGATTTCTTAGATGAGATCAATGTAACTTTTGATATGTTGGAGTTATTAAGTTTATATTCTCCCGACCTGGAAGGAGTAAAATCTAATGAACCCCAATCATCACCAAAAAGTGCATTCGATGGTGTAGAGTCTTACACAACATTATCTGTTGAAATAGGTATTGATGAATCAACTCGTAAGTTATTTAGACTAATATAATTGTTGACTTGTTTTTGTGTTTTGATATGTAAACAATTATTTGGGTCAAGATCGGCTTCAATAGTGTAGAGCTTGTTTTCATAAATAAACTTTATTGATCTATGAAGGGTAGAAAGAACTTCCCCCATGGAATGAATCCATAGTCTACCGAAAATCATATTATACAAAATTAAGTCAGGCATGACATGAGAAAGGGTAGATAATGTCACGGGTCCCACCTTTACAGGTAAAGTTTAGTGCAGGAGCACCTAATGGACTTTATGCCTCCATGAGGCCATTTTGTAAATATTCAATTTATGTTGTGTTTTGAGTCTTTTGTCATGTAATAAGGTCATAATAGACCAGTTGTGATGTAAATGGATTCATTTGAGTCACTAGGGATCAAACTTGTAAAAATTGTCAAATTGTCAAAAAGTTGTCATTATGAAAGTTGTCAAAAAGTGCACTAAAGTTGCAACCTTGATTAGGAAGTTAGTTGTGGGTGGTTGGTAGTTGTAAAATGATTGGGAAATTATAAATACATGTTGTAAACATGAATCCCAAGGGGGGCGAATGTTGGAGAAGGTGGGTTGTTACATTTTGATGTGATATCAATAAAAGATACCCTTGTTTTTGCATTTCTGAATGTTAAATTGATGTTTCAGAGTTTGGTATGGATTTGTATAGCCTATATAGGACATGAATGTATTATGTATGGAAATATTATTGAGTCTACTTTCCATTTCTTTTTTTTCCATAAAATTTCATTAAGATTTGAATAAGTTATGGCATTTTTATTGAGGGTAAGTCTACAGAGTTTAATTTTCTAAAAATGCAGTTTGAAAACATGCATGGTATGGCCTAGTATACCATCACATTGATTCATATAATAAATGGATAGAAATATATGTGTTTATAGTTTACAATTATTTTAGTTGCATGTAATTTCATTATGTTTTGGGTGAGTTATGCCATTTTTAGTGAAAACAGTTCTGTAACAATCCTAGGGTTTTTACATGAACAATCTTGTTTTTGTCCTATTCCATACAAAATAACCCTAGAAAATTTTGAGATATGTTAAATAATGACCACAAGGGTATCTAGAACACTGATTTATTTGTGGGTTTGAGGAGTATTCAGAGACTTATGCTCAAAAAAATTGTTGTTTGGAGGGTTACAAAGCAGTATGAAGGCTTATGTAAGATACTAACAAGAATAGGTTTTCAAACTTGTAAAGTGAGTTCTCTTGGAGTTTGTGTTGATTTGAACCCCTATTTTGCATCAAATTTATAGTACCCAGGGATTGTCTACCAACATTATCAAAGCCATGAATGCTAAGCCTATCCGATTTAATTAAAGATGTGTCGATCTTGATTTTGTGTAGTAAGTCCATGCCACAAACATTAAGAGCCGTTCCATTCTCAATCATAACTCGCTTTATGAAATTTTTATCTATTGTCGCAAATATCATGAGTAGATCATATTCATCTTTAATTGATGGTATTTCATGTTGTTGAAACAGAATATCCATTTTTGTCGCATGCATACAGTCTAACAAAGTTGCTACATCATTCGGCTTAACAACAGGTGGTACAATCACCTTTTGTAATGCTTCTTGGAGCATTTTGTGGTATGTAGGTGATGTTTTTATTAAATTCCAAAGATACATCTTAGTTGGAGTAGCACAAAGTTGTTCAACAAGATCATATTCTTGACCACTTTTATGAGTAAGACGAGGTGGTGGAGGGAGCATAGGTTGAGAACATGGAAGAGAGATAGGCACATGAGATACTTGCTTACTTTGCTTATTATTATGGGTGTTTTATGTGTGAGCAATCACATTGTGATGTGGTTGTTATGACACATTTTGAACACCTTGATTTCTTTGAGTGATTTGTCTTGCATAGTTTAGGATATAATCCGGGGGTCGAGGTGGTTTTTGATCTCCTTGAATTGTAATCACCGGTTTTAAGAAAGAAGGTGCTTTAGGTGCCCCTCACACAACCATCTTAGGAACATTGCTACACTTATCTAGTAACCCCTTATGAGGTGGAATAAGTCTATTAGTGAAGATTGAATTAACATTGTTTTTCTCTCGGTTATGCTCAACATCTATCCTTAAAGGATTTAATGTGAGAGACCTTTTCTCATCCACTAATGCTTCATCTTGGCCAGGGAGAGCATTCGAATGAAATAAAGGTGCAGTGTTGTTAGGAAGGTTGGTGGTGATCATATCATTAGTGATGTCTAAGGGACTTAAAAGAGGAGTAGGATAACTTATGGAATCATCATCATCATCATCCTCATATATTTTAGATATTAGTTCCAAAGCATTAAGAGAACTTTCACACTCATCATTCTCAATGTGTTTTGTTAGATCTTCTACTACCAAAGGGTATGTATTCATGAGAGATATGAAGTTGTCAAAATCAAATACATAGCCAAGGATTTCAAATGAAGAGCATTTAAATACATCCTTATGATACATAACTTGTATATAGGTGAGAACTTGAGGATTCATATTAAGAAATTTGTAGAAATGCTCAAAGTTTTTGATATATGCATACATAAAGATACCAAAGAGAAATGAGATGAAGATGCCATAATGAAATGTCTTCAAACATCAATGTCCAATAAGATCTAGTAAGACAAGACATGCAAAGTTCTATGATACTTAACACACCCTAAATTGTGACTATTTCACTCCTAAGAACTTGTTTGAGGGAAAGGGATAAAAAGACACACAAAGTCTACAACAAACACAATGGATAGGAGAAATAGTACAACACAACAAGGCCCAATTGATGATTTTATGTATTTAGATTGAATGCAATAAAACAATACCAATTTATGCTTGTTTATGCACCTACAATGTTCACCTTTTTCACTTTTTCTTAATGCAAATGCCTAAAAGATGTAGTGTTGTGATGAAATTGTAGAGGGGTATAAAATTAAATCCTTATTATCAGTCCAATAATGCAGCAATATCTTTCACAACACATGTATTATGCAAATATAGATGAAGGATGAGTCAAAATCTAGTGAAAATGCAAGGATTTTAAACCCTAATTGTGAAATTAAGGAATAAAACTATGCAAAGTGATGTATGAATGAAATATAATCAAATTTATGATGTGAAATAGTTCAGCTCAGATCTGAAAATGATGTTAAAATCATACAATACTCAATGCAAGTGTAATTTTAAGGAGAAATGAGTGAATATGTTAGTTTTTTGTTGAAATTGACTATTTGTACATGCAAAATTTGAGATGTAAATGCAAAGACACACAATAATGAGATACTACAATAAAAAATCAGATTTTAATGAGTACCAAAAATGACTAGTAAAATCTAAAACAAGATTTTAACTACAAACCCTAGGTTTTTGAAATCACTAGGTTATGAGAAAAATCCAAAATTTCAAGCAAATCCTAGCAATTTTAGTGTGAAAATGCAATGTGAAGGATTATAGGATGATGAATTTCTGTAATTTATATCAGATCTGATGTAAAAATCAAAGATTAGATGAAATGCAATGAAATTGATGCAAACTATGCCCTAATGCAAGCCTAAGATGCAAATTTTTTTAAATTTTTTCAATCTTTTTTTCAAATTTTTACAAAATGTATGAATGTAGAATGTTGTAAATGGTATGTATGAATGCAAATCTGATGTATAACAGTCAACAAGATGCAATGTTTAGTAAAAACATGTGTTCACCATAATGTAATGTAGAAAAAGAGGGATAAGGGTTGATTTGATGTATAGTTTAGATGATCCTCCTTTCACTACATACATTCAAGGACATTAAAATGAGTAGAATCACAACTTTTGCAAGAGGATTCAGATATAGGTTTTTTGTCACTTAGAATGATAAGAAAATTTAGAAATTGATGATTATTGTGTTAATTCAAGCCTAATTATGCTCAAAACCCTAATTATTGCAAAATCATACATAAGCATATGAATTCTGACAAATGCTCATGCATAGAGATACTAGATGAAAAGTAAATTCATACCAGATTTTGAAGTTCAAGATTTTGAAATGTCAAGGACACATGGACTCCCACTGAAGTCCAAGGTAGTATTTTTATCAGGGTTTTCTGAACCTTTTCTAATGTTGATTATCACTGTTCCGTTAATTTCTAGCTTTGCAAACCTGGAGGACACATGGACTAGCACCCAAGTCTTGTAGATGCTCTTTTCTACTTTTTTCCATCAGATATGGGATCCTTATACTCTACAACAATCTACAACTCCACTCCATAGAATTTGACACCTGTCAACTGTAACCACAAGAGAGGGGTTGGTGGGTTGTGGTGTTTAAGATCTTGCCTCGATCAAGCCCCAGAATCAACATTCAAGCCTTCCAACACCGTTGTTAGATAGAGAGTGCATATCCTTGTAGGACAGAGGCAAAAACAAATGATAAATTATTGATTGAAAACACAAACAAATATCACCTTGGAGGTATATCTCTCACATAGATGAAGATCCTTCACAACATGAGAAGATGAAGCCAAATCTGTAATAACAAACACAACAACAACATTCTGCTCTGAAACACAATGAATGCCTTCAATTCTCTAAAATCATAAGTTCACCAAAATCTCATAATCATCTTCTAGTTTGAAAATGAAACCCTCAACATGCTTACATATGCATTCCCACTTTAATTTCATAATTCAAACTTAAGATATCAGCAAGGAACACCTTTAACGGTCACTTTACTGACATACAAATTTGGGACCTCGCCAAAATAGGGCAGGACAAGGGTGCGAGCACCCTTGTCCTAGGACCTATTTTGGGTTGGGGTTTAAGCTCTATAATGTCCCTTAAATCCATTTTGACATGGGTTTGAGGGCATTTTATCTTGGGAGTCATTTCTAACACGCATGTGTTGGCAAGAGACACTGTGTGGCTTCATTAGTGTTGTCATTGATGGCAACAAAGTTCATTCCACACATCCACAGGAAATGGTATGTCTTTATTGGAAGTCAAATTGAAGAGTGTTGTGGTCCGGTAAGCAAGAACAGAGCATGCAGCAAGGTCCGACAATTAGGTCTGGATCTCTCACAGGAAGTATCTCAACAAAGTACAGACTTGGGGAAGTCAAGAGGAGTATCATGACTGATATATTCTAGAGATTGAGCCTCTGGTGATGAAAGAGTGAAAAGTTATAAGCACCTGAGTGTTGGGTTCCTATTTGGTAGAGTAGACTGAGGAAGACCTGACCGATAGAGCATCAGACCTTAATCCGGATGAGATATTGATGGTGATCAAGTTTCTTGAGGTATCATTCATGATTGGCTGACATGCTTGATGACTTCTATAAGCATCTCTTTGATACGCATCACTTGATAAGCAAGGATTCAGCCGACAGACCAGAGTTTTGGAAAATATTGAGTATTCCAGATGCTGACTAGAAAGGTGTTGAAATCCTTGGTGCGGATATATATACCAGATGGATTTAGATGTGAAGAAGAGTGTGGTGTGTTGTGAAGTGTGAACAAAAGTAGAAAGTAGAGTGGAAGCAGCAATACAGGTCCAGTATGTGATAGGACAATAACACCAAAGAGGAGGAAGAATGAAGTGCAGTAGATCAATGTATTGAGCCTAAACTGAAACTGAACCTCAACATATGTGGATGCTCCTCATTAGTTCAAGTATCTTGTTACTTTCTTTGTACCTTGTAGATAGTGAGTCTCTTGTAGGCAGTGAGCCTCTTGTGAGCCCTAATTGGCAAGTGCCATTTTGTACTATTTTATTCTTTTAACAAAGAATATAATCTTGGGTTAGTCACCCCGTGGTTTTTCCCTTAATAGGGTTTTCCACGTCAAAATCATTGAGTTATGTGTATTGATGTTATTTGTGATTTCATGGTTATGTTTTCTTATATGATTTGATGCTGCACTAATTGTTAAAGAAGAATAGAAAGTTGAAGTAATTAAGATAACTAATTCACCCCCCCTCTCAGTTATCAACAGCATGATAAAAAATAAGGGACTCGAGAGCTAAACTTAGGAGGTAAAAGTCCTAGGGGGACATTTTACGATGTAACATGTCTCAAAGTATGTGATGAATGTGATGATAGATTAAGGATACAAAATGACAATAAATAAATTTTAACTGCGTATATAAGCATAAAATACATGAGTCGATACAAATTTTAAGATAAAGGGAATAATACAAAAGGTGAAATGAGAATGAAAGAATATATAAAAAACACAAAACATTGATGCAATATGTAACTAGATAATATGTGATATGAAATATATGAGTATATATACAATTACCTAATGCATTCACTTTAAGTTGAAGACTACGAATTTGATCTAACAAATTTGTATGGTGAAAACTTGTAGTGACAATCATGCAAAAATCTACTTGTAGGGTACACCTGCAAAACAATGAATGTAAGTAAATTAACTATATATACATGAGTCGATACAAATTTTAAATTAGAGAGAATAATGTATAGAAGGTGAAATGAGAACGAAAGAATATACAAATGTTCGTCGATACGATCATGCAGGATCTCTAGACTTGTAGGGGACCTAAAAAAATAATGAATGTAAGGGAGGTAAGAGGATGGATTAAGGGGAGCTAAGACGATGACTTAAGGAGATGTAAGAGGATGGATTAAGGGGATGTAAGAGGATGACTTAAGGGGATGCAAGAGGATGGATTAAGGGGATGTAAGGGAGGGGGTGTAAGGGGAGATACACGAGTAAATATAATTTTGATTAAGGGTAGGTAAGAAGATGGCTTGAGGGCTAAGGGGATGACTTAATACAGTTCTATTAACTATCAATTAAATATATACAACTATATACATACCTAAAAATGTATTCCATTGTACCATTTGTATCCTCTCTTTTTTGCAATGCATCTATGATTGTCTCATGCTCTTCCATAGAAATTGTATATAGCTCTTTATTAGTAGGTCTTCCATGATACCTCACTAGTTTTATATTTGTTACCACCACCAAATGTGAGTAGTGTATAATATACTTATGTGTTCCATAATCTTCAAATGCAGGCAAACCATTCTTCCTTGTTAGGTATTTCTATAGCCAAGTGCCAACAACCACCACCGAACCTGTTAGATAATGAAAGCCATCATCATCTTCTTGAGGTGCTATTAACTTATGTTTAGTCTCCACACATCGAGCCAACCAATATTCTATTTCCTCTTCATTCTCCTCAGGTGCAACAACAACATACGCATGTCCAAATTTAATTCAATAACTTGTGTGACATATTATTTGACCAATTTCTACATACATGCATCCATATATAATTAAATATATTACAAAAAAGGTAATAAAGTGAAATAAAATGAAATAAATTGAATTAAATTACCTTCTTGTACAAGGTCAAAAACATGGTCATAGTCATCTGATGCAAACACTTGATCATTATCTTCAATTGTTGTTTCATATTGATTGTGTGCTTGTGTAGGTGTCAACAATCTTTGCTTCCACTCTTCAACCCATTTTGTATTTTTACATGCTTCCTAATCTCCTAAAATACAAAACTAACAAAAACATGCAATCTCCGTTGTCCATATAGTCCATGTGCTTGCATTTGAACTATTAAATGAATGCCATTTACTAGATCCACTGATTGTCTCACAATCAAGTCTAGGTAGAATGTTCTCTTCTTCAACCAACCAAAAGAGTCATTGAACTATAGAGTACTTTCTTGATCCTATAGATAATTATATATTTCACCAATCCACAATCGCATGTGCATCTTTAAATTTTATTGGATCCTCAAATTTCAATTGCTCTCTAGCAAGAGTTCTGTTAACACATGCACTAGCTCCATCATGTTCTCCTTTACCATGTCCATCTTCAAAAAGAATCCACATATGTTGGACATTATCTTCCTTTTGAACCCTACTTAACCAATAAAACATTCAAGCATTCTTGAAATATTCTATACAATTATCTGACCATATGAGTTGTATCATCTGGATTCCTCTTTCTCTTACATTTGTATAAAATATATGGAAACAATATTGAACAAACTCTGATGAGTGTAACTGATTGTTGCTCAAATAGAAACAGTATTCCCTCAAAAAATTTCTATCATGTTTTGTACTATCATCTGCATGCCTATATACAATATGAACAAACATAGCCACTTGAATTGAATTGTAATATTGTGATTGGATTTCCTCTTCTAGAGCAAGAGTATAGTTTTCTACAAAATCAACCACTGATAGTATAGTTTCAACTAGAAATATGTTTCTACATGTGCGAAATTGTCCATCAAGCCATTGAGCATGTTGAGAGTGTTTGACATATTTTGGTACAATCTTACTCTTAAATTCTGATATAAATGTATGTACACTAAGTTTTTTATGATCAAATCGCAACTCTTTCTAGTTTTTCCATCCTTTAAAGAATACTCAACATTCTTAAATCTTTTAACATCCACTAATTGTTTTTGATTATATAAGGTAGCTAAAACAAGGGGCCAAACCCTTACAAAACAGTAAAAAGAAATCCCAGAGGCATCAGCACAAAAGAGCCTAGAAACAGTCACAACATAACCCGCATAAATAGCATAAACAACATAGACAGCATAACCAGTTCTAAAGACAATATATATGAAATAGAAGAGTATCAACAACATAAAAGAAATTAGAACTAAGGAGAAAGACTCTCCCATCTTTTAGCCATGGATTCAATAAATTCATCCAACTTTTTGAAGTTCTCTTCTTTGTCAACAACAGCAGTAGCCCCAAGATCTTGTAACATAGAAAGATTAAGTAAAACAGTACGCCTGAGCATAGTAGAAAAAGACTGCTCCAGCTTCTCAACATGGCCCCTCAGGACAACAATGTCATTCCTGTAACCAGCATCTTCCTCCATTTCATCAGCAGCTTCCTCCACAAACATCTTTCCCCCTTTGTCAGCATTATCCTCAGAATCGCCAACAACACCACCAGAAACCTCCATCAATTTATTCCCATTCTTACCCTTAGCTTCTTCAAAAATCTCCTGAACTTCCATAACCTTGGCCTCATCACCCTGAGTGGACTCTTCAGATGCACTCTCAGAATAATCTATAAGTTTAGCTTTAGGCGCAGGTTTTCCAGCAATTCTCCCTGACCTCCTAACCCCAGAGGAAAAGCCCTCCTTCGTATCTTTAGCAGACATAATAGATTTACTGCTTGGTCCCACAGGGGTACTACAAAGAGTTTTAGGGGTCCCCACAGCAACCCCCACAGTTTCCTCTTCCACACCCCTTATTTTCCTCTTCTTGCTCTTCACACTATTTTTAGAGACCGAAGTGTTGGTAGCGGTCACCATGGGAATCTCCTCATTAGACAGAGAAAAAGAAACCCCTTTCAACTTAGGAGAAATAGGGGAAGGGCAAGGCTCTTCAGAAATGACAGTATCATCAGGGTTGGCAGACATTTCACCACTATGAGTTTGGATAGGCTTAGGTGGCTCCAAAGTAAGGTGGAAATTATATAAGCAGAGGATGAGACCCTGGTGCAGGGGAATGGGTTTCTTGGAAGGTTTCTAGCTAACTTATCTCTAACCCTAAAAATTGAATGCTCAAGGGAAGACAGTAAATAAAATGGGAAACTAATATGAGCATTACATCTAAAATGATTTAGAAGAGGAAGATGATAATTGTAAAACTTGGTGAAATGCCCCTCTAGTGTGAAGTACTTCATTAGGAGGAAACACATCTCATCCCATGACTCTGGCAGCTTCGCTCATTTGAACCCTCCCTGGTAAGGAACAAGTTATTCACCTTCCCCAAGGAATAACTTCTGGTTAGAATGGTCTACCACTTTTGTTTTCCTTTGTAGTTTGGTCCCCTTAGTCGACAGGCCAGACGCCATAGCAATAACTTTCTTAGAAATCTCAAACCCAATTCTCCCCATAGTGACTCTACGGTTTTGCTAGGACCTAGCAAATTGTTCAGACAGATTTTTATCATAACCATTAAGTCATTCCAAATAAGGGTTGATATGACCTTCCTTATAGTAGTGCCAGACCACAACATTATCTTTAAACTCACAACAGGAAACTGGCTCCATTCAAATCTTATCTCCACCCATTTTAGCCTTCCAGACAAAAGCACAGAATCCCCAAAACCAAAATTTCATAGAGTTATTGTGCAAGGTAAAATTAACTGCTTGACAGGGGATTATGAAAATGATAATAGATCTGCATGCATTATCATTAATGAGAGCTGCCTTATGAAAGACCAATTGATGCCTACTCTTCCCATGCTCGAACACAATTTTTTAGCATTCGCTATAATTAGCAGATAAGCAACTCGCCTTAACACAAGGGACTAATAAGGCATAAATGGCATTGAGCAAAGTACACAAAAGCACGTACTTCAAGATACACATCAGCATCTTCCAACAAAGCCAATAGAATAAACTATCTTTCCTAGTATACTGACTCATCATTAACACGTCAACTCCTTTTGAATTAAGTCCCTTGTGTTTAAAGGGATGTGATTAACTTGGCGCCAACAACGTCAATTTGAAAATTGTTGGCCAAGGTTAGCAAGAGCATCTGCAACCCCATTGCCCTCTCTATATATATGAGAGATATCAACTCTAGGAATCTGCTGCAAAAGGATCTGGATATCCACTACAATATCTTTTAGTTTCCAGCCACAAGTCGACACATTATTAATAACATCGATAACCAGTTTGGAACCCCCCTAAATATACAATTACCTAATATCAAGAGAAATAGCCAATTTCACCCCCCATAGAAGAGCAGAGGCTTCAGCATAATTATTTCTTTGAAAGCCTATCCCACCAACATAAGCAGCAACCATCCACCCTTTATCATCCCTTATAATCTCGCCACCACTAGCCTTACCATCCACCTTAGATGCCACATCAAAGTTTAGTTTGAGCCAATAGGGCTTTGGCGGAATCCATCTTGTATTTAATCTCTGCAACTGTTTGGAATTATTATGAGCTAGAATTTGGTTTAGAATTCTCTAATTAGCCGCAATTTGCTCCTCTTCTTGAGAAAGAGGTTTCTCCACAATTTTGATGTCAGAATTGGTCACACTTTCCATGAGGATCTTAGAAAAGGAATGAAGAACTTGAGAAGTATCCCTAGTAGCATCCCTAAATATTCTATTATTGTGTTCTTTCCATAAAGTCCAACCAAGACAGGGTAGAGTTTGGTTCCAAAGCTCAACAAGCCATGGATGAGAGAAGGTAGGACACCAGTTGGCAATGACTTCCCTAATATCAAAATTACAAACCCATTGAATGCCAAAATTCCTTAATATAATATTCCAGATTTCCTTGGCAAAATCACAATGGATAATTAAATGAGAGACTGTTTCCTCCTTCTTTAAGCACAGAAAGCACCTATTGACCAAAGTGAATCCCCTCCTCTATAAGTTATCTTGAGTTAGTATTTTGTTATGAACAGTAGCCCACCAAAACATGTTGATTTTAGGTATAAGTTTATGATTCCAAACTTTCCTCCAAATCTCATTTTTATGCACATCAGGGACTAGCAGATGGCAAGTAGACTTAACAAAAAAATGACCTTTCTTATCCGGCCACCAATATAGCTCATCTTCCCTAGGGAAAAGAGGAATTCTGACCCCTGCATCAAATGTTGAACATACCGCATCCTAGGAGTGAGTTCAGGGCGATGAGTACAACAATCCAAGAGGTTTTTCCAGCTCTGAATACCATTATTATTATGAATATAATGGCAAACTTTATCCCCAAAAAACTATGTAGCAATGCCAACAATAACTCCATAATCTTCTTGAGTAACAAGGGCCTTATCATTCATCCAAATATCTTCCTAGAAGTTAATAGAATTTCCATTCCCCAGTTTCCATCTAAGCCCATGTTTGAGAAGACTTCTAGACTTCAACATTTTGTTCCAGATAACAGATCCCTGGGAGATCCCTTCCTGTTGGAGAAAACTAAAGTGATTAGTTCCATGAAGATACTTGGCTTGCATAATGTCCCCCACTCTTTATGGTTGTGGATCAAATTCCAGTTTATTTTGGAAAGGAGGGCTTTATTCATATTCCTGATAGATCTAATGTTAAGACCTCCATGAGATTTGGGAAGACAAACTTTCTCCCAACTAACCAAAGACATTCTTTGTTTGTCTTCCACCCCAGTCCATAAGAATTTTCTTTGAATCTACTCCAATTTGTCAGCAAAAAACCTAGGCATTTTAAAAAAGGACAGGAAGTAAGTAGGAATACCTTGCAAAGAAGCATGTAAAAGCTGTAATTTGCCCGCACTACTGAGTAATTTCCCCTTCCAACCAACCAGCTTCTTCTGAGTTCTTTCCAGAATTCCATTCCAAAATCCTTGAGACACCTCTTTGACCATAAGAGGGAGGCCAAGATAAATAGCAGGAAGATCAGCTTCAGCACAGCCAATAATATTAATGATTTTTCGCCAGAGATCATCCGGAGTATTAAAAAAATACACATTGCTCTTCTGAAAGTTTATGTTTTTCCCAGAAGCTTTGGCATAGTCATTTAAAATATTCTTCCAACTACAAGCTTCAACCCCAGAAGATATACCAAAGAGGATGGTATCATCCACAAACTGCTGCACAAACATAGGAGGAAGGGAGGAAGCGGGTTTAATACCCACAATTTCTTTAGAGGTAATCTTAGAGTGAACATATCTCCCAAGGGCCTCTGCCATCATGATAAACAAGTAAGGTGAGAGAGGATCCCCCTATCTGATCCCCCTCAAGGAAGAGAAAAAATCCCTAAGGACCCCATTAACCAGAACCGAGAATTTAGCAGTAGAAACAGCCTCATGAATGAGAAGGGAAATTTTATCATTAAAACCAAACTTTTTAATGACTTCAAACAGGAATTTCCATGAAACTCTATCATAGGCCTTAGAGATATCTAACTTTAGAACCATGCCAAGGATTCTTCTCTTGTCCATAGAATGGATAGTTTCATGGGTGGAGATCACAGCATCAAGAATTTGACGACCAGGGACAAAGCCTTTCTGAGAAGGGGAAATAATTTTATCCAAAAAAGGTTGAAATCTCAGGACAATCACTTTAGTGTATAGCTTATAGATGGTATTACACAAGCTAATGGGTCTGAAATTAGAGAGATGACTAGGCTTCAACTTTTTAGGTACAAGGACAATAAAAGTATTATTAATCTACTTTAGAAGTTTACCAGTTCTGAAAAAATCCCTAACAACAGCAGTGACATTAGCACCCACAATATCCCAATATTCTTGAAAGAATATTGGAGGAAAGCCATTAGGGCCAGGAGCTTTAAAAGGACCCATAGAAAATAAGACAGCACGAACCTCCTCCTCAGAAATAGGTTTTAGCATTTCAGAGTTGTCTTCTTTAGTTATCAGACAGGGGATCTTATCAATGAACTAGTCCATAACCCTTCCATTCCCAGCATTGTTAGCTTGCTCTGACAACAAATTCTAAAAACATAACACAGCTTGGTCTCCAATCTCAGTGTCCTTAGTGATAATATTGCCATTTTCCAAACATAATTTTGATATGGAGTTAGCCTTCCTATGTTTCATGGCTGAGAGATGAAAAAAAGCAGTATTCCTATCTCCTTCTTTGAGCCACTGAACCTTGGACTTCTGTTTCCAAAAAATCTCTTCTCTGCTCATAAGATTCTTCCAGTCAGAAATTAGATCACATTCCTCCTGAATAATATCCTCTAGAACATCTCCTTGAGCCATTAGCTATTGAAGATCAGTTAATCTGCCAGAGATATTTTTCTTCTAGATAAACACATTGCCAAAACTATATTTGTTCCACCCACGAACTTCCTATTTAATGTGAAGGAGCTTTTTGACCAACCTAAACATAGGAGTACCCTGAATGGGAATTTGCCACCATTGAGCCACAAGGTTTCTAAAATCTTTATGTTTAATCCACATAGTTTCAAATCGGAAAGGGATAGGACCATGCTTACACTGATCCTTCCAACTAAAGAAAATAGGGCTATGATCAGACATGGTTCTAGGAAGAGCCTACAGACGCATATTATGATGGTTATCCCAATTACTAGAAATAAAAAATCTGTCCAATTTAACTTGAATCATTTCATCTCCTCTTCTTTTGTTTGACTAGGTGAAATTCTGATTCTGTAGCTCCACATCCAGCAACTCAAAAGGAATTGATAAATTCCGCAAAGTCAAACATGCTATCAGTATAATCAAGAATACCCCCAGATTTCTCAAAAGGATATAAGGGAGTATTAAAATCACCAGCAAACATCCAATGAGAATGAGGGGAATTGGAAAGAGTGGAACACAAGTCCGTCCACAAAGTTTTCCTCAGGGCTCTAGTATTTGGGGCATAAATATTGATTAAGGACCAATTTAAAGAAGGCAAAGAGAAGTTAGCAACTAGAAAATGCTTACTAGAAACAACAAGCGAGCCCTAGAGTTGAGCATCGTTCCATATAGTGACAATCCCTCCAGAGGCTCCCGTAGCCAGGCTAATACAGAAAGCAGCCTTGGGCCATATATAATCAACTATCCTCTTAAAGCTCTCCTCATTCATCTTAACCTCCTGAAGTAACAAAATATCTAACTTATTGTCTAGAACACAAATTTTCACTTCAAACTGTTTGGTGGGACTATTGAAGCCCCTCAAGTTCCAAGATAGAATTCTCATTTAGAAGGTTTAAGAGATTGGATCTCCAGTGTTTTTTTCTTACCACTGGCAATCTCCCTGGCTGCCTCTCTTTGCCTTGTTTCTCTGAAGGTCGATCTTCCTTGTTTAGAGTCTGTTCCAACATCCATAGACTTTTTAGCCCTATGGTTCTTTTTCTTAGGGGTAATCCAATCCTCATGGTTGTTACCATTGCCACTTGGTCCAATATCAGCAGTCAATGATAGAATAGCTTCCTGGTCTACAAGAAATCCCTCCTCCATGGTTACAAGAGGGGGATCCTACTTAGAGGATGGTTGGGAGGTTACAACCCTATCATTGCCAACCATTTCTGGGAGCTGGACATTTTGGTCAACTGAACCAAGGACCTCGTCTCCTTCAACAACAACATCCACCGATTGGGAATGTATCTCACCCTCTTCAATCTGATTATTCTATTGATCAAGGTACTGATAGTTATCTGTATCTGAAACTGATTTCTGACAATCTTTCTCCATCTCATTCTCAGTATATTCTTCTGGGATAACATTTTCCTCATTACCCCCCATTCCCTGATCAATAGGGGTGATGTCTATGGGTGAGTTATCCTCAACCTCATTGTGAAGGTCAGCATTACCTCACATTTGCTTCACCTTACAGTGGGTCATTAAATGGCCCTTCTTCTTACAAATATGATAGAAAGTAGTAGCATTCTCATAGAGAATCGGCTGGGTCCAAATCCCATATTTAGAGTTTAACTCTATGGACATGGGAAGGGTTTGGTGAATCTCCACATTAACACAAAAATAAGCATACACACAATGGGACTTAGTCCAAGTGGTATTATCCAATGTCACATACTGACCAAAGGTATTACCAATAGCAGAAAATATCTTTTCGTCCCAATATTCCAAGGGAAACCCCGATAGTCTCACCCAAATGGGGGCAGACCTGTTTAGATCTGTGCTGGGATCAAACCCAAGTTTCCAAGAGCACAATGCGAGTAAATGGGTGCCATAGAGCTAGGGCCCTCCTACGAGAACAACTAACATATCCTCCCTATTCATAAACTTGAATAAAAATAACCCTCTTGCCATAGCGATGACCAACACATTGCCTTTGATCCTCCACCTATTGGCCACCCACTTCCTTACCATCTCAATATTAGGATAGAGTGAGAAAAACTTACTGACTAGGGCAAGATCCATGGCCGCCACTATTTCCTCAACCAAGTCATCCAAAATATCCAGAGCCATTCCTTCCGCCAAATCCTTTTGGACTAGAATCCTTGACACACCTTTAGGGGAAAAAGTCTTCTTCCCTATTAACACCCCTTTCATCCTTTGAAAGGATCCTCACCCACCGAGTTCTGGTTCCCAGAGGCACTACCCGAGGAAATAGCCTCCATCATCACAGAGAAGCAAGCAGAAACCCTAAAAACCCTAAAAAGCAATGGAATGTAGATTGCTAACTCTCCCCCGATTTCCTCAACATCCACTAATTGTTGTCCAAAATCATTTTCAACACTTTCATGCATACAAACTCCTAAGAATGAAAGATTGCAACAACTAGTGCATTGTCCAGAAATACATGAACTTAAATAAAATAAATGCCCATTAGGTCTTTCACAAAACAAACCTGCTATAAACTCCTTGATTGTTTCAGGTGGCATATTAATACCACATTCTTGCATAATCATGTTAGTATGTAAAGTATAATGTATATATCAAAAAACTTCATAATAATAAGGAAATTGCACATGCATTTTACTACAATGAGAGATTTGTTGCTTATTAATTTTGAATTACCAAGGTTTACTTTTTTCAAATGATCTTTGACTTATGCTAATATTTTCAAGTAACACTGAATCGTTTAAAAATTTTCTATAAAATTTGGTTTAAGTTGTGTCTAATAGGTGTTTTGGATGAGGATCACAAATTTTGGACCTCACTCTTAATTTCAAAACACCTCTAGCATTAGATGATACCCTAGTATTATCATGACAATATTTTTCAACCAAAGATTTAATTTCAATATTCAATTTCATGTCAGACCTTGGGACTCAACCGCTAAAACTCCAACATTGGTTGATTGGATCGTTTTCTATACTTTCTCTTCTCTGTGCCACTCTTACCAATGTTTTAGGATGTATGTTTAGATTTCCACTAATGTTGCTTAATATTCTTTTATCCTTGGAAAGTTGTTTTATTAGGGTAAAAGTACAAACCTGTGTCACACTTTATAAAGGAATCGGCCAACAACAAAAAAATTTCTAAACTTCGACCTCATAAAAGTGGCATTTATGTTTTGAATTTCAAAATGATGTAAACTAATGAAATGTAGATCTCTTGATGAATTTTGTGCTTGTAATTTTTAAAAAAATTTAAAAAATTATTTTGATAATTTTTTTTATAAATTTAAGAGCAAATTTTGAATTGCTGAAAATTTTAGGAAAAAGTGACTTTGAGTCCACGTCACAAAAAAGAGAAAACAATCTTATTTTTCCCTTATTTTTTTTCCCAAATAGAGGAGTTCAATAACTAGTGCATGGAGAAAAAAAATTAGTTTTCAATGCATATTTTCTTCGTAATATCGTTTTAAAATCAGACTTTACAGAATCTGATAGTTTTCATTCCACATCAACTTTTGTATAATTTTTTTTATCATTTTCACAAAACCAATATACCCTTTTGGAGAGGACTCTTTCCTCTAGTGCACCATATAATTTTGAAAATTTTTGGATGTGTTTTGATATATATTTTTTTAAATTTCTAATTAGTGTCATCTCTGATTTTAATAACCTACTTGCAATAATTTTAAAAAAACATATTAAAACTAATCAAAATGTATAAAAAAATCATATTTGGATTTTAAACTCAGAGCTCTACAAAATGATATTTTTTTATTTTTGAAATAATCCATTCTGATTGAAGAAATATTCAGTTTAAGTTGAGAATTTCAGAAAACCCTAGAAAATGAGGAGGTGACTGCCAAGTAAGATGCCACATAGACGATTCCGGGCAAATTGATTTGGAGGTGAGATAGACTGGCTTAAATCAATTTGGGGGCAAAATTAACTCGCCTGAAATTAAATAATTCTGGTGACCACCATCGGTCAGTTTTTTTTTTTGTTTATATATATATATATATTCATTTTTTATGTTTTTTCTCAATTCAAGCATCAAGGAGGAAATAGAAGAAGCATAATTTTTCACAATAGAGGTTAAAAAATATTTTTTTGATTTTTTTCAATTCAAGCATTTGGAGAAACCACACAAAGGGAGTCTTTTTTGGCAAGAGAGGCTACAAACTTTTAAGGTATGTAATATGATTCCCAACTTATTTACTCATTTTACCATGTAGAAATTGAACTTCATGAGTTATTTATTAGGATGTATATGTGTATGTAGGTGAATTAAAACAAGCAATTTGTGATGGGGAATAAAAGAACTAGAGGAAGGTTGTATGACTGAAAAAGAGATGAAAAAACCCTAGGAACATCTAGTCAAGAACAACCTATTGAAATTATTGATGAACAAGTTGAAGGACATGTTAATGAACAAGTACAAGATGAAATTGGTAGTAGTGATAGAAATTTTTTGCATGAAATGAAAAATCTTATGGAGATGGATGAGGATGCTCTTTTCAAAAATATTTCACCTGAACATATGTTACCTGAAAGCACAATAAAATTGCACTCAAAAATAATTTGGGAAGAATTTTTTGAAGATAAATCTCTAATTGGAAGAGCATAATTATGTGCAAAGTTATTTAGGTGAAAAGAAATGACCCCTGTTTTGGAGTTGTTAGGAGTTGATAACAAGAAAAAATCTTTAAATTTAGTAAATCAGACAATAATTGAAAACTTGCAAACATCATTGGATTCTATTCAAACCAAGAGTCAAAGTTTTGATTTAAGTGTTGCACGTAGAGCATTGATGGCTGTAATTTCTAGTAAGAAATTATCACATAGAAGACAAGTTAAAGAAATTGCCCAATTAGTAAATGTATCTAGGAGAATTGTTCAAAGATATATCAAGAAGAGAAACAGATTAGATGAAAACATTCAAAAAAATTAGGTAAATATTTCTCGAGTCCCTCAGAGAGAGAATTTCAGAAGATGTAAAATAAAAAGTAATTGGATATTGGACCAATCACTCCTGTGTTTCTTTCAATAGAAGGGACACTATACAAATAAAAGATGAAGATGGTAAAAAAATTGCTCATCCAAAGCATTTTATAGATACAACACAAAGTGAATTTTTTGAAGCATTCAAGCAAGAATTTTCACAGGTGAAGATTTCTCAAAGGATGTTTGAGAATTTATGACCAAGTTTTGTATGTATAAGTAAAGTACATGAAACTTGTTGTTGTCAAAATCATGTTGAATTTCATCTACACCTATAGTCATATAAAAATCTTATGGCAATAGTTAATCCCAATTTAGCCATCCCTAGAAGTACAACACAATTTGTGAAGTCTATCTTATGTGAAAAATCAGAAGATTCAGATGAATTCTGTTAGACTTAGGGCACACAACTGGGGGGGGGGGGTGAATCAGTTGTTCAAAACTTTCTCCAATTAAACACTTAAGTCTTCTTAGTGATTAGTTGTATATTAATCATAAACCATAATGCATTCAAATCAAGAGCAGAAACATATCAACACATAAGACACCAAGATTTTCACGTGGAAAACTTGGTTAAGGGAAAAACCACGGGGTGATTAACACAAGATTGTATTCTCTATTAGAAGAATAGAAAGAATAAAATGGCACATGCCAATTAGGGCTCACTACCCGAGCACACTGCTCACAAGAGGCTCACTACCTACAAGAGACACATTGTCTACAAAAAAATAAATATCACATATATGAACTGGAGAATAGCATCTTCACCATGCTTGAATCAGTTCCATTTAAGCCCAATACTTCTACTCTACCTTCCGCTCTCCTCCTCTCTACCACACTCTCATCACCACAAGGACAACTTCAAACTGACTTCGCAATCCCTTATTTATATAAGGCATCGACTTAGGAATGATCATCTAAGTCGGCAAACATTCATAAGATTATCCGCCAAATGCATAACTCATCCGGTCGGCCTATCTCAAGAAGAACACCATCATCCAGAAGTTACTCTTCAATTGTGAGCTCCAACTTCAATGTGAACCACCAACATGAATTGGACACGATCCAAAGACCTCCACAAGCTTGCCTGAATCACCAAGAACATCCACACTTCTGCTTACTGAAATCCTTCTCTCCTTCATCTGGAACCTCAAGAACACAGTCTGTCATTACTGTCACAAAGGAATAGATGCTTGCAGACCTTCAAACCATGAACAAATAGAGTTGATACACCATAAATACTTCCTCAGCACTCCCTTAAATCTGTAGAATAGGAAACGTTATTTCCAGATCTCACCAGACTATTCTTGTTACACTCTGTCACCTCTGAACACCTACCAGAACCGGTTTTACTTGAGCAGCCACAACTTCTTCATATCTTCATGCGGACCTCTGAAATGTCTATTAGATCTCCTACAGACACATATCTTCAAACCCTTTAATCCGTATCCTCTGATCATCATCCTATCTTGGACTTTTGCCTTACAATCATCACTGTTCTTCACTGTTCCTGATTGAGACTAATTTTCTCAATATCCTTATCTCACGGCTCATCCAAACCTTATCATTAATGCAATAGGAGTATGTTGACATCAATGACAATACCAGTTAGGCCCATACTTGCAACAATCTCCCCCTTTGTCATTAATGGCAACATAAGATGTGAAAAACTATTTTAACCATCAAGTCAAGAACTTCTTACTGTCACAGCTCCCCCTATCAGCAACAACCATTCACATGTCTTCTCTCTCTTTGCTGCCCCCCCTTTGATCAGCAACCACTTATTTTTCACATGCCTTCTCTCCTCCTTTGACATCAATGGCAAAGGGCACATACTTGCAATTCCAACACTTTGGAATCATACCTGCTGCTCCCCTTGAGTAGCAGCTCCCACCAATCCGGATCACAAGATATGACTATGATATCCACCGGACTGATGCACCTTAGTTCATCCCTGAAGGGGCAATAACCCCTAACTTCTCCCTGAGATACTCAAAAGAGTCCTTAGGTAGAGGTTTAATAAAGATGTCTGCAATCTGATCCTTGGAGGGTACAAACTCCAATCTGACTTCATTCTTGTTCACTTGCTCTCTCAAAAAGTGAAACTTGATGGATATGTGTTTAGTCTTTGAATGCAACACTGGATTCTTAGATATACTTATAGCACTTGAATTATCACAGAAGATTGTGATAGGTTCCTCATACTCTACTTTTGATATCTCTTAGCATCTGCTTCATCCACAAAACTTGAGTGCAACTACCTATTGTTGCTATATATTCTGCTTCACTTGTAGATAGAGATATTGCCTCTTGTTTCTTACTTAGCCAAGAAACCAATCTCTTCCCCAAAAAAAATGCTCCACCATTGGTACTCTTCCGGTCATCCACATCTCCTGCCCAATCATCATCTGTATATGCATGAAGAGAGAAATCATGATCTCTTGGATACCACAGACCATACTCAACCATCCCTTTTAGATATTTAAAAATCCTCTTGATTGCCATGACATGGGATTCTCTAGGATCAACTTGGAATCTAGCAACAAGACCAACAACTTGCATAATATCTGGTCTAGTTTGAGTGAGATACAACAATCCTCCAATCATTGATCTGTACTTTGTCTGGTCTACCTTAGGAGAGTCATCATCTTTGCTCAACTTACATCTGGTTGCCATGGGAGTATTTATTGGCTTTGAATCTTCCATCCCAAATTTCTTCAACAATTCTTTCACATATTTGGTCTGAGAAATGAAGATTCCTTTCTTTGTTTGAGTAATTTGCAGACCCAAGAAGAAATTCATTTCACCAAGCATAGACATCTCAAACTCACTTTTCATTTGATTTGTAAAAGTTTTACACATACTATCTCTTCCTCCAAAGATGATATCATCAACAAATACTTCAACAATCAAGATGTTTTCATGATCAATTTTGAAATATAAGTTACTGTCAGCAGTACCTTTGTTGAAACCAATCTTCAAAAGATGCTTATCCAATCTTTCATACCAGGCTCTTGGGGCTTGATTTAATCCATAGTGCCTTCTTCAACTTGCAGACCATATCACCATGATTAGACAACTGAAATCCATCTGGTTGCTCTATATACACTTCTTCTTCCAAGTCACCATTTAGAAAGGCAGACTTGACATCCATCTGATATACCTTGAAATCCTTGAAGGCAACAAAGGCAAGAAATAATTTGTTTGCTTCAATTCTTGCCACCGGAGCAAAAGTTTCTTCAAAATCAATTCCTTCTATTTGAGAGCAGCCCTTGCAGACTAATCCAGCTTTATTTCTGATTACTTCACCAACTTCATTTAGTTTGTTTCAGAAGACCCATTTGGTTCCAATCACATTCTTGTTTCTAGGTCTGGGAACAAGATCCCAAGTGTGATTTTTCTCTATTTGCACCAACTCTTCCTCCATTGCTTTAGTCCAGTTTTCATCATTGCAAGCTTCATTCACTGTCTTAGGTTCAATCTTTGAAATCAAACAATACTCTTCTAAATCTTGAACAATTCTCCTTCTTGTTAGTACTCCTTTGCTTTTATCACCTATGATCTGATCTTCAGAGTGGTTTAGTCTTACATACTTGGAAACTTTGGGAATTTCTTGCACTTCTGATTCTTGATCAGGCTCATTGAGACTCATTTCTTCTTCCTGGTTTACCGGATTAGCTTGAATCTGACTAACAGATGAGGCTTGGGCTCCTTGAGTCAGAATACCATTCTGATCATCTTCATCATATTCATAAAACTTTGAGGGTTTCTCAATTCCCTCATCAACCTTCACATTTGTACTTTCTATCATCTTTCTCAATCTTTTGTTATAACACCGGTATGCTTTGCTTTGAGTAGAGTAACCCAAGAATATTCCTTCATCACTTCTAGCATCAAACTTTCCTAGATCTTCATCTCTTTTAATGTAACATTTGCTACCAAAAACTCTGAAATACCTTACAGTAGGAGTGATGCCAAACCAAAGTTCATAAGGAGTCTTACCAGTATTGCTTTTGATTTGAACTCGATTGAGAGTATAGACTGCAGTGCTGACAGCTTCTCTCCAATAGATATGAGGAACATTTTCTTCCATCATCATGGTCCTAGAAGCTTCCTGTATGGTCCGGTTCTTTCTTTCCACTACTCCATTCTGTTGTGGAGTCCTAGGAGAAGACAACTGTCTCTTTATTCCATGTTTCTCACAGAACTCTATGAACTCACCAGATGTGAATTCTCCACCTCTATCAGACCTTAAACATTTTAATTTCAATCCATTTCATTCTCTAGCATAGCCTTGAATATTTTGAATTTCTCAAAAGCTTCTGATTTCTCTTTCAGAAAAGTTACCCACATCATTCGGGAATAGTCATCAATTAGTAACATGACATATCTATCACCTTGCATACTCCTGATTCTTGACGGGCCACAAAGGTTAGTATGAACTAACTCCAATAATCTGGTAGAAGATAGTTCCTTACTCTTGAATGTGATTCTACTTAGCTTACCCAACTGATATTCTTTGCACAAGCTATTGGTAGGTTTCACCAATTTTGGAAGATCTCTTACAGCCTGAGTATTGCTTATCTTGATGATATTATCAAAATTCACACGACACATTCTCCTATGCCATAACCAACTCTGATCAACTTGAACAAATAAGCAACATTTACCAGTGCCAACCAAGTGGAAGATATTACCTTTAGTTTGGGTACCGGATGCAATCTCTATTTTGAAGCTTTCAAAGATCTTGCATTTTCCATTCTTGAACCGGAGATCATAGCCTTTGTCCACCAACTGTCCAACATTGAGAAGATTGTGCTTCAAGCCTTCAACATATAGAACATTACCAGTTTTGTTCCTTCCATCAAAAGAAATAGTTCCTCTTCCTCTGATTCTACCAGTAGAATTATCACCAAACTTCACCACTCCTCCTTCATACCTTTCCAAATCTATGAACTTATTTTTGTCACTTGTCATATGGTGAGAGAAACCACTATCAATGACCCAGTCATCCTTTTCTTCAACTTGGGCAGCCATGGCTCTTTCTACAACTTTATGATTGACAGATACAAAGGATATTGGTTCTTCTTCCTTGATGGCAATAAACACCCATTCACTTCCAGATTTGTTTCGAGTCTCTGAGTCATCTGTTACTCCTTCATTATCATCTTCTTCATGAACATAGTAACAATTCTTTTTGAACCTTGATCTGTTAGGATTTGGCCTTGAAAATCTTTCCAGACATTTTGAGGCAAAATGACCAATCTTATTGTAGTTAAAACACTTAAAAGGCAATTTTCCTTCATACTTACCAGATCCTCTTGGCAGTCTCTTTGCAATAAGGGCTTCAAGTTGAGCAGTTTCTACTTCTTCTTCCAGGTCTTTTCTTGCTTTTTCATACCATGACAGTTTCCTGGATGAATTCTCTCCCGGATCAAACCTCTGTTTACCTTTTACAAAGGCACTGGCTTTAAATGCAGATTCAGTCTTGGGGGGATCATCTCCAAACTTGATCATTTCAAATGCAGCCAATTGGTCTCTTGTGATAGTTGTATGGGCTCTGAATTCATCAATGGCAGCAACCTTGATTTTGTAAGAGGTAGGAAGGGATCTGTGAATTTTGCCAACAATCTCATTTTCATCCAAGACTCCACCAACATGTCTAATTCTACAAACAAGCTCATTTACTCTTGGCATAGAAGTAGTAATATTTTCATCATCTCTCATCTTTAGTTTTTCAAATTTCCTTTAAGACTTTGTAACCTTGCACATTTAATGTACTGGTCTCCTTCATGCAAAAGTTCCAATTTTTTCCAAATATCAAAAGCAGTTGGAAGGTCAATAACATTTGAGAGCTCTGAATTAGATAATGCACTTAGAAGAGCTTCTCTAGTCCGCAGATTGTTTTCAGCATCTGTGATTTCATTTCAAGCTTTTGGACCACCCTGTGGACATACATACTGTATTGTAACCATGGTCCAGTATGCCATTCCCATGCATTGCAAGTGACACTTCATGCGACCTTTCCATAGATTAAAATTTGTTCCATCAAACTTCAGACTATCCTTCTTGTAGGATGACATCCTGGATCTCCTCAAGTGGTTAAGCTTTTTTAGAGGAATTTAGCTCTGATACCAATTGTTAGACTTAGGGCAGACAACTGAGAGGGCGGGGGCGTGAATCCATTGTTCAAAAATTTCTCCAATTAAACACTTAAGTCTTCTTAGTGATTAGTTGTATATTAATCATAAACCATAATGCATTCAAATAAAGAGCAGAAACATATCAACACATAAGACACCAAGATTTTCACGTGGAAAACCCGGTTAAGGGAAAAACCACGGGGTGATTAACCCAAGATTGTATTCTCTATTAGAAGAATAGAAAGAACAAAATGGCACATGCCAATTAGCGTTCACTGCCTGAGCACACTGCTCACAAGAGGCTCACTACCTACAAGAGACACACTATCTACAAAGAAATAAATATCACATACAAGAACTGGAGAATAGCATCTTCACCATGCTTGAATCAGTTCCATTTAAGCCCAATACTTTTGCTCTACCTTTCGCTCTCCTCCTCACTACCACACTCTCATCACCACAAGGACAACTTTAAACTGGCTTCGCAATCCCTTATTTATACAAGGCATCGACTTAAGAATGATCATCTAAGTTGGTAAACATTCATAAGATTATCTGCCAGATGCATAACTCATTCGGTCAGCCTATCTCAAGAAGAACACCATCATCCAAAGTTACTCTTCAATTGTGAGCTCCAACTTCAATGCCGACCACCAACATGAACTAGACACGATCCAAAGACCTCCGCAAGCTTGCCTAAATCACCAAGAACATCCGCACTTCTTCTGCTCACTGAAATCCTTCTCTCCTTCATCCGGAACCTCAAGAACACAGTCTGTCATTACTGTCACAAAGGAATAGATGCTTGCAGACCTTCAAACCATGAACAAATAGAGTTGATACACCACAAAGACTTCCTCAGCACTCCCTTAAATCTGCAGAATAGGAAACGTTATTTCTGGACCTCACCAGACCTTTCTTGTTACACTCTGTCACCTCTGAACACCTACCAGAACCGGTTTTACTTGAGTGGCCACAATTTCTTCATATCTACATGTGGACCTCTAAAATCTCTACTGGATCTCCTATAGACACATATCTTCAAACCTTTAATCCACATCCTCTGATCATCATCGTATCTTGGACTTTTGCCTTACAGTCATCATTGTTCTTCACTGTTCCTGATTGAGACTAATTTTCTCAATAGCCTCAGCTCACGGCTCATCCAAACCTTACCATTAATGCAACAGGAGTATGTTGACATCAATGACAATACCAGTTAGGCCCATACTTGCAACAAATTCAATGTATAGCGTATACGAAAGATATGTGTAGATTGTGGAAATTTGATGAAATTTTTACCATTTGAGAATATTGATCATTCAATGTCATTTGTTTGGAAGAGATTTGAATATGAGAAATACTCAACGAAGTCAGGAGCTGAATCTAGAAAAAATATTTTGAGAGAGAGTGAATTGTTGTGCAACGAGTTTATAAACAAATTTCGTAACATTGTATACCCACATATCCAACATTGTCATGGCGTAAGATGGCAGGCTAAGCAATTTTGTGACTCAAAGGATTGTTTTCCATCAGGTTGTATTCTCTCTATTGTAGATTTTTCTGAAAATCATACATTTAGTCCTCAAACTGAGATTCAAAGTCAATATTATCATTCAGAGTAAGTCGCAATCTTTGTACAAGTTTGCTATAGACATGCTGAGTTATTTGTAGATGAGGTAGACAGTACCAAAGATGATCAAATTATCATCAAGGAGGTTCACTTTTATATTAGTGATGATATGGGTCATGATAGAAGCTATGTAGCACATTACTTTCAAATGTTTTTGAAGATTTGAGACAATGTGGCATTAATGCATTACAACACTAGATTTGGTCTGATGGATGTGCTGGTAAGTGTTGATTTTATTATTATTTTTTAATTTTTAATTTAAAAATTTATAAAATTTTAGACTTGAATTTTTAACTAATTTTTGGTTTTCAAATCGTTGTTTATATATAACTATTTATACAGGACAATTTAAGTCTACAAAAGCATTTAATTGGTTAACATAACAACATGCTAAATCTAGCATAAAGTTTTTGTGGAATTTTTTTGAGAGTGGACATGGAAAAGGAGAGCATGATGGAGTAGGAGCATGTGTAAAGCATGCACTTTGCCAATATGAACTTGCAGGTAATGTACTAGATACAAAATTTACAAATTTTAAAATTATTGAATACAAGTCTACAATGATTTATGTAATTGATCTACATGTATTGTAATAGTTAGATGTACATGTGAACTTTTTTAAATTCTTACCTCTTACCCGGGTACTTCACCAACATGAAATTGCAGGTAACACCATACGAAATGCAAATCAAATTGTTGAATGGTGCAAAAGCCATTTTGGTGCTTGTGACTCAATATATAACAAATACTATTTTTGGGAAGTTAAAGATATGTTAATTGAATTTATGTTATTTGAAAACTTTAATATTTAAATTAAGTACACATGTGATTTAATTGAATTTTAGTTTTAATTGAGATGCTCAAGAATTTGTTCATACATGCAGATATTGATTGATCGAATCCATATAATTGTCAAGCAATTAATGGTGTTAGAAGTTTTTTCAAGTCATGACTACAAGACATAGTAAGCCTCTTACTATTCAAGTGAGACAAAAATCCTATTTCTATGTTGATTGCATTGAGAACAATGTAAATATTCTACAATGTCCAAATGTAAGGGATGAATATGTTTCACAATGGGAAATGAAACAAATAGTATCAATGCCTCCTTTTGAAGATAGTGACATTGTAGATGTATATGATCCTATATATTCAACTGATTATGAATGTGTATTAGATTTAGTTGTTATAGGTAAGTTACAGAATTGATTTATATTCTAGATTGTAACAAAGTTTTGAGCATTTGATTTACTTTGTTCAACTCAAATGTACAAACATGTTTACTTGTGGTGTGTACAAGAGATATTTTTGTTGTGGTTGTAGATCTTGACAATACAGAAGGTGTAGATTACTATCTACTAAGATGCACACAAGCAAAATCAAATTTGTTAGAATTAATGACAGATGATGATGGACAATCATATCCCATTAGATCAGTTGTTGTTGAAGGCACCTATTATCAACAAGTAAAGATAGATAAAAATGGTATTATATTTATTGATTATATGCCAGGACAAAAGGTTCTACAGTACAGTCACTTAGTTATAGCAACAAGATTAAGTTTGGAAACTTTACAAAAAAGAGGATGTGGCCAACAAAAGTGGAGGTTGTCTATTGAAGATCACAAAAAGATTTTAGAGATAATAAAAGATAGAGAAGAACCAGATTATATGTACCAAGAACTCTAACTACATTATTGAAGAGTGAGTTGAACCAATCAATACATGGTATGAAGGTATATGCACACTTGAATTATCTATTGATTATTGATTTATTTTAAAATGTACATGATTCTTGATAGTTCTTTCCTTCCAAATTTTAATTTCAATGGTTCTTAGTTAAAATTTTATTATAATCAAACATGATCAAGCTACAAATGAGCTATAAATTTATTTACATAGATTTTTGTTTTTGCAATTATGTAGGTCTATGCCTATAAGGATTTCAAGTTATAAAATTGAACTTCATGTTGTGCAGGTATGGTTTCTAAACTATATATAGATAGTCTTAGATGTCTTAGGTGTCTAGAGGTGTCTTAAAGGTCTTACAGTTTCTTATGTGTTTTAGGTCTTAGGTGTCTAGGTGTCTTAACCGTGTCTTAAATATGTCTTCTAGACCTATCTTAGGTCTTACATGTCTTAGATATATGTCTTAAGTGTCTTAAAGGTAGATTAGGCATCTTAGACCTTTCTTAGGTGTTTTAGGTGTCTTAAATGTGTCAAGTAGATCTATGTCAAATGTCTCAAGGGTCTTAGGTGTCTTACTATATGTCTTAAGTTCCTTAGGTGTCTTAGATATGTCTTAATTCTTAGGTGTTTTAGAGGTGTACTATGGTGTCTTATAGGTCTTAGGTTTCTTAGGTGTTTTAAGACTTAAAGTTGTCTAGGTGTCTTAAATGTGTCAAGTAGGTATGTCTTATAAGTGTCTTAAAAAAGTATTAGGTGTCTTAGTGTATATCTTAAAAGTGTCTTAAAGGTCTTGTAACGCCCGCCTTGTACACCTCAAAGAATTACACATTTATACTACATGAAACAGGAACATTTTTTTTTTTAATGTTTAAGATAACAAATAATGTTAACATAACTAACTATGACATATTCTCTAAGGATACAAGGCTGCATTACTTTACAAACCAACTAACATAATTTAACATTCATCAGTAACTGATCTAAATCAAATGCATAATTGAATAACTGATTCATATTCATTACATACCGTCAGATAATACAATCTACAAGATCAAAACATAACTGAAATGCTTTTATTACACATAAGTACATCATGACATCATTACATTGCCATTTTCAGACTACATCAGAATCACATACATTATGATTGATCTGTTACACAAATCTAGTACAAGGTTATACACATACATCTTCATCAACTGGTACAAGCACAACTAAAACAAATCCTTTTCTGCATAAGATCCTGACAAGAGAACCAATGGATAAAATAGCTCTTCCACCAGACCATGTGGAACCCAAAGGTCCACCCCCCGAGCTAGGAGTTAACATGAGGTCCCAACACTGACAGTCAGGTAGACGAAGGACAAACAAGAACAAAGGATGACCAAACGCCAATACAACACATGGCAATATCAAAACAACACAACATAACTTAACTTAACTTTCACTTCCAGAGGCGACACAAAACAAATGAGGAGAGACCGAACAAGGAATGCTAGGTTGTAGTAGGGAGAGTGTCATCGTATGGTCCTAACATGGGTTATCCTGACAGCCTCTCACTAGGCGCCGGCCCCCATCTATGGTTATCCTGACAGCCTCTCACTAGGCGCCGGCCCCATAGGGTGACACATGCGGAATCGACCTTCCTTTCATGAGGACAAGGAAGTCAATCATGCCAACCAGGCCTTCTCTACCCATCCTTAGTCTATACAAGCACTACAGGCCATGGGAGAGGAATCCATTAATCTTGTTTAGTGTGAAATCTACCCTTAACCCCCTAGTTCATTTTAGGTTATCACTTGATTAATCTACTTTCAACGGGTTATCTTGACTGCCACTTTGGGCGCCGGCCCCACGTTGAAAGCCACTCTCCTTCCTAACACCTAGTAAACCTTTACCATCATACAAGGCATTATAGCAATACACATACGTGTTCATCGCAAGGCATAAACCCTCTTGCATTACAAACAGAATCATAACACCAATTGTTATCCATCGCCTATAGCATTACAACATTTTACACTTTTACATATACCAGGTCTCTCCAAACAACAATTACGACAAAACGGATACAAGATAGTCACAACTGGTTAAATATCTCATCCAGAGAATATTATATCACAAAACACATAATCATCTTAGTCAATACTCCGTTATACTTCATACTAATTTTGAATCACACAATCGTTATAACATCACAAATACAAAAACATCCATCCACACACGACAAACTAAGCCTCTGAAATTTTGAGTATGACCACTCTCAATTTGACTCTACGACAATAGAAATACTTAACTCACACAGTACAATTCAGATTCTAGAAATTAAACACTAAAATTCCTTCTTGGCACAACATAAATAACTTTGTAATGAAATCAACAATGGATTACATTATCTCTTTAAATCAAACTAATTGATTTCACAATAAATACAACAATTATACCAATACATTACAATTAAACTATTTAAATATTCTACATTTGTTTCTAAAGATAGATTATAAAACACAAGTATAACAAATTTTACCCTGATTAACTTACCTTTCCAACGTTGGATTAAGTACTAAAATAATACCTTATAACTATACGGCAATACGACGAGGACAAAGGTCCTACCATCAACAATGAACATCAATGTTTTCGTTTTCTTCTAAGTTCTACCCTAATATGGTCCTTCAGATATTCTTGACCTCAAACAGATAACAGTTTACTATGCTTGGATTTCTTTGTCTGAAATGTTTTAATCAAAGATGATTTAAATCTGTCTAAGAAGAAGATCGGGACTGGACATTCTCACGCCGTCAAAACTTGATAGATGTACCAACTATGTTCGTTCCCAAGGCATTACAGTTTTCTGGTAGAAGCTTCTACTATAACTGTTTTCAAATGTATAAATGTTACCAATGTGTGATAAATGTTACCAAGGTGATGAAGAACTCGTCAAGGAAGATGCAGCCAATGAAGACAACTATGGCATCAATGATGATAATGGAGAATTATTCTGTGTGACAAAATTATTAGAACATAATAAGAGATGTAACCAGCAATGCACTTTTAACCAGCCTTGAAGCATTGGTAGTGTGATGCATGAGAAGATTATACCTAGGTGAATAACAAATTTTTTACTACACTAAAGTTTCCCATTTCTTCATGTGGGATACCAGTCAAATCTTCCTGCTCAAGGAGGGAATTCTGACATATGCTGGAGAAGCACAGAGCAAAAAGATGTACATTCAGATAGCTTAGGATTAATGATTAAAAAAGGGACTAAAAACTTGATTATATATGCAAACAAATTATATACCAGAGATGACAGTTAGAAATGATTTAGTCACCTTAAAATATAAATTACCAGCAACCAGGAAGCATTTACAGAAACAAAATAGCCTGAACACAAATCAAAGGGATTTTAGGCAAACCTTCAGCATAAGCAAAAATGAACCATATGATTCATCATAAAGCCATGCCAACCACAAACTAAGATGCTACACTAAGAACACTGATTCCACAACATTCAGCATTAAGGACTTCTTCAATAACAAGGAAGACATCTCAGATATGAATTTCTTTGGTTGGGTAATGTTTATATACTTCTAACATTGTAAACTCTCCAAAACATTGAAAGCGTAAGACCTTAGCATTTTCTGGGCCTTGAATACTGCACATTTCAGAAAACATAAACCCTTCCACAAAGCAACAATACGATCTGGCATTAGTGCACTCTAATCAGCTCATCAACAACTGGAAATGCCAAATTTGTGCTCAATTATGTAAGGTGATTTACACCACTTAGCTGTCTGGTAATTTGTACACTCAACTAAAGAGGACTTTAAAACCTAGGTGAGAGCTCTCAGCATTTAGGCTTACTCAATGTCAAATTTTGTACTACCTATGTATAGTGATTTCTACCACTTAGACATATGTGGTTTATGAGGCTTAGCCATTAGGGAATTTGCCCACTCGACTACAGAGGTCCTTAGGATTCCATGGATCCTACTCTTCAAGGCTTTGCTCCCCTCCAATTGACGACAAACAAGTCTCCATTAGTGGGGAATGATGAGGCTAAGGTAAGTATAAGATTATCATTGAGAATACATGGGGCTAATACAGGTCACCAATTCAGATGAATTCCCAACCAGTTTTTTTTTTGTCCTTATACTTAAGAGTATGCTCTTAGTGAAGATTAATACAATCTCATTGACGTGTATAGGAAGGCAAGGACAGAATAAAATAAATCTCAAGATCTACATAAAATATTGAAATGATTGGTGAAGATTATTACACTCCCACTGACATGAATATGGAAGAAGGCTTAGACCCAATAAAATAAATCTCAAAATCTACATAACAAATTGAATCGAATGAAACAAAAAGCATCACAAGGAAGGAAACGAAGAACAGCAAATAGTGTCAGTTTCGCACCATAATGAAACCTGTGTTTAAATCCTGTAGATATTGATCGGATAAATTACCACATCTAATTTTGGGTGCATAAAGACGGTACAAGTCATGGGTGAAGTTCAGGGAACAGACACCCCTAGGTTGTAGCATCTAAGCCCACAAGGAAAATTTACCAATCGTTATGGCATCTAAGCCGAACGAGATTGGTTTCATGACGCAATCTTGAGACTGAAATTCAATACTGGCGCTGAATATCCTTTTCTTCGAAAACGTCGTATGGCGAGTCTTGTTTGGGATAATCGTCGTAATTCTCACCATTTCCATCATACCTCCCGTCGAAGTCAGACATATTTTCTTTCTACTGCTTTTGCCGCTTCACTTCTCACTTCCTTTTTATCGAAACGGTGCTCGTGCAGAGAAGAGATCAATCGATATCTAGACCATTAAAATCCTTGAAAGTAGTTGTAACGATAGTTGCCGCCGTGATCAAAACAATGGAAATACAGTGAATATGTGCGTATCTGTAAAGTCTGCTTTTATAAAACCCTAGGCTTCTGTTCTGATGCAAATTCTATTTTCGCCAAGGGCTGCGCAACTCAAAGTTAAATTATAGATTCATTGTTGGAAATTGGACCTACAATTGACGAGAGTCCTGAAGTGGCTGCCATAGTTTCTGAATTCCGGCAGATGCTTTGGCCGCCTTTATGTTGAAGATGTTGATGGAAGAGATGACTGCACATTGCAGAATGACCTTTTACAATGAGTAACAGGCATCCCGTTGATTTTTTTGCAAGTTACAGATTCTTGTATGCCTTTGGTTTAGAAGATTGTTGTATGCAATTGGTTTACCAATTAGTCGATTCCAAGAAATCACTATTTCTTTGGGCTTCATTGTTGTATTTACAATTGATTTCACACAATCAAATCGCTTGCCCGAGGTGTTAGGAGATTTCAATGTGGAGAGGAAACCATGGTCATCTAATGTCTGGGAGAGAAGGTGAGCTACAGAAAACACAGCAAGACACCTACGAATTGGAACCCTCATAAAGATGATCTCCCTTGAAGGTAACCTGGGCAAACAGCCACTAAGCTGTTGGAGGACAGTAGGAGAGTTGAAAGGCACTTCCATCGTTGCAGACCCAAAGGTCCATATCTAAAACTGTCTACAGAGAATACACATTTGCAGAGATGATAAAAAGCTCCGGCAGAAACCATTGAACCAAAACCATTTCATAATCAGACAGACGCAAACAATCAACATGCTCAGATTCAGAGAAAATAAACAGCGAAAGAAGGCAAGTATTCCAAGGAACCTGGTTTCGCAATCAACTCGACGATTCTGCTCCAATCGTTGCAGTTCCGAGCTGCTTCCTTCCTTTCACCTGCCATGATGACCTTGTTGCACCTACAGCTCTTTTATAACTCAGCCTCTTTCCCCTACCAAGAGCTTGGCACGCGATCCCGTGCATAACTCCTTTAAAGAATATGTATTTTTATTTAATTTAAAGATCCCAATTATTAGATATTTTATTTTATTATTATTTTTCTTTATAGCCGACCCAAAATATTATTATTAATAGAATAGTACTTTTTCGACAATCTATAATTTTGTACTATACTTTAATTTATTTTATTAATCAAGTTGTAAATCACAATTTACAACATGATTACATCTATTTATTTATTTAAATATTTATTATAATTAATATTATATTGAATAATACAAACTTCTTACAACTTTATTTATCAACAACACTTCTATTAAAATAGTAATTTATTTATAGCTAAAATCAACAACTAACGGCATTATGCCCATTTAACAACACATATACTCTTCCGTAGAATAATTCTAATTAAAGCACAACATTGCCACACATACTTAGACACCTGCAGAACTCATTAGACTCCAAGATACGGCATTACCTGACCGTAAGACATGGGCGAATAACCACCACTAACCACAAGGGTAAACTGACGATGAAGGAACACTGACTAGGGACCTCACGTTAACTCCAACCAACTAATCCATTGGCGAAGGCACGCTCAGACCTGTAATCAGGTGGAGTCGATGCCTAGTACCTGCATCCTGCAGTAACGCACAGTTAACCATAACAAGATATACATATACATCACAAGCAGTCCTATCGTGAATGGAAATCGCAGTGGGGTAGGGTACTCGAGAACGAGTAATACAACACTGTTCCATTCACGTTTATAAATAACAATCAACTATATTGAACAGAGTATCAGATTACTAATCTACGACATAAAATGATCAACTAACTTTCAATCCATATAATGAATAACATCAAAGCATCTAAAACATCAGTTCATTTATCAAATTGTAAAGCATAAAATGGCATAATCCAACATCAACATCTGTTATCTTAACAATTAAGTTCACAATGAAGTAACAAGATAACAAGAGATCCATCTTCTACGGTCTAGGACACTATAAAGTTTAAGCAAACATCAATTTGATGGACGATGAGACGAGGGGCACTACATCCTCCCCCCCTAGGATCAGGCTTACTCCTGGAAGCCTGCGAACAATATGGGTGAAATGTATTGAGTTTGGGCAGTTTTCACAACACTATGCAAACATGGAAGCACACACTGTGCATAAGATCTATTAACAGAAAAGTCTTGATATACTGACTTTACACCTTTAGTAGCATGGTACCAAAATTTATCATTTTATAAGCACTATATACATGATTTAACACACCTACACGAATTCAAATTACCATGAATCACATCTCAAGGCTGCACAAGGATCCATCTGGACACTGGTAACTGACCTACTAAGGCATGTCACAAAATCTATGAGCCAAAAGCCAACATCTATCCCACACAATCCATACCACACACTCTGAGACTTGATGGTGCTAGGGCACACACACATGGTTAGCCCATCCAAACAAGACAACAATGACCTAACTCCTACAGCAAAATTTAATTAGCCTCCAAGAAATAGTCCTAGCCTTGGATATCCCCATCCTCAAGGTTCCCTGTATCTACTTCCTCGTATACGCTCACCAAGTCTGCCTCATACATCCTTGGAGAGAAATCACAATACGACACACGGCCGACGTCGAAAACAATAAGGAAAAACTAGTTTAGCCACCAAAGTCAGATACAAATATAAAATAAAGATTAGATTTCATCAACAAAACAAGAAATGCGCGCAGTTCAACACTAAACCAAATGTAACCACAAGGGTTACACACAAATGAAGATCACAAGGTGTGGCTAAACCATCACAATCAAATATAAACAAAATGTCGGCCTTTTCAATTAATAGAAAATCATCAATAATTATAAGGAAAATACACAATCTTTGAAATTGCACTGTACAACACTGCGTGACTAGGTACTAGTCACCAAACGAGGAAGGAGGGAACAACGTCAGGTTATCCTCAACTTTTTAATCCACACAATAAGGGCTCTACATAAGCACCACGAAAATCCAAGAATACATACTTCACAAGAGGATGTACAAGCATCTAGTCCTCTACCTGACAACTTCTCTAACTACAACCAAAAGCTCCTTAGGAATAGGATGGTCGTCGAGAGACACCTCTCGACTCTCCCCCTAATTCCAAATTGTTCACCCTCATGACAAACAACTGTCAACCTTGACGCATGCATTTCTTCAACCGTATGGCAGATATCATATGCAGGGGAATGGATCTCTACATGCCAACTACCTCTACCTTAACCTCTAGGCCTCTACCTATGTACACACTGCCAAGGGACACCCTCACGCTGTTAGGCAAGGATGACAAAGGAAGAAGAAAATCTACAGAGTTTAAGCAACTAGGACAACATAATGGGACTATGCACACCCAGAGTACCCAGTGTTTAAACCTGGCTCTGATACCAGATGTAATGCCCGCCTTGTACACCTCAAAGAATTACACATTTATACTACATGAAACAGGAACATTTTTTTTTTAATGTTTAAGATAACAAATAATGTTAACATAACTAACTATGACATATTCTCTAAGGATACAAGGCTGCATTACTTTACAAACCAACTAACATAATTTAACATTCATCAGTAACTGATCTAAATCAAATGCATAATTGAATAACTGATTCATATTCATTACATACCGTCAGATAATACAATCTACAAGATCAAAACATAACTGAAATGCTTTTATTACACATAAGTACATCATGACATCATTACATTGCCATTTTCAGACTACATCAGAATCACATACATTATGATTGATCTGTTACACAAATCTGGTACAAGGTTATACACATACATCTTCATCAACTGGTACAAGCACAACTAAAATAAATCCTTTTCTGCATAAGATCCTGACAAGAGAACCAATGGATAAAATAGCTCTTCCACCCGACCATGTGGAACCCAAAGGTCCACCCCCCGAGCTAGGAGTTAACATGAGGTCCCAACACTGACAGTCAGGTAGACGAAGGACAAACAAGAACAAAGGATGACCAAACGCCAATACAACACATGGCAATATCAAAACAACACAACATAACTTAACTTAACTTTCACTTCCAGAGGCGACACAAAACAAATGAGGAGAGACCGAACAAGGAATGCTAGGTTGTAGTAGGGAGAGTGTCATCGCATGGTCCTAACATGGGTTATCCTGACAGCCTCTCACTAGGCGCCGGCCCCCATCTATGGTTATCTTGACAGCCTCTCACTAGGCGCCGGCCCCATAGGGTGACACATGCGGAATCGACCTTCCTTTCATGAGGACAAGGAAGTCAATCATGCCAACCAGGCCTTCTCTACCCATCCTTAGTCTATACAAGCACTACAGGCCATGGGAGAGGAATCCATTAATCTTGTTTAGTGTGAAATCTACCCTTAACCCCCTAGTTCATTTTAGGTTATCACTTGATTAATCTACTTTCAACGGGTTATCCTGACTGCCACTTTGGGTGCCGGCCCCACGTTGAAAGCCACTCTCCTTCCTAACACCTAGTAAACCTTTACCATCATACAAGGCATTATAGCAATACACATACGTGTTCATCGCAAGGCATAAACCCTCTTGCATTACAAACAGAATCATAACACCAATTGTTATCCATCGCCTATAGCATTACAACATTTTACACTTTTACATATACCAGGTCTCTCCAAACAACAATTACGACAAAACGGATACAAGATAGTCACAACTGGTTAAATATCTCATCCAGAGAATATTATATCACAAAACACATAATCATCTTAGTCAATACTCCGTTATACTTCATACTAATTTTGAATCACACAATCGTTATAACATCACAAATACAAAAACATCCATCCACACACGACAAACTAAGCCTCTGAAATTTTGAGTATGACCACTCTCAATTCGACTCTACGACAATAGAAATACTTAACTCACACAGTACAATTCAGATTCTAGAAATTAAACACTAAAATTCCTTCTTGGCACAACATAAATAACTTTGTAATGAAATCAACAATGGATTACATTATCTCTTTAAATCAAACTAATTGATTTCACAATAAATACAACAATTATACCAATACATTACAATTAAACTATTTAAATATTCTACATTTGTTTCTAATGATAGATTATAAAACACAAGTATAACAAATTTTACCCTGATTAACTTACCTTTCCAACGTTGGATTAAGTACTAAAATAATACCTTATAACTATACGGCAATACGACGAGGACAAAGGTCCTACCATCAACAATGAACATCAATGTTTTCGTTTTCTTCTAAGTTCTACCCTAATACGGTCCTTCAGATATTCTTGACCTCAAACAGATAATAGTTTACTATGCTTAGATTTCTTTGTCTGAAATGTTTTAATCAAAGATGATTTAAATCTGTCTAAGAAGAAGATCGGGACTGGACATTCTCACGCCGTCAAAACTTGATAGATGTACCAACTATGTTCGTTCCCAAGGCATTACAGTTTTCTGGTAGAAGCTTCTACTATAACTGTTTTCAAATGTATAAATGTTACCAATGTGTGATAAATGTTACCAAGGTGATGAAGAACTCGTCAAGGAAGATGCAGCCAATGAAGACAACTATGGCATCAATGATGATAATGGAGAATTATTCTGTGTGACAAAATTATTAGAACATAATAAGAGATGTAACCAGCAATGCACTTTTAACCAGCCTTGAAGCATTGGTAGTGTGATGCATGAGAAGATTATACCTAGGTGAATAACAAATTTTTACTACACTAAAGTTTCCCATTTCTTCATGTGGGATACCAGTCAAATCTTCCTGCTCAAGGAGGGAATTCTGACATATGCTGGAGAAGCACAGAGCAAAAAGATGTACATTCAGATAGCTTAGGATTAATGATTAAAAAAGGGACTAAAAACTTGATTATATATGCAAACAAATTATATACCAGAGATGACAGTTAGAAATGATTTAGTCACCTTAAAATATAAATTACCAGCAACCAGGAAGCATTTACAGAAACAAAATAGCCTGAACACAAATCAAAGGGATTTTAGGCAAACCTTCAGCATAAGCAAAAATGAACCATATGATTCATCATAAAGCCATGCCAACCACAAACTAAGATGCTACACTAAGAACACTGATTCCACAACATTCAGCATTAAGGACTTCTTCAATAACAAGGAAGACATCTCAGATATGAATTTCTTTGGTTGGGTAATGTTTATATACTTCTAACATTGTAAACTCTCCAAAACATTGAAAGCGTAAGACCTTAGCATTTTCTGGGCCTTGAATACTGCACATTTCAGAAAACATAAACCCTTCCACAAAGCAACAATACGATCTGGCATTAGTGCACTCTAATCAGCTCATCAACAACTGGAAATGCCAAATTTGTGCTCAATTATGTAAGGTGATTTACACCACTTAGCTGTCTGGTAATTTGCACACTCAACTAAAGAGGACTTTAAAACCTAGGTGAGAGCTCTCAGCATTTAGGCTTACTCAATGTCAAATTTTGTACTACCTATGTATAGTGATTTCTGCCACTTAGACATATGTGGTTTATGAGGCTTAGCCATTAGGGAATTTGCTCACTTGACTACAGAGGTCCTTAGGATTCCATGGATCCTACTCTTCAAGGCTTTGCTCCCCTCCAATTGACGACAAACAAGTCTCCATTAGTGGGGAATGATGAGGCTAAGGTAAGTATAAGATTATCATTGAGAATACATGGGGCTAATACAGGTCACCAATTCAGATGAATTCCCAACCAATTTTTTTTTTGTCCTTATACTTAAGAGTATGCTCTTAGTGAAGATTAATACAATCTCATTGACGTGTATAGGAAGGCAAGGACAGAATAAAATAAATCTCAAGATCTACATAAAATATTGAAATGATTGGTGAAGATTATTACACTCCCACTGACATGAATATGGAAGAAGGCTTAGACCCAATAAAATAAATCTCAAAATCTACATAACAAATTGAATCGAATGAAACAAAAAGCATCACAAGGAAGGAAACGAAGAACAGCAAATAGTGTCAGTTTCACACCATAATGAAACCTGTGTTTAAATCCTATAGATATTGATCAGATAAATTACCACATCTAATTTTGGGTGCATAAAGACGGTACAAGTCATGGGTGAAGTTCAGGGAACAGACACCCCTAGGTTGTAGCATCTAAGCCCACAAGGAAAATTTACCAATCGTTATGGCA
The DNA here is from genome assembly GCA_027924645.1 of Cunninghamia lanceolata. Classification (NCBI taxonomy): domain Eukaryota; kingdom Viridiplantae; phylum Streptophyta; class Pinopsida; order Cupressales; family Cupressaceae; genus Cunninghamia; species Cunninghamia lanceolata. The sequence goes on along the minus strand of BSBN01001531.1, from coordinate 9,427,900 downwards.
TCTAAGCCGAACGAGATTGGTTTCATGACGCAATCTTGAGACTGAAATTCAATACTGGCGCTGAATATCCTTTTCTTCGAAAACGTCGTATGGCGAGTCTTGTTTGGGATAATCGTTGTAATTCTCACCATTTCCATCATACCTCCCGTCGAAGTCAGACATATTTTCTTTCTACTGCTTTTGCCGCTTCACTTCTCACTTCCTTTTTATCAAAACGGCGCTCGTGCAAAGAAGAGATCAATCGATATCTAGACCATTAAAATCCTTGAAAGTAGTTGTAACGATAGTTGCCGCCATGATCAAAACAATGGAAATACAGTGAATATGTGCGTATCTGCAAAGTCTACTTTTATAAAACCCTAGGCTTCTGTTCTGATGCAAATTCTATTTTCGCCAAGGGCTGCGCAACTCAAAGTTAAATTATAGATTCATTGTTGGAAATTGGACCTACAATTGACGAGAGTCCTGAAGTGGCTACCATAGTTTCTGAATTCTGGCAGATGCTTTGGCCGCCTTTATGTTGAAGATGTTGATGGAAGAGATGACTGCACATTGCAGAATGACCTTTTACAACGAGTAACAGGCATCCCGTTGATTTTTTTGCAAGTTACAGATTCTTGTATGCCTTTGGTTTAGAAGATTGTTGTATGCAATTGGTTTACCAATTAGTCGATTCCAAGAAATCACTATTTCTTTGGGCTTCATTGTTGTATTTACAATTGATTTCACACAATCAAATCGCTTGCCCGAGGTGTTAGGAGATTTCAATGTGGAGAGGAAACCATGGTCGTCTAATGTCTGGGAGAGAAGGTGAGCTACAGAAAACACAGCAAGACACCTACGAATTGGAACCCTCATAAAGACGATCTCCCTTGAAGGTAACCTGGGCAAACAGCCACTAAGCTGTTGGAGGACAGTAGGAGAGTTGAAAGGCACTTCCATCGTTGCAGACCCAAAGGTCCATATCTAAAACCGTCTACAGAGAATACACATTTGCAGAGATGATAAAAAGCTCCGGCAGAAACCATTGAACCAAAACCATTTCATAATCAGACAGACGCAAACAATCAACATGCTCAGATTCAGAGAAAATAAACAGCGAAAGAAGGCAAGTATTCCAAGGAACCTGGTTTCGCAATCAACTCGACGATTCTGCTCCAATCGTTGCAGTTCCGAGCTGCTTCCTTCCTTTCACCTGCCATGATGACCTTGTTGCACCTACAGCTCTTTTATAACTCAGCCTCTTTCCCCTACCAAGAGCTTGGCACGCGATCCCGTGCATAACTCCTTTAAAGAATATGTATTTTTATTTAATTTAAAGATCCCAATTATTAGATATTTTATTTTATTATTATTTTTCTTTATAGCCGACCCAAAATATTATTATTAATAGAATAGTACTTTTTCGACAATCTATAATTTTGTACTATACTTTAATTTATTTTATTAATCAAGTTGTAAATCACAATTTACAACATGATTACATCTATTTATTTATTTAAATATTTATTATAATTAATATTATTTTGAATAATACAAACTTCTTACAACTTTATTTATCAACAACACTTCTATTAAAATAGGAATTTATTTATAGCTAAAATCGACAACTAACGGCATTATGCCCATTTAACAACACATATACTCTTCCGTAGAATAATTCTAATTAAAGCACAACATTGCCACACATACTTAGACACCTGCAGAACTCATTAGACTCCAAGATACGGCATTACCTGACCGTAAGACATGGGCGAATAACCACCACTAACCACAAGGGTAAACTGACGATGAAGGAACACTGACTAGGGACCTCACGTTAACTCCAACCAACTAATCCATTGGCGAAGGCACGCTCAGACCTGTAATCAGGTGGAGTCGATGCCTAGTACCTGCATCCTGCAGCAACGCACAGTTAACCATAACAAGATATACATATACATCACAAGCAGTCCTATCGTGAATGGAAATCGCAGTGGGGTAGGGTACTCGAGAACGAGTAATACAACACTGTTCCATTCACGTTTATAAATAACAATCAACTATATTGAACAGAGTATCAGATTACTAATCTACGACATAAAATGATCAACTAACTTTCAATCCATATAATGAATAACATCAAAGCATCTAAAACATCAGTTCATTTATCAAATTGTAAAGCATAAAATGGCATAATCCAACATCAACATCTGTTATCTTAACAATTAAGTTCACAATGAAGTAACAAGATAACAAGAGATCCATCTTCTACAGTCTAGGACACTATAAAGTTTAAGCAAACATCAATCTGATGGACGATGAGACGAGGGGCACTACAGGTCTTAGGTGTCTTAATGTATGTCTTAAGTGTCTTAAAGGTGTCTTCTAGGTCTTAGTTGTGTTCTAGGTCTTAGGTCTTAGGTGTCTTAGGTCTTAGGTGAGGCTGTTGAGCTTCCACCTTCATGTGGTTGGCCTTGTCAGTACAGAATAAATATTTCTTGAAGCTAAGGGAAGCTCTTTTTTTTTGTTTCCTTATCATGTAGGGACCTCTCAAACTTAACAAATAGGTACATATTTCAATCATTTTTCAATCATACTAAACTCTCTTTTACTTGATATGACCAAGTAAGAAGGCTACACAACTTCAAATGGCACTAACATTGGACAATCTCAACACCTTGAACTATGTGGGAATGACATCATAGTAAACCAATAATGACTCCCAAGTCCAAGATTAGTATAATTTGTCTAAAAGTATTCAAGTTATCTCTAAAGTTGATAAATAACCTTTGAAGGGGTTTAATTCAACACAATGGAGTCATATTTCACAACAATGGGCTCATTTTTCAATCATACTAAACTCTCTTTAACTTGATATGGCCAAGTAACAAGGCTACATAGCTTCAAATGACACTAAAACTGGACAATCTCTTCAACAAGAAAAATTGAAACACCTTGAACTATGTGGTCTGAATGACATCATAGTAAACCAATAATGACTCTCAAGCCCAAGATTAGTATAATTTGTCTAAAAGTATTCAAGTGATCTCTAAAGTTGATAAATAACCTTTGAAGGGGTTCAATTGAACAACACAATGGAAGCATATTTCACAACAATGGGCTCATTTTTCAATCATACTGAACTCTCTTCAACTTGATATGACCAAGTAACAAGGCTACACATCTTCAAATGGCACTAACACTCGACAATCTCTTCAACAAACAAAATTGAAACACCTTGAACTATGTGGTTTGAATGACATCATAGTAAACCAATAATGACTCCCAAGCCCAAGATTAGTATAATTTGTCTAAAAGTACTCAAGTGATCTCTAAAGTTGATAAATAACATTTGAAGGGGTTCAATTGAACAACACAATGGAGGCATATTTCACAACAAAGGGGTCATTTTTCAATCATACTAAACTCTCTTTAACTTGATATGACCAAGTAACAAGGCTACACAGCTTCAAATGGCACTAACACTGGACAATATCTTCAACAAACAAAATTGAAACACCTTGAACTATGTGGTATGAATGACATCATAGTAAACTAATAATGACTCCCAAGCCCAAGATTAGTATAATTTGTCTAAAAGTATTCAAGTGATCTCTAAAGTTGATAAATAACCTTTGAAGGGGTTCAATTGAACAACACAATGGAAGCATATTTCACAACAATGGGCTCATTTTTCAATCATACTGAACTCTCTTCAACTTGATATGACCAAGTAACAAGGCTACACATCTTCAAATGGCACTGACACTCGACAATCTCTTCAACAAACAAAATTGAAACACCTTGAACTATGTGGTTTGAATGACATCATAGTAAACCAATAATGACTCCCAAGCCCAAGATTAGTATAATTTGTCTAAAAGTATTCAAGTAATCTCTAAAGTTGATAAATAACATTTGAAGGGGTTCAATTGAACAACATAATGGAGGCATATTTCACAACAATGGGCTCATTTTTCAATCATACTAAACTCTCTCCAACTTGATATGACCAAGTAACAAGGCTACATAGATTCAAATGGCACTAACACTAGACAATCGCTTCAACAAACAAAATTGAAACACCTTGAACTATGTGGTCTGAATGACATCATAGTAAACTGATAGTGACTCCCAAGCCCAAGATTGGTATAATTTGTCTAAAAGTATTAAAGTGATCTCTAAAGTTGATAAATAACCTTTGAAGGGGTTCAATTGAACAACACAATGGAGGCATATATCACAACAATGGGCTCATTTTTCAATCATACTAAACTCTCTTTAACTTGAAATGACCAAGTAACAAGGCTCAACAGCTTCAAATGGCACTAGTACTGGACAATCTCTTCAACAAACAAAATTGAAACACCTTGAACTATGTGGTCCGAATGACATCATAGTAAACCAATAATGACTCCCAAGCCCAAGATTAGTATAATTTGTCTAAAAGTATTCAAGTGATCTCTAAAGTCGATAAAAAACCTTTGAAGGGGTTCAATTGAACAACACAATGGAGGCATATTTCACAACAATGGGCTCATTTTTCAATCATACTAAACTCTCTTCAACTTGATATGACCAAGTAACAAGGCTACATAGATTCTAATGGCACTAACATTGGACAATCTCTTCAACAAACAAAATTGAAACACCTTGAACTATGTGGTCTAAGTGACATCATAGTAAACCAATAATGACTCCCAAGCCCAAGATTAGTATAATTTGTCTAAAAGTATTCAAGTGATCTCTAAAGTTGATAAGTAACCTTTGAAGGGGTTCATTTGAACAACACAATGGAGGCATATTTCACAACAATGGGCTCATTTTTCAATCATACTAAACTCTCTTCAACTTGATATGACCAAGTAACAAGGCTACACAACCTCAAATGGCACTAACACTAGACAATCTCTTCAACAAACAAAATTGAAACACCTTGAACTATGTGGTCTGAATGACATCATAGTAAACCAATAATGACTCCCAAGCCCAAGATTAGTATAATTTGTCTAAAAGTATTCAAGTGATCTCTAAAGTTGATAAATAACCTTTGAACAGGTTCAATTCAACACAATCGAGGCATATTTCACAACAATGGGCTCATTTTTCAATCATACTAAACTCTCTTCAACTTGATGTGAGTTTAAATTTATTTAAATCAAGTATTGAAAATGATAATGTGATAGGATATATATAGGTTCTTGCATACATGTGGGAAAAGTTGCATTAAATGATCAATTTTTATAAGTGTGGAGATTAACTGAAAATTTTTGATTTTGATGGATTGCATGATTGTTCTAAAGTTCCACTTCAAGATGGAAATAGAGGTGTAGAACTAATATGCAATTTTAACTATAAATTTCCACTTTTACAAATTACCACCAAAATCCCCCTTTGTAATTTACTGCCAAGAACTAGAAATTGGGAATAAGTTTGTAATAACTAAAAAGATGCCTTATATCTCTAAAATCCCACTTTATATTTTGAGTTTAGAAATAAATCCTAAAATCAATTTCTAAAAAATTCTTATTTTGAGTTAAGCAAATAACAAATATTTTTTAAGCGTTAGCAAGTCACAATTTATCATTTTGTAAATCTAGCAAAAACTAGAGGAGTTTAAGCAACTTACAAAATAAAAATAAAAATGACAAATAAAAAGACATTTGAGGCTCTATGTCAAGAAGAATAAAAATGAGGACAACAAGACTTGGAGACGACTTGATGGTTTCTTGTTTTAAAATTTATATATTGGAGGCATGAGATAGTGGACTTTAAGGTTCTTTTGTAGGTGCTTTTATAATTTAATATATGAGATAGTGGACTTAAAGTACCTATTTTATTATTTGAGAAAGAGGAATATGTTCATGTGATTATGACTTATCACTTGTAATGAGAAAATAAGTTGTATTGTATATTATTGTATGGAAAAGCAAATATATAAGTATGTTTACAAAAGGAACAATTATTTTTATGTTATTAAGTTCTTTTAAATGAAAGGTAGCTTGATATTGTTATTTAAATTTCATATAATCAATGGTCACTTTACTTCATTTACTATATGTTTAATCACATGAATAAATTACATTATACCTTTTTAGATTTTGTTACCTTTGAAATAGTGTGTTATGAGGCTTGTTAGATATTGTATAATCTTAAATTGTTTAATTATTTTATTTGAAATTAAGAATAACATTAGCAATTAGATTTTCCTTCAGAGAAACATAGAATAAGTTAGAGTCCTTGATAAACAATAAACCTTAGAATTGTCTCTTTTCCAATTGTAAATCCTAGTTAGTTTAAAAAATCTATAGTACCATGAAAATTAAATTATTAAGTAGACAAATAGTGAAAAAATATATAGCTATATTGGTGTTCTTCATTTGCAACCTAGTATAGTTGTGATAGTATATTGAATATTTTCATAGCTATATACATTGAATGGGATAAAATTAAACATGAATTTAAAGATAGTAGTCTATACACTGGATTAAATCAAATTACTCATGTAATGCCCCACCATGAACACCTTAGAGAACAACACATCCATGCTACACAAACAAGATATATTTTTTTTTAATGATAGAAATAACAAAGTAATGTTTAACAAATCAATACACATCATTAAACTATCAACTTGTTGCTGTAAAGTTCCATGGTTGCATTACTTGACAAATCAAATAACATAATCTAACATACATCATTAACTAACATTAGTAGATCATTCTGAACCTATTGCATTAAATCAATAAACATTTACATCTCCATATCATAACATCAGATAAGTAATTATTAGGGTCTAGTTCATAGTTACAATTTCCTCCTCACATATGAGTATAGCATTACATTGTTACATTACCACCTTCTGAATACATACATTATGAATCAACTGATACACAAGGCTAGTACATGAATATAAATCACTGCCTTCATAACTAGTACAAGATCTAACACCTGATACATAAAATATATCCTCCTCGTACACAAACATCAGCAAGGGAAAAAACCAATGGATATAAAAGCTCTTCCACCCGACCATGTGGCACCCTGAGGTCCACCCCTTAAGCTAGGAGTTAACATAAGGTCCCTACTACAACATACAGTTAGGTAGATAGAAGACTATAAGAACAAAGACAACACATGATTCCAATAACACAAGTCAATATCACAAACAACTCAACATCACTTCTAGAGGAAAACACTTAACAAATGGGGAGAGTACAACTAGGGAATGCTAGGCTGCAGTAGGGAGAGTGTCATTGTATGGTCCTAACATGGGTTATCCTGATAGCCTCTCACTAGGCACTGACCCCCATCTATGGTTATCCTGACAGCCTCTCACTAGGCGCCGGCCCCATAGGGTGACTCATGCGGAATCAACCTTCCTTTTGTGAGGACAAGGAAGTTGATCTTGCCAACCAGGCCTTTGTTGCAAGGTGTGGCCCTTGGTCTCCTTGTTCAGCACTGCGCTGTGATGGTTTGCGACAAGGGCTTAACTGCCTACCGTGCTTGTTAAGTCAAGTGGTTGTATCAGGCATTAATAGGTCAATCTTTTGGTGCAATGGTAGCTAACAATTGGTATCAGAGCTGAGGTCATGGGTTTAAACTATACGCTTGTGCTAGGTGGGATTGTTGCAAGGTGTGGCCCTTGGTCTCCTTGTTCAGCACTGCGCTACGGTGGTTTGCGACAAGGGCTTAACCGCCTCCCATGCTTGTTAAGTCAAGTGGTTGTATCAGGCATTAATAGGTCGATCTTTTGGTGCAATGGCAGCTAACAACCTTCTCTACCCATCCTTAGTCTAAATGAGCACTACAGGCATGGGAGAGGAAATCCAATTATCTTGTTAATGTGTAATCTACCCTTTTTCCCCTAGTTCATTTTTAGGTTTTCACTTAGTTAGCAACCTTTAATGGGTTATCCTGACAGCCACTTTGGGCACCGACCCCGCATTGAAAGCCACTCCCCTACCTGCAACTAGAAGACCCTATCCATCAAGCATAGAAAACATCATCATGACAATGAGGATACATGAACCATGCAAGGCATTAACCATCTTGCATAACAATTATCCTTATATCAACATGTATATAAAACAATGCAAGGCATTAATTCTCTTGCATACCAAAACATAATCATAAGTGCAGAACTCCTAAACCATTGCCCATAACAACACATATTCATTACATCTTTATGATTTCCATGTCTCCCCATTCCACAACTCACCACAAAACTCAATACAAGACAAATACAACTAAATGGACAACAATGCATCCACAGATAAATACATTTATCATTCACATTGTCTTTTAATCCATACATAACTAGAGACAACATGCTTCTTAAAATATCATGATCTCAAGACATCTATCAACACAATACATGAAATCAAGACATCCCATTCTAAGCCTCTGGAAAACTAACCACACAGGTAGATACAAAATCAAAAAGACTATATGAACTAGTTCATGACCCACAAATTGAATTTACTAAACCTATTACTAGCAATTTACATTTTCTCAATATCAACACACTTATAATTAAATTATTCCTTCTTTACAACTAATCCACTATAGCAGATTACAATTGACTAAGTTATTACAATAGTATATTAACATTAAAATATAGCTTATCATTTGATTGTATTCTTATTAAGGAATAAATCTATAACTACAATAAAAGTTAACTACATGTAAATATTTATTAAAATAATTATTTAATTGATTTATAAAGATATAAATATATTTATATATCATTAACATAACTAAAGTAAACCCCTATTTTTCATTTTTATAAATCAAGTTAATTAAATAATTACAATGTAATTTAAATTCAACTCTTGAGGATAAACTTGAGGGTTCGTATTTATTTTATAAACATATAAAAACCCTAAATCTCCTAATAACATATTTAACTTAAAAGTAAAAAGAAACAACTTTAATTACTCTACACAAACATCATTCCTTCTATAGTCAAACAACCAATAACAATTTACGTCTCATTCACAACAAAAGTGCTAATAAATTTACTCTAAAAAAAAACCTAATTTCCATCTTAATCTAATGCTTGTAATTCCCAACACTACATTTACCCTCAAATTATAATAATATTAACATTCTTTTAACACATCAACACAAGAGGCATCCTTACTATGAGTCATAAAATTATAAATTAAAACAATAGAAAATAAATGATGCCAATAGTTGCTAAATTAAATTTAAATCTTAATCCTAGAAATATTACTTATATGTATTTCTAGCAATTCTACTCAAAGACATAAAGATATTTTTATATTACAGAAATGGATTCTGTTTCTTAATGTACATGTTTGGTTGGTTGAGGATGAATAATAATAATAATAATAATAATAATAATAATAATAATTTACATGGGTCATTCGATAGTAAATATTTTCCATCCAAAGAGAATTAACCAATTATCAAGATCAAAATCTAAATGCAATGTCTATAATCCTAATTTTAATCTCGTTAACCAAAACCATCTTAACAAAATCACCTCTAAATTTAACTCACCAACATTAAATGTTTAAACACACTAAATTCCATTTAAACATATTAAACAAATGCTATATATATATATATATCAACTAATTTTCTTTATTTAATTCTTTTTCAAAATATAGATAATTCAAATGATCTACACAATTTACCAACTCATTTCATAACTACTTTTAATCATTAATTCAATTCAACATACATATTTTATAACTCCATACCCTAATAACTTAACTTACCCAACAATTTTACCGGTAACATTATTTTAAATTTCTAAATGATTAATGCATCTATTTACTCAACTACTATGGTAAATAATAGTTTTAATTATAATATTAATAATAACAATAATAATGAATATAAAAACTATGGATCATTAAAATTAGTCTAGTGTATTATTATTATTATATATATTCTTTTACATGACAGTTATCTATTCAATTATGCCTTTAAAATTTCTATAACCTACCCGTGCATAAGAGAAATGTATATTTTACAGCTAAAATTGTTTAAACACAGCTATAACTCTGTCACATTTAGGCCTCAGGAGTTATTTGGGGGTTTAATTTTCTGACAAACCTAATTTTTAACATTTTATGAGTTATTCAATTGAGAGAGTAAAATAAACAACCCATATGAATATACATTATTCTCGTTTCCTGCTGGGCATCACTTGCAAAATCTATTTAATTTAAATTGACTAAATATTAGATTTTAATGTCTAGTAAGTATAGGAAATATAATTTCTTAAGGCATTAATGGAACGCAATCCTCATGCGTTGATAATATAGATTATGATAGGTGCATGACAAGAAAGTTTCTATATTAGCAGGCTGCACACCTATCATAATGCTAAAAAGGCTTTAGAAACTTCCAGACATCAGTGAACCCTCTTTTAATGCCAACTTAAACCATGCATGCCATAGTATATTCAATCATTTTAGGTTGTACATGACATGTTAAATAAATCTTAAGAAGAGTAGTTTGATAAGCTCTCAAATAAAATTATTAAAACAATTTTTTTTAATATTTCCATTATAAACATTTCTACTACAACTATAACATCACTGCCCTATAAACAATGATAACTGGAATCATTTATCAAATATAAACTATGGTAAAAGTAATACTAACAAATTTAGTCTTTAAAAAGGAAAAAGCAAAACGGTTGAAAGAAAATAACTCCGGCCAGTATATCAGATTGCATGAATGTGAGCTGAAGTGGAGCGCAAATAGGAAACAAAGAATCACCTTCGAAAGAAACAATCCTTGTCGGTGCATATTGTGCACATGGTTAACCTACCTAGCAGCGCTGGTTACCTAGAGGATGCCCCAAACTTTATCATTGAGATACCTGTTTAAATCTGAGCTAGTTGTATGGTTGTATTTTCTTGGTTGATTGTAGATCACATATGAATATAGGCTTAGGAGTATTTTATAGCAACGTTGTGTTTTTTTTTATTGAATAAGGTCGATTCGTTAAAATGGCCTTAGAAACTTTCTAAAGAATGCAATTTGAAACAGAGATCGGGCATGGAAACTATTGATAGAATGCCTCGTATTATTAGATACATTGGCAAGAAGATAAGGATTGAAAATCTCTGTAAAACTCTTCTTGCTTATGATCTAAAAACCAAAGTATTCACATTGACAATTTTTTTTATATAGAAGGGTAACTCGCATTCATCGAACCACAGTTTTTGAATCACATTTTGCTGCAGTAAAGCCCTCTATTCAGAGACAGATTACAAAGAGAACAACTCCTCTATGGTGTATTTGTGCTTGCAATAGCATTTTCCCAACAAAACCAGCTACTCAATCATCACAACATAGGATAGTAAGGAATGAAAATCTGCATAGATGTAATAGTAGACTGCAAGGTTGACTGGACAACAACATATGACTTTGCCAAATACCTACCCCTCAAATCTTATTTGTGTTTGAAGAAAAATACTGCAAATTAATGAAAATCAATCTTAAGCAATTATTTTAAAAGTGTGAGTAAGGCCACGATGTAAGGAGGAAAATGAATTTCTAAAGAGATGTCATTCTATGGAATGCAACAACTATAGTATATACACAACCCCATTCAACTGAATACAAAGATCTGATTCTCTTCTATTAATATATGGTATAATCCTGAGTAACAATAAAGGGTTTGGTATTTAACCTATATAAAAAGTGATCTCTGATAGATGTCATCTCATTAAACGCAATGGCTATAGGATATCCACTATACGGATCTCAAGCAAATGCAATTGACATGATTTTAGGGTATGCACGAAATAATTTTATTACATACATGAAAGATTCAGACATTCAATAGACAGGAAAAATCACAAGGGAGCAGAGATAAAAATTCATGGAACCTGGTTACCACAATTAACTAGACTAAGGATTCATTACTGTGATGCTGCCATTGCCATCTGATCCCTAATCTCCAAACGATTCCCCACAACCAAAAGCTCCCCAGACTTCCCTCATAAAATTCCTTTTTAAGAGAAAATCCTTATTTTCCTTCCAGATACTTCCTCCACCTTTTAGGTGAAGTTGCACATGATCCAATGTCATGGTTTCCATGAGACAACTATATTTTCATTAACAATATTCATTAAAATATTATTTTTATTATTTTAATGTTAACTATATATTACTTTTAACACCATTTATAATTGTTTATATTTATTTATTTATGCATTTTAGTTTCATTTTAATTAAATATCCAATACAACTAGTTAAATTATTTATAAGCAACTTGTAATTTATTATTTTATTTAATCATTTATCAAATTTATTTATTTTCATGTTAATTTTACCAATTATAAACAATTAAATTGTTTATAATTAGTTATCAACACATTATTTCCCCTAAAATATTTCTTTAATTCCAGCTTGAAATCAACACTGTTTTAATGAAGTACTAACCAGGCTTAAATCAACACTTCAAATTGGATAAACTCAACTTACAGAATGATACCTAACCTCCATGCAAGACAACAAGATATGACAACAAAAATAATGACAAACAGTCCAACTGACGGTGATAACTAGACACAATTTTAGATACTCATCCTCGTCAAGGATGTTGACTGAGTAGGGAACCTTATGTTAACTCCGATCAACAACTCCAATGGCTAGGGCATGGTCAAACCTGGTAGTTCAGGTGAAGTTGATGCCCGATACCTGTAGCCTGCAACAAACAACAAGGTTGAACATATATATATATATATATATATATATATATATATATATATATATATATATATATATATATATATATATATATATATATAAACATGCAGTCATAAACACAATAAACGGAAGTCGCAGTGTGGCAGGGTACTCAAACATGAGTAATGCGACACTGTTCCATTCATGTAAACACATCATTAAATAACTACATCCATTACTAGTAATGCATCATAATCATGATCAAATAACACATTAAACTCATAATAACATTAATCTATAACATCAAATATGTCCATCAAACCATGAAAGCATAAACTACTAGTAATCAAACATCATCAAAACAATAGGTGCATAGTCAGCTAGCATGATAACAGAGAGTCCATCATCTAATAGAGTGTCATAGTGTCTAATCCTACTAGGAAAACTATCAGTCTGATAGAAGGCAACATGAGGGGCACTACAAATCAAACTTTTTTAAGTCATCAACTAACCTTTGAACACACTTATATTTGTACTCCTAATATTCAACACTTAGATTTCATAAAAAACCTTAGAATTAGAATTCACAATCCTAGTTTAAGTCACTAACACAAGTCTTTAGTGTAGATTGAATACACAATTCACATATTCATTGGTAGATCTTCATATTACGACACTTAGATTGAACATGGGGAGATTAGAGGCACTAGGAACACATGGTATTGGATGGGATCCCCAAATACTTTTCCTATTGGGTGTTGATGAAAAGATGCAAACCATATTTTCCCATCTTGAACTTCTTAAGACAACTCTAATTAATATTTTTTATGTTTATGTGGCTTATATTATTTGTGATTAACAATGTGGGTGATTGGTAGATATTTCCACATATTTGCAACATTAGCATTTTTTATGACTTAAATATTGACCTATCATGTAGCCTCTAGAATTTTGTTGATTTTCTTAATAATAAATTTTATTAGTGGTGGCACATATATCTTATGATTTAAAGGACCGCTACCATATTGCCCACTTTTATAATTTAATATATGAGATAGTGGACTTTATATTTATTAATAGATATGTTTTGTTGGATTTACGGTTTTTAAAAATAATTTAAGTTTGTTAAATCTAGCAACTTTAGCTAAATTCCAGGTTGTTTCTAATTTTACTAGGTTTAAATATGTACTACTTCATTTGCTTACATATCTTCCTATATTCATTTTCTATTTCCCAACTTAATCTTATTTTAGATTAGGAATATAGCCTAATTAGGACACATTTAGAAATTTAGATAAAAGGAAAAATAACACTAACTTATAAAGCATGTAACTCATAATATAAATTTTGAAATGTAGATATAAAGCATGTGACTCATAATAAGAACGTCTCTAAGAGATAAAACATTAGTACATAAATATAATGTCCTAATATAAAACATGTGGCTCATAATAACAATGTCTCTAGATATAAAAGTTCATGTGACTCATAAAAACATCTAGCTAAAATATAATATGTAAGTCATAATGTCCAAATGTACTGTAAATATAAAACATTTGAATCATAATAACAACTCATAAATGTCTCACTCTACGAGTGGATTGAGCCTCACTCTGTCTTGAGCTGTGACATCCTGATACTTGATTGGAGCCCTCAACTGATCAGTGACCCGAGCATTGTGTTGAGTTGTGGGCTGGGGTCTGCACATGAAACACCATAAATTTTTCAAATTCTATATGTGTGTGTGTGTGTACAAATATAATTTGTTTTGATTTTAAATAAATAAATAATACTTGACAAATCTAAATTACATTGACATACATGGTCTACATCATGTAGAGGAGTCTCAATAAAAGCATGACCTGATCCCACAACCTATAAATGACATGTGTTCATACAATATATAAGCATATGTGTATTTAGTTAGAAAACTTGTACACTTGATGTCTGTATGTAGAAAGTTAACTTGATATGTGTGTGTGTGTGTGTGTGTGTGTGTGTGGTGCAGGAGCACCTACCTGACAGCTGGCCTTCATGAGGCAGTTAGTTAGTTTGAGTCTTGTTTATGTTTTCAAGAAGGTCTGTTAAGACCAAATGCATGTAATAAGGTCATGCTGATCATGATAAGATCATGCTGACCATGCTTTTACTATTTTTAGGAAGTTTGTTAGGACAGTTGTCATGTTGTAGGATCGGTTGGATCTCCCAGCCGCCTGGAGAGTTCCCAGCCGCTTGGAGTCGGGTCAGTAGTACTCGCAGGAAAATCTATTTAAGCATGAGGATCGGTTGACTGTAGATCATCGATCGGTAGTATAGTATTGCATTGAGCAGGGGAGTTAGAGTGTGCTGTGTGAGAAACAGTATATTGTATTGCATCTTTGAAATCAATAAAGATCCTGTTTTCGTTTTCTATTTGATCTCCTTTGTGTAATTGATTTGCTGGTTTGGGTGGTTCCATGGATTCGCTGATCCATTCCATCGGTTGATTCGTCGGATCGGTGGAATGGCGATGTACAGTAGGTTAGGTGTTAGTTTGTTTGTTCGCATGCAGGTGTACAGGATCACCGTCGAGAGGTGTTGAAGACCCTAGCGCGGGCATGTGCTAGGTCGAGCTGATAAAGTGTGGAAGATCACCCTGGAAGTGGATCGAGTCATCCCAGGAGGTTCGGCGGATCAGAACAGTGAAAATCCGTTAAGGTTGAAATTTCGTGAAAACGGCATCATCAGGATATTTCTGCGTATATCCTGCAGCCGCTTCGGGCATCATCATCTGAGTAAGAGGAGATCGGCATGATGCAGTTGAGTGCATGAAGTGAAGGAGCGTCGGGGTGATCATCATCAGGAGGTGCCGAGGAGGAGCGTATCGGCATCAGGTAGAAGATCGGGTTGATCGCGGGCCGAAAAAGCTAAGTCTGGCCAACAGCAGGATATGACGTCATCATCATCAGGATATACGTCATCAGGATATTTCAGAGCAGCAGGATATTGAGGAGCTGTGGGTGACGTCATCGTCATCAGGATATACATCATCAGGATATCGGGTGACGTAAGCATCGGAAGGGACGGTGCGAGGAGTTAAGGTTGATCATCATCAGGATAAATGGAAGGAACCAAATGTTCTTTATCCTGTTGATTATCATGATGTTGAATATCATGATGCTGAAGGTAGTGAAGACGGAAGTTGTTGCTGAAGTGAACAGTGGATGTCAGGAGGATGTTCGCACTGGTCGAACATGATGATGCTGTCAATAATCGAATAAGGTGATGCTGTTGACATGCGAACGTGCGAAGGCTTGTCTGCAGGAGGATATCGGTCGGCAGGTGAAATATGATGATGATGCTGACAGTGTTAAGTCAAATATGATGATGATGATGGGCTGCAGACATCCATGCTGTATGTTATGGTTATAGTGTGGATGCCTCTGCATCATAGTGGTATCAGAGCTCAGCAAAAGGTCTGGGCTGTTGTGTGTTGATTCTGTCACCGAAAGGGCAGAGGTAGAGTTGATTGTGTGTTGTGTGTTGATTGAGAGGTTGACAAAATGCCTCCGAAAGGTAGTGGTACTGCAAGGGAATTGCAAGAAATGAAGGAAAAACATGCTAGAGAGATGAGGAAGATGAAGGAGCTTGCTGAAGCACTTCAAGCCAGGCTTGCAGTCCTGGAAAAGAACAAAAAGAGGGAAGTGGCAGACAGTGAGTCTGAAGAGGATGAAGATGCTGTAGAAGAGTATGAAGAGGTAGCTGAAGATCTGGATGCTGAAGACCAGAGACTGGCAAAACTGTTAAAGGCAGTGCAGAGTGATAAACCTAAGGTAAAGGTTGATGTTTCCAAGTATACTGGAAGTTTGAATGAAGATGAGTTATTGGATTGGATTGCTGCACTTGATAATCACTTTGAATGTGAAGATGTTGCTGAGGATCAGAAGGTAAAGATTGCAAAGACCAAGTTAGGAGGTCATGCTTTGGTATGGTGGGATTATGTACAATCTGAAAGAAGGAAACAAGGGAAGTCAAAGATCACTTCTTGGGATAAGATGGTAGCAAGGATAAAAGGTAAATTCTTGCCAAGGGATTATGAAATCTAGATGTTTAAGAAGCTGCAATTTTTAAAGCAGAAGGAAAGGGATGTGAAGGCATATACTGAGGAGTTTTATAAGTTGAGTATGAGATCTGGTCATCATGAGAATGAGGTAGAAAAGGTGGCTAGGTACTTGGCTGGTTTGAGATTTAACATACAGGATGAGTTAGTTTTAGCTAACCCTAAGAATGTGGAAGATTGTTATCAAATGGCAATCAGGATTGAAGAAAAGATGAATAGAGGACATGATAAGTCCATGAGAGGAAGAGGAAACAATATGAGGGGAAGAGGAGCAGCCCCTACATAGAAGCAAACCAATGAGGGTCAAGAAGACACTGGTAAAGGACAGGGACAGTCTGATTTCAGAGGTGGATGGAAAGGTAATAGAGGAAGATTTGGAGGTGGTAGAGGTTCTACTACATTTTCAGCAAAATGCTACACCTGTGGAGAGTTTGGTCATCCATCTTTCAAATGTCCAGAAAACAAAGGTTCATCATCCAGAAATGATAGAACTAGTGACAAGAGAGTACAACTTGTGCAAGAAGAGACAGTAGAGCAAAGTGTGCAGAGTTCAAACACTTATCAAAAGGATAAGGAGCCTGATAATTATGCATACCCAGAGAGTGGAGAGTCTCTGATGATGAGAAGAACAGTGACTACCATGAAGGTACCTGACAAAGAATCCCCACAAAGAAGAGCTCTTTTCAAGACCATATGCAAGAGTAAAGGTAAAATATGTAAGGTTGTCATTGATACTGGTTCAACAGACAACATGGTATCTCAGGAGATGGTGGATAAACTGAATTTGGAAAGGATTCCACATCCACACCCTTACAAGACATCTTGGGTGAGTGATAGTCAATCACTTTTTGTCTCTGAAAAGGCATATGTGGATTTTCAGATTGGAGCATATCAGGATAGAATTTTGTGTGATATTTTGCCTATGGAATGTTGTCACCTACTGTTGGGTAGACCATGGCAATTTGATAGGAGGGTACTGTATGATGGGTATGCTAATACCTACACCATCAAGAAAGATGGGAAGACTATGAAGTTGATGCCATTACAGGCAGATGCTGCAGTACAGGGGGCAGCCAAAATCATTTTAATGGGAAAGAAGGAATTTGTGTAGATGCCTATAGGAGCAGGCATAAAGGCAGTTGAGGATACTGCAGGGAAAGGAGTTGTTCAGGACAACAGGTTGAAGAAAGTTTTAGTTGTGACTGACAGAGGTCAGCAGCGGGTGCAGAAACAGGTTTGCACACAGTAACCAGTTGAGAGGAATGACAAGGATGTTGTCATAGTTGGGACTATTGCTTGTCCTATAAAGATTGAAAGGAAGACAGGATTGAACATTTCAGAAGTTCAAGAGGCAGTTCAGACAGAGGTTCTGGTCAGATAACCTGACAAACACAAAGACAACCTGAGAAAGGCCTACATTGACAGGCATGAGGATTTACTTGCCAGAAAGCAAGTTACAGTTCAGAAGTCTTGGAGCAGCCAAGAGCCAGCAGAGGATAAAGCTGGAACAGATCAGCATATTGCAAAGGCAAAGTGTAAAGGTGGAGGACTTCCACATACTAAACTCATGGGACATGAGTTTTTTTCTGTTGGGGAGTATGGTGCAGGAGCACCTACCTGACAGCTGGCCTTCATGAGGCAGTTAGTTAGTTTGAGTCTTGTTTATGTTTTCAAGAAGGTCTGTTAAGACCAAATGCATGTAATAAGGTCATGCTGATCATGATAAGATCATGCTGACCATGCTTTTACTATTTTTAGGAAGTTTGTTAGGACAGTTGTCATGTTGTAGGATCGGTTGGATCTCCCAGCCGCCTGGAGAGTTCCCAGCCGCTTGGAGTCGGGTCAGTAGTACTCGCAGGAAAATCTATTTAATCATGAGGATCGGTTGACTGTAGATCATCGATCGGTAGTATAGTATTGCATTGAGCAGGGGAGTTAGAGTGTGCTGTGTGAGAAACAGTATATTGTATTGCATCTTTGAAATCAATAAAGATCCTGTTTTCATTTTCTGTTTGATCTCCTTTGTGTAATTGATTTGCTGGTTTGGGTGGTTCCATGGATTCGCTGATCCATTCCACCGGTTGATTCGTCAGATCGGTGGAATGGCGATGTACAGTAGGTTAGGTGTTAGTTTGTTTGTTCGCATGCAGGTGTGCAGGATCGCCGTCGAGAGGTGTTGAAGACCCTAGCGCGGGCATGTGCTAGGTCGAGCTGATAAAGTGTGGAAGATCACCCTGGAAGTGGATCGAGTCATCCCAGGAGGTTCGGCGGATCAGAACAGTGAAAATCCGCTAAGGTTGAAATTTTGTGAAAATGGCATCATCAGGATATTTCTGCGTATATCCTGTAGTCGCTTCGGGCATCATCATCCGAGTAAGAGGAGATCGGCATGATGCAGTTGAGTGCATGAAGTGAAGGAGCGTCGGGGTGATCATCATCAGGAGGTGCCAAGGAGGAGTGTATCGGCATCAGGTAGAAGATCGGGTTGATCGCGGGCCGAAAAAGCTAAGTCTGGCCAACAGCAGGATATGACGTCATCATCATCAGGATATACGTCATCAGGATATTTCGGAGCAGCAGGATATTGAGGAGCTGCGGGTGACGTCATCGTCATCAGGATATACGTCATCAGGATATCAGGTGATGTAAGCATCGGAAGGGACGGTGCGAGGAGTTAAGGTTGATCATCATCAGGATAAATGGAAGGAACCGAATGTTCTTTATCCTGTTGATTATCATGATGTTGAATATCATGATGCTGAAGGTAGTGAAGACGGAAGTTGTCGCTGAAGTGAACAGTGGATGTTAGGAGGATGTTCGCGCTGGTCGAACATGATGATGCTGTCAATAATCGAATAAGGTGATGCTGTTGACATGCGAACGTGTGAAGGCTTGTCTGTAGGAGGATATCGGTCGGCAGGTGAAATATGATGATGATGCTGACAGTGTTAAGTCAAATATGATGATGATGATGATGGGCTGCAGACATCCATGCTATATGTTATGGTTATAGTGTGGATGCCTCTGCATCAGTGTGTACACTTAAATCAAACTTATATGTACATGTGATATATAGACCTGGTTTTTAAATATCTCATGATGATGACTAGGATCATCAACATGATGCAAATCTCCAAATCTAGGTTGTAAAATAGTAGCTTGTGTCTAATACACATGTACAATTAAGATTGCAATCAAGAGTCAGAGCTTCAATGTATGTGATTTTATTTAAAATTGAACTTATAATTTTTAAATATATAATTTATGAATTTAGATTATAATTTTTAAATAAATTATACCTCAACTGCACCAGGAAAGGTCCTCCCAATCCCACTGAGGTCAGAATTGTGGAGAGACAATGATACACGTGTAGATGGTGCAGTATCAGTGCTGAAAAGAAGCCTTCTATACTCATCTCCCATAACATCATGTGCAGTAACCTCAACCTCAGGACCAATTGGAACATGTGGAGGGGTGGAGCCTATAGGACTAACTGGAACATCCTGATGTCCCCCCAAACCCTATGAACCTGACTCACCATGGCTCCTCTGTCTACCAAAATATCGCTCGAGATGTGAGGATACAACATCAAGTGGGATCCCATACTTATCACTGATGAACTAGTATGAATCTAATAAATCACTGGCTAGGCATCTAGTCATATTCCGCAAAGCAATCTCTCCACTAATCTATGCCACATCATGTGGTGATGGTATATCAGCATGAATGTCACGATCTCAACAGTTGGTCAATGTGGTCTCAGTGGATGGAATGTCAATCCTCAGGTGTAACAAATACCTACCAACATGATTAGATGACAACTGATCAACCTTAGTGGCAATAGTCACCATGCTCTCAAAAAATGTGCATCTCGAGGGGGTCAATGTTGGTCAGGTAGCATTTGCTAGTTCCACATGTTTTGGAAGAACCAAAAGATTTGGGCCAACTAAAGACCTCTTGTTCTAAAGAGGTGGCACATCTTCTCTTCTATACTCAGGTCTCTCTACAAACCTCCCTTTCCCTAGACCAGCATGTTTAGAGAAAGATGTATAATCGATAGATAAATCTAAATGGAACTTTGCATATAATTGTTTGCAAAAATACAATGGCAACTCATCATTGTTTAGCCATTGGTGATGAGCTACCAAAAACCTAGGATAGATGAAAGGACTAACAACTACATCCACACACTTGGTGGGAGAATAGCCTCTCACTCTCTCTTTTCCCCTATAAGAAGGGAACATGCTAAGAACATTATCTACTGAAACTAGCCTAGAAATAGATAACCATTTCTCCTGGCCAACAACACTCTGAGAAAGCGATGTATAGAATTTGTCAACACTAATGTCATCATAGGGATTGTATGATCGAACAACTTGGATCATACATGTGATCTCATCCCTAATCCTAACCAACCTGTCTCTACTTGACAGGTTTGGTGTATTGTGATAAGAACTATTCAGTTCATCCAAAGTTCTTTGAAACCTTTGAATGGTCTCAGCATATAATGTAGAATTATCACTATCGCCAGGTTG
Organism: Cunninghamia lanceolata; assembly: GCA_027924645.1. NCBI lineage: Eukaryota > Viridiplantae > Streptophyta > Pinopsida > Cupressales > Cupressaceae > Cunninghamia > Cunninghamia lanceolata. The sequence goes on along the minus strand of BSBN01001531.1, from coordinate 9,406,603 downwards.
ACCTGACTGATGTGATTGATGTGATGATTGGTCATCCATGTGGACCTAAATTTATCTGTAATATGATAATTAATTTTTTTGTCAAACATATTGTATATCACGATGTAAATAAACCTACATATAAATTTTCCAACTACTACATATATCTTTAAAAAATCCATGATATAAATGCACACGTGCTTCTAAAATAAACATGCACCTTAGATGCTTGCAAATACATAAATAATAGGCCTATCAACCAAATCTAAGTCAACCATAAAACATAGAACTAGGAATGCATAGAAAATCCAAATTTAAAGTCACATGTAGCATGTAGCATATTGACATGACAGCCATATAGGAATTTATATAAATCCGATTTTATCATAATTCATATAAATTAGATTTTATCCTATAGTAGTTGGAGTCATAAGAAGGTATATTTCCAATCTAGAAAAAAAGCATTCAATAATCTAGAAAAGGCAGACTCTATTTAACATTCTAGAGTATTATATATGTATATATATAGTGTATGTTGTTTCCTTCTTTAACCATGTTATTCCCTAGCATTTGATGGATAAATTTGAATGGATAACCTTACAAGGGATAAAAGTGCATGTCCTGCATTGCTGTAGCACTTGATTTGACCTGTTTTATGTGTGAACTGACTCCCACGCAACACCATCATCCACTTGCTACTTCTGATCACCACAACCTTTCCAATAACTTATGCACAATTCTTTCTTGAATGGTTTCAAATTGTGATTAATTTTCCATCACCAAAACCTTGATAAAAACTTATGCACAAAATTCAATAAAGAAGAATTTATGCACTAATTCTCTCTAGAATGATTTCAAATTTTGATATATTTTTTTAGCTTATATTGTGTGGATGAAATTTGATGTTCCTTGTAGTTTCCTATTGCATCATGGTATAGGGTAGGTGTGACTCTGTTAACTCCCTCATATCCATTTAGATTCATAGATGTATTGATGGATATGAGGGAGGATACTGGCAAAGGTTGTGGAATTTGTCTTTACACCAGCCAATTGCATTTGCTTTAAAATTTCTAAAATAGGCTTACATAGATCTAGTGTATGTTGTTTCCTTCTTTAACCATGTTATTCCCTAGCATTTGATGGGAAAATTTGAATGGATAACCTTACAAGGGATAAAAGTGCATGTCCTACATTGCTATAGCACTTGATTTGACCTATTTTATGTGTGAACTGACTCCCACCCAGCAACCATCAGCCACTTGATTTGACCTATTTTTAGTTGTATTTAAGCATTTTACTGTAAAATACAATCAAAATTTTAAAAAAGACTGTATCATATGAAAGGAGAGATTTTGGACAAACTGTCAATATTTATATGGGATTATGTTGATATATATATTTTGTTATTTATATAATCTATTTATACTAAGGTATGTCATAGTATTTTAAAGGCAGTATTGAATAGATAACTATCATAGTATTTAAGCCATGTTCCCTAGCATTAGATGGGCAAATTTGAATGGATAACCTTACAAGGGATAAAAGTGCATGTCTTGCATTGCTGTAGCACTTGATTTGATCTATTTTATGTGTGACCTGACTCCCATCCAATAGCCATCAGCCACTTGCTACTTATGATCATGCCACAACTTTTCCAATAACTTATGCACAAATTCTTTCTTGAATGGTTTCAAATTGTGATTAATTTTCCATCACCACAACCTTGATAAAAACTTATGCACAAAATTCAATAAAGAAGAATTTATGCACAAATTCTCTCTAGAATGATTTCAAATTTTGATATATATTTTTAGCTTATATTATGTAGATCAAATTTTACAAACCCATTTTACTTGCACATACAATCATATAAGGTGTAGGTTTATTTCAAACATTGAACTATACATCGTGCCATAAAAAATGTTTGACAGAAAATGCATTCCAAGGTGAAGATGGCATACCTAGTTGATGAACTATTGTAAAAGGTGGTGGGGACATCCTTTGCGTGAAAAGCTTTCAAACCCTAGGTCACTGTCGCTGTCAGAAAATGGCCACCATGAAATGTGACAATTTCTTTTTTTTTGTTTTTAACAGCATGATTTCAGGTGAAACTATCTCACCCCCAGATTGACTCGCCCAAAAATAGGTTGCTACATATGCGCCACACAGTGGCTATGTGTATTCGAGCAAAACTATCTTGCCCCCAAATTGACTTGCCCAAAAATGACTCGCTCTAAATTGTTTTGTTGGCCCAAAGTGTGACACAACTTTGTGTTTTTACCCATTAACTATAGCAATTGTTATTCGTGTCGCATTCTTATCTTTAGTTTGACTCTTCTTTCCAATAGACTTAATGGCACTAGAAACAATACATATAACATGTTTAAGTGATTCATCTTTTATTTTTTGTTTCACAAAAATACCTAAATTTTTCATTACTTTTCTCATTTTCTACATTGTCATCAATTGTATCATGAGTTGACATTAAAATGATAGTTTTTTTTTGATAAAAAATTTGTTTGTATAATCTATTGGCATATGTTCTTATTTGTCTCCAAGAAATCTTATCAGGAAGATTATCCAACATAGAACTTTCAATTTTTTTTAAAATATTTTTGTTTTCAACAACACAAGGATTTTCATTTTCACCAACACAAGGATTTTCATTTTCAACAACAAAAGAGTTTTCATTTTCACCAACACAAGGATTTTCATTTTCAACAACAAAATGATTTTCATTTTCACCAACATAAGGATTTTCATTTTCAACAACAAAAGGATTTTCATTTTTACCAACAAAAGGGATTTCATTTTCAATATTCATTTCTATAGCTTGTCTATGAATAAAATTGATCTCAACATTGTTATATCCAACTTCTTCCAAATCATCAATACGAATATCATCTAGAATCACATTTTCCATATCATTCAAACGTGGATTTGAAGATGTATTTGGATTCGTGCCTATTGTCACATTCTCCATAGAATTGAAAGGTGGATTTGAAGACATACCAAGATTAGTTTCTATAATCAAATTATCTACCACATTCACCTCTTACAAATTTGCATCATCAACATCCATGGTCTCTTCAATGTTTTTATCTTCAATAGTCATGGAACTAGATGCTTTAGCATTATTCGTTGCTTGAATCCTCATTCTTCTATCTCTTTGTCATTTCTCTTCCTCTTACTTTGATTGAATTTCTTCAGGGGTCAATATCTTCCTATCTTTCCTCTTTTGACGACATTGTGGTCCCATGATTACAAAATTTTGAAGTACAAATGAATTTCAATAGTAAAAGTCTTTCCTTTTTATTCCTCCTTCAAATGCATAGAAAATGAATGCAATTCCTCTGCAAAATTGTCCCAATGTTACATCCTTCCAAAATTCAAATGAAATTACAAGTTCAAGAGCATGTAGAAGACAAGATTTGATAAAAAAAATGCAGAATTAGTCATTGTTGGCCATACATAGTTAGGTACAAGATGTCAAGTTGTAGAAGACAAAAAAAATTATTAGTTTAATTTTAAAAAAATGGTCAAAACTGAAATGGGGTCCCGTTTAGGATACAAGATCCTGTATCCTAAATGAGATCCCATTTTGTTTTTGTACCACTGAAATAATAAAAAAACCAAACGGTATCATGTTTTCAAAGCGGGATCCCATTCCTTGAAATTTGAATTCTAGGTGTGGTTTCTATTGCAAGTATGGGCCTAACCGGTGTTGTCATTGATGTCAACATACTCATGTTGCATTGATAATAAGGATTGGATGAGTCGTGTGCTGAGGATATTGAGAAAATTAGTCAAAATCAGGAACAGAGAAGATCAGTGAAGATAGTGAGGTAAAGATCCCAGCTAAGATGAAGATCAGAGGATGCGCTTCAAAGGGTTTGTAGATATGTGTCTTAAGATGATCCAGTAAAGATTTCAGAGATCCACATGAAGATCTAAAGAAGTTATGGCCACTTAAGTAAAACTAGTTCTGGCAGATGTTCAGAGGTGACAGAGTGATACAGATAGGTCTGGTGAGATCCAAAAATGAGATATCCTCTTATGTGGATATGGTGGAGTGTTTAGGAAGTCAATGTGAAGTGACAACTCAATTAGTTCATGATCTAGAGGTCCGCAAGCATCTAGTCCAATATGACAATGATGACAGACTATGTTCTTGAGGTTTCAGATGGAGGGGATGATTTTAGGAAGCAGAAGCAGTGTGGATGTTCTTGGTGATTCAGGCAATCTTGTGGAGGTCTTTGGATTGTGTCCACTTAGTGTTGATGGTCTGCATTGAAGATTGAGCTTGAAATTGAATAATTACTTCTGGATGATGATGTTCTTCCTAAGTCTAGTTGATCAGATGAGTTACACATCCTGCGGATGATCTTGGAGATGTTCTTTGGAGAATGGCGTGTTCCTAAAGGAAGTTTGAAGTCTCAGATCCTTGTGGTCAACAGTGTGTTGATCCACGTGAAGTCTTTTTGTAATTAGTTATATTCTTGCTCTGTAATGTATGCCGACTTGGATGATTATCCCTAAGTCAATGTCTTGTATAAATAAGGAATTGTAAAGTCATTTCAAAAGCATCTTGTGGAGATGAGAGTGTGGTAGAGAGGAGAGGAGTGAAAGACAGAGCAGAAGTATTGGACTTAAATGGAACTAAATCAAGCATGGTGAAGATGCTATTCTTTAGTTCAAGTATGTAATAATTATTATTCTGTAGATAGTGTGTCTTCTGTAGGCAGTGAGCCCTAATTGGCATGTGCCATTTTTGTTCCTTCTATTCTTCTAACAAAGAATACAATCTTAGGTTAGTCACCCCGTGGTTTTTCCCCTAACCAGGTTTTCCACGTCAGAATCTTGATGTCTTGTGTGTTAAGATGTTTCTAGTCTTGATTTAATGCATTATGTTTCCATGATTGATCTATTATTATGCTGCTGAATTACAAAGTGGATTTAAGTGTTTAAATAAGAAGAAAGTTTTAGACAACTAATTCACCCCCCCTCTCAGTTGTCTGTCCTGAGTCTAACAATTGGTATCAGAGCTAAGTTCCTCTAAAAGAGCTTAACTGCTTGAGGAGATCCAGGATGTCGTCCTACAAGAAGGATAGTCTGAGGTTTGATGGAACCAATTTCACTCTTTGGAAAAGTTGCATGGAATGTCACTTGCAATGTATGGGAATGTAGTATTGGACCATGGCTTCAAAGAAGTATACTCCTCCACAGAATGGTCCGAGTACCATAGATGAAATCAGAGATGCTGAAAACAACTTGTGGACTAAAGAAGCTCTTCTAAGTGCCTTATCTGATTCAAAACTGACAAATGTTGTTGACCTAAAAACTACTCATGAGATTTGGGAAAAACTGGAACTTCTACATGAAGGAGATAAATATGTTAAATGTGCCAAGCTACAAAGTCTAAAAGGAAAATTTGAAAATCTAAAGATGAGAGAAGATGAAAATATCACCACATTTATGCCAAGAGTAAATGAGCTTGTTTGTGGCATTAGATGTGTTGGTGGAGTCTTGGATGAAGATGAAATTGTTGGCAAAGTCCTCAGATCCCTTCCTGATTCTTACAAATATAAGGTTGCTGCCATTGAAGAATTCAGATCCTGTTCAGGTATCACAAGAGATCAATTGGTTGCATTTGAATTGACCGAGTTTGGAGATGTCCCCCCCAAGACTGAATCTGCATTCAAAGCTAGTGCCTTTGTAAAAGGAAAACAAAGGTTTGATCCAGGAGAGAACTCTTCAAGGAAACTATCATGGTATGAAAAAGAAAGGAAAGACCTAGAAGAGGATGAAGCATAAGCTGCTCAACTTGAAACCCTTATTGCAAAAAGATTGCTAAGAGGATCTGGTAAGTATGAAGGAAAATTGCCTTTTAAATGTTTTAACTGCAACAATATTGGTCATTTTGCCTCAAGGTGTCCTGAAAGATTTTCAAGGCCAAATCCTAACAGATCAAGGTTCCAGAAGAAATGTTACTATGAACATGAAGATGATGATGAAGGAGTAACAGATGATGAATCAAAAATAGGAAACAAATCCAGAAGTGACTGGGTGTTTATTGCCATCAAAGAAGAAGATCCAATGCCCTCTAAATCTATCAATCATAAAACTATAGAAAGAGCTCTGGCTGCCCAAGTTGAAGAAAAGGATGATTGGGTCATTGACAGTGGATGCTCCCACCATATGATAGGTGACAAAAATAAGTTCATAGATTTGGAAAGGTATGAAGGAGGTGTGGTAAAATTTGGTGATAATTCTGTTGGTGGAATCAGAGGTAGAGGAACTATTTATTTTGATGGAAAGAAAAAAACTGGTAATGTACTGTATGTTGAAGGCCTAAAGCACAATCTTCTCAGTGTTGGACAGTTGGTAGATAAAGGCTATGATCTCTGATTCAAAAATAGAAAATGCAAGATCTTTGAAAGTTTCAGAACAGAGATTGCATCTGGTACTCAAACTAAAGATAATATCTTCCACTTGGTTAGTACTGGTAAAAGTTATTTATTTGTTCAAATTGATCAGAGTTAGTTGTGGCATAGGAGAATGTGGCATGTGAATTTTGATAATATCATCAAGATAAGCAACAGTCAGGCTATGAGAGATCTTCCAAGACTTGTGAAACCTACTAATAGCTTGTGCAAAGAATGTCAGTTGGGTAAGCAGAGCAGAGTCACATTCAAAAGTAAGGAATAGTCTTCTATCAGATTATTAGACTTAGTTCATACTGATTTATGTGGTCTAACAAGAATCAGAAGTGTGCAAGGTGATAGATACTTCATGCTATTAATTGATGACTACTCCCAGATGATGTGGGTGACTTTTCTGAAAGAGAAATCAGAAGCTCTTGAGAAATTCAAAATATTCAAGGCTATGGTAGAGAATGAAACTAGATTAAAATTGAAATGTCTGAGGTCTGATAGAGGTGGAGAATTTACATCCAGTGAGTTCATAGAATTTTATGAGAAACATGGAATAAAAAGACAATTGTCTGCTCCTAGGACTCCACAGCAGATGGAGTAGTGGAGAGAAAGAACCGGACCATCTAGGAAGCATCTAGAATGATGATGATGGAAGCAAATGTTCCTCAGATCTATTGGAGAGAAGCTGTAAGCACTGCAGTCTATACTCTCAATTGAGTGCAAATCATAAGCAATACTGGTAAGACTCCTTATGAACTTTGGTTTGGCATCACTCCCACTATGAGGTATTTCAGAGTCTTTGGTAGCAAATGTTACATTAAAAGAGATGAAGATCTAGGAAAATTTGATGCTAGAAGTGATGAAGGAATATTCTTTGGTTATTCTACTCAAAGCAAAGCATACCGGTGTTATAACAAGAGATTAAGGAAGATTATGGAAAGTACAAATGTGAAGGTTGATGAAGGTATTGATAAACCCTAAAGGTTTTATGAATATGATGAAGCTGATCAAAAATGATGTTTTTGTTCAAGAAGTCCAAGCTCCCTCTGAAATTTAGATTCAAACTAATCCGGTAAATCAGGAAGAAGAGATAAGTTTGAAAGAACTTGTTCAAGAATTAGAAGTGCAAGAAACTACCAAAGTTCCTAGGTATGTAAGACTAAATCACTCTGAAGATTAGATCATAGGTGATAAAAGCAAAGGTGTACAAATAAGAAGAAGGATTGCTCAAGATTCTGAAGAATATTGTCTGATTTCAAAGATTGAACCTAAGACAATGAATGAAGCTTGCAATGATGAAAACTGGACTAAAGCAATGGAGGAAGAGCTGATGAAAATTGAGAAAAATCACAATTGGGATCTTGTTCCCAGACCTAAAAATAAGAATGTGATTAGAACCAAATGGGTGTTTTGAAATAAATTGAACGAAGATGGTGAAGTAGTCAGAAACAAAGCCAAATTGGTCTACAAGGGTTACTCCCAAGTAGGAGTTGATTTTGAAGAAACATTTTCTCCGGTGGCAAGAATTGAAGCAGTTAGATTATTTCTTGCTTTTGCTGCCTTCAAGGATTTCAAAGTATATCAGATGGATGTCAAATCTGCCTTCCTGAATGGTGACTTGGAAGAAGAAGTATACATTGAGCAACCGGATGGATTTCAATTGTCTAATCATGGTGATATGGTCTGCAAGTTGAAGAAAGCACTGTATGGACTGAAGCAAGCCCCAAGAGCCTGGTATGAAAGATTGGATAAGCATCTTTTGAAGATTGGTTTCAACAAAGGTACTACTAACAGTAATTTGTATTTCAAAATTGATCATGAGAATATCTTGATAGTTGAAGTGTTTGTTGATGATATCATTTTTGGAGGAAGAGATAGTATGTGCAAAACTTTTGCAAATCAAATGAAAAGTGAATTTGAGATGTCCATGTTTGGAGAAATGAATTTCTTCTTGGGTCTGCAAATCACTCAAACAAAGAAAGGAATCTTTGTTTCTCAGACCAAATATGTGAAAGAATTGTTAAAAAAAATTGGGATGGAAGACTCAAAGCCAATGAATACTCCCATGGCAACCAGATGTAAATTGAGCAAAGATGATGACTCTCCTAAGGCTGATCAGAAAAAGTACAAGTCAATGATTAGAGGACTATTGTATCTCACTCAAACTAGACATGACATTATGAATGTTGTTGGTCTTGTTTCTAGATTCCAAGTTGATCCTAGAGAATCTCATGTCATGGAAATCAAGAGGATTTTTAGATATCTAAAAGGGACAGTTGAGTATGGTTTGTGGTATCCTAGAGATCATGATTTCTCTCTTCATGCGTATATAGATGTGGATTGGGCAGGAGATGTGGATGACCGAAAGAGTACCAGTGGTGGAGCATTCTTTTTGGGGAAGAGATTAGTTTCTTGGCTAAGCAAGAAACAAGAGGCAATATCTCTATCCATAGCTGAAGAAGAATATATTACAGCAGCAGGTAGTTGCACTCAAGTTTTGTGGATGAAGCAAATGCTAAGAGATATCAAAGTAGAATATGAAGAACCTATCACAATCTTCTATGATGATTCAAGTGCAATAAATATATCTAAGAATCTGGTGTTGCATTCAAAGACTAAACATATATCCATCAAGTTTCACTTTTTGAGAGAGCAAGTGAACAAGAATGAAGTCAGATTGGAGTTTGTGCCTTCCAAGGATCAGATTGCAGATATTTTTACTAAACCTCTACCTAAGGACTCTTTTGAGTATCTCAGGGAGAAGTTAGGGGTTATTACCCCTCCGGTTTTGTATTAAGGTGCACTGATGTGCATCAGTCCAGTGGATCTCACAGTCATATCTTGTGGTCCAGATTGATGATGGGAAGTTGCTACTCAGGGGGAGTAGTTGGCATGATTCTGAAGTAATGGAAGTATGTGCCCTTTGCCATTGATGTCAAAGGGGGAGAGAAGACATGAAAAAACAAATGGTTGCTGATCAAAGGGGGAGAAGGAAAGGAACAGAAGACATGTGAATGGTTATTGCTGATAGGGGGAGTTGTGATAGTGAAGTTCTTGTCTTGATGGTTAAAATAATTTTTCACATCATATGTTGCCATCAATGACAAAGGGAGATATTGTTGCAAGTATGGGCCTAACCAGTGTTGTCATTGATGTCAACATACTCCTGTTGCATTGATAATAAGGATTGGATGAGCCGTGTGCTGAGGATATTGAGAAAATTAGTCAAAATTAGGAACAGAGAAGATCAGTGAAGACAGTGAGGTAAAGATCCCAGCTAAGATGAAGATCAGAGGATGCGCTTCAAAGGGTTTGTAGATATGTGTCTTAAGATGATCCAGTAAAGATTTTAGAGATCTGCATGAAGATCTGAAGAAGTTATGGCCACTTAAGTGAAATTGGTTCTAGCAGATGTTCAGAGGTGACAGAGTGATACAGATAGGTCTGGTGAGATCCAAAAATGAAATATCCTCTTTTGCAGATTTGGTGGAGTGTTTAGGAAGTCAATGTGAAGTGACAACTCAATTGGTTCATGATCTGGAGGTCCACAAGCATCTATTCCAATATGACAGTGATGACAGACTATGTTCTTAAGGTTCCAGATGAAGGAGAGGATGATTTCACAAAGCAGAAGCAGTGTGGATGTTCTTGGTGATTCAAGCAATCTTGTGGAGGTCTTTGGATTGTGTCCAGTTAGTGTTGATGGTCCGCATTGAAGATTGAGCTTGAAATTGAAGAATTACTTCTGGATGATGATGTTCTTCCCAAGTCTGGCCGACCGGGAGAGTTACACATCTTGTGAATGATCTTGGAGATGTTATGTGGAGAATGGCGTGTTCCTAAAGGAAGTTTGAAGTCTCAGATCATTGTGGCCAACAGTGTGTTGATCCGCGTGAAGTCTTTTTGTAATTAGTTATGTTCTTGCTCTGTAATGTATGCCAACTTGGATGATTATCCCTAAGTCAATGTCTTGTATAAATAAGGAATTGTAAATTCATTTCAAAAGCATCTTGTGGAGATGAGAGTGTGGTAGAGAGGAGAGGAGTGAAAGGAAGGGCAAAAGCATTGGACTTAAATGGAACTGACTCAAGCATGGTGAAGATGCTATTCTTCAGTTCAAGTATGTAATAATTATTATTCTGTAGACAGTGTGTCTTCTGTAGGCAGTGAGCCTCTTGTGAGCAGTGTGCTCGGGCAGTGAGCCCTAATTGGCGTGTGCCATTTTTGTTCCTTCTATTCTTCTAACAGAGAATACAATCTTGGGTTAGTCACCCCATGGTTTTTTCCTTAACTGGGTTTTCCATGTCAAAATCTTGATGTCTTGTGTGTTAATATGTTTCTGGTCTTGATTTAATGCATTATGTTTCCATGATTGATCTGTTATTATGCTGTTGAATTACAAAGTGGATTTAAGTGTTTAAATAAGAAGAAAGTTTTAGACAATTGATTCACCCCCCCTCTCAGTTGTCTGTCTTGAGTCTAACAGTTTCTGCTATGGGTTTTGGGTCAGGAAAAGGCTTGGGGACCTGACCCTAACCTTTGGACCTGCTTTGACCTACAACTTGAAGGTCATGTCAGTGTCACTAAAAAAAAGTGACTTTTGACATATATCTGAAGATGTCTTTTGTAGAATTTTTTGACAAAATTAAAACCCATTATAGATGAGATTGTGTAGATTCTAAATATGTTTAGTTACTTGATTTTTTTAATGTTTTAATTTTTTCATATTGCATATAAATAGGATATTTTTTTTCATTTTTACAAATCAATGTAACAAGATAAATTCACATTTTTGTTCTGGAAGGGAGGAGAAAATCTTTGAGAGAAGAATTTTCAAGTCATATTTAAAAAGAAGGAAATGGGAAACAAAAAGACAAGACAAAATAAGACTACATGAAAGTATTACATAGAAACTATAGAAAGATTAAATGATGAAAGATTGCAAAAATATTATAAACAAAAACAAGGTATGCATATATTTTCTTTTCTATTTTTAATCTAGGTCATTTTATTTATGCTTAAATATATACATGTATTGATGAATTATGTAGTAGGATGTCATTTAATCTAGGTCACTTGATTTATGCTTAAATATATACACATTGATTTCATGTAGCTAGGATGTCATTTAGTTTAAGTCATTCCTCATTCTTGGCTATAATCCCCACCCCTCTACCTAGAGATAACTACCTACCTCTCTCTCTGTCCACCACTCTCTTTCTCTCAAGTTTCCCACTCTCTTTACCTCTACCTCTCCCTCACTAGGGTTTCCCTAGGTATCTCTCTCCCTCTCTAACTCTCCATATCCCTCTTCCTCTCTCCAACCTTCAATCTCTTCTTCCTTTCATACTATTTTTCTCACCTCTATCTTTAACAAGTGGGTTATGTGTTAGTAAACCTAGGAAGTGTGTCATGTTTCTAATTTCCAAACATTACCAAAAGGAAGCTTTTGCATGTGGTAGCTTAGATTTTGTCACCAAATTTTATAGTTGAACTTCTTTAACTTAGCTACTAGATTAATTATCTTGTAAGATAGAACTCCATTTAGAGCCAAAGGTTAGTCCTTAAAATTCTAGTCTCATCCTTCTTTTCATTAGTTAGTTCTCTAGAAAAAATTGTAGAGGAAACTTTTCTTCTTGTGCTCATCTTTAATGGAGATAATAGTACTTGTTGCACTAACTTGGAGAGATCTATTTCTTTTATCTAATTTGATTTTCCTTGAATTCAAATTGAGCTTAATGAACTTCACTAGCTTAAATTCATGGTGGGGTTTCTCTTCGCTTTAATCTTAGGCATATTTTTCTACATTATGTTGCTACTTATATAAGCCCTATCTTTTCTTTACAAGTATTCTTATTTAATTTTGATCTTAAATATATATTCCAACAAAGGATTGCGTGCTTTGTTAAATCATTCAAGGCTCTAAGAGCTATCTTACCATATGTATAGGAGATTTCATATATATCAAATTGTACATCTTACTTGAATATTTGTGCACACTTACACACTTATCCTAAATGGTATAACTACCTATGTATCGTGTACTCATATTTGTCACTTGTGTGCATGAGTCCATATATATCACTTGTGGTCATAAATATTAGTTATTACATGTACATATATATTAATTTTTATGGTAATTTGATATGGAGGCTTTTTAAAATATATCAAGACTTGGAACTAAATTTAAGTTTTCTTTAATATGTATTTCCTTCATGTGTGATACAAAAACTAGAGCAAACGATGATGAAGAACACATAGTTGATGTTAGCCCAGAGGAGGCCCAAGTGCAAACAATGGATGTTGGAGAGGGGCCAGGATCACCTCCTTTGACTAGTATGGATGAGCATATTAATCTAGCTAAAGAGGTTAAGAGAATTTTTTTTTAATAGAAATTTAGATCATTTACTTAAAATGGATATTGAGAAATTGAAACATTATGCTCGACAACCTAGACATACTGATAGGCCGTCAATAAATAAAACTACAAAGGAAATAATTGTTCATTTCGATAATCTTGATACACTTGGGCGAACCCAATTGTTATCAATTGTACTTCTTAGTAAGGAGCTAAATGAACCATTACAATTGTTGGGTGTAGATTTGTCATTGAAAAAGGGGAAAGGTTCACACCTAGAAAAAGATATTGTTGAAAATGTTAAAGAAGGTTTGGCTTCCATTGGGAAACAATCTCGATTTGTGGATAAGTCCATTTCAAGAAGAGTGATGTTGATAGGTATTTTAAGTGAAAAAAATTCCAAAAAAAGATAATTGTCTTCAATTTCAACTGAGATTGGTTTTAGTAGAAAGACAGTAAAAAATATGTGAAAAGGAGAAAATTATTGGATGATAGTACCTTGGAAGGCAATTGGGCAATTATGTGTAGAGCTCCTCGATCTGACAAGATTCAAGATGTTGTTAAGAACTTGATCTCAATCTTTTGGAATGATAATACTCGTGATTCATCAAATAGTAGAGATGTTATCAAACATAGAATTGGGCCCAATAGTTATGAACTACATACAAAACATTGGCTAGACATAACACAACATGATATGTATGTGAACTTTTGTAATTCAAATCCTCATATAAAGATTGGGCAAACAATGTTTGAAAGGTTAAGGCCATATTATGTGAAGACAAACAAGGTTTTTGAAACTTGTCATTATCATATTGAATTTGATCTCTACTATTAGGTGTTTCAAAAGATTAGAGAAGACAATGATGGTTTTGTAAATGCATCTCCTAAATGGGCAAGTAAGTTCATAGCATCCATCTTATGTGATAAATTAGATGATGATAATGGAATTAGTCAAATTAACTGCATAAAAGGTCTTTGTGAAACATGTGGAAATTTGGCTAAAATACCTTTGAGAAACAAAGATATCGACCTAATGAAGTTGGTAAATTGCAAGAGTTACAAGTACATAAAGTTTCAAACAAAAAATGGGAAAGAATCCACAAGGTTAGATTATGTAGAAGAGGAGATACCTATTGGAACATTTATGGAAATTTTTTGTAAATTGATACAACCATACATACATCATACTTTTTTTGCTGAGTGGCAAGCACAATAATTTCAAACATTAAGAGATACTTTCCTGCCTGGAACAATTTTATTAGTAGTCAACTTTGTAGAAAATTACTCTTTTATACATCAAAAAGAGATTCAATCACAATATTACTTTTCAGAGCAGTTCACTATTATGGTGCATGTGTGTTATCGGCATGCACAATTGGATTTGGATGGTGTTGAAAGTACATTTGAAGCACAAGTCATTAAGAAAGAATATCAATTTTATATTAGTGATGATAAAGAGCATGACACACATTTTGTACAACATTACTTTAAGAATTTTTTTGAATATTTGGTAAGCAGTGATGTAAAAATTGAAAAGCATGTTGTATGGTCAGATGGATGTGCATAACAATTAAAATCATCAAGGCCATTTTATGCACTAGGTAGATATTATCAAAATGACAATATACCACATGTTTGGAGTTTCTTTGAGAGTGGGCATGGAAGGGGTGAACATGATGGCGCAGGAGCTTGCATCAAACATGCTCTAAGAAAATATCAAATGAATTGTGAGGGAGATCGTATAAATGATGCACATGATGTTGTTGAATGGTGTAAGACACACTTTACATCAAATGAGGTCAGTACATCTTCAAGATCAAACTGATACATTCCACATAGAGTGTTTTGGGAGATATCAGGTATGTATTGTTTGAAAATTTAATACTTTAAATATATATTCATATATGATATGTGTACATGAGTTTGTTTATTTTAGTTTAAATTTAATTATTTCTATTATATTCATAACGTATAATATAATAAATTTGTAGGTTTGGATAGAAGATCAATACATGGATGCAAGAGGGCAAAGAAAACAAGAACTTTGCATTGTGTCATGAGTACAGATAGCTAGACATGGACGTTGCGCAGTAGGGATTTGGTGCAGGAGCAACTAGTCAGTTTTTGTAAATATGGCCAAATGTTAGATTTTTGGATGTCTTGACTCTTGTGTGGTTTAATAAGGTCTATTTAGACCATTTACAATGCAATAAGTCTCATAGGGTCAGTTGGAGTACATTTTGTCATGTTTTGTAAATAGTGCAAAAGTTGCTTGTGCAACTTTGCAAGTTTGTCATTTTGTGGAAGGTGAATAGTCATTCATCCAAAAGGTAGTTGGAGACTATTGGGTTCTATTGAAAAATGTTTAAATTGCCTCAAAAACCTTGAGGCAAGGGTCTGAAGGTGTCTTGAAGGATCAAACAATAATACAAGCCATGTTTTCAGTCAATTTTCCTATGTTTTCTATGTTTTCTACTGCAACAGTGAATTGCACGGCCTTGTACGACCTGCACATGCTCTAAAACTAATTGGAATTGATAGGTGGATGAATCTTCTTTCATTTTCACTTGGTTTCATTCTTTTTCATTAAATTTGAAGGAAGTTATAGTCGTTTTACTAAAAACAGTCTGAAACCCCTAGTTTTGAGGGTTTGAGAGCAAAAATAATGATTTGCAGCCCATTCCACCATTGAAAATTTATCAAACTCAGTGGAATGGAGGGGGTTAATATGATTTCTAAGATTTTGAAGTTGGGTGGAGTAGGGAATGGAGTTTTGGATGAATTTGAGCAAGCCCTAGCCTAATATCTTCATGTATTAGGCTTAGGAGACTAGGTAGGTTAGAAATCTTGTGAAATAGTTGAGTTGTGATGAATTGTGGTGATGAAATCTACATAAACAAACCCTATGTGATGTGTTAGAACCCTTGGAGTGGAAATTGGAATTTTGAAGCAAGAATTTCACATACTTGCTTTGGAAAAGTGGCTTAATTTGGCCTAATTGCAGTAGGACAGTCAATTTTTGGGGTCTTTGTTCCAAAATAACCATAGCCCTAAATTTGATATGTTGAAAGCAAGCCAAATGGGTATCTTAAATAGTGAATAGTTTATGGTTTTATGACCTTCTCCAAAAGATATGTTGAATTTTCACTGTTTGAAGGGCTACAAGCAAGATTAAAGAAATTGAGAAAAAGACATCAAATTAAGGGTTTCAAATTGAAATGTTGATTGAATTGTGAATGATTTGAATACTCCACCCTGGTCTACATCATAGTGGTATCAAATCATAGGTTTTGATTGAGAAATGGAAGAGAGGTTGAAGTTTGAATAAGCAAAATGCCTCCAAAGAGCAATCCAACGGCTAGAGAAGTGAGAGAGTTGAAAGAGCAACGTGCTAAGGAGTTGAGATGGGTAAAGGAGTCTCAAGAGGCTGTTCTAGCCATACTTGCAATATTGGAATCTAATCAAAGGAGAGGTGTGGTTAGTGGAGGCCAAAGTGACCAAGAGGAAGAGGAAGAGGGTGAGAATGAGAACCCTCAAGAAGGAGTCCAAGAGGAAGAGGACCCTGATGATGTGAAAATGATTAAGATGCTGAAGGCTGTCAAAGGAGATGATCCTAAGGTGAAGATAGAATTGCCCATGTATGGTGGGAAAATGGATAGTGAAGAGGTGCTTGGTTGGATTGATGCGTTGGACAACTATTTTGATTATGAGGAGGCGGTAGAAAATCAGAAGGTAAAACTTGCTAAAATAAAGTTGAAAGGCCCTACCTTAACTTGGTGGAATTATGTGCAGGAGGAGAGAGTGAAGAGGGGCAAAACAAAAATTAGTTCATGGGATAGAATGGTGGCTAAGGTGAAGAGTCAATTTCTACCTGCTGATTATGAAATTCAAACATTTAGAAAGTTGCAGAGCCTAAAGCAAAAAGAATTGCATGGCATGGCTTATACTAAGGAGTTCCATAAGTTAAGCATTAGAATAGGACATGTTGAGGATGAAAGAGAAAAGGTAGCAAGGTACCTAAATGGACTAAGATTCAATATACACGATGAGATCAGTCTTGCCACACCTAGGACAGTTGAAGAGTGTTTTTAGTTGGCTGTCAAGGTAGAGGAAAAGATAAAAAGGAGACAAGAGCAGAAAAGTAGAGGCAGAGGGAAGAACTTCAGAGGTAGAGGCAACTTTGGAGGAAGAGGACAGTCACAAAAGCAACAAGGAGAGACAAGCAACAATCATGAACAAGGTGGTGAATCAAGGGGCAATTTTAGAGGTAGGAGATCAAATGATAGAGGCAGATTTGGTGGACAAGGAAGAGGTTCAAACACATTCTCAAGTAGATGCTATCAATGTAATCAATTTGGTCATCAAGCATGGAAGTGCCTAGAAAAGCAGCCCTCTAGCCCACATGGAGGTGAAAGAACTCAAATTGTGCATGAGGAAGACAAAGAAAGTGTCAATTCCCCTTCCCAACCTGTTGTTCCAGAGATATGTGAAACTCTGATGATAAGAAGGACAATCATTAAGGTGCCAATAGTCAAAGAGCCTCCACAAGGGAAATCATTGTTTAGAACCACCTGCAAATCACAAGGAAAGGTATGTAAGGTAGTTGTTGATTTAGGTTCAACTGATAATTTAGTTTCTTTGGAGATGGTTGAAAAACTAAAGATGAAAAGGATTCCACACCCCACACCTTATAAGGTTTCTTGGCTGACTAAGGGTCAACAAGTCTTGGTCAATGAACAAACATGGTTGAGTTTAACATTGGAGGGTACAAAGACAAGATCTTGTGTGACATCATCCCAATAAATGTTTGTCACTTGCTGCTAGAAGACCCTAGCAATATGACAAAAAAGTTAAATATGATGGGCAGAAAAACATTTATGTGATTGAAGAGGATGGGGTATCATTCACCCTTATTCCATTGCAAGATGAAGGGGTAGATGCACAAGCTGGGTCAAGTGTAATGTTGGTTGGGGAAAAAGAGTTTATAAAGCTAGAGGAAGAAAAGCATGAGGAGTTTGTAGCCACTCCTAAACTTGAAAGTATTGAGATAGCAGCATTGAAGAAGGATTCAATTTTGGAGAAAAGTGATATTGAGGAGGTCAAGGATTAATTAATTGTGAAGATTCAAGAGTGGGTTAAGAAACATGTTGAGGTGGTGATGAAAAAAATGTTTTGTTCATTGTTTTCCAAAGAAAATAGTGGTCATTCAAAGGTTGGTAAATCTAAAGTTGGTAAACTTGAGGTTGGTCATTTCATATCAGAGGTTGGTAAATCTGAGAAAGCAGTAGTCCTAGAGGCAAAGTATCATATGGGAGAGATTGAAGGCAATGGTGAAGTGATCAAGGGTAAGATACAAAGGAAGAAGAGCAAAGTTAAGCACATAAAGGGAGTGAAGAAGAAGACAATTCAATTCAAGAGTGGAAGAGGTTTGGTAGCAGGTATAGGGGCAAATTAAAACCACTTAACAAACTCAACCAATTCACTTTTCTTGAGTCTTGAACCCACCAACAATTGGTATTCCTTCACCACTACTCCTTTAGCCTAGTAGCCCTTCAAAAGGGGTTTTTCAAGTCTAACTTTATGAGGAGGACTCAAAACTAGAAACTAAATACCATTATAGATACCCTTTTGGCTGATTGGCAACATATATAGATTTGGGATGTGGTTGTTTTGGAGAAACACCCTCAATAATTCATTGTCATGTTGCAACGAGGCCAAATTAGGCCACTTTTCCAAAGCAAGTATGTAAAATTCTTGCTCCAAACTTCTAATTTCCACTCCAAGCATTCTAACACATCACATAGGTTCTATTTATGTAGGTTTCATCACCACAATTCATCACAACTTCATTGTTTCACAAGATTTCTATCCTACCTAGTCTCCTAAGCCTAGTACATGAGGATATTAGGCTAGGGCTTGCTCAAATTCACCCAAAACTCCATTTCCTACAATACCTAATTTCAAAATCTCAAAGGACATACTAAACCCCTCCATTCCATTGAGTTTTACAATTTTTGAATGGTGGAATGGGCCCCAAAACATGATTTTTCTTGTCAAACCCTCAAAATTAGGGTTTCCAGACTATTTTCTAGAAAAACCCTTCAAACTTCCTTAATTTTTAATGAAATTGAATGCAACCAATGCCGAATGCAAGTTAATTCATTTACCTACCAACTTCAATCCATTTCAAAACACAATCTCTCAGTACGGAGCCGTATAGGATGTTGTAACAACAAGTTTGCACATAAAACTGCATGAAAAATATAGTACTTTTGTTGGAATCAAGAGTAAGCTACAAAGGAAGAAGAGAAAAGTTAAGCACATAATGGGAGTGAAGAAGAAGACAATTCAATTCAAGAGTGGAAGAGGTTTGGTAGCAGGTATAGGAGCAGATTAAAACCACTGAACAAACTCAACCAATTCACTTTTTTTGAGTTTTGAACCCACCAACAATTGATACTCCTTCACAACTGCTCCTTTAGCCTAGTAGCCCTTCAAAAGGGGTTTTCAAGTCTAACTTTATGAGGATGTGGGTCAAGTGTAATGCTGGTTGGGGAAAAAGAGTTTATAAAGCTAGAGGAAGAAAAGCATGAGGAGTTTGCAGCCACTCCTAAACTTGAAAGTACTGAGATAGAAACATTGAAAAATGATTCAATCTTGGAGAAAAATGATATTGAGGAGGTCAAGGATGAATTGATTGTGGAGATTCAAGAGTGGGTTAAGAAACATGTTGAGGTGGTGATGAAAAAAAGTACTTTGTTCTTTGTTTTCCAAAGAAGATAGTGGTCATTCAAAGGTTGGTAAACTTGAGGTTGGTCATTTCATATCAGAGGTTGGTAAATCTGAGAAAGCAACAGTTCTAGAGGCAGAGTATCAGATGGGAGAGATTGAAGGCAATGGTGAAGTGATCAAGGGTAAGCTACAAGGGAAGAAGAGCAAAGTTAAGCACATAAAGGGATTAAAGAAGAAGACAATTCAATTAAAGAGTGGAAGAGGTTTGGTAGTAGGTATAGGGGTAGATGTGACAACATTCTCAGATGAAAGAGTAATCAAAGGAGCATCCATCAAGTGATGAGCAACATTTTCAAGGGAGGAACTGGTCAAAGGCAAGAAACAATGCATGTTTCCAATACTTAACTCATTGGAAGTGATTACCAGATGGAAAGGCACTTGGAGATCAATGAATGATGAGATACATCATGGTTTTGTTGTAGCACAGTCCTCAAGGGACCTTGAGTTCCTTTTTGTCCAGGTGTATGGTGCAGGAGCACCTAGTCAATTTTTGTAAATATGGCCAAATGTTAGATTTTTGGGTGTTTTAAATCTTGTGTGGTGTAATAAGGTCTATTTAGACCATTTGAAATGTAATAAGTCTCGTAGGGTTAGTTGGAGTACATTTTGTCATGTTTTGTAAATAGTGCAAAAGTTGCTTGTGCAACTTTGCAAGTTTGTCATTTTGTGGAAGGTGAATAGTCATTCATCTAAAAGGTAGTTGGAGACCATTGGGTTTTGTTGCAACATGTTTAAATTGCCTCAAAAAATTTGAGGCAAGGGTCTGAAGGTGTCTTGAAGGATCAAACAATAACACAAGCCCTGTTTTCAGTCAATTTTCTAGTGTTTTCTATGTTTTATGTTGCAACAGTGAATTGTACGGCCTACACATGCTCTAAAACTCATTGGAATTGATAGGTGGATGAATCTTCTTTAATTTTCACTTGGTTTCATTATCTTTCATTAAATTTCAAGGAAGTTATAGTCATTTTACTAAAAACAGTCTAAAAACCCTAGTTTTGAGGGTTTAAGAGCAAAAATAATGATTTGTAGCTCATTCCACCATCGAAAATTTGCCAAACTCGATGGAATGGAGGGGGTTAATATGTTTTCTAATATTTTTAAGTTGGGTGGAGTAGGGAATGGAGTTTTGTGTGAATTTGAGCAAGCCCTACCCTAATATCTTCATGTATTAGGCTTAGGAGACTAGGAAGGTTAGAAATCTTGTGAAATAGTGAAGTTGTGATGAATTGTGGTTATGAAATCTACATAAACATACCCTATGTGATGTGTTAGAACCCTTGGAGTGGAAATTGGAAGTTTGGAGCAAGAATTTCACATACTTGCTTTGGAAAAGTGGCTTAATTTAGCTTCATTATAGTAGGACAATCGATTTTTGGGGTCTTTGTTCCAAAATAACCATAGCCCTAAATTTGATATGTTGAAAGGAAGACAAATGGGTATCTTAAATGGTGAATAGTTTATGGGTTTATGACCTTCTCCAAAAGATATGTTGAATTTTCACTATTTGAAGGGCTACAAGTAGGATTGAAGAAATTGAGAAAAAAACATCAAGTTAAGGGTTTCAAATTGAAATGTTGATTGAATTGTGAATGATTTGAATACTCCACCCTACCCTACATAAATATTACTCTTGTTTTTGTTATGAGTGCATGTTGGGAGATTGTGAGAATTGTAAGAACCAACAACGTGGATATGTCAGTGAATGGAAAAACGCGTCACTAGTTGTTACCATCAGAAACAACAAAGATTAGGATGAAAGCTTTGAAGAAATTCCTTTGATTTCAATTGATTATAACCATATTTTAGAATTGATTAAAAAAGGTATGTGTACATATATATATAAATTATATAAGGTATCTCTAAATTTTTTAAGTTACAAATTTTGGACATGTAAATTTGGTGCAGGAGATGTTTTTACAGTCATAGTAGAGGCTGGAAATATAGAAGATGTTAGTTATTATTTATTGCATTGTACAGAAGAGAGGCAAAAGCTAATAGAGCTAGAAACAAGTGATGGAATGTTGTTTCCCACAGGTTTAACTTTATTTAATATATTTTTAAATAATTTTGAATTTGTTACATATGTACATGTCAAGTGCCTTGAGTGATTTAAACATTCAATTTATATTATAATTTATGTTATGTCTTACCGTGGAATGTTGTTTCCCACATGTTCAGTTGTAGTGCAAGGGACATATCTCAAACAAGTCAAGATTGTTCAACATGGGATTCACTTTATTGATTATCAACCTAAGAACAAGGTATATTAGTATCGCCACTGACAAGGGTCATTGTACCTTGTCATTTAATCATATTTCTTTTGTTAAATCCAGGGCTGTGTCCTCGGCTATCTGCAATTAGGAATCCTATAGTTTCCAGTCTTATCTAACTAACTCTAATGACTTCTACTGATTTAAAGGAACTGATCTATCTACTATTATGAAATCGATTCCAAGAATATTGAAAACAGAATTGAATAATAAATTACTTAAAGCAAATCTATAAACTGAAACATGCATCTATCTATGAAAATAGTAAACATCTTTTAAAGCAAAATTTGGAACAACAAAACAATAGTACTAGCCTTCTGCATTGGTGGTGAGAGTGGGCCCTTGCTCCACACCCTTAGGGCTAAAGACTAAAGTAAAGAATCAACACAAGAGAATGATATCACAACTTAATTTAGTCCAATTCCATCAGCTTTGTATTTTGCAAAATATTAATATTAAAACGAGATTACAGAAATCAGAAGGAAAATAATCATTGTCTTTTTCTACTTCTTCTGTAAGTAAATATAAAATTAGTGATGAGATATCACTTATCCTATCTACCAGTTCTTCTATGAGATGACATCCATCTCTTTATTATACTAGTTGTCTAGCTACGGAAAAATAACCATGCAATAAAAATAGATTGAGTGGAACAGAAGTCCACTCTAAATCTAAGTTTCAGTCTTAATACATTTGGTCAGCGAGGCCCTGAAAATATGGATATTAAATTAGTTTTATCAGTAACTCATACAAAAACTAAAAAAGAGATAAAAACTCCCAGTAGTTAACTATAGATTATCCTTAATCACTCAGGTGATGATTTGAGTAATATCAGGGGTATCCCGATCACTACTGAAAGTGTCTAACTGACAATTATGTTGGAAATCTGCTTTGCTCTAAAGAGGCACCAGAGATGTATGTCTCTATCTACAGCTCCAGAGATGTAATTGTGGCCTTCTTACTCAGCTCCAGAGATGTAATTGTGGCCTTCTTACTCAGCTCCAGAGATGCTCTAGACTTCAGTCCAGCTCCTAAGATGCTTTTTCTCTTTACCCCAAAACTTTTGATGTCGTGGTATTCTGATATTGTCTTCGGAGATCATTAGGAGTACCTCCAGAGATACACAAAATTGCCAACGCAAACATCTGCACCTATTGATTCAAAAAGAGAAGTTTTTTTTCATATTTCCATCAATTCCATGCACATTAGTCCTTTAATTAGATATCATGATCTTAAGTAATTCATCTCCTATTAATCATTATTTAGAACAATCTTGCTAGCCTATTCAGGTGCAGACATCAAGAAGATGGAATTAGAAAGAAGAAAAAGAGAGGTAAAAAGATGTATTTCATGGGTGCTACCTGACACTCATCATTCCCCCCATACCTAAGGTTTAGGAGGTCCTCCTGCTTCTCACAATTTGGACTTATTTTGGTGGAGTAGCTTGTCAATCAAGTTGTAGTCTTGTGCATAGGTAGTCCAAGTAGTGCAGTTGGTATTACTATTTCCCCTATACTAATCAACCTGTTTCAACCACTGCTACAACTTATCATCTTCCATCTGCTCAGCCCATATAGGTAGTGGCTCAATTATGAGAGGGGGTTTGAAATGCCCACCTTTCCACTCCTGTTTATGTTTATCCATCATTTTGGATATTAACCTTGCCTTCCTCATAAATAACCTTAAGTTAGTAGGGGTTACCACTTCTCTCATTTTCTGCTCTGAAGTAAGAATGTTCCACCTTTTCTTTTCTATTGTAAGCATTGGATTAGATGAATTGTTCATAGAAAGACCAAAATCAATGAAGCACTCTTGCAAATTTTTCAGATACAATGGCAAAATTTTATTCTAACTTTTAGGGTGATAGACATATGCCCTGAATTGGACCTCAAAAGTATAAGGGTTTGGACACTCCTTTCTGATGAAAAGATTTGTTTATTTATCCTTCTTGAGGTGAGCCTCTATTTGCTCATTCCAAATCTGATGATTCCTCATCATTGACATGAATGCTTTGAGCTATCATTCCGCCACAAAATAATTAAGAATGAAGGTCATATCATCAACACAGAAACCATGTAGATATAATTCACCTAGGAAATTTTTGTCTTCATCAGAGCTCCTTGTATATGCTTCCATGAACTGCTCTGCTATCTCTGTATTCTCAATCAGTTCAGATAGGATTAAAGATAACTTCCTCTGTAGGATTCTTTCCTATAAAAACATAGCATAACTAGCACTTAGAGGCCTGCAAGATAGAATTTTAGAAGAAATGGAGGCCATCTGAATGACTTTTTTCTCTAGGGTTTCTACTCTTGTTTTCATGGCAGTAACTACCCTATGTAATTGCAGCATAGGCTTAGAAGCCTCATATTCTCTACATCTTCTTTCCTAGTTGAACAAGGCCTTGGGAATATCAATGGGGATTGGACCCACATATGGATCTGTTTGTACCTCCTATTCACTGGTTTCCCCTAGGACAACTAATTCATGAATATTTGTTCTTGATCATCTATTTTGTTGTTGGCCCAAGTTAATTATTTATCTTGGTTCTGTACTTTCTCAATTAATGCTGCAATTATTATGAGGCCATTGTCTCTAGCCTTGGTAAGATCATAAATACTTTGTACTACCTCTATCTCCTTTCCCTTTATGATTTGAGTTGTTTTAGTCTTCTGAGCTTCCAATTCTGCTTCCTTCTCCTAAATTATTTGGTTTTTGTTTTGGAGCTCTGTTTGCAGTTTTTCAATTACCTATTTTTGCTCCATCTCTATCTCCATTCTGACCTTCTTGAGATCAACGATAATCTGATTTTTCCCCCATAGTAATCTTTTTAGATTAGCAATTTCTTCCAATATTTGGTGCTCTTTTGAAATCTCAATATCCTCTTGATTAGAGGGGTGAGAGAAAGTTCATGTTTCTTCTTCTGTTTGCTGCACATCAAGATCTTCCCTAGCCATATGTCCTACACTGTCAGTTGCACGCAATTGCTCTATTTCACCTTTCCCTGCAGCCTCCCTGTCCTGAGGTTCTTCTTGGGTTTTCTCTGTTTCTGTTGGCACTGATGAAGGCCCAGCTTTCTCCTTAGAAGTTTTGAAACCTAGAAGCACTTCAGCTAGGAGAACAGTATCTTTCTTAGTTTGGGAGAGCTGCCTTTTCTATTTGCTTCTTCGTAGCATAGGTGGGGCAGGTATCTTATCCTCAGAATAAGAGGAAATAGTAAAAGTCTACTTGTGTTTTGTCTCCGGAGCAGGAGATTGTTCTGATGTTGGACTTGAACCTAGATAGACAGATGGTTCTGGGAAAACTTCTCTCTATGTTTTCTTTCTCACTAGAGGGATCTCATCAGAATCATGAGATGCTTCTTCAGCCCAGTAGTGTATTCTAGAGTCAGCTTTCTTTGGGGTTCTCTTTGCTTTCTGCCCTAACCTCTCCCTGTTAGTCCCTTAGGAGAAGACTCCTCAGCCAGAGTCATCTTCCTCCTAGCTGAGTGAGTCATGTATGGAGTTTACTCAAGAGCAGGCTCTTTAACTTCTTTACCTTTCCTCTTCCTATCAGAAACTGGGGTAGTAGATGAAGTTGCCTCCAGTGAGGACTTTTTACCTTTTTCAATAGCTGGAGAGGACATTGAAGGTTCTGTCTCTTCTTCTTGCTGGGTAGAGGAACCCTCACCCTCTTCCTATTCCCTCTCTGGCTCTCTATCTTGGGGATTTTGTTCAAGAAATGTTTGCCATAATGCTTCTCCATCAGCTTGAGATAGAAAGTGGTGTTTAACTATTAGAAAAATGAGGCCATGATGTTTCATAGGACCCTTGTTTTGTTGATACTTTTCTGCAGTTACCCTAATGGCAAAGTACAAAAAGTTGGGAATGTTTATGCTTAATTCAGGTTGTCCATTCCCATGCCTTAGAAAAATCAACATTTTCATTATTAGTCCTAGAACTAAGGAAAATTGACCATCACATGCGAAATATTTCATCAACCATGTAGCTATAGATTTCCAAGGGTTTGGAAGTGAGGACCTAAGAATTCCGTTCACCTCATTTTCATTTAAATGCAATTGTATTGTAGGTTCATCTTCAACAGAGAAATTCCTAATCAAATCAGCATATAAAGTTTTCATATGACAGAACCTCTCACCTTGTTCAGGCAACTGAGAAATATGACTGATAGTGGTTACAGAGAGATTGATTTGAACTCCCCTTACAACTATCTAATTGTCCCTTAGGTTTCTTAGGAACTCATCAACAATATCTTCTTGAAACCCTTCAAACTTTTCCAGAAACTCCAACCATCCTGCATTCCTTAGAATGTCTACTGCATCATCATCTTGCAAAAGACCTATAGCACTTTTTGGCTCTGATTTCTTCTTAACCCCCATTTTTAAATTCTTTTCCTATCCTCTATGCTTACAATTCTTCCTCACTCCATAGGCTCCGAAGAACTGTATCAACTAACTTTGTTCTTCAGCGTATTTTGCAGTTTTGAATGAGGATTATTATGTCAATTCATTTAACGGCTTAGGCTTATGGAAAAAGAACTTAAAATCGGTTGGAGTGCTTATGCGGTCATAATTGAAGCAAAGTGATGGGACACTTTGTAGGCATGGTGATAGTACATCAAAGATGGTGGCATGCATGAATTTGGGAAGGAAAATATGGAAGGAGGACGTATCATAATGACGGTACCCAAAAATAGAAATGACAAGATAGTTGCTAATTAATGCTTAATTAAGAGAGAATTATCTGAACCATTCTTAATGATGAGGGCATGATGTACTTGGCTGAAATGTTGCGGCGTTGATGAGACTAGACGCGACGTGGCACCTGAGCAGCTTTTTGTGGCTTGAAATGATGTCAATCATCTTTATTGTCACGTAACTTGCAATCATTCTCACTAAGTGGTTTGAGAATCCATTTATCCAGGTGACGTCAGTGCAGTTCTTGTAAGTACCCGTGCAAATGAGAGTAATGATTTCTCCTGAGATGCATGTTGACTTCATCTTTGTTTCTACCATAAAGTGGAGGATGAGTCATGTGGACCTCATCGAATGACATCTCTACTTTATTGCCTAGAGAGGTGGGTCCCCTCCCACTTATTATGGTTGTGAATAACTCTTTATTGGTGGAGCACTGGAGGTGCTCCTAGTTTGTGAAGCACCGAAGGTGCTCCTAGTCTACGAAGCGCCAGAGGTACTCCTAGTTTGTGAGCACTAGAGGTGTGTTTGAGTAACTCTTGGCACCTGATCACCTCCATAGCTTGATTATTCTTATCTGGCATGAAGAAGGGAACTGCCATTTGCTTGTTTTCAATCCCCTTGGTTGAGAAAGAAAGACATTTACTAGTTTTCCATCTTCCTCTTTTTTTTATTTTTTTTAAAGAAGGCTGCCATTTGCTGGTTTTCAATCTTCTCTCTCTCTTTTTTTTTTAAGAAGGTTGCCATTTTCTAGTTTTCAACCTTCTCTCTTTTTTTTTTTCCACAACTAGTCCAAAACTGTGACAGAGGAAGTATCCCCTGTATAAAAACATAAATATTTGATGAATTCTTCTTTAGTGGATGGCCTTTTATAGAGTCTGATTCGGTGGCCATTTACTAAAAAGGTGTCTGTGCTTCCATCAATAGGTTCCAACAGCACTGTTCCATTTTCAAAAACTTCCTTTATTTGATAAGGACCCATTCAATGAGTTTGTAGTTTTCCTTTGAACTCTTTGAATTTAGAATCATAAAGAAGAACCTAATCACCTTGTTGAAATGTCCTCCTCTTGATGTGTTGGTCATGCCATTGCTTCCTTTGATACTAAACCAGTTCTGTTGTGTTGGGCTATGGACAATGGTAGACCAATATCCAATGTAGTTTTAAGTGTCTAGAGTTCAAATTATATAGACATAATAGGATTTTTCCCATAAACTAATTCATATGGTGAGAACTTTGTTGTGGACTTCCAAATGGTATTGTAAGCCCAAGCTACTTCAGGTAATCTGTTAGCCCAATCTTTTCAATTCATTGCCACTATCCTGGTCAGAATATTCTCAATTTCCCTATTAGTCACCTCTACCTGCCCATTGGCTTGAGGATGGTAAGGTGAAGATTTTATGTGCTTGAATTGATATAGATCTGTGAATGTTGTGATTACCTGTGAAGTAAACTGAGGTCCTCTTTCTAAAACTATAGATCTTGGGGCTCCAAACCTCAAGAAAATTTTATTATAAAGGAAATCAACAACTTTCTCTTCTCATGCAAATTGCAATGCTTGAACCTTAGCCCATTTAGTCACATAGTATGTGCATACTAGGATATACTCCTTTCCTGATGATGGTGGAGAAATTGGTCCCACAAAGTCTAGACCCCATTGTTCAAATGGCTCCATCATTACTTGAGGATGCAGTAACATCTCTTGGGTGAAGGTTGGTTGTCCCATCCTTTGGCACTGGTCACACTGCTGCACATACTTCTTAGTATCCTTATGAATAGAGGGCTAGTAGTAACCAGCTCCTAGGATCTTGTGGATAGTTCGGTGGGAAGAATAATGCCCACCAGATGGTTCATCATGACATACTCTCAACACATCAAAAATTTCATCAACTTTTAAATATCTATGTAAAATGAAATCAGGACCACATTTAAATAGAAAACCATTTAACCATTGTAAGATAAGCTTTCCTTAACTAAGCATTTTTTTCTTTTTTGAGGTAAAATGGGATGGATACAAGCCTATAGCTAAAAGATTAGCTATGTCAGCGAACCAAGGTATAGTAGAGGAGATAGCAAAAAGGTGTTCATTTGGGAACCTGTCCTCCATTGGCTGGTTTTCTCATCTTGTATGCAATCTTGACAGAAAATCAGCAACCAAATTAAACTTGCCTAGATTATCAACTATGGTAATGTCAAATTCCTGCAATAGCAATAACCACCTAATGATCCTTGCACCCACCACTGGCTTATTCATTAGGTACTTGATGGTTGCATGATTAGTATGTACAAATATTTTATATCTAGTGATATAATGCCTGAATTTGTTTATAGCATTGATGACTGCCAAGAATTTATTTTTAGTTGTGGTGTAATTTATTTCTGTAGAGGTAAGGTTTTTGCTAATGTAATAAATGGCATGCATACTCTCTCCTTCCTCCTTCTGTCCTAAAACTGCCCAATGGACTCATTTGAAGGATCAATTTGTTTGTGAAATGGTAAAGTCCAATTAGGTCCTCTCAAAATAGGTGTGACAGTAAACTTCTCTTTTAGGGTTTCAAATGCTGATTGACAGTCTTCTGTCCATAGAAATTTTGTGTCTTTGTTAAGCAGAGTAAACAGGGGGCAGCTGTTCTGCTGAAATTTTCTATGAATCTCCTATAGTAGCCTGCATGACCCAAAATACTTCTAATGTCTATTTGATTTTTGGGTGAAGGTAACTATCTGATCACTTTTATCTTGTTTTGATCCACTTTGATCTCATTTGCTGAAATGTGGTGTCCCAATACAATTCCTTCCTCCACCATCATGAAGCACTTTTCATGGCTCAGGGATAATTGATTTTTCTCATAGCGTGTTAGTACTTTCTCAAGGTTTGTGAGAGCTTCTTCAAAGTTGTCCCCATACACATTAAAGTCATCCATATAGACCTCCATGCACTCATTAGCTAATTCGGCAAAAATGGCTAAAACAAGCCTCTGAAATGTATCTAGGGCATTACATAATCCAAATGGAAGGACTTTGTAAGCAAAAGTTCCCCAAGAGCAGGTGAAAGTGGTTTTGTCTTGCTCTTCAGGTGCTACTTGGATTTGGTTATACCCACTTAACCCATCTAGGAAAGAAAAATACTTTTTCCCAACAAGGTTGTCCAGCACTTGGTCAATGAATGGTAAGGGAAAGTAGTCCTTTTTTGTAGCTTTGTTTAGCTCCCTATAGTCAATACACACCCTCCATTTCCCATTCTTTTTAGGCACTATGACTAGGGGTGAGATTCGTTGACTGTTTGAGATTGGATATATAAAAACTGCTTGCAGTAATTTTTCTACTTCAGTCTTAACAATGTCTTTTAAAGCAGGATTTAATCTCCTCGGGGGTTGTTTGACAGGTTTGATATCCTCAATGTATATATGATGGGTATAGATCTTAGGAGGGATGTCCTTCATATATTGGTATTCCCAAGAAAAAGGTACTGAATGGGAAATCAGAAGTTGGATAAGTTTTTCTTCCTGATTTGTGTTAACTAAGTATTGATATTAAGTGTTTTCCCTAGTAAAATCATGACCTGTTTTGTGATTTGATCCATGGACGTAGTTAATCCATACACTGGAGTCATGGTATTGAGGGGACAAGAATGTGGAAGCAACATGTGCAATGTGGCTAAGTCTCTATAAAAGGTCTCCCCGCAAGGAATGATATTTGCTAGGGTACAATGAGTAGAAGTGAGAAGTTCTCTCCTCGAATCTTGGGCAAGCTCCATCACATCATTATTGATTAGGATGTGGGTAATGTCTTCTATTGTATCATAGTAGATTTCTTCTTCCAACTCTCCCAAATGTTCCTTGATGGTTACCATAGCTACTGAGGCACTATTGTCCATGTTATATGGCTCATCCACCCATACTCTTCCTGTATAATGTATTGATGGTTTAGCTAGAGGATACATAGATATTTTCTTTAAATCTATCCCATTAGAAATTACCATATCCCCAGTTCGGCAATCAATAGATGTTGTTGCTATAGCCAGCCATGGTCTTCCTAATATTAGTGGATAAGCATTTCTCTAGTTTCTCAGTTCTAATATTAGGAAGTCTACTGAAAATTCCCATGATTCTATTACAATTGGAACATCAGTAATTACCCCTTTCGGAATAGCTACTGACCGATCAACAAGTTGAAGGATTGTAGTCATGGATTGGATACCTGTTAGGGCTAATTTGTCCATTGTATGAATTGTCATCACATTAATTGCTGCTCCCAAATCAACCAAAACATTCAAAATTTTGACCCTTGAGATGAAAATAGTTATGACAGGATTTCCAAGGTCTCCATATTTTGGGAGGAGCATTTCTCCCATCAATAGATCTACTACTTTTCCTTCCACCTAGATTGTAGAAGGAAAGTTTTTCTTCCTACCCTATGTTTTGACACAATGCTATTTAATGAATTGATTCAGTTTTGGCACATCTTTGATTGCTTGGAGGGGAATTTCAATGTTTAGTTGCTTGTTTTCTTGTAAAAGTTCTGATTCCAGGTTAGATTGGACTTGTTTTTGTAAGATCTTTTTCTAGAGAACATGTTGTTTGAGGCGTTCTAGGTATGGTGCTAGTTTTTCCATCTCCAGAGCATCTCTGGAGCTTTTATCAGAAGTGTGTCCAGGAATGTTCTTTGGAGTCAAACTTTTAGGATGAACTCCAGAGTTATCCAAGGATGATTCTTTTAGTACTTTTTCGATAGTAATCTCCTCTGGGAGTTGAGTGGATGAATCTTCAGGTTCCTCATCATTGGTTACTTCAACTATAGTTGGAGGAGATGGTCTTGGGAATGCTTTCCCAGAACACAGCTAGAGATTATTTGGATATATAGTGTTAATACCATCCATGTTTTCTTGTTCTGTCATGTAAACAGCTGCTCACTTCTTATTTCATGGATTTGGTATAGGTTGAGTTGGTAAGGGTGGTTGGCTAATTGGCTCATTTTGTGACTGACCTTGTGTGTTGGAGGGTCCAGTTAGTAATGCTTGTTGTTGAGGTTGGAAACACCTAGATTGTCCCTAGTATTGTTGATTATATCCCTATTGAGGACCCCATTGAGGTTGCAGGTTTCGTGATCCAAATTGTGGTGGCCATTGTTGATTCCCCCATGGCTGATTTTGCCAATTTTGGTTTTGCCAATGTTGATTTGGCCAATCTTGCTGTACCCAAGGAGGATTATTCTGAGGCCCATATGTTGGATTCCATTGATTATTTCCCCAATTAGAAGGACCCCTATAAGAAGGCTGGTTTGGATACTAATTATAAGGGAAATTTCCAGCCTATTTTTATCCCACATAGTTCAATTCTTCTTCTATAATGACATTACTCTTACTCAACCTTTTTAAGGATGGAAGTTGACTACATTGACTGGTAGGATGTTCCCTGTCACAAATCTGACAAAACTCTGATTTGTCTAAAGGGCATTCTCTTAACAAATGCTTGTTTCTACACCTAGGACAATAGATGGAGAGTGGTTCAGTTGTTCTATTTTCATCAGTTGTTCTATTTTTTGCCTGAATCCCATCCAATGTGGTATTTAGCTAGACCAAAATATATATTTTTAGATTTGCAATCTCTTCCATTAACTGTCCTATTTCATTCTTCCCTTTGAAGGTTTTGGATGATCTCACTCTATCTTGGGTTCTAGAATAGTTCCTGCAGAGTTCTTCTATAGCAGGTATATCCATTTTGTTGATATTTCCTTTTCCCATCAGATCCAGTACCTATTTTGATTTTGTATCTAATTCTTTCACAAATAGGATTCTAGCCAAAGAGTGATTTACTGGATTGCCATACCTTCTCAAGGTGAAGTTAAACCTATCCACATAGTCCTCTAAGGTCTCTTCCTCTCCTTGTTTAATTTTGAACAATTCCTCATTTTTATTATTGACTCTATAGTAATCTTGGTACTTTCCTAAAAACTCTATTTCCATCTAATCCCAAGAATGGATAGAGTTGTCAGGTAAACCCATAAACCATCTCATTGCATAATCTTTCAGGGTTGAAGGGAACAGTTTGAGTTTTTGGTTATTTGATCCATAATCATAAGTTTGGCATACCACTTTGAATTCAAACAAAAATTGATCTGGATCCTCAGAAGAAAGACCTCTAAAATTTCATAAGTGTGCTGGTGAAATATTTTTCATAGGAGTATTGTCTCCACCAGCTAGAACAATGGGATATGAGAAGGTTCTTAGAGCCTGATTTTTCTCCTCTTCATGATTATCATGATTATCATCCATGTCTAGTACTGGTTCCTTTCTCTGAGGTTCTAAGAAATTAGGTTTTATGAAAAGATCTGCCTAGAACTTTTGTTGTAATTCTTGGATATAATCAGCAAGTGGGAGATTTGGAGGGTTCTAGGTTTCTTTCTTCAACTAGATCTTGTGCCACCCCACTACTTTCTCCTATAGTTTGTTGATGGGGTGTTTGTTTTATGTGTCTTCCTTTTGAATCTCTAGCTCTAACCATACAGATCTATCCTTAAACTGTTTAGCTAAGTTTTCCTAATTAACACAACATCCTCGGCAATGGCACCAAAAATGACAAGGGTCATTGTACCTTATCATTTAATCATATTTCTTTTGTCAAATCCAGGGCTGTGTCCTTAGCTATCTACAATTAGGAATCCTATAGTTTCTAGTCTTATCTAACTAACTTGAATTACTTCTACTGATTTAAAGGAACTGATCTATCTACTATTATGAAATGGATTCCAAGAATATTGAAAATAGAATTGAACAGTAAGTTACTTAAAGCAAATCTATAAACTGAAATATGCATCTATCTATGAAAATAGTAAACATCTTTTAAAGCAAAATCTAGAACAACAAAACAATAGTACTAGCCTTCTGCCTTGGTGGTGAGAGTGGGCCCTTGCTCCACACTCTTAGGGCTGAAGACTAAAGTAAAGAATTAGCACAAGAGAATGATATCGCAACTTAATTTAGTCCAATTCCATCAACTTTGTATTTTGCAAAATATTAATATCAAAATGAGATTACAGAAATCAGAAAGAAAATAATCACTATCTTTTTCTGCTTCTTCTATAAGTATATATAAAATTAGTGATGAGATATCACTTATCCTATCTACCAGTTCTTCTATGAGATGACATCCATCTCTTTATTATACTAGCTGTCTAGCTACAAAAAATAACCATGCAATAAAAATAGATTGAGTGGAACAGAAGTCCACTCTAAATCTAAGTTTCAATCTTAATACATTTAGGTAGCGAGGCCTTCAAAATATGGATACTAAATTAGTTTTATTGAAGTAACTCATGCAAAAACTAAAAAGAGATAAAAACTCCTAGTAGTTAACTATAGATTTCCCTTAATCACTTAGGTGATGATTTGAGTAATATCAGCGGTATCATGATCACTATTGAAAGTGTCTGACTGACAGCTGTGCTGTAAATCTACTCTACTCTAAAGAGGCACCAGAGATGTATGTCTCTGTTTGTAGCTCTAGAGATGTAATTGTGGCCTTCTTGCTCAACTCCAGAGATGCTCCAGAGTTCAGTCCAACTCCTGAGATGCTTTTCCTCTTTGCTCCAAAACTTCTAATGTTGTGGTATTCTGATATTGTCTTCAGAGATCATTAGGACTACCTCCGGAGATGCACAAATTTGCCAACCTGAACATCTACACCTATTGATTCAAAAAGAGAAGTTTTTCTGCATATTTCCATCAACTCCATGCACATTAGTCCTTTAATCAGAAATCACAATCTTAAGTAATTCATCTCCTATTAATCATTAGTTAGAACAATGTTGCTAGCCTATTCAGGTGTAGACATCAAGAAGATGGAATCAGAAAGGAGAAAAAGAGGTAAAAAGATGTATTTCATGGGTGTTACCTAGCACTCATCAGCCACCTAGCAATTGCTACCAGCCTATCTCTTCATACAGTTCCACATTCACGTGGACGTCGTAAGTGGAGACTAGATAGTGATGATCATCAAAGAATATTAGATGTCATTGAAGAGCGAGCTGAACCACTTGATGTGGTATGAAAAGTATGGATGAAGAACTTACAATTTTTAATGTTTTGAAGACCTAAATTCACTATCTCGATCTATGTTCATGTATTAATTGTTTTACAATTTATGTAAGTTAAATTAATAGTTCTTTCATTTAACAAATTTTAATTTCAACATGCGATTCTTAATGTAAATGATCTCTCTATTAGAAGTCATGTAGAGAATGCCCTAGATTCTTATTCAAGCATGTGATATAATAATTTTTGAATTCTTTTATTTAATGCTATATGCTCTTTGAACATGCTACAATACATACATATGCACTAGAGATGTCACAATATAAATTAAATTAAAATCAAAGTTTTCAACATCAATGCACAAATCATCACTACACAAGTGAAAGTATCAACCTATCATGTGATGACCTCACCATGATGGCCATACAAGAGGGTAGAGTTGTCTCTAACCATGGTGATTGGGTACTATACCACAATTGCCTTCTCTCATGAATTAAAACCCTAAGGAAAACTCTTAGAAAAAATTTCCAAAAAAGGTCAAGAAATGTCAACTATCTTAGAATCATGCCTTTTACTAGTGAAAATCACCCTAGCCATTTAGGATCACCCTTGTGTAATTCCCCACCTATGTTAACCCTTGCCTTGTCCAAGTCCTAAGGTATTTCTTGGGTTAGATCACTTTTTAAAGCTAGTTGACAAGTGCTTGAAGGACAATCTATGTCCACTGTTTGAGCATTGTCATCCTCATGTTGAATATGCTTATTGATAGTTTATGTTTTTATTTCATGATTAAACGTATGCAACTTTTTTAGCTTCACTAATTTCATAAGTTAAGTTTGAATTACAAGTTATTGTTTTAGGTTCAATTTTATGAATGAATTTAGTGAGTATATGCAAATTGATTAAATACACATCTTTTGATATCTAGGTCATGTTTATTGTAAATTATTTTTAATAAGATGTGGTTAAATGATTAAATGTGGTTGGGTTGGTGTCAAATTTTGATATTATGATGCAATTTCAAGATGGAGAAATTCCTTGTTTAATTACATGTTTGGTTGGGTTTTATATGTTGTGCTTCAACTATCTTGTATTGTGTAAATACACCTAATGTGTTAATTGAGTTTGTAGGCATATGTTTCCCAATGGTGATTAATTAGGAGATGTTCAATTTGGGTAATTGTGTTTATGTTGTATACCTTGTCTCACTCAATTTGACTTCAGAGCTAAGTCCTTGTGTAATCTTATGAAAGCATGATCTGAATTAATGTTGATTCTAGATCCATGTGTCATGAATAAACTTGTAAAGTGTGAGGTTTATTTGCATGCATGTTTATTTGACTCTTGTTGTACTTGTATTTAATTAGTTTTTGAAGTGCTTGATTTGAGAACATCATAGAATATCTATCATTCTTGAGTTGAAAGAATTTATTATTATAGCTTAGTAAAAAGGTCTTGTGTATTTATACACGTGCAGATGTGTTGCTTCCATTGAATAGACATTTAGGCAAGCGCGTGAGGACATTTAGAGTGCCAAGATTTTATAATGAATTTTCTTCCATTTTCTAAACTTGACTGCCCTATTCAATTATCTCTTGTAACCAAAACTATTCCTACCTAATTTATTGTATCTACTCCTAGTCAAATTTACCTACCCCTTTGTAGTATTAAATGACTTTATTTGAATTGTACCACCATTCTCTTATCATCTATTCTTAGCTCATTGGTTGCTCAATTATGCCTTCTTCCTTCTTCCTCCTTATTTGTTCCTCCTATTAGTCATTTTCACATTGGATTTTATCATACATCACCTTCCCCTTCCCATCCTTCTTCATATCTCATGCTTTTTTTTATCATCATTATCCTCTTTTTCTCCATCACTTGCACACACCATTATACCTTAGTTTCCTTCCTAGGGTTTGTGTTACATAGATAGCCAAATCTCTACACACACCACCATTATCACCATTAATAGGCTATAGACACTCAATGTTTCCTACAGTGCTATTGTTTAGGTTGAAATACACCATCACACACTTTTTCTCTTATCCCCTAGATTCACCTTATAATATCTCTTGAATCTAGAGCACAACATGAAGAATATGCAAATAAGACAAGAATGATAGATTTTTAGTGAGTGACTAGTGAAAGTTTCATGGTCATTAAGTACATAGAAATTTATCAAATTACTTTACTCCAATTTATAATTTATTTTATGTGGCATATATCTATAAATACACTTTTCATTTCCAAAATCATAAATTTACTATTTAGATTAGATTTACTTACTTTTTGTTTTCTATCTTTGTAATAAATTTGTTGTATACATTAGTAAGTAAAAAAGAAAAAAAAATTAACTATATTTTATGAAAACCAACTTAGGGGTAGTTCAAAAATAAATCTTTTAGTAAGAAAAAGATCCAAGTAAGTAGCAACCATAAAGCATTCAACATAAACATAAACACAACTACTAACTAGATTTTTATAAAAATTAAATGATCTACCATCTATTGGTAGCTAGATGTACTTCAAACACAACTAACATGGTACTACATAAGTGACTAGATATAGAAGTCAACAAATAGATACTATACTTAACAACTAGATATTGCATGAACAACTAGATGTTATGTTCAACAATTAAGATGGTACTACACTAAACAACTAGATATTAAATAAGAATGTGATGGTCCCTCTAACCATATCAAAGTATATCTCATGTCAAACATATAAATTATGTCCATATAAATGTATTGAATCAAACAAGTAATCAATTCCATTTTAAATTATGTATCATCATTTAACATAAATCATGTCCACAAAAGTATCATCAAACATGCAAATGTCTACAAACATGTGGACATAAATATATATATTCATCAAACACATGTACAAATGTAGATATAAATGTCTATGTAAACATGTAGAAATGTCCACAAACATGTGTAGATAGAAATATAGATGAAAACATGTAGATCTAGAGAAATGTCTAAAAACACGTGTAGATAGAAATGTCCTCAAACATGTAGAAATATCCACAAACACATGTGCAAATGTAGACAGAAATGTCCACAAACATGTAGATAGAAATGTCTGAAAACAAATATCTAGAGAAATATCTAGAGAAACATGTATAGGCAGTGCTAGTAGCCTGGTCATCATGTCAAATGCGAGTTTAGTGACCCTCTAAGTGAGCATCCTTCTCTGATGGATGCGCTGAGCCCTAGAGATAGTACAACACATGTACATAAAAGTGTACATCATGTTAAATTAGAATAATGTTAATTATATATATGTACATGCATGTACAAATTCAATGCAAACATGTAAGTACATGATTAAAAAATTTAAAACTCACATGTCCACTAACATTATTGGCATCAGCTGAATCACGCCTATGTACACGGTCCATCCCCAGACTAGGTGTAACATGAGCTAACCCCTATATATATATATATATAATTGTGTACATTAGGACTCTATCTAGCAAAGTAATTTAAATTAATTTAATTTAAGTTCAAGTTTAAATCATGCATGCATGCACATACGCATGTACATACCTATGTATCAGGTGGTGTAGGATCTGCTGCAATGATCGTATCCAATGCCTCCTTGGCTAGCTCCAGTAATGAAGAGTGAAGTCTATTATGTAGGTGAATTAGCATCGAAGAGCCTGAATGTAGAAGCATATCCACATAACTTGACAATCCCATCTGCAATTATAACTCCTTAAGTGAATCTAGGGAGGGATGGGATGTCTGATGCTCAACACTCACAGAAGGAGGGGTAGGTGTATCTGTAGTGCCCCTCCATTCTCACTGTGGATGTGTAGTTTAACAATCATTGACTAATCTTGAGTTAGGTGCGGAATACACTCTCCATCGAGGGGTATAGAGCATACTTGAAACTTATTTACTATGGTATTGTATTAATTACATTATTTTGGAGTAATTATTTATATCATTTACTATTGTTATGCTTTATCATTAATAAGTGATTTCTAATTTTAGCCACATATAAGAAGTGGTGTTTATCCACCTCTTTGATGGAATCTTTCTAGTTTTTGGGTCATTATTATTTTGTAGAAGTTATGGAAGAAAATTAATTTTAGTTTCTATTTTATTTCTGAATATTGGATTTAGTGAGGAGATTCAGTTTTAAAAGATCAAGAAAGGTATGTGGTCAGGGAGATTGGTGGATTAAGAAGAATACGATGTCTTGGATGTAGATACAACACATGAATTATGTGTTTGCAAAAGTGAGAATGAGAAATGGATATAGAGTTGAGCAATCTCCTTGGTGTGCACGTTAAGCCTCACCAGGGTACAATAAGTTCTTCATACGAGTGTTGAAATATGGTACTATTTTGACTAGTTTATTATGCTTTTTAATTCTTTCTGCATGTTTTGGAAATTTGCATATATAATCTTATTACATGTGGAGATTAGAGTGTGTATGAATTTTGTGGTAAGTGTAGGTTTTCATGGTTGAGACATTTTGTCAATGGATCTTTTAATCTTTTCAATAAATCCATTTTATCCTGCGTTCTTCTTAGTTTTTGTACCTATTCTGAAGACTCTTATGCTTCACCCTGTCTCTAATTATGGTTTTCTTGTGCATGCATGTTCTATCAGGCACTTGTTATTACCACATTTGATAATAATTACTCTTTCATTATGCTTTGATGAATGTCCCTTCTTTATTACCAAAAATAAGGCATGGTGCATGCTGTTATTAATCTAAATCGATTGTTTTCTTTAATCATCACATAGTCTCTATTTATAATAATGAGAATGTTTCAATATAAAGGCAATAGATGGTACACTTTGTTTGGAGACCACATTCCGATATCATTCTACTACAGATTTGTGTAGCCATGGTCATCAATCCAAAATGGCAATGTTCTTCTAGCCAAATGCATAACATTCCATAATCGGTTACATTTGGGCAAGCGGTGTGATTTTTTTTGTGGCGTGCAATAGTTCAGACTTATACCCCACATATGACCTCAAACCATTATGTCTAATAGTATGCAATCCCCCTCATTGTTGTCTCATGTGATGATATACTTGTTAGACTTAGGGCATACAACTGAGAGGGGGGGTGAATCAGTTGTGCAAAACTTTCTCTTTTTAAACACTTGAATCTTCTTTAGTGATTAGCATAATATTAATCATGAACCATAATGCATTCAAATCAAAAGCAGAAACATATCAACACATATGACACCAAGATTTTGATGTGGAAAACCCGGTTACGGGAAAAACCATGGGGTGATTAACCCAAGAATGTATTCTCTGTTAGAAGAATAGAAAGAACAAAATGGCACATGCCAGTTAGGGCTCACTACCCGAGCACACTACTCACAAGAGGCTCACTGCCTACAAGAGACACATTGTCTACAAAGGAATAAGTATCACCTTTATGAACTGGAGAATAGCATCTTCAGCATGCTTGAATCAGTTCCATTTAAGCCCAATACTTCTGCTCTACCTTTCGCACTTCTCTTCGCTACCACACACTCATCACCACAAGACACCCTTCAAAATAAATTCACAATCCCTTATTTATACAAGGCATTGACTTAGGAACAATCATCTAAGTCAACAAACACCTACAAGAACATCCGCAAGACATGTAATACATCCAGTCGGCTAGTCTCAAGAAGAACACCAATATCCATGGTTATTCTTCAAATGCAAACTCTAACTTCAATGCAGACCACCAACATTAACTGGACATGATCCAATGATCATCATAACCTTCCCTAAATCACCAAAAACATCCGCACTTCATCATCCTACTGGAATTCTTCTCTCCTTCATCCAGAGCTACAAGAACACAGTCTGTCATTACTGTCACAAATGAATAGGCTCTTCCGGACCTTCAACCCATGAACTAATCTAGTTGATACTTCACAAGGACGTCCTCAACACTCCCTCAGATCCGCAAAATGGGATAATGAAATACCCGATCTCACCGGACCTATCTGTGGCAATCTGTCACCTCTGAACACCTGCCAGAACCGGTTCTACTTGAGCAACCATAACTTCTTCATATCTTCATGTGGACCTCTGAAATCTTGACTGGAGCATCTCACTTATATCTACAAACCCTTTAAACTGCATCCTCTGATCCTCAACCTATCAAGGACTTTTACCTTCTTGTCATCACTGTTCTTCACTGTTCCTAATTGAGACTTATCTTCTCAATATCCTCAGCACACAGCTCATCTAATCCTTCTCATTAATGCAACATGAGTATGTTGACATCAATGACAACACCAGTTAGGCCCATACTTACAACAATACTTTTTGGGTGATTTGTATATTTTCACACCCTATTTGTGCTTCACCTTCCAAGTCGACTCCTCCAGATTTTTTCTAATCTCTTTTGTCTTCTATGGTGATCTGCCTCCTATAATAGAATTCATTTGTAGAGGTGTCAAGTCTTCTTTCATTGAGCTGTGGGTATGTTTCAAGACTCCTGCATAAATCTCTTGGCCTATTTTGATTTAGCTTTTGTTGCAGTGAAACTTCACTAAATGGAGGATAAGACAAATCGACCCCACCAACCTAATACATCAGTCTTTTGGGAAATGAGGTATCATACCCAACTCCTCAATGTAATCATACCGTTATATCTGAACCTAAGTTAAATTATTTTTCTGCATTATTGACCTGTGTATAAATTTTTTTTTTTGTCAGTATACATTTCTTTCTTTGGCACTTGTATGTTATACTTGAATAAAGTCAAAGAAGTCTCTAATTCATTGTTCAAGTAAATATTTCTTTCTTTAAAGTAAAAGAGATGATGTTAAACTTAGTAACTATCCTTTTTAAATAAGAGTTTCTTTTTATAACAAGGCATTATAACTATTAAGCTACCAACGAGGTTAACTCTACACCTATATCATGAATAGGAGTCTCGAACTTAATCATTGTTCCACTGTGAATTATGGATAAGTATGATTTTAGATGAAGTTAATGTAAGCTTTAATTATGTGGTTAGTTCAACGATGCTTTAATTGACTTTCTTGTGCAAATTTACTAGAGGAAGGCATAACGTTTCTTGTTAGATCAAACAAATCATATCTAAGTTAGACTATATCCTTATGTTTCTGAACTAGGGGTTCGAGAAGATTGTCTTTAGATCCTACCAGAATTTTATATTTGGGTGATATTGTGTATATGAGTCAGTTAATTCTTGAACCTTACCCGGTTGCTAGTATTGGCGCAAACCTCTTAAACAAATGTAGCTTTTTGGACTCTCACAACTGTTTGTAATTATATTCTGCTTGCTTAAACCTTGTGATTCTGAAGTATGAATGTTGCTTCAGCTTAGAGTTTGATTATGGTGTTTGCTTGATCTCAAACTACGGATATCTAGAGTGTGTTACTTCCTGAATCTTGGGTCCGATATAGCGTACACTTCCATATTGGTGGTGTCAGAGACACCCAATATGGCTCCAGATTGTTGTACCGAGCACTTTACTAATATCGTTCTAGAATCCGATGATGGAACTTCTTACAGTCGCTTCTATCCATGTGTGGGGTTGTCTGTTGGCACCTGTCTTCCGTGGGACAAGAGTGTTTCTTTAGGAGTGTCGTAGACACCAAATCATCCCAGCGCTATGACCTCCCTCCTTCGTGTAATATCTCGTACATAATGCAACAGATGCCATAGATTTATCTTGTTCCGTTCTTGACATCAAACCTAGATCAACAATATGACAGAATAGCAGAAAAATTTCTATATGGTCCAAAATGCTGAAATTTGGAGTAACCAAATGGAGTTGATTTGACACTGTTCAAAGAAAAAAAACCAGATTTGTCCTTCAGGATGCTCATCAAATGTCTTTTCCTAATTAACCTTAATTAGGGTACTTTTCTTTTAGGTTTGGCCATTAAGGGAGAGTAGGACAGGGGCATTTCAACACAATTACCATATGACTAGCAAGTGTGAGATTAAAATGGCAATGTTGCATGATGATTTGTGTGCTAATTTTGTTCAGTTGTGATGTATCTGTGTTTTTTTTTTAACAACATTTTGATGGTTATAAATAAGTAATGCTTTATAGATTTTGCAATTGAAAACTAACGGTAACAACGATTCCGATGTTGGTATCAAGATATCCTTGACAGTAAACCTTTAATCACCTTCTTGCACTTAAAGATGTCTTTACAGATGTATACTATGAATCACAGGATACCTTAGTACATAAATCAGAGTAGTGAGATTATTATTAGTATTGAGGATTACAATACACATCTTTCCAACACTGCCTCTTTACACCTTGAAATAAGATTTGTCTCTCAAAATTTTCCTTAGAGCTCAATACTTAGTTCTTTTTTATGGTCTAAAATAAATCAATTCTATGGCTTTCAGATGAACCTTAATATTCACAACTTGAATTCCGTTGTTGTGTTTAACAGTATATTTACTATGCATCTGCTCTGTGTGGTTTAGTGCTTGATAATCTTGCCTATATCTGCATATTCTCTAGTAGTTGATTATATTGTAAGGTTAACACTTTTAATCAGAATGTTAAGTGTTGAAATATTATAGGAAGTTTTAAAACTTTTGATAGGGATCGATTGCACAAGAATATACTGATATTTGGGTGCCATATTTGGTTAGTGTTAAATCTGTTTCTATTGTCTTTCTAAGGCGTCAATCTTCGTATGGTGATCGACTGAGGTTTGCATTAGTTATTTTTAAAGTGTCGAACCATTTAGGGTAAATTGTTGGGTGTTATTGCTTATTTAATAGTGATGTTAGTTATCATTTTACCTTACTTTCACCTACTTTGGAAATATGTTTTAGGTAACTCTTTTTAATGATCCAATTACAAGCATGCCCAATTGGAAATTAGCTTTTATGCATGCTTGTAAATGTTGTTAGATACAGATAGATTATATCAAATGTATTATATTGGTCTATGGAATCTTATAACCCTAATTATTTTAGAAATTATGATAATAATCTTGAATTTATTAGGAAGTGGTAAGTTTAGTAATATAATAGTGAATAATTCTTTTGTCTTGGTTAGGGAGATTGTTGCTCAACAAGATTTAGGATGAGGAAATTTGTTTAGGTGAATGACAGAAAGTGGATGATGTATCTTGTAGGATGAAATATTAGTATTATCACCAACAAAGTTTTGTATGACTAGAATAGACAAATATTTTCATTATTCGCTTAAGTAAAAGAAATAGTTCTTGCAAGTTGTTGATTTTGTTCAATTGAGCTAATTGGTTAGTAAACATGTCACATTTGGTTGGAGTAGGAGGTTATCTAATGATTATCATTTAAAATGAATCCTTGTTAAAATTATTTTTATAGACTATTGTTATTTGAACAATAATCAGTTGAGATAGATCATATTTTATCTTCAATGATGTACTTATCCTATAGACAATTTTAGATAGATCATAACATCTCTTATCTTATTTGATTAAGTATTCTCATGATTATTCATGACAACTATTGTAGTGAATAATGAATTCTATTTATTTTTTATTAAAAAGGGTTGTAATTTTCACTTTCTTGTTGCTCCTAAAGAATCTTGATGATTATGGTTATAGAAGGTATTTTCCCTACTCGTTAAGTAAAATGGTTGATTGGAATGTTTAACAAGTTTTTGATTATAGAGTATTCTAGATATAAAATAAGAATGATTGGTGATCTTTCTTACTTGTTGATAAGGATATTTATTTGGTTGATATTAACATTGTTGTATGAAACTATTTTTGTGGTTACAAGATCAAAGTCACAAACTACGATGTCTCTGCACTACGCATACATAGGCAAGGCTATCATAGATGAGCCCCTGAGATATTAGGTCAGCCCCTTAGGGCCTTAGGCTTGTCATTTTATGCAATTGATAATTGTATTGGCAATTAATAATTATGCAGAACTAATGTTTCATTAGATGTGTAGTTTGAGATCTATAAGCCATGCAAGACTCTGAAGCTAAGAAGGTACCTTTCCACTTGGCGAATAGTGTTGATAACTGAGAGGGGGGGGGGTGAATCAGTTATCCTAATTATTTCCCTTTTTGAACTTTCTTATTAATTAATGCAGCATTGAATC
Source organism: Cunninghamia lanceolata (assembly GCA_027924645.1). NCBI lineage: Eukaryota > Viridiplantae > Streptophyta > Pinopsida > Cupressales > Cupressaceae > Cunninghamia > Cunninghamia lanceolata. Next base: position 9,361,949 of record BSBN01001531.1, on the reverse strand, counting down.
AAACACAAAAACATTACCATGAAATAAGAAACATATGACACAGTAATTTTTGACGTGGAAACCCTGTTAAGGGAGAAAACCACGGGGTGATTAACCCAAAAATTATTCTCTGTTAGAAGAATAGGAATTTACAAAATGGCACTTGCCAATTAGGGCTCACTGCCCGAGCACACTGCTCACAAGAGGCCCACTGCCTACAAGAAGACACACTGTCTACAAAGTGATAAGAATCACAGTCTTGAACTGATTGGAAGCATCTGCATATGCTGGAGTTCAGTTCCGGTTAGGCTCAGTACACTGATCTGCTGCACTTCATCTTTCCTCTGTTCTTTATTCTGCTATCTTTCACATACCGGATCCTTTTTGCTACTTCTGCTCTGTTCTGGACTTATTCGCATATCAATTACTTAACACCCACACTTCACAACTAAATCCATCCTCTATATATATCCGCACAAGTAATTTCATCATCTTTCTAGTCGGCATCCGGAACAGTCTAGTTTCTTACAAACTTTGTTCTGTCGGCTGAATCCTTGCTCACCAAGCAATGCGGATCAAGCATATACTAGTAGATATCATTAATCATGTCGGCCAAACATGATTCATGCCTTCACAACCTTTATCATCAACAGTAACACATCCGGAAAGTAGTCTGATACTTTGTCAGTCAGTTCTTCCTCTGTTTTCACTGTCTCTCAGGAATCCGGTACTCAACTTATTCATATCTTTTTCTTTGTCCATCACCGGAGGCTAAATCCTTGGAATATACCACTCAAGGTAGTCCTCTTGACTTCCCCAAATCCGCACTGCACCAAGACACTTCCTCTGAGAGATCCGGATCAATCTGTCGGACCTTGCCACATGCTCTGTTCTTGTTCACCGGACCACAACAGTCTTTATTCTGACTTTCGGTAGAGACACATTATGACTTGCGGATATGTGGGATGACCTTTGTTGCCATCAATGACAACAACCATGAATCCATATAGTGTCTCTTGCCAACAATCTCCCCCTTTGGCATTGATGGCAACACTTAGTGAAAAATGACTAAGTGTTTACACTATGCTCCCCCTTTGCTGATGCTCTGTCTTTATATACAATTTCTGGAACTCCCCCTTTGTTGGATTCCTTATTTTTCACTGCTCCTTACTCCCCCTTTGACATCAATGGCAAAGGGTAGGGTCCGCACACCAAAATTTTCAAAATTTTTCTATACATAGCCGCATATTTACATACTCACATATACTGAAGAATGTCTGCAAAGGATGTCTGCAATTGGATCATTTCAGTAGCCCAACTTTGCTTCATTCTATCCAAAATTGAAATGTGACCACTCAACAAAAATGCAAAAGCTTCTGCCCGCTTGAGATCTGTCGGATCTTTTGTTTGGGCGGTGGTCTGAGCATCACTGATGGCCTCATGCATAGTTTCCAACTTAGGGATTATAATCCTTCTAAGTTCTCCCATCCGGTTGGTGATATTCTTCCTTTCCTTCTCAAGATTCTTTATTTCATTCAAGACTGCAATAGTCTGACATTCTTGATTTATTATGGAGGAAGAGAGAGGATCAAAACTTTGAGATAAGCTTTGTAGCTTGTCCTGTTCTTCTTTTATTTTCTTATCAATTGCTGTTGTTGCCTTTGGCCAGGATATACAAAATTTGTAAATGTCACCGCCATCCTTAAGAGCATTCTCTAAGCTCTTTATTCCAATACTCACAATCTTCCTATCTTTAGAGATTAATTCTAATATTTCTGAAAATCTCTTATCCAAAAATTCCTTCCGGACCTTTTCTTCAGCAGATTTTTCTAGAGATTCAAAATGTGTACTAACACTGCTGACTAAGGTTTTGAGATTACCGGAAGAGGAGGCTGTGGGATCCTTTTGAAAGGATGGCATGATCTTTTCTAGCACTCCAGATGCTACCTCCATAAGCTCACAGTCTTCCATGTGAGATTTCAGCAGCTTCTCTTTGACTTTCTCATTTGCAAATGAGGCTATTTTCATTGTTTGCACCGGTGACAAAGAGTCAAAATCTAATGGTCCTTTGAGTAGGTCCGGTTCATCAATTTCTATAGTGGCTTTGCTCAAAAATTGTTGAACAGTTTGTGCAGTGTCTCTTGCCGGAGACAGATGTTTCTTTTCTTCTGCAGTCTGGGAACTGTCAACCTCTTTATCTTTCACCCCTGCTTCCTTCTCCTGTAATTTCTCTTCTTCTTTGGATCCGGAGACTGTAGGGGAAACCGGAGGAGAGATGCTTGTCTGTTCAGGGCCCACTTCTTCCGGAACAGATGATTCCAAATCCGCAGCTGTTTCTGCACCTAAGTCCTCTACAACAGGAAGATTGAACCTTTTGAAGGCCTTCCGGAGGATCTCTTCTGTCTCTTGGGCCACTTTGTCAGTCTCACCAAGCATGAGTTGATTCATCCTGGCTTTACTTCTGAACTCATCTTTGCAGTCCTTGAAGATTATGTTCATTGTCTTGGGATCAATTTGAGGATATAGCTGAATAGCTATCTGCTCCCGGATCTCAAGATCTTTTGCATGAGCATTGTTCTTTCTTACTTCCAATTCCTTTTCTAGGCTTTTAGGAATAAGAGATATGATCTCAATGAAAGCCTTATTATATATGTTCAGATATTTGATTGTGGCTTCCTGCAGAGTCTTTTGGTCAGCCTCACTGAAGTCATCATAAGATTCAGTCATTGGTTGAAGGTTTCCATCCACCGTGACCGACTTGATTACATTCTCTAGAGACAGAGTGGGCTTTTCAACAGATACCTCTGCCATTTCATCCTTGTCTTGTCCTGTGGAGGGTTTACCGGATCCTTTCTTCTTCTGCTTCTTTATTTCTTTTACTCCCTCATCTGACTCTGTTTCCTCTTCATCCTTTTGGCTTTCATAAGCCCTTGTGGCTTTTGTCTTGGATCTTTTACCGGATGCCTGGACTTCCGGTTTTGAACTTTTGGTTGAGGGAGGTGCAGATCTTTTTGATGATCTGGTCCGGGTGGGAGTTTCAACCGGAACACTTTCTTTACTTTTCTCTTCTTCCTCAGCCTTCCTCCTCTTTTCCCGGCTGGCATCAAGTGCCTCTTTTGAGATGCCTAGGCCTTGAGCAATATGCTCAACTTCTTTTCTTACCTTCCTCTTTATCTCCGGTTCCCTGAGTTCTACATGTAACTTTACACTCAGTTCCTCAAAGGTTCCAAACCTTTCTGCATTAGGATCTTTGGGCTGGCTTAGCATGTGTTGAACATGCAGCTCTACTATCTGTTCATCCACTTCATACCCCATAGGCATGATCCAGACAGTCCTTGGCTCCACTGCCTCCATCAGACACTGATCTGTTTCTACCATGAAGCATAATGTGTCTTTGTATTTTTCAACAAGGGATTGGGGTATTCTTTCTCTTGCATGCATCATGCTTTGGAAGTTCTTGAAGTAACCCCATAGAGCTGTATTTCTTGCTTTTGCATCCCCAAGTCCATGCAAATAGTCTCTGATTTGAATGGCAACCAGTCTGTCATTCTGCCATATCCATCCACTGGATCCGGGAAGCTCATTCATGTAGTAAAAGAAGAGACAAAGGATCAGATTGCCATATTTGAAGGAGTTTTTCTTGTCCTTCTTAATCTTCTACAGATTTTCAAAGAGTTGGTTTACTAGAAGCTCGCACAAGTCATAGTCTGCATTCTCCTTTAACATCTGATAGGCTGTGTAGATTGCAGTTCCCGGTACTGAATTTGCCCTACTGGAGTGATAGATTTTGTAACCAATTATCATAGCTGCAAATTTGACATCCGGTTCAATGATGTCATCAACTGTCATAGCTCTCTTGTCAAACTTGGATCCGGTTGCATCACTGACTGTCTGATTTTTGACAGATTTGAGAACAGGTAATCCACCGGATGAGTGCAGACCGGTTACAGCCCTAATTGCGTCCTTGGTGATCTTGAAGGGCTTGTTCAACCATAGGAAGTTGTCATGTACTCTACTTAGTACATACCGGACCCATTCATCTTCTTCAAAACAGGGGAAATGAATGCACTGTGCAAAGTGTTTGTCCTGGATGGCTTGATACTGAGGTTTGATCTCAAAGGAGTCATCTATCAATTGTTTGTGATAGATATCCATCAGTTTTGATTCTCCAAAGTCTTCAAGATTCGCATGGATGTAAACCCTAATATCTTCCGTATGCAATACACCATGAGGAACACTAGAGAAGGCTCCTAGTGGATCTACCTCCAATGATTTGTAAGGATGTTTCTTGAATGAGGGGCGAGGTCTATCAGAGATCTTAACTATATTTGGAGTAGCCATTCTTCAAAGATTTGCAGTGAGGTAATGAAAAACGGAGAATACCTTATGCGCCTTCGATTTGCACGGAGTGATTGGATTGATTTCTTTATGCAATGACTTCGGCAGGAGATCCTTGGTGTGCTTGATGAATCTTGTTGCAGAGCTCCACTATTCGCTTCTTCTTGAGTGCAGAATGAGCAAATGACTTTTGAGAAATCCTTTATATTGCTTTGCGAACCCTAATATCTGTCTGCAATAAATGCTTCACCTACATTATTCCAGTTTGCCTTGTCTGGATAGCTTGGAGTATCCCGGATTAGTCCTGACCTGTGAATATCATCCGGATCTTTCAATCATGAATAAATCGAGGTAACATATTACAAGAACATCCCAAACACTCTGTCCAATCCGCAGAACAAGATAGTGCACTTCCGGATCTCTCCGGACCTTTTTGTAATCCTTTGTCATACCGGAGCATCTCCCTGAACAGGTCTTATTTGATCGATCACAGCTTCTTCATAACTCCATGCGGACCTCTGAAAACTTGACTGAAGCATCTCAAGACTCATATCTGCAAACCCTTTAATCCGCATCTTGTGCCACATCTGGCACCACTTGTTTGGCTGGGGGAATAGGATTTTCTTTGAGTCTCCCCCTGAGCCTGAGCTCACTTTTTAATTTCTGGAAGAAATATTAGCACCAGAGTCTGGTGCGGATCCAACCTCTACATTCTCTGAACTTTTCTTCACCCAAATCTTGCTCATCTGATTCCTAACTTCATCCGCATTCATCTTTTGTTTACCCTTGTCTTGATTCTGATTATACACCGGACCTCTTTTGTCCTGATTCTTGTTTCTGCAGACTTTAGCATTATGACCGGACCTATTGCAGATTTGGCAAATAACATTTCTTTGCATATTTGACTGATATCCTCTTGATCTGCATTGATTAGCCATATGAACTACTCTATTGCATGTAAAGCATCTACCTTTGAATGATTTGTTTACTTGCATAATTCTGCATTCATGGGATTTGTGTCCATACCTTTTGTAGTTGAAGCACTGTCCGGAGAAGGATGAATTAATCTGATTCATTCTTATTCTGCACTGATTAGCTTTGTGACCAAAGTTGTTGCAGCTGTGGTAGCATCCATTGAAGGATGGATATTTTTGAGCATTTGGCTGTCTTACCGGAGGTCTTCTAGGCCTGCTCCTTGGATTTTCTGATCCAAGATTCTTTTGACCGGATCCGGAGCTTTCTCCTTTCTCATATCCCAAACCATACTTGTCATCTGTCCTCTTTTGACTTCCAAGAAGAACTTCAAGTTGAGCAGAACTTATCTTGAATTTCTCTTTATATTCATTTGCTGTTTGAAGGTCTCTTTTGAGAGAGGCAATTTGATCCTCAAGTTTTTCTTCATTATCTTTGGCATCTTCAAGATCAGATTCAAGATGTCTGATAATCCTGTCCATCTGGTGGCATTCTTCTGATTTTTCTTTAAGAGATTGTCTTAGATTGTCTTCAGCCTTTCTTTTTTCTTCAATCTCTTGAGTAAACTTTATAGTTCTTGATTCCATTTCATGTCTTAACATAATGACTTCTTTTGATAACTTTTCACATAACTTGGTTTGCTCAGTCAATTCTTCATTTGTATTGCTTTCTTCACTTTGTCTTGCCAACTGTTGGAGCAGCTCCTTTCTCTTTTTCATAGAGAGACTTAATTTATCTTTTAATTCTCTCATGAATTCATCAGCCTGTTTGAGTCTTTCTTTTAATTCATTGACTTCAGAATTTGACTGTTCAAGATCCTCAAGGGCAGTCTTGAGTTGCTCCCTTAAACCATATGCATCCATTTGAGTTCCCAGATCTTCCTCAAGCTGTTAGGCTCTATTAGGAGGAACTTAGCTCTGATACCAATTGTTGATAACTGAGAGGGGGGGGTGAATCAGTTATCCTAATTATTTCCCTTTTTGAACTTTCTTATTAATTAATGCAGCATTGAATCAAACACAAAAACATTACCATGAAATAAGAAACATATGACACAGTAATTTTTGACGTGGAAACCCTGTTAAGGGAGAAAACCACGGGGTGATTAACCAAAAAATTATTCTCTGTTAGAAGAATAGGAATTTACAAAATGGCACTTGCCAATTAGGGCTCACTGCCCGAGCACACTGCTCACAAGAGGCCCACTGCCTACAAGAAGACACACTGTCTACAAAGTGATAAGAATCACAGTCTTGAACTGATTGGAAGCATCTGCATATGCTGGAGTTCAGTTCTGGTTAGGCTCAGTACACTGATCTGCTGCACTTCATCTTTCCTCTGTTCTTTATTCTGCTATCTTTCACATACCGGATCCTTTTTGCTACTTCTGCTCTGTTCTGGACTTATTCGCATATCAATTACTTAACACCCACACTTCACAACTAAATCCATCCTCTATATATATCCGCACAAGTAATTTCATCATCTTTCTAGTCGGCATCCGGAACAGTCTAGTTTCTTACAAACTTTGTTCTGTCGGCTGAATCCTTGCTCACCAAGCAATGCGGATCAAGCATATACTAGTAGATATCATTAATCATGTCGGCCAAACATGATTCATGCCTTCACAACCTTTATCATCAATAGTAACACATCCAGAAAGTAGTCTGATACTCTGTCAGTCAGTTCTTCCTCTGTTTTCACTGTCTCTCAGGAATCCGGTACTCAACTTATTCATATCTTTTTCTTTGTCCATCACCGGAGGCTAAATCCTTGGAATATACCACTCAAGGTAGTCCTCTTGACTTCCCCAAATCTGCACTGCACCAAGACACTTCCTCTGAGAGATCCAGATCAATCTGTCGGACCTTGCCACATGCTCTGTTCTTGTTCACCGGACCACAACAGTCTTTATTCTGACTTCCGGTAGAGACACATTATGACTTGCGGATATGTGGGATGACCTTTGTTGCCATCAATGACAACAACCATGAATCCATATAGTGTCTCTTGCCAACAAATAGATGATTATATGGCATTAAAAAGTTATTTGAAACATTTGTATCTTACATATTATTTATGATGAATGTTGATATACTTTGATATTTAACTTAAAGTTTACTAAGTTAAAATTTGTAAATTGTTCCTATCATCCTGTTACTTTCATTGGTTCGTATTAATTTTAATTATTGTTATTTACTAATATTTTCTTGGGTAGACATTACAAAATATGTGTGTGCATTCATTTGATGTATTTGGACTTAGAGCTAATCATGGTTGCTAGTTAGATCATGTTAGAATTTAGTAATGCAGCCATGCAATCCCTAGAGGTTAAAAGCTTAACTTAGATGTTATAAATAAACATGATTTGCATTTTGTTGATATTTCTCTGATATAAAAAAATAAATAAATAAATAAAAATAAAAATAAAAATAAAAAATAAAAAATAAAAAATATTTGCCTTTTGTATTGCTTAGTTGAGCTTTTATCTAGGGTTTCGTGGCGTGGCATTACAGTATCTGCCTCTACAGCAACCAAATGATCTATGGGTGGATCAGGATGTGGAGTACTACCAGGCACCTAATGAGAAGGTCTCACAGCCTGATTCGATCGTGACCCAGTCTATGAATGGAAAGCTCTACGCACATGTCCTTTAACCTCATGTAAGGAGATACAAAGCTCTGATGCAATAAAAACATATGACTCCAATTGGTCCTCAGAAAGACAACTGGTTGTAGTCCGAAGCATATGGTCTTTTGTAAGACCATCTATGTCTATGGGTGAAGGGACATCCATGATAGCATAATGATCAGTAGCATGATCTGATGGTCTAGATCATCTAGGATGACTCATCAAATATCTTCCCACACGATCAAAAGATATAATATAGATGTCACAGCTACAATATCACTAACACTGTTGATTGCTTCCCTTTGGGAAGCAATGGCAACCTGATCAGCAACAAGGGCTAGGGCTAGGGAGATAGTAGGCATCCTCTCCCCAACCAAGGCCCTATAAGATGGAGCATGTCGATCTGCTTAATGATACGCATCTCTGTTAGCAATCCTGCCCCGCCCTTGACCAAAATATGTTGGCAAATCCAAGTAGTTGACCTTGAGGCCCATATGAACCTCTCCATATAACTGATGTGCAAAATATAAAGGAATTTGGTCATTATTGGGATAATGACCATGAGCAGCAAGAAAACATGGATATATCAATGGGGCCATACTAGGGTCTACACATCTAGTCACTTGGTAACCCCTCACATTAGGCCTACCAACATAATGTGGAAAACATTGGGATTTGATGGTCTCTTTCGAGACACTAAGCTGAACAGAAGCAAGAGAAACATCACCAGTCACCTCTTGCCACATCTGGGCAAGAATAGTAGCAAGAGTACCACTCGAATAAGCATGGGTATATCCTAGACTCTACCTAATGCACTACAAGCTAGATAAAACACAAAGCTGTGTCACACTTTTATAAAGGAAACAACCAATGATGATCTAACTTTTAAACTTGAATCACTAAAAAGTGACATATATGTTTTGAATTTTGAAATGATGTAAACTAATAAAATATTTATTTTTTAGTGTATTTTATGTTTGTATTTTTTAAAAAAATTAAAAAATTATTTGAATATAGTTTTTAATAAATTTACACTATAATTTAGTTGTTGATAAAATGCTGAAAAATGAAGTTATATGAGACGTCAATCTTTATATAATAAATTATATTTTTTTTCTTCAATTTTTTGTGTATTGATAACTTGAAACTTTAGTGCATGGATATATTTTTTTCTAATTTTGATAAATATATATTTTTAAATAAATAATAAAATGTGTGTGTATTAAAACGTAGTTGTTTCCATTCGACGTCAACTTTCATATTAACTATTTATCTAAAATAGAAAAAAAATTATACCATCTTGATGTAGATTCTTATATCTAGTGCATCATATTTTTTTCAATTTTTTTATAAGTTTTACTATTTTTCCTTGACATGCTAATCGACCTAATGTTTTGTGCTGATAACCTACTTTTAGTAAAAATAGAAAGGAAAACATAAATAATAATTAAACTATTAAAATATATATATTTTTGAAAACTAAACTTATAGATCTACAAAAGGGTATTTTTATATTTTTTTAAAAATGTTATTTACACAAGTTGAAATATCAAGTTTTTCAAATAATTTTATTTTTTTGGTAAATTGGCCTCATAGTGGTGCTACATATGCATTTAGCCAACAATTTTAGTTGGAAATGTTATAGACATATCTAACTTAACTAGAATGAATCTTACAAGATCATATGCTTGACCAAAATTGATTTTTAGTTAGAAATACTTAAATTCACTTGTGTTGATAAGTTGGCTGAAAGTGTGACATAGCTTTGTGCATCCATGTGTCCCTATAAACCCCTGTTATGTTGGGGTAAAAAAGAACACCTCTCAATCTCTGGATCTTAGTATTTGTACGAGTAAATATAGAAGGTCCAGGAGGTGGTGGTGCATGTGCCATGATATATCTCAACTTGAATTGTGCAAAAAAATACATTACTTATTCTAATGTACATGTGTGCACATCTAGTACTATGTATCTAAATTAATTTTTAAATTTAACATCCAAGTTAAACATACATGTTCTATTTCACTAAGTGAAAAAATTTAAAATTTACATGTTTGAAATGTAAGTGATAACATGAATTTAGCAAGTGCAATAACTTAAAGGACCACATGGTAAATAATTTGTATTGAATATCTAGATAGATACATCACAAATTCAAGTATGTAAGTTTGTTTGAATGGATGTGTTGTCTACCATCAAATTTGTTGCATGCCAAGATAAATTTAAAAACACATAATGTAAATTTAAATTATTAATCACATTTTGCACCCAAGTTTATGAATATTAGAATCGCGTGTATGTTTTAACCCCCTTTTCAACCCTCTTTTTTGCTTCCCTTAGCCTTATCCTAGCTTACCTATGTCACCTTGTTCTCTTCTATTTGTTCATGAGAAGGATATCTCTCAGTGTACTTTAGATATATTTTTTAAAATATAAATATGCTAGTAGCATCGGGAGTGACAAGCCTAATTCTAACTATATTATATAATTATATGAATTATTATAATTATATAATATAATATTATAATATAGATTAGAATATTATTGTAATATTTTATAGTAATTATTAAATATAATATAATTTATTATATTATATATATAATAATTATAACTATAATATATAATAATTAAAATTATATTATAGATTATATTTAGGATTAGGGTAATAGTTTAGGTTACAATTAGGGTTAGGGTTAGGAATAGAATTAAGGTTAGGGTTAGAATTGGAGTTAGGGTCAGCATTAGTGTTAGGATTAGGGAACTAGGGTTAGGGTTAGAAATATAATTAGGGTTCAAATTAGGGTTGGGATTATGGTTAGATCATTAGGGTTAGTGTTATTATTAGAGGTACGACCAAAATTATGGTTAGAAAGATTTTAAATAGGGTTGGATTTAGAAATATAGTTAGATTAAGAGTTTTGAGGCTTATAAAACAATGCTAAGTGTAATATTATGGTTAGAGTTAGGGTTAGATTTAGAATTAGGGTACCTATTTTTAAGAAATATTTTAATCTCACTGTTGAACCCTAACCCTAATTCTTACAATAACCCTAACCCTAATACTAACCCTGATTCTAATTCTAACCCTAATTATAATTCTAAGATTTCCTAACATGAAGCTTGACTCTAATTCTAACCCTAACCATAAAATTGATTGTAACTATAATTTTAATTCTAACACTGATTCAAACCCTAAGCCTAACCCTAATTCTTATTGTAATTCCAACCCTAACCCTATTTATAACCCTAATCATAACCCTAACCCTAACCCTAACCCTAATCGTAAACTTAATTCTAATCATAACCCTAAATCTCACCCTAACCCTAACCCGTATTATAACCCTAACCCTAGTTTTGACCCTAATTCTTGGTCTAATTGTCACCCTCCTTTTCATAAATATAATTTTTTATTTTCTTTTGTCTCTTCATCTTAGGTATTTTTCTCTTTCCCTTTTCATGACTCATCACCCCTCTTTCCATGTCACCTTTTTATCCTTTTAAACAAATTATTTAATGAGATCACATGTCTTAAATCTAGTGTAATGAACACCTTGTAGAGCTCCTAAAATCTCACTTTCCAAATCTTAAATCATGATTGGGAATCACCACCCTTAGGTGGGAAACTTTCTCCTTCATTTACATCCTAGAAAATTGAGCTTCATGACTTTTCCTCACCCTTGGATGTAGGGGAGAGATGTCATCCACATCCTCCAATCACACTTAGTTTTTTACAACAACCTCATTTGATCATGACAAATAGGGCACGAACTATGTTTCTAGCCCAAATCCCCTCCAATTTAAAGTCATCAAAAAGCCTCCCAATCTCACTTTTTATATAACTTATTTACAATAAACTTTCACATTGAGAGAAAATTTTGAGTAATAGTTTCTAAAGAAGTTCAAGCCTAGGATGTTAGTTCAACTAGAGCATTTTTAGAGTGAGTTATCTTTTATTTGAGCTCTTCAAAGAGTTTTTAGAGCATGTATAATGGTATGGAGCCTCTTAGTCCTTCACATTATCAAATGAAACTTGACCCACTCTTTTGAGAATCTTCCTTTGCCCACCCTTTTGAGAATCTTCCTTTGCCCACCCTTTGCCCACCCTTTTTATATGTTTCTCTAACCCTATCTCCTTCCTAACCATTAGCTTCCTTTTATCCCTTTTGTTTTACTACTTAGACATGGTAGGCTATATGCTAGAGTAGTTTTTTGTTCTATATCATTTAGTTAGTTTAGTGTTAGGTGTAGAATACAAGAGGAAGCTACCCTTATCTAGCAGTTTTGACATAGTTATTCAAAGAAACTATTGATGTGTAGGTTCCCTATCTATTGGATCTTCTCAAGTGCCAATAAAAATAGTAAGCACAATAAATTCACATTTTTGTTATATCTAGTAAGTGAGGGCTATGTATTTAGTCCATATAGTTGAATCAATTAATTGAAGTATCTATTTTTTGTGTTTTTGCACTAGCTAGAGCTTAGGTTTCTTGTTACAAGGAGTCAAAGCTCACTTTATTTTTAGGTGTCCAATGTATTATGAGATATGTGATAGGTTTTACTACTTCTTTAGAGAAATTCATGGCTCTCACTAAGATCTTATTCATTATGAGGATCAAAGATACATGTACAGTTGTATTCAGTAGAGACACGACCCAACATTATTTTGCATTAGATTAAGAGCTCATAACTTGGATTATAAATTTTCTTTTGAAATTTTTTTGTTAAAATACATTTTTCTTGCAACTTCCCATTAACCTATTTTGGTTACTACAAATGGACATTATTTTAATATAAATTTCAAATTTCAAAATTTTCATACACATTGTAGTAGTCTAGTAGACATTTTTTTAATTTTCCTATCAGATGATTAAAGTCAGGTAATATATATAGGAGGGCCTTAAAAGGCATTGAACTTTCAAAGTCAACCTTTTATCCTTAAAGCATATGTTAGGCATGCACATAATACTACATTTGATAAAGGATACCTTGATCATAAGTTCTCTATTTTATTGTTGAATATAAAGTTGTAAAGAAATAAATATATTTTATTTATGCTTTAGATAAATAATATAGGCTAAGAAATAAATGCACCTGGAATTAAACACAATTAACCTAGATTAAATCAAATCTAGTTTGATAAATTCTTTTCATATATATATAACAAGGTTGCAAGTGCAATTGTAGCAATATATCTCTCCACATAATACTTGGCATGTACAATAGACCATAATACTTATTCTATACAATCTCCTCATCAAAAAAATGCAGTCAATGGTGACATATAAGGAGAGGAAGATACACTTTGCCTACACATGAGATCTATTCAAGGGTTTTCACTAAAATTAAGTGTTGTTGTTCCCTTAATTATATTTAATGATCTATGTTTTAACAAAATACAATTTGGCAAAGTGTAAGTAGATAGATCTTAAAGCTACTTAAACTCTCAATGGATTTTGAATTGAGTTAGGAGGTATAAATAATATGTGATTTATGTATAAAAAGATTGGTAATAATCATAGATATTCATAGGACAAAACCAAAGATATGACAATAATTTATTCTAATAAAAAATAATATATAATATATAACTATCTATATGTTATAGTTTTGGATGACATAGTAGATAACATATAGTTCAGAAGAACACAACTAGTGCTAGTTGCATCTCACTCCACTTTACCTACATGTGAGATCTATTCAAGGGTTTTCATTACAGCCTTGATGTTGTTCCCTTAATATATTTAATGATATATTTTGATGAAATAGAATTTGGCAAAGTGTAAGTAGATAGATTAAAGCTACCCAAACTCTCAATGAATTTTGAATTGGGTTAGGAGGTATAAATAATATGTGACCTGTGTATAAAAAGAATATGAGTATGAAACTAAGACTAATCATCCTAAGAATAATAAAGAGAACATTAATATTGTGTTTAAATGTAGTGGATCTATTTAATAAAAGAATTAGGAATTTAATAATTATAGGTAAGGAATTGCTGAGAACGGTATACAACTTTATATCAATTTAAAAAAATAGAAATTGAGATATTTATTACCAAGTGGCAAGTAGATGTGTTGGTGCTCCAAAATATATACTAAATCTCTAGAGAATGCACATCAATCTAAATGCAAGGAACTTGGGATGGTTTATAATAACAAGCAAGACTCATGATCATCCTACAAGTGGTTTTGGCCAACTAACAAGAGAAAACAACACTTCTACACTTCTAGCTTTGCTATGCCAAAGAGGGTATTCCTAGAGATATTTATAGGACAATCAAAGAGAAATAAAGAGAAAATGGTTAGATAGATTAGCTATGCCCTTTGCATAGAGATACTCCAAATATTTTTCATTAAGCACCCCTTAATTGGCTGATTGGTCTTACAAATCAAAGATCTCTTATCACTAGATTAATATATCAACTTATGTATGTGAAACTAAAGATACAAAAATAATTTATATCCCCAAATGTAAAACCCTTTATAGTCCATACTTCATATGTAACTTGGAAATCCAAAACATGAATAACTCTTTAAAGGTAGATAAAAATGTAGGATCTTAAGAGATAAGGTAATGGTAAATGTCAAATGAGTCTATGCACGCTGGTAGGATCTAATATACAACAATTTTATGAGGACAAAGAATGATATTCAATATTCAACATGACTAATTTACCAAAGAGGACCAATGTTTTAATTCATTGGCAATAGAGTCAAGTCTTGAATAAATGACTAAATACTTTTTTTAAAATATGAGCTTAAGAGAAAGATATATGAATTGATAGAAATAGAGAACTAGTATTGCATTCAATATCCCATATGGCTAGTTGCAATTTCATTTAAATGCAATTCAAAGAGTCAAGAAACTTCACATAACTAGATATTATTTATTCATCCATAAATGAATAATTAATCTCATGTATGCTATTTTGAAAAGGAATTTTCAAAGAATTTCAAAATATTTTACAAGTGTTGCAATAATTAACTAATAAAAATAAGAAAAAGCTAGCAAATATAGTCCTAGGGATGATTTTATTATCCCCTAAAATTTGTTGACAAATATGGAGACATTTAGATCATGGAGGGGATTTCCTCTTAACAGTGGGCACCTTCTCCATATTTTACAAAATAAGGAATAACACAAGACTTCATAATTGAATTATAGAATTTAACACCAAAGATTATGCTAAACAGAGGAAAACCTATAAAAATTTGGCCCATGAGGTCCAAATGTTGTAACAATCTAGAATTTGGTAAAATATCATCCAACCCAATTTAATAGATAGAACTTACATTTATACCTAATGATTTTACCATAGATCTACTACAATAATAATGTACATATTCTAATCTAAATATTAACTTTTTTTTAACAATGGGAGATTAGGATAAAGTCAATACATAAATTATACAACTTTAAGGTTTTATATATGTTTTGAAATGGCAAGAAATGTGTTTTTTAGTGGGTATATTGTAGTAGGATTCTTATTGAGAAGTTTAGTTTGATATTTGTAAACTTGCTATATGGTTGCTACCTGTTTATGAATTATTTGAGAATGAAAATGTGATTTAGTGTGGTCACAAGCCTTTATTTAATTAAAGACTTATCATAAGAGTTGCTTCTTAAATACTCATTGCAGGTGGTTGGGTTGTGATAAGTCATTCCAAATTAATAGTTGTTTAGGTTAAAGCCCTCAAAGGTTGAGTTACACTTGTTATGAGCCTTGTTGAAGTCTTGGACTTGTCTTGTGTGGAACCCACATTGGCTCATGAGATAATTATTATATAAAATTGATTTAATTCACATTGGTCACCCTTAGTGCTATGAGGCAATTAGTATGATTGAGTTGAGGTTAACATTTCATTGCAATCATAACATGATGTTGCACACTTAAAGCACTCTTGGGGTCATGAAGATTGATCTAATTCTCAAACATTTACAAATTCCTAAAGACTCATTTCTGGAAGTTGTTTTATCATTGCAACCTTTTACTACAACATATAGATGCTAATCACTCAATAGGTATTTGTTTCATCATGAGATGATTTGACCATATGTTTATGTATGGTTCACTAGGTTCTAGTGGTTAACCCTATCTAGGTAATTGATATGTCAATCACTAGTCCTAGCCAAAGTAAAATCATAAGAAACTTTAATGTAGCATTAGATTTGACCAACATCATCAACATCATTATCATCAATAACATTAGTAATAACAATTGCATGTCTACATGTTAGATTTTTTTGGAAATGGATTTATATATATCTTTAAATTATTTTTAGCAAGTGCCACCAATGGATTTCTATTATCATATAACATGAACTAATTAAAACAAGATAAGGGATTTTGATACCTAGCACATATTAAGCTGAACATGATACATCTAAACTATGTGTAGTTATGAATTTTAACTGGTTCTTTACCTTCAGGTGCAAAAAGAGAGATTGGTTGTGTGGCTACAGATGTCTCATTGCAATGAATATAAGTAATTCTCTTGTAATTTGTTGAGTAATATAAGAGGCATGATTTCATAAATAATAAATGAGCTTTTTTTACAAATTTGTGAGCTATTGAATGGATTCTCTCTTTTAGCTATAGCCATTCATAGTTGCATAGAGCTCAAGAGTAGTTTTCATGGCAAATAGATTCTTTTTTTCATAACATGGATCTCTATTATCTATTATCCAAATAGAGAGAAAAAGTTATATGGTTGAGAAGGTGGCATGAAAAAACCTTAGTTTGCCAAACTAGGGTTTGACAGTGAACTAAATAACTACTCAAGAATTCAACAACACAATAGAATTTATCAAGCATGTAGGTGTATATGTAAATGAGAAACAACAAATATTCTATGACAAACTATGGACATATATAGTGAAACAACAAGCTTATATGAACATATATACTAAGGTATGCACCTGGAGGGACATTGGAATGCTGATGTGGACGTTGGAATCCTAATGTGGGGCCTTATTGTAGCCTTTTTCGCTATCCCCTTCGACTCCTTCTAATGCCCTGTCACCTTCATCCGCCAACATGAACACTATGCGCTCTCTAAAATGACAAAAAAAATATCATTTGAGAGTTTTAACCTTTTTATTAAAAAATAATAAAATAATACCTTCGATCAAAGAGGGTCTTCAATCAAAGGTATTATTTTATTGTTTTAATTTGGTGCCCAAAGACCTTCAAATGGAGACCCCCTTCAAATGAAGGCCTTATTATTTTAAGATTCAATAACGTCGATAGGACCTTCGAACGAAGGAAATACCTTCGTTCGAAGATCCTTGCTATAGTTTTTTTGGCACCTTCAAATTTTCTTTGTTGACAAAAGTGTAACCCACTATTGTGTGATGACCCGTAAATTTTTTTACAATTTGATTATTTTTTCTATTTTTCAAAGAATTTTTTATGAAACTGGTCCATAAACTTGAAATATCAGGGTTTCTTATTATTTTAATAACTTTTTATTAAAATATTTTTTTGAAAAACAAATTATACGTGAGCAATCTTCAGACAATTCTTTTCAATTTAAAAAAAAAATCAAAAAATGATAAGTTTAGGTCATCTTATGTGTGATGTACATGAGGGATTTTTGAAACAACAATTACAGCCAATAAAAAATTAATAAAAAATATTCAAAAAAATTACAAAAAAATATCGTGAACAATCTTTAGTGTCTTACAGATCTTTTCCCAAAAGGATTCAGAAAAATACAATTATTTAGGTCAAAATATGGTTGACGTACATGTGCATGGTATGGTAAAAAAAAGTGACTTTTAAACAATGGTTTTTAGACATGCCTATTAAAAGTCAATTTGTATCATCTGGGTACTACACTCCGAGTACTACATTTCATATTACTAGCTTTTTTTAAGATTCAACTTTTAAGTGCTTCAAATTTCTAGGTCAAATGTGACAAATTATGAAAATCAGGGAAAACATTTCTACTTTTTTGCTAGAAAGTGGACTCAACTTCTTGCACACACCCATTAGGATTTTATTATTTTGAAAATGATCGACATGGTTTGTATTCACCATTGATTTAAATCATTTAATTTACTAAAGTTGGTACATAACTATGCAAAAGATTGAATTTGATGGGATAATCATTGGTCATCCTAATGGCTTCATCACTATAGTTTATATCAATGCTTCGATATTATTGAAGAATAGTTGGAAATATTTCCTTTAATGTTCTATCTATTAATTTAATCAATGTATATTTTACGATCTGGAATAATTGAAAAAGTTAGTTTATATCAAGTGGTCTTCACTAATCAAAGTTAGTTTTTAGGCAGATTATTTTGGTTGTCATAGTTATTGCAAATGTATAATTAAATCTAGGGCATTTAGTTTGGTACAAAATTTATATTGAATTATTTTTTAGAGTTATGATGTACATTAGACGTTTACATTTTGGAATAGATTAACTCCAAATGTTTTTGAGAATTATGAGTAGTAATTTATATAGTTTATTGCTTTCCCTGTAGATTGGTTGTTCTTTGTATGCTCTCACCTTGTACTTCATGGGATCCTTGTGATTATAACGTGGTAAGTTGATCTAAGGGGATTGTTTTCCTTTTATTTATTTATTTATTTCTATACTCCAAGATCAATAGATCAAATATTTAATTTTAAAATATGGGTGCTTATTCATAATATGCTCTCACCTCACCCTTTGTGGGATCTTGATGATCATAAAGTGAAAAGTCATTCTTTAGAACATTTTTTAGAATACAAAACATATAACTGCTTGCAATGGCTAGTAATAATGATGCCTCTAGTTCATGTTTATGGGCTATGCCACTGTGCTTGAACTACTACATGTATGGCCTGACATAGCTGCAATAACAATATATATGGCATCATCCCTATAAATCACTAAGGAGAATTAAGGAAAACTAAAACTTAATTGTCTAAGTGAACAAAAAATCTTCCTCAGACCAATTGTACATTTTAGGTAAACATGAAAAGATTTTTCATATTTAATCAAAACTCAACATTAAACACCTCCTTAGAGTGTGTTTGCAAAGTAGAGTATCTTCTTTATAAGATATCATCCTTGTTTCACCTAAGTGAGTGGCAACTAGTGAAGAACTATCTGGGGAAATTTGGGCTCTCGAAAGTGTTGCATACCTACTTGTATAGTTACATAAAATATAGAATGAAATAGAACTATATATACATGCACCCAGTTCTCATGCACCTTGATCTCGTGAAGATAAGGTATATACCTGAAGTTTGGTGAATGAAGTATGTTCCTTGTATGTAGGTGCAAAGAGCATTGTGAGGTCCTATCAAGCTACTCCTAATTATAAGTAGACTCTAAATCTAAGAGTCTAATTAAGATACAAATATGGTTGACACTAATACTTAGAAGAATCCCTGGGTTAGATTACTTGTATCCCTGAGGCGGGTGGCTGAAATCTAAGGTGAGGTACAAGATGCTTGTAATAGCTTATTATTTATACATCTCTTGATTGAAAAGGACCTTGGCACAGTATCATGGGCATACAATGGTCTTTTAGTGAGTGACTCATGGACTCAAATTGGTCCTAAAAGAGTCAAAGTCTCTAGCTAGAGCACTTTTAAAATTTCTTATCCTAAGAAGCCCATATGGTTGAGTATGTTGCATATCTCGTATTGGATAGGGGAATTACCCAAATTGGCTATGTTAATTTATTCATCCTATATGGACAAGTAAGCCTAATGGACAAAAGTGATTGGAGTGGCTAATGAATTTGAATGTTCTGTATTGGACAAGATAGCTTGAATTGACAATTGTCATCCCTTGAGTATTCAACTAAACCAAAAGATTTTTAAAATATTAAACACACCTACATTAAGGAAATAGGTCCATGAATAATTAATTGATTAAACCATGAGTGAAACCATTGTTTAAATCTATCATCCAAGGTATCACCAAATACATTAATTAATGTGGAATCATTATGTATATGAGAATAATATGGGAACAATAAAGATTTAAAATACATATGTCCATCTTCATTACCACTAATTAACACCATTATATGTATGTTAAAATTTATGCATCATAAATCGAATCATCATGAATCAAAGAGTCATTAATAACATTATGAGAAGATAAAAAAATATCACTACAGTCATCATTAAACACATCATGAATAGAACAAGAGACACAAGGAGGGGAAGAAGGACTGGGAACCTCATGTCTAGGTGAAACATATGTATCCACATTACTATTTAATCTTCAAGGAAAGATGAAGAATGAGGAGAATCCATAAGTGGACATGGAAAACAAGCACAATATGTATAAGGACATGCTCACAAGATATATCATCATCACATGCAGAATTAGTATCATCATAAGGTGTAACAATGTCAGGAGAGACTAAGGAAGATGTAACTTCATCACATAAAGCATCATCCCTAGATATTTCACTAGAGTATAAGGCTACCTCATCATCATGAAATAAAGCATGTGAAGGAAGAGTATTATAAGGTAAAAAATCATCATGCTCATGGATAACACTACCATTCTAGTTATAAATAAGTGATAATCAAGATGAAGCACATGTACAAGTGAAGTGAGGTATCCAAAATAGAAGGATAAATAATAGAAATCTTTATGAAGGATGAGAGATCCAAAGAATGATGAAACAACAACTCCATAAAAGATACATCACCCTCCATATGATTAAATGACACAAAACAATCATGAATGAGGGGATTAGATGAAACAAATGATATAATGACGTCAAAATTGGTAAGACATGTATGCATAGATGCTAAGGATAATATATTATGAGAATCTATGATAGAGGATGCATCAATTATGCACAACACAAGGGTGGGTGGGTAGTGTTCAAAGATAAACCATACAATAAAGGCCCAAACACAAAGATAGATAAATTAATGATGCAAAAATAATGGGTGGGTCCAACCATAATTAGATTTGAAAGGAATATATGTTGGTGTCAACCACCTCCTAGGAGAACAACCTGCAGATAAGTCTTCACAAATGAGAGAAAACAAATATTTCACCAGAGATGAAAATATATAATGAAATGATAAATTACATAGTATACAAGCCTTATAAAGGCAAGAAATATGTGACAGGTGAACAACTACCCGATACAGGAAAAAACCACCTATGTGATTAACCCTAAGTGAAAACTTAACTCTACACTAACACTCCCCCTTAAGTACAACTTAGGGAGATTATTATGCAATATGAGAAAGATACAATATGGGTCCCGGCTACACAACTATGTTAGGTACCCATTTACAATGCAATGCAATCTCTCACAAATGGAGAAAAGGAGAAAAACCCTATGCGAAAAAACCCCTCTCCAAAAGAGAGAAAATAAAAATAAGATGCATGGATGGAGGACTCAATTACACCCCCAAGGACTACACACATCATGTATATACAATCAATGACCCCCCCATAAGAGGGAAAGAAAGACACTATGTAGCCCCCCCACAATGAGTAATCACCTGCAAAAATGGTAAGTGCCTGAAGACAAAACATGATCCAATGTCGACAAACAACTTGTCTTCCTTTTGGAAGAAACAAAACCAAGTACAAATGCAAGTATCATTCCCTTTCTGGATAGGAATTAGCAAGTGAAATCCAAATGTAGGATGATAATGTCTTTGAAATCTGCTCATGTGTCACCAAGACCTTGGAAAATGATGCCATGAACCAATCAGGAACATGCCCAATCACAATAGAAGGTGACAAACAAGGTACCACTAGAAACTAATTTTGAACATTCTCCAAAGCCAAAAATGGAGTGACAATAGTTGTACCACAACTATCATCAAATAGGAAAATTAATCCCTCAAAAGTGTCTTACAAGTCTGAAATGTGAGATTCCATGAACAATGAACCAATGGCCGACAGATACGAATCCCAATCAATAAGACAATGATAATTCTATTGGTCAAGAATGATGGAAGTACTTAATGAAGGTGGATCAACTATCTCTAACAAAGAATCAAGAACCTTTGAAGCAACTTCAACCTCATCTAAAGTCTTAAAAACCTCCAAAGGATCACAAGCATGGCTTATCTTCTCTAAAGAATAACAAGCACAATGGTATTGGAAGGAGGCTCATTGAGAGATGGTGGAGTATCATGATCTCCATATGATTCTTGAATGTAAGTCCAAAGAGCATAAGGGCACTCAAAATGAACAAGTGAATCCAAAAGGTCCTCATCATTTATATGCTCAAAAATAACTCCAAAAACTCTAGCCCTAAATCCTTTCCAAATCATATCCCCACAAGGTGTGTCTCAAATAGGAACTTCATTATACAAATATGGCAATAGCTTCTACTCACTAAGATGAGTGAGAATAAAATCACTCCATTGCCTAAAGTTCCCTTTCTCTAAAGAAACCGTTTTAACTAAATTCTTCAAAAACTCAAAGATAGTGCTTTCAAAAACTTCCAAAAAAAAATTAAACCTAATTTGGTGCAAAAAATGGTGGGGCCAATTACCTGATCTCCATGCTAACACCAAGCAAACTCCACCAAGCAGTCCAACTGCAGATCACAATGAGCACAAAGCAAGCGTTCACCACGCACACAAGCAAGATAGCCTCTTGTGAGACTTGCTCACACCTAGTGAATGCAATGATAGGCTATTTCAATAGCCAGAAAACCTCCAATACACTGAATGTGGGACTAAATAAAAAAAAAAAACTCAAATCAGCACCCAAACTTTCCTCCCAGGCCCACCTCCTCTTCACACACAGCAAACCCTAGCCAAATATTTATGTTGCATACTTTATAAACTATTAAAGTTTGATAAAAAACATATATATGTGCTAAGACAAAAGTGTCATACGATGGCTACGAACCAAGGAAATATTTGTTTCAAACTTTATAATCATATAAAGTCCACACCAAAACTCCTTTGCACTCCTTCGCTCCTGGAACTCCTACAGACGTTCCTTTAAGGTTTAGTAGTGTCGGGACCTCTACACCAGTTTCCTCTATCTCATCATAGACCATAACCTCACCAACACCAAACGTTTACCTCTGAACTGAGACAAGAATAACTATAGCTTGGCCAAAATCAAAGCCTCATGAATGAAGTTTCAAATGATTCAAAGGTTGTTGCTCACCAAAATCGGCCTTGATGATGGTTTTGACCAACACCAAATCACGCCTTTCGATAGTGCCACAAACTACTACCAACAATGAGAAAACACCCCTTCAAAAAATGCTTCCTCATAGCAAAAAAATCACGGCAATGAAACCTCACTGTAAACCAGAGAAATAGTGCCTCAAATCCAACACAAAATTGGCCCTTTCATCAACAGGAAAAATCGGCAATAGACAACTTTGAAACAAATTTCAAATGCCTAAAAAAAATTTTAGCAAATAAATGATCTCAAAACAACTCGGATGAAAACTCTCAATGGTAGAAGAAGGTGCAGGTTGAAGGCTCTGATACCATGTTGGTGCTAACCACCTCCCAGGAGCACAACCTGCAAATAAATCTTCACAAATGAGAGAAAACAAATATTTCACCAGAGATGAAAATATATAATGAGATGATAAATTACATAGTATACAAGCCTTATAAAGGCAAGAAATATGTGAGGGGTGAACAACTACCCGATACAGGAAAAAACCACCTATGTGATTGACCCTAAGTGAAAACTTAACTCTACACTAACAGTATATATTAATGAGAAAAAGCCAGATAATTTTAAACCCTGATAAAAGAAAGACAAACCCTAAGGCCAAACCCTAGAGAGTTTAAGACAAGTTAGGTTCACCAAAATGTAAATAAAATAAATGTTTTATATTAATTATCTAGGGTCATTAAATAAAAGCATTCAATTAGTAATAAACATTAATTTAGATAAAAGACTTGGGCTTATCATGAAATTTTTAATTTAATTTTTTTTAATAAATACAAAATATAAGAAAATCAAATGCATGGGTACATAGCTCTAATTTTGATGTAGAAATTTTATCTAAGTGTTAAGAAGCCATTTGTCAATATTCTAGAATTTTTCACTCTATCACTTCCCTATGTTCATTTGATTGTGTAGTAACTAGGGTTAGATCTATGATGTTGAAGTGATCCTCATGAGTGTAGAATTGATCGTAATGCTCAAAAGTGATATTGTAACTCACAAACCTAATCTAGCTAATCTTTGCATTTTGAGACTTATTTTCCTTGATTTTCTAGTGTTTGGATTTGCATAATAACAAGTGATAGCAGCTTACAAACACCTTTGTGGAATCTAGATCTAGTTGTGAAGGTTAAGTTCTCCTCAATCAAATCCTTGGTGGACTAGCTTTGTGACTTTGAACAAAAGGTTCAAAGACAAAAAGAAAATGTGTTATAGACTTAAGATGATGTGCTCTAATGATTCTTTGATAAATACCACTAGAATGCTACCATAAATGATTTATTAATGAAACCCTAGCATGCTCCTAGGTGATGTCTAACATGATTAAATTCAAATGAGTGAATGAGTGTGTTGAGGGAAAAATGGATCTAAATGAATAATCAATATAATAAATATCAATGATACCCAAAACTTAATGAAATAATGAACAAAAGATATCAATCAAACAATGAACAATACAAAGAAAAGCTCCTTTAATTCTCAGCTTCCATTGATCGCCTATCACAAATGATCTTGTCTATGAATATGGCCCTCAGAAGGTGCACTTCCTTGCTATGATTCCAAGATGTTCAAATGGGAGTGACTATGATAGTTTTGCCATGAAGATGAGCTCCACAACAAAGATAATAGTGTGTACTAACAAGTTTGATTGCAAGCAATGATGGAATTGGTGCCAAAGGCGCACTGTAATTCCTGTAGAGTAAGTTTACTTAAAGCTTGGATGAATGAAATGGAGGAACATGGTTCAATTTATAGAATTGTGAGAGAGAAGATCAATGGTATAGAAAGAATGAGAAGATCAACGATATAGAATGGTTGAGGAATGTGCGTGAATAAGAAGAAGACATGTGTCTTGCTATATTTTGCATGAGAGGAAATAGAAGAATGAGTTAACTGAAGAGATTAATCAATTAAAAGAATAGATCAGTTAGTTAAGAGAATAGAACTGGAGAATAGAAATTGCATGAGGATGAGAGGATATTTTAGCTCAATTAAATATTTGGAATATTTAATTGCATGTGCACAAGGATTGAATTATATTTAGAGATAACTCAATTTAGAAGAAATGGACAACTTAAATAAATAATTGATTTATTTAAATTTAGAGAAGATATTATTGGAAGAAACAATTAAATAATTGGTATTATTTAATTTGTTGGAGGATTTGGAAGAATTTAGAAATTTTAATTAAATAAATTGATTTTATTTAATTGTTGGGAGAATATGAATCAAATAAATAAATTTGTTTATTTATTTATTGATAGAGGAATTTGACTTAAATAAAAATTAAGAATATTTATTTGGATAGAGTCGTGTCATTTTTAGGCATATACATTTTGCCCCTCTTTGTTGCAATGTGTTTTATCACGTTGTTTCAAAGAATAAATTTTTCTGATAATGATGCATGCCTCAGTTTGCCCTTAGTATAGGTTATGACGATAGGATGCCCCCTCGGGAGATTGGATGGGAAGAAGGCAAAAGGCATGAGACGGACAATCTCACGAAGAGATAGGTTAGGATAAAAAAACAAGATGTGTTTCTGAGAAACGAGAAGAAAACAGGAAGAAACGGGTGCGGGAAGTAGTCATAGTCACCACATAGCCAGATTAGGGTTTGCATGCTATATATAGGAGCTGGGTCCACAAGACAAGTCATTTGTACACTTGGCTTTGTTTGGTTTGTCTTTGAGAGCTTAGGAGAGTACAGAGCACAGAGCAGTCAACACTAGGATGGATATTCCACGTGAGGAGCACCGCTTTGAGCAAGTCCAATGATTCGACCGGCCAGCAAAGGCAGGACCCCCAGTATGTATCTCAAAAAACTTCACCTAGGGTCGATTTTGAGTGCATTAATGCTAGGTTAAATTAGGCAAAACAAATGCACCAGATCGCAGTTCGGCGCATCTGACATGCGGAACTGCGCATCTATCAATCTATGGTGCATGTAGGATATAAAGCAATGCATGCATGAGGAAGGTCAGTGCATGCAAGGTATGAGTCAGCGCATGCACTTGAGCGGCGCATATACGATATGAGATGGCACATTTATGAAATGTTGCGGTGCATATGACAGAAGTTGCGTATTTGCTGAGAAATGGCGCATTTACCTTCTGTTCTGGCACACATGATATAGATAGTTAGTTTACTTAACAAAATTGACTCAATTGGCATCTTGTTTGATGAGTCAATCGATAAGCTATCTTTGAGATTGCAGGAATCTAGTCAAGAGATGTAGTGTCTTGTTTTGATCAATTTGATATGTTAAGTTAGTTGATATGATTCTATAGATATGTTGAGCATGGTAATTGCAGCTTTAGGTTGACACCTTTCTTTACGTGCTTGCAGGAGGACATACAAGATACACTAATGTCGAGGGAGCAGTTTCCCTTACTGATGTTGTAGCACTACATGCTGATAGAGATAGATCGAGAGGCGCTCGATGCAATGGGATTGGATTATGTGTGTTTTATGTATGAGGTTTGAGCAAAAGGTGGTTTACTGACTGCAATAGTGGAGAGGTTTCACAGTGAGGATTGGACATTTCACTTCTCGAATGGCGAGATGATAGTGACTCTGGAGGATGTATATAGGATACTTCACTTGCTGATTCAGGGAGAGCTTGTGGAGTATGATCCACAATGGGATGTAGGACTCACAGAGTGCAGGTAGGTGTTTGATGACCCTGAGCTAGACTGTCAAGTTATCTCCTAGCAGGACATACATGATTACTATGACTACTTCCCTGGGATAGTTGCAGGTTTGATCAGAGGCATTTTATGCCCCGATAGGAGATCGCATGGGTTCCCGATTGGATGGGGACAGATCATGGAGAGGATGCTCACAGAGGGCACCTACTATGCTTGGAGTGTCTATGTTTTGGCACACCTATACCATGATATGCATCAGGTGGTATACCACAGGGGTGCTAGTTTATCAGTAGGTATCTCATTATTATAGTTTTGGTTGTGGGAGCATATCGCCATTACCAAACCGATATGTGTTTTTCAGAGATAGAGGGGAGAGCCTTACAGCTATGGATGCACAGGAGTGATTTCCCAGCATAGGCTGGGGAAGCTAGAGTATTGGAGGCATGTACTGGATGGGGTAGATGTGGTGGTCTGGCAACCATATCTAGACTGTGAGCCTTGGGATGATGAGGCAGATGAGTTGCCATAATGCTATTAGACTTGGTGGCTTATAGGCAGGACGCGGTTCATCTTGGAGAGATAGAT
This sequence comes from Cunninghamia lanceolata, assembly GCA_027924645.1. Taxonomy (NCBI): domain Eukaryota; kingdom Viridiplantae; phylum Streptophyta; class Pinopsida; order Cupressales; family Cupressaceae; genus Cunninghamia; species Cunninghamia lanceolata. The sequence goes on along the minus strand of BSBN01001531.1, from coordinate 9,334,652 downwards.
TGTTAGCAGGGTGAGGCGATAGTTTGGGAGGAGACAGGGCATGCCACAGGGGCAAGCTCTGTTTGCCAGACTCATGCAGAGAGGTTTAGATGGGGCCCAGTGGTGTCCTATGAGGAGGCAGTGACAGAGTTTTGACAGATTCCCTATATTGCCTGGCAGATGAGGAGAGAGATTGCAGATGCAGGGATGACACAGGACTATGAGGAGTGGTTCACAGAGCATCCATTTCTAAGATACTCTGGGCCTGGAGAGCTAGTTCCTCACATAGTTGAGGTAGACTAAGATGATGAGGGTAGGGTTGACAGGAGGAGGAGGAGGAGATGAGGACAGAGAGATGGTGGAGATGGAGAAGGAGGCGGAGGAGATGGTGGAGATGGGGGAGATGGAGGCAGACTCTGATAGAGGAGGAGATCTAGGGAGGGTGATGATAACTGAGAGGGGGGGTGAATCAGTTATCTTAGTTAATTTAACTTTTTGTTCTTATTTAACAACTAGTGCAACATTAAATCAAATAAGCATTCATAATCATGAAAGCAAAAACAAAGTCAAGATACATAACATAATGATTTTGATGTGGAAAACCTTGTTAAGGGAAAAACCACGGGGTGACTAACCCAAGAATGTATTCTCTGTTAGAAGGATAGAAATACAAAATGGCACTTGCCAATTAGGGCTCACTACCTACAATAGTTTATAGAAAGAAACTAGATACTTCAGCTAATGAGAAGCATCCACATGTGCTTAGATTCAGTTCCAGTTAAGCTCAATACACTGATTCATTACACTTCATTCTTCCTCTTCCTTAGTGCTGCTGTTCTATCACATACTAGACCTCTATCTCTATTTCACATTGTTCTCTGCTCTTCTTTGCACTTGTCAACACACCACAAACACCTTCGCATCCAAATCCATCTTGTATATATATCCGCACAAATAATTTCAACACCTTTCTAGTCGGCATCCGAAATAGTCCATATTTTCCCAAACTCTAGTTTGTCAGCTGAATCCTTGCTTATCAAGTGATGCGTATCAAGGAGATTCTTATAGAAGTCATCAATCATGTCAGCCAGTCATGAATGATACCTTAGGAAGCTTGATCACCATCAATGTCTCATCCAGATTAAGATTTGATGCTCTGCCGGTCAGTTCTTCCTTTGTCTACTCTGCCAAACAGGAACCCAATACTTAGGTGCTTATATCTCTTCACTCTTTCATCACCAGAGGCTCAATCCTTAGAATCTATTAGTCAAGGTACTCCTCTTGACTTCTCCAAGTCTATACTTTACATAGATACTTCCTCTGAGAGATCTAGACCTGATTGTCAGACCTTGCTGCATACTCTGTTCTTGGTCACCGGACCACAACACTCTTCAATTTGACTTCCGATATAAGCATACCATGTCCTACAAATGGGTGGGATGAACTTTGTTTCCATCAATGACAACACTCATGAAGCTACAATATGTCTCTTGCCAACAATCTCCCCCTTTGGCATTGATGGTAACACTTAGTGAAAAATGACTAAGTGTCACACTACACTCCCCCTTAGCTGATGCTCTGATCTAATGTACACTTTACCGGAGCTCCCCCTTAGCTGGATTCCACATTTTTCACTGCTCCTCACTCCCCCTTTGACATCAGTGGAAAACGGTAGGGTCCGCACACCAAAATTTCCCAAAAATAATCTATACTTGGCCACAAAAACATATATACATGTTTACTTACATATACTTAATTATATCTGCAAAAGTGGTTTTCAACTATACCACTTCTGTCGCCCAACTCTTCTTCATCCTATCCAAAATTGATATGTGACCACTCAATAGGAATGCAAAAGCTTCTACCCTCTTTAGATCTGTCGGATCATTGGTCCGAGCTGTGGTCTGTGCATCAAATAGGGTCTCATGCATGGCCTCTAACTTAGGGATAATGATCCCTCTAAGTTCACTTAACCTGTTTATTCTATTTTTCTTCTCCTTCTCAAGCTTCTTTATTTCATTTATGACTGTAATAGTCTGACACTCTTGATTTACTATGGAAGAGGAGAGAGGATCAAAACTTTGGGATAAACTTAGTAGTTTATCCTCTTGCTCTTTTACTTTCTTCTCAATATCCTTTGTCACTTTAGGCCAGGATAAACAAAATTTATATATATCTCTGCCATCTTTAAGAGCATTTTCTAAGCTCTTTATCCCAATATCCATAACTCTCCTATCATTTGTTATTAGACTCTGCACATCAGAGAGTCTCTCTTCCAAAACCTCCTTCCAGACCTTTTCTTCTGCTAACTTTTCTAAGGAATTAAAATGTGTATGGACAGAATTTACCAGAGACTTTAGATTACCAGATGTGGAGGCTGAAGGATCCTTTTGGAAGGATGGCATGATCTTCTCCAATACACCGAATGCAGTTTCTATGAGCTTACAGTCTTCCATGTGAGACTTCAGAAGTTTTTCTTTTGCCTTTGCTTGAGTAAAGGATGCTAGCTTCATGGTTTGAACCGGGGAGAGGGAATCAAAATTGAATGGACCTTGAAGCAATTCTGGTTCATCAAATTCCATCATCTCTTTGGTCAAGAAATCTTTGATAGTTTCTGCAGTGTCTCTTGCTAGAGACAAAGTCTTCTTTCCTTCTAGAGTCTCAGAACTATCTCCTGGGGTCTTCTCTGTTTGGTCTTTTTCTTTTTCCTTTACTTCTTCTTCTTGACTTGTTTTCTCCTCTAATCTTTCTTCTCCTTTAGATCTGGAGTCTGCTAGAGAAACCAGAGAAGAGATGTGTGCTTCTTCATGGACTTCCTCTTCCGGAGCAGAGGAATCTAAGTCCTTAGCTTTCTCTTCACTTGTCTCCTTTGCCTCTTCTACTACTATCTCAGTAGATTCTCCTTTGCCATCCATGACAAAGGGTTCATCACCTAAGTCCTCTATAATAGGAAGGTTGAATCTTTTGAAGGCATTCCGGAGGATATCTTCTATTTCCTTTGCAACTTTGTCAGTTTCTCCAAGCATAAGTTGATTCATTCTAGCTTTGCTTCGGAACTCATCCTTGCAGTCCTTGAAGATGATGTTCATTTGTTTAGGGGAAATGGACAGATAGAGCTGAATAGCAATCTGCTCCCAAATTTCTAGATCTTTTGCTTGGGCATTGTTCTTCCTTATTTCAAGTTCCTTCTTTAAGCTTTTGGGAATTAGAGATATAATTTCAATGAATGCTTTGTTGTAGATGTTTAGATACCTGACTGTGGCATCTTGTAATATCTTCTGATCAGTTTCTTTATATTCATCATAAAATTCAACCATTGGTTGTAAGTTCCCATCCACAGTAATTGATTTGATGATATCATCAATGCAGAGAGTAGGTTTTTCAACAAATTCCTCTGCCTTCTCTTCTTTGTCTTGACTGGTGGAGGGTTCACCGGTTGTTTTCTTCTTCTTCATCATTTTCTTTAATTCCTCATCTGTCTTTGTTTCTTCATCATCTTTGAGGCTTGTGTATGATCTTGTAGCCTATTTCTTTGTTCTCTTTTCTCCTTTACCGGATGATTTTGCTTCCGGTTTTGATGCCTTTGAGTTCTTAGCAGTGGCAGGTGCAGAGCTCTTAGAGGATCTGGTCCGGGAGAGGGCTTCTACCAGAGCACTTTCTTTTTCTGCTTCTTCCTTCTCTTTCTCTACCCTTTCCATCTTCTCTCTATTGGCATCAAGTGCCTCCTTTGATATTCCATATTTCTTGGCAACTTCTTCCACTTCCCTTCTTACTTTTCTTTTGATTTCAGGCTGTCTAAGTTCAACATGAACTTTTACACTCAGCTCTTGGTATGTTCCAAACCTTTCTGCCTTAGGGTCTTTGGGCTAGCTCAGCAGATGTTGGGTATGGAGTTCTAGGATTTTCTCATCAACCTCATACCCCATTGGCATGATCCATACTATTCTTGGTTCTACTGCCTCCATCAGACATTGATTAGTGTCTACCATAAAGCACACTATATCCTTGTATTTTTCAACTAGGGATTGGGGGATTCTCTCTCTAGCTTGCATCATGCTTTGGAAGTTTTTAAAGTAGCCCCATAGAGCCATGTTTTGTGCCTTAGATTCACCAAGCCCATGCAAGTAATCTCTGATTTGAATTGCAACCGGTCTGTTATTTTGCCATACCCATCCATTGGATCTGAGTAGCTCATTCATGTAATAGAAAAATAAACAGAGTATCAAGCCACTGTATTTGAAGGAATTCTTCTTATCCTTCTTTATCTTCTGTAGATTCTCCAAAAGTTGGTTCAAAAGGAGCTCACAAAGGTCATAGTTAGCATTCTTTCTTAACATTTCATAAGCAGTGTAAATTGATGTTTTGGATACAGAATTCTCTCTGCTGGAGTGATATATCTTGTAGCCTATTATCATGGCGGTAAACTTGATATCCAGATCTATGATATCCTTAATTGTCATTGCTCTTTTATCAAATTTGGATCTGGTGGCCTCACTCACAGTTTGGTTTTTAACTGATTTGAGAGTAGGTTACTCACCAGATGTGTGCAATCTGGTCACTGCCCTAATGGCACCCCTTGTGATCTTAAACGGCTTATTCAACCACATGAAGTTGTCATGCACTCTGCTCAAAACATACCGAACCCATTCATCTTCTACAAAATAGGGGAAATGGATGCAATGTCCAAAGTGTTTGTCCCAGATAGCCTTGTACTATAGTTTGAGTTCAAAAGCATCATCTATTAACTGATTGTGATAGATATCCCTTAACTTGGATTCCCCAAATTCTTCAATATTCGCATGAATGTAAACCCTAACATCTTCTATATGCAAAATACCATGTGGAATGCTGGAAAATGCACCTGAGGGATCCACTTCTAGATATTTGTAGGGATGCTTCTTAAATTTAGGGCATGGCCTATCAGTAATCTTCACAACATTCAGAGTAGCCATTTTCAAGAAGATTTACAGAGAGATGTTCAAGAACAAAAAATACCTTTTATGCTTCTAGGTTTCACGGTATGAACTGAATCGGATTGCTAGAAGAATTGACTTCTGCGCTTGATCTTCGAGAGGCTTGAGACAATTTGTTTACAAAGCTCCTTTTCTCTTCTTCTCGAATGCAAATGTTCAAATGATGAATAAAAGAACCCTTTTATTTCTCTGCAAACCCTAATTTCATTTGCAATAAATGCATACCTTAAGTTATTTTGGTTGCTTTGTTCTCCTTGTCCTAAGAGATTTTTCTAGATCACTAAGATGCACTTAAAGTTATTCTTAGTGGATATTAGCAATCTATCTACCTTTCACAATCATTCCATTTATCTGCAGATCAAGATACCTCAAATTCAAATCATACCGGATCTAACTATGAAAATCCTGTTCTTACCGAATGACTATTAAACCGGATCAATCTTGGAAGATTAATCTTTTCAAAACTTCTTGTGGATCTTCCATATCTTTACCATGGCTTATTTAGATATTTCTCTGAGAACCCTTTGATCCGCAACCTTTCATGTGCCACTTTCAGGCACCTATTGACTGGCTGGGGGAAAATGTTTTTCTTTTGTTACTCCCCCTGAGCCAAAGCTCATCTATTTAGTTTCTGGAAGGAATATCAGCACCAGATTCTGGTGTGGATCCTTCCCCATCATTTTTTGTACTTCTCTTCACCCATATCTTGTTCATCTCTCTTTGAATTTCATCCACATTCACTTTTCCTTTTCCTTTGTCTTGGTTTTGATTATGATGTACCAGACCCTTTTTGTCCTGATTCTTACTTCTGCAGAATTTCGCAATATGACCGAATCTATTGCAATTGTAGCAAACAACATTTCTTTGCATATTTGACTGATATCCTCTTGATCTACACTGATTAGCCATATGTCCCATTCTATTGCATGCAAAACATCTACCATTGAATGAATTGTTCATTTGCATATTTCTGCATTCATGAGTTTTGTGACCATACCTTTTGCAATTAAAGCACTATCTGGAGAAGGATGAATTAGTCTGATCCATTCTCCTTCTGCATTGATTTGCTTTATGACCAAAGTTATTGCAATTGTGGAAGTAATCATTGAAGGAAGGATATCTTTGAGCATTTGGTTGCCTTACCGGAGGTCTTCTAAGCCTGTTTCTTGGATTCTCTAATCTAGAGTTCTTCTGACCGGATCTTGAGCTTTCACCTTTTTCATACCCCAAGCCTTGCTTGTCATCTACCCTTTTTTGGCTTTGAAGAAGAACTTCAAGTTGAGCAGAGCTTATCTTGAATTTCTCTTTGTATTCATTTGTTGTTTGAAGATCCCTTTTAAGAGTGTCAATCTGATTCTCAAGTTGTTCTTCATTATCTCTAGCTTCTTCAAGATCAGATTCTAGATGTCTGATTATTCTATCCATTTTACGGCAGTCTTTTGATTTCTCCTTGAGAGATTGTCTTAGATCATCTTCAGTTTTTCTTTTCTCTTCAATTTCTTGGGTGAATTTCATAACTCCTGATTCCATTTCATGTCTTACCATAATGACCTCTTTTGATAACTTTTCACATAACTTGGTTTTCTCCTTCAGATCTTCATTTGTATCATTGGCTTCACCTTGACTTGCCAATTGCTGAAGTAGATCCTTTCTCTTTTTCATAGAGATACTCAGTTTCCCTTTTAGTTCATTTATAAAATCATCAGCCTGTTTGAGTCTTTCCTTCAATTCATTGACTTCGGAGTTAGATTGCTCAAGATCATCTAGGGCAGACTGAAGTTGTTCCCTCATACCATACACATCCATTTGAATTCCTAGATCTTCCTCAAGCTATTAGGCTCTTGTTTGGAGGACCTTAGCTCTGATACCAATTGATGATAACTGAGAGGGGGGGGTGAATCAGTTATCTTAATTAATATAACTTTATGTTCTTCTTTAACAACTAGTGCAGCACTAAAGAAAATAAGCATTCATAATCATGAAAGCAGAAACAAAGTCAAGATACATAACACAATGATTTTGATGTGGAAAACCCTGTTAAGGGAAAAACCACGGGTTGACTAACCCAAGAATGTATTCTCTGTTAGAAGAATAGAAATACAAAATGGCACTTGCCAATTAGGGCTCACTGCCCGAGCACACTGCTCACAAGAGGCTCACTGCCTACAATAGTTTATAGAAGGAAACTAGATACTTGAACTGATGAGAAGCATCCACATGTGCTTAGATTCAGTTTCGGTTAAGCTCAATACACTGATTCACTGCACTTCATTCTTCCTCTTCCTTAGTGCTACTATTCTATCACATACCGAACCTCTATCTCTATTTCACGTTGTTCTCTTCTCTTCTTCATACTTGTCAACACAGCACACACACCTTTGCATCCAAATCCATCTTGTATATATATCCGCACTAATGATTTCAACACCTTTCTAGTCGGCATCTGGAATAGTCCATATTTCCCAAACTTTGGTTTGTCAGCTGAATCCTTGCTTATCAAGTGATGTGTATCAAGGAGATGCTTATAGAAGTCATCAATCATGTCGGCCAGCCATGAATGATACCTCAAGAAGCTTGATCACCATCAATGTCTCATTCAGATTAAGATCTGATGCTCTGCCGGTCAGTTCTTCCTCTGTCTACTCTGCCAAACAGGAACCCAATACTTAGATGCTTATATCTCTTCACTCTTTCATCACCGGAGGCTCAATCTATGGAATCTATCAGTCAAGGTACTCCTCTTGACTTTCCCAAGTCCACACTTTACATAGATACTTCCTCTGAGAGATCCGGACCTAATTGTCAGACCTTGCTACATACTCTATTCTTGGTCACCGGACCACAACACTCTTCAATCTGACTTCCGGTATAAGCACACCATCTCCTGCGGATGGGTGGGATGAACTTTGTTGCCATCAATGACAACAGTCATGAAGCTACAATGTGTCTCTTACCAACAGAGGGCTCCTCCCATGCTTAATAGGTAGTGCAGCTATAGGTTGCACAACAGGGACAAATGTCATCACCACAACAGGTGGTGTAGCAGCAGGTGCAAGGACAGGCATAGGCCTCCCAGGATCTAGCATAGCCAGATGTCTAGGAGGGAGCCATTGCCATGGTGAGACGACAGGTCAGTCAGCTGATGGTATAGCTTAGGATGGTCGAGGCTCGGTGGGAGACAGATGCAGGCCGTGTGTCAGAGATCTTGAGAGAGTGAGATACAGCTGAGGCTAGGATATAGGCTATCCTAGTAGAGAGAGACACAGCCATAGCAGCCCTTGGGATAGATGGCACTAACACATTCCTTGTTGGACAGGTTCAGCAGGCATAGGCACAACTTGCCCAGGCTCAGGCACAGTTGGCATAGGTGCAGCAGCAGTTAGCATAGGTACAGGGTGAGCTTGCTAGAGTGCAGGCTCAGACGCAGTACTACTGGGGACTATACCATGGTGCTATTATAGTTGATTAGAGGGCTCCAAGCTATAGGAGCCAGTCCATGGTTTCACAAAGAGTAGGCAGATCGCGGTCGGGAGCCTCTGTGATGGGCCCGCAGATGTCCAGGGCTGGCAGAGGAGGGGAGACAGAGGAGACTGCTAGGAGCAGCAGTTCACAATAGCAAGGTTAGGTGATACTTGGATAGATTTTGGCTCCTATGTACCTACATTTTGGTGGGTCAGATAGCCAGACATGTATATGTACCACTTTTGTATTTTGAGACATGTACCATTATCTTTGAGATGTATACACTGTATATGACATTGACTCAGAGATGTACCTTTTGATATTGTACATTTGGACATATTTTTTATATCTATATGATGATCCAGCTATATTTGATGATCTCTATATGCAGTCATGTATGCTATATGTTATGGATGCATTTTTATTATACGATGTGATGCACATGTTTATCTAATGCAGACTTAGATGTTTATATGATGCTATGTGATGTTTATCTAATGCAGACTTAGATGCTTATATGATTCTATGTGATCTAATGTAGACTTAGATGTTTTACTTGATATGCCCCTAATGTGTAAATGTGAATGGTATCTATATGATTATGCAGTTTATGTGATACACTTATCTATGTTTTTGATTTTTTCCTGTTGACACTATGTGATGATTGCAAAAGATGTTTATGGATGACCTGATGCACTTATTATTTATGCAACTGATTTAATCATGTAAATGACTATCTCATGTGATATGATATGCAACTATATGCTATGTTTTTGTGATGTCCAAATGTACTCTATCGACACAGAGATGACATAATGATAGATAAAAGATTGATTGAAAGAATGACTCGATAGAAAGACTCACAAGCTTTACTTTGTATTGATACTTTACATTGTTTGGATCCTTTATTGCATGGGATACGAATGTATGGATGTATAATGGATGTATGATGGATGCTTTGCTTTTGACATCTTGATGGTGCAAGTATTTTGAAGTGCTTATTTCATCATTGGGTATTTTTTGGTACTTTTTCTGAATGTTGTAAGTTAATACAAGCATCTAGGTATAATTGAACTGAGATGACCTGAGCACTTCTTACATGGATTTTGTTTTAGCAAGTTAATACAAGCATCGAGGTATAATTGAATCGAGATGACCTGAGTATTTCTTGTGTATGAGCAGACAAGGATTGCCCCCATTCATGTTTAGACCTCTGAAGTCCTCGATGATCTTTTGTCGATCATGTCGTGAGACAAGGCATCACATTACTAAAGTTTAATCCACAAATAACAAAACAAAGAAAATAATCATGCCCTCATCATAACATCTCTAGCTTTTGGCATCCTTGAGTAGCATAGAAAGACATGATAACAAAAATCAAGACATTGTAAGTTAACCTAACCAATACAAAACATTCTTGCATTTACATGTGTTTGTTTCTTGCCATAATTTAGGTAAAATCATTTAGAATGCTTTTAGGTACTTGCTTTCTTTGCTTTGGATATATTGAGGTGTTGGGACAAAATTTCTTCTTGAAAGTGGGGTTTTGCTTTGTGCTTGCTTGGCTGGTGAAAGATTCCACAATCCTTATTGGTGAGATGGACCCTAAGGGACTGACCTAGTGCCTCGGGGCCTCATTGCTAAATGGCCTTGCCTACATGACAATGCAGAGGCAATGTAGTTCAGGGTGAACCTTAATGGACCATGGATGGACTAGAGGATAGACAACAAGAAATGGGATGGATAGAAAGCTTGAGCCTTGGGGGTGCATTGAAAATGGCCTTGCCTACGTGAAAACACAGAGGCAACGTAGTTCATGGACTTTGGACCATGTGGATACTAGCGACAAACACTATGCTAGGCTGACACTATGGATAGGATACTAGATAAAACCTTGGTTGACAAGGCAACAAAGAGATAGAGTATCAAGCCATGATAGGTTATTGCTAGATTTTTATTATGGAATAGATATGGATTGAATGGGACACAAGTGAAGGAAGAATGGACATAAGGTGATTGGTTTCCCAAAGATGGAGGAAGTGGTTTATCACAAGTAATGCATGTTTACTAGGTTTTCACCACTTGCTTTTATTTGCACGAAAGCCAGAAAGTATGCATGACACCTGTTTGCCAGGTTTTCATCATGATACCTATCCAAGGTGCCTGTTTGCTAGGTTTTCACCAAAGGATGATTTTTTTTGTATTTTATGCCCCCTTACATTGGGGTTCTCTTAGGTATAGAATTGGTGAAGATGCATGTTGTTGATTGGGTCATCGAATAGCTCACCCTCTGATGTTGCTAACTGATATGCCCCCGATCCATAAGCTACTAAGATCACATAAGGCCCAAGCCAGTTGGGTTCAAATTTTCCTTTCTTTTCCTGATCTTGTTGATTGCGGGGGTTCTCCTTAAGTACTAGATCTCCAACTTTAAAGACTCTTGGGCAGACGCTGTGGTTGTAGCTTTGTGACATCATTTGTTGATATGCCTTGAGATGATTGAAGGCTTTCTGTCTCCTTTCCTCTAGCAGCTCTAGCTCTTGTAATCTGGAAACTTTGTACTCTTCATTAGTTATGAGACCTTTTAATGACACCCTTAGAGATGGTAGCTCAACCTCGATGGGTAGAATGGCTTATGAACCATAGACAAGGGCGTAAGGGGTCTTGTGAGAGTGTGTATACTGGTTCGATAGGCCCACAGAGCGGGATTGAGTTAGATGTGTCAATCACGGCCAGCATCATTAACTATCTTTTTGAGGAGTTTCAAGATGGTCTTGTTGGATGCTTCTGCTTGGCCATTGCCTTGGGAGTAATAGGGTGTGGAGAAATAGTGTTGGATTTTGAATCGGTCACAGAGTTCTTGGACATCCTGGTTCTTGAAAGGTCTTCTGTTATCTATGATAATTGATGAGGGAATTCTGTATCTGCAAATGAGGTAATTAAGGATGAATGAGGAGATTTGTTTATCTGTGACAGTGGTGAGGGGGACAGCTTCAATCCACTTGATAAAGTACTCAGTGGTGGTTATTATGAATTTGTGGCCGTTGGATGAGGGCGGGTGGATTTTTCCTACAATGTCGAGTCCCCATCAACAAAAGGGCCAAGGTGTCGTTAAAGGTCTCAACTCTTGAGTTGGCGCATGTATCAGGTTCCCATGTATCTGGCATTGTTTGTACTTCTTCACAAACTGATCTGAATTTGTTTCCATGCTCGGCTAATAATAACCCAAACGCATGAGTTTCTTAGCTAAGGAAGGACCAGTAGAGTGTGTTTCGCAGATCCCTTCATGTACGTCTTGTAAGGTGGTTTGGAATTTTTCTCATTCTAAACAACAGAGTAAAGTACCATCTAGACCATGTTGGTATAGGGTGTCGGCAATAAGGTTATATCGAGAGGTTTGGCATATAAAGGTTCATCGTTGGTTTGAAGATAAGTCAGGTGGGAGGGTGTTGTCCTTGAGGTAAGTGTAAACCTTACCATACCAAGGTGAATCAAATCCAACTAATAGGCATATGGAATGGGTTTCAGGTAGATCATAAGCTATTTGCTGAATTGATTCCACTAAGAACTCATACCGTGACTCATTCTCTGGGATTTCGAGGAGAGAGGCAATGGTTGCCATGGAATCTACTGCTTTGTTTTCAATGCAAGGTATCTACTCAAAAGAGATGATCACAAAGTATTCCTTAAAGTCCTCTACCATCCGTTTGTATGGGACAAGCTTCTCATCTTTGGTTTGGTAGTCGTCATTGACTTGGATGATCACTAGCTGAGAGTCACCATAGACATGTAGCTCTTTGATTTTCCATTTTGTTGCCATTTTGAGACCAATGACCAGGGCTTCATATTCTGCTATGTTGTTGGTGCATGGGAATAACAGATGATAAGACTTTGGTATGGTGTCGCCATGAGGAGTTACAAACAAGATTCCTGCCCCCGATCCATGGTTTGTGTAGGACCCATCAAAGTAGAGTTTCCAGGAATGTGTTGATATATTGAATAAGGATTCATCTGGAAACTCAAATTACATTGGTGTGGTGTCCTGTAGTGGTGCATCTACAAACTGATCATCAATTATTTGTCACTTGATAGCCTTTCTGTCTGCATACTCAATGTCGTATTCACTTAGGAGCATTACCCATTTGGCCAGGCGACCTGTTAGAGCTGCTTTGCTTAGCAGGTACTTTAGTGGATCTATTTTTGCAATAAGTTTGACTGAATGTGCTAGCATATAATGTCAGAGTTTTTGGGAAGCAAAAACTACTGCAAGGCACGATCTTTCTATCTGAGAGTATTGCAACTCATAGCCCACCAATGTGCGACTGATGTAGTAGACGACTCTTTCTTTACCTTCATAATCTTGTTGTGCTAGAAGGACCCCAAGAGCTATGGGTGTAGTAGATATGTGTAGTAACAATGGCTTCCCTTGGATAGGAGGCATGAGAATAGGTGGATTCATAAGGTACTCTTTCAGTTTGTCGAATGCTTCTTCACATTTCTCATCCCACCTAAATGGAATGTTCTTATGTAGGAGATGACTGAAAGGTTGACACTTGTTTGCCAGTTGTGATATGAACCTACAGATTGCTTGTAGCTTGTCTTGTAGAGACCGCAGTTGAGTGAGATTATTGGGTGGTGGCATTTCCATGATTGCTTTCACTTTGGCCGTATCTACTTTAATCCCATTGGATGATACAATGAAGCCTAGCAACTTTCTCGAGGTGACTTCAAACACACATTTCTTTGGGTTCAACCTGACTTTGAATTGTTCTAGTCTCTGAAAGACTTTCTTTAACACATCCAGGTGTGATTCTCTTGTGAGTGACTTTGCAAGGATATAATCTACATAGTCTTCCATTGTGACATGCATCATATCATGGAATATGGTGGTCATAGCATGTTGATATATGGCTCTTGCGTTCTTTAGCCTAAATGTCATGACATTCCAGCAGAAAGTGCCCCATGGACAAGTAAAAGTTGTCTTATACTGGTCTTCTGGTGCTATCCTAATCTGATTGTATCCAGAGAAGCCATCCATGAGAGATAACATGGTATGCCCTACTGTTAAGTGGACTATGATATCTATATTTGGCAACAGAAAATCATCCTTGTGCCAAGCTTTGTTTAGATCTCTGAAATCATTGCATAGTCTAACTTGGCCATCAGGTTTGGATACTGGTACTATGTTGGAGACCCATTCTGGATAGTCTATAGCTCTGATGAACCCTACATCCAGTAGTCTCTTGAGTTCCTCTTTTACTAGTAGTGCAATGTGTGGATGCATCTTTCAAAGCTTCTGTTTTACTAGTTTCACTCCTGGATCTAGTGGAAGATGATGTAGAATCAAGTCTAGATCTAACCCTGACATATTTGCGTATGACCAAGCAAAATTGACTTGCTTTTTCTTGGAGAATGGTACAAACTTAGTCTTTTCTAGTGGGGTTAAAGACTTAGCAAAGTGAATGATCTTAGGTTGTTCCTCTGTTCCAATGTTAACAGGTTCTATAGGTTCCACAACAATCTAAGACTTCTCCTGGTGCATGTCATTGGGGAGAGTGTCAAGCCTTCCATCGTCAGGTACCACAGTTGGGTTTTCACCAGCGGATGCATCCTTTCTTTTTTGTTATTTTGGGATCTGACACTGCCGCGAAACAATTTTCACCATTAGATCCAGTTTTTATTTTGATATTTTTGTGACTGGAAGGCTTGGCACCCTCTTTGAAATAAGCCATGGTATTAAGTTCAATGGCGAAGCTAGCTTTATGATCTCCTTTAGGTAGGTGGTCCCTAATTTCCATGTAGTCAATATAGGCATCATCGTTTTGGAACATATCTAGTTGCGGGGTTCCTTGTGGATCCCAGTCAATAAGCTCAGGATGCACAAGGGGAAGGGAGTTGGAGGATAGATCTAATTCATTGATAGTTTGAATGGATATGCTTGGAGTATTGGTAGGGATAGTGTTCGGGATGGTACTTTCCTCCAAATTGTTTATTGTGATAGAACTCGAACCTTCCTCGAAAGTTGTATTCTCGGGGATTGGTGAATCACACTCTAATGGTCTATGCGGTAGCATTTGTCCCTCATGGTAGGGGCTATAAGTTTGAACGATGTCAACCTCTTTGTCATCATAGGAATGCTCTATCAGCTCATCCCACTCATACTCATTAGAATCTATGTCATTGTCCTCTTGAAGGGTATGGATCATTTCCACAAGACAACGATTTGCTTTAGCTTTGCCCTTATCCTTATATCCTAGACCTTTTGTATTTCTCACCAATGAGGATGAAGAAGGTTGAATGGGTTCTACTATTCCTTCTTTTCTTAGGCCAATGGGATCTTGTCCTTTATAACCCATTCTGTGTAAGATGGACTCACCTCGCCCATAGATTTCTATTGGGAGCTTAGGTGGTTCTTGTTGTGTGTTCTCTTCTTCTTCTATGTAGAGCCATTGTAAGATATCTCTTTCTTTTGTCTCATCTGATAGGTTCCCCCATTTTACAAAGGGAGCTATGGGAGGTGCAGGAGGAGCAGATGGCTTTGGATAATGTTTGGGTCACTAAAAGGATCTAGAAGATAGAGGCATTTTGGCTAGATTGAGGTTGTGCTCGATGGAGTATTCCCATACTCCTGTTTCTTTGATGGTAATTTTTTGCTCTTTGGGCTTGGATGAGGAAGCTTCAGAGGTAGAATCATGTTGTGGGGTAGGGGATGTAGATGCTCTATTGTTGGGTATGATGCAATCGGGTTTTGAGAGGATAGAGTTGCAATGCTGAAAGGGGTCGGGATCACCTTGGATGGTGACTTGCTTGCAATTATGAGGGAATTTTATGCATTGGTGGTAGGTAGAAGGCACAACTTTCATGGCATTAATCCATGGTCTACCTAGGAGAATATTATAGGCTAGTTCCCTATTTAGGACTTGGCACACAACGTCTTTTATCACCAGTCCCACTTGTATGGGTAATACCACTGTTCCTTTGGTAGTTCTTTTCTCTTCATCATAGGCTTTAATAGTAATCTTCTTCCTTGGATCAACTGCATTTTCAGATAACCCCAATGTAAAGACTAGCTTGAGCGTGCAAATATTTAAACCGGCTCCCCCATCAATGAGAACCCTCTTGATGCAGTGCTTATGGATGAAGGTGACGATATGCAAAGGGGTGTTATGAGGTTGAGACACTGAGAGATCATCTTGTTCTGTAAATGATATGGTATTGGAGGAGGCTAGATTTCCTACCACCAAGGCTTTATCGAGAATCTCCTTATGGGAAGGAGATAGACACAACAACTCTAAGATAGAAATGTGGGCAGGAGTCTTCCGTAGTTGGTCTATGACACTATACTAATGGGAATTGGACTAAGAAGGTGATGACCTTGGAGGGAGGGTATTCAACGTGACCTTACCACTGTGGGTGATGATGCTACAATCAGTTTTGTTGGGTCCTGATTGTTGGTTAGATGTAACCACATTGATTTGTGGGACATGCTCTGATATGCAATTGATGGTATAATCGAATGGTACACTTGTGTAATTGGCATTACTATTCCCATTATTCTGATTTTGCCTATTGCGGTTGTTGTTGTTGTTGTTGTTGTTGTTATTGTTGTTGTTGTTGCTATTATTGTTGTTGTTGTTGTTGTTATATAGCTTGTCATGATTGAGAAGTGGATCTTTGTAAGCCACATGCATCTCATTAGAAGTATGTTGTTGAGAACCTCCTTGATTTTGATCAAGTATGTCTTGAATAACATGTTTGAGACAGATACAATTGTTTGTTGTATGTCCTCTTCCTCTATGATACTCACAGAAATTGGTGTCTTTCCAATAGTGAGGTTTAATTTGAGGTTCGTAATCACTTGTTGGCGGTAGAGTGATTTCATTGTTGGCCAATAGCTTCCTTAATGCAGATTCTTGGGACTCACCTAGCGGTGTCAACTTTCACCTTGGATTTGAGTTGAACCATGGTCTTGGCTCCTGAGAGAATGTTTTGTTGGGCATAGCATTGTTTGTCTCTCCTTTGAGAGTGAATATTGGTTGATGTTTGGGAGCCGCCACCTCGGCATCAACTACTCCATCATTCACGACATTTTTATTCTTGGTCCAAAACTTTGATTTGTCAGTCATGTAGTTGGAGGTAGGTGTGTTCCTATACAACTTAAGTGAACCCTTGGCAATCATAGCTTTCTCAATGAATAATCCTATCTCAATGACCTTTG
This sequence comes from Cunninghamia lanceolata, assembly GCA_027924645.1. Lineage (NCBI taxonomy): Eukaryota > Viridiplantae > Streptophyta > Pinopsida > Cupressales > Cupressaceae > Cunninghamia > Cunninghamia lanceolata. The sequence goes on along the minus strand of BSBN01001531.1, from coordinate 9,318,020 downwards.
AGAATGAGGAAGGGCATTGAATTTGGATTTGATAGCTAAGATCGAAGTTGAGGTTATGGACAAACAACTCCATCAATTGCTTCTCAAGTACATCATATGGGCATTTGCTAGCTAGTAGTCTCCACCTTTGTAGGAAGGAGGTGAATGATTCACCACTCTTTTGTTTGGTATTGCATAGATTGAGCATGGAGACTTCATGTTCAATGTTGTATGAGAAGTGTGTGATGAACTTGTTGACTAACTCATCAAAGGTCTTGATACCCGGCGAAAGTTGTGAGAACCACTCCATGGCTTGACTACCTAGAGATCTAGGGAATAGTCTCATTAAGAAAGTCTCATTGTGAGCTACTTCCATGCACGCGGTGGTAAATTCCCTAATATGATCTCTTAGGTCTCCCTTTCCTTTGTATTTGTCAAATTTAGGAGCTTCAAACCAAAAGGGGAAGGGGATCATCTCCAAACTTTTATCAAAAGGGTATGGTGTTATGTCTTCCAAAGAGTAAGTTTTGGTACTTGTTCCTGTCTTGAGATCTGTCATTTGTTGTATTAGACCCTCAATTTGTTTCCTCATTTCTTCCATAGGTATATTTGGGTCCGCGACTTTCTTCCCTTTATCACCCTTGGTGTGATTTTCGTGCATTTTCTCTATGGTCTCTTTCAGTGTATTGAGATCAAAGTTAGAGGGGAGTTTGAGTCCTAGAGTCGCAAGATGCATAAAGTACTTGTGAGGGTCCTCATGGAGCACTTTTTCTAGTAAGTGCTGAAATTTTTGATCTTGAAGGTGCCCTTGATAATCTTCATGAGAGATATCCTTATCATTATCATGAGGAGTAACAATGCGATTGGATGATCTGGCCATTTCAAGTTGTGTTTTGTATTTAGATCTAGTAAGAACCATGCAAGGTGACGTGGGGTGTGGTGGGATGAAACTAGAGATTTTGGCAAGATACTGGTGGAGACTGCTAAGGATAGGATGCTTATGATGGGAATTAGATGAGGGACTCTTTTGATCAATGATTTCAAGTAAGACGGCTGATACAAGATGATAGCCACCAGTAAGGGTACTCGATACCTATCTTACTATGTAGGGACTAGTCATGCACCAAGACCACTAGCGAAGTTCTGCTACTTACTAGGGTTACTTGAATCCAAAATGATCTAAAAAAGGGGCCTATGCTAATCTGATATGGGATGCTTTGACTTTTGCTTTGGAAGACCTGATAGAAGGCAGATGAGATAACCAATGAAAGAGAGACTTTGACGCGAAAAAGGATGGAAAAGTGACTGCAAAGTAAGATCTGATCTCAAAACTTGGAACTAGGCTGAAATGGGTACCCAAAAATGGTAAAATTTTCCTCTCAAAGACTATGGAAGTACTCACTGTTGTGCATGCGCCGGAACATATGCGCAGCACAAACTAGTAAATGTGTGAAAAGTTGATATATATGCGCAATACTGGTAAATTTCAAATGCATCGTAATAGGTGGTAAAAGCATTGTAGGTTAGCATAGATGCACAGCAAGTCGGTACAAATGCGTAACACAAAAGGATAAATGTGCCGCTCTGGTTTTTCAGTGTTTTTGCAAAAAAATTTGGCAATTGTTTTTCTGATGTTTTTGGTCTCTTTGGTTGCAAAATGGTCTCTTTTGATCTGATTTTCTCTATTTATGGCAAGAAGACACAGTAAACACAAAGAATGTTTTCATATTCTTCTTTTTTTTTGTGATTTTTTGACTCTTTTTGGACTAAAAGGAAAAGCAAGTACAATCCTAGGCTCCAAATGGATTATAGGGGTTTTTGGCCACTAGAACAAAGAGGTGTTTAATGAAGGCAACCGTTCAAGTGGTTATACATGTGGCAGCACTACTCTCCGTTATGGAGTCTCCCAGCCTACAAGGGTTGCGCCTTGGAGGGTTTTGGGGGAGGTTGGTTGTCGGTATAACACAATTGCACTCGTTGTTTGAAGCTTTCACTCCAAACATAATTTATTTATAGTGGTTTGATAGGGCTTGACGTTTAGCTTGTTACCACTTAGGGTCGTTCCTACTTGGATGAATGGTATCTAAGAGTAGGCCCCTTTAAAGGAAAAACACATGTGAAAATGATATGTCTGGCATTTTGGTCACCCAAGATAGGGGAGAGCATAGTCCTGGTATCATTCCCAAAACATAGAAAATAGTGGTTCTTTTTCCCCTAGTTAGAAAGAAAAAAACTAAATGAGATATCTACTTGGGCAAGCACAAAAGTTTGTTAACTTTGAAGTGATAACAAGATAGCAATGGTTCAATTTTACCCAAATAGCAATGATGTGTTCAATTTTACCCAGATAGCATAGATTTGTTAACTTTGAAGTGATACCGAGATTGCAATGGTTTAGTTTTACCTAGATAGCAATGATGTGTTCAATTTTACCCAGATAGCACAGATTTGTTAACTTTGAAGTGATAACAAGATAGAAATGGTTCAATTTTACCCAGATAGCAATGTGTCTAACTACAAAAGATAGCAATAGCAATGATTCAATGATATGCAAGATAGCAATGATTCAATTACCGCCTTCCTAGTTAGGACTATGTGAGATTTGCATGAGCATCCATTTACTTTCCCATTAGAAATTGAAGTGTGAGTTAACAAGTGCAACTATATGATTCTAAACTAGTACCTAGCCTACAAAATAGATCAAGAGTGTTTCTACAAAAAAAGACATTAGCATTAGTGAAAAACTTCAAGGAAACCCTAAAAATCACTGCCTAGATCAGATGCGCAGCTTCAGAGACTGAATGTGTAGAAATAGAGCTCAGAAGCACCGCAGTACATATTCACTAAGACAGAGGTCAAAAGTGCAGGATAACAGTACATATGCACCAAACTGACAGATGTATCGTATCGGAGGATAGATGCACCGGAACAGAGTTTGTATGTGCCGAAAGAATGTATGCACCGGAACAGATAGCAGATGCATGTTAGGATGTATCAGATGCATGGTTTCCTCCTATGTACAGCTTTCTAAAACACAAAAACTCAATTTTTGGGTTAAAAATTAAGGCTAGGCCCCACGGTGGGTGCCAAAAATTGTTGAAGAAAAATTAGATCTAAATGAATAATCAATATAATAAATATCAATGATACCCAAAACTCAATGAAATAATGAACAAAAGAGATCAATCAAACAATGAACAATACAAAGCAAACCTCTTTTAATTCTCAACTTCCATTGATCGCCTATCATAAATGATCTTGTCTGTGAATATGGCCCTCAGAAGGTGCATTTCCTTGCTATGATTCCAAGATGTTCAAATGTGAACAACTATGATAGTTTCACCATGAAGATGGGCTTCACAACAAAGATAGTAGTGTGTAGTAACAAGTTTGATCACAAGCAATGAAGGAATTGGTGCCAAAGGCGCGCTATAATTCCTGCAGAGTAAGTTTACTTAAAGCTTGGATGAATGAAATGGAGGAACATGGTTCAATTTATAGACTTTTGAGAGAGAAGATCAACGGTATAGAAAGAATGAGAAGATTAACGGTATAGAACGGTTGAGGAATGTGCGCGAATAAGAAGAAGACATGTGTCTTGCTATATTTTGCATGAGAGGAATTAATAAAATAGAAGAATGAGTTAACTGAAGAGATTAATCAATTAAAAGAATAGATCAGTCAGTTAAGATAATAGAACTAGAGAATAGAAATTGCATGAGGATGAGATGATATTTTAGCTCAATTAAATATTTGGAATATTCAATTGCATGTGCACAAAGATTGAATTATATTTAGAGATAACTCAATTCAGAAGAAATAGACAACTTAAATAAATAATTGATTTATTTAAATTTAGAGAAGATATTATTGGAAGAAACAATTAAATAATTGGTATTATTTAATTTAGAATGAATTTGGGAGAACTAATTAAATAATTGGTATTATTTAATTTGTTGGAGGATTTGGAAGAATTTAGAAATTTTAATTAAATAAATTAATTTTATTTAATTGTTGGGAGAATATGAATCAAATAAATAAATCTATTTATTTATTTATTGATAGAGGAATTTGACTTAAATAAATATTAAGAATATTTATTTGGATAGAGTCGTGTCATTTTTAGGCGTATACAGAGTGCCCTTACATACAACAACCAAGCACACAAATCAACATAATATGCACTGAGTTTACTCACAATGGCAAGTGAAGTGGTTACCAAGGTGATAATTTGAATTTTGAATTTCAAAATTTAAAAGTTTGGGATTAGATCCATGATTGCAAAAGTGACCTAGGTCAAGTCCACCCCTCTAGATCTAATCCAAGATGATGAATAATAGGTCTATGAATTAACAACACAAAAATTTGGAGATTGGTGATGAAGGAATCAAGATATACAATAGCATAAACCAATTTCACACAAAATTATACTACTTATTAACTAATTGTTATATTTAGAACATTCTAATCAAAATAAGCCCACAATATAAAGACAAGGAAAGGGACAAAGATATTGAAAACCAAACCACCAATTATATTTTTGGTTGAGAGATAAAGGTCAAAATGTCACTTTCTATCACAACAACCAAGCACACAAATCAAATGAGTTAATGAGTGTCCTTAAATACAACAACCAAGCACACAAATCAATATAACACGCATTAAGTTTACTCACAATGGCAAGTGAAGTGGTTAGCAAGGTGAGAATTTGAATTTCAAATGTCAAATTTTAAAAGCTTGGGATTAGATCCATGATTGCAAAAGTGACCTATGTCAAGTTCACCCCTCTGGATCTAATCCAAGATGATGAATAATAGATCTATGAATTAACAACACAAAAATTTGAAGATTGATGATGAAGGAATCAAGATATAAAATATCATAAACCAATTTCACACAAAATTATACTACTTATTAACTAATTGTTATATAGTAGACATCAAATTTCCACAGTCCATGGTATGTAATTCTGTGCTTCAGGATTTAACTGTGTGCTAGTTTTTTCCTCAAGTTTCGGATCACACCGATCCATCATCAGGGGAGTAGAGAGCAAGAGAATGATCTGATGATGGATCAGTGTGATCAGAAATGTCGAAGAAAAACTAACACACGGTTAAATCCTGAAGCACATAATTACAAAAATTGTTATATTTAAAACATTCTAATCAAAATAAATCCAGACAAGGAAAGGGACAATGATATTGAATACGAACCACAAATGGTATTTTTGGTTGAGAGATAAAGGTCAAAATGTCACTTTCTATTGCATATGAAGAAAATTACAGGAAGAAAAGAAGAAAACAAAGGCGAGGATAAACATATGGTAACATATAACTTACGTATCTTTATCTCATAAATACCATCGAAAGCAAGGCAAAACAAAACTTATCTATAAAATGGTTATCTGTGGGGCAGGGCGCCAACTGTTCTATACGCTTGTTCTATTGGCCTGCCTTCTTCTGGTGACTGTTCTATACGCTTGTTGTATTGGCCTCACTAGGTATGGTGACGAATGACAGTATCTTTCTCTCATAAATACCTTAGAAAACAAGGAGGCAAAAAAGAACTTGTCCATACAATGGCTATGTGGAGGACGTTTGTTGTATTGGCCTTCCTTCTTCTGGTGCCTGCTGCTTCCCTTCCTCTTGCTCACTTTCTCATGGGAGGCAACAATCATGTACTTCCCTCTTCATCTTCTCCATCTGTACAATATGATGTCAAATACTTCACACAGATTTTGGACCATTTCAGCTTCACACCTCACAGCTATGTCACCTTTCAACAGAAGTATCTCATTAACTCACTGCACTGGGGCGGCGCTTCATCCAATTCTCCCATCTTCGTTTATACAGGAAACGAAGGCTCTATTGAATGGTTTACTCAAAACACTGGGTTTATGTTCGACATCGCGCCTGAATTCAAAGCCCTTCTTGTCTTCATTGAGGTATGCTCTTTTCTGTTCTACATATTCTCCTTTGAATTAAATTATAAAGTAGGCATGAGTTTTCCACAGTCCATGACAATAAATTTTAGAGTGCTTCTGGATTTAATTGTGTATGTTTTTGTTTCAACGTTTCGGATCATACTCAATGATCCATCATCAGGTAGAGGAGAGTTCTGAGGATGGATCATTGAGTATGATCCGAAATGTTGAAGCAAAAACATATACAGTTAAATCCAAAAGCACTCTCAAATTTAAATTATAAAAGTTCTGCAATGAAAGTGAAATTGAAATCAATGTTTATAAATAATTATTAAAGACAATGAGATTAAGATATAATCTAATACAACATAAGAGAGTATATCGTTGGTTTTAGTCTTGGGCTGTGTTTTTTTGTGGTTTTTCACAGGTTCTTGTTTGGGTTTTTTTATGACCCTCTGATATGTGTCGTTTTGGTCTTTTGTTGATGGTCTCTTATGATCTTAATGCTTTCTTTTGCTCTTTGGAGGGTGAGATTTTGGCTATTCTTAAATATCATCCACTTCAATAGTCAAAGTTCAATTTTGGTCAATAAAAATAGGACAAATATTTACCACTTTTTATATTGAATGAGGTGTAAAATTGTTATTGTCTATTTGACCATTAAAATGGATGAAATTTAAGTAGAGTGTGAGATTTCCATTGGGTTATCTCTTGTGTTGTAGGGGAGAGGACCCAATTGTTGAACATGTTCCAATAGCTGTGATAGTATTTGTGGATTTAAGGCCCAATATTTTTAAAAGTTTAGCACTACTAGTTGTGACATTAAGGTTGCTAGTGTTGATTAGGTATAAGTACTTATAATTGAATGAAATGTGCTCTTTAGATCTAAAAAGCAACCAATCATGTGATGTCACATTAGTGCACCAACAAAACATGACTTAATGCACAACAATTGGTCCACCTTCTTTTTGAGTCTTTTTGGACACCTCAATAAAAAGCATGCTGATGTGACATCATATTTGATGATGGGGACCTGAAACCTTAGTTATAAGCAGGGCCTTGCCAAGTAAGCTACTGTAAAAATTTTGTAGTGATCATGATTTTGAAAGGCATGAAGCTAGGGAGCTCAACTACTAAGTCCTCTCCCCTAAGAAGTTTATGGTCCCTTCAAAACCAACTTACCCTAACCAAAACAAAATAAAAACAAAAATATGACTAGATAAAAGACTAACCAACAGCACTTATAAAAAAAATAGTAATATAAATACTTCTATAAAACATGCCGGATCTAAATCTTGAGATCCATCATCTCCTTGAAACATATCACCCATCATCAGGAAAAAGATACTAATGCATAAATTGTGTTTTCCCTATGATGGGTAGTATGTTGAGGCCATAAAAATCTAGTGAATGTTTCTTTACACTGCAATTGGAAAAGCTTTGTAATTTTAATCTGACTAGCCAAACCAGATCTCAATATGGATTAAAATTGATTTCAGCACCGTTACTATGGAGAATCGATGCCATTCGGAGATAAAGATGTAGCTTATAGCAATGCCAGCACAATGGGCTATCTAAGCTCCTCTCAAGCTTTAGCTGATTTTGCTACATTAATTACAGATCTCAAAAAGAATTTGACAGCAGAGAATTCACCCGTAGTTGTGTTTGGAGGATCTTACGGTGGAAGTAAGTGTGTTATGAGTTTCAAAGTGCATTGATGAAACCCTGTATATTTGTGTATATGCAAGCATTTAAAACCCTAAATGGGTTTGCAGTGTTAGCGGCGTGGTTCAGACTGAAATACCCACACATTGCAATTGGGGCATTGGCATCCTCGGCTCCCATTTTGGCTTTCGATTTCATCGTATCTCCAGATGGTTTCGACAACGTCGTCTCAAACGACTTTAGGGTTTGTACAATTTTTTGTGTTTCATGAGGTTTTCACAGTCCATAAGATTGAAATTAACTTTTGATTTTTTGGTTTGGGCATTAACTATTGTTTTTGGGTTTTGGTAGAGTGAAAGCGAAAACTGCTTCAACGTAATAAAGAAGTCATGGAAGATATTGGAGGAGGTGTCATCAACTCCAAGCGGCAGAAAATCTCTCAAAGAATCATTTAGACTTTGCAAGTAAAACCAGAAAACCTTTGTACAATATTGTCTAATGTTTCTTTGTTTTTTGCTCATATAAAATTGTTGGCATTGGTTCAGAGATAGTGACGTTGATGGTGTAGAAGGGTGGCTGAGAGATGCTTACTTTGAAGCTGCAGAAACTGATTATCCAACCCCTGCTAACTTTATTCAAAATTTGCCAGCCTATCCAGTGAAACAAGTAATGAAATTTCATACCCATTTAATTGAAAATTTAATGAATGATTATGATTATGATGTAATATTTTCCCATCCTCACCCTCAAATTTTAAAAAAGGTTTTGTAGTCATTATTTTGTGGAATCTGAAAATTTTCTGTTTTCAATGATTCTCTTGTTTATGTAGATGTGCAAGGCAATAGACAATCCATCGGGCGGGACTGACATCTTAAGCCAATTATATGGAGCAGCAAACATTTTTTATAATTACACGGGGAACATTACTTGCTTTGATATGAGCTCTAGTGATCCCATTGGAAGGAGTGGTTGGAGTTTCCAGGTTCGATCTTTTGTTATTATTTAAACATACAATTGTTTGAAATGATTTTTTTGGGAGAGCAATGTGTGTAAAGGGAGTGTTTCGTTGTTGGTTTGTAGTATTGTACAGAGATGTTTATGCCAATGGGTGATGATCCAATAGAAAGTATGTTTCCAGAATACACATTTAATTATACAGAGACAATGCAAAGTTGTACATATGCGAATGGGATTGAGCCAAGGCCACATTGGATCACCACCGAATTCGGTGGTCATGTAAGTATAGTCTAATGATTTGGAATGAATGTGTATCATTTTAAGATTGTATTGACATATGACTATTATGACATTTTACCTTCCAACATTTTGAATCTCCTTCAAGACTCTTGAAGGAATTATATGTATCATTATGTATTACTCATATATATGTATTGCAGAATATCAAGAGGGTGCTTAAGCGATTTGGAAGCAATATAATATTTTTTAATGGATTGAGAGATCCTTGGAGCAATGGAGGGTGAGATGACAACCTTATTTACTATGTATTTTTGAATTAGAGGATATTAAGATGTCCTTAAATTCAATTTTTTAAAAACATAATATGTGTGTTATGTACATTTTTGAATTTATATTGTAGGGTATTAGAAGATATAAATGAAAGCATTGTGGCAATCATTGCTAAGGAAGGTATGTTTCAAATCAATTTCATTTATTTGATGAAAGAGAAATATTTTGCATTTACCATTAGAAACTTATACTTAGAATGAATGAATTGTAGGGGCACATCATGTAGATCTTAGATTTGCAACCATGGATGATCCAAAATGGCTTGTACAAGTTCGAGAGAAGGAGATTGACATAATCAAAAGGTGGCTTATGCAATATTACAAGGACCTTTACACAATTTAGAAATTTTGTTAAATATCATTGAAGTACTTATAGTACACAAATATCAATGTTAAAACTAAACAAAATGTTATCATTTTGATGGTTAATGTTATTTTATTTTATATAGTTAATTGTTTCAAACATAATAATCAATTATAAGGAAAACTATTTGCTTAAATTGGAATATAATTTTTTAATTCATCCAAAATAATTTTGGATTTCTATTCATAATCTAAATGAAAATAAATATATGCTCAATTTAACTCTTAAATTTATTTTGGTTAGAGTGCAATCATGGATATGGTCAAACAAATGTAAGCCATCATCAAAGTCTACAAAAAAAAATATATTAAATGTTGAAATAATCAATGATCATAATAGACAATGTGTTGTATCATCACAATCATATTTAAAACATAATAAAGATACTTTCTGAGGCAAAAAGTACAAATATACCAACTACCCAATCATCATTTATTAATCAAAAGCCATTTTCCCTTAATTACATTAATTAGTTCATCAATATCAAGGGACTCACCTATTCTAGACCTAACTTCTTCATGTATCCTTCACATTGTCAAGGTTGAGTGGGTGATATGGCTAAGGCTATTGATGCAATCAAGGACATGGAATCTAATGAAGGATACCCTTGTCCTGGTAGTAGGACAAAACAAAAATACTTATAATAGTCCAATAAAGTTCCTAGGACACCAATGAAACTAGATTTCAAGACTCTCTAAAGAGATCCAACTTGACATAGAGAACGTGCATTCACCTAGTCATTAAATAGGACCACATTAACCATTTTTTTAGTAATTTTAGAAATTAATTAAATGCTCTTATTTACTAATTTTTGAGAGAACATGAACACTCTAGAATTTATTGATTTAAATTGGAAGTTAATCTTAAACCTTTAACTCTTAAACTTGAAGATTTTATAGGTAAATTATTAACATGCCAAACATGCTAATTTTCTTACCATGAAAGGACAACATTACAAAATAGTGAATAGGGGAAATTTGGACAAAATATCCCCTTAGAAAATTAATTTTTCTCTAATCTAAACCCACACAAGATCATATCTAAAACATGATTTGCATTTACATGGAATCTAGGTAGCTATGCATTGAGTTGCTTTGGAATGTGGGTTTTTCTTTTGAAAGGGTTCTCCCCACATAAGTCATTGTGTTATGATATATTGCTTTATGTTTTATATGTCTTTCTCTTTCTTGTAATTATAAAGATAATGAATTGACACAATACCGTCCTCTAAGATTGGTGTAGGAAGCATTTCTGCACAACTTGCTTCCTTTTAGGTTAGAAATAGTACCTTTATAGGTTAGCCACAAGTGAACTATACTACCTCCATAGGTTAGTTACAAGTTGTACTTTATGAAATTTGATCTAACAAATAAATTTCTAGTTATCTTTGCCAAATGATCTCAATGGCACCACACTAGGAACAACTAGCCCATTTAAGGATGAATCTAATCTGCTACTACTATAATAGAAAGAGAAAATTAAACTAGATGAACCTAATATGTTTTACCCTTGAGAAAATAAAGATTTCTAATGAGTTAAAACATAATGCAAATTGAATATTACTGATTTATAGATTTACCAAGTACACATTCAACAAATCATTTATAGAACTGTAAATGTAGAATAAGGAAGAACCTAGCACCAAAGTTCAGAGATGACTATCTGGGATGCCAACATGTTGCATTGTAGTCTATATGGTATGAAACATAGAGCTTCAAAAATTCTCCTTGGGAACTATGCCTAGTCTGCACAAAATCAAAATAGAAGAAATCGAGACCTCTAGGTAACATAAACTAAAATGAAAATATTGTATCTATTTATTCAAAAAATGATAAAATGAGAAGATAGGGAATATATCAACAAAACCCTCATGTGGTTGGATGTCTTCAGTAAGAAAAACTTATAGCTACAAGAAATAGAAAAATGGTTGAGCTTGTATCGGAGTTTGTTAAGAATGATCAAACCCCTACTTTGGTCTTTCGATGTCCACAACAAACAATATGATAAAGAAGTGAAAATTATATGTGCTCTTAATCTTACATACATCTAATGAATAAGAACAAAAATAAGAATAATGCTATTGGTGCAGGAGCACCTCGCAAATCCTATTTTCTTTTGTAATAATGCTATTTGACCAATGCATTTTCAGTTCAGTTTGTCTCTAGGTCTTCCAGGACCTAGATCCCTTTTCTTTTTGTAAGTCCCAAGTGACTTATGTTGGCAAGAGACACTATATGGATTCATGGTTGTTGTCATTGATGGCAACAAAGGTCATCCCACATATCCGCAAGTCATGGTGTGTCCTTACTGGAAGTCAGAATAAAGATTGGTGTGGTCCGGTGAACAAGAACAGAGCATGTGGCAAGGTCCGACAGATTGGTCCGGATCTCTCAGAGGAAGTATCTTGGTGCAGTGCGGATTTGGGGAAGTCAAGAGGACTACCTTGAGTGGTATATTCCAAGGATTTAGCCTCCGGTGATGGACAAGGAAAAAGATATGAATAGTTGAGTACCGGATTCCTGAGAGACAGTGAAAACAGAGGAAGAACTGACTGACATAGTATCAGACTACTTTCCGGATGTGTTACTGTTGATGATAAAGGTTGTGAAGGCATGAATCATGTTTGGCCGACATGATTAATGATATCTACAAGTATATGCTTGATCCGCATTGCTTGGTGAGCAAGGATTCAGCCGACAGAACAGAGTTTGTAAGAAACTAGACTGTTCCGGATGCCGACTAGAAAGATGATGAAATTACTTGTGCGGATATATATAGGGGATGGATTTAGTTGTGAAGTGTGAGTGTGTATTAAGATATATGCGCATAAGTGCAGAACAGAGCAGAAGTAGCAAGAAAGATCCGGTATGTGAAAGGATAGCAGAATAAAGAACAGAAGAAAGATGAAGTGCAGCAGATCAGTGTATTGAGCCTAACCGGAACTGAACTCCAGCATATGCAGATGCTTCCAATCAGTTCAAGACTGTGATTCTTATCACTTTGTAGACAGTGTGTCTTCTTGTAGGCAGTGGACCTCTTGTGAGCAGTGTGCTCGGGCAGTGAGCCCTAATTGGCAAGTGCCATTTTGTAATTTCCTATTCTTCTAACAGAGAATAATTTTTGGGTTAATCACCCCGTGGTTTTCTCCCTTAACAGGGTTTCCACGTCAAAAATACTGTGTCATGTGTTTCGTATTTCATGGTAATGTTTTGTGTTTGATTCAATGCTGCATTAATTAATAAGAAAGTTCAAAAAGGGAAATAATTAGGATAACTGATTCACCCCCCCTTCTCAGTTATCAACAATTGGTATCAGAGCTAAGTTCCTCCTAATAGAGCCTAACAGCTTGAGGAAGATCTGGGAGTTCAAATGGATGCATATGGTTTAAGGGAGCAACTCAAGACTGCCCTTGAGGATCTTGAACAGTCAAATTCTGAAGTCAATGAATTAAAGGAAAGACTCAAACAGGCTGATGAATTCATGAGAGAATTAAAAGACAAATTAAGTCTCTCTATGAAAAAGAGAAAGGAGCTGCTCCAACAATTGGCAAGACAAAGTGATGAAAGCAATACAAATGAAGAATTGACTGAGCAAACCAAGTTATGTGAAAAGTTATCAAAAGAAGTCATTATGTTAAGACATGAAATGGAATCAGGAACTATAAAGTTTACTCAAGAGATTGAAGAAAAAAGAAAGGCTGAAGACAATCTAAGACAATCTCTTAAAGAAAAATCAGAAGAATGCCACCAGATGGACAGGATTATCAGACATCTTGAATCTGATCTTGAAGATGCCAAAGATAATGAAGAAAAACTTGAGGATCAAATTGCCTCTCTCAAAAGAGACCTTCAAACAGCAAATGAATATAAAGAGAAATTCAAGATAAGTTCTGCTCAACTTGAAGTTCTTCTTGGAAGTCAAAAGAGGACAGATGACAAGTATGGTTTGGGATATGAGAAAGGAGAAAGCTCCGGATCTGGTCAAAAGAATTTTGGATCAGAAAATCCAAGGAGCAGGCCTAGAAGACCTCCGATAAGACAGCCCAATGCTCAAAGATATCCATCTTTCAATGGATACTGCCACAGCTGCAACCACTTTGGTCACAAAGCTAATCAGTGCAGAAAGAGAATGAATCAGATTAATTCATCCTTCTCTGGACAGTGCTTCAACTGCAAAAGGTATGGACACAAATCCCATGAATGTAGAAATATGCAAGTAAACAAATCATTCAAAGGTAGATGCTTTACATGCAATAGAATAGGTCATATGGCTAATCAATGCAGATCAAGAGGATATCAGTCAAATATGCAAAGAAATGTTATTTGCCAAATCTGTAATAGGTCCGGTCATAATCCTAAAGTCGCAGAAGGAAGAATCAGGACAAAAGAGGTCCGGTGTATAATCAGAATCAAGACAAGGGTAAACAAAAGATGAATGCGGATGAAGTTAGGAATCAGATGAGCAAGATTTGGGTGAAGAAAAGTTTAGAGAATGTAGAGGTTGGATCCGCACCAGACTCTGGTGCTGATATTTCTTCCAGAAATTAAAAAGTGAGCTCTGGCTCAGGGGGAGACTCAAAGAAAATCCTGTTCCCCCAGCCAATTAAGTGGTGCCGGATGTGGCACAAGATGCGGAGTAAAGGGTTTAAAGATATAAGTCTTGAGATGATCCAGATAAGATTTCAGAGGTCCGCATGGAGTTATGAAGAAGCTGTGATCGATCAAGTAAGACCTGTTCCGGGAGATGCTCCGATATGACAGAGGATTACAAAAAGGTCCGGAGAGATCCAGAAGTGCACTATCTTATTCTGCGGATTGGACAGAGTGTTTGGGATGTTCTTGTAATGTGTCATCTTGATTTATTCATGATTGAAAGATCCGCATGATGTTCATAGATCAGGACTGATCCGGGATACTCCAAGCTATTCAGACAAGACAAACTGGAATAATATAGGTGAAGCATTTATTGCAAATAGATATTAGGGTTTGCGGAGCAATATAAGGGATTTCTCAAAAATCATTTGCTCATTCTGCACTCAAGAAGAAGCGAAAAGTGGAGCTCTGCAACAAGATTCTTCAAGCACACCAAAGATCTCCTGCCGAAGTCATTGCATAAAGAAATCAATCCAACCACTCCGTGCTAACCGAAGGCGCATAAGGTATTCTCCGTTTTCATTATCTCACTGCAAATCTTTGAAGAATGGCTACTCCAAATATAGTTAAGATCTCTGATAGACCTCGCCCCACATTCAAGAAACATCCTTACAAATTATTGGAGGTAGATCCACTAGGAGCCTTCTCTAGTGTTCCTCATGGTGTATTGCATACGGAAGATATTAGGGTTTACATCCATGCGAATCTTGAAGACTTTGGAGAATCAAAACTGATGGATATCTATCACAAACAATTGATAGATGACTCCTTTGAGATCAAACCTCAGTACAAAGCCTTCCGGGACAAACACTTTGCACAGTGCATTCATTTCCCCTATTTTGAAGAAGATGAATGGGTCCTGTATGTACTAAGCAGAGTACATGACAACTTCCTATGGTTGAACAAGCCCTTCAAGATCACCAAGGATGCAATTAGGGCTGTAACAGGTCTGCACTCATCCGGTGGATTACCTGTTCTCAAGTCTGTCAAAAATCAGACAGTTAGTGATGCAACCGGATCCAAGTTTGACAAGAGAGCTATGACAGTTGATGACATCACTGAACCGGATGTCAAATTTGCAGCTATGATAATTGGTTACAAAATCTATCACTCCAGTAGGGAAAATTCAGTACCGGGAACTGCAATCTACACAGCTTATCAAATGTTAAAGGAGAATGCAGACTATGACTTGTGTGAGCTTCTGGTGAACCAACTCTTTGAAAATCTGCAGAAGATCAAGAAGGACAAGAAAAACTCCTTCAAGTATGGCAATCTGATCCTTTGTCTCTTCTTTTACTACATGAATGAGCTTCCCGGATCCAGTGGATGGATATGGCAGAATGACAGACCGGTTGCCATCCAAATCAGAGACTATTTGCATGGACTTGGGGATGCTAAAGCAAGAAATACAGCTCTATGGGGATACTTCAAGAACTTCCAAAGCATGATGCATGCAAGAGAAAGAATACCCCAATCCCTTGTTGAAAAGTACAAAGACACAGTATGCTTCATGGTAGAAACAGATCAGTGTCTAATAGAGGCAGTAGAACCAAGAACTGTATGGATCATGCCCATGGGGTATGAAGTGGATGAACAAATAGTGGAGCTGCATGTTCAACACATGCTAAGTCAGCCCAAAGATCCAAAGGCAGAAAGGTTTGGAACCTTTGAGGAACTGAGTGTAAAGATACATGTAGAACTCAGGGAACTGGAGATAAAGAGGAAGGTAAGAAAAGAAGTTGAGCATATTGCTCAAGGCCTAGGCATCTCAAAAGAGGCACTTGATGCCAGCCGGGAAAAGAGGAGGAAGACTGAGGAAGAAGAGAAAAGTAAAGAAAGTGTTCCGGTTGAAACTCCCACCCGAACCAGATCATCAAAAAGATCTGCACCTCCCACAACCAAAAGTTCGAAACCGGAAGTCCAGGCATCCGGTAAAAGATCCAAGACAAAAGCCACAAGGGCTTATGAAAGCCAAAAGGATGAAGAGGAAACAGAGTCAGATGAGGGAGTAAAAGAAATAAAGAAGCAGAAGAAGAAAGGATCCGGTAAACCCTCCACAGGCCAAGATAAGGATGAAATGGCAGAGGTATCTGTTGAAAAGCCCACTCTGTCTCTAGAGAGTGTAATCAAGTCGGTCACGGTGGATGGAAACCTTCAACCAATGACTGAATTTTATGATGACTACAATGAGGCTGACCAAAAGACTCTACAGGAAGCCACAGTCAAATATCTGAACATATACAATAAGGCTTTCATTGAGATCATATCTCTTATTCCTAAAAGCCTAGAAAAGGAATTAGAAATAAGAAAGAATAATGCTCATGCAAAAGATCTTGAGATCCGGGAGCAGATAGCTATTCAGCTATATCCTCAAATTGATCCCAAGACAATGAACATAATCTTCAAAGACTGCAAAGATGAGTTCAGAAGTAAAGCCAGGATGAATCAACTCATGCTTGGTGAGACTGACAAAGTGGCCCAAGAGACAGAAGAGATCCTTCGGAAGGCCTTCAAAAGGTTCAATCTTCCTGTTGTAGAGGACTTAGGTGCAGAAACAGCTGTGGATTTGGAATCATCTGTTCCGGAAGAAGTGGGCCCTGAACAGACAAACATCTCTCCTCCGGTTTCCCCTACAGTCTCCGGATCCCAAGAAGAAGAGAAACTACAGGAGAAAGAAGCAGCAGCTAAAGAAAAAGAGGTTGACAGCACCCCAACAGAGAAAACCACGACTGAAAGTGGTAAGAGTAAGGAAGGAGAAAAGATTCAAAAGGACAAAACTGCAGAAGAGAAGAAACATCTGTCTCCGGCAAGAGACACTGCACAAACTATTCAAGAATTCCTGACAAAAGCCACTATAGAAATTGATGAACCGGACCTGCTAAAAGGACCATTAGATTTTGACTCTTTGTCACCGGTGCAAACAATGAAAATAGCCTCATTTGCAAATGAGAAAGTCAAAGAGAAGCTGCTGAAATCTCACATGGAAGACTGTGAGCTTATGGAGGTAGCATTTGGAGTGCTAGAAAAGATCATGCCATCCTTTCAAAAGGATCCCACAGCCTCCTCTTCCGGTAATCTCAAAACCTTAGTCAGCAGTGTTAGTACACATTTTGAATCTCTAGAAAAATCTGCTGAAGAAAAGGTCCGGAAGGAATTTTTGGATAAAAGACTTTCAGAAGTATTAGAATTAATCTCTAAAGATAGGAGAATTGTGAGTATTGGAATAAAGAGCTTAGAAAATGCTCTTAAGGATGGCGGTGACATTTACAAATTTTGTATATCCTGGTCAAAGGCAACAGCAGCAATTGATAAGAAAATAAAAGAGGAACAGGACAAGCTACAAAGTTTATCTCAAAGTTTTGATCCTCTCTCTTCCTCCATAATAAATCAAGAATGTTAGACTATTGCAGTCTTGAATGAAATAAAGAATCTTGAGAAGGAAAGGAAGAATATCACTAACCGGGTGGGAGAACTTAGAAGGATTATAATCCCTAAGTTGGAAACTATGCATGAGGCCATCAGTGATGCTCAGACCACCGCCCAAACAAATGATCCGACAGATCTCAAGCGGGCAGAAGCTTTTGCATTTTCGTTGAGTGGTCACATTTCAATTTTGGATAGAATGAAGCAAAGTTGGGCTACAGAAATGATCCAATTGCAGACATCCTTTGCAGACATTCTTCAGTATATGTGAGTATGTAAATATGTGGCTATGTATAGAAAATTTTTGAAAATTTTGGTGTGCGGACCCTACCCTTTGCCATTGATGTCAAAGGGGGAGTGAGGAGCAGTGAAAAATGAGGAATCCAACTAAGGGGGAGTTCCAGAAATTGTATATAAAGATAGAGCATCAGCCAAGGGGGAGCATAGTGTAAACACTTAGTCATTTTTCACTAAGTGTTGCCATCAATGCCAAAGGGGGAGATTGTTGGCAAGAGACACTATATGGATTCATGGTTGTTGTCATTGATGGCAACAAAGGTCATCCCACATATCCGCAAGTCATGGTGTGTCCTTACCGGAAGTCAGAATAAAGATTGGTGTGGTCCGGTGAACAAGAACAGAGCATGTGGCAAGGTCCGACAGATTGGTCTGGATCTCTCAGAGGAAGTATCTTGGTGCAGTGCGGATTTGGGGAAGTCAAGAGGACTACCTTGAGTGGTATATTCCAAGGATTTAGCCTCCGGTGATGGACAAGGAAAAAGATATGAATAGTTGAGTACCGGATTCCTGAGAGACAGTGAAAACAGAGGAAGAACTGACTGACATAGTATCAGACTACTTTCCGGATGTGTTACTGTTGATGATAAAGGTTGTGAAGGCATGAATCATGTTTGGCTGACATGATTAATGATATCTACAAGTATATGCTTGATCCGCATTGCTTGGTGAGCAAGGATTCAGCCGACAGAACAGAGTTTGTAAGAAACTAGACTGTTCCGGATGCCGACTAGAAAGATGATGAAATTACTTGTGCAGATATATATAGGGGATGGATTTAGTTGTGAAGTGTGAGTGTGTATTAGGATATATGTGAATAAGTACAGAACAGAGCAGAAGTAGCAAGAAAGATCCGGTATGTGAAAGGATAGCAGAATAAAGAACAGAGGAAAGATGAAGTGCAGCAGATCAGTGTACTGAGCCTAACCGGAACTGAACTCCAGCATATGCAGATGCTTCCAATCAGTTCAAGACTGTGATTCTTATCACTTTGTAGACAGTGTGTCTTCTTGTAGGCAGTGGACCTCTTGTGAGCAGTGTGCTCGGGCAGTGAGCCCTAATTGGCAAGTGCCATTTTGTAATTTCCTATTCTTCTAACAGAGAATAATTTTTGGGTTAATCACCCCGTGGTTTTCTCCCTTAACAGGGTTTCCACGTCAAAAATACTATGTCATGTGTTTCGTATTTCATGGTAATGTTTTGTGTTTGATTCAATGCTGCATTAATTAATAAGAAAGTTCAAAAAGGGAAATAATTAGGATAACTGATTCACCCCCCCCTTCTCAGTTATCAACAACTTAGGTCACATTTGTCAAATTGTTAATCACAAGACAGTTGGTCTCCCAGCCGTTTCGAAGCGGTTGGTTTTCCTCTCCCAGCCGTTTGGACTCGGTTGGTTTTCCTCAGGGTGAGTTTATAAACCCAGAGGAATGAACCAAATAAGTATTGGTAATCAGATCGTAGAGGAGAGGAATGTGATTGTATATTGTGCTAAGGAGAAATAGAATGATTCTGTTCCGTCAATTTGATTTCTGTTTCCTGTAACTACAAATTGTATAGCTGTAGATTTCCATTCTTTCTGTGCTTTCTGTTGTTGCAATATGTTGATGTGAAGCATTCCACTACTAAGATTTCTATCGAAATCAGTGGAATGGCTTTGTTATACAAATATCCATTTTTGTTTTCTATTTTGTTTCATTGTTCGGCGGTGTAGAGGATCCAGACAGTGCGAGTTGCACAGTAGGTTAGCCTAGCATCTCCATGTGCTAGGGTTCAGGAGAAGGTAAACTGTGCATTAGTGTACCGGTAAAGCAAACCCTAATGTGGCCGATAGTAATTGTCTCACTGACAAGTGAAGGTCAAAGGTGACATTGGAGTGATTGGTGCATTGGCCAAAGATTGCAAGTGTTCATCGACAGAACAAGTCTCACCGAAGGTAAATGCCATCGGCGCATTAGGAGACAAGTTAAGAGTTTCACCGATGGGAAGGGTCTCGCCGATAGGGTCACATCCAACCGGTGTGGAAGTCGTCACAGTTGATATGAGGAGGAACTTAACCGTCATCGGGCATCAGCAGAAGGATGAAAGACTTGGCCGATAGGAGTAAGTCTCACTGAAGATCAAGTGAAGTTGAGTTATCGGTGTAAGGTAGACCGACGAGGAGACTTTGGAAAGTCATTCTGACCAACGGTTGTCCGACCGATGGAGATGCATCGGCAGTTCATTTGTTAGTCTTGTCGACTGTGAGGAAATAGGGACCCGATCTATGGTTTCCGCTGTGTGCTCCCCATCATATTGGTATCAGAGCCTGAAAAGATTTGGGTGGCAATTCAAATTAAGGATTTGCAGGAGTGTTGGCATTTGGGTGCTGTCTATGAATAGTGTATGTCAGATAGAGAAACTGAGATAGAGGTGGAGAGGATGCCTCCCAAAAGTATGTTGCAGTACGCCATCAAGAAGATGATCGAGGGGATGCTTGAATCCAAGTTGGGAGAGTTCAAGCAGTCCAAAAGCAAGGATAGGGAAGATGAAAGTGACTGCGATGAAGGAGATACAGAAATTGATGAATCCAATAAGAGGACGGAGGAGATACCAAAAGACTAGAGGGCATTTGTAAATGCTTTGAAGTCAGTCAATAGGGACACCATAGATGGGTTACCTATGTATAGTGGAAGTATGAAAGCTAAAGAGTTGATTAACTGGATTGAGGCATTGAACAATCATTTCGAATACAAAGAAGTCCCTGATGATAACAGGGTCAAGTTGGAAAAGGCAAGGTTGAAGGGGTCTGCTATTACATGGTGGAATTATGAGCAAGGAGAGAGAGTCAAGGAGGGGAAGAATATGATAACCTCTTGGGAAAGGATGAAGACCAAAATCAAGGCACAATTCTTACCCCTGGACTATAATGTGCAGATGTATAAGAAATTGCAAAACCTCGGACAAAGAGACCTTGATGTGAATGCATACACACAAGAGTTTCATAAACTCAGTCTCAGATGAAAGAGACAAGAAGAAGAGTCTGAGAAGGTGGCCAGGTATTTGAATGGCCTAAGGATGAACATCCAAGATGAGATCAGCATCTTAGCACCAGAAACAGTGAATAAGTGTTACCAAATGGCCTTAAGGGCTAAAGAGAAGATAAAGAGAAAGAGTGAGCAGAATAATAGAGGTAGAGGTGGAAGAAATTTCAAAGGCAAAGTCAGTTTTGAAGGAAGAAGTCCTAACCAGAGGCCTAGTGGTGAGTCTAGCCAAGAAGAGCAAGTTGGAGACTCAAGTAACAGAGGAGGCTACCGAGGAAGACGGCCTAATGGAAGAGGTGGGAAAAATGGATCAGGTAGAGGATCCAAGTTCTCCAACATTAGATGTTATAACTGTAATCAAATAGGGTACCCAGCTTATAAGTGTCCAGAGAAGGCCTCAACTTCTCATGGTAATGAGAGAAGAACCACATTGACTCAAGAGGATGCGGGGAGTGTGACATCTCTGGAAGTGAATTTGACATCAAAAATGGGAGAAAATCTGATGATCAAGAGGATGCTGCTCAAGGAACTAGTGCAGACTAAACCATTGCAAAGAAGGGCTTTGTTTAGAATCAACTGCAAGATCTAAGGTAAGGTTTGTAAAGTTATTGTTGACTCTGGTTCTACTGATAATTTTATATCTTTGGAAGTAGTGAATAAGTTGAAGTTAGAAAAGATACCCCATAGCAGTCCGTATAAAGTCAGTTGGTTGAATAAGGGGCAACACATACTCATCAATGAACAAGCATGGGTAGAATTTAGTATTGGGGGGTATAGAGACAATATTTTGTGTGACATCCTTCCAATGGATGCTTGCCATCTTTTGTTAGGCAGACCATGGCAGTTTGAAAGAAAGACTCATCATGATGGAGAAAAGAATGCTTACTCATTCCAAAAGGATGGTGTGACTTATAGGATACAGTCATTGGTAGAAGAGAATCCACAACATGTAGGGTCTAGTGTAATGATGGTAGGAGAAAAGGAATTCATGGACACATTAAAGGAAGCTGGTGGATTAGGTTTTGCTTTGATTGTGAAGCCTAAGGGGGAAAAGAAGGAAAATGTGAGAGAAGTAGGACCTAAGGAGGTCAGAGATTTGCTTGAGAGTTACAAAGGAGTGATTGCAAAAGATGTACCTGATTCCCTACCACCAGTCAGAGATATTAGCCATCAGATAGACCTCATACTAGGAGCAATACTTCCTAATAAGGTAGCATATAAAATGACCCCTCAGTAGAATGAAGAGATAGCAAATCAGATTCAAGAACTCCTAAACAAAGGGCTGATAAGGAAGAGCCTTAACCCATGTGCAGTACCTACTATTTTAGCCCCAAAGAAGGATGGGAAATGGAGGCTTTGTACTGATTCTAGGGCCATAAATAAGATAACCATTAGATACAGGTTTTCTATTCCTAGAATAGAAGACCTAATGGATTATTTGGGAGGTGCTACTTATTTCTCCAAGATAGACTTAAAGAGTGGGTATCACTAGATAAGGATAAGAGAGGGGGATGAGTGGAAGACAACATTTAAAACCAATGAAGGGTTGTATGAGTGGCTTGTGATGCCTTTTGGTCTTTCAAACACCCCTAGCACCTTTATGAGACTAATGAATGAGGTGTTGCAGGAATTCATAGGGAAATTTGTTGTAGTCTACCTTGATGATATCTTGGTGTTCAGTAAGAGCAAGGAAGAACACTTGAAACATTTGGAGATAGTCTTGAAGAGGCTGCAAGATTATCTAAGTTAATGATAAACTTGGAAAAGTGTGACTTCATGAAACAAGAATTGGTGTACCTAGGTTTTGTCATCTCTAAGGGTGATTTGAAAATGGATTCTTCCAAGATAGAAGCTATTTTGAATTGCCCTACACCTAAGATAGTAGGAGAAGTCAGAAGTTTTCATGGCTTAGCCACATTTTATAGAAAATTCATTAAGAACTATAGTGATATTTGTGCACCTATGTTAGAGACCATCAAGGGTGGAGGTAAGGTGAAGTTTGTGTGGACAAAAGAGGCAGATCAGAGTTTTGAAAGTCTAAAGCAAAAAGTTGTCGAGTATCTTGTCATAGTACTTCCTGATTTCAATAAAGTCTTCACCATTGAATGTGATGCAAGTGGGCTGGCCATAGGAGAAGTGTTGAGCCAAGAAGGCAGACCAGTAGCCTTTTTCAGCAAAAAATTGAATGAAGCTAAGAGGAAGTACTCCTCTTATGATTTAGAGTTGTATGCCATGGTACAAGCTCTAAAAAAATGGAGGCACCACTTGCTTCCTAAAGAATTTATTGTTGATAACTTAGAGGGGGATGGGGGGTGAATCAGTTATCTGAATTACTTCAACTTTCTGTTCTTCTTTAACAACTTGTGTAGCATCAAATTATATAAGCATACATAACCATGAAAGAATAAATAAAATCAATACACATAACACAATGATTTTGACATGGAAAACCCTGTTAAGGGAAAAACCACGGGGTGACTAACCCAAGATTGTATTCTCTATTAAAAGAATAGAAGCACAAAATGGCACTTGCCAATTAGGGCTCACTGCCTGAGCACACTGCTCACAAGAGGCTCATTGCTTACAAGAGACTCACTATCTACAAGGTATAAGGAAAGTAACCAGGTGATTGAACTGATGAGAAACATCCACATATGCTAAGGTTCAGTTCTGGTTAGGCTCAATACACTGATCTACTGCACTTCATTCTTCCTTTTCTTTGGTGATGTTGTCCTGTCACATACCGAACCTGTATTGCTGCTTCCACATTACTCTCTACTTTTCTTCGCACTTCACACTACACTACACACACCTTCATACCGAAATCAATCTGGTATATATATCTACATTAATGATTTCAATCATCTTTTTAGTCGGCATCCAGAAAACTAAAGATATTTCCAAACTCTGGTCTGTCGACTGAATCCATGCTTACTAAGTGATGCATATCAAAAAGATAGTTATAGAAGTCATCAATCATGTCAGCCAATCATGAATGATGCCTCAAGAAACTTGGTCACCATCAATATCTCATCCGGATTAAGGTCTAATGCTTTGTTGGTCAGGTCTTCCTCAGTCTACTCTGCCACATAGGAACCCAACACTTAGGTGCTCATATCTCTTCACTCTTTCACCACCGGAGGCTCAATCTCTGGAATGTATTAGTCATGGTACTCCTCTTGACTTCCCCAAGTCCGTACTTTGCTGAGATACTTCTTCTGAGAGATCCAGACCTGATTGTCAGACCTTGCTGCATGCTCTATTCTTGGTCACCAGACCAAAATACTCTTCAATCTGACTTCTGGTATAGACATACCATGTCCTGCAGATGTGTGGAATGGACTTTGTTGCCATCAATGACAACACTCATGAAGCCACACAGTGTCTCTTAACAACAATCTCCCCCTTTGGCATTGATGGCAACACTTAGTGAAAAATGACTAAGTGTCACACTACACTCCCCCTTGGCTGATGCTCTATTCTAATGTACATTTTTTTGGAGCTCCCCCTTAGCTAGATTCCACATTTTTCACTGCTCCTCACTCCCCCTTTGACATCAATGGCAAAGGGTAGGCTCCGCACACCAAAATTTTCCAAAAACAATCTATACTTGGGCACATAAATATATATACATGTTATACTTACATATACTGAAGTATGCCTGCAAAAGTTGTCTTCAACTGGATAAATTGTGTTGCCCAAATTTGCTTCATCCTGTCCAAAATTGAGATATGACCACTCAACAGGAATGCAAAAGCTTCTGCCTTCTTTAGATTTGTCAGATCACGGGTCCGGGCTGTGGTCTGAGCATCAGTTAGAGCCTCATACATGGCCTCTAACTTAGGGATAATTATCCCTCTAAGTTCACCCATCGTACTTATTATATTCTTCCTTTCCTTTTCAAGTTTCTTTAGTTCATTTAGAATGGCAATAGTTTGACATTCCTAGTTTATTATGGATGTGGTGAGAGGATCAAAATTCTAAGATAAACTTGATAGTTTATCCTCTTGTTCTTTCACTTTCTTCTCAATATCATTTGTCACTTTAGACCAAGATAAATAAAATTTATATATCTCTCTGCCATCTTTGAGAGCATTTTCTAAGCTCTTTATCCCAATATCCATATTTCTCCTATCATTTGTTATTAGCCCTTGTACTTCAGAGAATCTCTTACCCAAAAACTCTTTCTAGACTTTCTCTTCTGTTACTTTCTCTAAAGAGTCAAAATGTGTATTAACAAAATTAACAAGAGATTTTAGATTACCGAATGAGGAGGCTGAAAGATCCTTCTAGAAGGATGGCATGATCTTCTCCAATACACTGGATGCAATCTCTATCAGCTCACAGTCTTCCATGTGAGACTTCAGAAGTTTTTATTTTTCCTTTGCTTGAGCAAAGGATGCTATTTTCACAGTTTGAACCGGGGAGAGGGAATCAAAATTGAATGGACCTTGAAGCAGTTCTGGTTCATCTAATTCCATCATTTCTTTTGTCAGGAAGATTTTGACTACTTCTACAGTGTCTCTTATCGGAGACAGAGTTTTCTTCCCTTCTGCAACCTCAAAACTGTCTCCTAGAGTCTTCTCTGTTTGATCTTCTTCTCTTCCCTTTACCTCTTCTTCTTGATTTATTTTCTCCTCTATTCTTTCTTCTCCTTTAGATCCGGAGTCTGTTGGGGAATTTGGATGAGAGATATTTACTTCTTCATGGACTTCCTCTTCCGGAACAGAGGAATCCAGATCCTTAGTTTTCTCCTCACCTATCTCCTTTGATTCTTCTGCAGTTTTCTCTATAGGATTTTCTTTAGATGTACTTAGTCCTTCATCATCCATGACAGAAGGTTCATCACCTAAGTCCTCTATAATAGGAAGATTGAATCTTTTAAAAGCATTCCGGAGGATATCTTCTGTTTCTTTTTCCACTTTGTCAGTTTCTCCAAGCATAAGCTAGTTCATTCTTGCTTTGCTTTGGAACTCATCCTTGCAGTCCTTGAAGATCATGTTCTTTTGTTGAGGGGTAATGGAAGGATAGAGTTGGATAACAATCTGCTCCCAGATTTCTAGGTCTTTTGCCTTGGCGTTGTTCTTTCTCATTTCAAGTTCCTTCTCTAAGCTTTTGGAATCAGAGATATGATTTCAATGAATGCTTTGTTATAAATGTTTAGATACCTGATTGTGGCATCTTGCAATATCTTCTGATTAGCTTCACTATATTCATCATAAAATTCAGTTATTGGTTTTAGGTTCCCATCCACAGTGACTAATTTGATGATATCATCAATGCAGAGAGTAGGCTTTTCAACAAATTCTTCTACCTTTTCTTCCTTGCCTTGACCGGTAGAGGATTCACCAGATACTTTCTTCTTCTTCTTCATTTTCTTGACTTCCTCATCGGTTTCAGTTTCATCATCATCCTTCTGACTTGTATAGGACCTTGTTGCCTTTTTCTTTGTTTTCTTCTCTCCCTTTCTGGATGTCTAGGCTTCCAGTTTTGATGCTTTTTGGCTCTTAGAGGTGGCAGGTGCAGAGCTTTTGGAGGATTTGGTCTGGGAGGGGGCTTGCACCAGAGCACTTTCTTTCTCTATTTCTTGCCTTTCTTTCTTTGCCCTTTCCATCTTCTCCTTGTTGGCATCAACTGCCTCCTTTGATATTCCATGCCTCTTGGTGAATTCTTCTACTTTCCTTCTCACTTTTCTCTTGATCTCAAGCTATCTTAGTTCAACATGAACTTTTACACTCCGCTCTTGGAAGGTTCCAAACCTTTCTGCCTTAGGGTCCTTGGGCTGACTCAACAGATGTTGGATATGCAGCTCTAGGATTTTCTCATCAACCTCATACCCCATTGGCATGATCCATACTATTATCGGTTCCACTGCCATCATTAGGCATTGATCAGTGTCTACCATAAAGCACATTATATCCTTGTATTTCTCAACCAATGATTGGGGGATTCTTTCTCTGGCTTGCATCATACTTTGAAAGTTCTTGAAATATCCCTAGAGAGCTGTATTTTGAGCCTTGGCATCACCAAGCCCATGCATGTAATCTCTGATTTGAATGGCAACTGGTCTGTCATTTTGCCATACCCAACCACTAGATCTGGGTAGCTCATTCATAAAATAAAAGAATAAACACAGTATTAGCCCACCATACTTGAATGAGTTCTTCTTGTCCTTCTTGATCTTTTATAGGTTTTCCAACAGTTGGCTTAGAAGAAGTTCACAAAGATCATAATATGCATTCTCCCTTAACATCTAATAAGCAGCATAGATTGTAGTTTTGGATATAGAATTCTCCCTACACTAGAGTGATATATCTTATAGCCAATTATTATAGATGCAAACTTGATATCCGAATCAGTGATATCATCTATAGTCATTGCTCTCTTATCAAATTTTGATCCGGTAGCCTGACTTACAGTTTGATTTTTGACTGATTTGAGAGCAAGCAACCCACCGGATGAGTGCAATCTGGTTACCACCCTAATTTCATCCTTGGTTATATTGAATGGCCTTATCAACCACATAAAGTTGTCATGCATTCTGCTCAGAACATACCGGACCCATTCATCTTCTGCAAAATAAGGAAAATGGATGCAATGCCCAAAATGCTTGTCCCGGATAGCCTTATACTGAGGTTTCAGTTCAAATAAATCCTCTATTAACTGATTGTGATAGATATTCATTAGCTTGGATTCCCCAAATTCCTCAATGTTTGCATGAATGTATGCCCTAACATCCTCTATGTGCAAAACCCCATGCAGAATGCTTGAAAAGGTGCCTAATGGGTCCACTTCTAAAGATTTGTAGGGATGTTTTTTGAATTTAGGGCATGGCCTATCAGTGATCTTCACAACATTTGGAGTGGCCATCTTTCAAAGATTCAGAGAGAGATATTCAAGAGTAGAAAATATCTTTTACATTTCTAGGGTTCACGATATGAGCCGGATCAGATTGCTGGATGAATCATCTTCTTCGGTTGATCTTTGAGAGGTTTGAGACAATTTTGTTACAGAGCTCCTCCTCTCTTCTTCTTGAATGCAAATGTGCAAATAATGAACAAGAGAACCCTTATACTTTTGCGCAAACCCTAATTTCACATTGTAATAAATGCACAACTTGAGTTATTCCAGTTGCTTTGTCTTCTTATCCTGAGAGATCTTTCTGGATCACTGAGATGCTCTTAGAGTTATTCTCAGTGAATATTAGCAGTTTATCTACCTTTCTCCAAACTTTCCATTTATCCATAGATCAAGATACCTCAAATTTGGATCATACCAGATCTAACTGTGAAAATTATGTTCTTACCGGATGACTGTTAAACTGGATCAATCTTGGAAGATTAACCTCTTCTAAACTTCTTGTGGATCTTCCATATCTTTACCAAGTCTTATTTAGATGTTTCTTTGAGAACCCTTTAATCCGTAACTTTTCATGTGCCAATTTCAGGCACCAATTGACTGGCTAGAGGAATTTGTTTTCCTTTTTGACTCCCCCTAAGCCAGAGCTCATCTTATTTAGTTTCTGGAAGGAATATCAGCACCAGATTCTAGTGCAGATCCATCCCTAACATTTTCTATACTTCTCTTTACCCAAATCTTGTTCATCTCCCTTTGAATTCCATCCACATTCACTTTTCCTTTTCCTTTGTCATGATTTTGATTATGATGCACCGGACCCCTTTTATCCTGATTCTTACTTCTGCAGAATTTGGCAATATGATTGGATCTATTGCAATTGTAGCAAACAACATTTCTTTGCATATTTGACTGGTATCCTCTTGATCTACATTGATTATCCATATGTCCCATTCTATTGCATGCAAAGCATCTACCATTGAATGAATTGTTCATTTGCATATTTCTACACTCATGAGATTTGTGACCATACCTTTTGTAGTTAAAACACTGACTGGAGAAGGATGAATTAGTCTAATTCAATCTCCTTCTACACTGATTTGCTTTATGACCAAATTTATTGCAGTTGTGGCAGTATCCATTGAAGGATGGATATCTTTGAGCATTTGGTTGCCTTACCGAAGGTCTTCTAGGCATGTTTCTTGGATTTCTTGATCCAGAGTTCTTGTGACTAGATCCAAAGCTTTCCCCTTTCTCATACCCCAAGCCTTGCTTGTCATCTACCCTCTTTTGGCTTTCAAGAAGAACTTCAAATTGAGCAGAGCTTATCTTGAATTTCTCTTTGTATTCATTTGTTGTTTGAAGATCCCTTTTAAGAGTGTCTATCTGATTCTCAAGTTGATCTTCATTGTCTCTAGCTTCTTCAAGATCAGATTCCAGATGCCTGATTATTCTATCCATTTTGTGGTAGTCTTCTGTCTTCTCCTTGAGAGATTGTTTTAGATTATCTTCATTTTTCCTTTTCTCTTCAATTTCTTGGGTGAATTTCATAACTCCTGATTCTATTTCATGTCTTACCATAATGACCTCTTTTGACAACTTCTCACATAACTTGGTTTTCTCATTCAGATCTTCATTAGTATCATTAGCTTCACTTTGACTTGCTAATTATTGAAGTAGTTCCTTTCTTTTCTTCATTGAAATATTTAGTTTTTCTTTGAGTTCATTTATGAAATCATCACCTTGTTTGAGTCTTTCCCTTAATTTATTGACTTCAGAGTGAGATTTCTTAAGATCATCTAGGGCAGACTGAAGTTGTTCCCTCATACCATACATATCCATTGAGATTCCCAAATCTTCCTCAAGCTGTTAGGCTCTGTTTAGGAGGAACTTAGCTTTGATACCAATTGTTGATAACTGAGAGGGGGGGTGAATCAATTATCTGAATTACTTTAACTTTCTATTCTTCTTTAACAACTTGTGTACCATCAAATCATATAAGTATACATAACCATGAAAGCAGAAATAAAATCAATACACATAACACAATGATTTTGACATGGAGAACCCTATTAAGGAAAAAACCACAGGGTGACTAACCTAAGATTGTATTCTCTGTTAAAAGAATAGAAGTACAAAATGGCACTTGCCAATTAGGGCTCACTGCTCGAGCATACTACTCACAAGAGGCTCACTGCCTACGAGAGACTCACTGTCTACAAGGTATAAGGAAAGTAACCAGGTGATTGAACTGATGAGAAGCATCCACATATGTTGAGGTTCAGTTTTGGTTAGGCTCAATACACTGATCTTTTGCACTTCATTCTTCCTTTTCTTTGGTGTTGCTGTCCTGTCACATACCGGACCTATATTGCTGCTTCCACACTACTTTCTGCTTTTCTTCACACTTCACACTACACTACACACGCCTTCATACTGAAATCAATCTGGTATATATATCCGCATTAATGATTTCAATCATCTTTCTAGTCAGCATCTGAAAAACTAAAGATATTTCCAAACTCTGGTCTGTCAATAGAATCCATGCTTACTAAGTGATGTGTATCAAAAAGATAGTTATAGAAGTCATCAATCATATCGGCCAATCATGAATGATGCCTCAAGAAACTTGGTCACCATCAATATCTCATCTGGGTTAAGGTCTGATGCTCTGCCGGTTAGGTCTTCCTCAGTCTACTCTACCACATAGGAACCCAACACTTAGGTGCTCATATCTCTTCACTCTTTCATCACTGGAGGCTAAATCTCTAGAATGTATTAGTCATGGTACTCGTCTTGACTTCCCCAAGTCCGTACTTTGCTGAGATACTTCTTCTAAGAGATCTGGACCTGATTGTCGAACCTTGTTGCATGCTCTATTCTTGGTCACCGAACCAAAATACTCTTCAATCTGACTTCTAGTATAGACATACCATGTCCTGCGAATGTGTGGGATGGACTTTGTTGCCATCAATGACAACACTCATGAAGCCACACAATGTCTCTTGCCAACATTTATTATATACACTGACAATCATGCTCTCCATTTTTTGAATAGATAGGAAAAGCTCAGTCATAGACACATGAAGTGGGTGGAAAGTCTTCAAGCATACACCTTCATCATCAAACATAAGAAGGGGATAACCAATAAGGTTACTGATGCTTTGAGCAGAAGGGTGTTGACAGTGCAAGAAGTGCAGCTACAAAGCATGGGTGTTGAGGCACTCAAAGGGTTGTATGAAGAGGACCAAGATTTCAAGGAGATTTACAAGGTATGCAGTGAGTTTGCCAATGCTTTCCACAGTGAATTTTTAGATTATACATTGCAGGATGGACTTTTGTTTAAAGGGATTCAACTATGTATCCCTAAGTGTTCAATGAGGGATAATATAGTGAAGGAGAAACATAGTGGTGGTTTAGGAGGACATTTTGGGCTTAATAAGACCTTAGATCTTGTAAGGAGATTTTACTTTTGGCTAAGGAAGCAATTTGATATCAGAAGGATTGTTGAGAGTTGTATGATTTACTAGAGAGCAAAGAGAGTCTCAACCAATACAGGACTGTACCAACCTTTGCCCATACCAAACAGACCTTGGGAAGGTTTGACTATGGATTTTGTGATGGGATTGCCCAAGACAAGGATAGGTTATGACAGTGTGTTTGTTGTGGTAGAAAGGTTCAGCAAGATGACTCACTTTATTCCTTGTAAAACCACCAATGATGCTAGTTACATTGTAGGTTTGTTCTTTAAAGAAATTGTTAGGATTCATGGATTGCCTTTGAGTATTGTATCTGACAGAGACAGAAAATTTGTAGGACATTTCTAGAGAACCTTGTGGAAAAGATTGGGTACAAACTTGTCTTTTAGTTCAGCCTATCATCCTCAGATTGATGGCCAAATTGAGGTTGTAAATAGGTCATTAGGCAATCTGCTGAGATGTTTGACAAGACAACATGGCAGTAGTTGGGATGTGGTACTCCCACAAGCAGAATATGCCTATAATGATTCTACGAATAGAAGTATAGGTCTAAGTCCTTTTGAAGTTGTCTATGGTAGTCATCCTAGAGGAATTTTTGAATTGAGAGATGTTCAAGGGTTGGACAAAAGAAGTGGACATGCTGATACATTTGTAGAGGCTATGAAAGAGATCCATCAACAAGTTAGAGATACTCTACACCAGAACAATCAGAAGATCAAGGCTAGAGTGGATCAAAGAAGAAGGGATGTGCAGTACAAAATAGGAGAAAGGGTCAT
Source organism: Cunninghamia lanceolata (assembly GCA_027924645.1). Classification (NCBI taxonomy): domain Eukaryota; kingdom Viridiplantae; phylum Streptophyta; class Pinopsida; order Cupressales; family Cupressaceae; genus Cunninghamia; species Cunninghamia lanceolata. The sequence goes on along the minus strand of BSBN01001531.1, from coordinate 9,286,058 downwards.
GGTTCATCTCAACAAGAATAGACTGCCCAAAGGGCAACACAGCAAGTTGATGATGAGAAAAATTGGACCTTGTTGGATTCTGGAGAAATATGGTCCTAATGCTTACAAAATTGAACTCCTTGATGATATTGCTATTTCACCTATATTCAATGTTGCTGATCTAACATTATATAGGAGTCCTGATACAGGCGAAGGTACAACAGATTCTATCCACGACAATGCAGAGTGGGTGCAACATTTACCACCTAAGGAACCCCCAAAGATGGAGTGCATCTTGGATAGTCAGACAACAAAGAAGACAAGAAATTAGACCTATTTTGAGCACTTAGTCAAATGGTAAGGTCTTCCAGACTCAGAAGCCACATGGATGCTGGAAGAAGACATCAAAAAGAAGGGTGGTGATTTGCAGCAGTTAGTCTCTAACAGGACTTGAGACAACTTTCACTCGGGGAGTATGGTGTAGGACCACCTAGCAAATCCTATTTTCTTTTGTAGTAAGGTCTATTTCACCAATGCATTTTCATTTCAGTTTGTCTCTAGGTCTTCCAAGACCTAGATCCCTTTTCTTTTTGTAAGTCCCAAGTGACTTAGGTCACATTTGTCAAATTATTAATCACAAGATGGTTGGTTTCCCAGTCGTTTTGAATCAGCTGGTTTTCCTTAGGGTGAGTTTATAAACCCAGAGGAATGAACCAAATAAGTATTGGTAATTAGATCATAGAGGAGAGGAATGTGATTGTATATTGTGCTAAGGAGAAATAGAACAATTCTATTCTGTCATTTTGATTTCTATTTCTTGTAACTGCAAATTGTATAGCTGTAGATTTCCATTCTTTTTGTACTTTCCATTGTTGCAATATGTCGATGTGAAGCATTCCACTAGTAATATTTCTGTCAAAATTAGTGAAATGGCTTCGTTGTAGAAATATCCATTTTTGTTTTTTGTTTTATTTCATTGTTCGATGGTGCAGAGGATCCAGACAGTGTGAGTTGCATAGTAGGTTGGCCTAGCATCTCCATGTGCTAGGGTTCAGGAGAAGGTAAACTGTGCATCAGTGTATTAGCAAAACAAACCCTAATGTGGCTAATAGTAATTGTCTCACCGACGAGTGAAGGTCAAAGGTGACATTGGAGTGATCAGCGCATCAGCGAAAGATTGCAAGTGTTCGCTGACAGAACAAGTCTCACTGAAGGTAAATGCAGTGCATCGGGAGACAAGTTAAGAATTTCACCGATGGGAAGGGTCTCACCAATAAGGTCAAATCCAACCGGTGTGGAAGCCGTTACGGTTGAGACGAGGAGGAACTTAACCGTCATTGAGCATTGACAAAAGGATGAAAGACGTGGCTGATAGGAGTAACTCTCTTCGAAGATCAAGTGAAGTTGAGTTATCGGTGTAAGGTAGACCAATGGGGAGACTTTGGAAAGTCATTCCAACCGACGGTTGTCTAACTGATGGAGATGCATGGGCGGTTCATTTGTTAGTCCTGCCGACTGTGAGGAAATAGGGACCCAGTCTATGGTTTCCACTGTGCGCTCCCCATCAGCTACGAATGCTTGCACTAAGGTCTACAAAGGCTAAGTAAATTGGTGTGTGTAAAGGAAACAAAAGGAAATGTAAAACCCACAAAGTGCCTATAACACAAATGGATTTCAAAATAAAAGAATAACATGTCACAAGAGGGAGAGAGAGAGAGAGAGGAAATATTTCACCTCAAGAAGAGAGATGAAATATTTACACAACTAGTGAGAAAGGAACAAGTGAAAGGCCTATCTAGATATATTGGTTCCAACCCTCATGGAGATGTCAAAATCTTTAAAAACTATTCATATAAAATTGGGGGATCACAATAATATTGTTGTCCATTGAAAAATGATAAAGAGAGATACCAAGAGTGCTTAATATTACTAAAAGTTTGATAAACAGAGCTCAAAGCATGGGAGAACACAAGAGAATGCAATATTTTTCACAATCTTTCACAAGACCAATTCAAAATGCAAGGTTCCAAAGGGAAAAGAAGGAAAGATAGGTCACAAGGTCCATTCAAGATGCAACATAAGCATAATGAAAACTCACACATGCAAGGGAAGGTGGTAAAAAATGCTCAAAATGGTCACTAGGTGTAATAGAGAATTACATAGGACACTAGTGCATCATGCTTGCACCTAGGTGACTTTGGTTCTTGAAGTTTTCAAACACTCTAGGACACCAAAGAAAATAAAATGTTTAAATGAAAATGTACAAATATAAACATAAGGGGCAAAACATAAACACAAACTTAGCATTGTGGGTGGGACAAGGATAAGAGAAGGGCTAAAATGAGCCTAAAAGCATACTATAGGGATGGACACCAAAGTGAGTGCAAAACATAGCATGAAATTGCAAGGGTATACAATTTTCAACATTGCATTTTGCCCCCACTTTAGTAAGCTTATGACACCAAGTGATATGCTATGCTAAAGTACATAAAAACATCACAAAAAGATACCCCAAAGGATACTATAGAGGATGTAGAGGGTTCTTTGAGTGGAGGAAACATGCCCCTATGTTGTAAACCTACAAAACAATAGGATTAGGAAACAAAAACCTGCCAAAAAGAAAATATCATTTAAAACAACATATAAGACTTGTAAGAGAAAAGGATTAGATCAAATATAATTTATAGAATAAATATGTTAGCAAATCATATAATCTAATGTGCATTAATCACTTGAAACATAAGAGAAAACACAAAAAAAAAACTCACAAAGAGAAAGAAAGAGAATACAAAGAAGGCATTTATAGTATTGTGCTACTATAAGTATGCCAAGTATGGTTTTAGGGCCAACACACTATGAGGGATAGGAACCATATAATACTTTTCTAAATCACAAGCACTAGTAAACTATATTTCTAGGTGACTCATAAAAAGTATTAAAAGGTAGTAAAAAATGGAGCACATAGTATATCATTATGTTGCTAAGGGCTCACATGCCAATACACTATTAGAGATTAATGGACTAGCATGACTAGGTAATCCTAATAAGGGTGCTTAGTCCAAGCAAGTGCATGTTCTTAGGACCACAACCTACTAACATTGTAGGGATCATATCATCAATGTGGTGTGTACAAATGTGAAAGCACAAAGTATGCCCCCCTTAAAATAACTGCATAAACCAAGATTATTCAATTAGTTTTAAAGTAGAAAAGGGGACAAGGTGAAATATCTTTAGGAAACATATATAAGAAAATATGTTCCCAAAGTCACCCTCAAGAAAGAAGTGTCCCCAAGGAGAGGAACAAAATATTATGCTACAAGAATGATACAAAAGAGCTTGTGTAAACATGGAATGACAACAAGAAAAGTATAGGTGTATCACATATAAATCAAGTAACATTGCACAAAACACAAAGGGATATGCATGCTTGGAGTTAGTATATATGTAAATGAGTGAATATTGTCAAGCAACAAGGATGAAATCACCACCATCCCCCAAGCATGTAGAACTATGAACACAAAGGAAGTAACATGAAGTTAGAGAAAATTAAAATTTTAGGTTGACATGGAAGGAAGATAAATCTCCCAATGTTTTGTCTCATCCCCCAAAATGTTGAAAAAGTAAAGTACATGATAAATAGAAGAATGTAGATATAGATAGAAGAATTATATGACATTTTTTACTCCTATATCCATGTATCTAAAAGGGTAGCATGGGTCCTCTAAGAGGAACTAATAAACACATAACAAGAAGTATGACAATGAACCCAAGATAAACAAGAAAACCCATATATACACACATGATATGATGTTACTACTCTCATGGGTCATGATCCATCAAATCATCCTGCTCCCAATCTTGATTAGAGAGGGAGGGATGATAAGATGATAAAGGAACCACACTAAGAGTGGTATTGGTAGAATCACCTTCAATAGGATGTGAAGGATTAGTTGTGATAGTAGAATCCTCTTGAGAACCTATGGGGACAATGGCCAATAATCATGTGAATATTGAAGATAGTGACATAATATATGTTATAGATTCAAACATGAACTCTTCTAAAGAGGAGTTATGTGAATTGTAAGGGTTCCCAGTGGACTCAAGCTCCCAAGATCACCTACAAAACCAGAGATTACCTTCCATAAGAAAGAGACAAGAGGATAATTTGGTTGATTATGGATGCAATAATGATATTGGAATTAATCAATAATACAAACATTACATGAAGGACCTTCCTTATATAAGCAGGATAAAAAAAACCCTAGGTAAACTTAATAAAGTGTAATTAAATAAATAATTACACCAACACCCCCCTTTAAGTGCAACTTATAGAGAATTAGAAAATGTAAAAATTCAAATATATGTCCTAGCAACAAGGCTTGATGAGGTACCCATGTGTACAAAAAATCTCTCAAAAATGGAGAAAAGGTGAAAACCATATTAGTAAAAATTCCTCCCAAAAGAGAGAAAAGATGTAATATGTACAAGTGATGGATCACAAACATCCAAATCCATCACAAATACACAATGAATACTCCTCATGGGAGAGAGTGAATGAATGAGATGATAGATCCCCGCCATTAAAAAGTAGCTCCTATATAAATGATGAATGCTTGAAGATAGAACATAATCCATTGCCTACAAACAAAATTTATCCCCTTCGAAAGGAACCAATCCAATGGTGGATGTAGAAATAACATCTAGTATAAATTAATGCTAATAAATGAAGCCCACCAAAAAAACCTTTCCGAGTGCTAGGATGTCCAAGATATCAACCAAAATGTAAATAACCAACAAACCAAATAGAAAATACCTCGGGCTAAATCTAGAAAAATTACGTGGATGGTTGTGTAGAAATCACCAATACCTTTCCAACACCTATTAATTTCTATAAAATGGTGTTAGGAAAGGTGTCTCAACCTTGCAACTACAAAAGGTTACTATTCTTCCTAGTTTTGGTCTTTTCAAATACCCTTTATCTTGAAGAATAGTTCAGAATTTTCAAAGTTTCTAAAATGGCTAAAAATGATAGGACTTACTATTTTTAGTAACTCTACATTTGAGCTCGGATGGACCTAAAATTTTCCCAAAAGGTGCGGAACTGTTGGCCCATGATTGTCATTAAACCAAAAGGTCGACCTATTAATTTCTGATACAAGCACTAGAGTTAATGAATCCATGATAGGCAGTTAGTCCATGTCACGAATCCCATGGGGAGTGCTAACCATTTTCTAACAAACTCCTCACTAGCATTACCCAGGGGGATTCAAACCCGTGACCTTTCACTCTGATACCAATTGTTGGCCCACGATTGCCGTTAAACCAAAAGGTTGACCTGTCAATTTCTGATACAAGCGCCAGAGTTAATGAATCCACGAGAGGCGATTAGTCCATGTCACAAATCCCATGGGGAGAACTAACCATTTTCCAATATGAAACTACAAAGTAAACATCTCAGGTGGGTTTCTACTCAAGATCATAACTAGATCGCAAGATATTAAAGTTTTTTTTTTTGAAACTCTCGAAAAAAGTTTCAAACTCAAAATTGAGGCACTTAGAGGTCCCTAAATGTATTGAAAGTTGTTGTAACTGGAGAAGTTTGTTATACCTTGATAGATCTCTTCACAAGATTTTTGATGCATCAAATAGTTCATCAATCAGACACCCAAATTAAAAGTTATGGCCTCTAGAAGTTGGAACTGCTGTTTTGGAAAATGTGAAAATGTGGACACTTAAAAGAGATATAAAGGGGAGAGTTACACATTTTGGTGTGTGATTTGGCACATCACAAGGCATCTTTGATTGGAGATATTTTGGGTGCCACTTTTGGGTGGTTTTGGATCATGGTTTTGTAATTACCATTGGCAGTTTATTGTATTGTATCTCCTATATATCAGGAGCTTGAGATGGATGTTGTGTGTAAGAGTCTCATAGATGTTGAGTTGCCTCCGGATCTCTAGTTGGTTATACACCAGTGAAATATTTCTCTACAAGTATATTGTAATCTTCTTGATTCCTAACTAATATATTTTGGGTAGCTTTGCAATGTGGGGTTTTTCTCTCAAAAGGGTTTCCCCACATAATTACTATGTCATGGTATGATTGCTATTTGTGTTTATTTCTGTAATTGTTGTAAAGATCTACAAAGTTATGCATATCCCTCCCCTCAAGATTAGTGTAGGAAGTTGTTTCGCTACCTTATCTTCCTTACAAATGGATATTCTGGGTGAAAGTTATGAGTCAAGCCCCAAAAATGGCATCTACATATAGCATTTAGGCCAATGCTAGCCTAAGTGGTTCCATTACCTTTCAACCACCTGTCTGGAACCTATTCTCATCAAATTTCACCACTGATCAACGTCAGATCCCTACGACATAACCACTAGTCACATTAGTGACCAAACACTCCACCCAAGCAACTTAGCCCCCTGCGCCCCACCACCAGAGATGTAAGAGTCCTCAATGGACTCAAGATCCCAAGATCACCTGCAAAACCAAAGATTACCTTCCACAAAAGAGAGACGAGAGGATCATTTTCTTCATTATGGATGCAATAATGATATTGGAATTAATAAACAATACAAATATTGCATGAGGGACCTTGCTTATATAAGCAAGATAAAAAATCCCAAGTAAACTTAATAAAGTATAATTAAGTAGATCATTACACCACTATGAATCATTATCTAAATCTTGAACAAGCTACCATTACTCAATACTATTAGTAAGAATGTAAGTAGTGAGAACCATAGGTGGAGTGGGATCTCCCAAAATAGGAAGAAGTGATGAAGAAGACATAGGAGGGGGTGATGATGGAGGGTTATGTTTAGGCTCATAGAAAGGTATTGTTAGGTATGTTGCAAATATGTGCCTATGATGTGTTGTCATTGATGTCAACATATCTCTTTGTCAGAGATAGTGAAGACAGTATAGTTCAGTAAAGTAGATTTGCTCCGTATTCCCAGTGAGATGAAGATCAGAGTCTGTGGAATAAAGGGTTTTGTAGAGGATTGTCTGAAGTTGCTCCAGTTAAGATTTGAGAGGTCTGCATAGAGGATTGGTGAAGTTATGGCCATCTGAGTAGAACCAGGTTTTGCAGTTGGTCAGAGGTAACAAAGTGACAGGAATTTGGTCTAGATTGCTCCGCATTGGAATATTATGGTTTACGATTTTAGAGGTATGTTTGGGATGTTGGTGTGTATTCTCAACTCAAGTGGTTCATGGTTTGGAGGTCCACGAGCAATCTTTCTAGTGTGACAGTCATGATAGTTAGTGTTGTTAAGTTTCTGTATGAAGATGCAAGTGATTCTGGTGATTTGAGGTGGTGTGATTGTTCTTGTTGATTTCATTGTGCTTGTGGAGGTCTCTAGATTGTGTCCCTATTGTGTTGGTGGTCTGCATTGAGGATTGAGCTCGTAGTTGAAGATTTCTCCTTGGGTGTTACTGTTCATTCCAGTTGTGGCTGACCAGATGCTTGGTGCGTGTTGCGGATGATCTAAGAGAAGTTCTATGGAGCGTGGTGTGTTGTTTGAGGAAGATTTGAGTCCTAACTATGTTTGGCCGATAGTGTAGTGGTCTGCATGTAGCATTTTGTTTTAAGTCAAGTCTTGTGATTGTAATTGCTTGTAATGCCTATCTTGGAGAATGTTCCAGATAGATGATTGTAAGGATGACTTTGATGTTCATTCCAAAGTCAGTGTCATGTATAAATAAGTGTAATGAAGTCATGTAAATGTGTCCAAGCATGTGAAGATGCGGAGGTAGCAAAGAAGTGTTTGGGGATAGAGCAAAGGTGTTGTGAGCTTCAATGGAACTAAACCTTGGCATGAAGAAGATGTTGTTTCTCAGTTCAACCTTTTAGTGTTAACTATGTGAATATTTTTGTAGGCAGCGAGCCTCCTTTGAGTAGTGAGCTCTGGGTAGTGCGCCCTGAGGAAAATGCCTTCCCATTTTCTATTCTTTTAACAGAGAATAAATCTTGTGGGTTAACCCCCACTGTGGTTTTTCCCTTAACCGGGTTTCCACATAAAAATATTTGTGTTATGTGTGTTGATTGCGTTTCTGCTCATGTGTTGTTGATTCATGCTTTCATGGTTATATCATTAATCTATTAATAAGTGGTAAAGATGATTAAATACATCAAAAGATAAAGTTTTGTGACAACTGATTCACCCCCCCTCTCAGTTGTCTGCCCTAATTTCAATAACTGGTATCAGAGTTGGTTCCTCTAAAAGAAGCTTGACCACTTGAGGAGATCCAGGATGACGACATACAAGAAGGACAGTCTAAGATTTGATGGAACAAATTACTCTCTTTGGGAGAATCGCATGGAGTGTCATTTGTAATGCATGGGTGATCCTTATTGGTTGATAACTAAGAATAAGTATACTCCTCCGTAGAATGGTCCTACAACTCCAGATCAAATCAAAGAAGCTGAATACAACATTCAGGCTAAGGAAGCATTGTTGAGTGGTCTAACTGATACAGAAATGACAAATGTCTTGGAATTGCAAACTGCTCATGAAATCTGGAAGAAGTTCCAAACTCTGTATGAAGGTGATGCATATGTCAAATGTGCTAAGCTACAAAGCCTAAAGGGTAGATACGAATGTTTGAGGATGAGTGAAGATGAAAACATCACTTCCTATATGCATAAGGTGAATGAACTTGGGTGCAATATTAGGTGTGTTGGTGGAAAATTGGAAGAATTAGAGATTGTTAGCAAGGTGCTCAGATCCTTACCTACTTCATACAAGCACAGAGTTGTTGCTATTTAGGAGATCAGGACTGTGATAGATGTTACAAGGGATCAGTTGGTTGGCAAGCTTTCAGCATTTGAAATGAGTGAGTTTGGTGATTCTCTTCCTAAATTAGAATTTGCATTTAAAGCTAGTGTTTTCAAAAAGCAAAGATTTGATCCAGGTGAAAGCTCTTCAAGAAGACTAACTAGATATGAGAAGGCAAGGAAGGAACTTGAAGAAGATGAATCTGAGTTTGAAGAACTTGAAGCCCTTATTGCCAAAAGATTACCAAGAGGATCCGGTAAGTATGAAGTAAATTTGCCTTTCAAATGTTTTGCTTGCAATAAGATTGGTCATTTTATTTCAAGATGTTCGGAGAGGGTTTCAAAGCCAAACCCTAACAGACCTAGGGCTCAAAAGAAATGCTACTATGTCCAAGAAGCTATTGATGAAGGAGTCATAGATGATGAATCTGATATAGGAAGTACCTCTAGAAATGAATGGGTGTTCATTTCTATCAAAGAAGAAGATCTGGTGCCTACTGAATCTGCTAGTTGTGTGAATGTGGAAAGTGCCTTGGCTGCTCAGGTTGAAGAGAAGGATGAATGGGTGATTGACAGTGGATGTTCTCATCATATGACTAGTGATAAAAGTAAGTTTGTAAGTTTGGAAAGATATGAAGGTGGAATTGTGAAGTTTGGAGACAATTCAGCTGGTAGAATCTATGGCAGAGGATCCATCTCTTTTGATGGTAAGAATAAGACTAATGATGTTTTGTATGTAGAAGGGTTGAAGCATAATCTTCTCAGTGTTGGATAGTTGGTTGACAAAGGGTATGATCTCTGATTCAAGGATGGAAGATACAAAATTTTGGGAAGCTCTAGAACTAAGATTGCATCTGGTACATAGACTAGAGGTAATATCTTTCATTTAAGTGGTACTGGTAAAAGTTGTTTGATTGCTCGAATTGATCAGAGTTGGTTATGGCATAGGAGAATGTGTCATGTAAAATTTGATAACATTGTCAAGATAAGTATTACTCAAGCTGTGAGAGATCTTCCAAAGCTTGTGAAACTTGCTAATAGCATGTGTAAGGAATGTCAGTTGGGCAAACAAAACATAGCTACATTCAAAAGTAAAGAACAATTTTCAAGTGGATTGTTGGAACTTGTGCACACTGATTTGTGTGGTCCTGCTAGAGTTAGGAGTTTGCAAGGAGACAGATACTTTATGTTGCTGATTGATGATTACTCCCAGATGATGTGGGTCACTTTCTTGAGAGAGAAATTAGAGGCTCTTGATAAATTCAAGGTGTTCAAGGCTAGGGTGGAGAATGAGATTGGTGTGAAGATAAATTGTTTGAGATCTGACAGAGGTGGAGAGTTTACCTCTGGTGAGTTTAATACATTTTGTAAAAAGCATGGAATAAGAAGATAGTTATCTGCTCCTAGGACTCCTCAGAAGAATGGAGTTGTGGAAAGGAAGAACCACACTATTCAAGAGGCTTCTAGAACCATGATGATGGAGGAAAATGTTCCACATGTCTATTGGAGAGTGGCTGTGAGTACTGTTGTCTACACTCTTAATCAGGTGCAGATCAAAGGTAATACTGGTAAAACACCTTATGAACTGCAGTTTGGTAATGCTCCTACTGTGAAATACTTTAGAGTTTTTAGTAGTAAATGCTATATCAAGAGAGATGAAGATCTAGGCAAGTTTGATGCAAGATGTGATGAAGGAATATTTTTGGGTTATTCTAACCAAAGCAAGGCATACCAATGCTTTAACAAGAGATTGAAAAGGATTGTTGAAAGTGCTAATGTCAAGGTTGATGAAAGCAAGGAGAGACCTTCCAAGTCTTGTGGATATGAATCAGATGATCAAAATGAAAGTCCAAATGAAGGAAAGCAAGTTCAAACTCAAACTCAGATTCAGATTGCTCTAGAGAATCCAGTGACTCAAGAAGTTAGTGCAAACATTGAGGAACAAGTTCAAGAATCAGAAGTTTAAGAAAATTCCAAAACACCTAGGTATGTAAGGTTGAATCATTATGAAGATCAGATCATAGGAGATAAAATAAAGGTGTTCAAACTAGAAGAAGAATTGCTGAAGAACAAGTGGAGTATTGTTTGATTTCAAAGATTGAACCAAAATCAGTGAATGAAGCTTGTAATGATGAAAGTTGGGTAAAAGCAATGGAAGAAGAAAATGCAAATTGAAAAGAATCATACTTGGGATCTTGTTCCTAGACTTGAAAACAAAAATGTAATTGGAACTAAATGGGTCTTCTGGAATAAATTGAATGAAGATGGTGAAGTTGTGAGAAACAAAGAAAGATTGGTGTGTAAAGGATATTCTTAGGTAGAGGAAATTGATTTTGAAGAAACTTTTGCTCTGGTGGCAAGAATAGAAGTAGTTAGATTATTTCTTGCCTTTGCTACTTACAAAGATTTCAAAGTTTACCAAATGGATGTCAAGTCAGCCTTTCTGAATAGAGAGTTAGAAGAAGAAGTCTACATCGAGCAACCAAAAGGATTCCAGTTGTTTGATCAAGGAGATATGGTCTGTAGATTGAGGAAAGCATTGTATGGACTTAAACAAGCCCTAAGAGCCTGGTATACAAGATTAGATAAATATCTGCTAAAGTTAGGTTTTAGCAAAGGCACAGTTGACAGTAATATTTATTTCAAAATTGATCATGAACACATCTTGATTGTTGAGGTATTTGTTGATGATATCATCTTTGGTGGAAATGAGAGTATGTGTAAAAAATTTGCTGATTAGATGCAAAGTGAATTTGAGATGTCCATGTTTGGTGTAATGAATTTCTTCTTGGGTCTGCAAATCATTCAGTCAGATAAGGGCATCTTCATATCTTAGTCTAAGTACGTGAAAGAGTTGTTGAAAAAGTTTGGAATGGAGGATTCAAAACTGGTGAGTACTCCTATGATAACTAGATGCAAGTTGAGTAAAGATGATGATTTCCCCAAGGCAAATCAGAAAAGATATAAATCAATGATTGGAGGATTGCTTTATCTAACTCAAACCAGACCTGATATTATGAATGTAGTTGGCCTTGTTGCTAGATTTCAAGCTGATCCTAGAGAATCTCATGTTGTAGCAGTCTAAAGAATTTTCAGATATCTAAAGGGGACATCTGATTATGGCTTATGGTATCCTAAGGATGATGATTTCACTCTTCATGCATATACATATGCTAATTGGGCAAGAGATGTGGATGACAGGAAGAGTACTAGTGGTGGTGCATTTTTATTGGGAAAGAGATTGGTTTCTTGGTTGAGCAAAGAGCAGGAGGCAGAATATATAGCAGTAGCAAGTAATTGTACTCAAGTTTTGTGGATGAAGCAAATGTTGAAGGATATCAGAATTGTGTTTGAAGAGCCTGTCACAATCTTTTGTGATAATTCAAGTGCAATAAACATCTCAAAGAATCTGATGTTGCATTCAAAGACAAAGCACATATCCATCAAGTTTCACTTTTTGAGAGAGAAGGTAAATGAGAATGAAGTCAGATTAGAGTTTGTTTCTTCAAAGCATTAGATTGCAGTTATCTTCACTAAGCTTCTACCTAAGGACTCTTTTGAGTATCTCAGAGAAAAGCTAGGGGTTATTACCCCTCCTGTTTAGAACTAAGGTGCACTAGCATGCATCAGCTCGGTGCAACTCACAGTCATATCTTGTGATCCAGATTGGTGTTAAGGGTATGCTACACAGGGGGAGTAGTCAGTATGTTAATTCTAGAGTTTAGTTTGCAAAAAGGGGGAGAGATGATTGTAAATATGTGCCCTTTGCCATTGATGTCAAAGGGGGAGAGAAGTCATGTGAAAAAATCTCAAGTAAGTAGTTGCTGGTGAAAGGGGGAGTAGTGGAGAAAGTGGTTGCAGGGGTGATAAGAGAAAGGAAGAGAAGTCCTTGTCTTGATGGTTGAATCAATTTTTCACATCACATGTTTCCATCAATGACAAAGGGGGAGATTGTTGCAAATATGTGCCTATGATGTGTTGTCATTGATGTCAACATATCTCTTTGTCAAAGACAGTGAAGACAGTGTAGTTCAGTAAAGTAGATTGCTTTGCATTCCCAGTGAGACAAAGATCAGAGTCTGCGGATTAAAGGGTTTTGTAGAAGATTGTCTAAAGTTGCTCCAGTTAAGATTTGAGAGGTCTGCATGGAGGATTGGTGAAGTCATGGCCATCTGAGTAGAACCAGGTTTTGCAGTTGTTCAGAGGTAATAGAGTGACAGGAATTTGGTCTGGATTGCTCTGCATTGGAATATTATGGTCTGCAGTTCTAGAGGTATGTTTGGGATGTTGGTGTGTATCCTCAACTTAAGGGGTTCGTGGTTTGGAGGTCCGCAAGCAATCTTTCTAGTGTGACAGTCATGATAGTTAGTGTTCTTAAGTTCCTGTATGAAGATGCAAGTGATTCTAGTGATTTGAGGTGGTACGGTTGTTCTTGTTGATTTCATTGTGCTTGTGGAGGTCTCTAGATAGTGTGCCTATTATGTTGGCAGTCCACATTGAGGATTGAGCTCATAGTTGAAGATTTCTCCTTGGGTATTGTTGTTCTTTCCAGTCTTGGCCGACCAGATGCTTGGTGCATGTTGCGAATGATCTAAGAGAAGTTCTATGGAGCATGGCATGTTGTTCGAGGAATATTTGAGTCCCAACTATGTTTAGCCGACAGTGTAGTAGTCCACATGTAGCATTTTGTTTTAAGTCAAGTCTTGTGATTGTAATTGCTTGTAATGCCTATCTTGGAGAATGTTCTAGATAGATGATTGTAAGGCCAACTTTGATGTTCATTCCAAAGTCGATCTCATGTATAAATAAGTGTAATGAAGTCATGTAAATGTGTCCAAGCATGTGAAGATGTGGAGGTAGGGTAGAGCAGAGGTGTTGTGAGATGTTGTTTCTCAGTTCAACCTTTCAGTATTAACTATGTGAATATTTTTGTAGGCAATGAGCCTCCTTTGAGAAGTAAGCTCTGGGAAGTGCACTCAAAGGCAAGTGCCTTCCCATTTTTTATTCTTTTAATAGAGAGTAAATCTTGTGGGTTAACCCCCACCATGGTTTTTCCCTTAATCGGGTTTCCATATTTGATTGTGTTTCTGCTCATGTGTTGTTAATTCACGCTTTCATGGTTATATCATTAATCTATTAATAAGTGGTAAAGAAGATTAAATGCAGAAAAAGATAAAGTTCTGTGACAACTGATTCACCCCCCTCTCTTAGTTGTCTACCCTAATTTCAACAAGGTAATGGTCAAGCTTGTGTTTTGGCAAAGGTTGATGGATGTCAATATCGATGGTGGTAGGGTGAAGGACATTTTGAAAGATTTCATAATAGGTGCACTGAAATGGCACAAGAAAAGTAAGTGTAGCACTAGAAATGACACTAATGTTAGGAAGTTAAAGGGGATATGGAAAGGGAGGCTAGTCTAGAATCAAAGGAATGATGGGATCCTTAGTGGATGGAGCTAAGACAACCTAAACCCTTTTAGGGTTACACTTATCTAGATCTAGCTGAGGAGATGGAGGGGTCAAGGAGAGTATATACTCAGGCTAAGAAGGAGGAGGTTGAGGCAAAGGATATTTTAGATTAAAAGATAGCCACATCAGAGGGGGATGCTTAGGAGCAAGATTGAGTTAGATGGTTTTCCAACATGGGTTACTTTTCTTCATCTATTAAATGGATAGGAGGAGGAACAAAAGAAACCATCAAAGGCTAGGAAACCATATTATGAGAAGGAGAGTCATGCAACATGGGTATCTTTCCTCTAATCATCAAAGGGGGAGGGGGAGTAACAAAATCAACCACTAGAGGTTAGGTGACCATAGGGATAGTGGGAGGTTTATGTAGTATAGGTTACTTTCCTCTAGCTACAAAGGAGGTAGGAGGAGGAATAGGAGAAACCATTGAATATTGGAAAACTATAGGGGTATAGGGAGGGTCTCTCAGTAGTGGTTGTTTTCCTCTAGCTACCAAATTGGCAAGGGGAGGAACAAAAGAAACCACCAAATACTAGGAGGTCACATGAGGAGCAACTGTAAAAGAATAAGAATGATGACCAAATAAGAGCACAATCTAACTTTCCTTGAAATTTTGATATGATTTGAACAAAAATTCATTGCGAGGCTATAGAGGCTCGGTTAGGGTCAGCCAAAATTAATTCAAAGAGAAGTTACCATGTAGAGAGAGAGAGGCTAGAATCTATAATGATAAATTGTGTGTACTTATCCATCATGGGGGAAATTTAGGCACTTATGAATGATGGAGGGGACTTCTTGCATTACAGTGAGCCATGGCTGACCCAACTTCAACCGAAAGTGATCTAAAATGGGGATCATATAGAAGAGAACATCTAGGGATTTGGGTCCTACATATACAAGAAGGGCAAATGAACTCAAGGTAGGCTTAGACAAGTCATCATGCATTCATATATAGACTTTTAATTTCTCATACTAATCTCTATATAACTCATGTACATATAATAACTCCTCTATAACCACATTTAACATGCTTACAAGATCAATGAAAACACCATGAATAGGTTTCCCATAATCTAAGTGGAAATTTATAGAGGCCCATCATAAATTCCCATGGGCACATCAACATAAGAAAAATAAATGATAGGCTCAGGAACAGGTTGCTCCCAAGGGGCTCAGGGGAGGGCATCCACCATTCTTACCATCTCCAAGAAATGAGAAACATATTGATTAGTGTCAATTTATAATATAAGTTGAGTGGAAGTAAGGTCAATAATATTTGATGAATGACACAGAAAGGGTTTTGTGTAAATTTACAAATTTTGGTTAGGCTACATGATAAATTTATTACCTTTGTCATTTACACCAAAGACCTAGATTACATTAGAATCAATGAGATATTTTATAATATTTTTTATATGCAAACATCATAACGTATCATTTCCAATAACTCTATAAATTTGAAAAAATGCCTTCAAGTCATAATAAGGTGGGAGAGGTCTATTTGTATCAAATGGATGAGTAAGTGGCAATAGCACTAAATTGTTGTTTAGAAACCACAACAAAATTGAATAAAGAGACTAAGACAATAGAGTGAATTATCTACTTCTCTTTTACTTTGAAGAAGAAAGAGCCTTGGAAACAAATGAGGGTGTCATGGTTGTTGTGTTTGTTGCAAGTATGTGCCTAACTGGTGTTGTCATTGATGTCAACATATCAGTGTTGTCATTGGTACCAACTATGTTCTTGTCTTGATGATTGCTTGTAATGTGTTAGAAGTCTATGTAAGTGTTGGAAAGCCTGATGTTGAGGATATTGAGAAAATTATTTAGCTCCTCCGGTAGAAATAGTAAGTTGTAGTGGAGACAGTGTATTGCATACAGAAGAACAATCTAGAAGCTTGCTCCACATTTCTTAAAGAATAAATATCTTTGTCTACGGATTGGGAGTTATTTATAAGTATGTCTAAAGATGTTATATTCCAAGTTTGAACTTCTGGTATGAAGATTTGAGTGAGTTATGTTCACCAGAGTGAAAACTATTTTTCTTGTATGTTTTGTGGTGATAGGGAGAAAGTGTTATGCTCTGCATTCCTCCGCATTGAAGTATTTTTGTTTGCAGTTCTAGAGTTAAGTCTAAGATGATGTTAAGTACCTTCAACTTCAATAGTTAGTGATTTGGTAGTCCACAAGTGATCTTTTCCTTATGACAGTAGTTGGTTGTGTTGTTTATGTGCTCCAGTTTGAAGAATCTTCTTGACAGAGTGGTTAGAAGTTGTGTGGATGTTTCCTGATTATTTCAATGTGCTTGTGGATGTCTCCTAATCATGTTCCTACCTTTGGATTGGTCTGCAAAGAGAAAGTCAGATCGTGGATGAAAAATATTCTTAGAAGACTTAGTGCTCTCACCAGTCTTGGCCAACTTGGTTGATTTCATTATTTGTGGAGATGTTTTGAAAATGGTGGAAGCATGTCATGGCATGAAGGATTGCGTTTGAGTCCCAGCTAAGGTATGACATGATCAACATACATCTTTACATCTTACCCTTAGCAAATATCTACATATTAGGTCCTAACCTATTTCTATGTATGTTTTTGTAATACCGACCTTGGAGATTGTTCCAATGGTTGATGAATGTATTGTCGACCTTGATGTACATTCCAAGGTTGATGACTTGTATAAAGACTTGTAATATAATTGCAAAAAAGGGTGTGTGAGTGGAAAAATGTATAGATAAGTGCGAAGAGAATAAAAGCAGGGTAGAGGAAGAATATTGTGCTTCAATGAAACTAAACTCAGGCATAGAGTAGATGTTGTCAAATTAGTTCAACAAATCTTGGCAATGAGCCACCTTTTGGTATTGAGTTGATTCTTGGCAGTGAGCCACCCCTTAGCAGTGAGCTGATCTTTGCAGTGAGCATTTTGGGGAGTGAGCCTCAATTTTTTAGTATTGATATAACTTATATATTTCTATGGGCTAACACCGACCATGGTTTTTCCCTTTTTAGGGTTTGCCACATAAAAATCTAGTGTCTACTATGTTGAATGTGTGATTGTGAATCAAGTCTTTGGTTTCATGATTTTATGGTTAAATCTGATTATCAGTACTTAAGTTGTTGATGGTTTGATATTCATTTGAAGTTAATTTTTTGTGACAATTGATTCACCCCCCTCTCAGTTGTCTTGTGTATTTCAACAATTGGTAACAGAGAAGGTTCCTCTAAAGAAAGCCTAATAGCTTGAGGAAGATCTAGGATGTATTTTAAAAAGGAAGTTCTGTAGTTTGATGGGACAAATTATGCTCTTCGGAAGGTACGAATGAAAATCCATCTCCTTTGTCTAGGTTATAAAGTGTGGAAAGCTGTAGAATCAAAATATACTATGCCTCAAAAAGGTTTGTCAACTGAAGATGAAATCAAAGAATATGAGTTAAATATAAAAGCTAGAGATGCCCTGTTAAGTGCTTTATCTGACACTGAATTGATAAAAGTCATGGATCTAGAAACTGCACGAGGTTTGGGAAAAGTTGAATAAACTGTATGAAGGAGATGATTCTATAAAAGAAGCCAAACTACAAGACTTGAAAGCAAAATATGAGAGTTTAAAGATGAATGAAGATTAAAACATTATAGCCTTCATGCAAAGGGTTGATGAACTTGTCAATGGAATAAAAGGTATAGGAGGAACTATTGGTGATAAGGAAGTTGTGATGAAAATTCTTAGATCACTACCAAAGTTCTACAGTCACAAGGTAGCTGCATTTGAAGAAGTAATGACTATAAAAACTATCGACATAGATCAATTGCTTGGTAAGCTTACAACCTTTGACATGAGAGAATTTGGTGATGCCCTACCAAAAGTTGAGACAACCTTTAAAGCTAGTACTTCAAAAAAGATCTCCATAGCTGAGAAATATAGGGTGGTAAAGTTCAAAGGCAAGCTACCTTTCAAATGTTTTTCATGTGGTAAAGTAGGTCATTATGCTTCCAGATGTCCTAAAAGAATTGAAAGGAATAGAAAAAGATTTGAGAACAGATCTAGAGATCCAAAGAAATGCTACTATGTTAGAGATTTTGATTATGAAGGTGTGAATGATGATGAATCTGATGATGCTAGCACTAGTGCAAATGAATGCTTATTTATTGCTATTAAAGAAGAACCTGTGTCTACTAATCTTGTTAGCTATGTGAAGGAAGAAAAACTAGTGGAAGAAAGTGCTTTGGCTTTTTAGGTTGTGAAAGATAAGGATGAATGGATTATTGATAGTGGATACTCACATCACATGACCAGTGACAAAGTAAGTTTGTAAGTTTTTAAAAATATGATGGAGGACTGGTTAGGTTTCTAGACAATGCAGCTGGTAAGATTTGTGGAAAAGGATCTATCCCATTTGATGGAAAGCACAATACTGATGATGTCCTATATGTGAAGTGTTTGAAGCATAATCTTTTGAGTGTTGGTCAGATGTGTGACAAAGGTTATGATATGAGATTCAAAGACAATGGTTGCAAGATCATGGAATGTTCTGGAACTATGATTGCTACCGGTAAGAAGACCAGAGGTAACATCTATCAATTAAGAGGAACTAATGATTACTATTTATTAGCCCAAGCAGATGAGAGTTAGTTGTGGTATAGAAGGATGTGTCATATAAACTTTGGTAATCTTGTAAAGATAAATTTAGGTCAAATTGTGAGAGATTTATCATAACTTGTGAAACCCACTAATACCATTTGTAAGGAATGTCAGTTGGGGAAGCAGACAAGAACAAGTTTCAAGAGCAAAGATCAATTTTCTACCGGTTGGCTAGATCTAGTTCACATATATCTATGTGGTCCTACAAGGATAAGAAGTCTACAAGGTGACAGGTACTTCATGTTGCTTATTGATGATTATTCTAGAATGACTTGGGTTATTTTTTTGAGAGACAAATCTGAAGCCCTAAAGAAGTTCAAATCCTTCAAGGTAATGGTTGAAAATGAAATAGAGCTGAAAATCAAATGCTTGAGGTCTGATAGAGGAGGTGAGCTCACTTCAAATGAGTTCAACACTTTCTGTGAAAAGTAAGGAATAAAGAGGTAGTTGTTTGCACCTAGGACTCCTCAACAAAATAGAGTTGTGGAAAGAAAGAATAGGATAGTTCAAGAAACTGCTAGGACAATGATGATGGAAGGAGGTCTGCCAGAAGTTTTTTGGAAGGAAGCTATACATATTGTTGTCTACATTCAAAATAGAGTTCAAGTGAAAGGAAATGGTACTAAAACTCCCTATGAACTGTGGTATGGAAGAACTCCAATAGTAAGATATTTTAAAGTCTTTGGAAGCAAATACTATATCAGAAGAGATGAAGATTTTGGGAAATTTGATGCAAGATGTGATGAAGGAATCTTCCTTGGATACTCTACCAAGAGTAAGGCCTACCGGTGCTACAACAAAAGATTGAAAAAGATTGTTAAGAGTGCAAATGTGAAGGTGGATGAAGGCAAAGGAAGAACATCTGATTAGAGTGGCTATGAATCAGATGAACCTATTGCTATAACTTATGAAGAAAAAGTTAAAAAAGAAGATAGTCAAGTTGAAGAAGAAAAGACTCTAGAAATTGTTGCTAAGACCCCCAGGTATATAAGAATCAATCACTCTAAAGATCAAATTATTGGAGACAAAGATAAAGGAGTACTGACAAGGAAAAGAGCTGTAGAAGAACAAGTAAATTACTGTTTTCTCTCTACAGTTGAACCAAAATCTGTGAATGAAGCCTGCAATGATGAAAATTGGGTAAAGGCAATGGAGGAAGAACTAATGCAAATAGAGAAGAATGAAACTTTGGAATTAGTTCCTAGACCTGTTGACAAAAATATTATTGGAAACAAATGGGTTTTCAGGAATAAGCTGAATGGAAATGGAGAAGTTGTAAGCGATAAAGAAAGGATTGTATGTAAAGGATATTCTCAAATTGAAGGGATAGATTTTGAAGAGACTTTTTCTCCAGTAGCTCAGATTGAAGCAATCAGAATGTTTCTAGCATTTGCAACTCACAAAGATTTTAAAGTGTATCAGATGGATGTGAAGTCTACATTTCTAAATGGTGAGTTGGAAGAGGAAGTCTACATTGAGCAACTGGAAGGATTCCAACTGTCAGATCAAGATGATATGGTATGCAAGTTGAAGAAAGCATTGTATGGACTCAAGCAAGCTCTTAGAGCCTAGTATGCAAGGTTGGATAAGTACTTATTGCAGTTAGGGTTCAATAAAGGTACTACTGATAGTAATCTCTATTTCAAAATTAATGGTGATCAAATTTTGATTGTTGAAGTCTTTGTTGATGATATCATCTTTGGAGGTAATGAAAGTATGTGTATGAAATTTGTTGGTGAAATGCATAAAGAGTTTGAGATGTCTATGTTTGGTGAGATGAATTTCTTTCTGGGTCTGCAAATCAATCAATCAGATAAAGAAATCTTCATATCTCAGTCTAAGTATGTGAAAGAGTTGTTGAAGAAGTTTGGGATGGAAGACTCTAAACCAGTATGTACTCCCATGGTGACTGGCTATAAGTTGAGAAAAATTGATGAATCACCTAAGAATGATAAGAAAAAGTACAAATCCATGATTGGAGGATTGCTTTATCTAACTCAAATCAGACCTAATGTTATGCATGCAGTTTGTCTTGTTGCAAGATTTCAAGCTGATCCAAGAGAATCACATGTGATGGTAATTAAGAGAATCCTAAGGTATTTAAAAGTCACTCCGGATCATGGCTTATGGTATCCAAAGGATAATGATTTCACTCTTAGTGCTTATACAGATGCTGATTGGGCTAGAGATGTTGATGACAGGAAAAGTACAAGTGGAGGTTTCTTCTTTTTGGGTAATAGATTGGTTTCATGGCTGAGAAAGAAACAAGACTCAATCTCTTTATGAATAGTAGAAGTAGAATATATTGCAGCAACATGTTGTTGTACTCAAGTGTTATGGATGAAGCAGACTCTGAGGGACATAAGAGTTGTATATGAAGATCCAGTTACAATCTTGTATGACAATACAAGTGCTATAAATATTTCAAAGAATCCAGTGATGCACTCAAGGACAAAGCATATATCTATAAGGTATCACTTTTTGAGAGAAAAAGGTGACAGATAATTAAGTAAAGGTGGAATATGTGCCCATAAAGGATCATATTGTAGATATCTTCACCAAGCCTCTATCTAAGGATACTTTTGAGTATCTCAGAGAAAAGTTAGGGGTCATTAGCCCTCCTGACCTAAACTAAGATGCATGAGAATGCATCAATCTAGTAGTGTTCAAAGTCTCATTCTTTGATCTAGATTGATGTTTTGAGAGCTACCTCTTAGAGGGAGTAGCTAGATGTGTTGGTAACAACCCAGTTGGATTAGAGCAGTAGACTGCTAGTGTGTGCCCTTTTCCATTGATGTCAAAGGGGGAGAGAAAACATGTGAAAAACTCAGGGGGAGAAAGATTGCAGATGTGTAAAGAGAAAGGGGGAGAATCTTGTCTTGATGGTCTTTTTAATTTTTCACATCATATGTTGCCATCAATGACAAAGGGGGAGATTGTTGCAAGTATGTGCCTAACCGGTGTTGTCATTGATATCAACATATCAATGTTGTCATTGGTGCTAACTGTGCTCTTGTCTTGATGATTCCTTGTAATGTGTTAGAAGTCTATGTAAGTGTTGGAAAGCTTGATGTTGAGGATATTGAGAAAATTATTTATCTCCTCTGGTAGAAATAGTAAGTTACAGTGGAAACAGTGTATTGCATACAGAAGAATAGTCCAGAAGATTGCTCTACATTTCCTGAAGAATAAATATCTTTGTCTATAGATTGGGAGTTATTTATAAGTCTGTCTAAAGATGTTATATTCCAAGTTTGAACTTCTAGTATGAAGATTTGGGTGAGTTATGTTCACCAGAGTGAAAACTATTTTTCTTGTATGTTTTGTGGTGACAGGGAGAAAGTGTTATGCTCCGCATTCCTCCACATTGAAGTATTTTTGTCTACAGTTCTAGACTTAAGTCTAAGATGATGTTAAATGCCTTCAACTTCAATGGTTCATGATTTGGTGGTCCACAAGTGATCTTTTCCTTATGACAGTAGTTGGCTATGTTGTTTATGTGCTCCAATTTGAAGATCTTCTTAAAAAGTGGTTATAAGTTGTGTGGATGTTTCCTGATGATTTCAATGTGCTCGTGGATGTCTCCTAATCATGTTCCTACCTTTGGATTGGTTTACAAAGAGAAAGTTGGATCGTGGATGAAGAATGTTCTTAGAAGACTTAGTGCTCTCACCAGTCTTGGCCAACTTGGTTGATTTCATTATTTGCAGAGATGTTTTGAAGATGGTGGAAGCATGTCATGGTGTGAAGGATTGTGTTTGAGTCCCAGCTAAGGCATGGCATGATCAACATACATCTTTACATATTTCCCTTAGCAAATGTCTATATTAGGTCCTGACCCATTTCTATGTATGTTTTTGTAATGCCAACCTTGGAGATTGATCCAATGGTTGATGAATGTCTTGCCGACCTTGATGTACGTTCCAAGGTTGATGACTTGTATAAAGACTTGTAATGTAAATACAAAAAAGGGTGTGTGTGTGTGGAAAAATGTATAGATAAGTGCGAAGAGAAGAAAAGCATAGCAGAGGAAGAATATTGTTCTTCAATGGAACTGAACTCAGGCATAGAGTATATGCTGTCAAATTAGTTCAACAATTCTTGGCAGTGAGCTGATCTTTGCAGTGAGCATTTTGGGCAGTGAGCCCTGTAGGTAGTGGGCCTCTATTTTTCGGTATTGATATAACTTATATATTTCTGTGGGCTAACACCTACCATGGTTTTTCCCTTTTTAGGGTTTTCCATGTAAAAATCTAGTGTCTACTATGTTGAATGTGTGATTGTGAACCAAGTCTTTGGTTTCATGCTTTTATGGTTAAATGTGATTATCAGTACTTAAGTTGTTGATGGTTTGATATTCATTTGAAGTTAAGTTTTTGTGAGAATTGATTCAACCCCCCCTCTCAGTTGCCCTGTGTATTTCAATAGTGTTGTTGGCTACTGTTGATGTATTATTTTTGAAAAAGTTTATATTATTTTTATACTTGTTAAATGAAGAAGGCATGGATGACACAGTAGGGGCCTATGGGAGTAAATGATTGATATTCGATTAGAATAATCTTATTCCTAATCATAGGCTACAAGTTTCTAATAAAAACAAGGTACATGTATAAGTCAAACAAGGTATATGGAATTTGAGAGAATAGAGATTGATATTTGAAAATTAAAGTTATTGACCTTTTACTAAGCACCATTCTTGTAGTTCATTAAATTAGTAAACATGATCTGGTGCCTAATATTCACCTAAAAATGTTGCATGAATATTTGAAAGAGAATATAGAGTGGTCAAGTAGTCAGAAAAACTAGTCTAGCATGGTGTCATTCAAGGACCATGGCAAAATTTTAGCTAGAAAATTTGATCTTGGAAAATAAAATCACTACATAATGTAGTGAAGGTAGACACATGTGATTGTAGATCACCTTTACTATTATACTTCTCAAATCAAGGCACGTCAAAACCAATAGGGAGTTAGGTAGTGAAAATATTAAGAGATAATAGGCTACGATGGTAATACAAGGGGATAAGAAACTATGCTAAAGAGGTAGAGAGTGTGGCAAGATGTTGAAAAGTACCTATGTTTTTCAAGAGTTGATTTATCATGGGCTCAGTTGTATGCAAGGGGTCTATAGTAGCAATATAAATAGTGGGTCTTCTTAAGGGTAGAATGGGTATAGGTATGGATGTCATATGCTATGAGGTAAAGGATTGCAAATCTCCAAGGAATCTACCAAGAGAAGTAGATTGCAAAAGCTAGGAAGGGGGAACAAACCCATACTGATGAATGGAGTTTTGTGCCATTCTGAAAGAACAAAGGTCTACCTAATCATGTTGTGTAGAACTAGTGACCATATGTGAATAAGTAGACATATGGGCACTAGGAATAGGCATTGAAAGATAGAATTGATGACCTACAATGTTGGAATGTAAGTCATGACTACCCTCATGGAAAGTTGCTAACAATGGAACATCATTATGTATGAGGTGAGAAATATCATGCAAGAAGTCAAGACCTTCAGGATGGTTTCTTAACATGGTGTTGTAGACACCTAAAAATGTCTAACACCTTGTCATTAGCATGTTTTGCCCTAGGTTCCCAGGTCATCACCTAATTAGTTAAATAAATTTTATTTATTTGACTAATTTATTTTATCCCCTTTCAATCCCATCATTCTATCTGCTATAATTAAATAAATTTTAATTATTTATTTAATTATTCATGACCCTTAATCTTGTCTAATTAAATAATTATTTTTAATTATTTAATTAGTAACTTATCTATTTCTCTTATAATTTATTTAATTATCCACATCATCTTCCATCACAATTGTGAGGCCGATTATTTTACCTTCCTTATTTTGATCGTTATGCATTTTAGTTGATGACATTATTAGACTTTTAGTGACTATGGTTTCATTATGCAGACTTGATTTTATCTCTTGATTATGATAGGACATTGATTAGACATATGTGATTCTATTTGATCAAATTTGATGATATTTTGTGATTTGACATATGAGATATATTAGATGATGTTTTGGGGTGAGATTCTAGTTATTTATGTGATGTGGACTATTTGACATATGATTGAAAAATACAGTTTAATTTGGGATTATGTATTGATGATTACTGTTGTATTCGATTTCATGAATTTAATTCTAGTTGCTTCGGGTATGATTTTTCATGATATGATTGACACTTGATCGAGATGTGCATATTTTACATTCCTTAGCCACATGAAATTGGAGGTAGAATTCACACCAATGTTATCCCCTATGAAACCGATCCATTCCCAAGAGGGACAAGGATCACGTTTGAAATTGAATGTGATTTAAGTGCTTGATTTAATTTTTTAGTCTTTTGGCCTAGTATCCTTTGTTAAATTAATCAATAATAAATGTTGTATAAATTTTACTTGATCTACACCACTTGGTATTTATTTTATTTTTTTGAGGCCATTTAAAGTGGATTTATAACCCCTTTGTGAACCTTATGTCCCAAAAGTTCCCCTAGGTGGTTACCCATGGGTCTAGGGTCAACTTGGACTAACTAACCCTTGGATTAACTCACTTTTGGTCACTCTAAACTATGGTTTAGTCAAAGTGACGAAATTTGAAGTAGTGAAGGTGGGAGATGAGTCATGCCTTGGGAAAGACTCATCTCCCTTCCCAAAGTTTGGGAATCCTTTCCCAAGGAAGACTTGGGAGGTCTCCAAGACTCCCAAGTGTGTGGGAGCTTCCTCCAAGACTCTCACACACGTGTGAGAGCATCTTGGAGGGAGATGGCTCTTTGAGAGAATAAGACAATGTCATATGGCATCCCTTATCCTCTTGGAGGTTTGAGTGGGAATGCCACCTCACCACTTGTCCTCTCACACATGTGTGAGAGCACAAGTGGATAAGGTGAGGATTGAGATGGAATAGGAGGATGATACTTGTCATCCTCACACTTTCTCTCCCTTGCAAGTGGCATTGGAGGAGGAAGGAGAAGGTGACAAGTGTCCCCTTCTCATTCCTCAAGGCCAAATTGATGGCTTATATTATCTCCTCTTGTTGAGGAGTGTGGGGTTCTTAGAATTTTAATTTTTCTTGTTATTTTGGAGGAGTTTGGGGAAAGTTAGAGGATTCTTGGAGATTGGAAGGTTTGGGAATGCTTGGAGCTCTTCATCAAACGTGCTTCCATTATAGGGCTTTGAAGGTAAGCCTCATAAACTATTTTCTCACCTTTGCTTATTTATTGTGTTGTGATGTGTTTTTGGTTATTTGTTGTCTTCAATGTTTTTTGTATGGGATGGGAGTATGGTGAGAGCACCTCTATTGGAGGTAATGCTCAACTTGTTTGGGTAGGGGAAAGGAACCTCCTTGAGGTCACTCCCACATTGTGTATTTATGCCTTGAGGGCTTTAATTTGTTGAGGGGATTATTGAATGGCAAGAGTGCTATGGAGATTATTTTGTGATTTTGTGGAGAGTGGTGTTTTTGGAGATTTTGGCTTGAGGCCATGAGTTTGGTATCTTATCATTTGGGTGACCTTTGAAGTGGAGGGGTCCATTCCCTACCCTCATCAAACTCATTTTCATGAGTTGAGTCTTGTGTTAAACCTATGGGTTATTTTTGTGTTGTGTTTAATTTTTGTGGTGGAATGTTGTACCTGTGTGAATCCCTACCTCCCTAGCTCGGGGGTGACCCACTTACGGGTCTACGGTAGGGAGGAGAGCATTTCGTAGTGGCTGGAATATTCTTCTTTTGGTTGTGTTTATTTGCAGGTTTTGAGTGAAGAGATGGAGTTGTTGTGGAGCTCATTTTGGGTGGCTTAGTTGAATTTTCTTGGCTATTGAAGCCATGGCCATTGTGGCCTTATTGTATTTTGTTTTTGTGAAAGTTGCTAAGTTATTTGCCATGGAGTTGGCTGTGATGTATAAAGAAATGTAAACATTCTGTTATTTCATTTAATGTTGTTTACTTCCTATTTTGTGAGTTAAGAGTTGAGAAATGCATGAGAAATGTTATTTATATTTCTTTCATTAATCTTTTCAAAAAAAAAGTATGCATGAGTAGTAATGGCTGTTAGATTTTATTGTAAAAAAAATGGGTTAATTCAGTTTTTTGATTTGTGCATTAGAAGCTTAAAGTGTTGTTGTTGTTGAAAGTAGGAGAAAACGTATTTCTAATTTGCATAATGCCTTAATATATATATATATATATATATATATATATATATATATATATATATATATATATATATATATATATATATATATATATATATATAGTTGTTGTTCTAGTTTACTGTACAAATCTGAAAGTTCATCTTTTTCTATTTAAGCCCTAGCTATGGGAAAATATGTATTAAATATCTATATATATATTTAAATATATAGATATATATGTATGGAAATACATACATACATATATATATATATATATATATATATATATATATATATATATATATATATATATATATATTGTATCTTTATTTCCTCTGATCATGTTGTTGTTCTATACAGTAAATAGGAGAAAATTTTTATATCTCATTTTTGCTCTGTGTATTAAAATATGTATATATGCTTATGTATATATATATATATATGAATATATATATATATATACATATATATAATTATAATAAGTGTATACATGTATGTATTTATATACAAAAATAACAAAAAAAGAAATGTTTGTATTGTGCTATTTTAATTAGACTATATTTTTTTAGTATTTATACTTGTCTGTATATACAGAAATATATATATATATATATAAAGAAAACCGAAATTTGCTATGTAAAAATAAAAGAGGAGATCAAACATTAATCAAAATTTCTCAAGGCACAGAGTTGGTGGGCTGTTTTTTTTTTAACAGTATTAAATTTTTTTTAAAAAAAAAGTGGACTGTGGGCTGTGCCCATAGCCACTGTTTATCTCAAAGAAAAGGGGTGTGGGGGAGGCAGTGCCTCCACCGACACCACACCACCTCCCCCACACCCCCCAAACGCCATTCGTTGCCGCCCCTCGTGGCCCCCCCCGTCCACCTTAACTTCTGTAACCGACGCTACTACCCTCAATAACTTCAAACTCTCTCTCTGCCCCCATCAGACCTTCATGCCGCTCCACCTCTCTCTGCCTCCATCAGTCCTTCTACGCCGCCCCTCTCAGAACCGCCATTGTCGGCCCTCCCTTCACTCCTTAGCCTGCAATAAATTTTAAACTCTTTCATTTTTATTGTGCTGGTCACCATTTTAAAAAAAGAATGAAAATATAGTTTTATTCTGAATGCATACAGATAATGAAAACTCCTTTGTGCACACCTCTGTGAGAGGTAATGGCATATTCAACCATGGCCTCCAAATCTCTCACAAACCCTAACCTGTAAAATAGAAACAAACAAAACCAAAACAAGAGGAGAAAGAATGAGTTAGGGCAACAGTAAAATGGGAAAGAAAAAAAAACAATAGAATAAACAAATAGGGATTTCTTTTAGGGTTGCACATTCTAAATGGGATTGGGTCAACTTTGTGTATGGAAAACAATTTTAAATTGGAGTTAGGGCCTTTTCTTATTTTAAGGAGAGGATATTTTATTATGAGGAGATAATTTTAATTCTTCCTTTTAAAATTCCCTTTTGCCATTTGTTCCCTTTTAAACTTGGAGTTCCAAATATTTTGTTTGAATTTTTAAATGAGAGTTTTGTAATTTCTTTATTTTATGACCTTGTGCATTCAAATTTAATTTGGGGAATTAATTTTATCTTATTAGGGAGAGAATTTTTTCCCTTGCTTTTAAATTCATTCTAGTTGAGATTTCTCTTATTCAATTCATTTTATTTTACTTATCCCCTAGCGGAGTTTTTACCATTTTAAATTATTGATCTATTTTACAATTATTTTTACAGGAAGAGTTATTTAAACTCTCCTCCTCCCTCTATTAGATTTTTGGGTTAGTTATTAAATATAATTGTCGAAATTGTATTTAATAATGGACTTGATTTTCTCCTTGGATTTATTTGGCATCTTGTCATTAATTATTATTATTTTATTTTTGAATTTTTATTCCTTTATGCCAGGTCGATTTATTCGACCTTGGCAGAATAATTACTTTAATATTTTATTATTTCGTTTTAAATCGTTTGAAATTTGTCCTTAAGTTTTATTTAATTTTACTCTTAAATTTTATTTTCCTATTGGTGAATTATTTTTAAAATTTTATTTTGCGTTTATCGAAAATGTGTTATGCTACCGAAATTTTGCTAGATTTCTAGGGTTTAATTTATGCGTTGTTTTAACTATTTTATTTCCATATTTCCACCTTAATCACGTGCCATCTGCCATTGTTTTACTTAACCACTTTTTAGTCTGAGTTAAGTTAGGGTTCGATGCTGGCAAAATCATCATCACCTAGGAGACTTAGGGTTCAGATTTAAAATTAGTCTAACCCTTGAAGCGACACCCTACATGTCGCATACCTCCTAGACAGCCTTCACCATCACGGTTATATTGACATGTTTACACCTCATGCGTATTACCACCAAGCACGTAGATGTGTGTGAGAGGGTTCCTAGGGATAGGTAGAAATTTTTTTCGTAGTTCGTGTCATGACCACATGGCAAATGTGGATATGACACGTGTGCTGTGTGTCGTGACCACATGGGAAATGTGGGCATGACATTTGGTATCAAAGCCTAAGTTTAAACACTGGGCTTGTTTGGGTACATTATTATTTCCGTAACTTTGATTAATTTGTGGTTACCTCATTTTTTGTAGGATGCCTCCCCGACGAGTTCGGTAAGCGCAGTCTCGCCGCACTCCATCCCCCGAGGTTCACAATGACTCTTCAGCTAATGTACAGGTACAACCAGTTCCACAGGTATTGCAGGTACCAAAGGCACCACCGGCCCTACCAGATATTGGGCCACAAATATTACAGGCTTTGCAGGTAGTTTTAGATAGGCTTCCACCGGCTATAGTTAAGCCACGCATATAGCCATGTGTCGAGCCCCGCGAGGATCTGTGAGAGGAGCCACGTGTGGAGTTACAAGCTGAGTCCCATGTCGAGCCATGTGTGGAGCCTCGCGTTGAGCCATGAGGGGCACCACGTGTGGAGCCTTACATTGAGGTGCTAGAGACAGAGGAGGTTGGTTCAGCCGACAGGGCCCATAGCAGGAGTCCTTCACGTCATGCTAGGTATGATGAGGCAGTACGAGTAGAGAACATTGTTCACAGACCTTATAACTATTACACAAATGAGCCTATTAGGAGGCCTAGAGACAGAGGAGACCCCATTAGGGATTTATTGAGGTTGAACCCTCCTACATTCATCGGGACCATAGAGGGGGCTGAGGCAGAGGCCTGGCTTATCAGCTTAGACAGATGCTTCACGTTGCATTCTTACGAGGGCAACACAAAGGCCCATGTGGCAGTACACTTGTTGCGAGATGTAGCAGCTACCTGGTGGCGCACTGAAAAGTGCAAGCATCACCTTTCCTTAGACACTCTCACATGGGAGACTTTCATTGAGTGCTTCAATGCGAGATACCTATCAGATCATTATAGGCAACATCGTATAGATGAGTTCCATGACCTTTAGCAGAGGGGACTTACAATGGCACAGTATAAGGGTAGATTTACTAAGTTACCCACTATGCGGAGTATCTCCATGACGAGAAACTCCTAGTTCATAAGTTTATCAGAGGACTGAACCACAAAATAGCAGGGCCTGTTCGGATGGCAGACCCCTAGACATTGAGTGATGCTACCGAGAACGCATATATCATTGAGGAGATTCAGGGACGAGGGTAGAGTTTATGCCCTTAGTTTAAGGATTGTTGACAGAAGCAGCATCAACAGAGTTTTCGTAGACCATCACAGCCATCTCATAGAGGAGGATTTAGTTCTGCACCCTTACCTCCTAGACCCCCACAGCAACAGCAGAGAGCTAGGACACAACAAAGGTCACATGGGGGACATAATAGAGGTTGGTAGTAGGAGGGCTCACGCAGAGATCAGAGGTAGTAGGGACCACCTACGGGACCCGCGAGGTTGCATCAGTCTTATAGGGGCTCACAGGGGTCTACTGGTAGATCAGGACAGTAGCAGTCGAGTAGGACTTAGACTGGACAGGTACAGGCTAGGGGCCCTTATTATGTTTGTGGTGGAGCTGGACACCTAGCTAGAGAGTGTCCATAGGGTTTTACAGCAGGGGGACAACCTCGTGCAGGAGGATTCGAGCAGACTGTTAGTGATGTGGTAGATCCCACCGTATGTTCACATCGGTTGATAATTGCCAGGCTGATTTTCAGGCGTCAGTGATTGAGACATCAGGTATTATTGGGGGTAACCCCATTTCTATTCTCTTTGATCCTGGTGCTACTGACTCATTCATATCTCCATCGTTAGTAGAGTGTTGCAGGCTCATGGCCTCTAGGTAGGGTGATAGGTGCGTGGTTGAGTTGGCCTCAGGGGCCAAGATGACAGTAGATGCCTTAGTCCATGACTGTGAGATTGCTTTGGGACCTTTTTCCATAGTATGTGACCTTAGAGTCATGACATTAGGATCCTATGATGTGGTGTTGGGTATGGATTGGCTTGCGGCTCACCAAGCCAACCTAGATTGTCACCAAGAGGCGATCAGCTATTTAGATGATCATGGTACATTAGTTGAGATAGTGGGCATGCAAAAGCCCACAACAGTGCATATGATATCCATTCAACAGCTTAAGTGCTGCATGCGGAAGGGATGCCAGATGTTCACCATCACAGTGAGTGACAGATCAGATGACAAGCTTGAGACATCTTTGGATGATCATCCCATCCTTAGAGAGTTTGCTGATGTGTTTCCAACAGAGTTACCGGGGATGCCACCCCAACATGAGGTAGAATTTCACATAGACTTAGTGCCAGGTGCCGAGCTAGTGCCTCATGCACCCTACAAGATGACCACACACGAGCTCACAGAGCTCAAGTTACAGTTGGAGGACTTGCTCGATAAGAGGCACATCTAACCGAGCATTTCACCTTGGGGCGCTCCTGTCATCTTTGTGAAGAAGAAGGATGGGTCTCTTCATTTGTGCATGGACTACAGGCAGTTGAATAAGGTGACAGTAAAGAACCATTATCCTCTGCCCAGGATTGATGATCTTTTCAATCAGATGTAGGGAGTCAGGGTGTTCTCTATGATAGACCTAAAGTCTAAGTATCATCAGCTACGTATCACATAGGTGAATATCTATAAGACTACCTTCTGAACTCGTTATGGCCACTATGAGTTCACAGTGGTTCCCTTTGGCTTGATGAACGCCCCTGCAGTGTTCATGAGTCTCATGACCAGGGTGTTCTGTACCTATTTGGATTGGTTTGTGATCATTTTCCTCGATGACATTTTGATCTATTCACGGACTGAGAAGGAGCATGAGGAGCACCTTTGTCAGGTTCTACAGTGTTTGCGAGAGCAGAATCTTTATGGGAACTTGGTGAAGCGTGTATTTTTTAGGACAAAGGTTCAGTATCTAAGGCATTTCCTATCTGGTGATGGAATCTCAATAGATCCATCAAAGCTTAGGGCTATCAGGGATTGGCTAGCACCCACTAGTGTGACAGAGGTCAGGAGTTTTATGGGGTTAGCTGGTTATTATTGTTGCTTTGTTGAGGGTTTCTCTCAGATTACGCACCTCATCACTTCCCTTCAGTGGAAAGGGAATAGCTTTTCTTAGACTGAGCAGTGTGAGAGGGCCTTTGGAGTCCTCAAGGAGCGTCTCACCAGCGCTCCTATTTTAACAGTTCCTAATCCTATAGTAGATTTTATGGTTTGCATAGATGCATCACTTGAGGGATTGGGAGCCGTACTTATGCAGGGTGGTAGAGCGATCACGTATGAGTCACGAAAGCTCAAGACCCATGAGCTAAACTACCCCATGCATGACTTGGAGTTACAGGCAGTAGTTCATGCTCTAGTTCGTTGAAGAAATTTCTTATTGGGTCATCATTTTGAGCTCCATTCAGATCATCACATCCTTTAGTATATCTTTACACAGCCGAATCTGAACGCCTATCAGCGGTGTTGGATGGAGTTCCTCTGCGAGTATGAATTTGATGTCCACTACATCAAAGGGAATGAGAACATGGTTGCTAACACATTGAGTCGGAGGTGCCACGACCTCTTGACCTTGACTCTGAGTGTAGACTTGAGAGGTCGTATTATTCAGCATCTGCCAGAGGATGAGTGGTTTCTTGAGGTGCAGCGGGAGATCAGTTCATAGAGGGCCCTTGTGGGCAAGTATGCAAGGTATTCACTTGAGATAGATGGGTTACTTCGTCATCGACAGCGCATCTATGTACCCCACATAGGTGACCTACGTTCTGTAGTGTTGTTAGAGGCTCATAGAGCACCATATGCTACACATCTAGGGGTGAACAAGATGCATGCTGACCTACGATAGTTGTACCATTGGGCAGGTATGAGACGAGATATAGCAGAGTTTGTTGCTCGATGCCTTGAGTGCCAGAGAGTCAAGGCTGAGCATCAGCATCCAGCAGGACTTTTTTACCCACATGATATACCTAAGTGGAAATGGGACACCATTTCCATAGATTTTATTGTTGGTCTTCCTATGTCTTCGCGTCGCCCTGATGCCATCATGGTGATAGTCGACAAGTTGACCAAGGTGGCGCATTTCTCACCTGTACGCACGACGTACAATACGCCAACAGTGGCGAGAGTATTCTTAGATGATATTGTGAGATTACATGGGATACCTTGCCACATCATTTCAGACAGAGATTTTGTTTTCACTTCATCATTCTGGAGAGCCTTGTAGCAGGCGTTGGGCACACAGCTCAACTTTAGCTCCGCTTATCATCTCAAGACAGATGGGCAGATAGAGCGGGTGAATCAGGTGTTGGAGGACATGCTTCAGATGTATGTTATGGACCATCAGTCTAGATGGGAGGAGTATCTGTATCTGGTTGAGTTTGCCTACAATTATGGGCATCACAGCTCGTTAGGTATGCCTCCCTTTCAAGCTTTATGTGGCAGACCATGCAGGACATCATTGAGTTGGGATTGGATAGAGGATAGAGTTGCCATTGGTCCAGAGCTAGTTCAAGATATGGAGCAGCAGGTCACACTGATTAGACAAAGGTTGCAGAAGGCACATAATAGACAGAAGAAGTATGCCAATGCTAAGAGGACTTATTAGAGCTTCTCAGTGGGTGACAGGGTATTCCTTAGAGTGCGGCCACACAAGAGTCCTATCCATTATGGAAAGGGCTCTAAGCTCGCACCACGATTTGTAGGACCCTATGAGATTTTGGAGCGGAGAGGACCAGTTGCCTATCATCTAGCGTTGCCACCTAGCCTATCACATATCAACGATGTCTTTCATATTTCTATTTTGAGGTGATATATATCTAATTTATCTCACATACTAGACTGGAGTGCTCTACAGGTAGAGGCAGATGGGCAATTGGCTTTAGAGCCAATTCGCGTATTGGCTCGTCAGACGCTGGGCCTTTGAGGTCGAGAGCTGGACCAAGTTAGGGTCTAGTGGGATCTCTATGATGAGGTCACAGTGACTTGGGAGGATGTAGCTAGTTTGAGAGCACTCTATCCTCACCTTTTTGATGACTTCTAGAAGGAAGTTTAGTCTTAGGGGGGGAGGATGTGAGGCCGATTATTTTACCTTCTTTATTTTGATCATTATGCATTTCAGTTGATGACATTATTAGACTTTTATTGACTATGGTTTCATTATGCAGACTTGATTTTATCTCCTGATTATGATAGGACATTGATTAGACATATGTGATTCTATTTGATCAGATTTGATGATATTTTGTGATTCGACATATGAGATATATTAGATAATGTTTTGGGGTGAGATTCTAGTTATTTATGTGATGTGGACTATTTGACATATAATTGAAAAATGTAGTTTAATTTGGGATTATGTATTGATGATTGTTGTTGTATTCGATTTCATGAATTTAATTCTAGTTGCTTCGGCTATGATTTTTCATGATATGATTGACACTTGATCGAGATGTGTAAGTTTTACATTCCCTAGCCACGAGAAATTGGAGGTAGAATTCACACCAATGTTATCCCCTGTGAAACCGATCCATTCCCAAGAGGGATAAGGATCACGTTTGAAATTGAATGTGATTTAAGTGCTTGATTTAATTTTTTAGTCTTTTGGCCTAGTACCCTTTGTTAAATTAATCAATAATAAGTGTTGTATAAATTTTACTTGATTTACACCACTTGGTATTTATTTTATTTTTTTGAGGCCATTTAAAGTGGATTTATGACCCCTTTGTGAACCTTAGTGTCCCAAAAGTTACCCTAGGTGGTTACCCATGGGTCTAGGGTCAACTTGGACTAACTAACCCTTGGATTAACTCACTTTTGGTCACTCTAAACTATGGTTTAGTCAAAGTGACGAAATTTGAATTAGGGAAGGTGGGAGATGAGTCATGCCTTGGGAAGGACTCATCTCCCTTCCCAAAGTTTGGGAATCCTTTCCCAAGGAAGACTTGGGAGGTCTCCAAGACTCCCAAGTGTGTGGGAACCTCCTCCAAGACTCTCACACACATGTGAGAGCATCTTGGAGGGAGATGGCTCTTTGAGAGAATAAGAGGATGTCATATGGCATCCCTTATTCTCTTGGAGGTTTGAGTGGGAATGCCACCTCACCACTTGTCCTCTCACACATGTGTGAGAGCACAAGTGGATAAGGTGAGGATTGAGATGGAATGGGAGGATGACACTTGTCATCCTCACACTTCCTCTCCCTTGCAAGTGGCATTGGAGGAGGAAGGAGAAGGTGACAAGTGTCACCTTCTCATTCCTCAAGGCCAAATTGATGGCCTATATTATTCCCTCTTGTTGAGGAGTGTGGGGTTCTTAGAATTTTAATTTTTCTTGTTATTTTGGAGGAGTTTGGGGAAATTTAGAGGATTCTTGGAGATTTGAAGGTTTGGGAAAGCTTGGAGCTCTTCACCAAACGTGCTTCCATTATAGGGCTTTGAAGGTAAGCCTCATAAACTATTTTCTCACCCTTGCTTATTTATTGTGTTGTGATGTGTTTTTGGTTATTTATTCTCTTCATTATTTTTTGTATGGGATGGGAGTATGGTGAGAGCACCTCCATCGGAGGTAATGCTCAACTTGTTTGGGTAGGGGAAAGGAACCTCCTTGAGGTCACTCCCACATTGTGTATTTATGCCTTGAGGGCTTTTATTTGTTGAGGAGATTATTGAATGGCAAGAATGCCATGGAGATTATTTTGTGATTTTGTGGAGAGTGGTGTTCTTGGAGATTTTGGCTTGAGGCCATGAGTTTGGTATCTTATCATTTGGGTGGCCTTTGAAGTAGAGGGGTCCATTCCCTACCCTCTTCAAACTCATTTTCATGAGTTGAGTTTTGTGTTAAACCTATGGGCTATTTTTGTGTTGTTGTGTTTGATTTTTGTGGTGGAATGTTACACCTATGTGAATCCCTACCTCCCTAGCTCGGGGGTGTACTAGATATTGGGCCACAGATATTACAGGTTTTGCAGGTAGTTTTAGATAGGCTTCCACTGACTGTAGTTGAGCCACACATAGACCCACGTGTCGAGCCCCACGAGGATCAGCGAGAGGAGCCACTCATGGAGCCACACATGGAGCCATGAGCTGAGTCTCGTGTCGAGCCACGTGTGGAGCCTCAGGTTGAGCCGCAAGGGGCACCACATGTGGAGCCTTACGTTGAGGTGCTAGAGATAGAGGAGGTTGGTTCGGCCGACAGGGCCTGTAGCAGGAGTCCTTCACGTCATGCTAGGTATGATGAGGTAGTACGAATAGAGCACATTGTTCACAGACCTTATGACTATTACACAGATGAGCCTATCAGGAGGCCTAGAGATAGAGGAGACCCCATTAGGGATTTATTAAGGTTGAACCCTCCTACATTCGTCAGGACTACAGAGGGAGCTGAGGCAGAGGCCTGGCTTATTAGCTTAGATAGATGCTTCATGTTGTGTCCTTATGAGGGCAACACGAAGGCCCGTGTGGTAGTACACTTGTTACAAGATGCAACAACTACCTTGTGGCGCACTGAGGAGTGCAAGCGTCACCTTTCCTTAGACACTCTCACATGGGAGACCTTCATTGAGTGCTTCAATGCGCAATACCTATCAGATCATTACATGTAGCATCGTATAGACAAGTTCCATGACCTTCAACAGAGGGGACTTACAGTGGCACAGTATGAGGGTAGATTTACTGAGTTATCCTGTTATGCAGAGTATCTCCATGACAAGAAACTCCTAGTTCATAAGTTTATCAGAGGACTGAACCACAGTATAGTAGGGCCTATTCGGATGGCAGACCCCCAGACTTTGAGTGTTGCTGCCGAGAAGGCATATATCACTAAGAAGATTCAAGGATGAGGGCAGCATTCATGCCCTCAGTTTCAGGATCATGGATAGTAGCAGCATCAACAATGTTTCTGTAGACCATCACAGCCACCTCATAGAGGAGGATTTAATTCCATACCCTTACCTCCTAGGCCCCCACAGCAGCAGTAGTAGTAGAGAGCTAGGACATAGCAAAGGGTATATGGGGGACATAATAGAGGTTGGCAACAACAGGGCCCGCACAGAGATCAGAGGCAGCAGGGACCACCTGCAGGACCCGCGAGGTCGCAGCAGTCTTATAGGGGCTCACAGGGGTCTACTAGTAGATCAGGACAGCAACAGTCGAGTAGGACTCAGACTGGACAAGTACAGGCTAGGGGCCCTTGTTATGTTTGTGGTGGAGCTGGACACCTAGCTAGAGAGTGTCCACAGGGTTTTACAGCAAGGGGACAACCTTGTGCAAGAGGATCTGAGCAGACTATTGGTGATGTGGGTAGATCCCACCGTATGTTCACAGTGGTTGATAACTGCCAAGCTAATTTTTAGGCATCAGTGATTGAGACGCCAGGTATGATTGGGGGTAACCCCATTTCTATTCTCTTTGATTCTGGTGCTACTGACTCATTCATATCTCCATCGTTAGTGGAGCGTTGCAGGCTGGTGTCCTCTAGACAGGGTGATAGGTGGGTGGTTAAGTTGGCCTCAGGGGCCAAGATGATAGTAGATGCCTTAGTCCACAACTGTGAGATTGCTTTGGGACACTTTTCCATAGTATGTGACCTTAGAGTCATGACATTAGGATCCTATGATGTGGTGTTGGGTATGGATTGGCTTGCGGCTCACCGAGCCAAGCTAGATTGTCGCCGAAAGGCGATCAGCTATTTAGATGATCATGGTACATTAGTTGAGATAGTGGGCATGCAGAAGCCCACAATAGTGAGTATGATATCTGCTCAGTAGCTTAAGCACTGCATGTGGAAGGGATGCCAGATGTTTGCCATCATAGTGAGTGACAGATTAGATGACGATCTTGAGGCATCTTTGGATGATCATCCCATCCTTAGAAAGTTTGCTGATGTGTTTCCAACAGAGATACCAGGGATGCCACCCAGACGTGAGGTAGAATTTCACAGACTTAGTGTCGGGTGCTAAGCTAGTGTCTCGTGCACCCTACAGGATGACCACACACGAACTCACAGAGCTCAAGTTATAGTTGGAGGACTTGCTCAAGAAGGAGCACATCAGATCGAGCATTTCACCTTGGGGCACTCCTGTCATCTTCGTGAAGAAGAAGGATGGATCCCTTCATTTGTGCATAGACTACAAGCAGTTGAATAAGGTGACGGTGAAGAACCGTTATCCTCTGCCCAAGATTGATGATCTTTTCGATCAGATGTAGGGAGCCAAGGTGTTCTCTAAGATAGACTTGAAGTCCAGGTATCATCAGCTACGTATCATAGAGGCGGATATCCATAAGACCGCATTCCGGACTCGTTATGGCCACTATGAGTTCACAGTGGTTCCCTTCAGCTTGACGAATGCCCCTGCAGTGTTCATGAGTCTCATGAACGAGGTGTTATGTACCTATTTGGATCGGTTCATGATTATTTTCCTTGATGACATTTTGATCTATTCACGGACCGAGGAGGAGCATGAGGAGCACCTTTGTCAGGTTCTACAGTGTTTGCGAGAGCAGAATCTTCATGGGAACTTGGCGAAGTGTGCATTTTTCAAGACAGAGGTTTTGTATCTTGGGCATATCCTATCTGGCGATGGAATCTCAGTAGATCTATCAAAGATCAGGGCTATCAGGGATTGGCTAGCACCCACTAGTGTGACAGAGGTCAAGAGTTTTATGGGGTTAGCTGGTTATTATTGTCTCTTTGTTGAGGGTTTCTCTCAGATTGTGCACCCCATCACTTCCCTTCAGTGGAAAGGGAAGAGCTTTTTTTGGATTAAGTAGTGTGAGAGGGCCTTCGGGGTCCTCAAGGAGAGTCTCACCAGCACTCCTATTTTAGCAGTTCCTGATCCTATAGTAGATTTTAAGGTTTGCACGGATACATCACTTGAGGGATTGGGAGCCGTACTTATGTAGGGTGGTAGAGCAATCGCGTATGAGTCACGAAAGCTCAAGACCCATGAGCTGAACTACCCCAGGCATGACTTGGAGTTAGCAGTAGTATTTCATGCTCTAGTTCGTTGGAGACATTTCTAATTGGGTCATCATTTTGAGCTCTATTTAGATTATCATAGCCTTTAGTATATCTTTACACATCTAAATCTGAATGCCCGTCAACGGCGTTGGATGGAGTTCCTCTACAAGTATGACTTTGATGTCCACTACATCAAAGGGAAGGAGAACATGGTTGCTGACGCATTGAGTCGAAGGCGCCATGAGCTCTTGACCTTGACTCTGAGTGTGGACTTGAGAGGTCACATTATTAAGCATTTTCCAGAGGATGAGTTGTTTCTTGAGGTGCAACAGGAGATTAGGTCACAGAGGACCCTTATGGGCAAGTATGCAGGGTATTCACTTGAGACAGATGGTTTACTTCATCATCAACAGCACATTTATGTACCCCGCATAGGTGACCTACGTTCTATAGTGTTATCAGAGGCTCACAGAGCACCATATGCGGCACATTCGGGGGTGAAGAAGATGCATGCCGACCTACGACAGTTGTACCATTAGGCAGGTATGAGATGAGATATAGCAGAGTTTGTTGCTCAATGCCTTGAGTGCCAGAGAGTCAAGGCTGAGCATCAGCATCCAATAGGACTTCTTTACCCACATGATATACCTAAGTGGAAATGGGACACCATTTACATGGATTTCATTGTTGGTCTTCCTATGTCTTTGTGTCGCTGTGATGCCATCATGGTGACAGTCAACAAGTTGACCAAGGTGACGTATTTCTCACCTGTACGCATGACGTACAATGCGCCAGTAGTGGCGAGAGTATTCTTAGATGATATTGTGAGATTACATGGGATACCTCGCTGCATCATTTCAGACAGAGATTATGTTTTCACTTCAGCATTCTAGAGAGCCTTGCAGCAGGCGTTGGGCACATAGCTCAACTTTATCTCCGCTTATCATCCCGAGATAGATGGGTAGACAGAGCGGGTGAATCAGGTGTTGGAGGACATGCTTCAGATGTATGTTATGGACCATTAGTCTAGATGGGAGGAGTATCTTTATCTGGTTGAGTTTGCCTACAATAATGGGCATCACAGTTCATTAGGTATGCCTCCCTTTCAGGCTTTATATGACAGACCATGCAAGACACCATTGAGTTGGGATCAGATAGAGGATAGAGTTGCCATTGGTCTAGAGCTAGTTCAGGATATGGAGTAGTAGGTCACACTAATTAGACAAAGGTTGTAGGAGGCACATAGTAGACAGAAGAAGTATGCCAATGCTAAGAGGACTGATTGGAGCTTCTCAGTGGGTGACAGGGTATTCCTTAGAGAGCAGCCACACAAGAGTCCTATCTGTTATGGAAAGGGCTCTAAGCTCGCACCATGATTTGTAGGACCCTTTGAGATTTTGGAGCAGATAGGACCAGTTGCCTATCATCTAGCATTGCCACCCAGCCTATCACGTATCCACGATGTCTTTCATATTTCTATTTTGAGGCAATATATATCTGATTTATCTCGCATACTAGATTGGAGTGCCGTACAGGTAGAGGCAGATGGGCAATTGGCTTTGGAGCCAATTCACATATTGGCTCGTCAGATGCTGGGCCTTCGAGGTCGAGAGCTGCACCAAGTTAAGGTCTAGTGGGATCGCTATGATGAGGTCACAGCAACTTGGGAGGATGCAGCTAGTTTGAGGGCACTCTATCCTCACCTTTTTTACGACTTCTAGGAGGAAGTTTAGTCTAAGGGGGAGGATGTGAGGCTGATTATTTTACCTTCCTTATTTTGATCATTATGTATTTTAGTTGATGATATTATCATACTTTTAGTGACTATGGTTTCATTATGCAGACTTGATTTTATCTCCTAATTATGATAGGACATTGATTAGACATATGTGATTCTATTTGATCATATTTGATGATATTTTGTGATTCGACATATGAGATATATTAGATGATGTTTTAGGGTGAGATTTTATTTATTTATGTGATGTGGACTATTTGACATATCATTGAAAAATGCAGTTTAATTTGGGATTATGTATTGATGATTATTGTTGTATTCAATTTTATGAATTTAATTCCAGTTGCTTCAGCTATGATTTTTCATGATATGATTGACACTTGATCAAGATGTGTAGGTTTTACATTCCCTAGCCACGGGAAATTGGAGGTAGAATTCACACCAATTTTATCCCCTGTGAAACCGATTCATTTCCAAGAGGGATAAGGATCACATTTGAAATTGAATGTGATTTAAGTGCTTGATTTAATTTTTTAGTCTTTTGGCCTAGTACCCTTTGTTAAATTAATCAATAATAAGTGTTGTATAAATTTTACTTGATTTACACCACTTGGTATTTATTTTATTTTTTTGAGGCCATTTAAAGTGGATTTATGACCCCTTTGTGAACCTTAGTGTCCCAAAAGTTACCCCAGGTGATTACCCATGGGTCTAGGGTCAACTTGGACTAACTGATCCTTGGATTAACTCACTTTTGGTCACTCTAAACTATGGTTTAGTCAAAGTGACGAAATTTAAATTAGGGAAGGTGGGAGATGAGTCATGCCTTGGGAAAAACTCATCTCCCTTCCCAAAGTTTGGGAATCCTTTCCCAAGGAAGACTTGGGAGGTCTCCAAGACTCCCAAGTGTGTGGGAGGTTTCTCCAAGACTCACACACGTGTGAGAGCATCTTGGAGGGAGATGGCTCTTTGAGAGAATAAGAGGATGCCATATGGCATCCCTTATCCTCTTGGAGGTTTGAGTGGGAATGCCACCTCACCACTTGTCCTCTCACACTTGTGTGAGAGCACAAGTGAATAAGGTGAGAATTGAGATGGAATGGGAGGATGACACTTGTCATCCTTACACTTCCTCTCCCTTCCAAGTGGCATTGGAGGAGAAAGGAGAAGGTGACAAGTGTCACCTTCTCATTCCTTAAGGCCAAATTGATGGCCTATATTATCTCCTCTTGTTGAGGAGTGTGGGGTTCTTGCAATTTTAATTTTTTTTGCAATTTTGGGAGGAGTTTGCGAAAGTGGAAGGAATTCCTGGAGATTGGAAGGTTTGGGAAAGCTTGGAGCTCTTCACCAAACATGCTTCCATTATAGGGCTTTGAAGGTAAGCCTCATAAACTATTTTCTCACCCTTGCTTATTTATTGTGTTGTGATGTGTTTTTGGTTATTTGTTGTCTTCATTGTTTTTTGTATGGGATGGGAGTATGGTGAGAGCACCTCCATTGGAGGTAATGCTCAACTTGTTTGGGTAGGGGAAAGGAACCTCCTTGAGGTCACTCCCACATTGTGTATTTATGCCTTGAGGGCTTTTATTTGTTGAGGAGATTATTGAATGGCAAGAGTGCCATGGAGATTATTTTGTGATTTTACTAGAGAGCTTGGTTTTGGAGTTTTTTGGCTTTAGGCCATGAGATTGTTATCTTAGTTTTTGGGTGACCTTTGAAGT
This sequence comes from Cunninghamia lanceolata, assembly GCA_027924645.1. Taxonomy (NCBI): domain Eukaryota; kingdom Viridiplantae; phylum Streptophyta; class Pinopsida; order Cupressales; family Cupressaceae; genus Cunninghamia; species Cunninghamia lanceolata. The sequence continues at coordinate 9,243,195 of BSBN01001531.1, read as the reverse complement.
AGAGGGGTCCATTCCCTACCCTCATCAAACTCATTAACATGAGTTGAGTTTTGTGTTAAACCTTGGGGCTGTTTGTGTTGTGCTTGATTTTTTTGTTGTGGATTGTTGCATTTGTGTGAATCCCTACCTCCCTAGCTTGGGGGTGACCCACTTGTGGGTCTACGGTAGGGAGGAGAGAATTTCATAGTGGCTGGAATGTTCTTCTTGTGGTTGTGCTTATTGCAGGTTTTGAGTGAAGAGATGGAGTTGTTGTGGAGCTCATTTTGGTGTTCTTATTGTTTCTTGTGTTGGCTGTTTGGAGCCTTGGCTTTCTATCCCTTTTGTAAAAGTTTGATTAGTTATTTTCCATAGAATTCACTATGAAAAATGGTGCAATGTAAACTTTCTGTTTGTGTTAATTAAAGTTGTTTATTCCCTTTATTGAAGAGTTGGTTGTGTGTTGAGAGAAGCATGAGTAATTTAATTTTCTGCCATTGTCTTGATCAATATATATATATATATATATATCTCTTTCCTACTTGCAATAAATTTTAAACAACCATATATATATATATATATATATATATATGGTTGTTTAAAATTTATTGCAAGTAGGAAAGAGGAATTTGAAATTAAATTTTTGTTTTGTTGCACAATTTTTTTATTGAAAATCTGGTTGCTATTAGAAAATTATGTGAAAATGCATATTCTACCATATAGACTATTCTCAGAAAAGAAACAAAATATATATATATATAACTCTGTTTAAATATGTAAAAAAAAGAAGAGAGAAACTGCAATACTAGGTTATCTATTTATTTGATTCAGAAAAGAAATGCTAGTGCTAAAAAAAAAAAGGATTGGGAGTTAAATGGAATTGTAGTATTCTGTTATTATTTCAATGTTTTGAGAAAATGGAGGCTATGGGAATATCCCTAGTTTTACATTTTTATAAACTTAGAAATATACTTGGTTGCTTTATTCAAAAAAATTTATTGCTGTCTTTTATTGCTCTTTACCACTGTGTGCATACAGAAAAAAATATATATATATAAGAGAAAATTTATATATTACAATTTTTGCCGTATATATTGCGTGATGTGTATGTACACTTATATATATATAACAAGTGTATACTTATATTTTTTTTTATATACAACAGAATGATGAAAAATAAATACTGTGACCTTGCTTTTAATAAACTGAATATACATCTCTCTGGGAATATATATATATATATATATATATATATATATACATACATATATACATACATACATATATATGTATATACATACATATATATGCATATATATTTATATATATATGCATATATATACATATATATATACATACATATATATATATACATATGTATATATATATAGTTGTGACAATTGTTATTCCAAACAAAAGTATAGAAAAAAAAATGTGATGTACAGAATCGGCAGACTGTATTATTTTGAACAATATTAAGTTTTCTTTAAAAAAAAAAATTATGAAAGAGGACTGTGGGCCGCAGCCCATAGTCCCCTTGTCTACCATAGTAGAAGGTGTGGGGGGAGGTGGTGCCTCCACCCACACCCCCGAACCCCCCCAAACTTCCTCCTTCACAGCCGTTCCAATGCGCCCCCACCGCAGTCCGCCTTGCCTGCCACTCCACCACTGCGGTGGTGTCTCCTGCGCCACGACCTCTTCCCTCCCTTTGGCCTCCATTCCGGCCACTTCTATCCCCTTTCGTTGGTGGCGGAGGCTCGCCCTTGAAACCCCCTCTGCAACATAGAATGTCATTCTTAACTCATTTTGTGGGTTACATAAATTTATATATGTATGCTTTAAACACAACAAAAAAAAAAAAAAAAAAAAAGAGAATAAGATATATAGATCCAAACCACTGTGCAAACCTCCATGGGCATTTTCATGGCCCCCATTAACAAACCCTAACCTGCAAGATGGAAAGCAAAACAAAAAAAAAAGAAGAAATGAAAATAGAGAGCAAAAGAAAGAGAGAATAGAATAAGAGATTAGGGCAAGAGGAAAATTATAGAATAGAGAAATTAGGTCAACCTTGTTAATAGAAAATAATTTAAAATTAAGTAGGGCCTTTCTCATTTTTGTGAGAGGATAATTTATTTGAGAGGAGATATTTTTAATATTCCTTTTGCCTTTTTGTACATTTTAAACTTGAAGTTCCTTATATTTTTGTTTGAATTTTAAATGAAGGTTGCATTTTTATTTGATGACCTTGTGCATTTATCTTTCATTTGGGGAGATTTAATTTTATTTATTGGGAAAGAGGATTCTTACCTTGTTTTTAGATTCACTTATATGAGATTATTGATTTCAATTTTCTTTGGTGGGGTTTTTACCATCTTAAATTATTGATCTATTTTTATCGTTATTTTTACGGGAAGAGTTATTTAAACTCTCCTCCTCCCTCTATTAATTTTTTGAGTTAGTTATTAAATATAATTGTCGAAATTGTATTTAATAACAAACTCGATTTTCTCCTTGGAATTATTTGGCATCTTGTCATTAATTATTATTATTTTATTTTCAAATTTTTATTCCTTTACGCCAGGTCAATTTATTCGACCTTGGCAAAATATTTATTTTAATATTTTATTATTTTTTTTTTAAATCGTTTGAAATTTGTTTTTAAGTTTTATTTAATTTTACTCTTAGATTTTATTTTCCTATTGGTGAATTATTTTTAAAATTTTATTTTTGTGTTTATCAAAAACGTGTTATGCTGCCAAAATTTTGCTAGATTTGTAGGGTTTAATTTATGCGATGTTTTAATTTTTTTTATTCCATCATTCCATTTCAATCATGCGCCATCATGCCATATTAATTAATCACTTTTTGATTTGAGTTAAATTAGGGTTCGATATTGGCAGAATCTTCTTCACTTAGGAAACTTAGGGTTCAGATTAAATTCAGTCTAACCCTAGAAGCGACACACTACGTGTCGCATACCCCCTAGACGGCCTTCACCATAGTGGTTATGTTGACATGTTTACGCCTTAGGCATATTGCCACCGAGCACGCAGACACGTGCAAGGGGGTTCCTAGGGATAGATAGAAAAGTTTTTCGTAGTTCATATCATGACCACATGGCAAATGTAGACATGACACGTGTGTTGTGTGTCGTGACTGCATGGGAAATGTGGGCATGATAGTTGTACCTGTGTGAATCCCTACCTCCCTAGCTCGGGGGTGACCCACTTGCGGGTCTATGGTAGGGATGAGAGCATTTCGTAGTGGCTGGAATGTTCTTCTTTTAGTTGTGTTTATTTATAGGTTTTGAGTGAAGAGATGGAGTTGTTGTGGAGCTCATTTTGGGTGGCTTAGTTAAATTTTCTTGGCTATTGAAGTCATGCCATTATGGCCTTATTGTATTTTGTTTTTGTGAAAGTTGCTAAGTTATTTGCCATGGAGTTGGCTGTGATGTATAAAGAAATGTAAACATTCTGTTATTTCATTTAATGTTGTTTACTTCCTATTTTGTGAGTTAACAGTTGAGAAATGCATGAGAAATGTTATTTATATTTCTGTCATTAATCTTTCAAAAAAAAAGTATGCATGAGTAGTAATGGCTATTAGATTTTATTGTAAAAAAAAGGGGGTTAATTCAATTTTCTGATTTGTGCATTAGAAGCTTAAAGTATTGTTGTTGTTGAAAGTAGGAGAAAATGTATTTCTAATTTGCATAATACTTTAATATATATATATATAGAGAGAGAGAGAGAGAGAGTTGTTCTATTTTACTCTACAAATTTGAAAGTTCATCTTTTTCTATTTAAGACCTAGCTACGGGAAAATATGTATTAAATATATATATATATAATTTATATATATTTAAATATATAGATATATATGTATGGAAATACATATATATGCATATATATATATATATATATATTGTATCTTTATTTCCTCTAATCATGTTGTTGTTTTATACAGTAAATAGGAGAAAATTTTTATATCTCATTTTTGCTTTGTATATTAAAATATGTATATACACTTATGTATATATATATAAGTGTATACATGTATGTATTTATATACAAAAATAACAAAAAAAAGAAATGTTTGTATTGTGCTATTTTAATTAGACTATATTTTTTTAGTATTTATACTTATATATATATAAAGAAAACCAAAATTTGCTATATAAAAATAAAAGAGGAAATCAAACATTAATCAAAATTTCTCAAGGCACAGAGTTGGTGGGCTATTTTTTTTTAACAGTATTAAATTTTAAAAAAATATATAAAAAAAAGTGGACTGTGGGCCGCGCCCACAGCCACTGTTTATCTCAAAGAAAAGGGGTGTGGGGGAGGTGGTGCCTCCACCCACACCCCCCAAACGCCATCCGTCATCACCCCTCACGCCCCCCCTCCACCTTAACTTCTGCAACCGGCGCTACCGCCCTCGGTAACTTCAAACCCTCTCTCCACCCCCATCAGACCTTCAACACCGCTCCACCTCTCTCTACCTCCATCAGTCCTTCTACACCGCCCCTCTCAGAACCACTGCCATCAGCCCTCCCTTCACTCCTTAACGTGCAATAAATTTTAAACTCCATTTTTATTGTGCTGGTCACCATTTGAAAAAAAAAGAATGAAAATATAGTTTTATTTTGAATGCATACAGATAATGAAAACTCCTTTGTGCACATCTCCATGAGAGGTAATGGCATATTCAACCATGGCCTCCAAAGCTCTCACAAACCCTAACCTATAAAATAGAAACAAACAAAACCAAAACAAGAGGAGGAAGAATGAGTTAGGGCAACAATAAAATGGGAAAGAAAAAAAAAGGAAGAAAACAATAGAATAAACAAATAGGGATTTCTTTTAGGGTTGCACATTCTAAATGGGATTGGGTCAACTTCAAGTGTATAGAAAACAATTTGAAATTGGAGTTAGGGCCTTTTCTTATTTTAAGGAGAGGATATTTTATTATGAAGAGATAATTTTAATTCTTCCTTTTAAAATTCCCTTTTTCCATTTGTTCCCTTTTAAACTTGGAGTTCCAAATATTTTGTTTGAATTTTTAAATGAGAGTTTTGTAATTTCTTTATTTTATGACCTTGTGCATTCAAATTTAATTTGGGGAATTAGTTTTATCTTATTAGGGAGAGAATTTTTTTCCCTTGCTTTTAAATTCGTCCTAGTTGAGATTTCTCTTATTCAATTCATTTTATTTTACTTTTCCCCTAGCGGGGTTTTTACCATTTTAAATTATTGATCTATTTTATGATTATTTTTACGGGAAGAGTTATTTAAACTCTCCTCCTCCCTCTATTAGATTTTTGAGTTAGTTATTAAATATAATTGTCGAAAATGTATTAAATAACGAACTCGATTTTCTCCTTGGATTTATTTGGCGTCTTGTCATTAATTATTATTATTTTATTTTCAAATTTTTATTCCTTTATGCCAGGTCGATTTATTCGACCTTGGCAGAATAATTACTTTAATATTTTATTATTTTATTTTAAATCGTTTGAAATTTGTTCTTAAGTTTTATTTAATTTTACTCTTAAATTTTATTTTCCTATTGGTGAATTATTTTTAAAATTCTATTTTGCGTTTATCTAAAACGTGTTATGCTGCCAGAATTTTGCTAGATTTATAGGGTTTAATTTATGTGTTGTTTTAACTATTTTATTTCCATCTTTCCACCTTAATCACATGCCATCTGCCATTGTTTTACTTAATCACTTTTTGATCTAAGTTAAGTAAGGGTTCGATGTTGGCGAAATCATCATCACCTCAGACACTTAGGGTTTAGATTTAAAATCAGTCTAACCCTAGAAGTGACACCCTACATGTTGCATACCCCCTAGATGGCCTTCACCATCACGGTTATATTGACATGTTTACGCCTCATGTGTATTGCCACCAAGCATGCAGATGCATGCGAGGGGGTTCTTAGGGATAGGTAGAAAAGTTTTTCATAGTTCGTGTCATGAACACATGGCAAATGTGGACATGACACGTGTGTTGTGTGTCATGACCACATGGAAAATGTGGGCATGACATTTGGTATCAGAGCCTAATTTTAAACACTAGGCTTGTTTGGGCACATTATTATTTCTGCAACTTTGATTAATTTATTGTTAACTCATTTTTTTGTAGGATGCCTCCCCAACGAGTTAGGTGAGCGCAGTCCCACCGCACTCCATCCCCCAAGGTTCACAGTGACTCTTCAGCTAAGGTACAGGTACAACCAATTCCACAGGTACCACAAGCACCACCGACCCTACCAGATATTGGGCCATAGATATTACAGGCTTTGTAGGCAGTTTTAGATAAGCTTCCACTAGCTATAGTTGAGTCACGCATAGAGCCACATGTCGAGCCCTGTGAGGATCCCAAAGAGGAGCGACACGTGGAGCCACGAGATGAGTCCCGTGTCGAGCCACATGTGGAGCTGCAAGGGGCACCACGTGTGGAGCCTTACGTTGAGGTGCCAGAGACAGAGGAGGTTGGTTTGGTCGACAGGGCCTATAGCAGGAGTCCTTCACGTCATGCTAGGTATGATGAGGCAGTACGAGTAGAACACATTGTTCACAGATCTTATGACTATTACACAGATGAGCCTATCAGGAGGCCTAGAGATAGAGGAGACCCCATTAGGGATTTATTGAGGTTGAACCCTCCTACATACATTGGGACCATAGAGGGAGCTGAGGAAGAGGCCTGGCTTCTCAGCTTAGACAGATGCTTCACGTTGCGTCCTTACAAGGGCAACACGAAGTCCCGTGTGGCAGTACACTTGTTACGAGATGCAGCAGCTACTTGGTGGCTCATTGAGGAGTGCAAGCGTCACCTTTCCTTAAACACTCTCACATGGGAGACCTTCATTAAGTGCTTCAATGTCTGATACCTATCAGATCATTACAGGCAGCGTCGTATAGATGAGTTCCATGACCTTTAGTAGAGGGGACTTACAGTGGCACAGTATGAGGGTAGATTTACTGAGTTATCTCGTTATGCGAAGTATCTCCATGAGGACAAACTCCTAGTTCATAAGTTTATCAGAGGAATGAACAATAGTATAGTAGGGCCTGTTTGGATGGTAGACCTCCAGACATTGGGTGATGCTGCCGAGAAGGCATATATCACTGAGGAGATTCAGGGATGAGGGCAGAGTTCATACCCTTAGTTTCAGGATTGTGGACAACAGCAGCATCAACAGAGTTTCCACAGACCATCACAGCCACCTCATAGAGGAGGATTTAGTTCCGCACCCTTACCTCCTAGACCCCCACAATAGCAGCAGCCACAGCAGTAGCAGAGAGCTAGGACACAGCAAAGGTCACATGGGGGAGATAATAGAGGTTGGCAGCAGCAAGACCTGCACAGAGATCAGAGGCAACAGGGACCACCTGCGGGACCCACGAGGTCGCAGCAGTCTTATAGGGGCTCACAGGGGTCTACTAGTAGATTAGGACAATAGTAGTCAAGTAGGACTCAGATTGGACAGGTACAGGCTAGGGGCCCTTGTTATGTTTGTGGTGGAGCTGGACACCTAGCTAGAGAGTGTCCACAAGGTTTTACAGCAGGGGGACAGCCTCGTGTAGGAGGATCTGAGCAGACTGTTGGTGATGTGGGTAGATCCCACCATATGTTCGCAGCAGTTGATAACCGCCAGGTTGATTTTTAGGCTTCAGTGATTGAGACGTCAGGTATGATTGGGGGTAACCCCATTTCTATTCTCTTTGATTCTGGTGCTACTGACTCATTCATATCTCCATCGTTAGTGGAGCATTACATGCTAGTGGCCTCTAGACAAGGTGATAGGTGGGTGGTTGAGTTGGCCTCAGGGGCCAAGATGGCAGTAGATGCCTTAGTCCACGATTGTGAGATTGCTTTGGGACCCTTTTCCACAGTATGTGACCTTAGAGTCATGACATTAGGATCCTATGATGTGGTGTTGTGTATGGATTGGCTTGCGGCTCACCAAGCCAAGCTAGATTATTGCTGAAAGGTGATGAGCTATTTAGATGATCACGGTACATCAATTGAGATAGTGGGCATGTAGAAGCCCATGTAGCAGTGCGTATGATAGGATGAGGATGCCCCCTTGAGAGGATAGGCGGGTTGGACAAACATGAGTATGCTCTCGAAATGAAAAAGGAATGATAAAGGAGACGAAATGATAAAGGAGGAATAAGATGAATGATGCAAAATAGGAAGTGGAGGAAAAGAGATGAAAGATACGTTATGAAAGCCTTCTAATGGTGAAAATCACTTTGGTGACACCTTGGATAAGTACCATGGTGAAAACCTATTTCAGGCACCATGTGTAGCAGTTGGTTCTACCATCTAATAAATCCTCGCATCCATTCAAAATCATTTGCATTATTCACATTTCATAGCTTGGAGTTTTCTACATTTAGCCTTGTTATTCGCATTTAGCCTTATCATTTGCATTTAGCCTTGTTATCACACCCTTCATAGCATTACCCAAAAATAAAATCCCAGAGACAGGATCCTTATATGCTCTTTTGTACAGCAAATCATGAAAAAATCCAAAAACATTATAAAATGTCCTGAAAAATCCAAAAACATCATAAAATGTCCTAAAAAAATCAAAAAATATCATAAAACATCCTAAAAAATCCAAAAACATCATAAAATGTCCTAAAAAAATCCAAAAACATCATAAAACATCCTAAAAAAATTCAAAAACATCATAAAACATCCTGAAAAAATCTAAAAACATCATAAACCGTCCTGATAAAATCTAAAAACATCATAAAATGTCCTAAAAAAATCTAAAAACATCATAAAATGTCTTGAAAAAAATCCAAAAACATCATAAAATGTCCTGAAAAAATTACAAAAATATAAAAATATTCCCCAAAAATACTAAAAAATCAAATATCCATAAAAAATCCACTCAAATCCATCCATCGCATCACTCAAGCAAATCCAATCAAATCATCAAATTAGGCCAATCTATCAATCAAATTCACATCACTCGAATCACATTATGGCAAATCAATCTCAGTCAATCCATAACTCGATCAATCTATCCACCATCATCATCAAACAAAATCAGAACTACATCTCATCTCTATTGTTAAGTGCCTTAATCATGTGGATATGAGTATGTAGGCAGTCTGGAGTACGAAGAAGGTACCCAAATTCAGGTACAAGATGATTTCCCCCCTTAATACTCATCATTCATTTCATTCTTATCCTCATCATTCATCACTTTCTTCTTCCATCATCTATCTCCTACATCATCAATAGACCCCAGAACGACATATTCATCATGTCTTATCATCATCATGTGGTGCTTTGATCTCGTGGATATGAGTATGTAGGCAGTCTGGAATACGAAGGAAGTATCCAGTACACAAGTACCAACAATTCATTCTTCCATCCCCCTATCATCTTCTCTTTCTTCCATCTTCCATCTTCATCGATTCATCAATCTTTCATCAATCTCAATCCTAGCAATAGATCCAAATGCAATTCCATCCTTAATCCATACCAATCAAGTTAATTAATCTTGTCAAATTAGCCAATCACATTCTTGGTATTGATCCTAATCTTATCGTAAACCAAATCAATCAATCAATCATTATCAATGGGATATGTCGTTCCCACATCCTTCTGTTGATCTAGGGATATATCGTTCCCTGTAATGACAACACTCATCATCATCATCAATCAATCAACAATTAATCATTGGCTTACAGCTTGATAGGGGCAATACCTTGTTTATTTTTGTATCATTTGTGCATACATGCTTGCTTGCTTGCTTGTGTGTGTTATCTTTTTATCTTTCATTTGTATCACATCTGTATCATTCCAGCTAATATTCATATCTTGTGTTTGTTGGAATGGCTTTTTGTACTATCCTTTGCATCTAAGGTCACATCATACCTTTTGTGCATTAGAACTTTAATGCTCTAAGTTTTCTTCCTTATACGTCTAGACAAGGTTGTATTACGCTGGGGCATGAGACACATCGTCACCTTGGTCCTCATACCCTGGTGCATAACATCTAGTGCTATATCAAACATCATGATTGCTCACTTATAACACATCATTCATTTCTTCTATTCATTTCTTCCTTGACCAATCCCTTTCATGTCGAAAGCCTGCCTGTGTTTGTCCAACCCACCTATCCTCTCGAGGGACATCCTCATCCTATCTGTCCATTACCATGTTTTCTTCTATCCATACCTTAGCTTCTTTGAAATGATGTTACTCAACACAAATTTCATCATCTCGAACATCATCTCAAAGAGGGGCAAAATGTAGACACCTAAAAATGTCCAACACCTTGTCATTAGCATGTTATGCCCTAGGTTCCCAGGTCATCACCTAATTAGTTAAATAAATTTTATTTATTTGACTAATTTATTTTATCCCCTTTCAATCCCATCATCCTATCTTCTATAATTAATTAAATTTTAATTATTTTTAATTATTTAATTAGTAACTTATCTATTTCTCTTATAATTTATTTAATTATCCACATCATCTTCCATCACAATCCAAATTAATTAAATAAATTAAATATTTATTAAATTAATAAAATCATTTTGCTTTCTTTCTAAAAATACAACTCATGCATATCTAATTAATTGATTTAATTAGATAATTTATTAATTCATTCTCTCATCTTTTTAAGATTTATTTCCTTTAAAGTAGAAAATCAAATCGCTTTCTATCTTTCTAAAGCCTATCTCATCTTGTTTTATTTCCTCTTTTGTCTAATAAAGAAAAAATAAAATAAAATCCAATCCTTATCTTATCTTCTTGCCTCCACATCAAAAATCAACCCTGTGTCTATAAATATGGCTTCTCACAAGCCATTAGGGGGTATTTTTTGAGTTTTGAGCATCCTTACTCTATCAAACTGTTTTCACAATAGCTTTCCATCATCTCTCATCAAAGTTATGCTACGATTGTGTGCAATCAACATTTGAGCATCTACATCGATCAATCCTGCATGGATCATTTGAGGTATTCAGAAATTTGGGCATAGGTAATCACATTTGATTTTGCTTTATTTTCATTTGTTCAAATTTTCTTGAATACAGGTGTAAAGGAAATTAATAATAGGGGCATGACATTGGGCATGCTATCACTAGTCAAGAAGGCATAATAATTTATTAGGTATTGATCTAAATCATGCACTTGAGGTTGAGAAGCAATGTTCAATGTAGCCTCATGGTCAAAAGCCACATCCATGTTATGGAAATCCACAATTGGAGAACTTGAGAAAGTTGAAAGAGAGGGAAGAGTTGTTATGGTAGGTTCATAAGAAAAATTTGTAAAATTAGGTGCTAATATGATTGGAGTAGTAAAGGCACGAGATTGAGATATTCTAATATTTTGTAAACTTCTTCTAACACTGCTATGCAAATAAATGGATTGGGTCATGAAGCTCATAAGATAAATTAGGCCTCACAACACATAATCTATAATAATGAGAAGAATTTAGATTTTTTTTAAAATGTGTTTAAATTTTGGAGAGCATCAGGTTCACTAAAAATTAGTGTATGAAATTCAATATAGAAAAGAAACATCTAGTTCTTTTTACCAAATGATTTCAATGGCACCACACTAGAACAACTAGCTCATTTAAGGATGAATATAATCTCCTACTACTCTAATAGAAAGAGCAAATTAAACTAGTTAAGCCTAATGTGTTTTACCCTTGAGAAAATGAAAATTTCTAACAAGTTAAAACACAATGCAAACCGAATACTATTGGTTTATCGATTTACCGAGTATAGATTTAATAATTATGGGTGATGCCACAATAATGGGTTACACTTTTTGGGACATCTTGAATTTTGTTGAAATCACATACTTTTAGAAAATATAATGATTTAAGCCTTGAGAGGTTCCATTTAAAGGATTTTAATTGAAGAGAGTTTGATCAAACCCCTTAGATTCAAACCCCCTTGGATAGAAACCCGCTAGTTTTAAACCATACCTATAATGGAGTCTCCTCTACATCTATCAAAATGCTGATAAAAAACCAATTTTGATTTATCTTTTGAGGGATCAAATGAATTCATTAAAATTTGTGCTTTGTAAGTATGTAGTCCTTATTATAAGCTTCCCAAAAAATATAATTTTAAATATAATTAATTTGATTATTATATTTATTTTTTATTTCTTGTGAATGTATGTTTTTCACCGAACATGAAGTTCTCTATTCTATACACATGGAAAATTAGTACATTATTGAAAAAAATCTAAAAAATATCTATGCACTAGGTATTGATGTCCTTGTTTCAACAAAAGAAAAAAAATTTTCAATACATACAAAAAAAGTTATGTTTTACGGAATACACCCATGTCTAAATTATAATTGGTTTGACTTCAAAATTAATTAAAAAATATATATTCAACAAAATATTATGAAACCAAATGCATACACTATATATCAGTGTTACCAATCTAAATTAAAAAGAATTAGAATTTTATCCTTTGTAGAAAAAAGGTTATGTGCTATGGAATACACATCACTTTAAAAAAATGTTGTTTACTATTAAAAACCAATTATCAAAGGAGATGCAAAAATATTTACAATTTAACTCCATTTAAAAAAAAAAAATATTTAGAATCTACAAACATAATCTCACAAATCACTAGTTCGCATCATCTTCAAATTCCTAATGGTTTAACGGCTATAGGTATCAGAACGTGAAGATTTAGTTCAAAATATTGATTCCAATGTCAAGTTTGGCCAAAAAGTGTAACCCGTTATTGTGGGATGACCCTTATATATACAACTGTAAATGTAGAATAAGGAAGAACCTAGCACCAAAGTTTGGAGTTGATTGTTTAGGATGTCAGTGCATCATGCAGACATTTTTTGCATCACACTGTAGTTTGTATGGAATGAAAAATAGAGCTTCAAAACTTCTCCTCAAGAACTACACCTAGTCTACACAAAACTAGAATAGAAGAAACTGACGAGACCTCTAGGTAACAACAAAAACTAAAATAAAAGGATTTTATCTATCTATTAAAGAAGAACTGATAACATATCATTCATGGCATAGGACATTGGTTAAATCATGGCATTGTGGTTGTTTCCACCAAGCTTCAAACCCCTGTTGGGATATTATGCTCATAGGCCTTGTGCCTTCATTGGGTTGATGTGCTCGCAGGTTTGAACTATGTGCATTGAAGAGGTAGTGTTCAAGATAGTGACTTTGTGTTCCAAACCCTCGTTGGGCCATTGAGCTCGTGGTCTTTGTGCCCTTGTTGGGCTATTGAGCTTGTGGGTTTAGATTGTTAACGTTAATGTAGTGCATTCATGTTGGGGATGAGGTCCCCCATTTATGGCCTCACCTGGTAGGGCCAGGCTAAAAGTTCCCCATTCACTAATAAGAAAAAGTGATAAAATGACAAGATAGGAAAGATTTCAACAAAACCCTCGCATGTTTAGATGTCTTCACCAAGAAAAACTTGTAGCTACAAGAAACAAAAAAATAGTTGCAGTTATATAGGAGTTTGTCAAGAATGATCAAACCCTTGCATTGGCCTTTCAACATCCACAATAGCTAAGATGATAAAGAAGAGAAAATTGTGTGCTCTTAATCTTATGTGCATCGAAGAAATAAGAACAAAACAAGAATAATTGTTAGAACATAATGTTATTAGGGGTCATATCCTTATAACATTTATATATTGTTCTCATATTTAAGCTTATAAAACCTTATGTTATAAAGCATATATAATTTAATAATTAAATAATAATTTTAATAATCTAATAGCTATTAGATTAATAATTATTTACAAATAGTTCCTTTGAATGGGTGTGACTAATACCCCTTCAAGTATTTTTCCACCCCTTCTATATTTAAAGAGGTTGTCTCTTATTTGAGAGGTAAGGGAATTTGAAGTTTTATAGTGAATTATATCACTATGCACAAGAGGTATTATTGGCCTTGTGGAAGTATGTAGAGGAGTATAATCCCAGGTTTAGTATATTTCTTAATAGACTATTTTTTCTAAGTGTTTTAATAAAATTGATTCCTTATGAGATTATTTTACCCGATAGGGTTTTCCCGTGTATATCTTGTGTAATGTGTTAAATCTATGCTTGCATAATTCTCATTTATATTTATTTTATTTTTGTTTATATTGATTAAGTATCCTAAGATCCTAATTTATAACATGGTACCAGAACAGGTTAGGCAATACTAGTCATATTTATAGGTCATACTAGAAGACATATAAAACTTTGTGGGAAACCTCTTTATACTCAATCAAGGCATATACAAGGCCATTGTGCAATAAAATTTGGTGTTTATTTTCTATTGGTTTAAAATTAATTCATCAAAAGTAGGGTAGGAAATACTAATCATTTTTATAAGTTACAAGGTGAGGTTCTCATTAATTTTGCCCTTATCTTTAACTACGTCTTTTGATATATTGTCTTTTTCATTAGTCCTATAGGTTCTTTATTCTCCCTTCAAGAAATAAGGATTTATATCATCAAATTTAGTTGGAGTATAACCTATATATATATGTGTGTGTGTGTGTGTGTGTACATGTACATATATATATGTACATGTATATGTAGACATGTACATGTATATATATATATATATATCTATATATGCACATATATATATGTGTGTGTGTGTGTGTACATATACATCTATATATACATATATATGTATCTACATATATGTATATATATAGAAATATGGCAAATAAATGACGAGGTGACTAAAATTTTTTACAACACGGCTATAAATGACTAATTTGGTCATCGGGCAAAAAAACACAACTACAAATAAAATTGACTAAATAAATTCCTCTATTCTTTTTTTTTTCACTTTAGTTTTGGAGGGAATTAATGGAGGGATTGTGCGTTTATGAATTTTGAACAAAAGGTGAAACCTATGAAGAAGCAAAGATTGTGCGTTTAGTAGGAGAAGATTGTTCGTGGCCGCTGAGAATAGGGTATGTAGAGTAGTTGAATAGGAGAAGATTATTCATGGCCGCCAAGAATAGGGTATGAGTAGTCAAACAGGAGAAGATTGTTCATGGCCGCTAAGAATAGGGTATGAGTAGTCAAATAGAAGAAGATTGTTCATGGCTGCAGTTCTTTGAGTTTGGAAATAGTTTTGAGATCATCGTGTGAATGAAGTAAGGAGGGAATTTTGGGATTTCCAGCTATAGATGACAGATATCAAAGGAGCAGATAGATGGCAGATAGATGACATATAACAAATATTTTTATGAAGCAGAGGTAGGGTTTTCCATGTACCTCTATTCTTCTCTTAGCCTGCTCTAAAGTTTTGTATCTTTGAAAGCTTGGTGCTCTGTCATTAGTGACTGTTATATCTCTTTCAATGACTATATGAAGAGGTCTCATGGTTCTTTATTGATAAAGTTCTACTTTTTCCATTCATGATTTATACTTAGAATACCTTGGCATGAAGGAATTTGATGGTCTTCAACCTGTGACTTAGACACTGCCCCTGTGTGTGTGATTCAACCTTTGAAAGATGATTGTATTTTCAAAATGACTATCACAAAACAGAGAATGAAAGCTTGTTGTTGAGAATGCAAGACTATTCCATGATTTATTTCATTCCTTAAATCTACTCTTCACTGTCTTTATTGTCTCTTATTGCTATCTTGATAGTAACCTTTGTCATAAAAACCTTATTCATTGCTTCATACATGAACTAATCTTTGTTGTTCTATCATGAACTTGCCTACAAATTCCTTAATACAAAGATAGCATTGATGATGATTGTCCTTTGTATGCAAAAATTTGTCACAATCACATTCCCTTTGTCCATCTGTTGCTATGACTATCATAGAGCTTATTAGCTTGATTTTGACAAACTTGAAGATTCTATTCATAGACTTTTGGCTATAAAAAATCCTCTCTGTTACTTTTGTTTTTGATATATGACATAGTTTTCACATAATTCACATTTGGATGCAAAAAGACTATCAATATTCCACTGTCTTTTCTCTGTTGTTGTAGCCCACTTTGGTGACTATGATTAGGGCATCTTTGTAGTGCCCCTCCATTCTCATCTTGGATGTGTAGATAGTCTGGCTAAGGAGCATGAAGATGAAGGTAAAATAATAGGAATATTTAGGATATGTTAGACAGTTGATGTTGTACATTATATGATGTTGGTAGATGCTACATTCATGTTGGTGACATTCCTGGTTATCCTCATGTGTGGTTTCATATGATAGTTAGCATGTTTTATTGATAATCCTTGTTGCGACACTGATAATCCATATGCTCTGACATTGTTTTACATTCAAGTGATTATGATGTTGATCTTACTATGATTGTCATAAGTTAGAATTGATTTTTATGCAACTGATTTTGTATTATAGGATGATCTGATTATTGTGTGGCATGAAAAGAGACAATGTCGTACCACTCATTCGTGAGCGTCCGGTGACATTGTGATTCTCTTTCACTCTATGACCATTTGATATTTATTATACTTGTGTATAGACCATGTTGTGTGCTATAGGTTGTAGGTACCAGGCATCGACTCTACGTAAATTGACAGGTCTGAGCATGCCTTAAATCCAATGGAAACTATTGAACGGAGATAACATATGGTCCCCTAGTAATCCATCATCCTTGAAAAGGATGAGTATCCAGTTTTGCACCCAGTCAGTGTTGTTTGTTTGGGCATGATAGTCAGTCACTATCATTATGGTCATGCTTTTCGATCGTGCATAGTGTTAGGTATTGTTTGGCATTTGGGTTATTTCGTTTGGCATTGTTTAATTTTTGCTTTGGTTAATTGTTGCATTAAAATAATATTATGAGTTATGAAAGCATTTTTGTTAAATAAATAAATATATATAAATGCCTTTATGATAATTTGAGTTTATGGAAATAAATAATAAAAAAATAATAATAAATGTAAATGCTAGCTAAAGATAAATAAATAAATTAATATAATTAAATGTTGTGTTAAGTGGCAATAAAATTAGATAATATTTATGAGTTGTCATAAAACTCATATATAGTAAATACTAAATAAATAAGAATAAAAATGATTCTTATCTGGTTGTAAAGGAAATAAATAAGATTAAAAAAATATTGTCTGGTCTGGTTGTAAATGATAAAAAATACCAAATTATAAGAAAGGGATTTAGGCAAAATTTATTGTCTTTAATCAGAGGAATCTTCTGGAAGATATTTGGGGGATTTATCTCTCATAATAATCTTGAGTAGATGGAACTTTTGGGGGTGGAGAGGATATGGGAGAAACTGGTTTGTGGTTGCAGTAGTTGAACCCAGCATCAAATCTTCAGCTCAATCAAGCAAGCAAAATTAGGTTCCTTTGGTTCTAATTTCTATCTCAGTTTTCTGTTGAAACAAATGTTTGATTTATGATTTTTCCTGTTGATTGTAATTTTATTGAGAGGTTAGAAGCCTTGTTATCAGATCCAATTGTGCATGTCTGTATCATTGCATTTATGGGAATCACCGATTGAAGTGACTGTCTATCTCTCACCAATTTCATCTCTATTTTTTTAGTCTGTTGCGTCAGCCATAACTTTATGTTTATGAACTGGGTTCCTCTAATTTCTTTTTATATGGTGCATGACCTAGTTATCCAAATCATATCTGAAAATCAACCTTACCCAGTTTTTTATTTTGGAGATATGAATATTTTGTGACTGTCTATCTCTCACAAATTTCATCTCTATTTTTTCAGTCTGTTGCATCAGCCATAACTTTATTTTTACAAACTAGGTTCCTCTAAATTGTTTTTACATGGTGCATGACCAAGTTATCCAAAGCATATCTGAAAATCAGCCTTACCCAGTTTTTCATTTTGTAGATATGAATATTTTGTGATTGTATATCTCTCATCTATTTCATCTCTATTTTAATAGTCTGTTGCGTCAACCATAACTTTATTTTTACAAACTGGGTTCCTCAAAATTTTTTCTATATGGTGCGTGACCTGGTCATATAAATCATATCCAAAAATTAGCCTTACCCAATTTGTCATTTCGAAGATATGAATATTTTGTGACTGTCTACCTCTCACTAGTTTCGTGTGTTGAACGGAATTTGGTAAAACCTAGAAAAAGATTGTTCTTTTACTTGGGCCCTATTAGTGTTCACTCTTGAGTTGCTTTAGCCATGATAATTCTACTTTGTTTGAGCCATCCTTTAAATGTGTTATGATCCTATCATATGCATGTGGTTAAAAGTGTGGTAGATTTGATGAAGATGTTAGATCTATAGGAATGTTTTGTTGTTCTGTATTCCTTTCCTCTCAAGCTAACCTTAGAACAAGGTTCTTTCATTGTAGTTTTGGGTTTTATATCTTGTGATTCTAACTAGTGTAAGATATTTATAGCATTTTAATATTATAGGCTTTTAGTCTTGATTATACAGTTATATTTAATAGTATTTACAAAATTGTCTAGATTATTAATGAAATCTACATCAATGTAAATAGTGTAAATAATTGTTGTGTTTAATTTGTATGCCTTAAAGTTATTTGTAGTTTGTTCGCAATCATTTTAATAAAATAAAATTAAAATAAGTCTTGAGAATTATTAGTTAGAATATTGTTACTCGTGGACACTTATATCTTATGATCATATTGTAACTGCTACTGGTGATTAGAAAGTTACAATTTTGTATTGTTGAGATAGATTCACTTTATAACTATTAGATGATTGTTCATGCTTGGATTAATGTTGCATTCCTCAAAAAAAAAAATGTTGAAGGGTACTAGTTTATGATGTGCTTTGAGACTGAATGTGATGTGAAACCATTGTGTTTTTAATGGTGTCAAGTGTTGTGTCATTTGGGGAAGTTGTTTCCAGAGGCCTATGAGGGTATGATTGTGTGGGGGTTGGCTCTGTGTGCATCATGTGAGTTGAATGAAATACATTCTTGAAATGTTACCTCCTATTTGTGTTGGTATGATACATGTGCAAAATGGATAATGCCTTGCTCAGTGTGCCTATTCATGTGGTTATGATGACTATGTAAGATGGATAATGCCTTGCTTTGTGTGATGTGAAATGATGTGTATTTTGTGTTTTAAATGCAACATGATGAGAATGTGATAGTTCATGCTTGGTTTATGTTTTGGGACAAGGATAGAAGAATTGGTCCCTATGATTATATTTTGTATGCAAGAACGTAAATGCCTTGCATTGTATATGTTACTTGTCATTATGATGGTAATTGTCTTGCTTCATGGATAGGGTCTTCTAGATGCAGGTAGGGGAGTGGCTTTCAATGTGGGGCCGATACCCAAAGTGGCTGCCAAGATAAGCCATTGGAAGTTTTTAGTCTAGTGATAACTTAATAATAAATTTAGAGGGTTGGGTAGTTTCCACACTAAATAAGATAATTGGATGTCTCACCCATGCTTGTAGTGCTCGTTTAGGCTAAGGATGGGATGAGAAGGCCATGGTTGGTAAGATCAACGTCCTTATCCTCACAAAAGGAATGTTGGTTCCGCATGTGTCACCCTATGGGGCCGGTGTCTAGTGAGAGACTGCCAGGCTAACCATAGATGGGGGTCGACATCTAGACGGCCAGGATAACCCATGGATGGGGGCGGGCATCCAATGAGAGACTACCAAGATAACCCATGTTAGGACCATGCGATGACACTCTTCCCTACTGCAGCCTAGCATTCCCTAAGTGTGTTTTCCCCTTTTATTATGTGATTGCCTCTGGAAGTGATGTTTGAGTTACTTGTGTTGTTCACATTGACCCGTGTTGTATTGGAGCCATGTGTAGTCCTTGCACCTGTTAGTCTTATGTCTTTCTGATTGTTTTATATTGTGGGACCTTATGTTATCTCCTAGCATGAGGGGTGGACCTTAGGGTTCCACATGGTCGGGTGGTTATGTTTTATCTCCATTGGATTCCCTTGCTGTTGTTCGTGTGCGAAAAGGATGTACCTTGTATGGTAGATTTTAGACCTTGCTCTAGCTTGAGGAGACAGATACATATGTTCATGTTTCAGTCTTGTATATCAGTATAATCATGTAATGTTATCTTGATGTATGTACTCCAATGTAATTGGGATAACTATATTGTAAACAATGTAATGTTGCACTCACTTGTAAAGAAACTTGTTTATCTACTTGTGATCCTATGTGTAGGATCCTGATGTTACTTATCTGATGATATAATATGGAATTGTATGTGTGTATTCAATTGATGCTAATAGATTTAGAATGAATTACTGTTGTTAGTTAATTCTTGATGTATGTTTAAATCTCATTAATAGATTGTTGGTAATGCAGCCGTAGAACCTAGAGGATAAAGTTTAACCTAAATGATTTGAGTAGCAATGATTTATGTTCATTGTTATTTCTTTCGTTTAAAAAAAATATTGGTCCTTTTTGTAAAGCTTAGTTGTGCTATTCTCTATGTTCCTTGGTGGGGCATTACATTTGGTATCAGAGCCAAGTTACAACACTGAGACCTCTAGATTGTTGTTTTTGCTCTAGGTTAAGCATTTTTCTCCTTGTGGTGAGTTGGTAATAGTTCCTCTCACTTATGTACCTTAGTATGATGTTAGAAGGTTGATAAATTTACAAACTTGTTCTTTGATTCTAGAAGAAATAAATTCTTTATTCATTGTTTTACTTATGTGTCTGCTATGTGTTCTCCCTCCTTTTCTAAAAATGTGATGATGTATCTGACAATATGTGTTTCTTGAATGTTAGTGCTTGTTGATTTGTTGAGGCCTTGAGTTCCTCTTCTTGTCTCTAGTGCTTTAGAAGAAAGAAGCATGGTTACTGTTAGTGCATGTAATTAGGAGTGTGGTATTTACCCCCTCTAGTGATGTGAATATCCTGTACCCATTCTGTGTGGGGTGTTGTGAAAGGCTAGTGGTGTTTTGTGTTCCCTGGTTTGGTGAAGTAATCATACTTGGGGTTATGTTTAGCTATGGGTGTAGAAGCACCATACCATCTTTATGTTAATTGCATTGTATGTGTAAGTATTGGAATGATTTAATCATTTGGTGGCATCATGCATTGCGAGACATGTGGGTTATGTGGTGTTGTCATGTGTGGGGTATCTTTGTGTGGTTACTTGATAATCTGATATCTATCTCCTTGTTGGCCATGACCTCATGTAGAAGTTTTGTTGTGGAAGTTATCATTGTGTATGCTTGTGTAAAAACCGTGTACATGAGATCAAATTGGAGCTTGTGTTGGACCCATGAGATCATGAATGTGATACTGTAAGTCAATTAGAGTTTTGAATTATTCTTGTGTGATATATCATACATTCCCTCTGTAAATATTTTCTTGCATAAGGAAATAATTGCATATGTTCATAGCTTGGTAAAAAGAAATTATACTGCATTAATGATAGAAAATTTTTGTATATAAGTAGAGACCGTGTTACCTTAAATTTTTGTATAAAAGTTGTTTAGAAATGAAGATGTAGAAAACTTAGTTGTCCATGTGTTTGGTGTACATTCTCTAACATATTCTGGAGTTTGAGTCCTGGGGTGTTGTGTAGCGGATACTCCCTTTTGTGGCTAAAATTAGTGACACCATGATGTGGATTTGTTTGTAATTTGGTTGCTTTGGAATCTTTGATAGTCGCTTCATGTGTTGTTGGTGGGCTAATAGTGAATTTGTTTTCTTTGAACTCTCTTATGATAGGAGTGGTCACCAAAACTCTTTTCGTTATAGTAGATTTATTGTTAAAAATTGCCGGCATTTTGTGACTTAAGATTGAATTTGATCATTTCCCCACTTGGGTTTGCATTTTTTTTTAATTTCTATGGTGGCTATTTCGAATGTTTGTTTTTGTTGGCTTTGTTTCATGTTAAGTGTTGTTTCTATCATGTTCATTTTGAACCTTTGATAGTGTGTTTAAGGGAGGACTCCGTAGAGAATTGTACTTTGCATGTTTGGTAATTAGTTGGAACCATAGTGGAAATAAGAGATGAGATGTATTTTTTCTTGTTAATATGTGAATGCAATTCTCTAAATTGTATGAAATTCTCAAAATATTTGTGATTGGTTATAAGTAGATCACATGATATGTCTTAAGGTGAGGAATGGATGTCCTTCTTGACTTTATTGAACGATTGTGCCTATCTTATGAACAATTGCTTAATATGGATGCATATGTTGGTAATAGAAAATTGCAATACTAATATGTTATGCTTCCACCCTAGTCTATGACTTCCAGGAGTAAGTCAAGTTTTAGGGGGGGAGGATGTAGTGCCCCTCCAATCTCATCTTGGATGTGCAGATAGTCTGGCTAAGGAGCATGAAGATGAAGGTAAAATAATAGGAATATTTAGGGTATGTTAGACAATTGTTGTTGTGCATTATATGATGTTGGTAGATGCTACATTCATGTTGGTGACATTCCTAATTATCCTCATATGTGGTTTCATATGATAATTAGCATGTTTTATTGATAATCCTTGTTGCAACACTGATAATCCATATGCTCTGACATTGTTTTACATTCAGGTGATTATGATGTTGATCTTACTATGATTGTCATAAGTTAGAATTGATTTTTATGCGACTGATTTTGTATTATAGGATTATCTGATTATTGTGTGGTGTGAAAAGAGACAATGTCGTACCACTCATTCATGAGCGTCCGGCGACATTGTGATTCTCGTTCACTCTGTGACTGTTTGATATTTATTATACTTGTGCATAGACCGTGTTGTGTACTACAGGTTGCAGGTACCAGGCATCGACTCCACCTGAATTGATAGGTTTGAGCATGCCTTAAATCTAATAGAAACTATTGAACGGAGATAACATATGGTCCCCTAGTTAGCCATCATCCTTGAAAAGGATGAGTATCCATTTTTGTCCCCAGTCAGTATTGTCTGTTTGGGCATGATAGTCATTGTCGTTGTGGTCATGCTTTTCATTCATGCATAGTGTTAGGTATTGTTTGGCATCTGGGTTATTTAGTTTGGCATTGTTTGATTCCTGCTTTGGTTAATTATTGCATTAAAATAATATTATTAGTTATGAAAGTATTTTTGTTAAATAAATAAATATATATAAATGCCTTTATGAGAATTTGAGTTTATGGAAATAAATAATTAAAAAATAATAATAAATGTAAATTCTAGCTAAAGATAAATAAATAAATTAATATAATAAAATGATCTGTTAAGTGGCAATAAAAATAAATAATATTTATGAGTTGTCATAAAACTCATATACAGTAAATACTAAATAAATAAGAATAAAAATGATTCTTGTCTAGTTGTAAAGGAAATAAATATGATAAAAAATATATATTGTCTGGTCTGGTTGTAAATGATAAAAAATAACAAATTATAAGAAAGGGATTTAGGTAGAATTTATTGCCTTTAATGGGAGGAATCTTCTGGAAGATATTGGGGGGATTTCTCTCTCATAATAATTTTCAGTAGATGGAACTTTTGGGGGGGGGGAGAAGAGATGAGAGAGACTGGCTTGTAGCTATAGCAGTTGAACCCAGCATCGAATCTTCAGCCCAGTCAAGCAAGAGAAATCAAGTTCCTTTGGTTTTAATTTCTATCTCAGTTTTCTATTGAAGCAAATGTTTGATTTATGATTTTTCCTATCAATTGTAATTTGCTTGAGAGGTTAGAAGCCTCGTTATCAGATCCAATTGTGCATGTCTATATCATTGCAATTCTGGGAATCACCGATTGAAGTGACTGTCTATCTCTCACCCATTTCATCTCTATTTTTTTAGTCTGTTGCATCAGCCATAACTTTATGTTTACAAACTAGGTTCATCTAATTTTTTTGTATATGGTGTATGACCTTGTTATCCAAATCATATCTGAAAATCAGCCTTACCCAGTATTTCATTTTGGAGATATGAATATTTTGTGACTGTCTATCTCTCACCAATTTCATCTCTATTTTTCAGTCTGTTACGTCAACCATAACTTTATTTTTACAAACTGGGTTCCTCTATCTTTTTTGTATGTGGTGCATGACCTAGTTATCCAAATCATATCCGAAAATCAGCTTTACCTAGTTTTCCATTTTGGAGAAATAAATATTTTGTGATTGTCTATCTCTCACCCATTTCATCTCTATTTTTATAGTTTGTTGCATCAGCCATAACTTTATTTTTACGAACTGGGTTCCTCAAAATGTTTTATATATGGTGCATGACCTAGTTATATAAATCATATCTAAAAATCAACCTTACACAGTTTATCATTTTGGAGATATGAATATTTTGTGACTGTCTACCTCTCACTAGTTTCGTGTGTTGAACATAATTTGGTAAAACTTAGAAAAAGATTGTTCTTTTACTTGTGCCCTATTAGTGTTCACTCTTGAGTTGCTTTAGTCATGATACTTCTACTTGGTTTGAACCATCCTTTAAATGTGTTATGATCCTATCATATGCATGTGGTTAAAAGTGTGGTAGATTTGATGAAGATGTTAGATCTATAGGAATGTTTTGCTGTTCTGTATTCCTTTTCTTTCAAGCTAACCTTAGAACAAGGTTCTTTCATTGTAGTTTCGGGTTTTGTATCTTGTGATTCTAACTAGTGTAAGATATTTATAGTATTCTAATATTATAGGCTTTTAGTCTTGCTTATATAGTTATATTTAATAGTATTTACAAAATTGTCTAGATTATTAATGAAATATACATCAGTGTAAATAGTGTAAATAATTGTTGTGTTTAATTTGTATGCCTTAGAGTTATTTGTAGTTTGTTCACAATCATTTTAATAAAATAAAATTAAAATAAGTCTTAAGAATTATTATTTAAAATATTGTTACTCATGGACACTTATATCTTATGATCATATTGTAACTGCTACTGGTGATTAGAAAGTTACAGTTCTATATTGTTGAGATAGATTCACTTTATAATTGTTAGATGATTGTTCATGTTTGGATTAATGTTACATACCTTAAAAAAAAATTATTGAAGGGTATTAGTTTATGATGTTTTTTGAGAGTGAATGTGATGTAAAACCATTTTGTTTTTAATGGTGTCAAGTGTTGTGTCATTTGGGGAAGTTGTTTCCAGAGGCCTAGGAGGGTATGATTATGTGGGGGTTGGTTCTGTGTGCATCATGTGAGTTGAATGAAATGCATTCTTGAAATGTTGCCTCCTATTCATGTTGGTATGATACATGTGCAAGATGGATAATGCCTTGCTCAGTGTGCCTATTCATGTGGTTATGATGACTATGTAAGATGGATAATGCATTGCTCTATGTTGTGAAATGATGTGTATTTTGTGTTGTAAATGCATCATAATGAGAATATGATAGTTCATGCTTGGTTTATGTTTTGGGACAAGGATATAAGAATTGGTCCCTGTGATTATGTTTTGTATGCAAGAAGGTAAATGCCTTGCATTGTATATGTTACTTGTCATTGTGATGGTAATTGTCTTGCTTCATGGATAGGGTCTTCTAGATGCAGGTAGGGGAGTGGCTTTCAATGTGGGGTCGGTGCCCAAAGTGGTTGCCAGAATAACCCATTAGAAGTTTTTAATCTAGTTATAACTTAATAATAAATTTAGAGGGTTGGGTAGTTTCCACACTAAATAAGATAATTGCATGCCTTACCCATGCCTGTAGTGCTCGTTTAGGCTAACAATGGGATGAGAAGGCTGTGATTGGAAAGATCAACCTCCTTGTCCTCACGAAAGGAATGTTGGTTCCACATGTGTCACCCTATGGGGCCGGTTTCTAGTGAGAGACTGAAAGGATAACCATAGATGGGGGCTAGTGTCTGGACGACTAGGATAACCCATGGATGGGGGTCGGCATCCGGTGAGAGACTGCCAAGATAACCCATGTTAGGACTATGTGATGACACTCTTCCCTACTGTAGCCTAGCATTCCCTAAGTGTGGTTTCCCCTTTTATTATGTGATTTCCTCTAGAAGTGATGTTTGAGTTACTTGTGTTGTTCATGTTGACCCATGTTGTATTGGAGCCATGTGTAGTCCTTGCACCTATTAGTCTTATGTCTTTCTGACTATTTTATGTTGTGGGACCTTATGTTATCTCCTAGCATGGGGGTGGACCTTAGGGATCCACATGGTCGGGTGGTTGTGCTTTATCTCCATTGGATTCCCTTGCTGTTGTTCGTGTGCGAAAAGGATGTACCTTGTATGGCAGATTTCAGACCTTGCTCTAGCTTGAGGAGATAGATATATATGTTCATGTTTTAGTCTTGTATATCAGTAGAATCATGTACTGTTATCTTGATGTATGTACTCCAATGTAATTTGGATAGCGATATTGTAAACAATGTAATGTTGTACTCACTTGTAAAGAAACTTGTTTATGTACTTGTGATCCTATGTGCAGGATCCTGATGTTACTTATCTGATGATATAATATGGAATTGTATGTGTGTATTCAATTGATGCTAATAGATTTAGAATGAATTACTATTGTTAGTTAATTCTTGATGTATGTTTAAATCTCATTATCAGATTGTTGGTAATGCAACCATGGAACCTAGAGGATAAAGTTTAACCTAAATGATTTGAGTAGCTATGATTTATGTTTGTTGTTATTTCTTTCATTTAAAAAAAAAATATTCGTCCTTTTTGTAAAGCTTAGTTGTGTTATTCTCTGGGTTCCTTGGTGGGGCATTACAATCTCTTTGAATGGATAGTGATCTCCTCTTTTCTTTTGTGGTGTTGTACATTACTCTTTTTGATGACTAATTTCACTATCAATTTGATGACATGACTGTCATCACTTTCAAAGTCACTTGTGTCATTGTTTTAGCATCTTTATAATGACTATCTTTGCCTGATAAAATCTTCAAGGATCAGTTAACTAATTAGGTAAGGGTTTGTATTTTGACAAAAGTGTTTGCCTTCATGGATTTTGTATTTTCATCTTTTCAATGCTGCTACAGACTGTAATATCTGCCCCCTCCTTTGCAATCAAAGGCATGACTGTATTCTCTATGTTGTTTTTCCTATTGTCATGATTGTCATTTGAAATGGTTGAAATCTTGAGTCCTTTTATTTAGTGACTTTGCCTATGATTTTAGCAAGTGATTTGCTGCTATGAATACTTCATCACAATAGTTATTTAATTGGGGTTTTAAAGTGTAATCTTGATGAATTGTTTAGTATTTCTTCTAAATGCTATTTATCTATTGGTTTACATAGCTTGTCTATATTTCTAAGTCAGACAACTTGTAAAATGTATAATTGTCGACATGGGAATGAAATTGAATTGCTGTTGATGTTTGTTATTCTCATGGACATGTATTGAAACTCTTACTCTATCTGATGCATGTACCTAAAAAAATGTTTTAGGTGCATATAAGTGTAGCAACTACTTGCATGGGTGATAAAGCTTGTTTGGAGAGGACTTGGAGGCTTTTGAAAAGGCGGGCAAGGAATTCAGAGTTTGTTGTAACGAATTTGAAGTCGGCGAGGCTCTACAGAAAACTTGAATTTGGGGACTCACTCTGCAACAAATTCAAAGGTAATTCAAAACCCTCATTGCCAAAAGTGAACTGATATTTTCAAGATATTTGGGGAAGCTACTTGTGGGTACCCCCCAGGAGATATTTTCATGATTGAAGCTTGAAAACTCAAAATAAAATGTTATCTTCAGTATTTTTGAAGTTGATCCTTAACTAGTCCTTGAACTCAAATAAAACAACACCTCTACTCTGCATGATCTCCCTGCATGATGACCAGCCCAAACTAAAGGAAAGGTTATCCTAGCTTGACCATATGCATGATTGAAGGTTACCTTTTAAGGTTTTATATTTAAAGGCCTTCTAGGTGTAGGATAGCTTATTATACTAAATTAATACTGGAATGCACAATATTACAGATGGTTCAACATTGAAGGTTGACTATGGATCAATATCATGCATATGATGAGAGAGTAGCCAAAGAGAGGGAAATGGAAAAATATCCATGTCCATGTAATGACTGTCTTGGTGGAAGGGTGAGAAAAAGAAATATGATTTATCGACACATGATAAGATATGGGCATAGTGGTATAAGCCCTTGGGCTTACAATTATTATGAAGATATGATAGAATTGCAAACTATGAGAGATGAAGAGGCAAAAAACATAGATGAAGTGGCACGGAACATAGATGAAGAGACAGAAATGTTAGATGAAGGGTTTGAAGTTGAAAGAATGTTGAATGAGGGTCTAAACGATGATTGGGCCAAGTCAATGGAGGATGCTTTAAAGCCTCTGTATGCTAATTGTAAGTTAAGTCATTTGACAACAATCCTTCAAATTCTTAACTTGCAAGTGGTGCATGGTTGGACAAATGAGAGTGTAGATCAGTTATTGGCATTTTAAGTTCATTGTTACTAGCTGACTCCACATTGCCAACAAAATGAAGTCAATGTAAAAAGTAGATTAGTAAGCTCAGCTTGGGGTATGAAAACATCCACACGTGTGTTAATGGTTGTGTATTATTTCACAAAAATCTTGCAAGTGAGAGTGAATGTCTGAAATGTCATGAAGCAAGGTATAGACAAGGGTTAAAATCAACTATGGTTCTTAGAAAGGTTCTTCACCACTTTCTAATAATCCCACGATTACTCCAAATGTATAGGTGTAGAGACATTGCTGAACTTATATAGTGGCATGCCCAAAATAAGAGCATTGATGGAAAACAATGATATGTGCCTGATTCTAAGACGTGGACAAAATTTGATAACAGATGGCCTAATTTTTCTCAAGATCCTCATAATATAAGGTTGGGTTTGTCTCTAGATGGGGAGAACCTATTCTTAGATCAAAGTACTAAATGGTCAACTTGGCTAGTATTTTTAATAAATTATAACTTGCCTCAATGGTTAGCAACTAAACCATTTTTCTTAATACTATCATTGATTATACCAGGAAAGAAAAGTGTGACTTCAGATACAATATATGCGTATCTAGAGCCATTATATGATGAGCTAATGGAATTGTGGAAAGGAATTGAAGCAATTCAATCTTTAAGTGATGGTCATTCAATCAAATTCACTTTAAGAGCTTCCTTATTGGTTACGATTCATGATCTTCCTGCATATGGTACATTGTCTAGTCTCACTATTCATGGATACCATGGTTGTCATGCTTGCAACTTTAAGGATTTTGCAAGGCACTTAGGAAGTTTGCATAAGTGTATTTATTGTGGACATTGTGCTTACTTTAAAGTGGCCCATCCATATCGTCGACAAAAAACACGTTTCAATGGTCAAGAAGAGAATCGTGAAGCACCTTTGCTAATAACAGGTGATTACATTATTGAGAATGGACAAAAAAGAATGTCATTTATTGAAAATGGTGGGATTGCTGGTAGTAGATATGATCCATGTAATGAAAGTGGTGTAAAATGGTTGTGCATATTCTATAAGTTGCCATACTTTAAGGATATAGCCATTAGGCATACTATTGACTTTATGCATACTAAGAAAAATATAGCCTATGCTATTATAGAAACTCTTTTTGGTGCTTTTGATACTATTTCATCACATGAAGACTTTCGAGAACTAAAGATTCGTCAAAATCTTTGGTTTGAAAAATATGATGATGCAAAATATAGAAAACCCAGTGCTCCTTATGTCTCAGACTCACTTTCCCACGGATATGTAAGTAGTACTATTAGAATCCAAACTGACATTAATAGCTTAAGAGGCCTAAAGAACCAAGACTATCATGTTATAATCAAAAATATTTTACCTATTGTGGTAAATATATCAAGTTTGGCAAAGAGGCCGAGATTGGACATTATAAGGTTGGGCCTAATATTAAAGAGAATGAGTTCACATGTATTAGATCCTTTGAACTTTGACAGTTTGATGGAGGAGGTGGTTGAAGTCCTTCGTTTATTGGAAAAGGAATGTCCAGCAATAATATTTAACATTTCTATGCATCTTTTGATACATCTAGAATATGAACTAGAGCATTGTGGTCTAGTAAGAATAACATGGATGTATCCTATAGAACAATATATGAAGGCTTTGAAAACATTTGTTCCTACTAGGGAAAAACCAAAAGGCATCATGTTTGAGGGATATTTAAAGCAAGAGGCCATTAGACTTTGTACATAATATATGAAGGATTTTAAAAATGTCAATCGACGTGTATGGGATGATGATGAAGATGAGAGAGTTGTAGGTGAAGTATTAGAAGGCAATGGATGTGGCTTCAAGCTATCACATCTGTTGGGAATTAAGGTGTCTCAACCTTGGTAATTCCTTACATTGTTAATGTTTGTATTTATTATTTAATTGCCTATGTTGTAAATATTTGTAAAATTCCATATTGTCATATTGTGGGATGTGGCACGGTGATGTGTCAATCCTACATGGAATATGACAACTTGTAATTTTGTCCTCACATGAGGAGATAGGCATCCCACTTTGTGGTAGGAGCATTTTTCCATGTGTTGGCATCTTCCATGTTGTGTAAGGGAATGTTTGACTGAAACGGTTATGACGGATTCCTATGACAAATCTATGACATGTAAGAGTCAGAAATAGAAGCATGTAAGACAGGTGAAGACATGTGTCGTAAAGCATCTTTGAAAAAGGCATATTTGGTTGCCCCAAGGTGGACTATGACATATTGTAAGAGAATATGCTATTTATAGCCTATGTATGACAGATTCTCTTACAGCTGTAAGTTGTAACCGCTATGACAGATTTTATGACGGTCGTAAGTGTCGTAAGAGCATATGTCATAGCCCATTTTAGAAATAGGTGACCCCTTTGGGATGGGAGATGTGGACAAGTGTCAGGCACATTCTACAATGTTGACCAAGTGTCCTTAGGTATGGGTTTTGGTCCATGAAGCCAAGTTGGACGCCCATTCCAAGAAAGGTCCAATATTGCCTTGTATTTTCTATATAAACAGGTGCTTGGAGAGGGAGTTGCATCATGGGTTTTAAAAGTACTATTATGCTGCTGGATTGACTCTAGATATGAGTGTCAAAGACTATTAAAGCTTGCATTGCAAGTGTATTGTAATCATTCTTTCAAATTTGTTAATACATTGTGCAAGTTTCTGAGTGTGGGGTTTTTCACCTGATAAGGGTTTTTCCCACCGTAAATCTTTGTCTCTCTTCTTCTGTCTACTTTCTGGTTCTTGTGTTTTGCTACAATATCTCATGTTAATGGTTTAACATTGTTGTAATAGTTAGGATAAAATTGAATTTGCATAGCCCTTTTCTCATTAGATTAGTGTAGGAAGTGATTTTCACACACCTAGCTTCCTTTCAGTTGGTATCAAAGCTTGATCACCTTTGGTCCTAGTTGTTGGGTAGGGATTTTTTGAGCTGATCTTAGGTTGAGTGGGAGTCTATGTAGAGTATTATGTATCTTATTGCAACAAGGATATGACAAGCACATCCAGAAGATTTGAAGTGGAGAATTTCAATGGTACTAATTTCGAGTTGTGGAAGCTCAAGATGGAATACATGCTTGTAGATCGAGACCTTTGGAAAAGTGTTAATGGAACTAAACTAGCTGCAATGTCGCAAGATGAGTGGGATCTCAAGGATCGGAAGGCTAAGGGTCTCATAAGACTTAGTCTTGTTGATTCTATTATGTTAAATGTCCATGAGGAGACTACTGCAAAACTACATTGGAAGAAGTTGGGGGATGTGTATCAAGCCAAATCCTTGGTTAATAAACTTTTCCTGAGAAAGAAGTTGTATTCTCTTTGAATGGAGAATGGAGGATCTGTCGCTGAACATATGAATACTTTTAACATGCTGGTTACACAATTGACATCTATTGGTGTGAAGATGGAGGAGGATCGGTATATGACCCTGCTTTGTTCTCTACCAGACTCATGGGATCATTTTGTCATGGCTATTGGAAGCACCACATCCACATTCAAAATGGAAGAAGTGGTTTCTTCGCTATTGTTTGAAGAGATGTGGAGAAAGTCTTCTGAGGCAGCCAAAGAGGCCCTAGCAGTTCGTGGAAGACCCAAGGAGAAAGGCAAGAAGAAGGAGAAGAAAGCTGAGAAGGGTAGATCCAAATCCCGTGGGAGATCCAAATCTCCTAGAAAGTCCAAGGCTCTTGTTGGAACTGTGGCAAAACTGGGCATTTTTGAAAGGAATGCAAAGAGGAGAAGAAGAAGAAGAAGAAAGCTCCTGATTCAGATTCTGACAAGTCACAAGATGATGTTGATGCTTTCATCGCAGCCCTAGCAACCCATGTATTTGATGATGTGTGGCTAATCGACTCTGGTGCATCATTCCACATGACCTCGCATCGAGACTGGTTCATTAAGTA
The DNA here is from genome assembly GCA_027924645.1 of Cunninghamia lanceolata. Taxonomy (NCBI): domain Eukaryota; kingdom Viridiplantae; phylum Streptophyta; class Pinopsida; order Cupressales; family Cupressaceae; genus Cunninghamia; species Cunninghamia lanceolata. The sequence continues at coordinate 9,210,946 of BSBN01001531.1, read as the reverse complement.
TGAGGAGTTTAATAGTGGAAAGGTGTATCTGGGTGACGACTCTCATCTGAAGATTGTTGGTTGTAGAAGAGTCTCTATCTGATTCCCTGATGGTCAAGTGAAGCAGATCTCTGGGGTTATGCACATCCTAGGATTAGCACGAAACCTACTTTCTGTAAGTAGTTTGAATGATGCAGGTGTGCAGGTTGTCTTTTCGAAAGAAGGATGAAAGATGACTAGGGGAGCTATGGTGCTTACTAAGGGTACTAGGAGAGGTACTTTATTTTAGATGGAGGCATGCATTTCACAATGCAATATTTCTTCTAACTCAAGGAAGAGGGTAGTAGTCATTTCATCCCCACCATCTGAATGAGCAGTGAAGAAATCTGTTGTTTCTAGTCTTGATGGTTGTAATCGTGCATTGGAAGTTAAACCTCCTACTGAAAAGACAATGTTATGGCATAAGAGATTTGGCCATATTGGTGAGAAGGGTCTATGTACCCTAAAAATAAGAACCTCATTGAGGGGTTAGATGATTGTAATCGTGAGTTTGACTTTTGCAAACATTACATTTATGGAAAACAAAATTGTGTTCAGTTTTACTCGAGTTCTCATAAGTCTTCTAATGTATTGGACCTTTTTCATTCTGATGTGTTTGGTCCTGTTAATGTTCCTTTGTTATCAAAGTTTGTATATTTTGTATCTTTTATAGATGATTACAGTAGAAGGACATGGATTTAGTTTCTCAGAAGCAAATCTGAAGTCTATAGCAAGTTTAAGGAGTTTAGGGCCTTTGCTAAAAATTAGACTGGTAAAAAGATTAAATGTTTGAGAACTGACAATAATGGTGAGTTTTATTCTATAGAATTTGATAAATATTACAAGGAACTTGGGATTGAAAGACATAAAACAACTCCATACACCCTGTAGCAAAATGGAGTTACAGAGAGGATGAATAGGACACTGATGGAGAAGGCTAGGAGTATGCTTAGTGGAGTTGGCTTAGAACAAAAGTTTTGGGCTAAAGTTGTTGCCACTACCTGCTATCTGGTAAACAGATCTCCTACATCAGCTCTTGTTGGTAAGACACCCATGGAGGTGTGGTTTGGTAGAAAGCCTTCAATAAGGTATCTTCATGTTTTTGGTTGTGAGGCATATGCACATGTGCCTAGGGAGAAGTGGTCAAAGTTGGAGAACAAGGTTGTTAAGTGTATCTTCACTAGCTATGGTGTCGGTGTGAAAGGATACAAGATTTGGGACCTTGTGGCTGAAAAAGTGTTGTATAGAAGAAGTATTATCTTCAGAGAGCTTACACCTTCTTCCACTATTTTATAGTCAGAAGAAAAAGTAAAGAAAGAGGATGTTGTTCAGTTTCCTGCTACCCCTGAGAAGACTTAACAGAAAGACAATGTTAAACCTAATGATGAGGAGAGCTCTGGCAGCTCTGAAACTCAGATGAAGAAGCTGAACCTCAACCTCAGCCCTTGAGGAGGTCTACATGGATAAGAAAGCAACCTGAAAGGTTTGGTTTTACATTGCTTGATTCTAGTTGTGCTTATGCTTTACTCACTAACAGTGATGAACCTAGAACTATATCAGAGGCTTTGGACATGAAAGTTGTAGGTTCCTAGAAGGAGGCCATGGAGGATGAAATGGCTTCTTTGGAAAAGAATCAAACTTGGGACTTGGTGCCTTTGCCTCCTGGATAGAAACCCGTTGGATGCAAATGGGTCTTCAAGAAGAATATTGGTGAAGATGGCAGTGTTGAGAAGTATAAGGCCAAATTGGTTGCGAAGGGGTATTCACAAGTGGAGGGTATAGATTATGGTGAGATCTTCTCTCTCGTTGCAAAGCTGACATCCATTTGATTCCTATTGTCTCTCGTAGCAGCTTATGACTTGGAGGTAGAACAAATGGATGTGAAGATAGCTTTCCTTCATGGTGATTTGGAGGAAGAAATCTACATGTCACAGCCAAAGAATTACATGGTGAAAGGTAAAGAAAATTTGGTTTGCAGACTTAAGAAGTCTTTGTATGGTTTGAAGCAATCCCCTAGGAGATGGTACTTGAAGTTTGATGCCTTTGTGTTGTCAATTGGAATTGTGAGATCAAAATCGGATCACTATGTGTACTTTAAGTTTGATGGTGATCCTATTCTCATTGTTGCATTGTATGTTGATGATATGTTGCTCATTGGGAAGGGTAAGAATATGATTTATGATTTCAAATCTCAGTTGTCAGCACAGTTTGAAATGAAAGATTTCGGGGTAGCCAGGTACATTCTAGGAATGGAAATCAGAAGAGACAAAGCTAACAGAAAACTTTGGTTAAGCTAGAGTAAGTATGTGAAGACTGTGTTGGATTGTTCAGCATGGCAGATTGTAGACCATTGTGTGTTCCTATTTCTTTGGGGACAAAATTATCTGTTGAGGATTGTCCAAAATCTCCTAGTGAGGTGGAGGACATGAGCATAGTACCTTATGCTAGTGTTGTTGGTAGTTTGATGTATGCTATGGTCTGCACAAGACCAGACATTTCCCAAGCAGTGGGAGTCCTTAGTCAATTTATGGATAATCCTGGACGGGTTCATTGGGATGTAGTTAAGCGAGTGTTTAGATATTTGAGAGGTACTTCCGAGTATTCCATTTTCTATCATGGTAATGTTACATGACGTCTGCATTCCGTTGACATTCATGGATTTGTGGATTTAGATTAGGTAGGTGACATTGACAGCAGGAGATCCACCAGTGCTTATGTGTTTACACTGTTTGGTGGTGCTATTAGTTGGATGAGTAGGCGATAACCTGTGGTTGCTTTGTCCATGACAGAAGCTGAGTATATGGCAGCAACTCATGCTTGTAGGGAATCCATTTAGCTTAAGAGATTATGTACAGATATTGGTGTCGATGCAGGTCAGATCACGATCAGTTGTGATAGTTAGAGTGCAATTTGCCTTGAGAAGAATCCAACTTTCCATGCTAGAACCAAGCACATTGATGTTCAGTTTCACTTCGTGCATGACATGGTTGAGGATGGAAAGGTAAATTTGGAGAAGTAGATACTTTGAAGAATGTTGTTGATGCATTGACAAAACCAGTGAGCATAGAGAAATTTAGATGGAGTTCAGAGTCTATGGGCCTCTTGGCCTATAGCAGTTAAATCCTGTTATTCTATTGGCTCTTACAAGGTGTTCGACAAGTGGGAGAATGTTGGGAATTAAGGTGTCTCAACCTTGGTAATTCCTTACATTGTTAATGTTTGGATTTATTATTTAATTGCCTATGTTGTAAATATTTGTAAAATTCCATATTGTCATATTGTGGGATGTGGCACAGTGATGTGTCAATCCTACATGGAATATGACAACTTGTAATTTTGTCCTCACATGAGGAGATAGGCATCCCACTTTGTGGTAGGAGCATTTTTCCATGTGTCGGCATCTTCCATGTTGTGTAAGGGAATGTTTGACCAAAACGGTTATGACGGATTCCTATGACAAATCTATGACATGTAAGAGTCAGAAATAGAAGCATGTAAGACAGGTGAAGACATGTGTCATAAAGCATCTTTGAAAAAGGCATATTTGGGCACCCCAAGGTGGACTATGACATGTTGTAAGAGAATATGTTATTTATAGCCTGTGTATGATAGATTCTATGACGGTCATAAGTGTCGTAAGAGCATCTGTCATAACCCATTTTGGAAATAGGTGACCCCTTTGGGATGGGAGCTATGGACAAGTGTCAGGTGCATTCTACAATGTTGACCAAGTGTCCTTAGGCATGGGTTTTGGTCCATGAAGCCAAGTTGGATGCTGATTCCAAGAAAGGTCCAATATTGCCTTGTATTTTCTATATAAACAGGTGCTTGGAGAGGGAGTTGTATCACAAGTTTTACAGGTACTGTTATGCTACCAGATTGACTCAAGATATGAGTGTTGAAGATCATTGAAGCTTGCATTGCAAGTGTATTGTAAACATTCTTTCAGATTTGTCAATACATTGTGCAGGTTTCTAAGTGTGGGGTTTTTCATCCGATAAGGGTTTTCCCCACCGTAAATCTTTGTCTCTCTTCTTTTATCTAATTTTTGGTTCTTGTGTTTTGCTGCAATATCTAATGTTAATGGTTTAACATTACTGTAATAGTTAGGATAAAATTGAATTTGCATAGCCTTGTTCTCATTAGATTAGTGTAGGAACCGATTTCCGCACACCTAGCTTCCTTTCAACATCAAGAAAGAAGTGCCATACATGCCTTTATTCTTCAAAACACATCTTTGTTCGATAAGTGGCACAGGTTAAAAAAATTTACACAATTATATTATTAATCTTACTATCTGTATATTAATATTCTATGTAGAAAATATGAAGAAGAGAATCAATGTTGGATGCAACATCGACCTCAAAAGCGCAGACGTCATGATTTGGTTGGAGGTGATTCTTTTCCAAAATTTGAAGAATGGATTGCTAATGCATTTAGTGATGCAAAAGAAGAAGGTCAAGATATAACAACGGAGGAAAGTGAGCTTTCACAACCCCCACATTTATGGGCTATGCGTTTTAGTAGAATGTGGGCCTATGGTAGCCATTTAAGAGTGGAGGAAAAAGACAAAAGAAAGACAAATTGTGATTGTGTTGTAAGTGCTGAATTTCTTCACAAAACTAAGAAGAAATTCTATGCTAGATTCATCCAAGAAATTATTCAAGTGGATTTTGGTGAAAATAGTCCTATATTATTAAAATGTAAGTGGATCCAACCATCCGCAATACATTTTGATGAGTATGGATTTGTACGTGCAAATACAGGACAATTTTTATCAGAGAGGGATGAGCCCTATGTTTCCCTTGTCAAATTAACCAATCATTTCTAATTGATGATGTAAGAAGCCTAGGATGGTTTTATGTTATTCAAACAGAGTCTCATTTGAAACAAAAATTTATGGAAGCTGTTGATATAATGCTTGATGGGCAATATGTTAATTTACAAGAAACATTCGAAGTAGTGGATGAAGATGACGATGGAGTGTTTGGAGAAGATATTTTGATTACGAAGAGATTGGAAGAGAGAATGTATTGCATGACACAGATGAGGATGAGGAAGAAGTCCAAGCAGATGTAGACATGAGTGACCAGGATTCTGATCTTGTTGGCAATGCAAATGATTAGTGAAGGCATCAAGAAAACAATGAGCTTGTAAAATGTAGTAGAGAAGCAACAAGATAAGAAAGGGCATTAGTGTATAGGAATTTCTTCCACCTTGGGTTTTTCAGGGTAATCTCTTGTGTTGAGCTCTACTTTTTTTTTAGTTCTTGTCTTGTTAAACTAGCTATATTTGTTCCAAAAATAAATTACTCATTTTTAAAGCACATATTGACTATTTTTGTTTACTTACATTTGTGTGTTTAGAATTTCTGCAGAATTATATAAGTAGAAATAATGAGTATTTTATAAGTAGAAATAATGAGGATTATATAAGTAGAAATAATGATGATTCACACTATCAAAAAGGCAATTAGTTTCTTCTCAAATAGAAGGATAAACAAATAGATTTTCCTTTGGGTTTCAATCTGTGTGCCACATTTACTTATTGAATATTTGCTCCTCCATATAATGCATCTTATATGCTATCATCCTATGTCATGTCACTTGTTATAGACTGTCTCCTCTAATTTCTAAGAATGCATCTTATATGCTCTGTGAATTTATTTCATATGGGGACTATCCTTATATACTGTATCATTCAAATGGAAATGAAATCCTTATATACTATGACTGCATTCGTTTATGTGCTCTAGTTGATTAAAAATAATGGCTTTGTTTATATTCCACTCTTGTTCTACTGATTTAAGTTGTTGATTTATATATTATTGTTTATTTGGACTTCAGGAAATGAGGAAAAAGACTTTGAGGCACAATTTAGATGATAGTGATCATGTTGCTGAAGTTCCACTCACAGATTATGAGTGCTTTCATAAAGAATGTGTGGCAAAGAATAGTGAATATTTATCACATCTTGGTTTGACAAACAGGCAAGTTGTAAATCCACTAAGTAGTATATTATTTGTTTAATTGCGTTTATGAAATTTTATAGGCAAGAGGTTTATGTATATAAGACATAATATGATATTTTTTTGTTTTATAGGAAAGAAAAAGAGTTCAAAGAAAATGCAGAGAGAAAACAAAAGAAAAGTAAAGATACAGTGCTACTAACTTGTAGAAGCCAATGCATTTGGGATTCAAGTACAAATGCAGTTGGTGAAAAGAATAGTTGTGATGATGTGCAGCCTGATATAACACATAGTGATGTGCAGCCTGATATAGCATATGGTGATGTGCAGCCTAATATAGCACATTGTGATGTGCAACGTCATCATGATCTCCTAGCATAGAGTCTAAGAGAGATTATTGCAAACAATGAGAGGAAAGGAATAGTAAGTGATCTGCAGATGATTTATTTAAGATTAAAGGATGTGTTTTAAGTGAAATCTACAGAGATCGGTACTGATCTACCTACTCATGACACACCTGATGTGGCCAAGGAAGATGAAGTTTCGGTTAATAAAAGTCATGAAGAGAGACCACTTGCATCTGATATGCCTACTACAACTTTTGATGGAACTAGTGGATCAGCTAAAAATATTGCTAGTGGTTTAATAGAAGATGTGCCTACTACAACTTTTGATGGAACTAGTGGATCAGCCAAAAATATTTCTAGTGGTTTAATAGAAGATGTGCCTACTTTTTTCAAAAGAAAAAGATTGAGTCAAGATTTATACAGATCTACAGAGAGGAATGCAAAACAAAGAAGATTAGAAGACAAGAAGCCATTCTTGGTTAAGGTATCAAGAGATGGTGAGCCCATTGGGAAAAATGCTACAAGGTGGGCCTCTGAGTTGGGTGTGAGATGTAGGGCCCATTTGGATATTTGCAAATCAAATTTTGCAAAGCAAGATCCACGAAGTGTGGAAAATGTTATATGAAAAATAGAAATTGCTTTTGAGACTATTGGTGGACAAATCTCTAGAAGATATTACAAGAAAAATATGAGACTTTTGATGAACATTTTGAGATACAATTGTAGAAAAATAATCTTTTAGGGAAAAGAGAGGTTAGAATCCCCTCTATCTCCCAAACAGTGGGAGGCATTGAAAGAAAATATGTGTTTTGAAGAATATTTGACAAAAAGTTATAAAAGAAAGAGGGCAAGAGATAATTTGGCAGCTGGATATACATTTGGTCGAGGCGGGTTGCAGGCCAAAATGGACAAACTTGGAGTAAGGGTATGGCTTTTTGGTTCAATTTATGTTGGTTATTTATTTCAATTTTTTATTGAACTGACTATATCATGATATTGACATTGTATTTTAGGTGGAAAACAATAATAGAGAAGCAAGTGTGGAAGATATGCTTGATTATATGGCAGCACTAGATCCTAGTAAATCTAACAATAGTATGAAGTGGAAATCTAGTTCGTCAATAGAGATTTTAGAGCCATCTGTTAGATGCCCAGTAAGAACCTCTACAGATCATGTCAACTCAAATGAAGGTTACCAACATATAATGAGTTTCTTACATAGTCTCACTGAGAAATTGTCGCAGTTGGCTTCCTCCGTTAAGCCTATAGTTTCTGCATAGAATGAGCATAATATTATGGATGTAGATGAGGTGAGAGGCTCTATTAGACTATCCTTTCATTTTGTGTGCTTGTTATTGGGTAAACTTGTACCATGTTTTTGTTATACTTCCTTGTGATTGCATTTTTTAGATACTTCAATAGTTATCATAGCTCTTCGATACTATAAACAAAGAATGAACCTACCCTCAACATGCAATACTACAATTCTAGCCATTATAACCTTAGCATTGATGCTTTACATAAATGCATTATCACGAATTGTCTCACTATTCTACTTACAGAACCAAAAGAAATATGCAATACTGCAATTTAGCAGGTTCTACTTGAAACCATTTTGCTTGAGTATTCACTTCATTATTGTTGTCCTTGTCATGTTTATGACATGCTCCTATGCTGCATTATGACATTTAATTCTATCATTCTAGACAGTCACTTTGAGTATGTCTTAGTAAAGCTCTTAATCATTGATCCTAAAGTCAAGGCTGTCATATTTGCTTTGTTGCTATCATTCCAAGGGTTCTTGGTGACTGTCTAATGGTTTTGACAGTGCCTTTATCTCTTCTCTTTGTTTGGTGAAACCCTACTAGTTGTTGCATCTCTTTATCTTCTCCTATACCTTCCATGCTATGGACTATCCTAAGACAAAGATATGGACTGCCATCTTACAACTTTTTCTATCTTCCTTATCATATGAAGGACTGGGATTGTCCCTTCTTGTTGAAAATCATATGCTCATGACTATAAGAATCCTCCTATAAACTAGAATCTATTGCTTACAATAAAGGAAGAATCTCACAACATACCTTGACTTAGTCATTTAAGAGTGGAAGAAAAATGTTATTTTGAACAAAAAATTATAGTTTTTGCATTCTTTACTTGACTTATATTAATTTTTGCATGATGATTAAACCGCATGCAGAGAAATTATATGAAAACAGAACAAAAATAAAAAGTCCCTATCAATAGAGCTCTCTACAAAGCTGCACAACTTGAGGAGAATGATGATAGTGATTATGTTGAACGTCTTGACAAGAATCTACATGATATTCAGAGTAGTAGTAATGGTTTTGGAATTGAGGTGAGTGTTATTTATGGTTTTTATGTCTTTCATGGTAGTCATTATTGTTTTAACACACACATGCAAGTAAGTACTATTCAAGTAAGTTGTTTTAATTCTATTTGAAGGAAAACCCACCCGTATGATTTACTTTAAAGGATTTAACTCTAGAGAGGGACCAATAAATGTAAGTCACTTAAAGGGAATTACATCAACTTCTAATAGAAACCAATTAAAAGTATCCACACAATGTCAGCAAATGTGCCTTGATAAATCTATTGATTTGAATAACTAGAAATAGCCAATATGGAGACAATCAAACAACTTATGAACTTGAGTATTAACAGAAAATTAGAACACCATACATATCCACAAATTTAACAATCCTTGCCCATTATAATATTAAATTATCATAGAAGTGTAATGTCTTGAATCTGAAATATGATTGGATAGATAATATTGGAATATATAAATTGTTTTACTGAAAGATGATGATTGTTTAGGCCTTGGTTTCCCTTATAAATATGGGAAGCAACAAGCTTCAGGCCTAAACCAACACAATTGTTCATAAATCACATCCTCTTGTAACTAAACATGTTTAATAAAGAGAAATTAAAGGCATAAGCAAGTTAACCAAGATTTGAATCTGTTAGTCATCATAGAGCACCCGTGACCTCATGCCTAGCAAGGTACTCATCTCCATGTTGCAGTAACTATTAACTGTGATGTGCCCGTGTCTATTATCGCAAAAAAGTGTCAAAATTTTGTCCTTGTTCTTCATGTTGACACCAACAAAATTGCTCATTGCTCCTGCACCTGAACCTGTAGCTACACATCAATCTTTCAAGTATGTTTGCTCCCACATATCGAATGTAAGGTCACTAGGCCATTTGAATTCCTAAATTTGGAGCAGATTGGTCTGATGGTCCTTCCAGCTTTTATCCAACATAGCTTTAACATCAATTACAAATTTTCCATAACCTACATCTAGGGCTATGACCCTATCCAAAATCACGTTAAAGCTCAAAGTATCTATATCCTGCTCCTTTTTCAAGAATTCCATAACCATGGACACTGTTGTTCTGAATTCTGCCTTCCAAGTATCAAGGCCTTTAACTAGTATGTTTTCCTCTATCAGAATAGATGGGATAAATTGATGCTTGAAAGTAGAAAAAGATTCAAGTCTGGCCTGCATCCTTTTGTCTTCACTGCTGACATATTGATGCTCTTCAATGATCATAGTCATCATCTTTTCTGTGGGCTTCAATTCAGTAGGAGCATCAAGATTTCTTTGAAGTATCCTGCAAAGCATGCTTAAATTATACAAGGAAGGCTGCCATTTCTTGTACAGTGGCTCCAAAATAGAATATTTTGCTTGCAATTGTTTAATGACCTGAGATAACATGGAGTAGAAATCATGCACATCCCCAAGTTTATCCACAACCAGCTTTATCCTATATTCTAGAATTTTCTCAAAGACTTCAAGGACCTTGATCCTTGTCTCATTTTTTGTTTCCTCATTTTGCTTCTTGAGGTCCGCAGCTTCTTTTTCAAATTTTGTTCTCAAAGCATTAAACTCTTGCATTGTCACTATGACATCACCAGTTGTTGGTGGCACAAAAGGTTGATATGTAACTATTGACAGACTCTAGGAAGAACCCACATCTTGAAGTTGCTTTTTCAATTGCCTATTTTCAATGAACAACCTATTCACTTCATCATTCATGTCTTGTTGTGTTTTCTCATAATCCTACAATTTTTTCCAACTTTTTTACAATTGCATGGGTGAACATGGAAGAATGGACTGTAAGAGCAAAGGCCTCAGTTCCTGAAGTATCTCGTAAGGTTTTCACCACAATAGATCCCCTCATTTCCTGAACAACATCTAGCAACCTTGGTTTACTACTGTTCTTTTGTTTTGTCCAATGCCAAGAGTCTCTGTCTTTGGGTTGAAACCACATCCACTCATTCATCCTCATAATCAAATTTAGACACAAGATTAGGGTCATCTTGACTCCTAACTTGGTCAAGCAAGAATACCTTTTTCAATTCAAGACCTGGGATGATCAACATGTTACTCTTCAAGACCATTTGTCTTGCTTCCTCAGGGGTCACATTGATTTCATCAACTTTTAGTTCTTGGATTGTTTGGGTGGTTATTTGATCATATTCAGACTCATTAGCACCCATCTTATTGATTTCCACCTTTTCATCAAATTCCTTCATCTTCATTTTTAACCAAAAATCTTGAAACTCTAGAGTTTTGATGAAATCATCATATTGAATAAATCTCAATGATGCCACCACCCTTTCATCTTCCTGTAGATCAATTTGGGCTTGTTCTTCCATCCTAGCCTTAGGCTTGTGTGCATCAGTTTCTTGACCAATCAATGGTTGATCAACTTCCTCTCCATCATGCAATTGTGTCAAAATATTTACAACTTCATCAGTATCCCCCACACCCTCATACATCTCATATGGGACCAGAGGAGACATGCCTTTAGTTCTCTGCCTTTTGTGTGGTGGTGATTTAGGGATCTATGCATCTTGAACTGATATGACATCAGGGGTGGGCTCATGAATCTAAATTCATGCAGACTTCTTCACTAGAAGTTTGGTAGCCTTGGTAGGTTGTACTTCAGATTTAGCATAAATACTTTGAAAATTTTCAATCATTATATTAATCCTCTTTAGAGGATCTTTCTCTTCAACAAAAAATCCTTCAAAAATAAGATTCTTTTCCTTTTTGTCATCTTCAATTTTCTTGAGGATCTCCCATTTCCTCTTCCTATCATACACTTCATTAAAAGTAACCAGGTTCCTTTTCACATCATCACCATAAAATTTTTTATGGGAGATGCCCATCTTAGTCAAGATCACTTGTCTCACAAAGTTCATACAACCTTCAAGGTCACAAACTCTTTCAACACCAGATTCCAGAGAGTACTTGGCCTTCAAATAGGCCTGCAGCTCCTCAAGAGTGTCCGAACCAATTGACCAATCTACAAAGATAATGGTATCAGGCAAAAAGGTGCCTTTCTTCTACTTTTTCATCACTTCCTTTTCCCTCCAAATCATTTGCCACATGAATTCCAAGAATGTAATTCTATTAGAAACAAACTTTGGCAATTTGTGAGGTGGTTGGGGGCAATCATATACCCTGATTATTGTGTGCTCTCGTAGGAAGAACCAATTAGCATAATTGAAAGTATGACCTTGCTCTAGTTTATGTGCAAGAGGTCTCAGAATTACCCTGATTTCTAGTGACAATCTAGGGACCCAATTACCAAAAGAATTCATTATTTTCACAGAAAATTCATTATGAAATATATTATAGTTACCAGTTTGGCAATGAGAATCCCACATGTAAGACCAACATTGAGTAGGCATTCTTTTCCTTGTCCTGTCAAACATGCTGATGTGCATTTTACTTGACCATTTACTCCTATATTGATATAGGATCAAGTGGCAAACCAAAGAATAAAACTTGAAGCTCATGGGTTTCTTATCTTCCTTCACACTGATGAATCCATCATGTATTTTCCTTTCAAGATATGAGGTAAAATCATACTCAATGTTCACCTCTAAATTTTGTAGCTTCATAGCCATCATCATCAAATTAACTAGCATCCTCTGATCAACATCAATTTCCAGTACTTGGCACAATGCATAATAGGTCCATTTGAAATAGACTGCAAAATCTTCCACAGGGAATGGTTCGACTGCATTGGAAGGAATATCAACTATCCTGTTGTTTGCATCTCTTCTCATAAATATCAGCAACTCATCACTTCTAAGTGTTCTTCTCAAACTTTTGTATTCTTGTTCAATCTTTTGTAGGTCAATTTTGGTGAGAGCTTGTTTGTTCAACATAAAACAGTCAATTATACCATTTTTGTCAATTCTTAATAAAGAAGATCCATTTGGCAACCTTACTATTTTAGTAGTTAGGTGGTAGTGCAGTACCAGAGTATGAATTAGTTCCACATCCACGAATACATTTGAAATAATTAGCTTGGCCAAATCTAGCTTCCATGGATTGCCCACTGGTCCCTAACCATACTTCTTTTGACAGAAGTACCAAAACAGTTTCTAGCCATAAATGGGAATTATGGCATCCCTACAACCCTTAGAAACATCCCTAAATACTTTCTTTCAACCTTTGTCAATTGAATTGGGTAAAACATCTATCAAAGATTGCTACAGTGATCTTTTCTTAGGGTCAGGATTAGGGTTACTAGTCTTACTTGTGGATTTAGACTTTTTGGGTGCCATTATACAAACTACGGTTTCGCAACTAAAGCAAATGCACGGAGAATTGAAATAGAGCAAAGATTCTTCAAACTTTCTTGCAGAGAATGTAGAGATGGACTTACTTGAACAATTCAAAGCTTGCTAAGAACAGACTGAACTAGGTGCCTTCTCCAAGCCAATCTACAATCTCTGAACTAAGAAAATGCTGAGAGATTTCCATATTTTATCGAGCCAAAATGTTCATCATTCCACCATTATTTTTTGTTCGTGCCACGAGATTATAAAATATTAGCATTCAATTCATTTCAAATATAAGCCCTTGATCAAATTTGATCCAATGATCAAATGAAATGATAGGATCTTTCAAATTTCTCGGTAATCGTAGACCCACACTAAGTATGTTTACTCATTTATTATCATTACTGCATTATCGCAGAGCTTGTTTAAACCGGTCATGGGATGGAGATAAGCTTCAATGCCTTTTGGTCACTTTTCTTGACTACCGCCAACCCATAGCCCTTATGCTCAAACAAAGTGGGATCGCAGGGCTTATAGCCCCCTTTATTCCATTTTCTTCCATTATCGTCAACCCGCAAGTGCCTATTCTCATTACTATGGGGTGATTATGTTGCCAACTTTTATTGCTTACCGCCTTTCTGTAAATGTTCTTTGAAAGCCATCGTGGGAGCCTGGTAACTTGGACACTTACTACCACCATGCCATGAACAACTTGCCAGACCAATGCGGGACCACGGGATCAATTTATATTGAACTCTCTTCCTTATCGCCAAGCTGCAACCAAGTGGTGAGACCTTCGAGGGACCACGGTATACATGGTTGACCAAGCCCTTCCTACCGCCATGCCATGAACAACTTTTATGTTTCTAGCAGGAGTGCGGTATACATGATTCTTATTGCTCTAGTTCCCACACTGCCGCCAAGACAATGAGGATGACCTACGAGATTGTGGTAAATTGCAAAAACACAAAAATGATTAAGAATAACTGCATACTCCTCAAAATGACCATGTTATGTGACCCTGGGAAATAAATGGCATACAATTTTGGCATGAATGTCTATTAAGAAATGGTCATATACAAGTGAAAAGATCAAGTAGGATGGAAATGTGCAAAATTTTTGAGAGGTCCTAACAGGTGAGACATTAGAATAGTTTATTTGGAATAATGACAGGAATTAATAAAATTTTAGGATTTTAAAATTTTGTTCCAACATAAGTAATGGTTGTTTTATTATGTAAATAAGGGTAATCATTACCTATATAATAATTATTATGTATTTCAGTATAATGTGTATTTTTTTTTGTTTTTGCAGATATGTATTGATAAACTCCAAGAAGGGGATAAAGTTAGGGTGTTGGATCCATGTGATGGTGTTGCTGTGGGCATTGGGCATATTAACTCACTATCTATTGTACATGGATTCAACTTGAAAGGAACAGGAGATACAAATGTAAATATTTTAAAGGTCACAAGTAACATACAACTTACTTATGAAGACAAAATAGATGGAGCTATCCGTCTGAAAGAGAAAGAAGGAACCTTCACACGGTAGCCACTAAAATATTTGCAAAAAATGGCATAGTTGATGTTTATCATGTACTTGTTGTTAGACATCTTGGCCACTCCTTTATGTAGTATTTTGAATGTGTTGTTTAGAGATCTTAATTTTCATGGTGTATTTGAAAGAGTTGGAAACACTAGACAACTATGAAATTTTCAATTATATTTATATATATACTCTTAGACAGTTTTGATATCTTATAACTTGATATATATATATACACATATATATTTGCATTATATTTTTTATTGTAGATTACCTTTCTTTATCATGATGTTGAATCAATCTTTTAATTCTAGCATGTTGTAGCTTGTTTGTATATGTAATTGTTTTTACAAAGTGCAGTAATAACATTACCTGCCTCTAGAATCGTCATAGAAACTTCTTCAAAATGCCACGTCTATCCTAGAGTCACTAGGGTTTGTACCTCAATGATTCCACACTGTTTTAGGCCCAAAAAATCCTAACCGTGCCTAATTCCCTAGGTGATTCGATTTCGAATCTGATTCTGGTATGAATAGTACCTAGAAATGCCCTATTTTTTTGCCAATTAGGTAACTTAACAAATAATAAATGTTATATCCCAAAACTTTCATTGTAACTTTGGCAAAAGCTTACCATACTATAGCATCATCAAGTCAACCTTGGATATAGAAATTGTTCAAAATAGAAAATAGTTTGTAAATGTTGAATGGTCAGACAGTATGAGAAATTACAGGCACCAAGAGTTACCTTTTGAAACATCAGGACAGAGGGCGGATAAAATTGATATATATGGTGTAAAAGCCAAGGGATTGCCTTTTGGTTTCAACATCCAAGTGACTTTGATCCTGATTTAAAATGTTTCTTATGAGTGGTCCATTGTGGTAACCTACATAGTGGTATGTATTCTTGGAAGCCTTATGGTGCCATATTATTTAATGGAGTATATGTGGCATTAAAAAAATTGAAATGCTCTTTTATAGTAAAGGAGAATGGGTGGTATTTGTGATCTACTATGCTAGAATACAATAATCTACACCTCAAATTTAGATTACTCAAACCATGTCACATTGATCATATTGTTAAAATAATATAATATATTCCATAGCTTAAGATGTTTTTTGGTTTTAGGGATCTTATCAACATCATAAGGAGTTGAAGGTTGCAAAGGGAATCAAGATAACTGCTCAGGTATCAAATTTTAGGCTAATAATTTTATGTATATGAGCATAAATTTATCAAATATATGTGGACAATGAAAATTAGTTGTAATTTTTTGATTTCAGGGTCTTGAGCATGCCATAGTAGGAAATCAGTTATATGTTGTTGAACCTGATGATGATTTAGAGGATATTAAGGAAGAAGCAATGCAAGATATCAATAATGTAATGTCTCAGATTGACAAGAGTGGGGAAGGAGTTTATGTTCAAGCTTCAACTCTTGGATCTTTGGAGGCTTTACTTGAGTTCTTGAAGACCCTAGCTGTAAGCATCCCAGTTAGTACAATTGGTATTAGGCTTGTACATAAAAAAGATGTCATGCATGTGAGTGTAATTCTTGAGAAAAAGATGAAAGAGTATGCTATGATTTTGGCATTTGATGTCAAAATTACTCCTGAAGCTTGGGAGCTTGCAAATGAAGTTGGTGTCAAGATATTTGCAGCAGACATTATTTATCATCTATTTGACTAGTTTAAAGCATATATGGACAATCTTAAGGAAGAAAGGAAAAAGGAGGCTACAGAAGATGCTATTTTCCCCTGCGTACTAAGCATTTTGCCAATTTGTATTGTTAACAAGAAGGATCCTATAATTGTTGGTGTTGATACTCTTGAAGGCATTGCAAGAGTTGGTATCTAAACCTAGTCTTTTTGGTGTTACGGCTTATGCATGTAAAAGATTATTGTAATGTTTTTGGTTTGTATAAAGCCATATGTGGTGATTGCATCTACAGATTGGCATGCCATTATGTGTTCCCACAAAAGATTTCATAGATATTAGCAAAATAGCCTCAATTGAGATCAATCATAAATTTGTTGAAATGGCTAAGAAGGGTGAAAAAGTTGTCATGAACGTATTTTGAGAAGCTATCTTTGTTGTGAATAGTTTTATGTGATTTTGGATGCTATTTTTTGAAATGTTTTTGTTAATGAATTATCATACGAACTTTACATATTGTTGGAAGCAACACTGATGAAGCACAGAAAATGTTTGGTACGCATTTTGAAATGGAGGATGAATTTGTGAGTCATCTCACCAGAAGATCCATAGATATATTGAAAGAAAACTACAGGGTAAGGCTATTTGATATCCACATTACGTAATTTTATAGTGCATTTACTATTATGCATTTTATACTAATTGAACATTTGTGCTTTTCAATAAAATAACTTTTTAATGTCTAAAATGGAATATTTTTCTTATTTTTTTAGGATGATTTGTCCAATGATGATTGGAAACTTGTGGTGAAATTGAAAAATCTGTTAAAAATTCCTTGAGCTACTACTAATGATGCATTGTGGATTGGAACTTTAGATTGGAGCAAAACCTTCTAATGAAAATGGGAAAATATACCTTGCAACATTACAAACACCACAATCAGGATAAGGGTAAGTGCAAAAAGATGGGGGGCCAAAAAGTGGCCAAATTGTTTTTAAAAAAAATTAATGCATAACGCACTCGCGTTATGGTTTGGTAATGACGAGCCTAAGGCTCGTCAAAACCAAACTATAATGCACTCGCATTATAATGCGAGTGCATTATAATGTGAGCACATTATGACTTATTATAAATAAATAAAAAAATCTTGTTATCTCATTTCATTTCTTTTTTCTCCTCTATTCCCATGGCCTGCAAACCCTAGGAAGCATGCTCACGTTTTGTAAAAGTCAATTCAACACCAAAATCTTACCAATTCGTCACCAAAATGCTGCCATGACGTCGAGCATGCCAAAGGAGTGAGTTTTATTTGTTTATTTGTTTGAATTTGTTTCTAAATAGGTAGGTTTGAGTTGATTTTTGATGTAAATTTCATTAATTGTTAGGAAATGTTAATGCACCTCCTCCTCCTCCTCAAAATCCACAAAATCTTGAGGAGGAAATACCTGTGGAACAACAACCTCCTCCATCCATTCCTCGACATGCCCCTGGAACAGAAGAAAATATAATGGGGCAAATTGAAAACAACAAAAAAAAAATTGAAGATATAATTGCAAGGTTGAAAGATCCTTCCACTTCAACCTTGCATAGGTCCACGCTTGCTGAATCTCTTGAATCTATGTTATCAAATGTAGATTCAATTAGTAAGAAAATATCTAGTTGGATAGATAAAAGGAGAGTTTAGAGACTATTATGTAGACAAGCTGTCATACCAAGATGTGAAAAAATTACAAATTACAAAATTAGACTTGTGTTTGATTTTCACAAACCCACAAACAAATCAACCTCCACCCATTACATGCAAGAGGTTCCCTATCCATTGGTACAACAACCAAGTGATAAGGGGCAATTTTGGGCAGAGGTGGTGGATGGTTTTTGACCATCCTCCATGCAATAATAATGAGGTCCCACAATACTTTTTGAGGAAACTCTACTATGAGTTTATCCTCAATAAAGTGCCAAACTATTTTGATATGCAGGACTTCCAAGGTAGAGGTGGGGGGTCAGCACAAGATAGACTACGGGCATGTGTTGACCCACAGCGGGTAGTGAGACAAGTAATTAGCAGACCAGCCCATGAGCATGTTTCTATCCCTTCCATTGTGAAGGAGAGTGTTGAGGTCGATACACTTTAGTCCATTAGTGCCTTGACCCAGAGCATCATAGAGCATGTCAGTCCTGTAACACAGAGTGGGTTGGGAGATAGTGCGAGGAGTAGGGTCCCACCCCATGCTTGTCAGACTTGCGGGTCAACCTGTGGTTATGACCCCATGAATAGTCAGGATGTAGGTGCACAGGCTACATCTGCAGCTGAGCAGATGGTGATGACAGATACCCTCCTGAGTGAGACTTTCGACCTTGATACTCAGGTAAATATTAGCAAGTTTATTGAATTTAATTTATTAAATTTTATTTTTGAAATGCAAGATTAACTAATTTAGTTTGATGATTTTAATGAAATTTTAGGGTCATAGCGTTGATGCAGTTTTCGGTGGTTCTCCACCTGTATATTACACTAGATCATCTACTGTCAGGGTATGTAACTAGTAAACAATTATAAATATTACATGTGAATAGCATCGTTATATGACTGGTATTCTGATATCTAATTTTGGATGTTGAATAGGTTAATATTGGAGATTTCATGGCAACACCTGCTAGCAGTGGTAGACTTCAAAGCATCACGAAGGTAATAAAATAAATAGTTTATTGAATGAATTGTACTTAATAGTTTTTTGTATGTGACTTATGTGCTTTATTGTGTGTACTTCCATGTTTAGATGAACATGTGTGTATGTTAGGAGCCATGATTTGCATCACTATTATAGTTTTCGTAATTGAATAATGTTGTTTTATTTCTAGATGATGCAGGCTACGGAGACACCTCCCGATGTTCATAGGGCAATGGAGCATGGTGTGACCTCTGCAATTCATAGCTCCATGGCATTGATAGGGGTATGAGGCAGATTAGTAAATTTCAATTTACATTCATTATTATAGTTGTTTATTTTTGAAAAACCAAAAGATTATTGATTTGAAGTTTAATTTCTATCTGGATGGTTTCTATAGGACATGACATCACCATGACCTATTCCTGCTACTGAGGCAAGTGAGGAGATAGATTATATGGTAGTGGTAAGTGATTATTTTGTTAAATGTTTCATTTTTATAATATGTAATTTCTATATATTAATGTCTATACATTTTATTGTAATAGCTAAAGATGCAGGAAGAACTAAATAGGAGGAGCAACCCTTTGGTTTGTAGTAGACCACCCACATGCACGTCTCCATCCCCTAGAAGATCAAAGGCTACTCGTGATCTATTCTCTTCACCAGCCAGAGGGGAATGACTTTTTATTGTGTTCCTTTGTTGTATGCCTATATGGCATTTGTGGACATATATTTTGTATTGCATATAGTTGACATTGTATGCCTATATGGCATTCTTGTAAGCCTATATGGGTATTTTGTATATATGTTATACTTATATCGACAGATATTGATGTATGCCTATATGGATATTTGGTTAATACAATCTTTTTTATTGATGGCGTCCATACTTGTATTATAAATCCATGTTTGAATGGATATTTGTAGATGGCTACTTCAAATATTTAAAGTCCAATTGTATTACATAGGATGTTTGTTGATCCAATAAGCTAACTATTGTTATTCAAGTATCACCTAAACCTCATTTTGGAACTAAAAGATAAAAGTTGTATTTAAAAAAAATGAATCATCATGTTGAACAGAAAATATTAATATTCTTTATGAGTTGCTCAATTGAAAATATTCAAATGAGTATGATGATCCATATTCTTTATGAGTTGGTCAATTGAAAATATTTCTTAATTTCTTGTTATTATACCATATTGGGATACAAAGAGTATGTTTGTTGTTTTGAATAAGATAGTCAAAATCATATGCTTATGAGCACCTGATGACCATTGTGGTTATTAAATGTAATTCCTCTTGCATATAAGGCAAGGTTATGAGATTACATTGAGTCTTACCTAATTTAAGTATGCAACATAACATTGGGGCTATAGGCTTCCATAAGTCATACCTCGAGGATTTTTAGTTTTAGGAGCAAATTTACTTTAAGACCTTAGGCGCATTTCTCTACTTGCACAACCTCAAAACTCCGCCTAGAACTCGAGGTGCCTTTCATCATCCAAACAACCTCAAAATTGTGCCTTGAATTGAAAGGATGTTTCAAAGTATAAAGGAGGGTGCCTTAAGGGAGGCAATTCATCTTGATTATCAAAGTTGATCAAACACATCAAACTGAGCATCATACCTCTAGAAGCATTTTTGCCTCTCTCTAAACTATCCATTTTGGCGCCTTGATGTAAAGTGAAGTCTAAACTTAGTGAAGATTGCGCCTAGAAAGATATCACCTTGGATATGCACCTAGAGTCATCCTAGATCATCCATTTGCATCTAAGGGTCAATGTAACATAATATAACTTAGGAAGACTTTGAAAATCATCAAAAGAAGCCTAGGCACCTTTTCTTGTCTCCACCATCCATTTTGGGCACCTAGAGGAAAATGAACTTCAAATCACTTCCAACTATAGTGCCTAGTGTTAGAACCTTCAAAATGACTAAATCTTACCAAAGGAAGTCTATGCGCCTATTGTCACTTGGATCATCATGAATGAGCTTCTAAGTGGAAGGAGAATAAGCATCTTGTATGGAGGCACACTTTTGTGTCTAAATAACCTCATTTTGGCACCTTGAAGGAAGATGTTCTAAATCCTAAGATCTAGCACCTAAGTGTAAAATGGTCTCCTATAGGTTTAAACAAGTGATTGAAGCCATCAAATTGCCAAGAAATGAGCTAAGTATACTAAGGCGCCTTTTCTTGTCTAAACTATCCATTTTGGCGCCTAGGAGGAAGGAGATTCAACATCATGAATCAAGGTGCCCTTTGCCATCAAAACAACCTCACATTGGCACCTTGGAGGAAATCAACTTAAAACTTGCGCCATGGAGCAAGACAAAAGTTACACCCCTTTGCAACTTTACACTGCCTCCTTCTGATGATTTTTAGGGCAGCAGAAAACCTTTCACCATGGGCAAATGCCTCAAATATATAAAAAATTGAGAGAGTTTATTGTAGAGGCACTCTACGTGATCGTGTTGCCTCAGATGGAATGTTTCTAAGTGACAGTTTTTGAGTAACATCTCGTCAAAGATTGCTGCCTTTTTACACTTTAGACTCTTCAAGGATATTGTTGGTACAATGTAGCTCAGACTATTTCGACATATTTGGGTGAAAAATGAGACCATACCTAGTGTAAATGTACCCATTTAGACACGTTGGAATAGTTAGTTTGGTCGCATCAGGAGCAGGATGAAAGTTACACCTCTTTGCAACTTTACACTGCCTCCTTCTGACGATTTTTGGGGCAGCAAAAAACCTTTCACCATGGGCAAATGCCTTAGAGATATAAAAAACTGAGAGAGGTTGTTGTAGAGGCACTCTACATGATCATGTTGCCTTAGATAGAATATTTCTAAGTGACACAGTTTTTGAGTAACATCTTGTCAAAGATTGCTACCTTTTTGCACTTTGGACTCTTCAGGGATATCATCGGTACAATGTAGCTCGGACTGTTTCGACATGTTTGGGTGAAAAATAGGACCATGCCTAGCATAAATGTACCCATACGGATGTGTTGGAATAGTCAGTTTGGTCGCATCAGGAGTAAGATGAAAGTTACACCCCTTTGCAACTTTACACTGCCTCCTTCTGACAATTTTTGGGGTAGCAAAAAACCTTTCACCACGGGCAAATGCCTTAGAGATATAAAAAACTGAGAGAGGTTATTGTAGAGGCACTCTACATGATTGTGTTTCCTTAGATGGAATGTTTCTAAGTGACACAATTTTTGAGTAACATCTCGTCAAAGATTGCTGCCTTTTTACACTTTGGACTCTTTAGGGTTATCGTCGGTACAATGTAGCTCGAACTGTTTTGACATGTTTGGGTGAAAAAAAGGACCATGCCTAGCGTAAATGTACCCATCCGGATGCATTGGAATAGTCAGTTTGGTCGCATCAGGTGCAAGACACCAAAAATGCAAAAGTTGCTTTGTGCAACTTGACAACATTGACATTTTTTTGCAACAGGACTCAAAGACTCAAACTGACCCCAAATGACTCAAAGTGACTTAAAAAGAAATGAAATGGTCTTAGAAGACCTTATTACATACAATTGACTCAATCAAAACAAATTTTCATTTTTTGACCCCTCTTGGAGGCATGACAACCTAGGTGCCCCTGCACCATTAGTGCAACTGAAGGACTATGGTGGTGGCATGAAACTAGAGTGAGTTGACATTTATTTGCATCTAGTTTGGCATCTTGAAACAATTCTAGAGTAGAGTAAGACTCATTTTCCTGAAAATAGTTTAAGAAACCCTTATCTAGGGTTTTGGTAAGAATCATACATTTTTTGGCCATTCCACTAATTTGATTCACTTTTGATCAGTGGAATGGGTTGTAGTAGGTCTGTTCTAGTATGTTATGATGATTTTTTGGTAGGAAATCTAAGGAGAAGAAGTTTTCTTTGGGGAAACCTAACAAAACCATGTGTTAGGTGATGTTTAGAGACATAGAGAAGGAACCATAGAGGCATTTTTGGGAACAACAGATTGTAGGAGGACAAAACCCACAAAATTCATAGTTTTGGCATGAATACTAAGTGCTCAAGTCATTAGTTGAGTTCTGTGTGTGAATTTAAGGGGGGTCTCTTTGTATTTTAGGCCTAATTGGGGCTCTAGGTTATTGAGAGGAGTTATAGGTTAGGGTATATCGTCCAAAACAACCTATACCCTGTTTTGGATATGTGATTGCGAGTCCAAATGGGTATCTACTGATTGTCCAAGTTCTATGTTTGAAGATCTGTATCAAAAGTTATTAGGACTATTCTCTTTTTTTAGGGCTACAAGCCATTTCTTGGGTTTGTGAAGGAAGTGTTAATCCTAAGTTTGGTCTGCCTTTGGCAATGATTGGAATGGGTCCCATAGCATCTGAAATCACCTTTTCCATGAAGAATTCAGAGTCTCTAACTATTGTTCCTACTTTTGTATAATGATCATGAAATTTGGGCTTTAGAGCAGAAGGAAACCTTGTCTAGTTTCCCATCCTCCAACTATCCCATCGCCTCTACATCACAATTAGAGACACCTATTATCTAGTTAGAAACCAAGACACCTAGAGACACCTATATTTTATACATTACCTAGATTTTATACATTATTCTTAGGATCAACTTCATCCATCACTTAGGTACAACCCCATGAAGCATAACATGATGATGTAAAAATGTGTATATGTGTAAAAGTGCAGCAGGAAATAAAAAAAGACAAACCTTACAAATTAATGTGCATACTTACAACTCAATGTAACATGACTTTACAAAATCAATGTGAATACTTACAAATTAATCCAATGAGCCATCTGGGTCTGCTCTAATCTTTATTGTGTCAAGTATTGCTTCATGGTCAGACTCACACACCTTCCACAAGATTTTGTTCAAATGTCTACCCCGATACTGTATCAAATGAAAATTGGATGCCATGACAAGGTTCAAGTAATGAAGAATCTTCTGATGCATGTCAAAGTCCTGAAACAGCCAAACAGTAACATTCTTATGTGGGTACCTTCTAAGCCATGTTCTAGTAATAACCACTGAGCCTGTAAGGTATTTGATGTTTTCTCCATATGTAACTGGGGCCTCCAATTTCTTTTTGGCCTCAACACAACAACATAAGTAATAATCTATTCCCTCTTCATTATCTTCATCTGTAATAACTGCATATATGTACCCTACATTGATATGTGTAGTAAATTAGATGAAATTAGTCAACATTACAAAAAAACTATAAAGTAAGATGACATTAGGAATTTCAAAAACTATGCAAATAGATATATTACTTGGTTGAACTAGATCTGATATGTGGTCAAAGTCAACTGATGATTCCATCTGTGTTAGTTCCAGTGTCGTCGGGGGTCGATATGTGTCAAGTGGGATAAGATAACTTCCATTTGTCAACCCACTCCTTTGACTCACACTCATCCCAGGCTTGAATTGTATAGGAAGAACAAAAGCATGACATCTTTCACGTATGGATACTCCATGAACCTGCAATTGAGCTTCTAAAAGAGTGCATCTCATTTGATCCTGTCAGTGTACAATAGTCCTCATACGGTGCAATGTTAGTATCATCTATCAACCAAAAATATCTACAAACTAAAGACTTACCTTTATTACCTAGACCCATGGAAGCATTACACCACTCGACAATCGATTTTGCATCTGTCAACTTTGCATTGTCTTTATACTTTAACTCTTCTCGTGCTATGGCTCTTTTGATACATGCTCCTATACCATCATGCCTCCCCTTTTCATGCCTGGCCTCACAAAAGTTCCACATATGTTAAATACCTGTAAAATTATGCCTCCTACTCAGCCAATAGAAATTTCATGAGTTCTTGAATTGTGACTCGTAGTTATCTGACCATATGATATGCTGACTAAACGATATGCCCCTTCTAGCCAAATCATTGTAGAACACCTGAAAGCAACCTTGTACAAACTTTGTAGAATGCGTGCGATCATAACTAATATAGAAATTATACTCCCTTATGATCTTTCTGTCATCCTCTGTACTATCATTCGCATGGATGAATGCGATGTGCACAAATATAGAAACCTGTGTGGAGTTGTAATATTGTGATTGCACCTCACGCTGTGGCTATAGACTGTAGTTCTCTACAAAGTCAATGAATGAAACAATGCTACCAACCGGAAATGTGTCCTTGTATAACTTGAATTGTAAGTCCAACCATCGAGCTCTATGGGCATGTCTTGCATACTCATACACTATGCTATCATGAAATATAGGCATAAACTGATACACTGGAATCTTTTCAATAACCAATTCACACCTCTTTGCTTCTTTACCATCTTTTGTATTGTATGCCACTATTTTATACTTGCCAAACTCTACTAGTTCATTTCCAACTGCACGTGTTCTTTCCATATGTTCACATATTGGCAAATGTTGCAAGCCACCACAATGATGACATGTGCCATCCAAGCATAATTTCTTGTAGAATATTTGACCTTCCTCTCTTTCACATAAAATTCTTGATATGAAGTCTCTTGAAGATGTTGGTGGGGCACGTATGGCACAACCTTGCAAAATATTGTTAGTATGCATATCTAAACATATAGACCTATAAACATCAAAATGGTTAGAAAATTCAATATGTAATCTACAACAACAAGTAGTGTGTCTATGATTTATCTTGACATAGAAAGGTTTTAGCATTTTGAAATATCTTTGACAAATTTTAATTTGAGAATACTTCTCTAGAAATTTACCTTAAAACTGTGTTTGAGTCTCATCCAAAAAATGTTTTGGATGTGGCTCACGGTTCTGACTACCGATTCTCCTTCTTACCAC
Organism: Cunninghamia lanceolata; assembly: GCA_027924645.1. NCBI lineage: Eukaryota > Viridiplantae > Streptophyta > Pinopsida > Cupressales > Cupressaceae > Cunninghamia > Cunninghamia lanceolata. The sequence continues at coordinate 9,185,316 of BSBN01001531.1, read as the reverse complement.
ATCCCTTTGATTCAGAGATACCCTTATGTAATTCTTCCAAAAGTCTTTAATTAGTGATCTCAATGCTTCAACAATTGGTTTATCTTTTCGTGGTAGTCTCCCCGAGAACGCCCATAATTCATTGGCATTAGTGTCCTCAATTCTTTGGCATCTTCCAACGGCTCTTGATAAAGTTTTCCTATTAATTCTTAATTCTTGACTCATCTTTCTAATGAGACGAGCTTTCCTTGTTTGACTACTTACTATAGTCGATGTAATCACATGCCATGTTGCATTACTATCTTTTGTGCGTGAGGTGTTACCCACACTCTCATATGCACTCATTAGATTCTTGACAATAGATTTTTCACTTGAAGCCTCTGATGTTCTCAACCCACAAATCTTCATGATGGACCTATACTTTATACTTCTCATCATTTCAAGGAATAGTTGGCATCTTGTAGTCTCATTTAAATTTTTAAAGAACAATCTCCAAATCTTATAAGCATATCTTCTACAAGTGCGTTTTGGAATCTTACCTTCCATTAGCTACAAAATATTCTCATCAATATCAATCAAATACTTTGGCTTTCTATGCAAAATTCTAGGTGGTGTTAAGTTAGATAAATTCATCTCAACATTAGGAATTTCATCAATATTTAAATGAGATGGGCTATATGGCATACCTTCGATCAAAGATGGAATAGATGACATACCTTGAGGTTGAGGTGGGAACAATGGCATACCTCCTTCATCACATGTGAGTGATGATGTACTCTCAACTTGAGATGTGGTAGATGGTGTCCCTACATGTTGACTTGCGGTAGAGGACGTGTCTCCAACTATGGTATTCAAATCTCTCATAGCACGAAGTTTTTGCATTCGTTCTCTTTGTGCTGCCAATACCATATCTCTCTGTGATGGTTGTGGTTCCTCTTCAATTGGCATGTCTTCATTTACCGTGTCCAATTTCCTCTTCTCACGAAGTTCCCTCATAGCCACTGCTTTCTTTGCATTCTTAGTTTCTATCTCTTCCTGTGTTGGTTTAATTCTTGATCGTTTCCTCGGCATGACGGAGAATTTGTCTGTAGCATGATAAAGAGACCAATATTAGTTCCTAAGAACTGAATCCATACAAATAACTAAAATATATGTCATTCAACCCTTCATAGTAAATGTACATACAATCATCATGTAAAAGAGTAAATGTCACTCAACCAAAATAGGTACAAAGCATACAAAGAAAATTATTGCAGCCATGAAAAGAGTACATAGGAATTCATGCTTGAAAAGGTTGAGGCAGACCCAATTTGACATGTTTGTTGTTACTAGGGCTACTAGGATTTGGAATTGAGAAGGTGTTTTGTTGGTACTAGGGATACTAGGATTTGGGTGGCTTGTGAAGGAATAGATAACAATTGTTGTGTCATATGCATGTACAAATCATCATGAATAGGTGCATAAGGAATGTCCTAGCCCAAGATATGTGCATACAAATCATCATGTCATGTGCATACTTGTATGATCGTGGCACCTATTCATTTGTATTTTATCTTGTTAATATGACAAGATAATAGTGGGATTGTATTTTTATTATGTTGTAAGGATTTATTCTTGTATAGTTTGACATCATGGTATGTTAAGGTCTGTTTATTACACATAATTATTAAAGAGCCCAAGTGTAGAAAATATACATGGCATCATGTGAGATTGTAGGCTGCTTTCTTGATTGGGAATGTGTCTATTTTAAACATGTATGATAAAGCATAATAAAGTAATTCAAATAGAATTAAGGAAAATGTAAAGAACATGCATGTAAAGACTTGACATACCTAAAAAATGAAGATTTGAATCAAGGGAGTACCCAATTATGTAGTGTTTTTTTCATCTTGCATCAAACTCCTCAACAATTTGAGTTTTTCACCACTTGCTTCCTTTTCAATGTTAAATTGAATAACACTCAAATATAATCACTAACAACAATACTATTAACCAATCTATAATGTTAAATTCCTGAAATTGAATCATAATTAACATTGCAACAATACAAAATTTGAAACTTGAATAGATATATATATCAAACTTGGTGTGAAAACTATGTTATTTCCTCCTTCTCAAGTTGCCAAAGTAGAAAAGGTGGTGGAAAGATCATGCAAAGGTGGTAGAATGTGTAAAATATGCATGTGAACTTCCCAACAGCATGAAAGCACTTCTTTTTTGTCGAAGCACATGCATAATCAGCATGAAAATAGAGCATGTGGGCCTGGAACACGAGGGTCAACACTTTTTTACCATTTCTATAGAAGGACAAAATGTGAGCACGTTATAACGCGCTTGCATCATAATGCGCTCACGTTTTGTCCTTCTATAGAATTATCCATAAATATTTGTGCCTATCTCACCTTTGATAGCACCTTTACAATATCTCACCTCTAGTTCCATTAGCTCATGTTCTATATCTCACTTATCTCTCCCCCACACCTCTCTACCTCTCCCCTCTCTATGTCTCTTAGTCGCTCCTTTTCTGCCTCAACCCTAAACTTTATTGCTAAACCCTAATCCCTCAACCCTCAACTCTAATCCCTCATCCCTAAACCCTAAACACTATCCCTATTCCTAAACCCTCACCGGGCTCGATACTATACCTTAAACCCTAATCCCTTATCCCTAAACCCTCCAACCCTCCAACCCTATCCCTAATCCTTATACCCTCGAAACTCTACTTTAACCTTAATCCCTCAACCCTTGAACCGCAATGTACTCAACCCTCAACATCAAACCCTAATCCCTCAACTCTTAATTCTAATCCCTTGACCCTCAACCCTATCCCTAAACCCTAAACCCTAAAGCCTCGACCCTCAACCCTCAACGTCAAATCCTAATCCGTCAACCCTTAACTCTAATGCCTCAACCCTAAACCCTATCCCTAAACCCTAAACACTATCCCTATTCCTAAACCCTCAATGGGCTCGATACTATACCTTAAACTCTAATCCCTTATCCCTAAACCCTCCAAACCTATCCCTAATCCTTATACCCTCAACACTCTACTTTAACCCTAATCCCTCAACCCTCAACCCTATCCCTAAACCCTCAACTCTCAAACCTCAACCCTCAACCCTCAACGTCAAACCCTAATCCCTCAACCCTTAACTCTAATCCCTCAACCCCCAACCCTATCCCTAAACCCTAAACCCTAAAGCCTCAACCCTCAACCCTCAACATCAAATCCTAATCCCTCAACCCTTCACTCTAATCCCTCAACCCTAAACCCTATCCCTAAACCCTCAACATTATACCTTAAACCCTAATCCCTCAACCCTCAACCCTAAACCTTATCCCTAAACCCTTATCCCTCAACCCTTAACCCTCAACCCTAATCCATCATCCCTCAACTCTAATCTCTTATCCCTAAACCCTAAATGCTATCCCTATTCCTAAACCCTCAATGGGCTTGATACTATACCTTAAACCCTAATCCCTTATCCCTAAACCCTCCAACCCTATCCCTAATCCTTATACCCTCAATGTCAAACACTAATCCCTCAACCCTTAACTCTAATCCCTCGACCCTTAACCCTTAAAACTTGAACCCTAAAACCTATCCCTACACGCTCGACACTCGACACTATATCTTAAACCCTAATCCCTTAACCCTCATCCCTAAAGCCTCAACCCTAAATCCTTAAACCTTCAACCCTAAACCCTATCCCTAATCCCTCTACCCTCAACACTCTTCTTTAACCCTAATCCCTTGACCATCAACCCTATCCCTAAACCCTCAACCCTCAACCCTCAACTCTCAACATTAAACCCTAATTCATCAACCCTAAACCCTAATCCCTCAAACCTAAACCCTATCCCTAAACCATCAACCCTCAACACTATAGCTTAAACCCTAATCCCTATCCCTCAACCCTTAACCCTTAAAACTTAAACCCTATCCCTGCACCCTCAACACTTGACACTATATATTAAGCCTTAAACCCTCATCCCTAAACCCTCAACCCTCAATCATTAAACCTTCAACCCTAAACCCTATCCCTAATCCCTCTACCCTTGACACTCTAACCCTAACCTTGACATTAAATGCTAATCCGTCAACTCTAAACCCTAATCCATCAACCCTAAACCCTGTCCCTAAACCCTCAACACTTAACACTATACCTTAAACCCTAATCCATCAACCCTAAAACCTAATCCCTCAACCCTCAACCCTAAACACTATCAATAAACCCTCAACCCTCGACACTATACCTTAAACCCTAATCCCTTATCCCTAAACCCTAAACCCTATCCCTCAACCCTTATACCCTCGACGTCAAACCCTAATCCCTCAACCCTTAACTCTGATCCCTCGACCCTTAACCCTTAAAACTTGAACCCTAAAACCTATCCCTACATGCTCGACACTTGACACTATATCTTAAACCCTAATCCCTTAACCCTCATCCCTAAAGCCTCAACCCTAAATCCTTAAACCTTCAACCCTAAACCCTATCCCTAATCCCTCTACCCTCGACACTCTTCTTTACCCCTAATCCCTTGACCATCAACCCTATCCCTAAACCCTAAACCCTCAACCCTCAACTCTCAACATTAAACCCTAATTCATCAACCCTAAACCCTAATCTATCAAACCTAAACCCTATCCCTAAACCATCAACCCTTAACACTATACCTTAAACCCTAATCCCTATCCCTCAACCCTTAACCCTTAAAACTTAAACCCTATCCCTACACCCTCAACACTTGACACTATATCTTAAGCCTTAAACCCTCATCCCTAAAGCCTCAACCCTCAATCCTTAAACCTTCAACCCTAAACCCTATCCCTAATCCCTCTACCCTCAACACTCTAACCCTAATCTAGACATTAAACGCTAATCCATCAACCCTAAACCCTAATCCGTCAACCCTAAACCCTATCCCTAAACCATCAACCCTCAACACTATACCTTAAACCCTAATCCATCAACCCTAAAACCTAATCACTCAACCCTCAACCCTAAACACTATCAATAAACCCTCAACCCTTGACACTATACCTTAAACCCTAATCCCTCAACCCTCAACCCTAATCCCTCATCCATAAACCCTAAATGCTATCCCTATTCCTAAACCCTCAACCCTTGACACTATACCTTAAACCCTAATCCCTTATCCCTAAACCCTAAACCCTATCCCTCAACCCTTAACCCTTAAAAATTAAACCCTAAAACCTATCCATAAACCCTCGATGCTCAACACTATATTTTAAACCCCAATCCCTTAACCCTCAGCCCTAAAGCCTCAACCCTCAATCGTTAAACCTTCAACCCTAAACACTATCCCTAATCTCTCTGCCCTCAACACTCTACTTTAACCCTAATCCTATGACCATCAACCCTATCCCTAAACCCTAAACCCTCAACCCTCAACCCTCAACTCTCAACATTAAACCCTAATCTGTCAACCCTAAACCCTAATCCCTCAACCCTAAACCCTATCCCTAAACCCTAAACCCTCAACCCTTAACCCTCAACACTATACCTTAAACCATAATCCCTCAACCCTAAACCCTAATCCCTCAACCCTAAACCCTATCCCTAAACCCAACAAAATTGCTTTGCCTTATGTTAGGTTGTTAAACCCATCCTTTTTGACACTCTTCTCTTAAAGATATCTGAGTTGCAAGAATATGTCAGAAAAATGGCTATGAACTTTTTTAATGTTAGTAATGTTATATGGCATGTTTTTCTGGCCCATCTGGGGTTCATTATGCTAATAGGTGTACACACTATGAGAAAAGCTTTGCGTATGGTACATCCATAGTGAGTAATTAACAGTTGAAATTAGAAGGATGATCATTATGAGAAAAGCTTTGCATTGGGGTACATCTATGTTTCTTGCTGTCCACCCCGCACTTAGGGGAGGTATATTGTTATGAAACAGACAAATAATCTCCATTTGTTTACTAGCTCTATCCACAAGAACTACTAAGCTTTTTTCTCTTAGTAATTGTAGAGGACATTCACCTATTTTTGGCAACTCCTGCATTCCCAAACCATTACAAAAACTAAGTTATTTTAACCCAATAAATAGCTGATTGCATTGATTTAATACTCTACTATATTAAAGCTTAGCATTCACACAAATGTAGATGTTCATATTATAGAAGATTGCATTATATTAGACTATTAGAGATCCCTCAAAAAAATGTAATAACAAAACTACTTTGCCTTATGTTAGCTTACAATTAAACCCATTCTTTTTGACACTCTTCTCTTAATAAAGTAAGAGTAATAAGAATAGAAGGCAGAGAATTTGATCTTACTAGTATGCATGGTCGGTTTACATTCTGTGACTTCATTTTCATTGAATAAAAAGGTAAATATCTGATTTGAAAGGTGGGACAGAGTTCACTGTCATGTGCTTTTCTAGATGATAGGGTCCATAATGTCTAGGGTTCTTCAAAGAAAGGCTTGTAACATAATTAATTTTTTGTTATACCAATCCTCTAGGTAAAGCTACAATTCAAATGCCTACTTTGAAAGTTGAAATAAATTAAATTAGACTTACAATTTTGATTTTCTTCCATTACTTCAACAACATCATTGTTTTCTTCATTAGAAACCAATTCAAGATTAGCAACTTGCTGCCCATTGGTTGACTTGAATTACATCCTCTGTTAGAAGAAGGGCATTTTTTATCTATATCAATGTTGGTATTCATAAGCTGAAGAGCATTTATATTTTTCACACACCCTGTTCTTTGAAATATCTTAACCTTAAAATATGACTTGGATATGTACTTGAACACAACGAAATCTCCAATCTCCAGCCCATGATGATTCACAAAATTTTCCCACCCCTGCCTAAATTCTAGTTTATTTATGGTACCCCTTAATTGTACATCCCACTCCTGCCCACCTGGGCCTTGAAGAAGGAGGCACGCCCATTAAACCAACTCATTCGACAACTTGCTACCCATCAGTTCACTTGAACTGTATACTCTGTTAGAAGAAGGGCACCTTTTATCTATATCAATGTTGGTATTCCTAAGCCGAAGATCATTGATGTTTTTCACATACCCTATTCTTTGAAATATCTTAACCTTAAATTATGACTTGGATATGTGCTTGAACACAACAAAATCTCCAATCTCTAGCCCATGATGATTCACAAAATTTTTCCAGCCCTTCCTAAATTCCAATTTATTTATGGTACCCCTTAATTGTACATCCCTAAACCCTAAACCCTAATCCCTTAACCCTAAACCCTAGTCCCTAGTCCCTAAACCATAAATCCTAATCCCTAATTATAATTTATGGTACCCTAATCCCTAAACCCTAAACCTGAATCCCTTATCCCTAAACCATAAACCCTATCCCTAAATCCTCAACCCTCAACACTTAAACCTTAAATCCTAAACCCTATCCCTAAACCCTCAACCCTCAAAACTATACCTTAAACCCTAATCCCTCAACCCTAAACTTTCAACCCTAAACCCTATCCCTAATCCCTCACCACTCTACCTTAACCCTAATCCCTCAACCCTTAACCCTAAATGCTATCCCTAAAGCCTCAACCCTAAACCCTAATCCCTCAATGTCCTAAACTCTAATCCCTTATCCCTAAACTCTAAATCCTATCCCTAAACCCTCAACCCTCAACCTTAAACCTTAATCACTCAATCCTTATCCACCCCTCTCCTCCCCTATTTGGCTCACTCCCATCTCTACCCTCCTCTACCCTCGACACTATACATACATACATATAGGCATACATCCATACATACATATTAATAACCTTGAACATAAAAAAACTCAAGGGGAACATAACGTGAGCACGTTATGTAAAACATGACAAATAGCACAAACTTTTGTGGAAAAGGGAAAATGCAAAGCAAACAATAACGCGAGCACGTTATAACATGCTCACGTTATGTTTTGCTTTGGGAATCCCAAGCCTTGGGCTTGGGATTTGCTTTGGATTTCCAACCCAAAGGCTTGGAGTGCTTTTTCAACATCCACAGACATGTTTTTCCATATTCTTCAAGATTTCACATAATTTCATTCGTGCTAACCCTCAGATTTGACGTGTTTCAAGGTCAAATAAATCGAACACCTGGGTAATGTTAGGCTTTCTCTTATCTATTTGACAATGTGATTTTTTTCACATTTTAACAATGTTAAGCCTTTCATCTTTAATTTCTTTTGTTTGTGTGTCTATTTTTGGGCAAAAACCACGGTTTGGTCTTTTTTTCATTGTAAATTAACTATTCATTGAAATTTCAAAAAAATTACATAGAAACTAGACTCCATTCTACACATATTAAAAAAAGAAAACACTGATTTTCAATTAGTTTTCAAAATTTATAGGCGTAGCACGGCCAAAATTCTATTTTTTAGGATGTGCCCACTTTGAAAATTAGTAAAAAAACAAATATTCATCAAAAAATTATCAGAAAAATCAGGCATAAACTACATGCTATTAGCTAATTTCTCATCAAAGCGATTTTAAAAATACCAAAAAAAAGTTGACCTTTTGAGGGAGCCACAAAACATGCTATGTTATGTTTTTTTGACAGAAACAACACCAATTACTGTGGCTCCCTCTTTTGAACCCCTTAATCTATGCCATTTTAAAAAAAATAGCAGTTTAGAAAGTAGACTCAGAGCACTATGAACATTGTTTTGGTTGCATCTCCAAATTTTGAGTGTAACTATGCTCAATTTCTCATCCAAGGCCAGCATTTCCTGATTTCAGAAAAAAAGCGGCCACTTAAGACCCCTTTTTGGCCCCCCATCTTCTTGCACTTACCCATAACAAATGGTGAACTTTGTTGATACCAAAATAGTAGCTTCTACATCATAAGCTTCTTCTATATGCTTTGCTATGTAGTGTACGTGCTGGACCTCTGGCTACAATAAGACAATAGTGAACTTCAGATCCTATCTATGTAGGAGGTCATTTGAATGTCTATTGTTTAGCTCATTTTCTGAAATTAATAGTCTGAATGGGCAAGTACGGTATTGCCATGTGAGAAAGGGAAGAGATTGATTCCAAGAGTAGAGATTTTGTGTAATGATCTATTTTATGATTTCTTGAGGTAATGAAGAAAACATCATGAAAACATTGTTTTAAATAAATTCATATTTTACTGCAATTGTACGAAACAAAAAACATTTCCATGTTGTCATCTTTAGCATGTTGTTGACTGGCTGGATTTCACTATTTCAAGTGTCGCTTTTGCTTTAGCTATCTGGGACCATGTTATGGAAGGTTACAGGGAATGGTGTGTTTTCTTGTTGCTGCAGGGTCACTGCTACAGGGGCCTCTAAGTAGCATTCTCAGGTTGTTATACAGATATTGTTCACAGTGGTTTAGGGTTGTTTGAATAAATAGGTAATAGCTCAATGGCTTGTGTGAAGGAGAATATGGAATGCACCAAGGCTGCAATCAAAGCACTTGAACTAGTTAATAGAATGCCAAAAGAAATGATGTCTCATGAAATGCTCAGTGGCAACATCTCTTTTCTAAGTGTCAAAAGATGTGAAGGGCTTCATCAGTCTGACCTGTCTTTCCATTGTTTTTCTATTGTATCTAATGTGGCTGCGGAACTGGTTTTTTCTTCAGCCAGTCCTTGTAGTTTGATGTACATGACATAGCTGAACTGGCTTTTTCTAGTTATGGTAGCCTTGTGCTGCTTTTTATTATTTGTAATTCTTTTCCTACATTGCTCCAATACAAAAAAATATTTATTTCCACTTTGCTTTGTCTTGTTTCATTTTCTTATTGGCCAATTCTCAAATAGAAAATGTTGGCTCAAATTTATCAATCTTTACTTGGAAGCATCATAAAATATATAGTTTTCAAAATTTATTTTCTTTTATGTTTTAATTCAAATTTAATAATATGTTTTTTCTGCATTATAAAATTTATGGTATTTAATAAATTATTCATATCATGACTAAATTTACTACCAATTAATGGAAACCAGTAAATAAAAATGACTACCATGACTAAATAAATGACTAGTTCACAACAATCAATGACTAAATGGTTACAATGACTAAATATACGTACTACCAAATTGATGACTAAATATACTACCAAATTGTTTACTAAATATACTACCAAATTAATGACTAAAATTTGTTTAGTCATAAATTTGGTCATGAGATAAATGACTGGCAATAAACTACCAAATTGAAGACTAAATATACTACCAAATTACCAAATATACTACCAAATTGATGACTAAATATACTACCAAATTAATTACTAAATATACTACCAAATTTATGACTAAATATACTACCAAATTAATGACTAAATATACTACCAAATTAATGACTAAAATTTTTTTGGTCATAAATTTGGTTATGAGATAAATGACCAGCAATAAACTACCAATGGTCACGTGACCAAACTACTGATCACATGACCAATTTTTGGTATTTTTTAAGTCATTTCTTTCTATTTTTCTACTAGTGATATATATATATATATGCTCAAATTATACATCAAAAGATTTAAAAGTACCAATAAATAGCCATGAATCCTATTTATCAACTCATTGTTACATACATATATATAATTTCTTTTCTATGATTCAATCATCATATACATTCAAATTGTGCTCTATTTAATAGATCACATTCTTTAAAAAAACTAGGGTTGTGACTTTTAGAGGGTCAAGTACATGCCTTAATCCAAATGTTAATGTTTTTTAAGTCTTAAAATTTGTGAACCCATTCAATCAAATGAGGAAAATAGTTTGTTGTAGATCCTATAGGAGTAAAGGGTTGTGTTGATGGGTGTTTTTGCATGCAACAAATTAGATAAAATATTGAGTATTCTATCTCTCTTGAAAGGAATCTTATCCCAATGAATCAAAAAGACTACCCTAGGGTTTCTCCTAGCTAGGTCTTAGCTATGTGAAATGACTCAGTAGTTAATGTATTTCTCTATTATCATGAGGGGCCTTACACTGGAGCTAGAATCCCAAAAGGTCTCCTAAATGATATGATTTATAAAATAAAGAAACCTTACAACAATTTTTAGATTTGCAGCCTAAAAACTAGTTGTATCATCAAATTTGTCAATTTTATGATGCTTTTCCTAAACTAATGCTTTTATTTCAATAAAATTCAAAAGATGGGGAGGTAGAAAATAGTTTAGGTATCTTAAGGATAATTGCAAGTATGAATTTCACTATCTCAAATAGACAAATCTCTCACTAAACCTTTTTGTGTTAAACTAGACAAGTCATAGTATCACAAAAAGGTGCAATCTTCAAGGGGATTTTCAAATTTCAGAATTATGAACATTTATTAAACACCCAAATTATGATGCAACTCAATAAAACATTCACAACTGAACAATTAATTAGAGTAAAATGTTTATACTAACCATTCACAACAACTTACAATCAACAATTTGTCAATGGTATGAACATGAGATCCATTAGATATCATAAATAAATCTCCATAAATGCAATTGAACTTTATCTAATGTGTGAGAAGAACCATGAATACCAAATCCCAATCAATAACACAACACAAATAAACAATGAAACTCGAAATTTGTTTGTATTTGATTAAAATTTAGGCACAGTCTCAACAATTTTGTATTTCAACACTTACAAAACAAAGAAAGTGATTTCCTTTATGTAGAAGATGCAAGAGCACTAAGTTTACAATGTGTGGTGAGGATTCATCCAACACTAAGGGGTTAGATTCAATTGCATTTAATATTTGTGGAAGCAGTTTGTTACAAACTAATTTTTGTTTTTGTCCTTTAGGAAAAAGATAAATTTACAACATTGGAGCTCGTCCATATAAGACATAATAGCACTTTTATCATGATATACCAAAAAATGGGAATAAACCCAAATTTGAAGATAATCCTATTGAAAGAACGTGCCAATACACTGAGAGAGGGGGTGAATCAATGTACATTAAAAACTTTAAAATGAAACTAGTAGTCAAGAACTAAAGGCACACATAAACCACATACACACAAGGAAACACAGGATATACGTGGAAAACCCAAAAAGGGGAAAACCATGGTGAGAATGTTGCTTGAGACTACTGCTCAAATCCATTCTCACAATAAAAGATCTTACAGATGTTTTATAAGCACCAACTTACAGGTACATTGACATCCAAGGCAATGTTTTGAGGCTTCAACCTTTAGGTATACTATACACCTAATTGAGTACCAACCCAATACAATGAGGCACCAACCCCTAAATCCTTTTAAATTTTGATATGCAGACATTGGTTCTTTACTAACCTGAAATGCACCCTTTCGATTCTTATACAGTCTCACCCGCACTCCTACACTCTGTGTTTTCATTAACATAGTCTTATCCTCTCTCTATGCTCTCTACATTCTCTTTTCACTCTAATAAAGTCTCCCTTCTTCTCAATACAATATTCCTATGAACATTTGTACGTGCAAACTTTGCATTCTCTACCTGTGAAAGAAAGATGTTCAGTTGAGTAACATTTTTCGAAAATGAGTTCATTGTGTATATATACCCTATACATGTCTCAACAGTTTAACTGCCATCAACTGCTAAGAAAACTGAAAGTCAACAATTTCAAAATCGTTACATAATAGACAACAATTGGTTTAACTGTAGTAGAATGATTGTAGAATGGAACCATTGCCTCAACATTCATAATGTGTAAAACAATGGATACTGTGTACATTCTACAAATAATACAGACTTCAAGCTCTAAAATAGTTATTGGTGAAATGTCCCTTCCATAGACTTGGCCTTCATCCCCTTTATTGGTGAAAACACATTATTATGAACTTAGCCTTTTGTCACTTTTATTGGCAAAAACTATCTTTTACAAACTTGGGCCCGCCTTTATCACCCTTTGTCATTGAAATCTCCCTTTTTTAAACTAGGGAACCTTCCTTCTCTATCAGAAAAATATTCATTTTACGAACCATCTCTTTAAACACTTTAGTTGCCTCTATCGGTAAAAACATACTTTTCCAAACTTTAGTCACAAAGGCCCTTATCGATAAATGTTACTTTTCATGAACCTTTGTCTTTTATGCCTTTTTCGCTCTTGTCGGCAAAGTTTACTTTTTACAAACTTTGGCCTTTGTCTTCTTTATCGGTGAAAAGTCATTTTTACAAACTTTACCCTTGTCCATTCTATTGGCAAATTCTCCCTTTTTCAAACAAATGCTTTATCGACAAGAATCCACTTTCACAAACTTGAGCATGTTTCCTTCATTATTGGCAAATTCTCAATTTTAAGAACCTCATCCTTTAACTTCATCTCCCTTTGCCTTTATCAGAAAAAACACCAAAGTATGAACTAACATTCCTTTGTGCCTTTTGTCGCCTAGGCGGTGAATTGGTGAAAAGACTAACTTGCAAACAAGTTCGTAAGACACACACTTTGCCGACAACATAGACATTGCACTTCAAACACTTTTTGATTTCATTTCACAAACTCCCTTCATGTGTTTGTTAGTGAGTTAGAAATTTTTAAAACTTTCAAACTTTCGAAGACTTAAGCTTTCTTCTTTCGAGGATGTCCCGACTCTTAAAACCAAAGAGGCTTGTTGAAGACTTGAGGATTCTCTTCTATTGACGAATCAAAAAATTTTAAAACTCTCAAAATATTGCACAAAACACAAGTTTTACTAATAACTAAATCTTTGTTCTTCAAGCCTTCTCTTTCCACATGACATTCTTCTTTGTTGGTGAATTGGGAAAAACCAACATCGGTGAACTTGTTTGTTCTCAAACTGCAGAAATCTTCGACTGGCTATAACTTAGCCAATTTTCACCCAAACCTCATAAAAATGAAACTGGGGATACCCATTTGGGTCATTAACAAGATGAAGTCTTCAATTCAAACAAACAACCTAAAATGGTTGACATCAATTACAAAGGGATTCACATAAAAATGCCTTATCTATGATGACAGTGCTAACATGCTCCCCCTGAGGACAATCATCCTATAGGGCAACTGCGGTACTAGGGATAAAGAGATACTCTGATATACTCCCCCTGGATGAATACATTATGTATTCAATTGGAGATAGGAGAAGGAACAAATCCTAACTTCTACATAAGCTATTCAAATGTCTCCTTTGGAAGGAGTGTTGTAAATATATCTGCCAGCTGTTCTTTTGTAGCAACATATTCCAACTTGACTTCCTATTCAACAACTTTCTCCCTGAGAAAATGGTACTTAATGGATATGTGCTTGGTCCTTGAATGCATAACTAGATTCTTTTGAGATGTTTATAGCACTTGTATTATCACAATGAATGTTAATTGGCTCATCAAACCCAACCTTAATATCTTGTAGAGTTTGTTTCATCCATAACACCTGAGTACAACAAGATACATCAGCTATATATTCAGCTTTAGCTATTGACAAAGCAATTGACTCTTGTTTCTTACTTAACCTTGCTACCAATCTATCTCCTAGAAAGAATGCACCACCACTAGTGCTCTTTCTATCATCCACACAACCAGCCCAATTTGCATCTATGTATGTAGTCAAATTGAATTCATCACCAACAGGATATCATAGGCCATAATCTAATGTCTCTTCAAGTATCTGAATATGTTCTTCATAACTTTGACATGTGTTTCCTTAGGAGCAGCTTGAAATCTAGCTACCATGCAAGCAACTTGCATGATATCAGGCCTTGTTGCTATGAGATACAAGATACTTCCAATCATGGATCTATACAAAGTTTGATCTGTTAAAGCAGATTCATCATCTTTGTTGAGCCTACATCCAACAACCATAGGTGTACTAACTAGCTTGCAATCTTCCATCTTAAAAATTTCTTTAGAATTTCCTTTGAACATACTTGGTTTGAGAAATAAAAATTCCTATATCTAATTGATTGACTTGTAAACCAAGGAAAAATGTTAATTCTCCTAACATTGATATCTCAAACTCTTTTTGCATAGCGTCAGCAAACTCTCTACACATTTTGTCACTATCTCCACAAAATATTATATCATCAACATAAACAATAACAATTAGCATATGATTAAACCTTCAGTTTTAAAATACAGATTGCTAGCAGCTATACCTTTCTTATAACCTTGTTTGAAGATATTTATCCAGCCTAGAGTACCAAGCCCAAGGAGCTTGTTTTAGACCATATAGTGCATTTTCATTCTGCACACATAGTCTTTGTTTTCAATCCCTTGGAATCCTTTAGGTATATCTATATAAACTTCCTCATCCAAATAGCCATTGAGAAATGCAGAGTTCACATCCATCTGGTATACCCTGAAGTGTTTATAAAATGAATATACAAGAAACATGCTACTGGCTTCAATCCTAGCCACAAGTACAAATGTCTCATCATAATCTATGCCCTCAACCTAAGCATAGCCCTCATAGACTAATCTAGCTTTGTTTCTAGTTATCTGCCCATCTTCATTCTGTTTATTTCTAAACACCCATTTTGTGCCTATGACATTTTTATTAGCAGGACTTGGAACAAGTTCCCAAGTCTAATTTTTCTCTATTTGACTAAGTTCTTTCATGGCCTCAATCCAACTTTCATCCTTACTAGCTTCTTCATAAGATTTGGGTTCTATTTTAGACAATAAAGAATAATTTACCTGTTCTTGTTGTGCTAGCTTTAGCTTTCTTCTTGTCATGACACCATCATTTTTGCTTCCAAGAATCTGATTCTCAGAGTGATCTCTTTTGACATACTTGGGTGGAGCCTTTGGAGTAGATTTTGGTTGTTCTTCTTCATCAGCATCACTCTCCTCTTGTGGCTTTTATTTTTCAACTTCTTCTTCTTCTTCTTCTCCTTCTTCTTCATAAATAGGAACTTTTGAAGACAAGTCATTTTTGTGTGACAATTGAGGGAAGTCTTCATCCACTCAAACATTCACACTTTCAACTATCTTCTGCAACCTTTTATTGTAGCATTTATAGGCTTTACTTGTAGTTGAATAACCAAGAAATATTCCCTCATTAGACCTTGTCTCAAATTTATTCAAGGTATCACGATCCCATTTTATGAAACATCTACTTAATAATATTCTAAAATACTTCACAGATGTAGGTCTGCCTTTCCATAATTTAGATGGAGTCTTATCATGATTAACTCTTAACTGACCTCTGTTAAGCATGTAAACAACAGTATGAACCACTTCCTTCTATTACCTATCAGGCAATTTGGCTTCATTCAACATTGTTCTATCCATTTCCTGGATAGTTTTGTTCTTTCTCTCAACAACTCCATTTTGTTGAGGTATCCTAGCTGCAAAAAAATATCTTTTAATCCCATGCTTTTCACAATACTGATCAAATTCATTAGAAGTGAATTCTCCACCTCTATCAGATCTTAAGCATTTTAACCTTGACCTAATTTCATTCTCAACCATAGCCTTAAAGATTTTAAATCTTTCTAAAGCTTGAGATTTATCTTTAAGAAAAGTTACCCATGTCATTCTTGAATAATCATCTATTACCAACATGAAATATCTTTCTCCATTGATGCTTTTGGTTCTGGTTGGTCCACACAAGTTTGTGTGTATCAGTTCAAGAGGTTTTGAGGTTAAATAATCCTTTGTCTTGAAACTGACCCTTATTTGCTTCCCTTCTTTGCATTCTTTACAGAAGGTACTTTTTGGCTTTCCAATATTAGGCAAATGTCTGACTGCATTCTTCTTATTGACCTTCACTATATAGTCAAAGTTTATGTGGCCCATCCTTTTGTGCCATAACCAACTTTTATCAGTTTTCCCTAACAAACATCTTCCACTCTTCACCTCTTTCAGATGGTATAGGTTGATGTTTGTTCTATTTGCCTCAGCAACATTTCTACTTGAGCTAGCTTTTCTTATCTCACATCCACTAGCATGAAATAACAAGTTATACCACTTGTCACACATTTGGTTGAAACTGAGAAAATTATGTTGTAATCCCTCTACATAAAACACATATTGAGCATTAGTTTTACCATCTATGCATAATGTGCCTTTTCCAGCTATCTTAGCAGTGGTGTTATCATCAAACTTGACAAAACCACCATTCCATTTCTCCAAAATGGTGAACTTTCTCTTATCTCCAGTCATATGACTAGAGCATCCACTGTCTATCACCTAAGGATTGCCTTGTCCTTTGGCATGAAAAGTTGTTTGGACTAACATGGACTTTTCATTCTTCTTTTCTACCCAACATCTTTTGAAACTTTTCTCCTTTTCCTCAGAAGGCTTTGTAGGTTCTTTCTCCTAAGCAGGAAGTGTAGATTCTTTCTTTTGACTTATAGAGGATTGTGCAGGTCTTTTCTATTTTAGTATAGAAGCATGTGCAGGTCTATCTTGCCTTGGAGGAGTAAGACTCCTTTTCTCCTATCTAGAAGGTTGTATAAACACACTTCTACAAAACTTGGCAATATGCCCATAGTTGTTACAATTATAACAAATATCATTCATATCAA
Organism: Cunninghamia lanceolata; assembly: GCA_027924645.1. Classification (NCBI taxonomy): domain Eukaryota; kingdom Viridiplantae; phylum Streptophyta; class Pinopsida; order Cupressales; family Cupressaceae; genus Cunninghamia; species Cunninghamia lanceolata. The sequence continues at coordinate 9,167,881 of BSBN01001531.1, read as the reverse complement.
CTAAAGGGGAAAAAGGATTTTTGCTTACAAAATCATGCCTATCCATTCTCCTAGGTCTAATTTTGCAATTTATTGCTTTATGTCCAAACTGATTACATGAATAACAGTAACAACAAAATGCATAACTGAACTTGGTTTATCTTGCAAGTTGATCTTTGAATCTCCTCTTTGGATTGTGAACTTTGATGAATCCATCATTTTCCTTTCTGAAATCTTAAGTCTTCTTATTCTTCCTGAACCCTTCAGTCTTCCTAGAAGCAACACCTTTTTTAGGCATAGCAGAGCTTGACTTGCCCTATTCTCCAACTACCTTTTTGAAGGGAGCAACATTCTTGATAGTCTTATTGTCATGTCCCCTTTATAGTAAAAATAAATTGGTGAAATTATTAGTCCATTCCTATTTTCCCATGGGCTAATGTAAATCAAAAGGGAAAATATTTTATTTAATATGTTAATTGTAATCCCGCAAATTAAGGATTTATTATTTTCAAGAGCAATTAAATATTAAATACTTTTATTTAATTGTACAAGTGGGGGAATGGGGTTAATGAGGTGTAATTATAAATCCCAAGATAGAATTTAGAATATTTTATGACAGTTATGACAAGATTCTATGACAACATCTATGACAGGTTGTCATAGTGGGAGTTATTTTCTATTTTTAGAGAAGAATCTTGTATGGGCTATTTTGGTGAGCATCTTTGGAGGGAATTTGTTGGAAATTAAATTATTTTAATTTAATTTCCAAGAGATGGACTTTTGGATTTGGATCCATTATAAATATGCAAGTATATTCTTTCACGGGGACTTCTTGATCATTTTTACAACCTAATTTTCTTGTTTGAGCACTTGTGCTTGGATTTTCTTCAGTGGATGAAAACCCATTGGAGTTGGAGGCTTGTGGATGAAAAACCATCAGTCTCAAGTGATCAGAGGATGAAAACCCTTTGGTTACAAAGAGTAATAACATATAGGGATTGCATTGGGCTTCAAAGGATTGTGTAGTTTCGGTAGTTTTGCAGTATTGTGTTTGCAGGTTGTTCTATTGCAGTTTTAGTGATTTTCAGTGTGTGTGTGCAAAGTTGCTGTAGTGTTGTAGAGTGTTTTTATATTCCATGGTCATCTGGAATCCATTCCAAGCATCCAGGAGCTATTATTTTCAGTTGGGGTTTGATTTGGCATTGTTTTCGGTAGTTTTCAGCAGTGTAGTTTTGCATAGTTTGTGTAGTTTGAAGTGGATTTTAGGAGATTTGTGTTGCAGATGTTTTTTCTGTTGTAATAAGTGTTTCAGACCTGATCATATTTTATTTACATCAGAAAAATCAATAAAAATCAGTTTGTGGTGTTTCCAGCGTATTTGGTGTAATTTCTTGTTTGACTAGTTAGCTAGTCTTGATGTTTTTGTTGCAATTTTTAGTAGAGCTTATCAAAATTTATTTTCAGATCTGATTTTATGTTAAAATCTCAGTTTGGAACATTACACTTATCTTCTAAATTCTTCTTAGATACAACATTCTTGAAACTCTTGTTTTCAACATATCCTAACCCAACCATGTTGGAGAAGGATCTTTGACAACCAATTATTTGATCAAGAATTTCTTCTCACTCTTTTCAAACTTGAGGCTTCTATTTAACTATTCATTCACCTTTTCTAATTCCTTCCTCAGTGAGATAACTTCAGCCTCTAATTTTTGACACTCTTCTAGTTTGTTCTTCAAATCCAAACTAGTTACCTTTTCTATTCTTTTAGACTCTGCTAACTACAGTTTCAGATCTACAACAAGTTTATCAGATTCTTCAATCCTTAACTTGTATTTTTCATTTTGTTTTCTTTCATACTTTAGATCATCTAGAGAAGAAATCAATTCACCTTCCAAATCAACTTCACCCTCTTCTTCCTCATCAGAGTCTTCATAGCAATCTTCTATAGGAGTATTTTCATCTTCTTTGATTTCAATAGGGCCATGAAGGTAGCTTCATAATCTTCACTTGTAGAAGAAAAATCATTTGAAGAACTAATTTCTTTGTCTATATATAGACTCTTTTTCTTCTTATTAAAGTTTCTCCTTTTATATTTTTAAACTTCTTGACTCCTATAACTATCTCCCTTTTGATTTTCACCTAAGGGACATTTAGAAGCAAAGTGACTAATTTTTCCACAATTAAAACATTTGAAAGGTAGCTTACCTTTGTATTTGCTAGAGCCCTTCTTTAATTTTCTGACAAAATTTGCTTCTTCTTCATTTGAATTGGTACTTTATTCTGAATCTTCTTCAATCTTCTTGGCTTTGAAAGTCTTGAATTCGGCTTCTTTCTTTGTTGAACTAGTATTCTCACTTCTCATCTCATATGTTGTGAGTGACCCAAATAATTCATCCATAGAAAAATTATCTAGAACTTTTTCTTCCTCAATTGTAGGGACTTTAGAATCATACCTCTGTGGGAGAGACCTCAGAGCCTTCTTTATAGCTACCTTATCTTCTATGTCTTCTCTGAGACCTCTGATTGCATTCACTATCTCATCTACCCTGAGCATGTAGGCTGTAATATTCTCATCATCGTTCATATTCATAGACTCAAATGTACCTCTATGAGTTTGCAATTTTGCTTGCTTCACTTTATGATCACCCCCATAGATTTTTTGTAGCTTATCCCATATGTCTTTAGTAGATTTACAATGCATGACTTTTACAAATTCTATATTGGTTAGATCACACAGTATAGCATTCTTTGCTTTGGCATTGTTTTCATAATCTTTCTTATCAGTTGTAGTGGGAGTAGATGTTGGTGGTGTGTAGCCATGTAAAATAGATTGCCATACATCAAATCCAAGAGAGGTCAGCTAATTCTCCATTTTGATGCTCTAGAAAGCATAATTGGATCCATCAAATAATGGTGTTTTATTTGAAGAAGAACCCTCATGTCCTGCCATAGTGCTCTTGAGACCAGATCTTCCTTAAGTGGTTAAAATTTCTTCAAGGAAACCTTGGCTCTGATACCAATTGTTGAAAGAACACTAATACATTGAGAGGGGGGGTGAATCACTGTATGTTAAAAACTTTAAAATGAAACTAGTAGTCAAGAATTAAAGGCACACATAAACCACATACACACAAGGAAACACTAGATGTACGTGGAAAACCCAAAAGGAAAAAATTATGATAAGAATGTTGCTTGAGTCTACTGCTCAAATCCAACCTCACAATAAAAGATTTTGCAGATGTTTTGTAAGCACCAACTTACAAGTACATTGACATCCAAGACAATGTTTTGAGGCTTCAACCTTCAGGTACACTGTGCACCTAATTGAGCACCAACCCAATACAATGAGGCACCAACCCCAACGAGGCACCAACCCATGAATGCTTTCAAATTATGATATGTAGACACTGATTCTTCACTAACCTAAAATGCAACCTTTCAATTCTTCTACAGTCTCACCCACACTCCTACACTCTGTGTTTTCATTAACACAGTCTTCTCCTCTCTCTACACTCTCTACATTCTTTGTTCACTTTAACAAAGTCTCCCTTCTTCTTAGTACAATCTACCTATGCATATTTATACATGCAAACTTTGCACTCTCTGCCTGTGAAAGAAAGATGTTCATTTGAGTAATATTTTTTACAAATGAGTTCATTGTGTATATATACCCTATACATGTTTCAATAGTTGAACCACCATCAACTGCTAAGAAAACTGAAAGTTGATAGTTTCAACATCGTCACATAATAGGCAACAATCATTTTAACTATCACAAAATAGTAGAACGATTGTAGAATGGAACCGTTGCCTCAACATTCACAATGTGTAAAATAATGGATACTGTGTACATTCTACAAATAATAAAGAATTTAGACTCTAAAATAGTTATTTGTGAAATGTCCCATCCATAGACTTGGCCTTCGTGCCCTTTATCGATGAAAACACATTATTACGAACTTAGCCTTTTGTCATTTTTATCGGTAAAAACTATCTTTTACAAACTTGGCCTTTATCACCCTTTGTCGGTGAAATCTCCCTTTTTTGAACTAGGGCACCTTCATTCTCTATCAGAAAAATATTCATTTTACAAACCATATCTTTGAACACTTTTGTCACCTTTATCAGCAAAAACATACTTTTCCAAACATTAGTCACAAAGGCCCTTATCGACAAATGTTACTTTTCACGAACCTTTGTCTTTTGTGCCTTTTTCACTCTTGTCAGCAAAGTTTACTTTTTACAAACTTTGGCCTTTGTCTTCTTTATCAGAGAAAAGTCATTTTTACAAACTTTACCCTTTGTCCATTCTATCAGCAAACTCTCCCTTTTAGAACCATCTCCTTGAATGCTTTATTGACAAGAATCCATTTTCACGAACTTGAACATGTTTCCTTTGTTATTGGCAAATTCTCAATTTTAAGAACCTCATCCTTTAACTTCATGTCCCTTTGCCTTTATCAGAAAAAAACAACAAAGTGTGAACTAGCATTCCTTTGTGCCTTTTTTCGTCTAGGTAGCGAATCGGTGAAAAGACTAACTTGAGAATAAGTTTGTAAGACACACAGTTTGCTGACAACATAGACATTGCACTTCAAACACTTTTTGATTTCACTTCAAAAACTCCTCGCATGTGTTTGTCGACAAGTCAGCAATTTTTAAAAATTTGAAACTTCCAAAGACTTAAGCTTTCTTCTTTCAGCAATGTTTTGACTCTTCAAACCAAAGAGGCTTGCCAAATACTTGAGGATTCTCTTCTATCAGCAAATCTGCAAAATTGAGAACTCTCAAACTATTTTGTAAAACACAATTTTTACCGATAACTAAAGCTTTGTCCTTCAAGCCTTCTCTTTCCATGCCACCTTCTTCTTTGTCGGTGAATCAGGAAAAAATGAAACTGACAAACTTGCTGGTTCTCAAATTGCAAAAATATTTGACTGCCTATAACTTAGTGAATTTTTTCTCAAACCTCACAAAAATGAAACTGGAGATACCCATTTAAGTCATTAACAAGATGAAGACTTCAATTCAGACAAACAACTTAAAATGGCCTCCAATCCAATTAATCTCCTTATCTCAGTGCAATCTAATCAATGATGGCAAACCTTTGTCATCAAATACATTCACAGAGATACACAGAGACAGAGACATCATCCTTTGGCATTAATGACAATAATGCCAACAATCTCAACAATTAGACAACACAACTCATCCTTTCTTTGACATCAATGACAACAATTCAACAAATCCTCCAAAAAACAAGCCTTCTGAGCTGATCTGGCAACAACACCGAGTGAAAGATGCACATTAGGGAGTTGGTGTATCATCCTCTACAATTATTTCATCCTTAGGATTTTTTTATTTTATAAGCCATCAACACTTCCATTGTTGGATTAATTACATGAGGATCGAAGCAGATTTAATGTATAATTAATCCTAAAAATTTCCATGTATCATATACTTTGACATATTTATGATATGTATTCCTCCTGTTGTTCTTATGCCCTCTGAATATGTAAATCTGAATTTTGAACTGGGCTATAGAATCTAATGCATTGCTACCAATTTCTTTTGGATTTTTTTGCAAGCCACCTAGAATTCTCTATTTCCATGTATCTTTAAGCTCAAGTGCTTCAAAATTACCTTGGTAACATATGTGTCAGTCAGATCAATTACAATATTAGTACATTCACTCATAGCCTATGTGATTTCATGTATTGTATCTCCTACATATTAGGTGCTCGAGATGGAGGTTGTGTGTGAGAGTCTTATAGATGTTAAGTTTCCTCTAGATCTCTGGTTGGTGATACTCTTGGGAAATCTTGCTTTGTAAACTTATATTGTAATCTTGTTGAGATTTCTAAATAACATATTGGGTTGCTTTTGGAGTGTGGGGTTTTTCTCCCAAAGGGTCTTTCCCACACAAATCATTGTGTTGTGGTATAATTTCTATTTATGATCATTTTTGTATAATTTTTGTAACTATTGTAAATATTTGAAAAGTTTTGCATAATACTCCTCTCAATATTAGTGTAGGAAGTTTTTCTACTATGTTACCTTCCTTGCATAATTAGTCTAGTTGGAACTATTTCTATGTTGATGTGATAGAAAAGTATTTTGGTAGATCCTCAATTTTATTTTTTAAGGAGTAACCAACATGTAATGGTTATGGTTTGTATTGCCCATAGGGAGGAACATGCTAATAAATAGGTGTTATTGTTCCTCTAGGATGTTTGTGTTGGAAACAAGGTAGATAACTGAGGGGGGGGGGGGGTGTGAATCAGTTATCTCAATTATTTTTACGTTCTTTTTCCTTTATAATTTGTGCAACATCAAAACATATAAGCATATATAATCATGAGAGCAGAAATAAAATCAACACACATAACACAAAGATTTTTACATGAAAAACCCTGTTAAGGGAAAAACCACAGGGTGACTAACCCAAGATTGTATTCTCTATTAAAAGAATAGGAAGTACAAAATGGCACTTGCCAATTAGGGCTCACTACCCGAGCACACTGCTCACAAGAGGCACACTGCCTACAAGAGACTCACTATCTACAGAACTTACAGAAGGTAACTAGGTGTTTGAACTAATGAGAGGCATCTACAAATGCTAGAGTTTAGTTCTGGTTAGATATAATATACTGATCTGATGCACTTCATTCTTCCTTTGCTCTAGTGCTACTGCTCTGTCACATACTGGACTTGTGTTTCTGCTTCCTCACTTATTTATGCACTTTATTTTATCGTATCTATACACACACATCTTCATACTGGAATCCATCTTGTATATATATCTGCACCAAGGATTTCAACAACTTTCTAGTCAGCAACCAGAATACTCAAGATATTTACAAATTACGGATCTGTCGGCTGAATCCATGCTTGATTTGTGATGCATATCAAAAACATAGGCATTGAAGTCATCAATCATGTTAGCCAACATTGTATGAAACCTCAAATAAATTGAACAACATCAATTACTCATCCGGATTGAAGTCTGATACTCTGCCGGTCAATTTTTCTTCAGTCTGCTCTGCCTGTATGGAATCCAACACTCAGATGCTCATATCTTTTCCATGTTTTATCTATGGAGGCTAAATCTCTAGAATCTAGAAGCCATGATACTCCTCTTGACTTGTCCAAGTCCGTAACTTGCTGAGTTATACCATCTGAGAGATCCGGACCTGATTGTCAGACCTTGTTACATGCTCTATTCTTGTTCACCGGACCAAAACAATCTTCAATCTAACTTCTGGTATACGCATACTATGTGCTGCAGATGTGTGGGACATACTTTGTTTCCATCAATGAAAACACTCATGAAGCCCCACAGTGTCTCTTGCCAACAATCTCCCCCTTTGGCATTGATGGCAACACTTAGTGAAAAATGACTGTTGCAGTAAACTCCCCTTGGCTGATGCTCTATCTTTTGCACTATTATACCGGAACTTCCCCTTAGCTAGATTCCACATTTTTCATTGCTCTTCACTCCCCCTTTGACATCAATGGCAAAGGGTAGGGTCCGCATACCAAAAATTTGCAAAAAATATACTATACATGGCCGCATAAGTATATATACATATTATACTTATATATACTTGAGTATATCTGCAAAAGTGGCCCTCAATTGTAAAAAATCTGTGGCCCAACTCTGCTTCATCCTGTCCAAAATTGAGATGTGACCACTCAACAAAAATGCATATGCTTCTACCCTTCTCAAATCTGCTAGATCACTGGTCTGGGTTGTGGTCTGAGCATCTGTTAAGGCCTCATGCATTGCCTCTAACTTAGGGATGATTATCCCTCTAAGTTCACTCATCCTGTTTATTATATTCTTCTTTTCTTTGTCCAACCTCTTTATTTCATTTATAATGACAATAGCCTGGCATTCTTGATTCATTAAGGATGTAGTAAGGGGATCAAAATTCTGAGATAAACTTGACAGTTTACCTTCTTATTCTTTCACCTTTTTCTCAATATCCTCTGTCACTTTGGGCCAAGATAGGTAAAATTTGTACATGTCCCCACCATCTTTAAGAGCATTTTCAAGGCTCTTTATCCCAATATCTAGGGTCCTCCTATCACTAGTAATGAGTCACTATACTTCAGTGAATCTTTTTCCCAAAAACTCTTTGCAGACCTTTTCTTCTGTCGATTTCTCTAAAGAATCAAAATGAGTGCTAACAGAGTTTACCAAATATTTCAAATTACCGGATGGAGAGGCCGAAGGATCCTTTTGAAAAGATGGCATGATCTTCTCTAGCATACTGTATGCAATCTCTAACAGCTCACAGTCTTCCATGTGAGATTTCAAAAGTTTTTCTTTTCCTTTAGCTTGGGCAAAAGATGCTATTTTCATTGTCTAGACCGGAGAGAGGGAATCAAAATTTAGTGGTCCTTGGAATAGTTTTGGTTCATCTATCTCCATCATTTATTTGTTCAATAAGTTCTTTACTGCCTCTACAGTGTCTCTTGCTGGTGATTGAGTCTTCTTTTCTTTTGGGATCTCAAAACTGTCATCAGAGATCTTCTCTATTTGTTCTTCTTCTCTTCCCTTTACCTCCTCTTCTTGACTCACTTTCTCCTCTTTTCTTCCTTCTCCTTCAGTTCCTGAATCTGGAATGTCTGGAGTGGGATCTGGAGGAGAGATGTTAACTGCTTCATGAACTTCCTCTTCTGGAACAGAGGAATCCAAGTCCTTAGACTTCTCCTCATCTATCTCTTTTGACCCTTCTACATTTTTGTCAGTAGATTCTTCATTTGATGCATTTAATCCTTCAACATCCATGGTAGAAGGTTCTTCATCTATTTCCTCTATAATAGGAAGATTGAATCTTTTGAAAGCATTCCGGAGGATGTCTTCTATTTCTCTTGCTTCTTGATCAGTTTCTCCAAGCATAAGTTTGTTCATTCTTGCTTTGCTCCAGAATTCATCCTTACAATCCTTAAAGATCATGTCCATTTTCTTTGGAGTAATAGGGATAGAGCTGAATTGCTATCTATTCTCAGATCTCTAAGTCTTTTGCCTTTGTATTCTCTTTTCTAAGTTCAAGTACCTTTTCTAGATTTTGGGAATTAATGAAATTCAATGAATACTTTATTATAAATATTCAGATACCTGACTATAGCTTCTTCCAAGATTCTCTTGTCAGTATCACTATATTCATCATAAAATTCTATGACTGGTTACAGATTCCCATCCACAGTAATAGCCTTAATGATATCATCAATGGAAAGAGTGGGCTTTTCAACAAATTCTTCTGCCTTTTCTTCTTTGTTTTTACCAACAGAGGATTCCCCAGATGTTTTGTTCTTTTTCTTCATTTTCTTAATTTCCTCATCAGACTCTGTTTCTTCATCATCCTTTTGACTTGTGTAAAACGTCGTGGCTTTTGTTTTCGGTCTCTTTTCTCGCTTTATGGATGTCTTTACTTCCGGTTTGGTGACTCTTGAGCTCTTAGGAGTCACAGGTGTTGAGCTCTTGGAGGATCTAGTCCGGGAGGAGGTTTGAACCAGAATACTTCCTTTTTCTGCTTCGTGTTTCTCTTTCTCAGCTCTTTCAACTCTCTCTCTATTTGCATCTATTGCCTCTTTTGATATGCCATATCTTTTGGCAATTTCATCAACTTTCCTTCTAACTTTCCTCTTTATCTCCGGTTGTCTTACCTCAACATGTATTTTTACACTTAGTTCTTGAAAGGTTCCAAACCTTTCTGCCTCAGGGTCCTTAGGTTGGCTCAATAGGTGTTGAATATGCAACTCCAAGATTTTCTCATCGACCTCATATCCCATTGGCATTATCCAAATTGTTCTGGGCTCAACTACCTCCATTAGGCATTGATAAGTATCTACCATAAAACACACTATATCATTGTATTTTTCTACTATGGATTGAGGTATCCTTTCTCTGGCTTGCATCATGCTTTGGAAGTTCTTAAAGTAACCCCAAAGTGTTGTGCTTTGAGCCTTAGCATCACCAAGTCCATACATATAGTCTCTAATTTGTATTGCAACCGGTTTGTCATTTTGCCAAACCCAACCACTTGATCCAGGTAGCTCATTCATGTAGTAGAAGAATAGACACAGTATTAAACAACCATACTTGAAGGAGTTCTTCTTATCCTTCTTAATCTTTTGTAGGTTTTCTAACAATTGGTTTAAAAGAAGATCACATAGGTCATAGTCTGTATTTTCTGTCAACATCTGATATGCTGTATATATTGCAGTCCCAGACACACAATTCTCCCTGCTAAAATGATAGATCTTATACCCAATTACCATGGAGGCAAATTTGACATCCAGATCTATGATGTCATCTATGGTCATTGCTCTCTTGTCAAACTTAGATCCGGTAACTTCAGTAACTATCTAGTTCTTGACAGATTGAGTGCAGGTAACCCACTAGATGAGTGCAGTCCAGTTACTTCCCTAATGGCATATTTTGTTATCTTGAAGGGCTTCATTAACCACATGAAATTATCATGTATTCTGCTAAGGATATACTGGACCCAATCATCTTCTGCAAAATAGGGAAAGTGGATGCAATGTCTGAAGTGCTTATCCCGGAGGGCCTTGTATTGAGGTTTGAGTTCAAAACTTTCATCTATTAACTATTTATGATAGATGTCCATCAACTTAGATTTGCCAAATTCCTCAATATTGGAGTGGATGTAGACCCTAACATCTTCTACGTGTAATACCCCATGCAAAATGCTAGAAAAAGTGCCTAAAGGATCAACTTCTAGGGATTTGTAGGGGTGTTTCTTGAATTTTGGGCATGGCCTATCAGTGATCTTAACAACCATTTGAGTACCTATTTTGCAAAAGATTCAGAGAGATTTTTAGAATGTAAGTACCTTTTTACGCTTTAGGGTTTGAAATAAGAGCTGGAGCAAATCGCTGGTTGAATTAGATTTTGCAGTTGATCTTTGAGAGAGTTGTAGACAATTTGATGTAGAGCTCTTCTTTTCTTCTTCTCAGATGCAAATGTGCAAATAATAAGTGAATGAACCCTTTTATCTCTGCGCAAACCCTAATTTCCTTTTGCAATAAATGCACAACTTAAGTTATTCAGTCACCTTGTTCTGAGAGAGATCTTTTTGAATCACTATGTTGTACTTAGAGTCATTTTCAATGATAATTGACAATGTATCTTCTTTCCTCCAATCATGCCATGGATCCATAGATCAAGGTATTTTAATTTTGAATCATACCAGATCTGTCTATGAAAATCTTGCTTTACTGGATGGCTATCAAACCGGATCAATCTTGGATGATTAAACTCTTGTAAAACTCCATGTGGATCTTTCATATTTTTACCGAGGGTTATTTGGTTATTTTTCTGAGAACCCTTTAATCCACAACATTCCATGTGCCAAATTTAGGCACCAATTGACTAGCTGGGGGAATTTATTTTTCTTTGTGACTCCCCCTGAACCAGAGCTCATCTATTTAGTTTCCAAAAGAAATATCAGCACCAGATTCTAGTGCAGATCCATTCCCAACATTTTATGTACTCTTCTTCACCCAAATCTTGCTAATCTCCCTTTGAACTTCATCGGCATTCACTTTGCCTTTTCCCTTATCTTGTTTTTGATTATGATGCATTGGATCCTTTTTATCCTAATTTTTACTTCTGTAGAATTTGGCAATATGACCGGATCTATTGCAATTGTAACAAACAACATTTCTTTGCATATTTGACTGATATCCTCTTGATCTATATTGATTAGCCATATGTCCCATTCTATTGCATGCAAGCATCTACCATTGAATGAATTGTTTATTTGCATATTTCTACATTCATGAGATTCGTGACCATACCTTTTGCAGTTGAAATATTATCCGGAGAAGGATGGATTAGTCTGATTCATTCTCCTTCTACACTAAGTTGCTTTATGACTGAAGTTGTTGCAATTGAAGCAGTATCCATTGAAGGATAGATATCCTTGAGCATTTGGTTGCCTTACCAGAGGTCTTCTAGGCCTGTTTCTTTGGTTTCCTAATCCAAAGTTCTTCTGACTGGATCTGGAGCTTTCACCTTTCTCATATCCCAAGCCACACTTATCATCTACCCTCTTTTGGCTTTCAAGAAGAACTTCAAGTTGGGCTGAGCTTATCTTGAATTTCTCTTTGTATTCATTTGTTGTTTGAATATTTTGTTTAAGAGTGTCTATCTAATTCTCAAGTTGTTCTTCATTGTCTCTAGCTTCTTCAAGATCAGATTCAAGATGCCTGATTATTCTGTCCATTTTGTGGTAGTCCTCTATCTTCTCCTTGAGGGATTGTTTTAGATTATCTTCACTTTTCCTTCTTTCTTCAATTTCTTGGGTGAATCTCATAACCCCTGATTCCATTTCATGCCTTACCATAATGACCTCTTTTGATAGCTTCTCACATAGCTTATTTTTCTCATTCAGATCTTCATTAGTATCATTGTGTTCACTCTAATTGGCTAATTTTTGAAGTAGTTCCTTTCTCTTTTTCACAGAGATACTAAGTTTTTCTTTTAGCTCATTTATGAAATCATCAGCTTCTTTGAGTCTTTCTCTCAAACTATTGACTTTAGAATGTGATTGTTCAAGATCATCTAGGGCAGACTGAAGTTATTCCTTCATACCATACATATCCATTGAGAATCCCAGATCTTCCTCAAGCTGTTAGGCTTTGTTTAGAGGAACTTAGCTCTGATACCAATTGTTGGAAACAAGGCAAATAACTAAGAGGGTGGGGTGAATCAGTTATCTCAATTGTTTTTACTTTCTTTTTCCTTTATAATTTGTGCAGCATCAAAACATATAAGCATATATAATCATGAGAGAAGAAATAAAATCAACACACATAACACAAGGATTTTTACGTGGAAAACCCTGTTAAAGGAAAAACCACAGGGTGACTAACCCAAGATTGTATTCTCTATTAAAAAAATAGGAAGTACAAAATGACACTTGCCAATTAGGGCTCACTGCCTGAGCACACTGCTCATTAGAGGCACACTGCCTACAAGAGACTCACTGTCTACAAAAATTATAGAAGGTAACTAGGTGTTTGAACTGATGAGAGGCATCTACAAATGCTAGAGTTCAGTTCTGGTTAGGTACAATATACTGATCTGATGCACTTCATTCTTCCTTTGCTCTAGTGCTGCTGCTCTGTCACATACCAGACTTGTGTTTCTGCTTCCTCACTTATTTCTACACTTTATTTTATCATATATGTACACACACACATCTTCATACTGGAATCCATCTAGTATATATATCCGCACCAAGGATTTCAACAACTTTCTAGTCGGCAACTAGAATACTCAAGATATTTACAAATTACTGATCTGTCGGCTGAATCCATGCTTGATTTGTGATGCGTATCAAAAACATAGGCATTGAAGTCATCAATCATGTCGACCAACATTGTATGAAACCTCAAATAGCTTGATCAACATCAATTACTCATCCGGATTGAAGTTTGATAAGTTTTGCTGGTCAGTTTTTCTTCAGTCTGCTCTGCCTGTTTGGAATCCAACACTCAGATGCTCATATCTTTTCCATGTTTTATCTCTGGAGGCTAAATCTCTAGAATCTAGAAGTCATGATACTCCTCTTGACTTGTCCAAGTCCACAACTTGTTGAATTACACCATCTGAGAGATCTGGACCTGATTGTCAGACCTTGTTGCATGTTCTATTCTTGTTCACCGAACTAAAACAATCTTCAATCTGACTTCTGGTATAAGCATACTATGTGTTGTAGATGTGTGGGATAGACTTTGTTACCATCAATGACAACACTCATGAAGCCCCACAATGTCTCTTGCCAACAATTTGATATAAACTGATTATAATCCTAACATGTTTTAGTGTCATGCCCCCTTCTCTTATAGAACAAGTAGTATTTATCACGCTCAAAATATGGAGACCTCTGATATGGATAATATTGGTTGTTGTTATAGGTACACTCATTCTACTATTTCTTTTTTCATTTATTGTAAGTATTTCTAGGGATATAGTCAGTGACATTAATTTTTTGATTCCCCATGTTTGAAAAGTTGTAGCTTCCACCATAATTATTTCTATTGTAGTTGTGTTTTTGTTTTTATTCATAGGTAGTGGGGAATTTGTAACTTCATCAATCATGGCATTTCAATTATTCTTTAAATTTCTATATGATGACCTAGTTACTGATATTGATATTTTGAGTGACCAATCTTCTACACACTATATTCTTTATTACTGTTATTGATTATGGCTTGGTTGATCTTGAGAGAACTTTTAGAGCCTCTTCATATGATCTATAGGAGATTTTTTAGACCCCCTCCAGTGTGTCCCTATTTAGGACATGTAGGAAAGGGGTAAGTGCAAGAAGATAGGTCCACTTTTAGTGGAAGAAATCTAAGGCAAAAAATTTCAGAAGGAGCAAATTTGGTAATATGGCAGATGACTTTTTTTTTCAAAATTTTTGGATGAAATTAAAACCCATTACAAATGACAATGCATAATTTTCAAATATGTAATTTTTGTAATTTTCAACATATTTTTCTATTTATTAGTTAATTTTTAAATAGAAAACAACTCTGATTTTCGAAAGGAATGGATTTTGGCAATATGGCTAATGACTTTTTTTTAGAAATTTCGGATGATATTAAAACCCATTATAGATGACAATGTCTACTTTTCAAGTATATAATTTTTTTTTGGTTTAACAAGTTTTTCTATTTTTTATTTAATTTTTAAATAAAAATCTTCATAAATTTGAACTGACATATATTACTATTTTTTTAATAACTTTTGATTTTGACTATTTTTTGAAAAATAATTTATGTCTAACTAATCTAGACACTATTCTCTACATGATGGAAAAAACTATTTTTATTTTAAGATTAGTTTAGCTCAAATTATGTTGGTCGTACACAATGGGTTTTAAAAAATACTAATTAGGCCTAGAAAATATTAATAACTAATATATATTTATCAAAAAAATATCCTGACCAAACTTCAACATCCTATGCATCTTTCCAGAAAAGGAATTATAAAAATACCTTCATTTAGGTCAATTTATGTTGGCCGTACACATGCATGCTTTGGCCAAAAACAAGGGATTTTTAAAAAGCCACTTTTTGTACATCCTATAGAAAACCAACTTTTATCATTTGGGTATTAGAAAAAATTATGTATTTGAAAACTACAAACAAAATCCTAAATTTCATATTTTTATATCATATTAATATTATATTTGTAAGTGCTTCAAATTTTCACTCCAAGTATGACAAAATTTAAAAAATAGGAAAACACTTCCACTTTTTGGCCAAAAAGTGGACTCATCTTCTTGCACTTACCCAATTTAGATCACAAAGTTCCTTATGATCCATGTTTAGTGAACTTTTAGATTAGTAGAGAACCTATTTCCATCATGTAATAAAGTGTGCATCTAACTTTTTGGGTTCTTGTTTACTACTTAAGAACTGTTGGATTCCTATTTTACTAGCTTGTTCATCTCAAAAGTGACAACAAACCCACCAATGTGTTGTTAAAAAGAATAGATGGATGCTTCTAGGATTCCATAGTACCAATATAGGGCTCTAAATTTTTTAGGAATATTCTTGCAATGACCCCATCCTAGGGAAGTAGCTCCCAAATATCCATGGCGTAATCCTTATGTGAGAGTTGGGATAGGTAATTCGAGAAGTGATCACAACAACATCATATTACAAGTTGTGTGATCTAGGGGATCCTTTAGATACTTGAAGCATGTATCAAAAAAGGTGTCTATGGATGGATCTTGTGGGATGGGTTGCACTTGGAAAGGTATGTTTGGTGGTTAATATCTAAGGGATGTTGAATAGTGTTGAAAAGGTGCACTCAATAGTTGAAAACTTGGTGGGATCATTTTATTTGAATTATAAATTAGACATCCCACCTAGTTGGTTTAAGATCACCATGTTGTATGATGAAAGAAAGGGATGCATGAAAACATCATTGCTCACATTGTGGAAGTATACATAAGGGGATAGTTGACCCAGACTTTGACTTGGTTCATTTGCACTAATGAGGAAAGGATTGGTATGAGGCCAACACCTCAAATACCTTGTTTAATCATTCATTTGAGCTAGATTTTAAAATAGTTTCTTTGTGCCCCTAACCTCAAGCATCATAATTCGTTGTACAAGAAGAGCTATGAGTGCATCTTGGGATGCTTCTTTTGTGTGTTGTATTTCATGACCATGAGGTTGCTTTTGTTATTTGTACTATGAGGGTTCTATGGCTCCATTCATTGTTGCTTCTATTTGATTTTCAAGTCCCACTCTTTGTATGGAGACTTGGTCATTCTAAAAGATGATTTCAAGGGTTGTTCATGCCATTTGGGCATTTGTTAAATCTCTTTCAAGGTGATCTAGCTAATTGTCAATCTGCATGGTTGTATCCCTATAGGTGGCCAAGTTGTGAGCTCCTATCATTCTATTTTCAATTGAACTAGAACTTGACAAGCTCTTGTTTTGCCCAAGTTTGGTTCCAAAACAGGTCCTTCATACTAGCCCCATGTGGGGTTATCAAACATTACAAATTCATATTCTAAATATGTATTTTTATCATGCTCTAGTCAACTGTCATTTGATCGGTATCCTCATAGTTATACCTATTTTAAATAGGTGTCATAGGATCAAAAGGAATGTACTAATTGAATTAGGAGAAGATGGGTTCATTATAAGGACTCTATCCTTGAGGTCATGTCAATCATGACATATTTAAGCATACCTTAGGCATCGCAGATTAAATGAGATGATGGAAAAATAGAAGCAAGATGGAATAGAATGAGAAAAGTGAGAGAACACATCCCAAATGAATTTTCTCTTCACATTAGGTTCACCAAAATATGTGTTGGTCCAAATCTACTTACCAAAAATGTGTATGAGTTGGATCTAGGTTAGCACATGTGATGCACTCATGTAATTAGTGTGAGGCTAGATCACTCTTTCTAACATGGAAAAATTCAATGGAGAGGGGCAACATTTGAAGTACTACCCTCTTCACAAGGAATGAAATTTTTATTAATTAGAATCATGATATGGTAGAGAAATCAAGAGCAATAGGGGTATGTGGAGTCAAGGCTCAATTGAACTCACAATCAGAAGCAAAATTGGTGGAGAAACAATCAAAATTGAAAATTCTCCCAAATTAATTTAGAATGTGTTACATAGGAAAAGAGATCTAATCAATTATACACTAACTAGACCAATCTTTCCTATCAAACATTAGAACACAAGCTGAGCAAGGCTTGTGTACTTGGCTACAATCCTCAAAGGAGAGCCAAATGTTCTAGGACTTGGTTCTTTTTTGTTGTAATAGATGAGATTTATTTGAGAATAGCAAGATCTGGGGTTTTAAGTGACCTAAATGACAAAATGGGCAACTTACAAGTGTTACAGAACTTCTGTGCAGAAATTGGAAGTAGAGTTGTTAGAGCCTGTAGTTAGAAATTAGGGCAAAAAGTGTCAGACTTAGATGCTGGGCACCCTAGTCCTATGGTTTTAGCCTAAATTTCAAGCTGACGATCCATATCCCTGGTTCTTTCATCTTTCTATCACTATTTCATGCCAAAAGCCCTAGATGTGATCTACACACATAAAAGAGGGAAAATAGTGGTGTTGTATAGAGGCTTTCCTCAGTTAAGCCTCTATGTAAGTGTTCCTACTTCCACAAAAGTAAGGATTAGATCAAGAGTGCATGCCCTGGGTGGGTAGAGGAAAATCTAAATAATCAAAGATAAATGTAAACAAGAATGAAGGAAAGATGTTACTATGAACATGAAACCCTTGATGAGATGACGTCACTATCAAATCACCACAAGGAGAGAATGAAGGAGGGAGGAGCTTCCACCAATATCTACAAGGGTTAGTATACACATCAATAATATGCAAAAATATAGATCTTGTAGAGAGAAAGAGATAGCTTGTTATAGAGAATCATCATAAAGAGCATCTAGTGTAAATGAGTGAGAGAGACTTGTTTATATGTGCATCTCAATTACTTTATGAGGGCCCAATAGAGTCAAGGCCAACAAGGTGCATCACTTAAGTCATAAGGTCAACAATAAAATATAAGTTGTTAGGGCCAAATTGCCATGACTCTAGAATTGGGTGCCCTAGTCCTAATAATTTGGGCTACCTAAATGCTAGATGACAGAGGATTAAGCCTTGATTCTCATAGAAATGCTAGAAATTGCATATTGTAAACAAAGGTGAACATTCAAGCCAGAAAGGGTGTCAAATCTAGTGTGAAATTGTAAGTGGTATTAATTTTTGACACTAAATTTAGCCCCCACTTTAGTGAGGGTATGAACTTATGCTCATATGCTCGCTAAAGTTTGGAGAAGACAAAATCTCTTTGCCAAGACATTGAAGCCGTAGGATGTCATTAAGTTGAGAGTTGCACTAGCCCCCAAGCTTAGGATCCTACAAGTCTACAACACTTAGATAAAGAGGTTATACATACACCAAATACATAGTATAGATCATACATAAAATGTACATGGAGCATACACAAGGCATTAATGGAAAACACAAGGAAGACACAAGGAAAACACAAGGCAGAAGCATGGAAAACACAAAACAAACATGGAATACATGAAGCAAACATAAAGCATGCATATAAACAAACGAAATCAAAAAATTTAGAGTCAAAAAAGAAAGGAGACCTAGGTTGAAAGGATGTCTCAGTACTTTGTATCATCCCCAAAAAAACCAAAAATAGAGGAATTCTAAAAAGGAGATAGAAGAAAGAACCGATTGATTACTACAAGGGGAGAAGAGAAACAAATAGATGGGGAGCAATCGAACAAAAAGGAGTACATGAATCTGACACTAATAAAATCTATTTCTAGGGGTCATGTAAATCAAGATACCCTTATGGATCATAGGCTAGAAATTTGTGTTATGCTAGGTGACCATGAGTTAAGATTGTAGCACAGGCTAGAGAAAGTTGTGTTATGCTAGATGACAATATGTTACCAATGCCTTAGTGAGTATAAAAATAAACAATGTCTCAGGGAACATAGCACCTCAGGGAATGCAACATAAACAATGCCTCAAGGAGCGTATTGATAACCACACTCAGAAGGGGCCTTATAAAAAACACCACTACAGAGGGCACATCAATAGTGATGCAAAAATATCCAAAAACTCAAAACTATTTTCAAATTATCCTTATCATTCCATTCCCTTTTGTTACAACTGACAATAAATACCAAATTTATACAAAAACAAAAATTACCCTTTTGGCAAATTTTAGCAACTTTCTAAAATTGCCATTTTTGTAACTTTGCATCCATATCCGTATAGCCATGAAAATTGCCAATTATTTAAAACTAACTAAAAGAGGACTAGTTTTCAACTTTCTAATCTAATTGCATGTAAAGTTTGATAAATAATTAGAAAAAACTTGGAAAAATCCTAAAAAATCATTAAGACCTCATTTTGAGGCCCTAGATGATTGAAAAAGGTCCCAAAAAAGTGTCAAAATGTCAACCTACCAAACTTGATAGATTGGTGGGATTTCCATCAACTCCTCAAGATGCATCTACCCACCAAATTTTAGCTCAAACTGACCCCTGGGTCAAAAGTTATGACCATCAAAAGTTTCTGCATCAAATAGGCTAAAGCTCAAGAGGAATGAATGGATAAGGGTGCATGTATGGATGAATATGTGAATAGGGAATATATAACCCCCTTAAAATTTTTGCATGTACAATATGCAAATTTTTTTAGGGTAAAGAAGAGGGGAAAGTGTAAGAAGAGGGGAGATCCTTAAAAGGAATGTCTACCCATTTAACATGTTGTCCTTCTTCCCTCTAGAGTATGGGTGAGAGCAACCATGAAAATGAAAATTGTGTTATTAGAAGGGAAGAAACAATCTACTGCTTCACCATGCATAGGAATGATATAATAAGAAAAAACTACAACTTCCATGTCAATAGTGAAGTGATTAATGAAATCTACATCACAAGGAGAATGAATATGGATCTCCAAGGGTAGAGTTGAAGCATAAAAGTTATAGTAGGGTTACCATAAATGGATGAAAACAACTTCTTACCATAAAGAAGGGAGAATTGTAGCATCACAATTTGTTAGGAAAAGTGTTTCAACCTTGCAACTACAAAAGGTTTCTATTCTTCCCAATTTTGGTCTTTTCGAATACCCTTTATCTTGAAGAATGGTTTAGAAATTTCAAAGTTTTGAAAAGGGGCTAAAAATGGCAAGGCTTACTATTTTTAGTAACTATTCATTTGAGCATGGATGGACCCAGAATTTCCCAAATAGTGCAGAACTTCCAAGTAAACATCTTGGATGAGTTTCAACTCAAGATCATACCTAGATTGTAAGATATTAAAGTTTTCATTTTCTAAAACTCTTAAAAAAAGCTTCAAACTCAAAGTTGAGGCACTTAGACATCCCTAAATGTCCCAAAAGTTGTCATAACTGATGAATTAGGTTATAGATTGATATATCTCTTCACAAGCTTTCGAACCCATCAAATGCTTCATCAATCAAACACCCAGATCAAAAGTTATGGCCTCTGGAAGCTAGACCTCCTATTTTGGGAAATGTGAAAACATGTTGGACACTTAAAAGAGCTGTAAAGGGGAGAGTTGCCCATGTTGGTGCATGATTTGGCACATCACAAGTCATCTTTGATTGGAGATAATTTGGGTGCCACTTTTGGGTGGTTTTGGCTCATGCTTTTGTAATTACTGTTGATGGTTTACTGTATTATATCTCCTATATATCAGAGGCTTGAGATGGAGGTTGTGTGTAAGAATCTTATAGATGTTGAGTTGCCTCCATATCTCTAGTTGGTTATACTCTTGTGAAATATTGCTCTTCATGTATATTGTGATCTTCTTAATTCTTGAATAATATATTAGGTAGCTTTGGAGTGTGGGGTTTTTCTCCTAAAAGGGTTTCCCCAGGTAATTACTGTGTTGTGGTATGATTGATATTTGTGTTTATTTATGTAACTGTTGTAGAGATCTGAAAAGTTTTGCATATCCCTCCCCTCAAGATTAGTGTAGGAAGTTGTTCAACTACCTTAGATTCCTTACAAGTGGTATCAAAGATTGATCACCTTTGGTTTCAATTGTGGGTTATTGGGTTTTTTGAACTAATCCAATTTTGAGTGGGAGCTTATGCAAAAGATACTTTGTGATCTTGTTGCAAGGATTTTTAGATGGTGAGCACATTAGGGATATTAGAGGTAGAAAATTTTTCTGATAACAATTTTGAGATGTGGAAGCTGAAGATGGAGGATCTATTAATTGATTGAGATCTGTGGGATGCTATTGATGAGAATGTTTCAAGGCCCACAGATGCTACTTTAGCTGCTACATATGATGTTATGGACTATAAAGCCAACAATCTAATCAGATTGTGCTTGACAGACTCTGTTTTAATCAATGTCCATGAAGAGCCCTCTACAAAGAAACTATAGAAGAAACTCGATCAGATATATATCAAGCCAAATAGTTAGTGAACACCATTTTCTTGAGGAAGAAATTGTATTCCTTGAGAATGGAAGAGGGTGGACAAATTGCAGGCCACCTAGAAGAATTCAATATGTTGGTGGCTCAAATGGCATCAATTGTGTCAAAATGGATGAGGAGGAGAGATGTTAGATCCTGCTTTGTTCTTTGTCTGATTCATGAGATTCTCTTGTTATGGTGATTGGGAGTACTTCTATTGTCTTGAAAATTGAAGATGTGGGTTCTTTGCTTTCTAAAGAAATGAGGATAAAGGTATCCATTAGTGCCAAATAATCCCTAAGTGTTTGTAGAAGACCCAAAGAAAAAGGCAAGAAGAGCAAGAATCATGACAAATCCAAGTCCAAGGGGAGACCCAAATCTCCTAGAAAGTCCAAAGTTGTTTGTTGGAATTGTGGTAAGCCTAGACACTTCTGTAAGGAGTGTAAAGAAGAAAATAAGAAGAAAAAAGAAGAAATTTGATTCTGATTCTAAGTTTGAGAAGGAAGATGGTGATGCATTCATTGCAACTTTGGCCACTCATGCAGGTAATGATGCATGGTTGATTGACTCAGGTGCATCTTCCCATATGACCCCTAATAGAGATTATTTTTTAAATATGAAGAACTTGATGGAGGTAAGGTGTACTTGGGTGATGATTCTCATTTAAATATTATTGGCAATGGTAAAGTTAATATAAGATTTCCTGATGATAGAATAAAAATGATTAATGATGTGTTTCATATCCTTGAATTAGCACGAAATTTATTATATGTGAGCAAACTAATAGATACTAGTGTTCAGGTAGTCTTTTCTAATTTGGGATGCAAGATGGTAAGAGGTGTGATGCAGAATGCCCAGCAGAAGCGGATGAAGATTGACTATATCTTCCCTATCGGCAAGAGGTATCCCAATGTCTCTCTGAAGCCAAGAATGACTTCTCTATCGGTGAGACATGAACTATCGGCCGGGTCTTATTGTTATATCCCGATGGCTAAGTTCTCACCGATAAACTCCGTGACGGTTAGTTGCCTATCGGCAACACCTCATACTATCGGACCACGATAAAGTTCCTTCGGCTAGACTTCTTCCTTCGTCACACCGATGACCACTCTTTGTCGGCCAGACTTCTTCCTTCGGTGAAGCTTCTTTCACCTACACCGACGCTTTGTCTCTCGCCGATATCGTCAGGCCCATCGGCCAGACCTCCTGCTTCGGTAAGACTCCGGTTCGTAGTCCCGATGTTTCATCTCACTCCGACGAGTCCTTTGTCGCTGAGACTTCTCGAACTCCTTCCGATGAACTTCTATCGGTGGGACTCTAACGGTCGTCGTGACTTCTTCGGCTGCCCCCGACAAGGTTCCTCGCGCCGATACTCTCTATCGGCAACACTCCGAGGATGTCTCACCGATCGGTGAAACTTTATACCGTCGGCTAGGTATATTTTCCTTAGCCCGATATCGTTTCTCTCACCGATGCGAACACAAAGGTATGTGTCTCCGGCACTATACCAATCTTCGGCAAGACGGAGAGCCTTTCACGCCGATGGATCTCCAACTGTTCAGAGGCGCCGAACCAGAATTCCCTTCGACAGAACAATGGAATTTAGCCGTTTCATTTATCAAACCCTCGATCACTTGTAGCAATCTGATCCCACATCAAAACTATCCAATTTCACTCCGATTTCCCGACTAGCCACATGATGATGTCTAGTCGAACTTGACTGAGTTCGCTGGCTTCCTGGGTAAGAATTCAACAACAACAAACGTGAGAAATCTTTCCCCCATCCCACTGTTACTATACAGGGCTTCAGTGGACAGAGGAAAGGGCCTCCATGTATGAATCAAAACCCTACTCCTAGGTTACGAACCAGCCACTATGGAACCGTGGGTTTTACACCGTCTGCACACTACAGAGTCACTATGGATTGACGGATAGCATCCGATTAGGTTCTATTTACAAAATCAGGATAAAGATATCAGATCACTAAGAACAACCAAGAAAATCAACACAGATCATATCCAGAACTCTCTTCATTCAATTATCAAAAACTTGTTGTAATACACACTTCTCTCTCCCCGTGTGACATACAACCTGCCTCTAAAGAAGATGTAGAGACAGCAGTTATCCCCTCCAACCGTGCAAACTGATTTTCAAATCAGTTAGCCGTTGGTTTACCCTTCATACAAGCAAAACTACATGTGTGCCTTGCACAATTACATTCATGGGACCAAATTGACCCTTATTACAAAATGAAATGGCTTAAGAGCCTTATGAGACAACAAAAGAAAAGATGATCCTGCACTACAGAGAATGTGCTCCTGCACCATACTCCCCCTGCAGGAAAGACTCAAGTCCCTTGAGTTGCTAACTGCTGAAGTGTCTTCCCATGCTTTAGAATATCGGCTTCACTCATCCAGGTTGCCTCTGAATCAGGAAGATCCTGCCACTTGACCAAGTAATCTTTGTATACCCCTTTTCTTGTCTTCTTGACAATTTTGGAATCCAAAATGCATTCCAATTGCAAAGGCTTACTTGGAGGTAAATCTTTGATCCAGTCTTCATCTTCAATCACAGCATCTGAGCTATCTTCAGCATGTAATGGAGGTCTAAAAGGGAACAGGTCTGCAACATTGAAAATGGGAGAGATACCAAGGCCAGAGGGTAATTCTATTTCATATGCATTTGGACCAAATTTATGCACTACCTTACAAGGTCCTATCTTCTTCATCGACAATTTGGTTGGTTGCCCCTTAGGTAATCTTTCCTTTCTGAGGTAGGCCATCACCAAATCTCCTACCTGGAACTGTACCTCCCTTCGCTTCAGATCTGCTCTATCCTTGTACTTGGAGACAGTTTTCTCCAACTGAAGCTTGACCTGATCATGTACTGTTTTCATGGTAGCAGCAAAGTCTTCTCCTAGAGCACTCCTTTTATCCCATCCTTGGAGGTCTTTGAGTTCAAGTGGTCCTCTTGGGTGGAAACCATAAACTATTTCAAAAGGGCTTTTCCCAGTACTTCTGTTTCTTGAGTCATTATAAGCATATTCAGCTTGACTGATCACTAAATCCCATGCTAATCCATGCTGTTTGGTAAGGCATCGCAAAAGGTTTCCCAAGGACCTATTAACAACCTCAGTCTGACCATCAGTCTGGGGATGGTAGGCGGATGAAAAAGACAACTGAGTGCCCAATTTTCTCCATAGGGTCCTCCAAAAATGACCAACAAATTTGGAATCTCTATCAGTAACAATTGATAGGGGTAAACCATGAATTCTGACCACCTCTCTGAAAAAGAGACCAGCAATCTGAGATGCATCATTTGTGCATTTGCATGGCACAAAATGAGCCATCTTACTGAATCTATCCACAATGACAAAAACACTGTCTACACCCCTTGCTGTCCTAGGAAGACCAAGCACAAAGTCCATACTAATGCTTTCCCAAGGTCTGGTGGGAATGGGCAGTGGTTGGTACAAACCAGCATTAGAAGACATACCCTTGGCCTTTTGACATATGGTACAGCTTGCAACATATCTCCTTACATCTGTCTGTACCTTGGGCCAATAATAGAACCTGGTGACTTGTTCCAAAGTCTTGTCCAACCCAAAATGTCCTCCTAAGGCTCCATTGTGCTTCTCCTTGACGATATTGTCCCTCATTGAACATTTAGGAACACACAATAAATTACCTTTAAATAGGAGCCCTTCTTGCAGCATAAAATCAGAATACTCGCCATGAAAAGTGTTAGCCAAACTTGCACACACTTCATAGGCAGCCTTGAAATCTGCATCATCCTTGTACAACTCCTTCAGACACTCTAGACCCATATGTTCCATTTGTACTTCCTGTATGACCAGTATCCTCCTACTCAAAGCATCTGCCACTTTGTTGGCAACACCTTTCTTATGCTTAATAGTGAAGGTATAGGCCTGCAATTGTTCCATCCACTTAACGTGCCTATGATTCAACTTCTCTTGACTATTTAGGAAGCTAAGAGCATGGTTGTCAGTAAAAACAATGAACTCTTTTGGCAGTAAATAATGTCTCCATTTTTTTAGAGCTTGCACCATTGCATACAACTCTAGGTCATAGGTAGAATACCTCTGTTTGGCCTCATTCAACTTCTCTGAAAAGAATGCTACTGGATGTCCTTCCTGACTAAGAACAGCACCTATAGCCTGTTGGCTTGCATCACACTCCACAACAAATACTTTGTCAAAATCAGGGAGTACCAACGTAGGTAACTCGGCCACTTTCTGTTTCAACAGTTCAAAACTATCATCTGCTTGTTTTGTCCATTGAAATTTACACTTCACTCCACCCTTGATGGTATTGAGAATAGGAGCACTTATGTGACTGAACCCTTTAATGAACTTCCTGTAAAAAGTTGCCAAACCATGAAAACTTCTTACATCTCCTACTGTCTTAGGAGTAGGCCAATTGAGAATAGCCTCAACTTTTGTAGGATCCATTTTCAAACAGCCATTGGAAATCACAAATCCAAGATACACTAGTTCAGTTTTCATAAAATCACATTTATCCAAGTTGATCATCAACTTACTCTCATGCAATTTCTTTAACACCTGTCCAAGATGCTTCACATGCTCTTCTTTGGTCCTGCTGAAAATCAATATGTCATCAAGATAAACAATAACAAATTTTCCAATAAATTCTACAAGTACCTCATTCATCAACCGCATGAAGGTGCTTGGAGCATTACTGAGACCAAATGGCATGACAAGCCACTCGTAGAGACCTTCATTTGTTTTGAAAGCAGTCTTCCATTCATCTCCCTGCCTTATTCTGATCTGGTGATAACCAGATTTCAAATCAATCTTGGAATAGTAACATGAACCACCAAGATAGTCCAACAGATCCTCAATTCTTGGCATAGGAAATCTATACCTTATGGTGATCTTATTGATAGCCCTTGAATCTGTGCATAATCTCCATTTGCCATCTTTCTTAGGAGCAAGTACACTAGGGACTGCACATGGACTAAGACTTTTCCTAATCAAACCTTTCTCCAAAAGTCCTTGAATCTGTCTACCTGCTTCTTCATTCTGCTGTGGTGTCAACTTGTAGGCAGCTTTGTTGGGTAATGTGGCTCCAGGAATCAAGTCAATCTGATGACTTATGTCCCTCATAGGTGGTAAGGAGTTAGGAGTATCCTCTACCACAAGATCTTGGTACTTATCCAGTAATTGTTGCACTTCCAATGGGATCTCCTTCTGCTGTTTGCTTTGCTGATTGGATACAGGCTTCATCATCAGTGCATACCCTTGGGTATCCTTCTCCTTCATGAGTTGTAGGAACTCTTTGCCACTCACTAACATGACACTATTGTCATTGCTCTTCTCTCCAACCTGCTCTGGTAAGGGATCCATCTGAAACTTCTTACCATTCTTGGTGATCATATATGTATTCTTTTCACCATCATGCAGTGCCTTCACATCATACTGCCAAGGTCGTCCAAGAAGAAGGTGACAAGCATCCATAGGAATAATTTCACATAGCACCTTATCCCTATAATCACCTAGTTCAAACTCTACCCAAGTTTGTTCTTCCACCAAATAGTTCTGATTCTTATTCAACCAAGATATTTTGTGAGGATTAAGATGGGGTAATCTTTTCAGTCTACACTTTTCTACCATTTCAGTAGACACTACATTTTCAGTAGAACCTGAATCAACAATGATTTTACAGAGCTTACCATATGCTATTCCTTGGGTTCTGAAGAGATTCTTCCTTTGTGGGGGCTCCTGCTTCAATGGCATCTTCATGAGGGTCCTCTTAATCATCATATTCTCTCCTTCAAGCACTGGTGCAGCACTACCAATTGGTGAGTTTACACTTTGACAATCATCCTCCTGCAATAGTTGGTTCCTTCTCCCACCGTCATGGGAGCTAGACGCCTTCTCAGGGCACTTACTTGCAGTGTGGCCTACTTGATTGCAGTTGTAACATCTTCCAGTGAAGACTCCACGTCCTCTGCCTGCACCACCATCTCTTCCTCTGCCATTAGGTCTTCTCCAACCTCTGAAACCACCACCTTTTTGTTCTGTGTCAGAACGTGATTCTTGTTGACTAGAACTTTCACCTTTGTTTGGCTGTCCTCTGCCAAAATTACCTCTTCCTCTATTGTTCCTGCCGCCTCTTCCTCTGTTATTTTGATCACTTCTCCTTTTCAGTTTATCCTCTGCCCTAGAGGCTAACTGAAAACATTCATCCACAGTCTTGGGAACCACCATACTGAACTCATCCTGTATATTGTACCTCAGTCCATCCAGGTATCTGGCCACCATCTCTTTTTCTTCTTCTCTGTGATTGGCTCTCATGCTCAATCTGTGGAATTCTTCAGTGTATGTAGCCACGTCCATATCTTTCTGCCTAAGATGATTAAACTTTCTGATAGTCTGCAGATCATAATCACATGGTAGAAATTTGGCTCTCAGCATGGCCACCATTCTGCTCCACTTGGTGATTGGACTCTTTCCAACCTTCTCCCTTTCACATTGAGTGTAGTTCCACCAAACCAATGCAGAACCTCTCAGTCTGGTCTTTGCAAACTTTACTTTCTTACTGTCACTATACTCTTTGAAGTCAAAGTAATTACTTATGGCTTCAATCCAGTCCACAAGAGTATCTCCATCCAGTTTCCCATTGAACGTGGGAACATCCAGTTTCGGATCGCCACTATCTCCATGACCCTTGAGTGCATTCAGAAATGCCTTTTGATCAGCAGTCATACCTTCTCCTTGAGGATTCTCCCCAGTTTCTCCTTCTTCATTCTCCTCTGACTCAGAAGTGCTTCCATCCTTCTCTTTGGATCTCTCTTCCTTCAGTCTCTCTTCGAGCATTTCTTCCACCATCTTCTGGATGGCTGCTTTACTCATCGTCTTGGGAGGCATTGTGCTAGCCTCTGTTTCTATCTCCAATTCTTCGTCTGACATACACGGCGGTGATTCAGAATATTGGCTCTGATACCAATTTGATGCAGAATGCCCAGCAGAAGCGGATGAAGATTGACTATATCTTCCCTATCGGCAAGAGGTATCCCAATGTCTCTCCGAAGCCAAGAATGACTTCTCTATCGGTGAGACATGAACTATCGGCCGGGTCTTATTGTTATATCCCGATGGCTAAGTTCTCACCGATAAACTCCGTGACGGTTAGTTGCCTATCGGCAACACCTCATACTATCGGACCACGATAAAGTTCCTTCGGCCAGACTTCTTCCTTCGTCACACCGATGACCACTCTTTGTCGGCCAGACTTCTTCCTTCGGTGAAGCTTCTTTCACCTACACCGACGCTTTGTCTCTCGTCGATATCGTCAGGCCCATCGGCCAGACCTCCTGCTTCGGTAAGACTCCGGTTCGTAGTCCCGATGTTTCATCTCACTCCGACGAGTCCTTTGTCGCTGAGACTTCTCGAACTCCTTCCGATGAACTTCTATCGGTGGGACTCTAACGGTCGTCGTGACTTCTTCGGCTGCCCCCGACAAGGTTCCTCGCGCCGATACTCTCTATCGGCAACACTCCGAGGATGTCTCACCGATCGGTGAAACTTTATACCGTCGGCTAGGTATATTTTCCTTAGCCCGATATCGTTTCTCTCACCGATGCGAACACAAAGGTATGTGTCTCCGGCACTATACCAATCTTCGGCAAGACGGAGAGCCTTTCACGCCGATGGATCTCCAACTGTTCAGAGGCGCCGAACCAGAATTCCCTTCGACAGAACAATGGAATTTAGCCGTTTCATTTATCAAACCCTCGATCACTTGTAGCAATCTGATCCCACATCAAAACTATCCAATTTCACTCCGATTTCCCGACTAGCCACATGATGATGTCTAGTCGAACTTGACTGAGTTCGCTGGCTT
The DNA here is from genome assembly GCA_027924645.1 of Cunninghamia lanceolata. Classification (NCBI taxonomy): domain Eukaryota; kingdom Viridiplantae; phylum Streptophyta; class Pinopsida; order Cupressales; family Cupressaceae; genus Cunninghamia; species Cunninghamia lanceolata. The sequence goes on along the minus strand of BSBN01001531.1, from coordinate 9,138,498 downwards.
CCTGGGTAAGAATTCAACAACAACAAACGTGAGAAATCTTTCCCCCATCCCACTGTTACTATACAGGGCTTCAGTGGACAGAGGAAAGGGCCTCCATGTATGAATCAAAACCCTACTCCTAGGTTACGAACCAGCCACTATGGAACCGTGGGTTTTACACCGTCTGCACACTACAGAGTCACTATGGATTGACGGATAGCATCCGATTAGGTTCTATTTACAAAATCAGGATAAAGATATCAGATCACTAAGAACAACCAAGAAAATCAACACAGATCATATCCAGAACTCTCTTCATTCAATTATCAAAAACTTGTTGTAATACACACTTCTCTCTCCCCGTGTGACATACAACCTGCCTCTAAAGAAGATGTAGAGACAGCAGTTATCCCCTCCAACCGTGCAAACTGATTTTCAAATCAGTTAGCCGTTGGTTTACCCTTCATACAAGCAAAACTACATGTGTGCCTTGCACAATTACATTCATGGGACCAAATTGACCCTTATTACAAAATGAAATGGCTTAAGAGCCTTATGAGACAACAAAAGAAAAGATGATCCTGCACTACAGAGAATGTGCTCCTGCACCAAGGTGCTATAGTGATTGCTAGATGTGTCAGATTTGGCACATTGTATAAGCCTGATGCATGCACTATTGAGTGCAATAGTACTTCTGCAAAAATCAAATTTGTGACTACTTCATTGGAAAAGGAGAGGGTTTCATTTTCATTGGATGGTCATGGCTTTTGGGTACCTGAGGGTGCTCTTTCTTCTGAATAAAATTGCCTACGGAGAAGACTATGTTATGGCACCAGAGATTAGGCCACATAGGAGAAAAGGGTCTAAGGACCTTGAAAAATAAAAACCTTGTTGAATGGTTGATTAATTGACTAACTATTGTAAAGATTTGAAAAGTTTTGCATATCCCTCCCATCAAGATTAGTGTAGGAATTCATTCTGCTACCTTAGCTTCCTTACACAATTGAGGTTACTAATGTTAAGTGTGAGAGAAGTATGAAGATCTAAGTGAGCTAGATAGAGGTGGGTATCAATGTCATAACAAAGAAGACTCAATCATGATGATATAGAGAGAAGAATGTTATTTGAAGAAAGAAGAGGTGCTACAGTAGAAAGGGAGGTGCAAACAAATTTGTTATGAAGGTGTTGAATTTTGTCACACAAGGATTGACATTCACTAGTGAAATGGCCAAGCACTCGATGGTATGTACAGAAATGAAGAGTTGAGTGATTATTTTGTGGAAACATTTTACACATTGTAGGAGGGAGAGTAATCAAGTGGTCCTTGAGTAGACTTAAAAAAATATACTCTTGTTGAGATAGAAGAGAAGAAGTAGGTGGAGTAGGAAGCAACCCTTTCCATTGTGGAGAGGACTCTTATTTCTGAATAAAAGGAACCATAGAGACATTAGACAATGATGGAGGGGATTAGACATAGGAGAAGGCCGAAAACCTAAACCTAATTTTAAAAAGTACAGTGGTGGTTTCACATGAACCTTAACTCCTTGTTCCATGCACCCTAAACCATTTCCATTGTATCCATGTTTAAAAAGAATTTTAAATCTAGGCCCATAATGTGTCTCCAAATGAGAAAGAGGAGGAGAAGACACATTATGAGCTTTGTTCAAATGAGAAGCATGATCATATGTTGAAGAAGTAGTAGCAAAATTGATATGAGGAGGAGGATCGATCCTTTTGTCAGGATTTAGATCCTTGCTAAATGTCACAATGTTTGGGTGAGAAGGGTAAACTTTATATTCACCAAGCCCATGGGTGAAATCTAAAGAGCCCCAATCATCACCAAGACATACTCTAGAAGAAAAAGGTACATTGAATTATGAATAGAATGTGAGGAGAGTGTTTGCGAATTTGTTGAAGTAGAAGAAGTTTGAGTGATGGGTTTAGAAGGAATAGAATGTGTAGAGTAAATCGAAGCCACCTTCGAGATCTCAGGTTTATATTGTGAGATTTTGTACTCTCCAATGAAGGAGGGGTAAGTTCAAAAAGTTGGGGGACCAAAAAGTGGCCAACTTTTTTTCAAAAAAATTTAGCCATAACAACGTGCTCACGTTATGGTTTGGTGATGATGAGCCTAAGGCTTGATAAAACCAAGCCATAATGTGCTCGTGTTATAACGTGAGTGCATTATGTTTAACTATATATATAAAAAAAGAGCATTTCTGCTCATTCATTCATTTTATTCTCTTTACACCCACGGCCTGCAAACCCTAAGGAGCGCCTCGCATTTTTTAAAAGCAAATTCGACACCAAAATCTCACCAATTCATCGCCAAAATGCCACCACGACGTCGAGCAAGCCAAGGGAGTGAGTTTTATTTTTATTTTTATCTAAATTTGTTTCTAAATAGGTAGGTTTAAGTTGATTTTTGATGTAAATTTCCTTAATTGATAGGAAATGTTAATGCACCTCCTCCTCCTCCTCCTGAAAATCCACAAAATCTTGAATCACCTGAATAGGAAATACCTGCCGAAGAACAACCCAAACAACAAACTCCTCCATCCATTCCTTGACATGCCCCTAGAACACAAGAAAATCTACTGGGGCAAATTGAAAACAATAAAAAAGAAATTAAGGACATACTTGCAAGGATGAAAGATCCTTCAACTTCAACCTTGCATAGATCCACACTTGCTCAATCTCTTGAATCCATGTTATCAAATGTAGATTCAATTAGCAAGAAAATATCTAGTTGGTCAGAAAAGAGGAGAAAATTTAGAGAGTATTATGCAGACAAGCTATCGTATGAAGAAGTAAAAAAGTTACAAATTACAAAATTGGACTTGTGTTCCATTTTCACAAACCCATGAACAAATCAACCTCCACCCATTACACGCAAGAGGTTCCCTATCCATTGATGCACCAACCAAGCGATAAGGGACAATTTTGGGCAGAGGTGGTGGATGGTTTTTGATCATCCTCCATGCAACAATAATGAGGTCCCGTAATACATTTTGAGGAAACTCTACTGCGAGTTTGTCCTCAATAAAGTGCCAAACTATTTTGATATGCGGGAGTTTCAAGGTAGAGGTGGGGGTTAGCACAAGATAGAACAGGGGCATGTGTTGACCCATAGTGGCTAGTGATACGAGTAATCAACAGACCAGCCCATGACCATGTGTCTATCTCTTCCATTTTGAAGGAGAGTGTTGTGGTCGAGACACTTCAATCCATTAGTGCCTTGACCTAGAGCATCATAGAGCATGCCAGTCTTGCAGCATAGCATGGGTTGGGGGATAGTGCGAGGAGTAGGGTTCTACTCCATACTTGTCAAACTTGTGGGTCAGCCTGTGGTTATGGCCCCATGAATAGTCAGGATGTAGGTGCGCAGGCTACATCTGTAGCTGAGCAGATGGTGATGATAGATACCCTCCTGAGTGAGACTTTCAACCTTGATACTCAGGTAAATGTTAGCAAGTTCATTGAATTTAATTTATTGGATTTCATTTTTGAAATGCAAGATTAACTAATTTAGTTTGATGATTTTGATGAAATTTTAGGGTCATAGCATTGATGCAGTTCTCAACAATAATCCACCTACATTTTACACTACGACATCTACGACCAAGGTATGTAACTAGTAAACAATTATAAATATTACACGTGAATAGCATTTTTATATGAATGGTATTCTAATATCTAATTTTGGATGTTCAATAGGTTAATCTTGGAGATTTCATAGCAACACCTGCCAGTGGTAGTGTAGTTCAAAGCTTCACTGAGGTAATAAAATAAACAGTTTAACTAATGAATTGTACTTACTAGATTTTTGTATTTTATATTCATATCATTGATTACATTGCATTGCACATCTTTCAAACTCAAAGCATTATTAGACATTGCATAACTAATAGCTAGATGTTGATAGATGACAAAATTTCAATTACAATATAGTTAAATTTGAAAAAATGCCTCAAAGAAATGTGCTCTCATGGAATGCCATGAGAAGTAGACACATAGACAAGGACATCACCATGAGACCACTTTTCTTTGAGGCATCTTTTCAAACAGCTCACTGCCTTGTCTATGCTACCACATTTTCCATACATGTCTACCAAAGCTTGTTGATCCCCTTCACACTATTCTTTGACAAATTCTCTCTAATAATCTCATCCATTTACCACCAATTAGACTCCAAGACATGACACCAGAGAGGGGCATCAGCCTATGACATCTTATATAGCATATGATTGACTCAAACATCATCTAGGTTTTAGGTATTAATTATGGGGGCAACAAGTCACCCCTAACCAAAATCTTCAAATCTACACTAACCCTTTCCCCTATAAACTTATGTCAATCCTATTGGCTCAATTTCTTCCATCCCTACATGTATAAGAAAGAGCTATAGTATATCACCAAGAGAGAAAAATCTTCACTGTGATTATGTGTATTATGTGTCTAGTTGTATCATAGTGATGCATTGGTGATAATAGATATTATAGTGTGCTTTATTATGTGTACTTCCATGTTTAGGTGAATGTGTGTGTATGTTAGGAACCATGACTTACATCACTATTCTAGTTTCATAATTGAATAATGTTGTTTTATTTTTAGATGATGCAAACTGTGGATACACCTTCTAAAGTTCATAGGGAAATGGAGCATGGTGTGTCCACTGCGATTCATAGCTCCATGCCATTGACGAGGGTATGAGGCAGATTAGTAAATTTCAATTTACATTCATTATTATAGTTGTTTCTTTTTGAAAAATCAAATGATTATTGATTTGAAGTTTAATTTCTATCTGGATGGTTTCTATAGGACATGACATCACCACAGCCTAATCCTACTACTAAAGCAAATGATGAGACAAATTATATGGTAGCGGTAAGTGATTGTTTTGTTAAATGTTTCATTTTTTATAACATATAATTTCGATATATTAATGTCTATACTTTTTATTGTAACAGCTACAGGTCCATGAAGAACTAAATAGGAGGAGCAGCCCTCTGGTTTGTAGTAGACCACCCTTATACATGTCTCCATCCTCCCAAAGATCAAAGGTTGCTCATGATCTATTCTCTTCACCGAATAGAGGAGAATGAATGCTTATTAGGGTCCTTTGTTGTATGCCTATATGGCATTTGTGGATATATATTTTGTGTTGCATATAGGAGACATTGTATGCCTATATGGCTATTTTGTATATATGTTATACTTATATCAAAATATATTGATGTATGCCTATATGGATATTTGGTTAATACAAATATTTTTTATTGATGGCATCCATATTTGCATTATAAATCCACATTTCAATGGATATTTGTAGATGGTTACTTCAAATATTTAAAGTCCAATTGTATTACATAGGATGTTTGTTGATCCAATAAGCCAACTATTGTTATTCAAGTATCACCTAAACCTCATTCTGGAACTAAAAGATAAAAGTTGTATTTAAAATAAAAATAAATCATCATGTTGAATAGAAAATATTCATATTCTTTATGAGTTAATCAATTGAAAATATTCAAATGAGTATGCTGATCCATATTCTTTATGAGTTGCTCAATTGAAAATATTTCTTAATTTCTTATTAGTATACCAGAATTGGATGCAAAGAGTATGTTTGTTATTTCGAATAAGATAGTCAAAATCATATGTTTATGAGCACTTGATGACCATTGTGGTTATTAAATGTAATTCCTCTTGCATATAAGGCAAGGTTATGAGAGTACATTGATTCTTACTTAATTTTAGTATGCAACATAACATTGGGGCTATAGGCTTCCATAAGTCATCAACAATCAAGGATCAATGTTGTCATTGAAGTCAAAGGGTCAAGGTTGTTTTTCATTGATGTCAAGGTTGATGCCATGATGTTGATAAGGTGATATAGTGATTCAAGGTAGGTGATGGTCATGAGTTGCATGATATTGTGAATATGGTTTTTATGATAAGGTCTCTCAGTTCATGTTGATGTTGCACAAGACAAACATGGTTCATATGATGCAAAGTTCATGTTCATGGTGGATGTCACTTTGTTCATGCAAGGTTTTGTTGTGAATATGGTTTTCATGATAAAGTCTATCTTGGAAGGTTGATATACATAGTATTTTATTATGCATATTGGATACAAGTGATATAAACATGTATGATAAAGCATGATAAAGTAATTCAAATAGAATTAAGGAAAATGTAAAGAACATGCATGTAAAGACTTGACATACCTAAAAAATGGAGATTCGAATGGAGAGAGTACCCAATTATGTAGTGTTTTTTTCTTCTTGCATCAAACTCCTCAACAATTTGAGTTTTTCACCACTTGCTTCCTTTTCAATGTTAAATTGAATAACACTCAAATAGAATTAGTAACAACAATACTATTAACCAATCTATAATGTTAAATTCCTAAAATTCAATCACAATTAACATTACAAAACTACAAGAATTGAAACTTGAATAGATATATATCAAATTCAATGTGAAAACTTTATTATTTCCTCCTTCTCAAGTTGGTGAAGAAGAAAAGGTGGTGGAAAGATCATGCAAATGTGGTACAATGTGCAAAATGTGCATGTGAACTTCCCAACAACATGAAAACACTTTTTTTTTGTTAGAACACACACATAAACAACATGAAAATAGAGCATGTGGGCCTGGATCACAGGGGTCCAGGCCTTTTTACCATTTGTATAGCAGGACAAAACGTGAGCGTGTTATAACGCACTCACATTTTGTCTTTCTATAGATTGATCTATAAATATTTGTGCCTATCTCACCTTTGATAGCACCTTTCCAATATCTCACCTCTAGTTCCATTAGCTCATGTTCTATCTCTCACCTCTATATATTTCACTTATTTCTCCCCCTCACCTCTCTACCTCTCCCCTCTCTATGTCTCTCAGTCTCTCCTTGTCTACCTCTCCATCCATCCTTAGCCATCTAGGTCTCACTTAACCGTAAACCCTAAAGCCTCAACCCTCAACCCTTAAACATTAAATCCTAAACCCTATCCCTAAACCCTCAATGCTTCACCTTAAACCATATTCCCTCAACCATAAACCCTAATCCCTCAACCCTAAACCCTACACCCTATCACTAAACCCTACACCCTATCACTAAACCCTCGACACTCTATCTTAAACCCTAATCTCTTATCCCTAAACCCTATCCCTCAACCCTTAACCCTTAAACCTTAAACCCTAAAACCTCAACCCCTAACACTATATCTTAAACCCTAATCCCTTAACCCTCAGCCCTAAAGCCTCATCCCTTAATCCTTAAACCTTCAACCCTAAACCCTATCCCTAATCCCTATACCCTCGACACTCTACTTTAACCCTAATCCCTCAACCCTCAATGCTATCCCTAAACCCTCAAACCTCAACCCTCAACCCTCAATGTCAAACCCTAATCCCTCAACCCTAAACCCTAATCTCTCAACCCTTAACCCTAATCCCTCAACCCGAAACCCTATCCCTAAACCCTCAATACTATACCTTAAACCCTAAACCATATCCCTAAACCCTAATCCCTCAACCCTCAACCCTAGTCCCTCAACCCTCAGCCCTAATCCCTCATCCCTAAACCCTAAATGCTATCCCTATTCCTAAACCCTCAATGGGCTCAATACTATACCTTAAACACTAATCCCTTATCCCTAAACCCTCCAACCCTATCCCTAATCCATATATCCTTGACACTCTACTTTAACCTTAATCCATTGAGCCTCAACCCTATCCCTAAACCCTCAACCCTATCCTTAAACCCTCAAGCCTCAAACCTCAACCCTTAACCCTCAATGTCAAACCCTAATCCCTCAACCCTATCCCTAAACCCTAATCCCTCAACCCTCAACCCTAATCCCTCAAACCTCAACCCTAATCCCTCATCCCTAAACCCTAAATGCTATACCTATTCTAAACCCTCAATGGGCTTGATACTATACCTTAAACCCTAATCCCTTATCCCTAAACTCTCCAACCCTATCCCTAATCCCTATACTCTCGACACTCTACTTTAACCTTAATCCCTCAACCCTCAACCCTATCCCTAAACCCTCAAACCTCAACCCTCAACGTCAAACCCTAATCCCTCATCCCTTAACCCTAATCCATCAACCCTAAACCCTATCCCTAAACCCTAATCCCTCAACCCTCAACCTTTAACCCTAATCCCTCATCCCTAAACCCTAAATGATATCCCTATTCTAAAACCCTCAATGGGCTCGATACTATACCTTAAACCCTAATCCCTTATCCCTAAACCCTCCAACCTTATCCCTAAACCCTCTACCCTCGACACTATTGTTGAAATAAGGGCAGACAACTGAGAGGGAGGTGAATCAGTTGTCACCAAAACTTTTATCCTTTGCTGAAATTAAACTTCTATACCACTTAATAATAGATGAATGATATAACCATGAAAGCATGAATCAATAACATATGAGTAGAAACAAAATCAACATACACAACACCAGGATTTTTATGTGGAAACCCAGTTAAGGGAAAAACCACGGTGGGGGTTAACCCACAAGATTTATTCTTTGTTAAAAGAATAGAAAATGGGGAAGGCACATGCCTTCAGGGCGCACTACCTAGAGCTCACTGCTCCAAGAGGCTCACTGCCTACAGAAATATTTATAAGTTTATCACAGAAAGATTGAACTGGAAAACAACATCTTCTTCATGCCAAAGTTAGTTCCATTGAAGTACACAATACATCTATTTTGCCCCTAAACACTTGTTCACTAACTCCTCATACTTTACTACTCTTCCTCTTCTGCTCTTCTTCTTCTCTACTCTACCTTTCCTCCTTTCTTAGGATTTTGTCATTTTTGCACAAGGATACATTTCCACAACTCAATCACACATATTTATATGCTTCATCAACCTTAGGATAAGCATCAAGGTTGACACTATAAACATCTGAATTAATGTGAATCACTTATGTTGTTGGCCAAACATAGATGGGACCCAAATCTTCCTCAAACGACATGCCACACTTCATAGAATCTCTCTTAGATCATCCACAACATGCACAAAGCATCTGGTCGGTCAAGACTAGAAAGAACAACAACACTCAAGGACAAATCTTCAATCACAAGATCAATTCTCAATGCAAACCACCAACACAATAGGCATACGATCTAGAGACCACCACAAGAATAATGAAATCAACAAGAACAACCACACCACCTCACTTCACCAGAAACACTTGCATCTCCATCCAGAAACTCAACAACACCAACTATCATGACTGTCACACTAGAAAGATTGCTTGCGGACCTCCAAACCATGAACCACTTGAGTTGAGGATACACACTGATATCCAAAACACATATTTAGATCCATAGATCTTAATATTCTAATGCGGATCAATCCAGACCATACTCATGTTACTTTGTCACCTCTGAACACTACAAAAACCTAGTTCTACTCAAATGGCCATAACTTCATCAATACTTCATGCGGACCTCTCAAATCATAATTGGAGCACCTTCAAACAATCCTCTACAACACCCATTGGTCCACAGGCTTTGATCTTCATCCTATAGAGAATGCGAAGCAATCTACTTCACTGAATTGCACTGTCTTCACTGTCTTTGACAGAGAGATATGTAACTCACTTGTTTCTTCCGGAGAGGCTAGTTTTCTCAATATCCTCAACATACAAGTCTTCTAGAATGAGATACAGTTGACACTAATAACAACAAGGATATGTTGACATCAATGACAACATCGATTAGGCACATATTTGCAACAATCTCCCCCTTTGTCATTGATGGCAACATATGATGTGAAAAACTATTTCAACCATCAAGACAAGAACTTCTCCCCCTTTCTCTTATCACACCTGCAACCATTTTCTTTACTTCTCCCCCTTTCATCAGCAACTACTCACTTCCAAGTTTTTCACTTGACTTCTCTCCTCCTTTGACATCAATGGAAAAGGGCACATATTTGCAATCATCTCTTCCTCTTTTTGTTTCTTAATCCAAAATCAGCATATTGACTACTCCCCCTGAGTAGCAACTCCTTAAAACCAATCTAAATCACAAGATATGACTGTGAATTCCACCGGACTGATGCACCTTAGTTCTGAATAGGAGGGGTAATGACCCCTAGCTTCCCTCTAAGATACTCAAAAGTATCCTTAGGTAGAGGCTCAGTAAAGATATCCACAATCTGATCCTTTGAAGAGACAAACTCCAATCTGACTTCATTCTCATTTACCTTCTCTCTCAAAAAGTGAAACTTGATGGATATATGCTTTGTCTTTGAATGCAACATCAGATTCTTTGAAATGTTTATTGCACTTGAATTATCACAGAAGATTGTAACAGGTTCTTCAAACACAACTCTGATATCCATCAACATTTGCTTCATTCACAAAACATGAGTACAATTACTTGTTGCTGCTAGGTACTCTGCCTTTGTAGTAGACAGAGATATTGCCTCCTACTTTTTGCTCAACCAAGAACCAATCTCTTTCCCAAGAAAAATGCACCTCTACTAGTACTCTTCCTGTCATCTACATCTCATGCCCAATCAACATCTGTATATGCATGAAGAGTGAAATCGTCACCCTTAAGATACCATAAGCCATAGTCAGATGTTCCCTTCAGCTATCTAAAAATTCTTTTAACTGCTACAACATGAGATTCTCTAGAATCATCTTGAAATCTAGCAACAAGGTCAACTGCATTCATAATATCAGGTCTGGTATGAGTCAGATAAAGCATTCCTCCAATCATTCATCTATACCTTTTCTGATCTGCTTTAGGAGAATCATCATCTTTACTCAACTTGCATCTAGTTAGCATAGGAGTACTTACTAGTTTTGAATCCTCCATTCCAAACTTTTTCAACAACTCTTTCACATACTTAGACTGAGATATGAAGATGCCTTTTTCTGACTGAATGATTTGTAAACCTAAGAAGAAGTTTATTTCACCAAGCGTGGACATCTCAAATTCACTTTGTATCTGATCAACAAATTTTTTACACATACTTTGATTTCCACCAAAGATGATGTCATCAACAAATACCTCAACAATCAAGATGTGGTCATGTTCAATTTTGAAATAAGGATTACTGTCAACAGTGCCTTTGTTGAAGCCCAACTTTAGCAGATACTTATCTAATCTTGCATACCAGGCTCTTGGAACTTGTTTAAGTCCATACAATGCTTTCTTCAATTTGCAGACCTTATCTTCTTGATCAGACAACTAGAATCCTTTCGGTTGCTCAATGTAGACCTCTTCTTCCAACTCTCTATTTAGGAATGTTGACTTGACATCCATCTGGTAAACATTGAAATCTTTGTAAGCAACAAAGGCAAGAAATAATCTGACTGCTTCAATTCTTGCCACCAGAGCAAAAGTTTCTTCAAAATCAATTCCCTCTACCTGAGAGTAATCTTTGCACACCAATCTCGCTTTGTTTCTCACAACTTCACCATCTTCATTCAATTTATTCTGGAAGACCCATTTAGTTCCAATTACATTTTTATTTTCAAGTCTAGGAACAAGATCCCAAGTATGATTCTTTTCAATTTGCATTAATTCTTCCTCCATTACTTTTACCCAACTTTCATCATTACAAGCTTCATTCACTAATTTTGGTTCAATCTTTGAAATCAGACAATACTTCTCTTGTTCTTCAACAATTCTTCTAGTTTGAACACCTTTATTTTTATCTCCTATGATTTGATTTTCAGAATGATTCAATCATACATACTTGGGAGTTTTGGGATTTTCTTAAACTTCTAATTCTTGAACTTGTTCCTCAACATCTGTATTAACTTCTTGAGTCACTAGATTCTCCGGAGTAAACTGAATTTGCTTTCCTTCATTTGGACTTTCATTTTGATCATCTGATTCATATCCACAAAACCTTAAAGGTCTCTCCTTTCTTTCATCAACCTTGACATTAGCACTTTCAACCATCTTTTTCAATCTCTTGTTAAAGCACCGGTAGAAATATTCCTTCATCACATCTTGCATCAAACTTGCCTAGATCTTCATCTCTTTTGATATAGCATTTACTACCAAAAACTCTAAAATATTTCACAGAAGGAGCATTACCAAACCATAGTTCATAAGGTGTTTTACAAGAATTACCTTTGATCTGCACCCAGTTAAGAGTGTAGACAGCAGTACTCACAGCCTCTCTCCAATAGACATGTGGAACATTTCCTTCCATCATCATGGTTCTAGCAACCTCTTGAATAGTCTTGTTCTTCCTTTCCACAACTCCATTTTGCTGAGTCCTAGGAGCAAACAATTGTCTTCCTATTCCATGCTTTTCACAAAATGTATTAAACTCACCAAAGGTAAATTCTCCACCTCTGTCAGATCTCAGACACTTTATCTTCATACCAATCTCATTCTCCACCCTAGCCTTAAATACTTTGAATTTGTTAAGAGCCTCTAATTTTTCTCTCAAGAAAGTGACCCACATCATCTGGGAGTGATCATTAATCAGCAACATAAAGTATCTGTCTCCTTGCAAACTCCTAACCCTGGCAGGACCACACAAATTAGTGTGCACAAGTTCCAACAATCCATTTGAAGATTGTTCTTTACTCTTGAATGTAGTTCTACTATGTTTACCCAATTGACATTCCTTACACATGCTATTAGCAAGTTTTACAAGCTTTGGAAGATCTCTCATAGCCTAAGTAATACTTATCTTGACAATGTTGTCAAAGTTTACATGACACATTCTCCTATGCCATAGCCAACTCTGATCAATCTAAGAAATCAAACAACTTTTACAAGTAGTACTTAAATGAAAGATGTTACCTCTAGTTTGTGTACCAGATGCAATCTTAGTTCTGGAGCTTTCTAAAATTCTACATTTTCCATCCTTGAATCGGAGATCATATCCCTTGTCAACCAACTGTCCAACACTGAGAAGATTATGCTTCAACCCTTCTACATACAAAACATCATTAGTGTTATTCTTACTATCAAGAGAGATGGATCCTCTTCCATGGATTCTACCACCTAAATTGTCTCCAAACTTCACAATTCCACCTTCATACCTTTCCATACTTACAAACTTACTCTTATCACTTGTCATATGATGAGAGCATCCACTGTCAATTACCCACCCATCCTTTTCTTCAACCTGAGTAGCCAAGGCTCTTTCCACATTCACACAGCTAGTAGATTCAATAGGCACCAAATCTTCTTCTTTGATGGCAATGAACACCCACTCATTTCCTGAGGTACTTCCCTTATCAGATTCATCATCAGTGACTCCTTCTTTAACAACTTCTTGGACATAGTAGCATTTCTTCGTAACCCTAGGTGTATTAGGGTTTGGCTTTGAAACCCTCTCTAGACATCTTGAGGTAAAATGACCAATCTTATTGCAAGCAAAACATTTGAAAGGCAACATTCCTTCATAATTACTAGATCCTCTTGGTAGTCTTTTAGAAAAAAGAGCTTCAAGATCTTCAAACTCTGATTCATCTTCTTCAAGATCCTTCCTTGCCTTCTCAAATCTGGTTAGTCTTCTTGAAGAACTTTCACCTGGATCAAATCTTTGCTTTCCATAAACACTGGCCTTAAATGCAGATTTTGATTTAGGAAGAGAATCACCAAACTCACTCATTTCAAATGCTGAAAGCTTGCCAACCAACTGATCTCTTGTAACAGTTGTCACAGTCATGATCTCCTCAATAGCAGCAACTCTATGTTTGTATGATGCAGGTAAGGATCTAAGCACTTTGCCAACAATCTTTGATTCTTCCAGTTTTCCACCAGCACACTGGATACCACACACAAGTTCATTCACCTTCTACATGTAGGAAGTAATGTTTTCATCTTCACACATCCTCAAATTTTCATATCTACTCCTTAGACTCTACAACTTAGCACATTTGACATGTTCATCACATTCATATAGAGTTTCCAACTTCTTCTAGATTTCATGAGCAATTTTTAATTCTAGGACATTTGTCATTTTTGTATCAGTCAGGGTACTCAGCAAAGCTTCTTTAGCTTGAATGTTGTTTTTAACATCTTTGAGTTCATCTGGAGTTGAAGGACCTTTCTCCGAGGGCTCATACTTATCCTTTGTTATCAACCAATAGGCATCACCCATGCATTGTAAATGGCACTCCATGCGACTCTTCCAAAGAGAGTAATTTGTCCCATCAAATCTCGGATTGTCCTTCTTGTAAGTTGACATCTTGGATCTCCTCAAGCGGTCAAGCTTCTTTTATAGGAACTAGCTCTGATACCAATTGTTGAAATAAGGGTAGACAACTGAGAGGGGGGTGAATTAGTTGTCACCAAAAATTTTATCCTTTGCTAAAATTAAACTTCTTTACCACTTAATAACAGATGAATGATATAACCATGAAAGCATGAATCAATAACACATGAGTAGAAACAAAATCAACATACATAACACCAGGATTTTTATGTGGAAACTTGGTTAAGGGAAAAACCATGGTGGGGGTTAACCCACAAGATTTATTCTCTGTTAAAAGAATAGAAAATGGGGAAGGCACATGCCTTTAGGGCACACTTCCCAGAGCTCACTACTCAAAGAGGCTCACTACCTACAGAAATATTTATAAGTTTATCATAGAAAGATTGAATTGGAAAGTAACATCTTCTTCATGCCAAAGTCAGTTCCATTGAAGTGCACAATACAATCTATTCTGCCTCTAAACACTTATTTGCTAACTCCTCATACTTTACTGCTCTTCCTCTTCTACTCTTCTTCTCTGCTCTGCCTTTCCTCCTTTCTTAGGATTTTGTCATTTTCGCACAAGGATACATTTCCACAACTCAATCACACATATTTATATGCTTCATCAACCTTGGGATAAACATCAAGTTCAGCACTACAAACATCTAAATTAATGCAAATCAGTTATGCTATCAGCCAAACATAGATAGGACCCAAATCTTCCTCAAACAACACGCCACACTTCATAGAATCTCTCTTAGATCATTCACAACATGTACAAAGCATATGGTCAGCCAAGACTGGAAAGAATAGCAACACTCAAGGACAAATCTTCAATCACGAGCTCAATTCTCAATGTAGACCACCAACATAGTAGGCATATGATCCAGAGACCACCACAAGCACAATTAAATCAACAAGAACAACTGCACCACCTCACTTCACTAGAAACCCTTGCATCTCCATCTAGAAACTCAAGAACACCGACTGTCATGATTGTCACACTAGAAAGATTGCTTGCGGGCCTCCAAACCATGATCCACTTGAGTTGAGGATACACATTGATATCCAAAACACATCTCTAGATCCGTAGATCATAATATTCCAATGCAGATCAATCCGAACCATACTCCTGTTAATCCATCACCTCTAAACACTACAAAAACTTGGTTCTACTTAGATGGCCATAACTTCATCAATACTTCATGCGGACCTCTCAAATCATAACTAGAGCACTTTTAGACAATCCTCTACAACACTCGTTTGTCTGCAGACTCTGATCTTCATCCTATAGGGAATGCGAAGTAATCTACTTCACTAAACTGCACTCTCTTCACTGTCTTTGACAAAGAGATATGTAACTCACTTGTTTCTTCTGGAGAGGCTAATTTTCTCAATATCCTCAACATACAAGTCTTCTAGAATGAGATACAATTGACACTAATGACAACAAGGATATGTTGACATCAATGACAACACTGATTAGGCACATATTTACAACAACTATGCCTTAAACCCTAATCCCTCAACCCTTAAACCCTCAACCGTTAAACCCTTAATCCCTATAACCTTAAACCCTTAAACCCTAAACTCTTAACCCCTAGATAACCTTAAAAACCTAAACCTTAAACCCTTAAACCCTATACCCTAAACACTTAACATTGGACACTCAACCTTGAACATTATCCCTCAACCTTCAAACCTCTACCCTATACCCTATACCCTCAACCCTCATCCATATGCCTTATACCCTCAACCTTAAACCCTAAACCCTATATCTTAGAGACCCAACCTTGAACATTATCCCCTAGTTGTAAACTCTCAACCCTCTACCTTATACCCTTAACCATATACTTAAGCCCTAATCCATCAATCCTCAACCCTATACCTTAAACCCTGAAACCTACACCCACAAACCCTCATCCTTATACCCTATAACCTCACCCTTATACCCTAAACCTTGAATATTGTGCCTCAACCCTATACTTAAAACCTAAACCATACACTCTTAACCCAAGTCACCCTATGCCTTAACCCTTAAACCCTTAACCCTTATCCACCCCTGTCCTCCCCTATCTGCCTCACCCCCATCTCTCCCCTATCTCACACACCCCTCTCTCCCTAGGTTATAGGTCTCTCACTTGTATGTCTCTCATGACTCTCTACATATTTCCCTTCCTCTCCACCTCTCTCACTCCTCCTTACCCATCTTTTCCTCAAGTTGTCAACTTCACTCTCTAATTTTATTATATCTCTCCCCTCACCTCTCTATCTCTCACCTTTGTCTCCCCCTCACCTCTCTACCTCTCCCCTCTCTACATCTCTTAGTCACTCCTTGTCTACCTCTCTATCCATCCTTAGCCATCTATGTCTCTCACTTAACCCTAAACACTAAACCTTATCCATAAAGCTTCAACCCTCAACCCTTAAGCCTTAAATCCTAAATCATATCCCTAAACCCTCAACCCTCAACACTATACCTTAAACCCTACCCCTAAAGCCTCAACTCTCAACCCTTAAACCTTAAATCCTAAACCCTATCCCTAAACCCTCAACCCTCAATACTATACCTTAAACCCTAATCCCTTATCCCTAAATCGTAAACCCTATTCCCTAAAGCCTCAACCCTTAACCCTTAAACCTTAAATCCTAAACCCTATCCCTAAACCCTCAATGCTCGATACTATACCTTAAACCCTAATCCCTTATCCCTAAACCCCAAACCCTATCCATAAAGCTTCAACCCTCAACCCTTAAACCTTAAATCCTAAACCCTATCTCTAAACCCTCTACCATTGAAACTATACCTTATACCCTAAACCCTTAATACCTCAACCCTTAAACCCTCAACCCTTAAACCCTAAACCCTTCACCCTTAAACCCTAAACCCATAAACCCTCAACCCTTATCCACCCCTCTCCTCCCCTATTTGCCTCACCCCCATCTCTCCCTATCTCTCTCAACCCTCTCTCCCTAGGTTATAGGTCTCACTTGTATATCTCTCATGGCTCTCTACATATTTCCCTTCCTCTCCATCTCTCTCCCTCCTCCTTACCCATGTTTCCCTCAAGTTGTCAACTTTACTCTCTCATTTTATTGTATCTTTCCTCTCACTTCTCTATCTCTCACCTTTTTTTCCTCTCACCTCTCTACCTATCCGTAAACCCTAAACCCTATCCATGAACCCTCTACCCTTGACACTATACATTAAACCCCAATCCCTTAACCCTTGGCCCTAAAGCCTCAACCCTCAATCCTTAAACCTTCAACCCTAAACCCTATCCCTAATGCCTCTACCCTAAATGCTATCCCTATTCCTAAACCATCAACCCTTGACACTATACCTTAAACCCTAATCCCTTATCCCTAAACCCTAATCCCTATCCCTCAACCCTTAACCCTTAAAACTTAAACCCTAAAACCTATCCCTACACCCTTGACACTCGACACTATATCTTAAAACCTAATCCCTTAACCCTCATCCCTAAAATCTCAACCCTCAATCCTAAAACCTTCAACCCTAAACCCTATCCCTAATCCCTCTACCCTCAACACTCTACTTTAACTATAATCCCTTGACCATCAACCCTATCCCTAAACCCTCAATCCTCAACCCTCAACCCTCAACTCTCAACATTAAACCCTAATATGTCAACCCTAAACCCTAATCCATCAACCCTAAACCCTATCCCTAAACCCTCAACCCTCAAGACTATACCTTAAACCCTAATCCCTATCCCTCAACCCTTAACCCTTAAAAATTAAACCCTAAAACCTATCCCTACACCCTCAACACTAGACACTATATCTTAAGCCTTAAACCCTAAACTCTCATCCCTAAAGCCTCAACCCTCAATCCTTAAACCTTCAACCCTAAATGCTATCCCTAATCCCTCTACCCTCAACACTCTAGAGCCCTAATCCCTTGACCATCGACCCTATCCCTAGACCCTCAACCCTCAACTTTCAACTCTCAACATTAAACCCTAATCCATCAACCCTAAACCCTAATCCATCAACCCTAAACCCTATCCCTAAACCCTCAACCCTCAACACTATACCTTAAAACCTAATCCCTCAACCCTAAACCCTATCACTAAACCCTCAACCCTCAACACTATACCTTAAACCCTAATCCCTCAACCCTCAATCCTAATCCCTCAACCCTCAACCCTAATCCCTCATCCCTAAACCCTAAACGCTATCCCTATTCCTAAACCATCAACCCTCGACACTATACCTTAAACCCTAATCCCTTATCCCTAAACCCTAAACCCTATCCCTTAACCCTTAATCCTTAAAACTTTAACCCTAAAACATATCCCTAAACCCTCGACACTCAACACTATATCTTAAACCCTAATCCATTAACCCTCAACCCTAAAGCCTTAACCCTCAATCCTTAAACCTTCAACCCTAAACACTATCCCTAATCCCTCTACCCTCAACACTCTACTTTAACCCTAATCCCTTGACCATCAACCCTATCCCTAAACCCTAATCCCTCAACCCTAAACCCTATTCCTAAACCCTCAACCCTCAACACTATTCCTTAAACCCTAATCCATCAACCCTAAACCCTAATCCCTCAACCATAAACCCTATCCCTAAACCCTCAACCCTCAACACTATTCCTTAAACCCTAATCCCTCAACCCTAAGCCCTAATCCCTCAAACCTAAACCCTAAACCTTGTCCCTAAACCCTCAACCCTCAGCACTATACCTTAAACCTTAATCCCTCAACCCTCAACCCTTAACCCTAATCCTGCATCCCTAAACCTTAAATGCTATCCCTATTCCTAAACCATCAACCCAAGACACTATACCTTAAACCCTAATCCCTTACCCCTAAACCTTAAACCCTATCCCTCAACCCTCAAACCTTAAACCTTAAACCCTAAAACCTATCCCTAACCCCTCAACCATATACCCTCAACGATATACTTAAGCCCTAATCCCTCAATCCTCAACCCTATACCTTAAACCCTGAAGCCTACACCCACAAACCCTCATCCCTATACCATATAACCTCACCCTTATATCCTAAACCCTAAATAATGTGCCTCAACCCTATACTTAAATCAAACCTAAACCATATGTGTTCTCAACCCAAGTCACCCTATGCCTTATATACCCTCAATCCATATCATAAACCCTAAACCCAATATCCTAAACCCTAATCCCCACGCCTTACACACTTAATCCTATACACTCAACAACTTGAATATTAACCGTCAAATGTAACACTCAACCCTCTAATCTCTACCCTCTACCCTCTAACTATTACTTAAGCCCTAATCCATCAACCATCAACCCTCAACCCTAAAAACTATATAGGCTTAGGTCCTTATATACCCTAAACCCAAAACACATACATACATACATACATACATACATGCATACATACAGACATACATACATACAAACATGCATACATATATACAAGCATGCATACATGTACATACATACAAGCATGCATACATACCTACAACCATACATATATACATATATACATCCATGAAACATACTTATGAAACTTGAACATAAATCATTCAAAGGAAGACATAACGCAGATGCATTATAACGTGCTCGCGTTATGTCGAATTGGGAAAACACTGGCAAACATGCAAAAAAGGGAAAAAAGCACAATATAATGTGAGCATGTTATAACACACTCGCATTATATTTTGTTTTGGGAATCCCAAGCCTTAGGCTTGGGATTTGCTTTGGATTTCCAACCCAAAGGCTTGGAGTGCCTTCTCAACATCCATAGACGTGAATTTACAAATTCTACAAGATTTCACATAATTTTGTTCGTGCTAACCCTCAAATTTGCATCTGTTTCAAAGTCGAACAAATCAAACACTTGGGTAATGTTAGGCTTTCTCTTAGCTATTTAATGATGTAATTTTTTCACATTTTGACAATGTTAATCCTTTCATCTTTAATTTCTTTTGTTTGTGTGTCTGTTTTTGGGCAAAAACCATTGTTTGGTCTTTTTTTCATTGTAAATTAACCATTCATTGAAATTTCAAAAAAATTACATATTTAGAAACTAGACTCCATTCTACACATAATAAAAAAAAAATTCAATTAGTTTTCAAAATTTATAGGGGTAGCATAGCCAAAATTCTATTTTTTAGGATGTGTCCACTTTGAAAATTAGTAAAAAATCAAATATTCATCAAAAAATTATCAGAAAAATTAGGCATAAACTACATGCTATTAGCTAATTTCTCACTAAAACGATTTTAAAAATACCAAAAAAGTTAACCTTTTGATGGAGCCACAAAACATGCTATGTTATGTTTTTTTGATAGAAACAACACCAATTTCTATGGCTCCCTCTTTTGAACCCCTTAATCTATACCATTTTTTTAAAAAATAGTATTTTAGAAAGTAGACTCGGAGCACTACAAACATTGTTTTGGTTTCATCTCCAAAATTTGAGTGTAAATATGCTCAATTTCTCATGCAAGGCCAGTATTTCCTGATTTAAAAAAAAAAGTGGCCACTTAAGACCCCTTTTTGGCCCCCCATCTTCTTGCACTTACCCGGAGGATGTAAAATATAATGAACCCCAATCATCATCAAAAAATGCACTCAAAGGCAAAGTACTATTCTGATCATCACTATTGTTAGCAGTAGAGAATAGTGGGTCAGATTTTGTTAAAGAAGGAATCGAAGTGTTGAGAGATTTTGAAATAGGAGGACGATACCCATCTTCTGCATGCAAGAAACTATTCGGATTTGGATCACCCTCAATTGTATAGAGTTTGTTATTATAAATGAACTTTAATTTACGACAAAGTGTATACGGGACTACCCCCATGGCATGGATCCACGGCCAACCAAGAAGAAGATTATATGAAAGAGAATTAGGCATGACATGGATAAGAGTAGGCAAGGTCACAAGTCCAACCTCAACTGGTAGTGTGATTGTACCTAATGATCTTCTACCAATGTTATCAAAGCCATGAATAGAGAGAGTATCAAGTTTAATGAGAGACGTATCTACACCGATTTTGTGCAAAAGTCTATGCTACAAACATTAATTATCGATTAGAGTATGCTTTATTCCATTTTTATTAATGATGACCAAAATCATGAGAGGATAATATTGGTCTTGAACTTCAAGAGGAGGTAATTCATGTTGATGAAAGACAATATCCAAAATCGTCACATGCACACAATCTAACAAGGTTGCTACGTCATTCGATCTATCAGAAGGTGTAAGGATCACCTTTTGTAGAGCCTCATGGAGCATCCTATGGTATGTAGGTGAGGTTTGTATTAATTCCCAGAGTGAGATCTTAGCTAGAGGATCGTATTATATGTTAGTGTGTTGAGAAAGATGAGATGGTGGAGGAAGAAAAGGTTGAGAGGGTGGAAGAGAAGTAGCATCAATTGGTGTTTTTATATTTTTCTTGTTGTTTAATGTGTGAGCAATTGCATGGTAACTAGGTTGTTACGACACATTTTGAACAAATTGGTTATTTTGAGTAAGTTGTTTTGTAAATTTGCAAATGTAACCAAGAGGTTGAGGTGGGTTTGAAACACCTCGAACAATGATCATAGGGTTAGGATGCATATGCACAACAATTTTAGGTATGGTAGGTTCTTCTTGGGAACTATAAACACAAATTGTGTTGATTTTGTTGTTGTAATCATGTATTCATGTGGAATTCGATGTGAGTTTTGAGTCTTCCTTCACATAAGTTTCATTGCTAGAATGGAGATCATCGGAATGAAGATTAGGTAGAGTGATGTTAAGAAAAGTGTCTATGATTGAACCCTTAGTGATGTGCAATGGACTTGAACATGCAACCAAAGGAGGAAGAGAAGAGGTCTTCACATCCTTAGTGATATCCAAGGTACTTGAACATGCAACCAAAGGAGAAAGAGAGGAAGTCTTCACATCCTTTGTGATATACAAGGGATTTGAACATGCAACCGAAGGAGGAAGAGAAGAGGTCTTCACATCCTTTGTGATATTCAAGGTACTTGAACATGCAACTAAAGGAGGAAGAGAAGAGGTCTTCACATCCTTAGTGATATCCAAGGGACTTGAACATGCAACCAAAGGAGGGAGAGAAGAGGTCTTCACATCCTTCCTGATATACAAGGTACTTGAACATGCAACTAAAGGAGGAAGAGAAGAGGTCTTCACATCCTTCGTGATATCCAAGGTACTTGAATATGTGACTAAAGGAGGAAGATCATCATGGGCTATGGAAGATGTGGTAGAAGTAGAAGTGATATGCTTATCATCTACTAATGCCTCGTATCTAGAAGAGAGATCATCCAAATGAAGATGAGGTAAAGTAATGTGTTTATCCAATGTGAGGTGAGATTATCCATCCATCAATGCCACATGTCCTAAAGGAAGGGCATTGGAATGAAGAGGAGGCAAAATATCAATGATTATATGCTCTTGCACCAAAACATCCTCACAAGTAGGGATGATTTTGGGAGAGGTATCACAATCATATAGTGACATAGAAAGAACTAAGTCACGATCATATGCCTTGGATGGAATAACTCTTTGAGTGAAAGTGGATAGTGATGTAAGAAAAGAAGAGAACATGTTTGCATTTAGAGAGTTTTGTTTATGTTTTTCCTTTCAAATCTCAAAGAACTATAGTTGTATGAATGTTCTTGCTTTCTAAATTAAACACATATGACAAGCATGATATGCTACAACAATTTGAACTTACATTTAGCAACTAATCAACATAGCAAAGATCTTAAATAATATTTGCAATCATGATCACTAAGTGCAAGGCTAGCAGGGTTTACAAAAAAAGGTGAGGATTTTGGTAACCACAACAATGAAGAAGTATAAATGCAAGATGTGCAAATAGAAAGTGTTTAATCACTTCAATACTAATCAGATCTGATAAAGAAAATAAGAGAGTTGCAAGTGTAGGATGCATTGGATTCGCCAAAATGTAAGATTTTGGTAACCACAACAATGAAGATCTATATGTGTTTTGGTTTCTAAATTAAATATGTGAGATAAAAGAAGATATGCAACACAAATGTTTGATAATATTTATCAACTAATTAAACACATCTACATATCTAAGGAATGAAATCAGTAAGTGCAAGTGTAGGATACATCAGGTTTGCCAAAATGTTACATAGGAAACGAGATTTAATCAATTATACACTAACTAGACCAATCTTTCCTATCCAATATTAGAACACAAGCTAACCAAGACTTGTGTACTTGGATAGTGTCCTCAAAGGAGGGACAAATGGTTTGGGGATTGGTTATTTTCTATTTTAATAGATGAGATTGATTTGAGAATAGCAAGATTTAGGGTTTAAAGTGACCTAAATGTCAAAATGGGAAACTTACAGGTGCTATAGAACTTCTGTACAGAAACTGGAAGTAGATCAGGGCTGAGCAAAGATGTTGGAGCCTATAGCCAAAAATTAGGGCAAAAAGTGTTAGACTCGGATGTTGGGCGCTCTAGTCTTAGGGTTTTATCCTGAATTTCAAATTTATGATTTGTATCCTTGATTCTTTCATCATTCTATCGCTATTTTGTGCCAGAAACCCCAAATGTGATCTACACACATAAAAGAGAGAAAATGGTGGTACTATATAGAGGCTTTCCTTAGTCAAACCTCTGTGTAAGTATTCCCACTTCCACAATAGGAAGGATTAGATCAGGAGTGTGTGCCCTAGGTGGGCAGAGACAGATCTAAATAATCAAAGATAAATGAAAACAAGCATGAAGGAAAGATGTTACCATGAACATGAAATCCTTGATGGGATGATGTCACTATCAAATAACTACAAGGAGAGAATGATGGAGGGAGGAGCTTCCACCAAAATCTGTGACAAGGGTTAGTATACACAGCAATAATCTGTAGAAATATAGATCTTGTAGAGAGAAAGAGATATCTTATTAGAGAGAATCATCATAAAGAGCATCTAGTGTAAACGACTTGTTTATATATGCATCTCAATTACTTTTTGAGTGCCCAATAGAGTTGAGGCCGCCAAGGTGCATCGCTTAAGTCATAAGGTCGATAATAAAATATAAGTTGTCGGGGCCAAATTGCCAAGACTCTAGCTGTCACATCTCATTTTCATAGACTATATTATTATTATAGATTAATGAACATTTACCTTGATTGTTTTACTTTGAGTAAGTTTCACATGTGTGAAGGTAATTATTGTGAAGTTATATTTGTATAAATTAGAAAATTGATTTATATGAAATATTATCGATGTGATTATAATGATTTGCTACAGCTATGTTTTTGGAGACACTAACCTATTGACATCGAGTTGAGTGTGAATGAATGTAGGTACTCGTCGAAGATGAGAACATGGTTGAGGTAAAGATGTTCTAGCCACTTGGAAAGAACTGATGGTATGGTTAATCCTGATGCAATCACACACTCATGTAGTCACATATTGCATTTTGAATGACTTATTTTTATGCATCACTGTGGATGATAAATTTGATTGATGGTTAGATACTTAGATAAATATTTGGTTTTAATTGTGACAATAAGTCCTTTTCAAGTGCATGATTTAATTATAAATATTAAAGGTTCTTTCGATTATATTTGAAATGGTTTATTTTTAATAGTTTATTTTATGATATTTAAATAAATAGTGTGTTTAAATTATTTAAATAATGAAAATATATAATTGTTTTTCTATTCTTATAAATATTATTGTTGAATAACAATATCTAAAATTAATTGTATTTAAAATACAATAGATATGCACATTTATATTATTTTAATATTATTGTTAATACTTCTTGTTTAAATTAAGTGACTATTTTAATTTGAAAATAAATAAATTGTATTAATAGTATTATTATATTTAGATTTGTAAATAAAGAAATTTAATGAATGATAGGCTATCATGCAAGTGACAGGAGTAAATTAAGTTTAATCTATTTAATTTCAAAGGCTATTGGAAAGCCAAATTATCATTCAAACTAAAATTAAAACTTTAGTCTTCAAACCTAAATCTAAATGCCAAGAATAAGGTAGTTTTGAGATTATTAAAGTTGGATGTTTAGCAGAGAGGAAGACCCATGCTTCTAAGAATAGAAAACCCCACGACTTTCAGTATAGAATCCATGCTTGGAGTGCAGAAACTTATGATTTCAATAGAGAAGGATGACCTTTTCTGGCAGTAAAAGGAATTGATCAGTAGTTGCGACAATAAATAGGAGAAAGGCATCAATTTGGGAGGCTGCATCAACCTATTTTCAGGTGAACTCATCCAGGTATTCTCCTTTCTATATATGTAATCTTTAAATGACTGTTATGGTGGTTTAAACATAGAAAAATCAGCCTGTGTCTTACTTGTTTTGGCATGCTATTTAAAACCGCCCACCTTGGATTTCTTCTTGCCACCAATTGCTTGTTTTTGTTTGCTGATTCTCCCTCATTTCTGGCTGCCTATGTTTTATTCTGGCCGTTTGACTTCCTGGGCAATTTGGTTTCTTGTTTTGCTAAGAAGATCTATTGACCCACCTTTATTCTTCCCTGTCGTCAATCTGCAAAACTACTGCCTAGCACTTAGAATCGACTTGCTATCCTATTTCATGCTAAAGCTTGACTAGTATACTAGCCATTGTCCTAAACCATGGATTGAGTTTTTACAATCCTCTAGCACCGTTAAAGATAATTCTTTGTCTGACATAGATAATATAGTTGAATAATTTTCTGTATGCTGGTTGGAATCAGTTCTTGTTAAAAATCAACCTATTTTTGTTGAAACGAAGTGATTAGAACCTTCTTAAATTTAGAAGAAAATAGGAGTTCCTGTAGCTTAACTATCCTTGATGGTTGTTGTCGAAAACACTATTTTAAAACACTATCTTGAATGACAGTAAGCTGATTAAACATTGTTCTAAGTTCTATATTTTATCTCTGCAACAGTTCTTGTTATAGTTGTGCCAAGAAGACTATTATTATTAATTCTAAACTTCTTGTCACCGTAGTGACAGTAAGGTTTAAATTTTATACAAAACTTATTTAGTTATAAAGATAATTAGACTGAGATAGCTCATGTCACTAATATGACAGTAAAGTTGCCTAAACTACTTAGAATGTCTATTTTAGTGGGAAATATGATTGATTTATGGATGTAAATGTATGTAACACAAGATGGAATTATTGCTTGGAAAAGTGGGTTTAATTTGTATTTTGGGAAATGGATTTTAATGATTTATTGATGAACTTTGATCCTTTTATTCTATTATTTATTTACTTGCTTCTTGGGAAAATAAGTAGTTTTTATTTAGGCATGTATTGGGTTACTTTCTCAGCTAGGATGCCAAATGTGGATTTTTAGAGATAGCTTTTCCTCTTTTTAGGAATTGAACCAGGGTATTATTTAAAGGATTAGATCTAATCGAGATGACATTGAAATAGATGTTTATTTTGTTTAGCAAACTTAGTTATATATATCTCCGCCACATCTTGTTGTGAGACAATTTGCTTTTCATTATTTAGAATTGCACATTTAGACATCAGGGTTGCATCAAGTGTTCCCTCTTGCCAATTGTTTCTAGGTAGCTAGACATTTCATAGAGGGATGGGTTTCCTTCTTTTCATGAAGGGATCCGAGGAAGTGTAATTACTTCATGGTTGGGTGGAAAAGCACTTGGGCCATGTTCTCGTCTCTCGGCTTGCAGGTGGTGGACCACTTGGTTCATGCGACTGATGAGTTTATTGATTTATTGATTCTTGATGTACATGATTATTGTAACTTAAAATTGGATGTAATATGGCATGACTGCCCATGGATTTTGTACATTATTTATAGTGCTTTTACTTGGATTGAGCACATGATTTTGTAAGATTTAATGACATTCTAATTCATATTTATGAGATGGTTCATTTTATTTGTGATATTGTAATTAAGCAGATTAATTACACCCTTTTTATCTTTTATATTGTAATTAAGTGGATTAATTACATCTTTTTACTTTAGATATTGTGATGTATTTAAGTGGATTATTTACTTCATTTACTTTTGTGATGAAATTGTGAGCTTTACATTTTGGTATCAGAGCTCTAGGTTGAACACTAGGGCCTCTGTTTTCTTTTGGGACTATTATGCTAAGTTGTGAACTTGATACAGATTATCCATCATGAATACTAGAAACACTCATTGAGCTAAAGGATCAGGAATTGGTCAAAATAGAGGAAACCGTGGAGGTTCATGTGGAGATGCTCGTGGTGGTCAAAATACTGGGGATCGTGGAGATGCTAGTAATGATCAAGATGGAAGATTGGACCATATTCTTGCTCTCTTGACCCAATAGGACATGAGGATGAATGCTCTTGAGCAAGAGATCAAAGGAAATCCTAGAGGGCAGAATGCTAATGAAAACCAAAGGGTTGAGGTACAAAATGAGAATCCAAGGATAGAAGTTCAAGTTCCTAAAGTTGGAGCTAATGCTAATAATCAAGGAAAGATTATAGAAGAATTGAGGAAGGACCACAAGAAAGTATCACTACCAAAATTTGATGGAAAGATAATTGGAGATGGAGTTGAAGCCTAGGTAATAGAAATGGAGAAATACTTTGGGCTCCAAAACCTTTCAGATCACACGAAAGCAATGTGGGGATCTTACCAGTTGACTTGTGAAGTAGCAACATGATGGGATAATACGAAGGCAGATAAGAAGTTGTTACCTGGTGAAATAACTTGGGAGATTTTCCTACAACTTTTTAGAAAAAGATGGTTACCACAGTTATTCTTCGATAAGAAGATGACAAAGTTTCATAATTTGGTTCAAGGAGGTATGTCCATAACCAGTTCTTGGGAGATGTTTTCACATCTACTTAAGTATATTCAATAGTATCAAATAGATGAGAGATTTCAGATTAAAAAGTTTATTTTGGGATTAAAGCCTCAGATTGGAGCAAAGGTAGACATTCATAACCCACTCACTATGGATGCAATTTTTGAGAAGGCAATCAAACAAGAGCAGAAGTTGCAACAAGAAGCCAGTTACCGTAAGCAAAGAGATGTGAAGTTTGCCAATAAGAAACCTTAGAATAATCAGCAAAACTATCAACAGAATAACAACCAAGGAAATAATAGGTAGATCAGGAATCTAAAGAGAGGTAATAATTCTCAGGATGGAAATGGCAGAAACCAGCATGGAGAAAACAAAAGAGGTGGCTATAACAACATAAACAACAATAAGAGAGAAAGAGTTGAAGGACCGAGAACACCTAAAGGTGGATGCTATAATTGTGGAGGAGAGCATTATGCAAATGCATGTCCACATAAAAGGGGAAACAAGAGTCAACAAGGAGCACCTCAACATTAGATTCATGCCATAGTGGAGAATTGGCAAGTAGATTTTCAAGCAGCACCTATTCAGTTTCAAAGTAAGCTCTATGGACTACCTATTTCTATTTTAATTAATACTGGTGCCACAGAATGTTTTGTAGATCCTAGAGTAGTATCTAAGTTATCAATTAGACCTGGACATATGGAAAACTCTTGGATGGTACAATATCGTAATAGAGCAGAAAAGAGAGTAGACTCATGTCTAGCATGCAGTGAGTTAGAGCTTTCTAGTTTTTAGACACAAGTAAATTTGTATGTAGCACCTTTAGGCTCTTATGATGTAATTCTGGGTATCAACTGGTTAGTTGAACATAAGTCTCTAGTAAATTGTGAAGACAAAGTGGTTTTAATGTTTGGATGACCTAGGGAATCAAGTGGAAATTAATGGATCTAAGAGACCTTTAGAGCTTAGACAAATCTCAACTATCCAATTGAAGAAAGCCAAACGGAAAGGGTGTGCCATTTATGTTGTCCAAGTAAAGAACCTTGACAAAGAAGAACCAGTGTTCAATGACTACCCAATCCTTAGAGATTTCAGAAATGTATTTCCTATGGAGTTGATAGAGTTACTGTAGAGGAAAACTAATGCATTGTAGACTTAAACAAAATCCAGGGTTAAACCTAATTGAACAATCCACTCTATCATTGCATTCCTACATTGAATTTTCAACTAGAGAGCATAAGCTTATGATGATGCTCACACTATATATGCCTTCAAGACTCATTTCTATCCTAAACTATATCATACAAACTTATTCTAATCAACTTAATTAATTGTAGTTTACAGAAATGAAAGAACAACAAAAATAGTTAAAAACCTAGTTGCTATAGGTACCCCCAGCATAGGCTGAAGATAGCTATATTCAACAAAGAATCACAGAATTTACTTGAAATACATAGAATAAGAAAAGACTTAACACTAACCTCCGAAGGACTTCAAAGATGTATTCTATTCATGAATCTTGACTATCAAAAATATCAATTGTGATTTCTTACTCACTTCACAATGCAATGTAAAAGATAACAAGAAACAGTCTAACTAGAAATACATAAATAAATAAATGAATGTATGAAGCGAGAGTTAGTACCTTGAGTGGCCAGCTCAGGGAACTATCTCACTTCTTCTGGAAACTAAATCTACTCCAAATCTTCACACAATTTTATAATATTCAGTTGAATTCAATTCATATCAAAGACATAATCTTCTTTAGATTTTATTCAAAATTGAAACATGTCTAGAATAATAGATAACAGATAACTATAGAAAAATAGAGTAATGGCTATGTTGATAGAAAGTAAAAAGAACAGCTAACCAATCAACAAACTCATCCCCTAACTTATACAAAAGTGGGAGAGTTGTATGTAAACTTCTAACTAACTGTGATCATCACTTCATCCCTGGATATCAGGATATAGTTTTGAGATCAGCTTATTAATCTAGAACAAAGGAAATAGAGTCCTATTCGAACAAAAATCCCATACAATGGCTCATGAATGCAAACACATAAACTGTGGTTAAACTTCTAGAACGAGTCTTCTTCTTCCTTGCATTTATTCTTCCATGATGACCACGTTCATCTCCATCGATCTTCATCTCTGGCACTTGGACTATACTTTAATCAATTCCCCTGTTCTACATTCTATTATAATGACTCCTTCCTGGATGCTATGCCTTTGCTGCACAAGGTTAATTATTCCAACATGTATACACAAAATAACATTTCATATTACACTTATGAAATCCTATCTATATTACATACTTATCAATAATTTAAAACATCCATTTGATAATATAATCACCATACTCTATTTATCAACATAGGGTTAAAGTCTTTGGAAAGTATATGAAACAACATAAAATAGAGATAATGTCTGTGAAGTCTTTGTAGAACCATATAAAAAAAGGTCTTAAAACATTTGAAAATAGTATAAAAGGAGGCCAATATTTCATCCCAACATTCCCCTCAACTTAAGCTTTTGCTTGTCCCTAAGCAAAATTAAAGAACTAGACATCTATGGCAGACGATTATAATGCAAAGTAATTCTTCTGAGGTCTGTGTCCTCCCTAAATCCGTTTCCCTGCTTGAGGTAGAACCCATTATAGCATGCAAGTCTTTCCATCTTGATCAACTCAGCACGCCTACACTGCTCACTTTTCCCTCATGTCCAATGTGGCATTGGATAAAGAAAGATAGGAGGCTAATAAGTGAGAGGTAACCATGATACTCCCTTCTAATTTGATATCTAGATATACTTGCACAATCTCTCAAGCATATTCATGAAGTTGTGGATAGAATGGGGTTCCTTTCTTTGTAATTCTGGAGTTAAACTATCCCATCTGCTCTGCACATACCTTTGACAATTTTGGATGATAGACACTGCCATCCTCTGTATTCTTCTGTAGTCCCTAAGTCTTAAATCCATTATCACCTTACCTAGTCCTTTATGAGATAGTAATGTTAACCATTTGGTCAAGATGATTTCAGGCTCCAAGGCTTCCTTCCTCAGTTGTAGTGGTACTTTCTTTTCCTGCTCTTCATATTGGTCCATCAATAACCCTCTGAGTTGTTCATTTTTGAAATATGACATTAATGCTCTGACCTGTAGGTCTCCAACATAAATACAAGGATTCCATTCTATATCTTCATCCATCATATAATTGTGCAGGTAATACTCACACAATTGGTCTTGTTCTTCTAGGCTAACCTCTTTGAAGTAATTACAAAAGATAAACCTTGAATGCAAGTCAGGTTGATCATTGATAAATCTGTTAAACTAAAAATTGAGAAATTTTTCTTTCAAAAATAGTGCATACTCTCTTGATGGAGGTCTGCATCCCATAATCTGCTTGGCTCTTTCAATAACCTCTATCAACTTTTGCTCTAACTATTTAATCTTCAAATCCTTTTCTGCAACAAATTCATTGAGGTTATGCTTCTCTTTTTCCCAGTTTTCCTTCTTTTGCCTATTTTCGTCAATCAATTTCATTAGTTCAAAGCTCAAGGACAATGTAGTATGGTACTTTGGGGTTTTTACCACAGGAGGTTGGAGAGTAAGTACTTCTTCTTCTTCAATCTTTGTTTTATTTTCAGCCAACTGTGCCAACAAATCTAAGTTAGAACCGTGGCCATAAGTTTGGATCTTCTCCTCCAACTCCTGAATCCTATTTTCTTTTTCTCTATCTCTTTCTTCATAACCCCTTACCTATTCCTCAAGTTGCCTTATTCTTTCTAGGGCTTCCTGCAATTCCTTCCTAATATCTCTGTCTTCTAACAATTCCTTTTCACCTTCAAAATTTTCATCATTCCCTTTTTCAAGGGCATAAAAAATTTCCTTAGCAAAGTCATCTAGCATAGGTTTTCCCATTTTCTTGGCAGTAAACAGATCTTTTGATTCAGAATTAGAAGAAGAAATTTACCTTCATTTTTTAGCAGACATATTATCATTTGCATAGGTGTCAGCAGAAGCATCCTCAAGAGGGTTTTCTTCTCCATTTGAATCTAGATTTAGAGGAGTTGGATTAGTATCCTGCTAGCCTTTATTTTTGTCTTCTTCTCTTCGGTGCTCAACAACTTTCTCTTTAACACCTTGCTTCCTTAACCTCCCTGATTGCCTAGGAGTAACTGTCTCGTGTTTTTCTACCTTTTTCCTCTTCTTGTTGTTCTCCTTCTTATTCTTTTTTCCTTTTCTAGATGTTGAGGAAGTGGTTCTTTTTGTTTTAGGAGTAGAGGTTGAGGGCTCTTCAACTGATACAGGCCTAAACTCTGGAGGGTTCTCAGGTTGTGTTTCTTCCTTCTCAGTTTCAACAGGGGGTTCAGTTTCATGTGGAATATCTTCTTCTAGCTCTGGTGCTTCTAAGAGTGTTGAATGTCTACACATTGTTTAAAGGCTTCCCACTCAATCTGTGGGTACTGAATCCTTAAACTCATTTTTACTAACAAAGCTATTAAACAATGGTGAGAAAGAGCTGTGTCTACTTGTTGTCTCTAATACTCTAAAGACATCCTTTTCAACATACTATACAAATAATTAGGAACATTGACAGGTTTCTCATGTCTCAAATGGTTGAGCAGTTTAAGATTTGCAGTATACAACATGTTATATATACCATCACAAGTAATATACTTGATGATATAGAAAGCACATTTCCCCCAAAAATTTGGAAGAGATAGTCATTTGGTACCTTGTGTGGTAGAATCTAGGTGTTCACCTCTTTCACAAACTCCTCCCTAGCCGCAACTGCATCAGCTCTGGCTGGATACTCAGACCCTGTTCTAGGAAACCCTGAAACTTGAGCAATTGCAAGCTCGGAAGTGTCTATTGTCAGCCCTCTAACCATTGCTTCATCATACTACAGAGTAAGTACAAATTTTGTTACCATGTCATCATCATATTCTGTCAATTTGAGGAAGTAATCAAGCCAACCTACTCTTGTAAAGAGTGGAAGAACCAACACATCCTCCGATATTTCCTTGTGTGCTGAGGGTTCCCTTCTGATTACGTCTCCTCCCATTACTACTATGAATTACAACTCTACAGTGTCAATTTCCTGCACAATGTCAACTTCTGCTGCTTAATTTCTACTGCTTCAACTTGCCACCCCAAAAAAATAGTCTTTTAATATGCCTCTTTCCTACTTCTCCACTATAACTCCATAACTCCTTAGGGTATTAATTCATTATTTGACAGAGGTAAGTTCATGGAACAGAGTATTTGTCTAGTTTTCTTAAAAGGAAAGGATTTAAACAAGGTTTTCAAAGGCAAAAATGTAAAGCAACAATGATCAAATGACAATCATCGAAAAGAAACCCCTCCCCCCAACTTAATGATGAAGTGAGCACACTTCATATGGCAGGTATTACGGCATGAGGAGGAGTGATTAAAAGAAATGGTGATAATATTCATCGCATGCATGAAATAAACTATCACTAATCATGAATATAAAAAGAAATCAAGTGTAATAAATGAAAGTTATTCAATGTAGATATGAAGTGGAAATGAATAATTAACATACCTTGGAAATCATGAACAATTCAGATGATTTGAGATTATAAGCATGCGTTGAACAAGAGATAGGGTGATAAAAGGTGGTGGGTACGACTGCAAAGTTATAATGGAATAACGCAAGATGACGAATAAAAGTACCAACTCATAAAGGTGAATTGACACTTGGAATAATATGAATGGATCAATTTGAAAGGAATACAGGTATATGGAATGGGCAGGAGAATTGAGGTAGTGTTCACCAAGTAATGGAACATAGCAGTATACATATGTTGCTATGGGCGCCTACAACACAGGTCCTGACTGTGTAAATGTAAACATAATATAATAGGTCCCAACTAAGTCAGGTCCCAACTGAATAAGTGAAAAAAGGTCCCAGTGGAAATAACTTGTTGTAACCATGGAAATTGTGTAGTGTGTGCATGTGAGTAAAAACAAAGAAATTTAATTTTCAGTAACAGGGGTTGAGTATTGCAAATCAACCTCCACATCATTGGACAATGTTGGTGTATCAACATCTGAATGTGCATCTTCTGGTGTCTCAGCACTAGCATTAGGAGTATTAGGAGTATCATACTGAGTAGTTAAAGAAACAAGAAAGTAATCCTTCTGAAGTGGCTTTTTATACAACTTTAACCTGTGCCCATTGACCAGTAATGAAAACTAAACTTCATCTATAGTCTGCAATTGAACTGCACCATTAGGAAAGCCTTGCTTGATCTCATATGGGCCTAACCAATGTGACTGAAGCTTGCCCTTGAAGTCCTTATACCTTGAATTATAAAGTAGTGCCCAGTCTCCTGTAGTGAATTCCTTGGTTTTGATGTACTTATCAAGCCATTTTGCCCTTTGCTTCTATATGATGAATGGTCTCTAGTCTCATTTCATCCAAGGCATTCAAATGTTGTAGCTTTTCCTATTGTGTAGTGGTTAAATCCATTCCTAGGTCCATTGTTGTCCTGAGGGTTTTGTGTTCAAATTCAATAGGCAGGACTAGAGTCTTGCCATAGGCCATCTCATAAGGTGTAAACCCTATAGTTGTCTTCCAAGTTGTTCTATATGCCCAAATAGCTTCAAGGAGCCTAGAAACCCAATCTCTTCTATGAAGTTGCACTGTCTTTGTCAAGATGTTCTCAATTTCTCAATTAGTGATTTCCACCTGTCCATTAGCCTGAGGATGGTATGGAGTGGATTTCTTATGCCTGATCTAATATTCTGCAACCAATTGAGTTATTAAATTAGATGTAAATTGTGGTCCTTGGTTAGTGACTATTTCTCTTGGAACACTGTACCTAGTAAAGATGTCTTCATATAAGAATTTTGCCATATTGCCATCTCTGGCAAACTATAATGCTTTCACTTCAACCCATTTAGTTAAGTAGTCTGTACATACCAGGATATACTCTTTGTTGTTTGATGTAGGAGATATAGGACCTACAAAATCCAAACCCCATTTGTCAAAAGGAGCCAATGAGATTTGTGGATGCAAAAGCATCTCATCACTTTTAGTAGGCCTCCCCATTCGCTAGCATCTATTATAGCTTCTGGTGTACTTGACAGCATCTTTATGAAGTGTTGGCCAGTAGTATCTTGTTGTTAAGATCTTGAATGCTGTCTTCTTAGCTATAAAATGTCCACAAGGCTCATCATGACAAGACTTCATTATATCAAATACTTCATCCTTCCTGATACATCTTCACATAATATTGTCTGGCCCTGTGTAAAATAGAAATCAAGAAATCCAAGAGTAAGAAACATTTATGAACTAGCTGCCTCTTCTCCCTTAGAGAGAAGTATCCTGGAATTTGCCATGTAGCCAAATAATTGGCTATATTTGCATACCATGGAGTGTGTATAGTGAGAGCAAATAGATGCTCATCAGGAAAAGAATCATCAACCACTCCATCTAAAGACTGTGTAAGTAGTCTGGATAGAAAATCAACAACAATATTGGCCTTGCCTGGTTTGTCAACAATTGTAATATCAAACTCTTGCAACAACAATAACCACCTTACAAGTCTGCCACCTACTATGGGTTTATTCATCAAGTATCTGATGGCTGCATGATTTGTATGGATGAAAACCTTGTAACTAGTTATGTAGTGCCTAAACTTATTTATGGTATAAACAACTGCTAACATCTCTTTCTCTATCACTGTATAATTCAATTCAGCTCCTTGCAGATTCTTACTTACATAGTAAATAGCATATTCCTTGATTCCTTCTTGTTGGCCTAAAACTATACCAATGGAAAAATCTAACGCATCAGTATGGATGTGAAAAGGTAAGGTCCAGTTTGGTCCTCTAAGTATAGGGCCTTTTGTCAAGCAGATTTTCAAATTTTCAAAAGAAGTCTAACAATCTGGTGTCCACTCAAATTTACTGTCCTTTGTTAACAGAGTAAATAAAGGTGCAACAATTTTGCTAAAATCTTGAATGAACCTTTTGTAGTAACCTGCATGTCCTAGGAAACTCCTAACATCTTTCTGCTTCTATGGAATAGGTAGGGTGGAAATAACTTCAATTTTCTTTGGATCCACTTGTATTCCAGCACTTCAGATAAAGTGCCCCAAAACTATTCCTTGTGTCATCATAAGAAAACACTTTTCATTACTCAAAGAGAGATTGTACTCTATACATCTTTTCAATACCTTCTCCAAGTTGTGTAGGGATTTGTCATATGTGTCACCATATGTGGTGAAGTCATCCATATAAATCTCCATATTGTCATGGGCAAAATCAAAGAAAATGCTTAAAACTACTCTTTGAAATGTAGTTGGAGTATTGCACAAGCCAAAGGGTAAGATAGAGTATGCATATGTCCCCCAAGGGTAGGTAAACGTTGTCTTATCTTGAACTTCTGGAGCAATTTTAATCTGATTATAGCCACTAAAACCATCAAGGAAAGAGAAATATTTCTTGCCTGCTACAGAGTCAAGAACCTGGTCAATGAAGGGCAATGGAAAGTGATCTTTCCTGGTAGTAGTGTTTAATTCTCTGTAGTCAACACAAACCCTCCACTTGCCTCCTTTTTTTGGGGCTATAACCAATGGTGAAACCCATTCACTGTCTAAAATAGGGTATATGAAGCTGGCATCCAAAAGTTTCTATAGCTTAGCTTTAACAATTTCTCTGAGGGCTGGATTCATGCACCTCTGCTGCTGTCTGATTGGTCTATACCCATCATCTATGTATATCTTGTGCATGCATAGGGCAGGATCAATACCCTTCATATCATTGTAATCCCAAGAAAATGTTGCTGAGTGTGTATGTAATATTGCATGTAGGGATTGTTGTTGTTCATCAGTCAGTGTATTGTTAATGTTCAACATCTTACCTAGCTTGACTTCCACTTGTTTAGATAGTTCTTGAACAAAATACAAATCAAGGCTGGGTAATATAGGTAAGCATTGCTGAGGCAATAATGCATGGAAGATTTGGGAGACTTCTTCTGATGAACTACTGGGTAGTATGCTACTAAGGGGATCTTGTACGCAAGATAGGCAATCTTGCTGCTGTGGATGTCTCCCACAATTGTTTTGTATGACATGAGCAATTAATTCATCTTCATCTGGAATAGGCAATAAAGGGATGTGTTCTATAGTCATCAAGATTTGTAGGGAATAGGTGTCCTCATCCTCTAGGTTAGGCCAAATGGTCTACTCAAGCTCATGGTATGGCTGGGTTGGTGGATATAATACCAACTACTTGGTCATTGTCCCATTAGATATGATCATGTTGCTAGACCTACAACCTATGAATGCATCAGTAGTGGCAAGCCATGGTCTATCTAGTATAAGAGGATATCGAGCAAGATTAACCTTAGGCTGTAGAACAATGAAATCAATAGGGTATTCCCAGGAATCTAATGCAATGACCAAATCTTCTATGACCCCTTCAGGTTTGACTGTAGACCTATTAGCTAATTGTGAGAATCTGATTAGGCCTAAGGTTGCTCAATTGGAGTGTCTGCATTGTTTTCTTGGTCATTACATTAATTGTAGCTCCTAAATCTATCAAGGCATTTTTAATGAGGGTCCCATTGATCTTTACATCTACCACTGGGCTACCTAGATCTGTGTATTTTGGAACAGTTATATTACCCAACATGATGTCAGCAAGATCTTACCTAAAACATGCACTGTCTAAGGGTCTATTCTCTTCTTTCCTGGCTTCTTTATACAAAGATCCCTAATAGTTTTGGTATAGATGGGGATATCCTTGATGGCTTGGATTAAAGGAATCTTGATGCTAATATCTTTTAGCTAGTTGAGAAGGATAATATCAGCTTGGGCTGGTTACTTTTGCATGGCCAAATGCTCAGGGAAAGGAGGAGACTTCTGTTGCAAGGTAGGTTGGGCATCTTAGTTTGATTCAGGTTCCAAGGGTTGGTTATTTGGGGCCTCTTCAATGAGCTCTTCATCTTCAAGCTCAATAATTTGGGGAGATGAAGGTCCTACAAGTTGCTTCCCTAATCTAAGATGAACATTACGCATGTCCACCCCATAGGTGGGATATTGCATCACCTCGTTAGTATAAGCCTGCTAAAAAGGCCAGTTGTTAGGGTTAGGTGTAGGTTGGGCATGGATTTGGGCAGGTCTAGGAGGTGGATTTTGAGGTGGTGGCATTATGGCTGGCTGTTGTGGCTAAGATGGAATCATAGGTTGATGAAATTGTGCATTTTGCTGCCATTGTTGCCATTGAGGAGGCCATTGAGGATTATAGTTGGGACCTTGGAAATTTTTCTATGGCCATGAGTTAGGCTAGTGTTGGTTCCAACCAGTTTGCCGAGTAGGCCATTGGGGAGTAGACTATTGAGGGGTTTGCCATGCATTTGGGTTACCAGGCCATTGTTGAGCATTCCAAGTAGAGAAGTTTTGATTTGTAATAGGAAAGGGAGGATTAAAATTAAGTGGATCAGGAGGCATACCTTGTCTTTGTTGCTATGGCCTTCTTTGAGCAATGAAGAATAATTGTCCATCCTCTCTTTCAAATTGTTGTAACTCTGGTCTCTCAATCCTTTCTTGCTAGATACTGGCCACCCTCTTGCATTTGCAATTGGCTTTCCTTTGTCTACAGCTGGGGCAGTATTCAGTGGGCATTGCAACTACCTCTTCTTGTTTCTTCTTGATGTGAAGAGTGTCCAATTGTGTAGCCATATGGCTAATGATATCCTCTTTCATATTGGTCAGCAAGTTACTAATTTCCACTCAAGAAACTCCATTAGCTGCCTTGCCTGCAATGGCTACTCTTTCTCCTCTAGGTTTTCTAGAAAAAATCCTAGAGTAGTTCCTACAAGCTATACAAATTGTTGGCAAGAGACACTATATGGATTCATGGTTGTTGTCATTGATGGCAACAAAGGTCATCCCACATATCCGCAAGTCATGATATGTCTCTACCGGAAGTCAGATTGAAGATTGTGGTGGTCCGGTGAACAAGAACAGAGCATGTGGCAAGGTCCGACAGATTGGTCCGGATCTCTCAGAGGAAGTGTCTTGGTGCAGTGCGGATCTGGGGAAGTCAAGAGGACTATCTTGAGTAGTATATTCCAAGGATTTAGCCTCCGGAGATGGACAAGGAAAAAGATATGAATAGTTGAGTACCGGATTCCTGAGAGACAGTGAAAACAGAGGAAGAACTGACTGACTGAGTATCAAACTACTTTCCGGATGTGTTACAGATGATGATAAAGGTTGCGGAGGCATGAATCATGTTTGGCCGACATAATTGATGATATCTACAAGTATATGCTTGATCCGCATTGCTTGGTGAGCAAGGATTCAGCCGACAGAACTAAGTTTGTAAGAAACTAGACTGTTCCGGATGCCGACTAGAAAGATGATGAAATTACTTGTGCGGATATATATAGAGGATGGATTTAGTTGTAAAGTGTGTGTAGTGTGTGTAAGGATATGCGAACAAGTCCAGAATAGAGCAGAAGAAACAAGAAAGATCCGGTATGTGAAAGGACAGCAGACTAAAGAACAGAGGAAAGATGAAGTGCAGCAGATCAGTATACTGAACCTAACCGGAACTGAACTCCAGCATATGCAGATGCTTCCAATCAGTTCAAGACTGTGATTCTTATCACTTTGTAAGACAGTGTGTCTTCTTGTAGGCAGTGAGCCTCTTGTGAGCAGTGTGCTCGGGCAGTGAGCCCTAATTGGCAAGTGCCATTTTTGTAATTTCCTATTCTTCTAACAGAGAATAATTCTTGGGTTAATCACCCCGTGGTTTTCTCCCTTAACAGGGTTTCCACGTCAAAAATACTGTGTCATGTGTTTCTTACTTCATGGTTAATGTTTTGTGTTTGATTTTATGCTGCTTCATTTA
This sequence comes from Cunninghamia lanceolata, assembly GCA_027924645.1. Classification (NCBI taxonomy): domain Eukaryota; kingdom Viridiplantae; phylum Streptophyta; class Pinopsida; order Cupressales; family Cupressaceae; genus Cunninghamia; species Cunninghamia lanceolata. Next base: position 9,098,606 of record BSBN01001531.1, on the reverse strand, counting down.
AAAGGAAAGTTTAATAAGGGAAATAATTAGGATAACTGATTCACCCCCCCCCCTCTCAGTTATCAACAATTGGTATCAGAGCCAAGTTCCTCCTAATAGAGCCTAACAGCTTGAGGAAGATCTAGGATTTCAAATGGATGCATATGGTTTAAAGGAGCAACTCAAGACTGCCCTTGAGGATCTTGAACAGTCAAATTCTGAAGTCAGTGAATTAAGAGAAAGACTCAAACAGGCTGATGAATTCATGAGGGAATTAAAAGACAAACTAAGTCTCTCTATGAAAAAGAGAAAGGAGCTGCTCCAACAGTTGGCAAGACAAAGTGAAGAAAGCAATACAAATGAAGAATTGACTGAGCAAACCAAGTTATGTGAAAAGTTATCAAAAGAAGTCATTATGTTAAGACATGAAATGGAATCAGGAACTATAAAGTTCACTCAAGAGATTGAAGAAAAAAGAAAGGCTGAAGACAATCTAAGACAATCTCTTAAGGAAAAATCAGAAGAATGCCACCAGATGGACAGGATTATCAGACATCTTGAATCTGATCTTGAAGATGCCAAAGATAATGAAGAAAAACTGGAGGATCAAATTACCTCTCTCAAAAGAGATCTTCAAACAGCAAATGAATATAAAGAGAAATTCAAGATAAGTTCTGCTCAACTTGAAGTTCTTCTTGGAAGTCAAAAGAGGACTGATGACAAGTATGGTTTGGGATATGAGAAAGGAGAAAGCTCCGGATCCGGTCAGAGGAATCTTGGATCAGAAAATCCAAGGAGCAGGCCTAGAAGACCTCCGGTAAGACAGCCAAATGCTCAAAAATATCCATCCTTCAATGGATACTGCCACAGCTGCAACCATTTTGGTCACAAAGCTAATCAGTGCAGAATGAGAATGAATCAGATTAATTCATCCTTCTCCGGACAGTGCTTCAACTGCAAAAGGTATGGACACAAATCCCATGAATGCAGAATTATGCAAGTAAACAAATCATTCAAAGGTAGATGCTTTACATGCAATAGAGTAGGTCATATGGCTAATCAATGCAGATCAAGGGGATATCAGTTAAATATGCAAAGAAATGTTATTTGCCAAATCTGCAATAGGTCCGGTCATAATGCTAAAGTCTGCAGAAACAAGAATCAGGACAAAAGAGGTCCGGTGTATAATCAGAATCAAGACAAGGGTAAACAAAAGATGAATGCGGATGAAGTTAGGAATCAGATGAGCAAGATTTGGGTGAAGAAAAGCTCAGAGAATGTAGAGGTTGGATCCGCACCAGACTCTGGTGCTGATATTTCTTCCGGAAATTAAAAAGTGAGCTCAGGCTCAGGGGGAGACTCAAAGAAGATTCTGTTCCCCCAGCCAAACAAGTTGTGCCGGATGTGGCACAAGATGCGGATTAAAGGGTTTGTAGATATAAGTCCTGAGATGCTTCAGTCAAGTTTTCAGAGGTCCGCATGGAGTTATGAAGAAGCTGTGTTCGATTAAGTTAGACCTGTTCAGGGAGGTGCTCCGGTATGATAAAGGATTACAAAAAGGTCCGGAGAGATCCGGAAGTGCACGATCTTGTCTTGCGGATTGGACAGAGTGTTTGGGATGTTCTTGTAATATGTTACCTAGATTTATTCATGATTTAAAGATTCGGATGATATTCAGTGATCAGGACTAATCCGGGATACTCCAAGCTGTCCAGACATGGTAAACCGGAATAATGCAGGTGAAGCATTTATTGCAGACAGATATTAGGGTTTGCGGAGCAATATAAGGGATTTCTCAAAAGTTATCTGCTCATTCTACACTTGAGAAGAAGCGAATAGTGGAGCTCTGCAACAAGGTTCATCAAGCACACCAAGGATCTCCTGCCGAAGCTATTGCATAAAGAAATCAATCCAACCACTCCGTGCAAACCGAAGGCGCATAAGGTATTCTTCGTTTTTCATTGCCTCACTGCAAATCTTTGAAGAATGGCTACTCCAAACATAGTTAAGATCTCTGATAGACCTCGCCCCTCATTCAAGAAACATCCCTACAAATCGTTGGAGGTAGATCCACTAGGAGCCTTCTCTAGTGTTCCCCACGGAGTCTTACATACTGAAGATATTAGGGTTTACATACACGCAAACATTGAGGAATTTGGGGAATTCAAATTAAGAGACCTCTATCACAAACAACTGATAGACAATGCTTTTGAGCTCAAACCAGAGTATAAGGGTATCCAGAAGAAACAATTTGAGCAATTCATTCATTTCCCTAGCTTTGAAGAAGATGAGTGGGTCCGGTATGTACTGAGCAGGATGCATGACAACTTCCTTTGGCTAGATAGACCCTGTAAGATCACAAAAGAAGCAATTAGAGCAGTAACTGGTCTATACTCTTCCGGGGGGGTACCTATCCTCAAATCTGTCAAGAACAACGTTGTAACTGAGGCCACCGGATCAAAATATGATAAGAGGGCAATGACCATTGAAGATATTTCGGATCCGGATATCAAATATGCATCAATGATAATAGGATACAAGATCTATCACTCCAGCAGGGAGAATTCTGTATCCGGAACTGCAATATACACAGCATATGAAATGCTAAGAAAAAATGCAGATTATGATCTTTGTGAACTACTACTAAGCCAATTGATGGAAAATGTACAGAAAATCAAGAAAGACAAGAAGAACTCCTTTAAGTATGGTACTCTCATTGTATGTCTATTCTTTTACTTCATGAATGAGCTACCCGGAACAAGTGGATGGATATGGCAGAATGACAAACCTGTTGCAGTCCAGATAAGAGACTATTTGCATGGACTTGGGGATGCAAAAGCGAGAAATACAGCTCTATGGGGATACTTCAAAAACTTTCAGAGCATGATGCAAGCAAGAGAGAGAATTCCCCAGTCTCTCATTGAGAAATACAAGGACTCAGTATGCTTTATGGTTGACACTGATCAGTGCCTAATGGAGGCAGTGGAGCCAAGGACTGTCTGGATCATGCCCATGGGGTATGAAGTTGATGAACAGATAGTAGAGCTGCATGTTCAACACATGCTAAGTCAGCCCAAAGATCCTAAGGCAGAAAGGTTTGGAACCTTTGAGGAGCTGAGTGTGAAATTACATGTAGAACTCAGGGAACCTGAGATTAAGAGAAAAGTGAGAAAAGAAGTAGAGCACATTGCTCAAGGCCTGGGCATCTCAAAAGAGGCACTTGATGCCAGTCGGGAAAAGAGGAGAAAGGCTGAGGAAGAAGAGAAAAGCAAAGAAAGTGCTCCGGTTGAAACCCCCACCCGGACCAGATCATCAAAGAGATCTGCACCTTCCACAACCAAAAGCTCAAAACCGGAAGTCCAGGCATCCGGTAAAAGATCCAAGACAAAAGCATCAAGGGCTTATGAAAGCCAAAAGGATGAAGAGGAGACAGAATCAGATGAAGGAGTAAGAGAAGTAAAGAAACAGAAAAAGAAAGGATCCGGTAAGCCCTCCACAGGCCAAGACAAGGAGGAAATGGCAGAGGTAACTGTTGAAAAGCCCACTCTGTCACTAGAGAGCATAATCAAGTCGGTCACGGTGGATGGAAACCTTCAACCAATGACTGAATCCTATGATGACTTCAGTGAGGCAGACCAAAAGACTCTGCAGGAAGCCACAGTTAAATATCTGAACACATACAATAAGGCTTTCATTGAGATCATATCACTCATTCCTAAAAGCCTAGAGAAGGAAATGGAAGTAAGAAAGAATAATGCTCATGCCAAAGATCTTGAGATCCGGGAGCAGATAGCTATTCAGCTATATCCTCAAATTGATCCCAAGACAATGAACATGATCTTCAAGGACTGCAGAGATGAGTTCAGAAGTAAAGCCAGGATGAATCAGCTCATGCTTGGTGAGACTGACAAAGTGGCACAAGAGACAGAAGAGATCCTCCGGAAGGCCTTCAAAAGGTTCAATCTTCCTGTTGTAGAGGACTTAGGTGCAGAAACAGCTGCTGATTTGGAATCTTCTGTTCCGGAAGAAGTGAGCCATGAACAGACAAGTGAGGACTTGGGACCCTCTGCTCCAGAAGAAGTGGCCCATGAGCAAGCAAGCATCTCTCCTCCGGTTTCCCCTACAGTCTCCGGATCCAAAGAAGAAGAGCAGTTGCAGGAGAAGGAAGCAGTGGTGACAGACAAAGAGGTTGACAGTTCTAAGACTGCAGAAGAAAAGAAACATCTGTCTCCGGCAAGAGACACTGCACAAACTGTTCAACAATTTTTGAGCAAAGAAACTCTAGAGATTGATGAACCGGAGCTTCTAAAAGGTCCATTTGATTTTGACTCTCTCTCTCCGGTACAAACAATGAAGATAGCTTCATTTGCAAATGCCAAGGCAAATGAAAAGCTCCTGAAGTCTCATATGGAAGACTGTGAGTTGATAGAGGCTGCTTCCGGAGTACTTGTAAAGATCATGCCATCAATCCAAATAGATCCGACAGCCTCCACTTCCGGTAATCTAAAAACCTTAGTCAGCAGTATTGATACACATTTTAATTCTCTAGAAAAATCAGCTGAAGAAAAGGTCCGGAAGGAATTTTTGGATAAGAGATTTTCTGAAATATTAGAATTAATCTCTAAGGATAGGAAGATTGTAAGCATTGGAATAAAGAGCTTAGAAAATGCTCTTAAGGATGGCGGTGACATCTACAAATTTTGTATATCTTGGTCAAAGGCAACAGCTGCAATTGACAAGAAAATAAAAGAGGAACAGGACAAGCTTCAAAGCTTATCTCAAAGTTTTGATCCTCTCTCTTCCTCTATAATAAATCAAGAATGTCAGACTATTGCAGTCTTGAATGAAATAAAGAATCTTGAGAAGGAGAGGAAGAACATTACCAACCGGATGGGAGAACTTAGAAGGATTATAGTCCCTAAGTTGGAAACTATGCATGAGGCCATCAGTGATGCCCAGACCACCGCCCATACAAAAGATCCGACAGATCTCAGGCGGGCAGAAGCTTTTGCATTTTTGTTGAGTGGTCACATTTCAATCTTGGACAGAATGAAGCTAAGTTGGGCTACTGAAATGGTTCAACTGCAGACATCCTTTGCAGACATTCTGCAGTATATGTGAGTATGTAAATATGCGGCTATATATAGAAAATTTTTGAAAATTTTGGTGTGCGGACCCTACCCTTTGCCATTGATGTCAAAGGGGGAGTGAGGAGCAGTGAAAAATGAGGAATCCAACTCAGGGGGAGTTCCGGAAATTGTATATAAAGACAGAGCATCAGCAGAGGGGGAGCATAGTGTAAACACTTAGTCATTTTTCACTAAGTGTTGCCATCAATGCCAAAGGGGGAGATTGTTGGCAAGAGACACTATATGGATTCATGGTTGTTGTCATTGATGGCAACAAAGGTCATCCCACATATCCGCAAGTCATGATATGTCTCTACCGGAAGTCAGATTGAAGATTGTGGTGGTCCGGTGAACAAGAACAGAGCATGTGGCAAGGTCCGACAGATTGGTCCGGATCTCTCAGAGGAAGTGTCTTGGTGCAGTGCGGATCTGGGGAAGTCAAGAGGACTATCTTGAGTAGTATATTCCAAGGATTTAGCCTCCGGAGATGGACAAGGAAAAAGATATGAATAGTTGAGTACCGGATTCCTGAGAGACAGTGAAAACAGAGGAAGAACTGACTGACTGAGTATCAAACTACTTTCCGGATGTGTTACAGATGATGATAAAGGTTGCGGAGGCATGAATCATGTTTGGCCGACATAATTGATGATATCTACAAGTATATGCTTGATCTGCATTGCTTGGTGAGCAAGGATTCAGCCGACAGAACTAAGTTTGTAAGAAACTAGACTGTTCCGGATGCCGACTAGAAAGATGATGAAATTACTTGTGCGGATATATATAGAGGATGGATTTAGTTGTAAAGTGTGTGTAGTGTGTGTAAGGATATGCGAACAAGTCCAGAATAGAGCAGAAGAAACAAGAAAGATCCGGTATGTGAAAGGACAGCAGACTAAAGAACAGAGGAAAGATGAAGTGCAGCAGATCAGTATACTGAACCTAACCGGAACTGAACTCCAGCATATGCAGATGCTTCCAATCAGTTCAAGACTGTGATTCTTATCACTTTGTAAGACAGTGTGTCTTCTTGTAGGCAGTGAGCCTCTTGTGAGCAGTGTGCTCGGGCAGTGAGCCCTAATTGGCAAGTGCCATTTTTGTAATTTCCTATTCTTCTAACAGAGAATAATTCTTGGGTTAATCACCCCGTGGTTTTCTCCCTTAACAGGGTTTCCACGTCAAAAATACTGTGTCATGTGTTTCTTACTTCATGGTTAATGTTTTGTGTTTGATTTTATGCTGCTTCATTTAAAAGGAAAGTTTAATAAGGGAAATAATTAGGATAACTGATTCACCCCCCCCCTCTCAGTTATCAACACAAATATCCTCAAAGGGAAGTTGGGATATATCCCTTGTTCCAATGAGATTTAGGGCATCCATGCAATCATCATTGACTCCTCTTAAAAAGACCAGCTTCAATGATTCTTCAGAAAACCTATTTTGAGGGTTTTTGTTCAAGGAAAATTGGAATCTCTTAACATAGTCCTCTAATGGCTCATCCTCCTTCTGTGACATCCTAAAGATGTCATCTTTCCTCCTATCATGTCCTCTGTAATAGTCTTTGTATTTTTCTAGGAATTTTGTCTTCATGGTATCCCAGTCTGGAATGGCATCTTTCCCTAGTCCCATAAACCATCTTGAAGTAGCATCTTTTAGGGTAGCAGGGAAATAGTAGGGAATATCTTGAGTCTGTAAGGATCAGTGGTATAATCATAACTCCTACACAGAACATCAAACTCAAACAGGAAAGTGTCAGGATCTTCAGTCACTAAACCATAGAAAACAGGCAATGCAGAAGGTGGTATATTTTTCAGAGTAGCTGCCCATGCTAGGTCTAGTATAGGGAATTCAAATGTAGCTTGTCCTGGAGGAACCTCTACTGCATTTGCCATGGTTCTAAAAGTTCCTTCTGTGGAAATAGAAGAAGCTGATGGAGATGTAGGGGGTGTTGATGAAGACGTAAAAGGAAACTCTCCTTCAGCACTTCCTATGGTGTAGTTGTTGAAATCAGTTGTGCCCTCATTATTCTGAGAAGTTGATGGGAGGAATCTACCTCGAGTATCTCTTTGCCTCTGCATATAGTAATTGGAGCTTTATGTTTTAGCGACCCTGCACAATGTTAGTAGAATGCCTGGTGTTTCTTGAAAAATGAATTTATTAAATCTAGTGCTAAAATCAAGATTTAACTATAAAAGCATGTAAAACCTAACTAATGAGACTATGAAGATAGAACCATCCCTGACGACGACGCCAAAAATGTAGAGGGAAACTAATGCATTGTAGACTTAAACAAAATCCAGGGTTAAACCTAACTAAACAGTCCACTCTATCATTGCATTCCTACATTGAATTATCGACCAGAGAGTGTAATCTTATGATGATGCTTGCACTATATATGCCTTCAAGACTCATTTCTATCCTAAACTATATCATACAAACTTATTCTAATCAACTTAATTAACTGTAGTTTACAAAAATGAAAGAACAACAAAAACAATTAAAAACCTAGTTGCTATAGGTACCCCCAGCATAGGCTGAAGATAACTATATTCAACAGAGAATCATAGAATTAACTTAAAATAAACAGAATGAGAAAAGACTTAACACTAACCTCCAGAGGACTTCAAAGATGTATTCTATTCATGAATCTTGACTATTAGAAATATCAATTGCAATTTCTTACTTACTTCACAATGCCATGTAAAAGATAACATGAAACAGTCTAACTAGAAATGCATAAATAAATAAATGAATGTATAAAGAAAGAGTTAGTACCTTGAGTGGCCAGCTCAGGGAAATATCTCACTTCTTCTGGAAACTAAATCTACTCTAGATCTTCACACAATTTCATAACATTCAGTTGAATTCAATTCATATCAAAGACAAAATCTTCTTCAGATTTTATTCAAAATTGAAACATGTCTGGAATAACAGATAACAGATAACTGTAGAAAAATAGAGTAACAACTATGTCGATAGAAAGTAAAAAGAACAGCTAACCAATCAACAAACTCATCCCCTAACTTATACAAAAGTGGGAGAGTTGCATGTAAACTTCTAGCTAACTGCGATCATCAATTCATCCCTGGATATCAGGATATAGTTTTGAGATCAACTTATTAATCTAGAACAAAGGAAACAAAGTCTTATTCGAACAGAAATCCCATACAAGAGCTCATGAGTGCAAACACATAAACTGTAGTTAGACTCCTAGAATGAGTCTTCTTCTTCCTTGCATGTATTCTTCCATGATGACCACGTTCATCTCCATCGATCTTCATTTCTAGCACTTGGACTGTACTTTAATCAATTCCCCTGTTCTGCATTCTACTACAATGACTCCTTCCTGGATGCTATGCCTTTGCTGCACAAGGTTAATTATTCCAACATATATACAAAAAATAACCTTTCATATTACACTTATGAAATCCTATCTATATTACATGGTTATCAATAATTTAAAACATCCATTTGATAATATAATCACCATACTCTATTTATTAGCATAGGGTTAAAGTCTTTGGAAAGTATATATGAAACAACATAAAATAGAGATAATGTCTGTGAAGTCTTTGCAGAAACATATAGAAAAGGTCTTAAAACATATGAAAACAGTATAAAAGGAGGCCAATATTTCATCCCAACAGTTACCACCGAAGAGAGAGTTTGACTTCTCAATTGATTTGCTACCAGGGAATGAGCCTCAATCTAAGGCACTCTACAAAATGACTACTACAGAATTGTTGAGCTTAAAGCACAATTGCAGGAGTTGCTAAATCAAGGGTTCATTAGACCTAGTGTGTCACCATGGGGCGCAATGGTTATTTTCATAAAGAAGGATGGTACTTTGAGATTATGCATTGATTATAGGATGCTTAACAAAGCTATTATAGAGAATAAGAACCCACTCCCAAGAATAGATGAGCTCTTTGATCAGATGAAGGGAGCTAGAGTGTTCTCGAAGATAGACCTTAGATCTGGTTATCACCAATTGCAGATTAAGGATGAGGACATCTCTAAAACAACTTTTAGGACTCGATATGGTCACTACGAGTTCACAGTGGTACCATTTGGGTTGACTAGTGCTGGACACCAACTTTCATGAATTTGATGAATAGCATTTTCAGAGATAGTTTAGATGATTTTGTGTTGATCTTCCTTGATGACATATTAATATACTCTAAATCAGTGGAAGAGCACGAAAGGCATTTGAGGATAGTTTTGTAGCGCTTGAGAGAGCAAAAGCTTTATGGTAAATTATCAAGTGTACATTCTTCCAAGATAAAGTGCACTATCTTGGTCATGTGATCTCGGCAGAAGTGATTGCAGTTGATCCGGAGAAGATAAAAGTGATAATGGAATGGCCTGCACCGCAGAGTGTGACAGAAGTCAAAAGTTTTATGGGACTTGTAGGTTACTATAGAAATTTTGTGGAAGGTTTCTCAACTATAGCATTACCGATTACCTCACTTCAAAACAAGGGTAAGAAGTTTGAATGGACAGAAAGGTGCACGAGCAAGCTTTCCAAGTGCTAAAGAAAAAGCTCATAACTGCTCCTATCTTGACCATACCAGATCCTAATGGTCACTTTACCATTATAACTGATGCTTTGGGCGAAGGAGTAGGAGGAGTGTTGATGCCGAATGAGCAAGTGGTTGCCTATGAGTCAAGAAATTTAAAGTAACATGAGCTCAACTATGTGCCGCATGATCTTGAGTTAGCTTCCATAGTTCATGCACTTCAGATGTGGAGGCATTATCTTCTAGGTAAGCCCTTTGAGTTAAAGACAGATCATTTAGGGCTCAAGTATATATTTACTCAACCTAACCTTAATGCATGACAGAGAAGGGGGTTAGAATTCCTTAGCAAGTATGACTTTGGAATTGAGTATATAAAAGGAAAAGAGAATAGGGTAGCAGATGCTCTTAGTAGAAGAAGACATTTGGCTACCATGGTTACAATGAGATCCAATTTGAAGCAGAAGGTAATCTAGAATCTTCAAGGGGATGAGCATTATGAAAGAGTAAAGCAAGCTTTGGAAGTAGACCCCTTAGATCATAGGTTTGATGGTTATGTGATTGAATCAGATGGACTTTTGAGATTTCAGGGAAGAATGTATATTCCTAACTCAGGAGAGTTGAGGAAGTTAGTGCTTGAGGAGATCCACAATGTACCATATTTAGGGCACCCTGGAGTGACCAAGATGGTCAAAGGTTTGAGACCTTTATACTTTTGGCCTAGACTTAAAAAAGATGTGACAGAATTTGTGGCTTGATGTTTGGAATGCTAGCGAGTCAAGGCTGAGCATGTGCATCCAGCAGGATTGTTGTACCCACACAGTGTTCTTGAGCATAAGTGGCAAGTGATAAGTATGGATTTTATTCAGGGGTTACCCATGTCTAAGAATAGGCATGATGCCATCTTAGTGGTTGTGGACAAGTTGACAAAGGTAGCACATTTTATTCTAGGGAATTTTTTAGTTGGTTCTATGGTTTTAGCTAAGAAGTTTGTTCAAGAGATTTTTCGATTACATGGAGTTCCTGAGACGATCATTTCAGATTGAGACACTCACATGACATCCAAATTTTGGACAACTCTTAATGCATCTTTGGGCACAAAGTTAAATTTTAGTTCAGCCTAAAGAGTCAATTAGGTTATAGAAGACCTTCTCAGAATGTATTGTATGGATCAACAGTATAAATGGGAGGAGTATCTTCCATTGGTAGAGTTTGCATACAACTCATACCATGCATCTTTTGGAATGGCACCATTCAAAGCTCTTTATGGGCATAGGTGTAGAACACCTATTAGTTGGGATAAGGTGGAAGATAGAATAGTGATTGGTCCTGAAATGTTAAGAGAAATGGATGATCAGATGAAGTTGATCAAGGAGAAGTTAAAGCAAGCTTCAGATCATCAAAAGAGTTATGCATATAGGAATAGAACACCTAGACAGTTCTCAGTGGGTGACAAAGTCTTTTTGAGGGTCAAACCTCATAAGAGTTCAGTTTCATTTGGCAAAGCATCCAAACTTGCTCCTCGTTTTGTAGGACCATTCAAAGTTCTGGAAGTGATTAATCTTGTAGCTTATAGACTTGCTCTACCGCCTGCACTTACCAGAATCCACAATGTTTTGTATGCATCTTTACTTAAGCTTTATCATCCTGACTCATCACATATTCTTGATTGGCATGCTTTATAGGTTCAGGATCTAGGAGTGGTGCTGGTGGAGCCCACTCGAATTTTAGAGAAGCGTAACAATAAGTTGCGTAGCAGAGATGTGGTACAATATAAGGTCCAATGGGATCAGTATTTAGAGGACAGTGCCACATGGGAGGATGCGGAGGAGATTGATAGATCTTTTCCTCATTTGAGGATGACATCGATTTCTTATTCATGCATGGATTATGATACTTTGAGTTTGATTATTATTTTGAGATACTGTGAACTGATGTTATTGTTTTATAATACTTGGATACTTTATTGGTGGTTGATTGATACCTTATTGTTTTGATGTGTAATAAGACATTGGGACAATGTCTCTTCCAAGAGGGGAAGGATGTCACGTCTCATTTTCATAGACTATATTATTATTCTAGATTAATGAACATTTACCATGATTGTTTTACTCTGAGTAAGTTTCACATGTGTGAAGGTAATTATTGTGAAGTTATATTTGTATAAATTGGAAAATTGATTTAAATGTTAAATATTATCGATGTGATTATAATGATTTACTTTGGCTATGTTTTTGGAGACACTAACCTATTGACGTTGAGTTGAGTGTGAATGAATGCAGGTACTTGTCAAAGACGAGAACATGGTTGAGGTAGAGGTGTTCTAGCCACTTGGCAAGAACTGATGGGATGGTTAACCCTAATGCAATCACACACTCATGTAGTCACATATTGCATTTTGAATGACTTGTTTTTATACATCATTATTTGGATGATAAATTTGATTGATGGTTAGATACTTAGATAAATATTTGGTTTTAATTGTGACAATAAGTCCTTTTCAAGTGCATGATTTAATTATAAATATTAAAAGTTTTTTCAATTGTATTTGAAATGGTTTATTTTTAATAGTTTATTTTATGAGATTTAAATAAATAGTGTGTTTAAATTATTTAAATAATGAAAATATATGTGTTTTTCTATTCTTATAAATATTATTGTTGAATAACAATATCTAAAATTAATTGTATTTAAAATACAATAGATATGCACATTTATATTATTTTAATATTATTGTTAATATTTCTTGTTTAAATTAAGTGACTATTTTATTTTGAAAATAAATAAATTGTATTAATAGTATTATTATATTTAGATTTGTAAATAAAGAAATTTAGTGAATGATAGGTTGTCATGCAAGTGATAGGAGTAAATTAAGTTTAATCTATTTAATTTCGAAGGCTGTTGGAAAGCCCAATTATCGTGCAAACTAAAATTAAAACTTTTGTCTTCAAACCTAAATCTAAACGCCAAGAATAAGGCAGTTTTGAGATTATTAAAGTTGGGCATTTAGTAGAGAGGAAGACCCATGCTTCTGAGAATAGAAAACCCCACGACTTTCAACAGAGAATCCACGCTTGGAGTGCAGAAACTCATGATTTCAGTAGAGGAGGATGACCTTTTTTGGCAGCAAGAGGAATTGATCAGTAGTTGCGACAGTAAATAGGAGAAAGGCATCAATTTGGGAGTAAATAGTAGAACCCCAGTTGATCAATAGTCGAACTCATCTAGGTATTCTCCTTTTTATATATGCAATCTTTAAATGATTGTTATGGTGATTTAAACATAGAAAAATTGGTTTGTGTCTTACTTATTTTGGCATACTGTTTAAAACCACACACCTTGGATTTATTCCTACTACCAATTATTTGTTTTTATTTGTTGATTCTCCCTCATTTCTAGCTGCCTATGTTTTATTTTGGCCGTTTGACTTCCTAGGAGATTTGGTTTCTTGTTTTCCTGAGTAGATTGACCCACTTTTATTCTGCCCTGTCGCTAATATGCAAAACTACTACCTAGCACCTAGAATCGACTTGTTGTCCTGTTTCATGCTAAAGCTCGGCCAGTATACTAGCTATTGTCCTAAATCGTGGATTGAGTTTTTACAATCCTTTAGCACTGTTAGAGATAATTCTTTGTCTGACATAGATAATATAGTTGAATAATTTTCTATATGCTGGTTGGAATCAATTCTTGTCAAAAATTGACCTATTTTTTGTTAAAACAAAGTTATTAAAACCTTCTTAAATTTAGAAGAAAATAGGAGGTTCCTGTAGCTTAACTATCCTTGATTGTTGTTGTCCAAAACACTATTTTAAAACACTATCTTGAATGACAGTAAGGTGATTAAACGTTGTTCTAAGTTCTATATTTTATCTCTGCAATAGCTTTTGTTATAGTTGTGACAGGAAGACTGTTATTATTAATTATGAACTTCCTGTCACCACAGTGACACTAAGGTTTAAAGGTTATATAAAACTTATTTAGTTGTAAAGATAATTAGATTGAGATAGTTCATGTCACTGATATGACAGCAAGGTTGCCAATGTTGGCAAGAGACATTATGAGGATTCATGAATGTTGTCATTGATGGCAAAAAAGGTTAGCGCACTCATCTACAGGACATGATGAGTCTTTACCGGAAGTCAGATTGAAGAAGTGTTGAGGTTCGGTAAGCAAGAATAGAGCAGTCAGTAAGGTCCGACAAACAAGTCCAGATCTCTCAGAAGAAGTATCTCAGTAAAGTGCAGATTTCGGGAAGTCAAGAGGAGTACCTTAACTAACAGATTCCAAGGATTTAGCCTCAGGTGATAGATGAAGGAAAATATATGAATACTTGAGTGTTAGGTTCCTAATTGGTAGTATGGACAGAGGAAGAATTGATTGACAGAACATCATACATTATTCTGGATGTGTTACTAATGATGGTAAAGGTTCTTAAGGCATAAGTTATGATTGGCTGACATGATTGATGACTTCCAAAAGTATATCCTTGATCCGCATTACTTGGTATACACTTGGATTCAGCTGACATATCAGAGTTTGAGGAAAATATTGACTATTCTAGATGCCGACTAGGAAGGTGATGAAATCACTTGTGCGGATATATATACAAGATGGATTTAGATGTGAAAGTGTGGTGGTGCATTTATAGGTGCGAAGAAAAGTAGAAGAGCAGAGTGAAGATAGGAAGACAGGTCCAGAATGTGACAGTACAGCAGCATCAAAAGAAAGTAGAATGAAGTGCAGCAGATTAGTCTATTAAGCTTAACCAGAACTAAACCTCAGCATGTGTGGATGCTTCTCATCAGTTCAAACATTGATTTACTTTCCTTTCTTGTAGACAGTGAGTCTCTTGTAGGCAGTGAGCCTCTTGTGAGCTGTGTGCTTGAGTAGTGAGCCCTAATTGGCAAGTGCCATTTTGTATCTTCTATTCTTCTAATAGAGAATAATATCTTGGGTTAATCACCCTGTGGTTTTTTCCCTTAACAGGGTTTCCATGTCAAATCATTGTGTCATGTGTATTTGTGTTATTTCCACTTTATGATCATGCATGCTTATTTGATCTAATATTGCATTAACTGTTAAGAAAGCACAGAAAGTTAAATTATTAGGATAACTGATTCACCCCCCTCTCAGATATCAACAATTAGTATTAGAGCTAAGTTCCTCTAAATAGAGCCTAACAGCTTGAGGAAGATCTGGGAATTCAAATGGATGTGTATGGTATGAGGGAGCAACTTAAGTTTGCCCTAGATGATCTTAAGCAATCAAATTATGAAGTCAATGAATTGAAGGAAAGACTCAAACAGGCTAATGATTTCATAAATAAACTAAAAGAGAAACTAAGTCTCTCTATGCAAAAGAGAAAGGAGCTACTTCAGCAGCTGGCAAGTCAAGGTGAAACAAATGATACAAATGGAGATCTGAAGGAGAAAACCAAGTTATGTGAAAAGTTATCAAAAGAGGTCATTATGGTAAGACATGAAATGGAATCAGGAGTTATAAAGTTTACCCAAGAAATTGAAGAAAAAAGAAAAATTGAAGATGATCTAAGACAATCTCTCAAAGAGAAATCAGAAGATTACCACAAGATGGATAGAATAATCAAACATCTTGAATCTGATCTTGAAGATGCTAAATATAATTAAGAAAATCTTGAGGATCAAATTATCTCTCTTAAAAAGGATCTTCAAACAACAAATGAATACAAAGAGAAATTCAAGATAAGTTCTGCTCAACTTGAAGTTCTTCTTGAAAGCCAAAAGAGGGTAGATGACAAGTGTCACTTGGGATATGAGAAAGGTGAAAGCTCCAGATCCGGTTAGAAGACTTTTGGATCAGAAAATCCAAGGAACAGGCCTGGAAGACCTCCGGTAAGGCAGCCTAATGCTCAAAAATATCCATCTTTCAATGGATACTGCCACAACTGTAATAACTTTGGTCATAAAGCTAATCAATGCAGAAAGAGAATGAATCAAACTAATTCATCCTTCTCTGGATAGTGCTTCAACTGCAAAAGGTATGGTCACAAATCTCATGAATGCAGAAATATGCAAATGAATAATTCATTCAATGGTAGATGCTATACATGCAATAGAGTAGGTCATATGGCTAATCAGTGTAGATCAAGAGGTTATTAGTCAAATATGTAAAGAAATGTTGTTTGCTACAATTGTAATAGATCCAGTCATATTGCCAAAATCTGTAGAAGCAAGAATCAGGACAAAAGGGGTCCGGTGCATCATAATCAGAATCAAGACAAAAGAAAAGGAAAAGTGAATGCGGATGAAGTTAAGAGTGAAATGAACAAGATTTGGGTAAAGAGAAGTACAGATAATGTAGGGGATGGATCCGCACCAGAATTTGGTGCTGACATTCCTTCCAAAAATTGAATAGATGGGCTTTGGCTCCAGGGGAATAACAGAAGAAAAACCAATTCCCCCAGCTAGTCAATTGGTGCCTGAAATTGGCACTTGAAAGGTTGCGGATCAAAAGGGTTTTCAAAGAAACATCAAAAGAAGGCTTGGTTAAGATTGCAAATATTTGCAAGAAAATTTGAAAAGTTTAAATCTATCAAGATTGATCTGGTTCAACAGTCATCCAGTATGAACAGGACTTTCACAGTTAAATCTGTTACGATTCAAATTTTGAGATACCTTGATCTGTGGATAGATCAAATGGTTGAGGAAAGTAAGAAAACTCATTGTTAATCACCAAGGACAACTCTAAGCATATTACAGTAATCCAGAAAGAGATCTACTTCAAAATAAGAAGAATAGTGCAACTAGAATAACTTAAGCTACGCATTTATTGCAGTATGAATTTAGGGTTTCTCTGGAAAATAAAAGGGTTCTTGCGCTCGTCAGTTGCACATTTGCATTCGAAAGGAAAGAAAGGAGAGCTCTGCAACAAGCTGCTTCAAACTTCTCAAAGACCAACAATTGGAGTTGATTCAATCAGTAAATCATTCAAGTTCTCTTCATGAACCCCAGACGTGCAAAAGGTACTTTCTGTTATTGAATATTTCTCTGTAAATCTATTTGAAGATGGATACACCAAATGTTGTAAAGATCACTGAGAGGCCATGCCCTAAATTCAAGAAACATCCATATAAATCCCTAGAAGTTGATCCCCTAGGTGCCTTTTCAAGCACTCCGCATGGAATTTTGCATGTAGAAGATGTTAGGGCATATATTCATGCGAATATTGAAGAATTTGGGGAATCTAAGCTGGTTGATATCTATCACAATCAGTTAATAGATGATTCTTTTGAGCTCAAACCTCAGTTCAAGGCCATCCGGGATAAGCATTTTGCACAGTGCATTCATTTCCCCTGTTTTGAAGAAGATGAATGGGTTTGATATGTGTTGAGCAGAGTGCATGATAACTTCCTATGGTTGAATAGACCATTTAAGATCACCAAGGAGGCAATTAGGGTAGTAACTAGTCTACACTCATCCGGTGGGATACCTGTTCTCAAATCTGTCAAGAATCAGACAGTGAGTGAAGCAACCGGATCACAATTTGACAAGAGAGCTATGACAATTGAAGATATCACTGATCCAGATATCAAATTTGCATCCATGATGATTGGTTACAAGATTTATCACTCCAGTAGGGAAAATTCAGTACTAGGAACTGCAATTTATACAACTTATCAGATGCTAAGAGAAAATGCTGACTATGATCTTTGTGAACTTCTTCTAAGCCAACTGTTGCAGAACCTACAAAAGATCAAAAAGGACAAGAAAAACTCATTTAAGTATGGTGGGCTGATATTATGTTTATTCTTCTACTTCATGAATGAGCTTCTCGGATCCAGTGGTTGGGTTTGGCAGAATGACAGACCTGTTGCAATCCAAATCAGAGACTACCTGCATGGGCTTGGGGATGCTAAGGCAAGAAATACAGCTTTGTGGGGATTTTTCAAGAACTTTCAAAGTATGATGCAAGCTAGAGAATGAATCCCCCAATCTCTGGTTGAGAAGTACAAGATACAGTGCGCTTTATGGTAGAAACTGATTAGTGCCTAATGGAGTCTGTGGAGCCAAGAACAGTATGGATCATGCCAATGGGGTATGAAGTGGATGAGAAAATTGTGGAGCTGCATGTTCAGCACATGCTAAGTCAGCCCAAGGATCCCAAGGTAGAAAGGTTTGGAACCTTTGAAGAATTAAGTGTGAAGATCCATGTGGAGTTAAGATAACTGGAAATAAAAAGAAAAGTGAGGAAGGAAGTAGAAGAGCTTGCCAAGAGGCATGAAATTTCAAAAGAAGCACTTGATGCAAGTAGAGAGAAGACAGAAAGGGCAGAGAAAGAAAAAGAAAAGGCAGAAAAAGAAGGTACTCTAGTGGAAGTCCCCTCCCGGACCAGATCCTCTAAGACCTCAACACCCACCACTACAAAAAGCTCAAAGGCATCAAAATTGGAAGCAAAATCATCCAGAAAAGGAGAGAAGAGAACTAAGTTAAAGGCAACAAGGTCTTACACAAGCCAAAAAGATGAAGAGGAGACAACATCAGATGAGGAAGTAAAGAAGATGATGATGAAGAAGAAAGTTTCCAGTGAAACCAAGGAGGTAGAAGCAAAAGAGTTTGTTGAAAGGGCCACCCTGTCCTTAGATGATATAGTTAAGGCAATCACTGTGGATGGAAATCTGAATCCATTAACAGAATTCTATCATGAATGCAATAAAATTGATCAGAAGATTCTGCAAGATGCCACATTTAAGTATCTGAACATTTACAACAAGGCTTTCATTGAGATTGTATCTTTAATTCCTAAAAGCCTTGAGAAGGAACTTGAATTGAGGAAGAATAATGACAAAGAGAAGGATATGGAGATCTGGGAATAGATAGCTATTCAGCTTTATCCCTCCATCACTCCTAAGTAGAAGAGTATGATCTTCAAAGATTGTAAGGATGAATTCTGGAGCAAAGCTAGAATGAATCAGCTTATGCTTGGAAAAACTGATGAAGTAGCAAAAGAGATAGAAGAGATCCTCTAGAATGCATACCAAAAGATTCAACATTCCTATTATAGAGGACTTAGGTGACGATCCCTCGGCTACAAATATTGAAGAAGATGCTACTAAGACAGTAGCAGAAGAGGTTAAGGAGACAAGGCAAGATAAAAGTAAGGACTTGGAACCCTCTGCTCTGGAAGAGGTGGCCCATGAACAAACAAATATCTCTCCTCTAGTTTCCCCTATTGTCTCTGGATCTAAAGGAGAAGAAATAATAGAGGAGAAAGAAGAAGAAGCGAAAGGAAGAGAAGAAAGTCAAGCTGAGAAGAACATAAGTGATAGTGCAGAAGGGAAGAAATCTCTGTCTCCAGCAAGAGACACTGCAGAAACTGTCAAGGGCTTCTTGACAAAAGAAATGATGGAGATGGATGAACCGGAGTTACTTCAAGGTCCATTTAACTTTGATTCTCTCTCCCCGGTTCAAACAATGAAGATAGCTTCATTTTCCAATGCAAAGGCAAAAGAAAAACTCCTGAAGTCTCACATGGAAGACTATGAGCTAATAGAAGCTACATCCGGTGCTTTGGAGAAGATCATGCCATCTTTTCAAAAAGATCCCTCAGCCTCTTCATCTGGTAATCTCAAATCTCTGATTAATAGTATTAGTACACATTTCAACTCTCTAGAGAAATCAGCTGATGAGAAGGTCAGGAAAGAGTTTTTGGATAAGAGATTCTCTAAGCTACAAGGGATAATAACAAATGACAGGAGAATTATGGGTATTGGAATAAAGAGCTTGGAAAATGCTCTCAAGGATGGAGGAGATGTATACAAATTTTGTATAACCTGGTCTAAAGCAATAGTGGAGATTGATAAGAAAGTGGAAGAACTAGAGGACAAACTAACAAAACTTTCTCAAAATTTTGATCCACTTACCACATCCATAATAAATCAAGAATGTCAGACGATTGCAGTTTTGAATGAAATTAAAAAGCTTGAAAAAGAGAAGAAAAATAGAATTAGTAGGCTGAATGAACTTAGAGGAATAATTATCCCTAAGTTAGAGGCCATGCATGAGGCCATAAAAGAAGCTCAGATCACAGCTTGGACCAGTGATCTGACAGATTTAAAAAAGGCAGATGCATTTGCATTCTTGTTGAGCGGTCATATATCAATTTTGGACAGAATGAAGCAAAGTTGGGCAACAAAAATTGTCCAATTGAAGACAACTTTTGCAAACATTCTTCAATATATGTAAGTATGCCATATGTATATACTTATGTGGCTAAGTATAGTTGAAATTTTGAAAATTCTGGTATGCGAATCCTACCCTTTGCCATTGATGTCAAAGGGGGAGTGAAGAGTAGTGAAAAATGAGGAATCCAGCTAAGGGGGAGCTCCAAAAAATGTACATAAAGATAGAGCATTAGCCAAGGGGGAGTATAGTGTGACACTTAGTCATTTTTCACTAAGTGTTGCCATCAATGCCAAAGGGGGAGATTGTTGGCAAGAGACACTATGAGGATTCATGAATGTTGTCATTGATGGCAACCAAGGTTAGCCCACTCATCTGCAGGACATAATGAGTCTTTACCGGAAGTCAAATTGAAGAAGTGTTGAGGTCCGGTAAGCAAGAATAGAGTAGTCAGTAATGTCTAATAGACAAGTCCGGATCTCTCAGAAGAAGTATCTGAGTAAAGTGCAGATTTGGGGAAGTCAAGAGGAGTACCTTGACTAACAGATTCCAAGGATTTAGCCTCCATTGATAGATGAAGGAAAATATATGAATACTTGAGTGTCAGGTTCCTGATTGGCAATATGGACAGAGGAAGAACTGACTGACAGAACATCAGACATTATTCTGGATGTGTTACTGATGATGGTAAAGGTTCTTAAGTCATAAGTTATGATTGGCTGATATGATTGATGACTTCCACAAGTATATCCTTGATCCGCATTACTTGGTATACAAGGATTCAGCTGACAGATCAGAGTTTGAGGAAAATATTGACTATTCCGGATGCTGACTAGGAAGGTGATGAAATCACTTGTGCAGATATATATACAAGATGGATTTAGATGTGAAAGTGTGGTGGTGCATGTATAGGTGCGAAGAAAAGTAGAAGAGCAGAGTGAAGACAGGAAGACAGGTCCGGAATGTGACAGTACAACAGTATCAAAAGAAAGTAGAATGAAGTGCAACAGATTAGTCTATTGAGCTTAACTGAAACTGAACCTTAGCATGTGTGGATGCTTCTCATCAGTTCAAACATTGAGTTACTTTCCTTTCTTGTAGACAGTGAGTCTCTTGTAGGTAGTGAGCCTCTTGTGAGCAGTGTGCTCAGGCAGTAAGCCCTAATTGGCAAGTGCCATTTTGTATCTTCTATTCTTCTAACAGAGAATAATATCTTGGGTTAATCACCCCATGGATTTTTCCCTTAACAAGGTTTCCACATCAAATCATTATGTCATGTGCATTTGTGTTATTTCCACTTTATGATCATGCATGCTTATTTGATCTAATATTGCATTAACTATTAAAAAAGCACAGAAAGTTGAATTATTAGGATAACTGATTCACCCCCCCCCTCTCAGTTATCAATAGCCTAAACTACTTAGAATGTCTATTTTAGTGGGAAATATGATTGATTTATGGATGTAAATGTATGTAACACAGAATGGAATTATTGCTTGGAAAAGTGGGTTTCTTTAATTTGTATTTTGGGAAAGGGATTTTAATGATTTATTGATGAACTTTGATCCTTTTATTCTATTATTTATTTACTTGCTTCTTTGGGAAAGAAGTAGTTTTTATCTAGGAATGTATTGAGTTACTTTCTGGGCTAGGATGCCGACTGTGGATTTTTAGAGATGGCTTTTCCTTTTTTTAGGAATTGAACCAGGTTACTATTTAAAGGATTAGATCTAATTGAGATGACATTGAAATAGATGTTTATTTTGTCTACCAAACTTATTTATATATATCTCTACCACATCCTGTTGTGAGTCAATTTGCTTTTCATTATTTAGAATTGCACATTCAAACATTAGAGTTGCATCGGGTGTTCCCTCCTTCCAGTTGTTTCCAGGTAGCTAGGCATTTCATGCAGGGCTGGGTTTCCTTCTTTTCATGAAGAGATCTGGGGAAGTGTAATTACTTCATGGTTGGGTGGAAAATCACCTGGGCCATGTTCCCATCTCAGCTTACAGGTGGTGGACCACTTGGTTTGTGAGACTGATGAGTGTATTGATTTATTGATTCTTGATGTACATGATTATTGTAACTTAAAATTGGATGTAATATGGCATGATTGCCGATGGATTTTGTATATTATTTATAGTGCTTTTACCTAGATTGAGCACGTGATTTTGTAAGATTTAATGACATTTTGATTCATATTTATGAGATGGTTCATTTTATTTGTGATATTGTAATTAAGTGGATTTATTACACCCTTTTTATCTTTTATATTGTAATTAAGTGGATTAATTACATCTTTTTACTTTGGATATTGTGATGTATTTAAGTGGATTATTTACTTCATTTACTTTTGTCATGAAATTGTGGGCTTTACACTAGCGTTGGGTGCCCTAGTCTTGGTAATTTGGGCTATCTAAATGCCATATGACAGTGGATTAAGCCTTGATTCTCACAAAAATGTTGGAAATTGCATATTGTAAATATAGGTGAACATTCAAGCTAGAATGAGTGCCAAATCTACCATGGAATTGTATGCGGTATCAATTTTTGACACTACAAAATGTTGAGGTCATCCCTTTTATTAGTGGGTCACCTATTTTTCTAAGCTAGGTTGATCGTTTTACTAAGGCAAGTCACCTAGGTGATCCTTGAGGTGCTTGAGTGACCCAAGAATGCTCAAACAACCTCACCAATTGAAGGATGAAAATACAACTTTTCGTAAGGATGTGGGTATAGATGTAAGGTGGAAGGTTAGAGAGGCCAAAATAAATATAGGAGGGAGTCATATGGGCTAAATAGACACTTACATGATCAAAGTAAAAAAAAAAGAGATTCTATTCATGCCATGTGAGTCATGAACTAAACTGCAAATCATTATTGGATTATCACGTATGTTAGTACATTTTTTGGGCACTTATACACTCAAGGATACATCATGAGAAAGCATGAAAGGATCCAAAGGAATGTCTTCATCAAAAAATGGTGGATCATCATGATACAAAGAAAAATCTATAGGATCCACTAAGGAAGATCCATTAGAAGAGGAAGAATGAGCTCATTATGAGTAAAACATTATCTATGGATAAGAGTAGAGTAATTTATGAAAGTGCGTGGAAAGACATTGAAGGATGTATAATAAGTATGACATGGATCAAACCATTGTTTACCTCTATCAACCAAGGTATCACCTTGAACACATTAATCAATATAGCACATTAAGTATATAAGTATGATATGAGAACATACATGATTTAACATGTAGATGTGCATCTGTATTACCACTAAAGGGTAAGTGCATGGAATTTTGCTTATAATTTGAAATGCTTACACTCAAAATTTAAAAATAGAGTTAGTACCACAAGTTGTATGTATATGTGAAAACTTTACTCAAAGTAAATAAAAATAAAAATATTAATTTATTCAAAATAGAGAAAATAGAATATGGTTAGAAAGTTAAGAAGTAGATTGACATTTTGGTGGTGGTTTTGTTAAATTTTGTTATAAAATGAGTAAATCACACAAACATGAGGTCTGGATAGTAGATCCACAACTACAAAAGTGACTTAGGTTAAGTTCACACTTGCAAAATTGATATAGAATATCATAAACCAATTTCACACAAAATAATGCATCACATTGAAGTAAAACCAGAAAAACAAAATAATAAAATAAGCCACAATTATTACATCACATTCAAGTAGAAGCATATGAAGAACAAGTCAGGGAGTTGAATCCATAGGAAAAAACAAAACAAAGGCGACGATGACTGCATACAGAAACATATGACTTCAAATACCATAAGAAACAACGAGGCAAAAGAATTTCTTCATACGATGGCTATCTGCAGTGCAGGTTGCTGACCGTTTTCTACGTTTGCTGTATTGGCTGGCCTTTCTGTTGTAAATGCTGCTTCCCTTCCTCATGTTAATGGAGTCATCAGACGGAATAATCATGCACTCCTTTCTATTTCTTTTTTATCTATACAATATGAATTGCCAGTAGAATGTTTCGTCCACCACCACCACATGAACTTGAAGTTTTGCCAAAATTTTGATACATTTTCAATAGGTGATAGATGTGATAGATTATGGCATATGAAGATTTCTCAAATTTTTTAATACGGAGCCTAACATGTATCTATCTGTATGAGCTGCATTCCATTCATGTGGGTTAAATTTAGGGATTTGAACCAACAACCATTATGTGTGTTTTCTAACGGCTTGACAGTCCAGTCTACCCCTAAGGGCTTCTTCCATGTGTATTGTTAGTGTAAAACTATAAAACGCCTTTTTTGGTTTTGTGTTCATGTTTACTTGACTTGGCTTAGATACAGTGGAATCACACCTTTTTTCAACCTTTCAAGCAGAAATTTTCCCTTGACAAATAGTTTTATTAAGGCTTGTGTTCTCTTGCATGTATAGTTTGATTTAAAATCGACATTTGTTTTTTAAATGATTTTCAATTATAAAAATAAAGATATAATGCAAATT
Organism: Cunninghamia lanceolata; assembly: GCA_027924645.1. Taxonomy (NCBI): domain Eukaryota; kingdom Viridiplantae; phylum Streptophyta; class Pinopsida; order Cupressales; family Cupressaceae; genus Cunninghamia; species Cunninghamia lanceolata. Next base: position 9,074,322 of record BSBN01001531.1, on the reverse strand, counting down.
TCAATCATGAAGTTATTCACTATTATTTTTTTATTAATAAGTTATTGTGATTTCAAATATTATGTTTTAGATGTACATTTAGGAAAAGAAAGTGCATTTGGAGATTGTTAGGGTAATGCCCTATGTGAGGTAAGTCAAGTTTCGTCTCATTCTCTTTGCCACCATTCACCTTTCTGTGGGGTTTATAGAGGACATGGTGGGTGTCAATCTCATAGTTGTCTACTCAATAACATGGTTTTACCCAAGTTCCAGTGAAGTGCAATGGTAGTGGTGGTGGCTTTGGCCATAATAGTGTAGAGCTTAGCACTTGGGCCACCCTCTTATATAGAAAATTCCCACCCCTTGTTTTAGATATGTTGTATATTAGATGAGACATAGAGGATGATGAAACTGATGAAGCTCTTATATACTATGAACCCATACCCAAGGATATAGGCTCTCACGTAAACAGTCGGCACATTATCATGTTGACTATTTACCAAATCTTCGATGCCCTTTCATTTCGACCACCCACTACAACATGTTCAATGTATCTCATTCGACCACTTGAACCACACTGTTTCCTGATACTGTCGACATAAATCGACGAGTCGAAAAGATTTCGACCAACTGGCTATTTTACAATGTGTCGACTGGTTAAGCTTTGACCCCAATCATAAGAGTGGCTAAAAACAAAATAGATGATCATTCTATAAACTATTGGTTGGTTACCCCATAACTTAGATATTTTGTGATTTATACTTTTATCATATTAAAAGCTAGATACTTGTAAATTTTTATATTATTATTGTTAAGGAATTTATTTTTAATTCAAAATACTTTTATAAACATATACTAATTTCTTTTAATTATCCAAATTCATAAAAATACTTTAAAAATTAATTATTTTTTCTCAATGTGAAGTTAAACCTTATAATATGATGTCATCCATTTTAAAAATAATTTACAATTATTTTTTAGTTTAAAAATAAATAGGTTGTAATCTGATTCTTTATAGACCAATCATTTTTTTGGTTGAGAGAAATATCAAGGTGCAAATGTCCACTCTCTACCTAAAAACTACCCGTCATGCTAATGTAGTTACAACAACAACATCACATGCTGATGCAAGTAGTAGATATTTAAAGAAAAAAACAGGAATAAAAAAACAAAACAAACGCGGCGATGGCTACGTATAGAGACGTATAAATAAAAAATCAGGAAGAAAAAATAAAACAATATGATATCTTCTCCATCTGTACAATATGATGTCAAATACTTCGCACAGATTTTGGACCATTTCACCTTCACACCTCACATCTATGTCATCTTTCAAAAGAAGAACCTCATTAACTCACTGCACTGGGGCACATACAAGAGACTAGCAACTGTCAATTCCCAGTATGTAAAAATTTGTCATGTAGCACATCCATTAAACATGAAATTGCAGTCAAGTTCATGCACTTCTAATTACTTTTAGCAACAAATTTAACAGTTTGAAAGTAAACCCATAGCAGAAAATCCCAGATTTTAACAGTTTGAAAGTAAACTCATTGCAAAGAAACCCAGATTATAATTAGAGCGCCTTGGAAAAACTAAACACAAGCACCACAGGATAACTCTGCCTCACTATTGAAGGATACACAAATTAGTCCAAAAACTAATATATTTGGATTTTCATGTTTGATGAATGAGATGACAATAAACAACTTTTGACTTAAAAAAATTAAACTGTCAGCACCCAGTATGCAGAGGTCTGTCATTTAGAACAACAAATAGGCAGGAGAAATTGCATAATCAAGTCCATGCAATGCTAGTTTCTTTTTGCATAATCAAGTCCATGCAATGTTAGTTTCTTTAAACAATAGATTTAATAGTTTAGAAGTTAAACTCAAAACAAAAAAAACCAAGGTTACAACTTAAGCACCATGAGAACAGTAATTGCAAGCACCACAACATCAGTCACCTATACTTTGGAGGGCATGGTCTAGCCCAAAAACTAGTATATTTCAAATATCAGTTTGTTGAAATGAGAAGACAACTGTCAACTTTTCAATAATTAACTAAAATTTGAGTATTCTACTAAGGTAGTATATAGGAGTTCAAAACAAGAATTCTTAAAATACATGTTTTTAGAACAAATTCTATTTGTCAGAGTTTTTTTTTTGCAATACAATAGCCACGCTCTCATCATGTTAGAAAATTGTGAGATAGAGTTAACATTAACTAACAAGATCATGATTTCATGATCCATTTTATATTCGTTTGTAAAAATAGATCATAATAGAAGATTTAAAAAAGTTTTCATGCTAGCGATATTAAGCAATATTTACTTAATCCAAGAAAAGATGAGCCAAGAAATCTATCTTGAGAAAATAATAATGTTCACTTGCAACTTTAGCTTTGATTTGCATACAATAATAAATAGTTCTCTATAGCCAAACCAAATATACTTTTGTAGATTCTCACCCTCCACTACATCACATGATCAATCCACCATCACACCATCAAAATTGATAGATAATAAAGCCGTGATTTTCTCGCAAATTCTCTTGATCTACCAATTGACATTGTTGATTTCTAGTTCCAAACTGCCATTAAAATAATGAATGGATAGATTAACAAGATATAGGACCGTTTCTAAAAAAGCACAAGTCGTTACCCTTTGGAAAAAACTGTTGTATCTAATTTGAGAATGAATACAACACAAAAGGCCAAAAGGCTAGTTAAAAAAGTTACTATCCGACAAGGAAAAACAAATAGAAGATAATATGATCTCATACATTTGGGAAAGACAAAAGGTGAGGCTTAGTATCCACAACCTTTAAATAATAGCCAAAAATTTTCATAGTTTCTATTCTCTAGAAAGAAGTGGGCATTAATAATAAAACTTACCATAAGATTTGGTGAATTATCTTGTTTGCACATAATCTAAGGCATGTCTATATCTAAGGGTTGTCCCACAATAATGGGTTACACTTTTTGGCCAAACTTGACATCGAAATCAATATTTTGAACTAAATTTTCACTTTCTGACACTTATAGCCGCTAAACCCTTAGGAATTTGAAGATGGTGTGAACTAGTAATTTCTGAGATTTTGTTTGTAGATTCTAAATATATATTTTTTAAAAATATTGGAGTTAAATTGTAAAATTTTTTGTGTCTCCTTAGATAACTAGTTTTTAATAGTAAACAATATTTTTTTAAAGTGATGTGTATTCTGTAGCACATAACTTTTTTTTCTACAAAGGATAAAATTTTGGTTCTTTTGAATTTAGATTGGTGACACTGATATATAGGGCATGCATTTGGTTTTATAACGTTTTGTTGAATATATTTTTTAATTAAGTTTTGAAGTCAAATCAATTATAATTTAGACATAAACGTATTCCATAAAATATAACTTTTTCTGTATATATCGAAATTCAATTTTTCTTTTTTTGGTTGAAACAAGGATATCAATACCTAGGGCATAGATATTTTTCAGAATTTTTTTCTCTAATTTACTAATTTTTCATGTGTGTAGAATAGAGAACTTGATGTTCGGTGAAAAACCTACATTCACAAGAAATAAAAAATAAATATAATAATCAAAATAAATATATTTAAAATTATACTTTTTGGGAAGCTTATAATAAGGACTACATACTTACAAAACATAAATTTTAAATGAATTCATTTGATCCCCCAAAAGGTAAATCAAAAATAGTTTTTGATCAACATTTTGATAGGTGTAGAGGAGACTCCATTATAGTTATGGTTTAAAATTAACAAGGTTCTATCTAAGGGGGTTTGATCAAACCCTCTTAAATTAAAATTATTTAAATGGAACCTTTCAAGGCTTAAATCATTATATTTTCTTAAAATATGTGATTTCAACAAAAATCAAGATGTCCCAGAAAGTGTAACCCATTATTGTGGCAGCACCGCCAACAACCATATGTGCAACCCAATTCATATATGTAATTTTAGGAAGCCAATAAACTATTTATGTGCCTTTATATTAGTTCTCTATTTGTAAGGGAAAATGTTTAGCATTTTGTTAGAGTCAAGCCAACTTTCTCATCCTTCAATACCATCTACAATTAAAACATTACAAATTTCAAAAAGTGAAAACTTAACATACACTAAAAAAATAACAACTACAAGGTCGCAATTGCATATAAAACTATTCAAAAATCTAAACTTTAGTATGACAAATTGAATCCAAAAGTTTAGGAAGTGTATTATTTTTTGGGAAAAAAGGATTAAAATATCAATTAAGAAACCAGAAAAAATTATGTAAGGATTTCTAGACAACTACAACTATCACTAGAACCCATAGAATTAAAATCCAAGGAGATTTTCTACAATCCTGCCACCTCTACAAACTAAAGGAAACCACCAAACCAACAAAGCACAAAATACCAATAAAAAATAGACTAGAACTATCAAGCCAAGCCATTATAAAGAAGCTTCAAAAACTACAAATAATGAGCAGAAGATAAGGCCCCCCTATTGGCAAGAGACACTGTGTGGCTTCATGAGTGTTGTCATTGATGGCAACAAAGTCCATCCCACACATCCGCAGGACATGGTATGACTATACTAGAAGTCAGATTGAAAAGCATTTTGGTCTGGTAAGCAAGAACAGAGCATGTAGCAAGGTCTGACAATCAGGTCCAGATCTCTTAGAGAAAGTATCTCAGCATAGTGCAGACTTGGGGAAGTCAAGAGGAGTACCCTGACTGATACATTCCAGAGATTGAGCCTCTGGTGATAAAAGAGTGAAAAGATATGAACACCTAAGTGTTGGGTTCCTATTTGACAGAGTAGACTAAGGAAGAACTGACCGGCAGAGCATTAGACCTTAATTCAAATAAGAAATTGATGGAGGTCAAGTTTCTTAAGGGATCATTCATAGTTGTCTGACATGATTGATGACTCCTATAACTATCTTTTTGATACGCGTCACTTAGTAAGCATGGATTCAGCCGACAGACCAGAGTTTGAGAAAATCTTGAGTATTCTGGATGTCGACTAGAAAGATGTTGAAATCCTTGGTGTGATATATATACTAGATGGATTTCGATGTGAAAGTGTGTGTGGTGTGTTGTGTTGTGTGAAGAAAAGTAGAGAGCAGTGTGGAAGTAGTAATACAGGTCCGGTATGTGACAAAACAATTGAAGTGCAATAGATTAGTATATTGAGCCTAATTGAAACTGAACCTCAGCATATGTGGATGCCTCTCATCAGTTCAAGTACCTGGTTTCTTTCTATAAACTATTGTAGGCAGTGAGCCTCTTGTGAGCAGTGTGCTTAGGCAGTGAGCCCTAATTGGCAAGTGTCATTTTGTACTTCTATTCTTTTAATAGAGAATACAATCTTGGGTTAGCCACCCCGTGGTTTTTCCCTTAATAGGGTTTTCCATGTAAAAATCCTTGTGTTATGTGTGTTGATTTCTTTCTGCTCTCATGTTCATGTATGCTTATTTGTTTTGATACTACACTAATTATTAAAGAAGAAAAGAAAGTCAAATAATTAAGATAACTGATTCACCCCCCCTCTCAGTTATCAACAATTGGTATCAGAGCTAAGTTCCTCTAGATAGAGCCTAACAACTTGAGGAAGATCTGGGAATCTCAATGGATATGTACGGTATGAGGGATCAACTTCAGTCTACCCTAAATGATCTTGAGCAATCTCACTCTGAAGTCAATAACTAAGGGAAAGACTCAAACAAGCTGATGATTTCATAAATGAACTCAAAGAAAAACTAAGTATCTCAATGAAGAAAAGAAAGGAACTACTTCAATAATTAGTAAGTCAAAGTGAAGCCAATGATACTAATGAAGATCTGAATGAGAAAACCAAGTTATGTGAGAAGTTATCAAAAAAGGTCATTATGGTAAGACATGAAATAGAATCAGGAGTTATGAAATTCACCCAAGAAATAGAAGAGAAAAGAAAAATTGAAGATAATCTAAAACAATCTCTCAAGGAGAAGTCAGAAGACTGCCACAAAATGGATAGAATAATTAGGCATCTGAAATCTGATCTTAAAGAAGCTAGAGACAATGAAGAACAACTTGAGAATCAGATAGACACTCTTAAAAGGGATCTTCAAACAATAAATGAATACAAAGAGAAATTCAAGATAAGCTCTGCTAAGCTTGAAGTTCTTCTTGAAAGCCAAAAGAGGGTAGATGACAAGCAAGGCTTGGGGTATGAAAAAGGGGAAAGCTCCGGATTCGGTCAAAAGAACTTTGGATCAAGAAATCCTAGGAACAGGCCTAGAAGACCTTCGGTAAGGCAACCAAATGCTCAAAGATATCCATCCTTCAATGGATACTGCTACAACTGCAATAACTTCGATCATAAAGCAAATCAGTGCAGAAGAAGAATGAATCAGACTAATTCATCCTTCTCTGGACAATGTTTTAACTACAAAAGGTATGGTCACAAATCTCATGAATGTAGAAATATGCAAATGAACAATTCATTCAATGGTAGATGCTTTGCATGCAATAGAATGGAACATATGGCTAATCAATGTAGATCAAGAGGATATTAGTCAAATCTGCAAAGAAATGTTGTTTGCTACAATTGCAATAGATCTGGTCATATTGCCAAATTCTGTAAAAGTAAGAATCAGGATATAAGGGGTCTAGTGCATCATAATCAAAATCAAGACAAAGGAAAAGGAAAAGTGAATGCGGATGAAGTTCAAAGGGAGATGAACAATATTTGGGTAAAGAGAAGTACATAAAATGTTGGGGATGGATCCGCACCAGAATCTGGTGCTGATATTCCTTCTGAAAACTAAATAAGATGAGCTCTGGCTCAGGGGGAGTCAAAAAGGAAAACAAATTTCTCCAGCTAGTCAATTGGTACCTGAAATTAGCACATGGAAAGTTGCGGATTAAAGGGCTCTCAGAGAAATATCTAAATAATCCTTGGTAAAGATATGAAAGATCCACAAGAAGTCTTCAAGAGGTTAAACATCCAAGATTGATCCGGTTTAATAGTCATCTGGAAAAAGCAAGATTCCCATAGTTAGATCTAGTATGATTTAAAATTCAAATATTTTGATCTGCGGATAAATGGAATGATTGAAAAAGGGAGATAGATTGTCATTTATCACCAAGAACCACTCTAATTGCATCTCAGTAATCTGGAAAGATCTCTCTCAAAACAAGGAGAACAAGGCAACCAGAATGACTTAAATTGTGCATTTATTGCAATGTGGAATTAGGGTTTGCACAAAAATATAAGGGTTCTCTTGTTCATCATTTTCACATTTGCATTCGAGAAGAAGAAAGAAGGAGCTCTGCAACAAAATTGCCTCAAAACCTCTCAAAGATCAACTACAAAAGTCGATTCAACTAGCAATCTTATCCGGCTCATATCGTGAACCCTAGAGGTGTAAAAAGGTATTTTCGCTCTTGAATCTCTCTGAATCTTTTGAAAGATGGCTACTTTGAATGTCGTCAAAATCACTGATAGGTCACGCCCTAAGTTCAAGAAACACCCTTACAAATCTTTATAAGTTGATCCTTTAGGTGCCTTCTCTAGCATTCCGCATGGGGTTTTGCATGTAGAAGATGTTAGGGCATACATTCATGTGAATATTGAGGAATTTGGGGAATCCAAGCTGATGGATATCTATCACAAGAAGTTAATAGATGAATCATTTGAACTCAAACCTCAGTACAAGGCCATCTGGGACAAGCATTTTGGACATTGCATCCATTTCCCCTATTTTGTAAAAGATGAATGGGTCCGGTATGTTATGAGCAGAGTGCATGACAACTTCATGTGGTTGATGAGGCCATTTAAGATCATGAAAGATGCTATTAAGGTGGTAACTAGATTGCACTCATCCGGTGGGTTACTTGCTCTCAAATCGATCAAAAACTAAACTATAAGTGAGGCTACCAGATCAAAATTTGACAAGAGAGCAATGACAATAGAAGATATCACTGATCCAGATATCAAGTTTACCTCCATGATAATTGGCTACAAGATATATCACTCCAGCAGGGAGAATTCTGTATCTGGAACTGCAATTTATACTGCTTATCAGATGCTAAGGGAGAATGTAAATTATGATCTTTGCGAGCTTCTTCTGAGCCAACTGTTGGAAAACTTGCAAAAGATCAAAAAGGACAAGAAGAACTCATTCAAATATGGTGGCCTGATATTATGTCTTTTCTTTTACTACATGAATGAGCTCCTCGGATCTAGTGGTTGGGTATGGTAAAATGACAGACCGGTTGCCATACAAATTAGAGATTACTTGTATGGGCTTGGTGATCCCAAGGCTCAAAGTACAACACTCTGGGGATACTTCAAGAACTTTCAAAGTATGATGCAGACCAGAGAAATAATCCCCCAATCATTGGTTGAGAAATACAAGGATATAGTGTGCTTTATGGTAGACACTGATCAATGCCTAATGGAGGCAGTGGAGCCAAGGATAGTCTGGATTATGCCAATGGGGTATGAGGTTGATGAGAAAATCCTAGAGCTGCATATCCAACACCTGTTGAGTCAGCCTAAGGACCCTGAGGCAGAAAGGTTTGGAACCTTTCAAGAGTTGAGTGTACAACTTCATGTTGAACTGAGACAACTTGAGATCAAGAGAAAGGTAAGAAGGGAAGTAGGAGAAGTTGCCAAAAGATATGGGATTTCCAAAGAGGTAGTTGATGCAAACAAAGAAAAGGTAGAAAGGGCAAAGAAAGAAAGGCAAGAAGCAGAAAAAGAAAGTGCTCCAGTGCAAGCCCCCTCCCAGACCAGATCCTCCAAAAGCTCTGCACCAACCACCTCTAAGAGTCAAAAAGCCTCAAAACTAGAAGGCAGACATCTGGAAAGGGAGAAAAGAGAACTAAGACAAAGGCTACAAGGTCTTAAACTAGCCAGAAGGATGATGAAGAGACAGAATCAGATGAGGAGATCAAGAAAATGAAGAAGAAGAAGAAAACATCCGGTGAACCCTCTACCAATCATAACAAGGAAGAAGAGGCAGAAGAATTCATTGAACGGCCTACTCTCTGCATTGATGATATCATCAAATTAGTCACTGTGGATGGGAATCTGCAACCAATGACTGAATTTTATGATGAATATAATGAAACTGACCAGAAGATCCTACAAGATGCTACAGTCAGATATCTGAACATCTATAATAAAGCATTCATTGAATTCATATCTCTAATTCCTAAAAGCCTAGAGAAGGAAATTGAAATGAGAAAGAACAATGCTAAGGAAAAGGATATGGAGATTCGGGAACAGATAGCTATTCAGCTCTATCCTTCCATCACTCCTAAACAAATGAACATGATCTTCAAGGATTGCAAGGATGAGATCCGAAGCAAAGCCAGAATGAACAAGCTTATGCTCGAAGAGACTAATCAAGTGGCAAAAGAAACTGAAGACATCCTCCGGAATGCATACAAAAGATTCAATATTCCTATTATAGAGGACATAAGTGATGAACCTTCTAATGTCGAAGGATTAAGTGCATCAAAGGAAGACTCTACTAAGAAAATTGTAGAAGAGTCAAAGGAGATAGGTGAGGAGAAGACTAAGAGCATGGATTCCTCTATTCTGGAAGAGGAAGTTCACGAACAAGTAAATATCTCTCTTCCGGATCCCCCAACAGACTCTGGAACTGAAGGAACAGTAGGAAAAGAAGAGAAAATCAGTCAAGAGGAAGAGGTAAAGGGAAGAGAAGAAGATCAATCAAAGAAGACGCCTGGTGATAGTTTTGAAGCTGCAGAAGGAAAGAAGACTCTGCCTCTGGCAAGAGACATTGCAGAAACAATTAAAATTTTTTTGACTAAAGTTATGATGGAATTAGATGAATCAGAGCTATTTCAAGGACCATTCAATTTTGATTCCCTCTCCCCGGTTCAGACAATGAAGATAGCATCCTTTGCCCAAGCAAAGACAAAAGAAAAACTTCTGAAGTCTCACATGGAAGACTATGAGCTGATAGAGATTGCATCCAGTGTGTTGGAGAAGATCATGCCATCCTTCCAGAAGGATCTTTCGACTTCTTCATCTGGTAATTTGAAATCTCTTGTTAATTCTATTAGTACACATTTTGATTCCTTGGAGAAATCAACAGAAGAGAAAGTCCAGAAAGAGTTTCTGGGTAAGAGATTCTTTGAAGTACAGGGGCTAATAGCAAATGATAGGAGAAATCTGAATATCGGAATAAAGAGACTAGAAAATGCTCTTAAAGATGGCGGAGAATTATACAAATTTTGTTTATCTTGGTCCACAGTAACAACAAACATTGCAAAGAAGGTGGAAGAACAAGAGGGCAAACTATCAAGTTTATCCCAGAGTTTTGATCCTCTCACCTCATCCATAATGAATCAAGAATGCCAGACTATTGCCACTATAAATGAGATAAAGAGGCTTGAGAAGGAGAAGAAAAATAGAATAAGCAGGCTAAGTGAACTAAGAGGGATAATTATCCCCAAGTTAGAGGCAGTGCATGAGGCCCTAACTGATGCCCAGACCACAGCCCGGATCAGTGATCAAGCAGACCTAAAGAGGGCAGAAGCTTTTGCATTTTTGCTAAGTGGTCACATCTCAATTTTGGACAGGATGAAGAAGAGTTGGGCGATAGAAGTGGTACAATTGAAGACCACCTTTGCAGATATACTTAAGTACATGTAAATATAACATTTATATATACTTATGCGGCTAAGTATAGGTTGATTTTTGGAAATTTTGGGGTGCAAATTCTACCCTTTGCCATTGATGTCAAAGGGGGAGTAAGGAGAAGTGAAAAATGTGGAATCTAACTAAGGGGGAGCTTCGAAAAAGTGTACATTAGAACAGAGCATCAGCCAAGGGGGAGTGTAGTATGACACTTAGTCATTTTTTACTAAGTGTTGCCATCAATGCTAAAGGGGGAGATTGTTGGCAAAAGACACTGTGTGGCTTCATGAGTGTTGTCATTGATAGCAACAAAGTCCATCCCACACATTCGCATGACATGGTATGACTATACCGGAAGTCAGATTGAAGAGTATTTTGGTCCGGTAAGCAAGAACAGAGCATGTAGCAAGGTTCAACAATCAGGTCTAGATCTCTTAGAGGAAGTATCTCAGCATAGTGTGGACTTGGGGAAGTCAAGAGGAGTACCCTGACTGATACATTCCAGAGATTGAGCCTCCAGAGATAAAAGAGTGAAAAGATATGAACACCTAAGTGTTGGGTTCTTGTTTGACAGAGTAGACTAAGGAAGAACTGACTGGTAGAGCATTAGACCTTAATCCGAATAAGAAATTGATGGAGGTCAAGTTTCTTAAGGGATCATTCATAGTTGGCTGACATGATTGATAATTCCTATAACTATCCTTTTGATATGCATCACTTAGTAAGCATGGATTCAGCCGACAAACCAGAGTTTGGAAAAATCTTGAGTATTCCGGATGCCGACTAGAAAGATGTTGAAATCCTTGGTGTGGATATATATACTAGATGGATTTTGATGTGAAAGTGTGTGTGGTGTGTTGTGTTGTGTGAAGAAAAGCAAAGAGTAGTGTGGAAGTAGTAATACAGGTCCGGTATGTGACAAAACAACAGCACTAAAGCAGAGGAAGAATGAAGTGCAGTAGATTAGTATATTGAGCCTAACCAGAACTGAACCTCAGCATATGTGGATGCCTCTCATCAGTTCAAGTACCTAGTTTCTTTCTATAAACTAGTGTAGGTAGTGAGCCTCTTGTGAGTAGTGTGCTTGGGTAGTGAGCCCTAATTGGCAAGTGCCATTTTGTACTTCTATTCTTTTAACAAAGAATACAATCTTGGGTTAGTCACCCCGTGGTTTTTCCCTTAACAGGGTTTTCCACGTAAAAATCCTTGTGTTATGTGTGTTGATTTCTTTCTGCTCTCATGTTCATGTATGCTTATATGTTTTGATACTGCACTAATTATTAAAAAAGAAAAGAAAGTCAAATAATTAAGATAACTGATTCACTCCCCTCTCAGTTATCAACACCCCCATTCTATGACATTCTAGTTGTGATCAACATCATAGGCCCAATCAGCCAAACAACCAACAACATTCCACTCTCTAGGAATATGAATGTTATGTCGTAAAAAGTTTCCCTAGGACTTTTTACCTCCTAGTTTAGCTCCTAGGTCCACTTAATTTCATTTTGCAGGTTTAAAACTTATCCCAGAGCAATTTCCCCTGAAACCCATGTCAAATGGGACTTAGGGGTCCACTTTTATGCTTAATCGTGACTCAAAAAGCAACCTTGGACTTGGGCACCTATGCTCTAGTCCAGGCCTATTTTGTAGGGACCTAAATTTTAAGTTGTCGGCATAGGACCTTTAAAAAGGTTTCCCTATGCCGGCCTTTTCAATTTGAATTACAAAATTTAGTAGGAATGCATATATAAACATGTTTAGGACTTCATTTTGAATAGAGATGGATAATGCAAACTTGTGATATTGAGCTAAGGGATTTCAAGGCATTCATTGTGTTGCATAGCAAACTTGTGTTGTTATTGTGTTTGTTTGTTGTAGATTTGGCTTCATCAATCCATCTCCTCATGGTGTAAGAAATCTTCATCTCTGTGAGGGCTTCACCTCCAAGGTGACATCTATTTGTGTTTCAATCAATCTATTTCATCATTTGATTTGGCCTATGTCCACCAAGGACACACACTCTATCTAGCAATGGTGTTGGAAGGCTTGAATGGCATTATGAGGCTTGACCAAGGCAAGATCCTAAACACCACAACCCCCAAACTCCTCTCTTTGTGATTGTAGGTTATAGGTGCGGGAGTTTGCGAAGTGGAGTTGCAAAGAAGTAGAGAGAGGATAGATATTCGAGATCTAAGAAAAAATTATAGAAAACCTAACCTACTGGAGTAGGGTACCTACCTTGTAGTCCTCCTGACTAGCATCTCTAGAAACTCTGAAGCAGGTTGCAGTCCTTCTTTAACCTCACTATCCCAAATCTATAGAAAAACTAACCTGTTGGACTAGGGCACCGGCCCTAGTGTCCCTGAAGTTTCTGCCTTCAGAAATTCAAATCTTGGTATGTTTCTAAACTGTATTTAGTGCCTTCCTATAAGATCATTTGTTGTATTTTGTTCATTTGTACCCAATTTCATTACAATTAAGGTTTGAGGCTTAATTGAACTAGGGTTTAATAAATTCATCAATTTAATCTATCTTTCCATATCATTCCTAAGTGACATCAACCTATAGCTAAGCCCTCTCCATCTGTAGTGACTCATCTTGGTTATTGTCCTTGAATGTTATTTGTGAAAGGAGGGTTTGATTGAATCTAACTTAACCACATTTCAACCTTACCTTCATTTTCATATTTAACATTTTGGTGAACCCATGTTTTTATTGAACTCGCATCTTGTTGAGTGTTGTAATCAATCTTTTCATTCATTCATATCATATTCATTATCATACATTCAAAAATCTTAGATTCATTCATATTTTTTTAAAAAAATAAGCATTCTAGGCTTGCATTAAGACATAGTTTGCACTATTTTCCTTACATATCATCAAAAACATTTAAAATTATGATATTTACATCAGTTCTGAGTTAAATTATAGAATTTCATCATTTCATGATCTTTTACCTTGCATTTACATATCTCATTTGCTAGGGTTTACTTGAAATTTGTATTTTTTCATATAACCTAGTAATTCCAAAAGCTAGGGTTTGTAGTTAAAATCTTATTTCAAATTTTACTACTCCTTTCAACACTCTTTCAAATCTGATTTTGGACTGTAGTGTTGCTACATTGTAATTTTTTACATTTACATTTGCATCATTAGTGCATTTACATTGAAAAAAGTGAAAAAAATGGAGCATTTTAGAGTCATAAACAAGCATAGTTTTGCATTGTTTCCTTACGCATGTTATAAACATCTTTTAGATCAGATTTTGCATTCATATTAAACATATTTTCATTCCTCATTTGAAAATTTTGCATCATTTCACACTCTTTCTTGAAAATGTACATATTTTTAATTACACATTGTGTATTTCAACACTAAGGGTTTTATACACTTTCTTCAAATATCTTTAAGCAAACTTTCAAACCATTCACCTTGCCTTGTTGTGTAGCATTATTTCCATCTTTCTTACTTGGTTCATTGTGAAATTTGGGTGTTTTTCTCCTTCAAACCTGATTTCCTTAATCTATTTCATCATGGATGTATCTTGTTATTAATCCTTGGAGGCTTTGTTTGCATACATCATAGATGTTGAGAATTTTTAAAAATTCACTAATAAGAATCCTTGAGTCCTACAAAAAATAGTTCATATCTATGATATTGACATTTCCATGAGTTCCACATATGAAATTCTATGTTACATATCTGATTTTGAAAGCTTCACCACTCTCATGGGTATCTACCCTTCGATCTTCGAAAATCTCACTAATTTCATCTCCATGAAAGATCATGAAGAAGGTAATAATGACGATGTTCGTCCTTCTCTTCCTACATTTCATGATGATATAATGGACATCATTTCTAAGACATATGAGGCTGACATAGCCTTGGGTGACACATCTAATGATTTGGAGCCTTCTCCTAACATAAACTCACCTTGTGAGGATATCTTGGTGTAAGAAGAAGAAATCATTGAAACATTCCTTGACACTACTCTGCCATCTTTTCATGCTCTCCCTAGCCAAGATGAATCATTGGATGATGCAGATTCTCTTTGTGAACAACTCCTTCAACATATCGATACTAAAAATTCATCAATCAATCTTCAAATACTTCTTGATTACATCTTAAATAAAGAAAAAACTAATTTTACCGTTACTCAAACACTTACATACCTTGGAAACTACTAATAATTCGAAGAACATAAATAAACATCCTATTCCTAAGGACCAAGGTACTCCAACACTACCTAAACCAGTTGAAATGGGTATTTTCCCAGCACTTGCATCACCTCACTCAACTAAAATGGGAATATGTGAGGCTCCCATTGTACCATCCTTATATATTGCAAGAGAAACTCTTCAAGAAAGGGTTTTCCATTGCCAGCTACTATGGATCCATCACAAATTCATGACAATGTGGATAACATAACTCAATGAGAAGGAAGAACAAGGGACAGAGCCTTAACAATAAATGTAAAGATCAGAATCAAAGATAATAGGTAAGTATTTCTAACCCTGTTGGCCACCTATGTTGTAGCATACCTATGCTCACTTATGTGGCTTTCTCTTATGTGTTGTGTTCCCCCGTGATGTGTTATGTGTTGTTTAGGTCTCTAGGGATGATCCTTGACACTCTTGTAAGCTCAAGGATACTGGGAGACCGCCTCTGTTGTGACCTTTCTTCTATTTGTTTCATCATTATTCTATTCTTTTCTTCTCTATTTTATTGTTGTGTGTCATGCCTTAAGGGCATAGTGTTGCAGATGGTGTTTTGGGGGCATCCTCCTACATGGTGTTCCTAAGGCACTTGTCCTCCTCTCTCATTTTTATTGTTTACCTTGTTAAGTGGTTCTACCTAGTTGGCAGATGATGAAAACAAATGAATACTGATATGGACCATGTGTCCCTTCAGCAAGTAAGCAAAAATGGACCCAGTCCATATATGAAGATGGGGTTGTATATATATATATATATATATATATATATATATATATATATATATATATAATGCTTGACAAGTAGAATCACTCTAGGTCATGCATCATGTTGACATATCTCTTCTAACAAACCTTTATAATATAGCTGCTCCATGCACTTTGGATTGTTTTGTATCTCACCTTATTGTTACACTTGGTCCTGAGATACCTATAGTATAAACCCAACGGCTATACTCGGATCCAAACCCATAAGTGTATCCTTGGTTTCTTGGATATGATCTAATACATGATTTATGCATAGCTTTCATGATTTGATATGGTTACTATCTTAGAATAAGATGTTATAACCTTACCTTGTGTTGATTGTCTTAGCATATCTTAACAATGTGTTTGTGGGAACATTCAACAATCATGGCACATGTCACCTTTGGGGGCATGGGCTTTGCGAGAGCTCTTGTTCCCTTGCATTTTTTCACTCTACCTTAATGTGCTTAATATCAGTAAGTGACATCAACCACCTTAAGGTGGGGGCATATATAATGGTATCTGCTTGATTATTTTACACTAACAAAGCGTGTTTGGCATACATTGATCTATTACATATACTTCCTTTACATTGTAAGGTGTCTCTGTGATGCAGGTGGGGTTGTATACTAGTCCAGTCATGACTAGGGGACCTTAGCAGGCAACCCAATCATGCAGCCAAACAACACAATGGAAGCATAAAGTCATAAACAACACACATTCATCCAAATTTCATTCAAATTTATAAATTACAACTCACTGCCATGACAAGGTCTACAATCACAAAAAAATACCCATTTTATTCATTCATGCAGTTTCTACAGGAGTACAAAATTAATCTACTCTCTTACCAAAACTTTACTCTATTTATTTTTTGCCATCTCCTCCAGCAAACTCCTCCACTCATTCCTCTTCCACTTTCCTGGGTGTCACAAGCCCATCAATAGCAGCCTCTTTGCATAATCTTCTACTACATCTCCATTCACCAGGGAATTCACCTCGAACCATCTAACTGGTTGAACCAAAAATCGAACCCCATCTAATTGGTTGAACCAACAATTGAACCCCCAATCAATACCAAGAAATTGAATATATGGAACTTGGCTCCAACAATTCAACCGTCCAAATCGTTATACAACTGTACATAACTGTCAGAATAGAATGAACCTCAACCATCAACCCTTTCATAAACATATCCCCAATCACCCTTGTATATTCATCATCTTAGACATATATTCAAGCTCTAAGTATTATCAGAAAAATGGTCATTTCATGAACCATGGAATCTTGTATCATTTCATTGCTTCCATTGGGAAAAACAAACTTTTCAAAACTTCCATGTTATCGGTGAATGTTCAGTTTTCTGAACCTCAACGATAAATGTTTATTTGAAAAATTTTGCTTATTCAAACTTTACCATATCCCTTCATTATCGGCAAAATAATAATTTCACAAACTATTGTTGGTTAGCGTAAGCCTTAAGATGTCAGTAAATTACAATATCTTCAAACCAAGGAATCCCTTATCAGCTTTGCCTTAAGTTTCAAAACCCAAACTTTCTTCGATATAGAGGCTGTTAGCAAAAGTCCTTACGAACTTGATGTTTGTTGAAGCATATTATCGGTAGAGCTTAATTTTCTTGAACCACTAAGGTCTTCAATTTCTTTTTTCAATGGCATAACTCAACCTTCTCAAACTTTGGCGGCAAATTGGCAACTTTCGCATGTCATAGATTGGTTAGAAAATCTGAAGGTTTGCCGATTAAATGATCTGCTTCTATCGGCAAAAGTTAACCTTTCGAAACTTGGGATTTGGTCAATAGTTTGACTTCAACTTATCGGCAAATTCTCAACTTTAAGAACTCCGCCTTTAACTTCACCCTCTTATGTCTTATCATAAAAAAATCCTAACTGTGAACTATGCTTCCTTTGTGTCCTTGCCACCTAGTGGGTGAATAAACAAAAAGCCAAACTTACACACAAGTTTGTAAAATGTTGATTTCCCCGATGACAAAAGCCTTGCACGTCAATACATGTGTTGGTGAATCAAAAATATTCAAAACCTCCAAACTTTCAAAAAAATTGAAATATCATTGCCTCCACTCACAAACAAGTTTGGAAAACCAAGAATTCCTTGACCACACCTTGTTTCTCTTATAAAACACCAACAAAGCATCGCCACTAGGTTGTCAGAGAATTGGAAAAAGGCAGAACTGGTGAACTTGTAGGTTCAAAAACTGCCAAAATCTCTGACTGGCTATAACTTAGCCAAATTTTGTCCAATTTCTACCAAAATGAAACTAGGAATACCTAATTGGGCCTTCTATAGGATGGTGTCCTTAATTGGCCAATTTGAGACTGAAAATCTTCTTGAAGCAAACTGCCCAAAACCAACACAAAAGCAAACAAAAACAAAACTAAAACTAAAACTGAAAACCTAAAATATTTTTGGTTGATGTTGATTGCTTGTGGACTTGGATGCTCCTGCATTAGACATGCCAAGTAAAAATTTTGTGAGCATGGGCTCACAAAATGGAGATGAATAGTAGAACTATCCTTCCAGGTTGTAAACAACCTACAATGAACTCTGTCACTGAAGTAAGTACCTCAGAAAACATTTTCTTTCACCTCTTCCAACATCTAGCTAGGACAAGTACCATCCACCTTCACCAAGTATGGTTACCATTCCTCTTTCCTTTCGTGGACCTGTGTCCACCACAACCCAACCTCCTCCTCCAAATTCTACTCCACTCATCACCCTTCACCTTACCACTCTCCATTTCATTTCCTCTTCTCATGGGATTTCACCCACCATAATTCGACTACCTCCACCAAACTTCCACTTTCCATTCCATTTCATTTGAATGCAAGTTGAAAGAATCAACTTTATGGAAATTAAAGTTTCCATCCCCACCATCTCAGTCATACCTTGTTTCTCTACAATTTTAAATCTCATCATGCATACTTCCTTTGCATTTCTATGCTTCTCAAGCTCCATCATACTTGTACACACATCAATTCCACAGGTTTTAAGGAAATTAAACTTTCCCAACATTATCTTATCATCTTTCCTCACTTCTTTACCACTGTCAATTTCTATCAGCTATCTCATGCTTCCCTTAGGACATGATATTATTGCATTCTCCTATTCCTCTCTTTCATCTATATCATAATCTTCTCTATCCTGTTCCTTCACACAAGATTGCATCATTTTCTCTAGCATTATAATGTCCTTCAAAGGACCACCTACTGTTGTAATCTATCCTTCTACACTCACCTTCTCTACACAAGCTATACTAACAAAATCATCCATTCCTCCTTTCATCTCTTCTTCCATGTTTAGAATCTCATTTCTATACAATTGAACATTATTTCCTTCATCATATAAATGAAAATTAACTTTTACCTCTATCTCCTTCTACTCATCTACTACTGCAACAATCCTTCTATGTTCATTCTCTATTATATTCCTCTTCATGCCTCTACTAAGACATACTTCTTCTATACTTGTATTCTTTTCCTCTTCATTCTCTTGCATGAGAAATTCTCCTTCAATATCACATACATGATCTTCTACTGCATCTTTCTTCATACTTGCAAACAAAATAGGGTTGGCACAATCATATGATTCATCTTCTCCCACTTGCATCTTCTTCATCACTTTATCGTATTCATCTATCATTTATCTTTCAAATAGGCTATCTATCTTTCTCATCTCCTCTTTCATTAGGAGATCAAGTCTTCATCTTCATCCAGTTCATCAAAAATAGGACCTTTAATGACCTCTCTTTTTACTCAATCTGTTTCATTTATTTCACTGTCTGCAAACAAATAAACATACAACTGAGCACAAAATTCAAAATCCTGCTCAACTATTGCCCCTTCACTTCATCCACTTCCATTGTAAGTTATGTATTCTCCAAATTAGATCCTTTACTCTTTCCTCTTTCTACAATATGTCATTCTGTGGCTTTGTTAATCATCTTTATGGTCTTATTCTCATTTTCTTTATGTTTCCTCATGAAGATATCTTTCTCTCTTCCTTCAAGATCACTTGCCAACAAATCAATGTTAAACAAAACATGAATTTCAATTTCATACATTTCTCCTCTCTCTTCGGTCACCAGTACATTTTCCTCTTTCTCCTCACCATTCACCTAGCATTTGACTTCACAATCTCTCCTATCTACAACAGCTTCATTCTGTGTAGCCTCTGGTACACAACTCAAATAGAGTTTTATCTAATGCCTCAAGAGATCTTATAGCCTGATATCCTTCTTCAACTATATCCTTCACAACATTAATAACTGATTTAAAAATCAATTCATCATTTCTTCTTTTAACATCCTCTTCTAGGAGGATTTCTTTTCCATTGAACTCTTCTACCTCATCACCATATTTCAAATCTTCTCCTTCCTCATGATAGCAATCTATCCTTTTTGTTTTCCATTCGACATAAATATTTTCTTTATCCTTTTCTACTATGTCAATTTCATGACATTCTTCCTCATATCTTCTCTCATCTACCATGTTTCCTCTCCCTTGCTTTATTTCCAATGTAATCACTCTAGCCTGGATTTTTTTTAACTCTTTAGACACAAAATCTATAAACCTTCTTTCTACCCGTTCTTCCACAAACAAAATCCTCACAGGTCTCTTCATGACCCTTCTAGTCCTCCTTTTTGAAGACATCTTCTCAACTACTTCAGTTACAAGATCCCACTTGCAACAAGTTTTACAATCTCTAGGGTATTAACCCTCTATAGTAATAGGGCTTTACCTATAACACAATATTTCTCTATCCTCAATCAAATTTAACAAACATACCTTTTCTAGTTTCTCATGCCTCCTTCTCCACCCTATGCAATTATAGGCTCCTTCTCACACCTGTAACAAAATTCTCTAGCACTCAAGTCCTCTGCAGTTATAGGCCTCTTTTCACTTGCAACAAATTTCTTAGAGAATCTAGCTCTCTGTAGTTACATAATTTCCTCTTCTGCAACAAATCACTTAGAGTTTTCTCGAGACACTTCCCAGCTCTCAAGGCTATAACCTCTTCTCAATTTCTTTTCAACTGCATTTTCACCCAGCAACAATAATAAAACCTCTTTTAACTTTCTTAATGAGTGTTTCCTTTTCTACTTTTCTTTTCTTCTTTCTTCAATAATCCTTTTCTTTGGCTTTTAAATTCTTTCCAAGAAAACAACATTTTGCACAATCTCTTCTTCAACACATTCCAATGAGCAAACCTGCTCTGATACCACTTGGTACAATCGTGACCAGGGGACCTTATCGGGCAACCCAATCATGCAACCAAACAACACAATAGAAGCATAAAGTCATAAACAACACACATTCATCCAAATTTTATCCAAATTTCTAAATTACAACTCAATGCCACGACAAGGTCTATAATCACAACAGAATACCATTTTTATTCATTCATGCAGCTTCTACAAGAGTACAAAATCAATCTACTCTCTTATCAAAACTTCAATCTATTTATTTTCTGCCATCTCCTCCAACAAACTCCTCCAGTCATTCCTCTTCTACTTTCCTGGGCGTCACAAGCTCATCAACAACAACCTCTTTGCATAATCTTTTGCTACATCTCCATTCACCAGGGAATTCACCCCAAACCATCTAACTTGATGAACCAACAATCGAACCCCATCTAACTAGCTGAACCAACAATCGAATCCCCAATCAAGACCAAGAAATTGAATATATGGAACTCGGCTCCAAAACTTCAACTGCCCAAATCGTTATACAACTGCACATAACTGTCAGAACAAAATGAACCACCATCATCAACCCTTTCATAAACATATCCCCAATCACCCTTGTATATTCATCATCTTAGACATATATTCAGGCTCTAAGCATTATCGACAGAATGCCCATTCCGTGAAACATGGAATTTTATATTGTTTCATTGCTTCTATTGGGAAAAACAAACTTTTCAAAACTTCCATGTTATCAGTGAATGTTTAGTTTTCCAAACCTCAATGATAAATGCTTATCGGCAAAAGTATGCTTCTCCAAACTTTACCATATCCCTTCGTTATTGGCAAAATAATAATTTCACAAACTACTGTTGGTCGGTGTAAGCCTTAAGCTGTCGGCAAATTACAATATCTTTGAACCAAGGAATCCTTTATCAGATTTTCCATAAGTTTCAAAACCCTAATTTTCTCTGACATAGAGGTCGTCGACAAAGGTCCTTATGAACTTGAAGTTTGTTGAAGCATATTATTGGCAAAGCTTAATTTTCCTAAACCACTAAGGTCTTCAATTTTCTTTGTCGGCATAACTCAACCTTCCCAAACTCTGGCGGCAAATCGGTAACTTTTTCAAGTCACAAACTAGTTAAAAAATCTAAAGGTTTGCCAATTAAACAATCTGCTTCTATCGGTAAAAGTTAACCTTTCAAAACTTGGGATTTGGTCAATAGTTTGATTTCAACTTATCGACAAATTCTCAACTTAAATAACTTTGGACCTTTAACTTCACCCTCCTATGTCTTATTAGAAAAAACTCCTAACTATGAACTATCCTTCCTTTGTGTCCTTGCCACCTAGTCGGTGAATAAATGAAAAGCTAAACTTACACACAAGTTCGTAAAATGCCGATTTCCCCAATGACAAAAGCCTTGCACATCAATACATGTGTCGGCGAATCAAAAATGTTCAAAACCTCCAACATTCTGAAAACTTTGAAATATCATTGCCTCCACTCACAAACAAGTTTAGAAAACTAAGAATTCCCTGACCATGCCTTGTTTCTCTTATAAAACACTAAAAATGCACCTCCACTAGGCTATTAGCAAATCAGAAAATGGTAGAACTGGTGAACTTGTAGGTTCGAAAACTGCCAAAATCTCTGACTGGCTATAACTTAGCCAAATTTTGTCCAATTTCCATTAAAATGAAACTAGGAATACCCAATTGGGCCTTCTACAGGATGGTGTCCTTAACTTGGCCAATTTGAGACAAAATCTTCCTGAAGCAAACTACCCAAAACCAACACAAAAGTAAACAAAAACATAATTGAAACTAAAAACCTAAAATATTTTTGGTTGATGCTAATTGCTCATGGGCTTGGATGCTCCTACATCATATACTTGAAGCACATACTTCCTTTTCACTGTAATACATCTTTGTGACGTGGGTGGGGTTACATTTTGAAAGCCCTTCGATGGAAGGCAGGATGATGTATCTCTTGACATAGTGCACATCCTTTTATACAAAGTCCTCATTGTGAGGCCGGGTTGGATCTTGAGTCATCCTCCCTTAAGCCTGTCTTTGGCAGTTGTCGTAGCATAAGCTCAACCATTAGGTGTGTTTGGCATGTTTTAGATGGTGGGACTTAGCAATAAGCTCCTTCCATCACTTGTGTTTGCCATGTATAAGACATATAGTATGTCTATGGAATGCTATGTGGTACTTGTGTATTCCATGTGTTTTCCTTGCATGTTTGTTGTGTCTTCCCCTGAGTGTGGTCTAAAGGCGCATGGCAATGAGCCCCCTCCACTTTCGGGTCTTTGTTTGGCATGTCTTCCCTTGAGTGTGGGCTAAAGGTACATGGTGAGGAGCCCCCTCCACATTCAGGTATTTGTTTTGCATGTTTTTGGTGGTCTAAAGGCATGTGGCAATGAAACCCCTCCACCCCTTAGGATTTTATTTCATACATAAAATGTTATATCAATGTATTCATTGTGTATTGCATGACCATTCTCATGTCTTCATCATGTATTACATGCTTCCACTTTCTTCCCGATGTTTTCCATGCTTCTTACTATATTCATTGTGTCTTGCGTGTCTTTAATGTGTATTCTAGTACTTACTTGAGACTGGGGGCTAGAAATAGTCCTCCAATCTTTGTGTATGCCTTAGCTTCATGTGTCTGGAGTGTTTGATGTATTTTTGACTATACTTTAATGCATGTATGGATTGTAAGATCATACATACATTAAATTAGGTGTTAAATGTCATAAAAAGTTTCCCTAGGACTTTTTACCTCCTAGTTTAGCTCCTAAGTCCTCTTAATTTCATTTTGCATGTTTAAAACTTATCCCAAAGCAATTTCCCTCGAAAGCCATGTCTAATGGGACTTAGGGGTCCACTTTAATTCTTAATCATGACTCAAAAGGTTACCCTAGACTTGGGCACCCACGCCCTACCCTAGGCCTAGGCCTATTTTGTTGGGACCTAAATTTTAAGTTGTTGGCATATGACCTTTAAAAAGGTTCCCCTATGTCAGCCTTTTCAATTTGAATTACGAAAGTTAGCAGGAATACATATGTAAACATGTTTAGGACTTCATTTTGAATGAAGATGGATAATGTGAACTTGTGATATTGAGCTAAGGGATTTCAAGGCATTCATTGTGTTGCAGAGAAAACTTGTGTTTTTTTTGTTGCAGATTTAGCTTCATCAATCCATCTCCTCATGGTGTGAAAGATCTTCATCTCCATGAGGGCTTCACCTCCAAGGTGACATCTATTTGTGTTTCAATCAATCTATTTCATCATTTGATTTGGCTTCTATCCACCAAGGACATGCACTCTATCTAGCAATGGTGTTGGAAGGCTTGAATGCCATTCCAAGGCTTGACCGAGGCAATCTCCTAAAAACTACAACCCCCAAAATCCTCTCTTTATGATTGCAGGTTACAGGTACAGGAGTTTGTGAAGTGGAGTTGCAGAGAATTAGAGAAGAGGATAGAGATTCAGGATCTAAGAAAAAATTGCAAAAAACCTAACCTACTAGACTAGGGTGCCCACCCTGTAGTCCTCCCAACTAGCATCTTTGAAAACTCTAAAGCAGGTTGCAGTCCTACTCACCTCACTATCCCAGATCTATAAAAAAACTAACTTATTGGACTAGGGCACCCACCCTAGTGTCCTTGAAGTTTTTGCCTCTGGAAATCCAAATCCTGACCAGTATGTTTCTAATTTGTATTTAGTGCCTGCATGTGTGATCATTTGTCGTATTCTATTCATCTGTACTTGATTTCATTACAATTAGGGTTTGAGGCTTAATTGAACTAGGGTTTAACAAATTCATCAATCTAATCTATCTTTCCATATCATTCCTAAGTGACATCAACCTATAGCTGAGTCCTCTCCATCTATAGTGACTCGGATCGATTGTTGTCCTTGAATGTTATTTGTGAAACGAGGGTTTGATTGAATCTAACTTAACTACATTTCAACCTTACCTTCATTTTCATATTTAACAATGAATAAATAAGATGGACTCAAAGTTTCTCAAAAGGTGAAGAATCTACTACACAAAAGAAGCCAACCTCCAAGAAGACTCATGATACTTCCCATTATTCAAAAGGGCATGTATTATTATGAAAACTTTGTAGAAAAGACTCCAAAAAGTAAACTAAAAATATTTTTGCTTGATAAATAAACCTTGATAACCAAATGATGAAGCTCAAATTTTTAACTCAAATATTTTCTTGATAGTTGATACAAAATAGAATCATTGTTGAAGGTAACTTGACATCGAAACACCTAAAATATGAGTTTAATCTAATTTAATAGTTCTTGGGAATCTTTGTAAATGAGTTCTTAATTCCAAGGAAGAAAAGTAGGGTTTTGAACACTAACAAAATTTTCACAATTTTTAAATAAAGGGAAAATAAGAATTTAAAAAATTACATAAAGGCATCACTTTGTAGCATATGTGAAACAATTTCAATGATTGAATCAAAAAGAATTTTAAAGAGAAGAAATGGAGTAGTTATCACCCCAAGATGTCATTTCTAGTATAAATTAGAATTTTGTGACAAAAATAGATACATCTTTATTTTAATCAACTAGTAAAAGTTTAAATTACTTGACATAGAAAATTCATCTACTGAGCCTCCTTCGCAAAAGATAATATTGTAGATAGTATATTACATAACATGAGAATAAATAAGTAACTTTATTGTTTTCTAAGACTAAAGATTCATAAAAGTAAACTACATGGCAGAAAAGTTAATTGAAATCTTATGTATAGTGGTCCAATTATTCTAATGTAAGATTTATGAAAGAAAATAATATTTCCTAAAGATTAAAATTATAACCAATAACAACAAAATAATTTTGAGAACCCTTGACAACCTAGAGATGTCGCACATAACTAGTGGTGTTAGAAAAATCCCCAAAAGAAAAATTATCAAAGGAATTATTTTTCTACAACATTAATACAAAACTAGCTCAAGTTAATTTATTAATCTCAAACATAGATTTTCCTACTATAAAAAAATATTTAAAATGACAATTTATAGAAGAAAGGAAAGTTCATTATTAATAACCTATATTCAAATTGCCTCCTATAAAGACAAATTACACTTGAATTATCCATGTAATGAGATTCATAACCACATGCATTAGTATATAGGTAGCCAATTCCTAGCATTTGGGACTGTAGACACTAAAAATCATCTAGCTCTTGTGAACACATGACCTTGTAATATTTTGCCCTATGTCCTAGTAACAAGGTGTCGTTGCACCTCATCATTTAATCTATTTTCAGATGTCAATAATCCAGGGGCTATGTCCTCGGCTATTTGCAACTAGGGACTCTATAGTTACCAGTTCCTAACTAATCTTAACAACTTCTATTAATTTGAAAAGATTAATCTATCTACTTCCTAAATGAGTTTAAGTAATGCTGAAATAGAATAAAATAGGAAATTTACTCAAAGCAATCTGAAAAAAATAGTAACATACATCTACCTATCAAAATTAGTAAATACTTTCATAATAAAAAGTTGAAGTAATAAAACAGTGGTACTAGCCTCCTGCCTTAGTGGTGAGAGTGGGCCCTTGCTCCACACCCTTGGGGCTGAAGGCTACAGTAGGGAATCAACACAAAAGAAGATCACAACTAAATCCAATCCAATTCATTCACTCTGCATTCATGAAAGATATTGCTAACACAGAACTGAGATTACTGAGAATCAAAATAATTCAATCATTGTATATTTCTTCTACTGTTTCTACAAGTATATATCAAAAGGGTGATGACATATCACTTATCTTATCTATCAGTTCTTCTATGAGATGACATCCATCTCTTTATTACACTAGCTATTTAACTATGAAATAAAATCATGCAATAAAAGTAGACTTAAGTGGAACATAAGTCCACTCAGAATCTAAGTTTGAGTCTTAATACATTTGGGCAGCGAGGCCCTAAAAATGTGGATATTAAATCAGTTCCATTCGTAACTCATGCAAAAACTTTGAAAAGATAAAACTCCAACAGTTTAACTAAAGATGACCCTTCACCACTCAGGTGATGATTTGAGTGAAATGAGGGGTATTAAGATCACTGCTGAGAGTGCCTAATTGGTAGCTTATGCTAGAAATATACCCTGCTCTCAAGAGGTGCCGGAGATAACTGTTCTTGTCTACAGCTCCGAAGATATGTTTGTAGCTCTGGAGATATGTCTATAGCTCCGGAGATATTTCTGTAGCTCCGGAGATACTGTAGCTTTCTCTGTTTAGCTCCAGAGATGCTCCAGACTCCCACAGAGCTCTGAAGAGGCATTCCTCTTTTCTTCAAAACTTCAGGTGTCATGGTACTTTGGTATTGTCTCTGGAGATCATTGAAGACTATCTCCAGAGATGCACCAAATTGATGTTCCTAACATCTACACCTATTGATTCAAAAAGAGAGAAGTTTCTACATTTTTCCATCAATTCCATGCACATTAGTCACTCAATTAGAAATTATAATCTTAAGTAATCTATCTCAATTAATCATTAACTGGAATGATCTTGCTAGCTTATTTGGGTGCAGACATTAGGAAAGATGGACTCAGGAAGGAGAAAAAGAGAGGTAAAAAGATGTATTTCATGGGTGTAACTTGGCACTCATCATCCCCCCCATACCTAAGGTTTGGTAGGTCCTCCTGCTTCTCACATTCTAGATTTATTCTGGCAAAGTAGCTTGTTAGTCAAGCTGTAATCCTGTGCATATGTGGTCCATGTTGTGTGGTTGATATTACCATTACCTCTGTATTCATCAACCTGCTTCATCCAGTCATGCAATTTCTCATCTTCCATCTGTTCCACCCAGACAGGGAGTGGTTCAATTATTAGAGGGGGCTTGAACTGTCCACCTATCTATTCCTACTTATGGTTATCCATCATTTTGGATATCAACTTTGCTTTTCTCATGAATAATCTTAAGTTAGTAGGGGTGACCACCTCTCTCATTTTCTACTCCAGGGTCAAAATGTTCCATCTCTTCTTTGCCATGGCAAGCACTGGGTTTGTTGAATTGATCATGAAAAGACCAAAATCAATGGAGCATTCTTGCAAAATTTTCAGGTATAATGGCAAAATTCTGTTCTTATTATCAGGATGATAGATAAGGGACCTGAATTGAATCTTGAAAGCATTTGGATTGGGACATTCCTTCCTGATGAAGAGATCTGTTTTTAAATCTTTCTTGAGATGATCCTCCATCCTTTCATATCTAATCTGATCATTCCTCATTAGGGACATAAATGCCTTAAGCTAGCATTCCCCCACAAAATGATTAAGAATGAAAGTTATATCATTAACACAGAACCCATGCAAGTATAATTCACATAGGAAGTTCTTGTCCTCATCATTACTCCTTGTGTATGCTGTCATGAATCCTTCTGTTGTCTCAGTATCCTCAACCAAGTCAGATAGGACCAAAGAGAGTTTCCTTTACAGTACCCTTTCCTGTAAGAACATAGAATAGCTGGCACTTGGAGGTCTACAGGATATAATTTCTAAAGAAAGGGAGGCCATTTCAATGATTTTGCCTTCCAAAATTGCTATTCTTTTTGTTTGGCAGTGACTACCCTTGGTAATTACAACATAGGCTTGGAAGCCTCATATTCTCTACACCTCTTCTCCCAATGGAACATGGCTTTGGGAATGTCAATGGGGATTGGACCCACATAGGCATCTGTTTGTATTTCCTGCTCATTGGTTGCCCTTGGGCCAGCCAATTATTGAATATATTCCTCCTAGTCATCTAGTCTGTTATTGGCCCAAGTTAATTGTCTATCCTGGCTTTGTACTTTCTCAATCAATGCTGCCATTATTGTGAGGCTATTGTCTCTAGCCCTGGTGAGCTTAGAAACGCTCTGTGCTGCCTCTTTCTCTTTTTCTTCCAATAGTTTGGTTGCCTCAATTTTCTGTGCCTCCAACTCTGCCTCTTTCTCAATTTTCTTGGCCTCAAATTTTGCTTCTCTCTCCTGGAGGATCTTGTTTTTGCTTTGGAGTTCTGTTTGTAGATTTTCAATGAACTTTTTTGCTCCATTTCTACCTCTATTCTAACCTTCTTGAGTTCGGTAATAATTAGATTCTTCCCCTAGAGTAATCTCTTTAAGTTTTCAATTTCTTCCATCATTTGTTGTTCTTTTGAAATTTCCACATCCTCATGATCAGAGGGATGAGAGAAGGTTTCTGCTTCTTCTGTTGCTGCTTCTATGGTTGTTTCTGTGGCTGTTGGCTAATCATCAGGGTTTCCCATGGCCATCTGCCCTGCACTGTCATTTGTACCTATTTGCCCTACTTCATCCTTTTCTTCAGGCTACATGTCCTGAGGGTCCTCTTGGGGTTCCTCTACTTTTGTTGGTACCGATGAAGGCCCAACTTTATCCTCACATGCTCTAAAACCTAGGAGTACCTCAGCTAGGAGGGCAATATCCTTCTTAGCTTGTGAGAGTTGTCTCTTCCTTTTGCTTCTTCATAGCAGAGGTGGGGCAGGTGCCTCCGGAGTAGGTCTCTCTTCCTCAGAATATGAGGAAATAGTAAAAGTTTGTATGTGTTCTGTCTCCGAAGCACATGATGGTTCTAAAATTGGACTCTCTGGAGCACATGATGGTGCTAGGGAAACTTCTCTTTGCTTCCTCTTCCTGACTAGAGGGATCTCATCTGAATCATGAGATGGTTCTTCAGCCCACCAGGTTCCCTCTATTCTCTGTACTAACCTTCCCTCTGTTAATTCCTTAGGGCAAGATTCCTTAGTTAGAGTCATTTTTCTCCTAACTGATCAAGTCATGTATGGGGTTTGTCTAGGAGCAGACTATGTAATTTCTTTGCCTTTCCTCCTTTTATCAAGAACAAGGGCTATAGATGAAGATGCCTCCTGTGAGAGTTTCTTTCCTCTTTGAACAACTATGGAGGAGGCTGAAGGCTCAGTTTCTTCTTCTTGGTGGATAGGAGGACTCTCATCTCCTGGCTGTGCCATTTCTAGTCCTCTGTTTTGGGAAGTCTGGTCAAGAAATTTTTTCCATAATTCCTCCCCATTGGCCTGAGACAGGAAGTGGTGTTTAACTACAAGAAAGATGAGACCATGATGTTTCATGGGACCCTTATTCTATTAATATTTCTCTACAGTTGCCTTGATGACAGAATACAGGAAATTGGGAATGTTTATGCTATACTTAGGGTGTCTATTTCCATGTCTTAGAAAAAAAAGTATTTTCATGATTGGCCCTAAAACTAGAGAGAATTGACCATCACAAGTAAAGTATTGCATTAACCAGGTGGCAATAGATGCCCAAGGGTTTGGGAGTGTGGACCTTAGAATTACTTTTACTTCATTTTTATTCGAATGCATTTGTATAGCAGGTTCACCATGAACAGAGAAATTTCTAATCAAATCAGTGTACAAGGTTTTCAAGTGATAAAACCTCTCACCTTGTTTAGGAAGTCCAAAAATGTGGCTGATAGTGGCTGAGAAAAAGTTGATTTGGACTCCTTTGATAGCTGTCTGATTGTCCCTTAAATTTCTGAGGAATTCATCCACAACATCTTCCTGAAACCCTTAAAATTTTTCTAGGATGTCTAACCATCCTGTAACTCTTAGAATGTTTGCTGCAGCTTCATCCTGCAGAAGACCCACATCACTTTCTAGCTCAGACTTCTTCTTTACCCCCATTGCTAAATTATTTTCCACCTTCTGTGCTTAATTCCTCACCTCCTCAATCTGCAGTTTATCCTTTCCTCTTATCTCTGTAGGCTCCGGAGGACTATTCAATTTGCTCTGTAGGCTCCGGAGGACTGTTCAATTTGCTCTGTAGGCTCCGAAGGACTATTCAATTTGCTCTATTTTCTTAGGGTACTTTAGAGGTTCGAATGAGGAATGTTATGTTTCTTAGCTTAGGCTTATGCAGATTAGTTAGAGTACCTAGGTAGTCATAAATGCGACAGAATGACAAGACACTCCTAAGGCAAGGTGGCAGTATAGCACAGATGGCGGCATGTGTAAATTTTAGAAAGGAAATGATGGTAGGAGGACGTGTCATCGTGGCAGCACCCAAAAATAGAAAGACAAGACAGTTGCTATTAATGATTAATTAAAGATAGAATTACCTAGATCACTTTTAATGATGAGGGCGATGTACATGACAGAGATGCTATGTCATTGTTGGAGACCGCATGCATCACGGCACATGAGCAACTTTTGGTGGCTGGAGATGACGCCCACTACTCCACTAGCATGCGACCTACAATCATTGCGCTGAGTGGTTCAAGAATCTACGTTCCTTGGGTGATGTCAGTGCTAGATTTGTGAATACCCCTTCAAATGATATTCGTGCCAGTTGAATTTATTCTTTTGTGATAAAGTAGAGGATGAGTCATGATGACCTCATCATGTTATGTGTCTACTTTACCATCTAGAGAGGTGGGTCCCCTCCCCTATTATTGAAATTGACTCCTTTATTGACAGAGCACCGAAGGTGCTCCTAGTTTGAGAAGCGCCAGAGGTGCTCCTTATTAGAGAAGCACTGGAGGTGCTCTTGGTTTGAGAAGCGTCGCAGGTGCATTTGGTTTGAGAAGCGCCAGAGGTGCATTTGACTAACTCCTGGCACCTGATCATCTCTAGAGCTCAATTGTTTTCAACTGTCTTGAAGAAGGGAACCACCATTTACTAGTTTTCAATTCCCTTGGTTGAGAAAGACAGCCATTTATTGGTTTTCCATCTTTCTTTATTTTTTTTAATTTATTTTTAGAAGGCAGCCATTTGCTGGTTTTCAACCTTCCTTTTTTTTCTTTCTTTTTTTAATCCAACACTATGATAGAGAAGGTATCCCCTATATCAAAACACAAATCATTAAGAAACTCCTCTTTAGTAGATGGTCTTTTATAGAGTCTGATTCAGTGACCATTTACTAGGAATGTGTCTTTGCTTCCATCAATAGGTTGCAATGATACTGTTCCATTTTTAAAAACTTCTTTGATTTAATAAGGACCCATCCAATGAGTTTGTAATTTCCCTTTGAACTCCTTGAATTTAGAATCATAAAGAAGAACCCAATCACCTTGTTAAAATGTCCTCCTTTTGATGTGTTGGTCATGTCATTGCTTCCTCTGATACTGAACCAGTTCTGTTTGCTGAATGGCCTCTGTCTGAATTTCATCCAACTCATTGAGCTAAAGAATTCTGTTATGTTGAGCTATAGACAATGGTAGACCAATATCCAATGTAGTTTTAAGTGTCTGGAGTTCAAATTCTATAGACAAAATAGGCTTTTTCCCATAAACTAATTCATATGGTGAGAACTTTGTTGTGGACTTCCAAGTGGTGTTGTAAGCCCAAACTGCTTTAGCTAATCTACTAGCCCAATCTTTCCTATTCATTGCTACTATCCTTGTCAGAATATTTTCAAGTTCCCTATTGGTTACTTCTACTTGCCCATTCGCTTGAGGATGGTAAGGTGAAGATTTTCTGTGTTTGACTTGATATAAATCTATGAATGCTTTGATTACCTGTGAAGTAAACTGAGGTCCTCTATCTGAAACTATTGATCTTAGGGCTCCAAATCCTAAGAAAATCTTATTGTAAAGGAAATCAACAACTTTTTCTTCTCTTGCAAATTGTAATGCTTGAACCTCAGCCCATTTTGTAACATAGTCTGTGCATACTAGAATGTACTCTTTGCCTAATGATGGTGGGGAAATTGGTCCCACAAAGTCTAAACCCCACTACTCAAATGGTTCCATCATGACTTGAGGATGCAGTAACATCTCCTGGGTAAAGGTTGGCTGACCCATCCTTTGGTACTGGTCACAATGCTGCACATACTTCTTTGTATCTTTATGAAGAGAGGGCCAGTAGTAACTAGCTCTGAGGATCTTGTGGACTGTCCTGTGGAAGGAGTAATGGCCACCAGAGGGTTCATCATGACATGCTCTCAACACATCAAAAATATCATTAGCTTTTAAACACCTGCGTAGAATGAAATCAGGACCACATTTAAATAGTAAACCATTCAACCATTTGTAAGATAAACTTTCTTTAACAAACATTTTCTTTATTTTGAGGTAAAATGGGATGGATACAAGCCTGTAGCTAAAAGATTAGCTATGTCAGCAAACCAATGTGCAGTAGAGGATATAGCAAAAAGATGTTCATCTGGGAACTTGTCCTCCACTGGTTGGTTTTCTCCTCCTATATGCAATCTTGACAAAAAATCAACAACCAAATTAAACTTTCCTGGATTATCAACTATGATAATATCAAATTCCTACAATAACAATAACCACCTGATGATCCTTGCACCCACTATTGGTTTATTCATTAGGTACTTGATGGTTGCATGATCAGTGTGTACAAATATCTTATATCCAGTGATGTAATGCCTAAATTTGTTTATAGCATAGATGACTGCCAAGAATTCTTTTTCAGTTGTGGTGTAATTTCTTTCTGCAGAGGTAAGGTTTTTGCTGATGTAATAAATGGCATGCATACTTTCTCCTTCCTCTTTTTGTCTTAAAACCACCCCAATGGACTCATTTGAAGCATCAGTCTGTATGTGAAATGGCAAAGTCCAATTTGGTCCTCTTAAAATTGGTGTGACAGTAAGCTTCTCTTTCAAGGTTTCAAATGCTAATTGACATTCTTTTGTCCATAGAAATTTTGTGTCTTTGTTAAGCAGGGTAAACAGGGGGGCTGCTAATCTGTTGAAATTTTCTATGAATCTCCTATAGTAGCCTGCATGACCCAGAAAACTTCTAACATCTGTTTGATTTTTAGGTGAAGGCAAATGTGTAATCACTTCTATCTTGTTTTGATCCACTTTGATCCCCTTTGCTGAAATGTGGTGTCCTAAAATAATTCCTTCCTCTACCATCATAAAGCACTTTTCATGGCTAAGGGATAATTGATTTTTCTGATAGCATTTCAGTACTTTCTCAAGGTTTGTGAGAGCTTCTTCAAAATTATCCCCATACACAGTAAAGTCATCCATATATACCTCCATGCATTCATTAGGTAGTTCAGCAAATATAGCTAAAACAAGTCTCTGAAATGTAGCTGGGGCATTGCATAGTCCGAAGGGAAGAACTTTGTAAGCAAAAGTTCTCCAAGAGCAAGTGAAGGTGGTTTTGTCCTGATCTTTAGGTGCTACTTGAATTTGATTATACCCACTGAATCCATCTAGAAGAGAAATACTTTCTCCCAGCAAGGTTGTCTAAAACTTGGTCAATGAATGGTAAGGGAAAGTAGTCCTTTTTTTGTGGCCTTGTTGAGTTCTCTATAATCAATACACACCCTCCATTTCCCATTCTTCTTAGGCACTATGACAAGGGGTGAGACCCATTGACTATCTAAGATTGGATATATAAACCCTGCTTGAAGTAATTTTTCTATTTTAGTTTTGACAATGTCCTTTAAAGCAGGATTCAATCTTCTCTGGGGTTGTCTGACATGTTTAATATCCTCAGTGTATATATGATGGGTACCGATCTCAGGAGGTATGCCTTTCATATCTTGGTATTCCCAAGCAAAAGATGTTGAATGGGAAATCAGAAGTTGCATGAGTTTTTCTTCCTGATTGGCTGTTAACTGAGTATTGATATTTAGTGTTTTCCCTGGTAGAATCATGACCTGTTATGTGATTTGATTCATAGATGTAGTTAATCCGTACATTGGAGTCATGGTATTGAGAGGACAAGAATGTGGAAGCAACCTGTGAAAAGTGGCTAAGTCTCTGTAAAAGGTTTCCCCACAAGGAATGATGTTGGCAAGGGTACTGTTGACACTCATTTTGACCTGGGGTTGATTTGTCATGATCAGGAGGTTTCTTCATTTGAAGCCTTTATCTTCTTGCCCATTTTTTTTTTTTTCTAAGTATTGGACCTCCTCAGCATTTTTCAACTGCAGCATCATATTTCTTGAGGAGGAGGTCATCGTCATCATGTTTGTTTCGATGATGGTCATCATCATCATGTTCTCCGTCGACCGGTTTCTCATCGTCATCATCATATTGAAGTATGGGGTGATGTTTGGTTTTTATCATGATGATGCTGACGAGCTACAGTGCGCCCTTATCTGCTTGCGAGGGTGATTCTCCAAAGTCTCCGGTGATCTTCCATTTATCACCTTGCGCAGGCATGATGATGATGTTGCTTATTCTTTGAGTTGCTCGACCTAACTTGTTTTATCCTAAGGGTCGTCATCATCATCATATTTCCAGTTTTCATCCTGCTGCTTGCAGAGGTCATCATATTTTCTGCCTTCATGATATTTCGCCGGGGTGATATTTTTATCATCGGGTGATCTTGGTTATGATCATCCTGATGATGTTGTTGAAGAGTTCTAAGTGCGACCCGATATTCACTAGGGTCATCATATTTTGAACGTCAGGATGATCTTAGTCAATATCATCCTGATGATGTTGTATCACTTCTTGTTCGTTGTTTCTTCATCCTGATGATGCTGACGTCATCCTTATCTCAGGGTGATATCTTTTTCTCTGCCTATCTGCATCATGATATTCCGAAGGAGGGGGTGATATTTTCATATCACCCGGATATATGTTTGTTTGTTCGAGCATCATGATGATGCTAATATTAAGGAGATATCCGCCTGCTAGCTTCGCGCATTATCTACTGGGGGTGATCTTTTCAAGCAGCATCATCATATTCAGTTATCGCCTCGATCTTATAGAGGAGCTACAGTGCAACCTGATATTTGAACATCAGGAGGATATTTCCAAATATCCGGTTGTCTTCCGAAAATCATGATGATGTTAATATGATGATGATGTCATCAAGGTCCCGCGGGGGTCATATTTCTAACACTGATCATCTTGAAGAGACTTCCTGACATTTGCAAACATGATGATGACGTCATCCGGATATGAGGAGGTGCGCAGTAGGCAGATATCATGATGACGTCAGCAGGATATGATGATGACATCATCAGGATGATCATCGGCCAGACTTTTGGTATAAGCTCAGCAGGAGGATGTTCCTCCGATGGATCAGGTTGTGCCGATTATCATGAAGGTTATGTTTCAAATATCATGATGACGTCAGGGTGATATTTCGAACAACAGGATATCATGCTGCTGGAGGATGATGATGATGAAGTCTATACTAGTGTCGTCAGGAGCAAAAGCGCCGACATGATATATGCTCATGACCTAGTATATAAAGTGCAAAGGAGGTTGCTGCGGGGTGCATGTGGGATAATGTTATCCTGCATATTCGAAACATCATGATGATGAATCTCGGCGGAAAGCGGTTGCGACTGTCTGTTTGATGTTCTTCCCGAGGCCGCGGGTTGGTGCGCCATCAATGGCGATTGTTGCAGAGGTATGGGCGATGGCGTGGACGAATGTTGTACCTGATTGAAGATCTGAATCCCTAGGCGGCGGCGCAAGGCTCAAAAAATCTTCCTGTCTCCTCCCCTACCTGCTGCATTCAAGTTTGAGCGCCATTTCTATGGTACGGTATATCTGGCGGGAGTTTTGGTCAACCTAGTAGTCAATGCTGAATACGCCCTCCTGCTATATGATGCAGATGGTGTTGATCATTCAGGGTTGTTGAAAGTTGTAGATTTTTGGCTCTGTAATCCAAAACCAGCTGATCTGGTTGCTCTGTACAGTTTTTCTTGTGAGTTTATGTATCTCCTGTTGTAGGACTTGGCATGAATCCACTGGTTTCATGGTTGATCTTATATGAGTAATGCTACCTTAGCATGTGTTGTGTTAATTCTGTCTCCAGTATTGCATGTATCCTTCTTCTGGATCTGGATGTTTGCTTATGTTTAGATTCTAGAGCATAGAATTCCTATGTTGAATGTCTGATCTTTTAACCTCTGCTCAAGGGGCAGATTAAACTGTTTTCAGGTTGAACATTGGGAAGGGTATACTGCAGTAGGGATGCCATAAGTAGAGATAACTTAACACTCTGTATTGGGAGATATCTGTAAGGCAGATATCATGTGTATCCCCCTGAAATCCAGTTTTAGCTATTTATGCTGATCATTCACAGGTGTATGTCTACCGACTCCAAGCCCTGGATAGGCACCAATCATGCTGTGTTTTTGTGTTATACACCATGTCCAGCTTTGCATCTAAATTCATATCAAAACACTTCATACCTCCACCTGTTAGTTGTAGGAGTAGGATTAGGAACCCCCTGCATGCTCTCATACCCAACCAGACATCATGTCCAAGAATGTTGCCAGCCTTGTGATCTATCATACAGATCTTGGTCCATACATGAGAGCATTCTGCCTGCTGTTGTCAAGTTAGACCTTTCTATCATTGAGCTAGTCAAGGTTACATCTTAAGTTATAGGGATACCCCCCTTGGTGCGGCAGAACCAGAAGTGAAGGGGAGGAGCTCACGCAACCTCCTGTATTCAGTTGGCCTGAATCTGCCTGTGCATTAGAAGTGGCAAACCCTAATGCTGATTCAGAAGAAATGTCAACAAATTGGCGACTCTGCTGGGGAAGTTAATGTAAAGTGATATCCCGCAGTCTCTGGTGAAGTTTTGCTCTGCTGGTGGAATGAACCTGGAGAAGTAGCTTTCAGCTGCTGTAAATTTTATCCTCTCTGGAGAGGTGGCGACTCTGCAAAAAAGATCCCAATGCACATGAAAGATGGATGTATGTGATGTGACAAAAATGTGTTGTACATATTCCTGCATATGTATGAGAAAAGGTACCTTGTTCCTTCTCCTTTATATTTGCTATTTTATTGCATAGGTTAGATGCTAGGGGAAGCCTTAGGTCTTAGACAGACAAAGGATGTCTAAGAGTAAGATTTTTATGAATCCAAGTATGAGTTATCCCACACTCAGTGGTGAAATGTTGGATAAAGGAATAGAAGAGATAAGAAATAGGTTGATATTCTTAGAGGCTGAGCAGGCCCAGTTAAGAAGCAGTAACCCTGTTGTGTCTGCCAGTCAGAAAGCTAAACCTCCTGTCACCCCTTTTGATCCTTTGTATGACCAACTGGATTTGTCATGGGTGGATTATAAAGTAGAAACTATGCCTGCTAGGATATACTGTCAGATGCCTAGATTTAGTGGTCACAATGTATGTGATGGGAATGCACATATCCAAAATTTTCAAAGTTTTATGGGAAAATATTCATTCAGAGATGAGGATATGTGGATGAGGTTTCTTGTTAGGTCCTTTGATGCAAAAGCAAAAGACTGGTATTTGAGCTTTCCAAAGAAATTTTTTGCCTGTTGGGATGAGCTTGCTGACTGTTTCAAGGAGGAATTTGCAAAAGAACCGACTGATCTTGTTGCAGAATTGATGAGAATTAGAAAACAAGATGAAGAGCCATGTGTTGATTTCAGTCATAGGTTTGCAGTAGCCCTTTCACATGTCCCTGAAAGTTTCAGACCTGATATTTCAGCCTGTGTTGGCATATTCTTTGAAGCTTTTGAGGAGGGCTCTAGTGCATTACTGAGGGATTTCAAGGTGACAAGTATGCAGATGGCATACAAATTTTTAGACAATGTAGAAGAAATGAGAAATGTGCACCTGCTGAAACCCCTGTCCCCAGGCCTTGGTGTGAATAATGGTTGTGAAGCTGCAAATGACCAAATGATTATGGCATCATGTGCAGATAAAAATGAAGATAAAAGCATAGAGGTTGAGACTGCTGTATTTGAACATAATGCTAACAATACTGCTCAACTGGATTGTTCACCAGTTGAGGATGCCAGTGAAAGGACTAATGAGGATTCCCATTGCAATGATGAGGCAGCTGACCATGAAGACAATAACGAGGTTGTGGACAGCAATGAGCAATTTTTAGAATGGACTTGTGGAGACAATTGTGAGTATTGTACTCAAGACAGAGAAGATATAAGCAAACAGAGAAGCAGTCCTATGTGTGACCCATTGCCTACCTTTCAAACACATGGAGATCATGAAGAGCAGTCAGAAATTGAAATAAGTGCTAGTTCAGAGCATGATTGTTTTTCATTTGATGGCTGCTTTGCTTATGACACACAGGCTGATACTCCTCCACAGAGTGAATCCATTGATGATGAAGAGGTGTGCTCTGCTGCCCATGAACAAATGGCATACTATGATGAAATTGATGCACCTGGATCACCCATTTATGACACATATGGTGATGAGGATCTGTCTGAGTATGGTGAAGATCTAGACACTATTTTTGGCTTGGATTCTGTTTCTCATCATGATGAAAGAGGAAACAACATACATCAGGTAAGTGACTGTGAAGATGTGCCTGATTTGAAAGAGATGCCAGAGCCTGATCTTTTCCAGCCTGGTGTACCAGATGGTTGTGTACATGATGTACACAATTGTGATTTTGAAAGCTTTTCTTTTGATGAGCCAGCATATAATAGAATGAGCCTTGATCTTCCTAGTTGTGTGGTGGACTCTGAGTGTTTCCTATTTGCAGTCCAGCTAGGAGATCATGTTGCAATGCAAGATGATGACACAGATGATAACCTGTATTCCATACCATTTGAGTATGCATTGCCTGATATATTCTACACCCACATGTCACATGATGCTGAGGGTTATCTGCACAGGGGTGATAATGACAAACCAAATCAGAGGGTTGAATATGCAGATGACAAGATTTGTTTGTGGGTGGATCTTTGTAGTATCTCCAAGCTTGACCCAGTGCATGCAGATGAAAACAAGATATTTGACAAAGGGAGATACATGTTTTTCTTTTCTTGGTGGCCTTAGGCCATCAAGTGTGTTTGGTGATGCAGGTCAGTG
The DNA here is from genome assembly GCA_027924645.1 of Cunninghamia lanceolata. Classification (NCBI taxonomy): domain Eukaryota; kingdom Viridiplantae; phylum Streptophyta; class Pinopsida; order Cupressales; family Cupressaceae; genus Cunninghamia; species Cunninghamia lanceolata. The sequence continues at coordinate 9,034,716 of BSBN01001531.1, read as the reverse complement.
CAGTATTTGACTCTGTGCCCAATGGATAAGGGACTGGTCTACATCCCAGAGATCTGGGGTTCTCGCTGCAGGTTTTCACCTGCACGTCCCCGACAGAGCCACTATTGACACTCATTTTGACCTGGGGTTGATTTGTCATGATCAGGAGGTTTCTTCATTTGAAGCCTTTATCTTCTTGCCCATTTTTTTTTTTTTCTAAGTATTGGACCTCCTCAGCATTTTTCAACTGCAGCATCATATTTCTTGAGGAGGAGGTCATCGTCATCATGTTTGTTTCGATGATGGTCATCATCATCATGTTCTCCGTCGACCGGTTTCTCATCGTCATCATCATATTGAAGTATGGGGTGATGTTTGGTTTTTATCATGATGATGCTGACGAGCTACAGTGCGCCCTTATCTGCTTGCGAGGGTGATTCTTCAAAGTCTCCGGTGATCTTCCATTTATCACCTTGCGCAGGCATGATGATGATGTTGCTTATTCTTTGAGTTGCTCGACCTAACTTGTTTTATCCTAAGGGTCGTCATCATCATCATATTTCCAGTTTTCATCCTGCTGCTTGCGGAGGTCATCATATTTTCTGCCTTCATGATATTTCGCCGGGGTGATATTTTTATCATCGGGTGATCTTGGTTATGATCATCCTGATGATGTTGTTGAAGAGTTCTAAGTGCGACCCGATATTCACTAGGGTCATCATATTTTGAACGTCAGGATGATCTTAGTCAATATCATCCTGATGATGTTGTATCACTTCTTGTTCGTTGTTTCTTCATCCTGATGATGCTGACGTCATCCTTATCTCAGGGTGATATCTTTTTCTCTGCCTATCTGCATCATGATATTCCAAAGGAGGGGGTGATATTTTCATATCACCCGGATATATGTTTGTTTGTTCGAGCATCATGATGATGCTAATATTAAGGAGATATCCACCTACTAGCTTCGCGCATTATCTACTGGGGGTGATCTTTTCAAGCAGCATCATCATATTCAGTTATCGCCCCGATCTTATAGAGGAGCTACAGTGCAACCTGATATTTGAACATCAGGAGGATATTTCCAAATATCCGGTTGTCTTCCGAATATCATGATGATGTTAATATGATGATGATGTCATCAAGGTCCCGCGGGGGTCATATTTCTAACACTGATCATCTTGAAGAGACTTCCTGACATTTGCAAACATGATGATGATGTCATCCGGATATGAGGAGGTGCGCAGTAGGCAGATATCATGATGACGTCAGCAGGATATGATGATGACGTCATCAGGATGATCATCGGCCAGACTTTTGGTATAAGCTCAGCAGGAGGATGTTCCTCCAATGGATCAGGTTGTGCCGATTATCATGAAGGTTATGTTTCAAATATCATGATGACGTCAAGGTGATATTTCGAACAACAGGATATCATGCTGCTGGAGGATGATGATGATGAAGTCTATACTAGTGTCGTCAGGAGCAAAAGTGCCGACATGATATATGCTCATGACCTAGTATATAAAGTGCAAAGGAGGTTGCTGCGGGGTGCATGTGGGATAATGTTATCCTGCATATTCGAAACATCATGATGATGAATCTCGGCGGAAAGCGGTTGCGACTGTCTGTTTGATGTTCTTCCCGAGGCCGCGGGTTGGTGCGCCATCAATGGCGATTATTGCAGAGGTATGGGCGATGGCGTGGACGAATGTTGTACCTGATTGAAGATCTGAATCCCTAGGCGGCGGCGCAAGGCTCGAAAAATCTTCCTGTCTCCTCCCCTACCTGCTGCATTCAAGTTTGAGCGCCATTTCTATGGTACGGTATATCTGGCGGGAGTTTTGGTCAACCTAGTAGTCAATGCTGAATACGCCCTCCTGCTATATGATGCAGATGGTGTTGATCATTCAGGGTTGTTGAAAGTTGTAGATTTTTGGCTCTGTAATCCAAAACCAGCTGATCTGGTTGCTCTGTACAGTCTTTCTTGTGAGTTTATGTATCTCCTGTTGTAGGACTTGGCATGAATCCACTGGTTTCATGGTTGATCTTATATGAGTAATGCTACCTTAGCATGTGTTGTGTTAATTCTGTCTCCAGTATTGCATGTATCCTTCTTCTGGATCTGGATGTTTGCTTATGTTTAGATTCTAGAGCATAGAATTCCTATGTTGAATGTCTGATCTTTTAACCTCTGCTCAAGGGGCAGATTAAACTGTTTTCAGGTTGAACATTGGGAAGGGTATACTGCAGTAGGGATGCCATAAGTAGAGATAACTTAACACTCTGTATTGGGAGATATCTGTAAGGCAGATATCATGTGTATCCCCCTGAAATCCAGTTTTAGCTATTTATGCTGATCATTCACAGGTGTATGTCTACCGACTCCAAGCCCTGGATAGGCACCAATCATGCTGTGTTTTTGTGTTATACACCATGTCCAGCTTTGCATCTAAATTCATATCAAAACACTTCATACCTCCACCTGTTAGTTGTAGGAGTAGGATTAGGAACCCCCTGCATGCTCTCATACCCAACCAGACATCATGTCCAAGAATGTTGCCAGCCTTGTGATCTATCATACAGATCTTGGTCCATACATGAGAGCATTCTGCCTGCTGTTGTCAAGTTAGACCTTTCTATCATTGAGCTAGTCAAGGTTACATCTTAAGTTATAGGGATACCCCCCTTGGTGCGGCAGAACCAGAAGTGAAGGGGAGGAGCTCACGCAACCTCCTGTATTCAGTTGGCCTGAATCTGCCTGTGCATTAGAAGTGGCAAACCCTAATGCTGATTCAGAAGAAATGTCAACAAGTACAATGAGAAGAAGTAAGAAGTTCTCTCTTAGAGTCTTGGGCGAGTTCCATCACATCCTCATTGATTAGGATGTGAGTAATGTCTTCTATTGTATCATAGTATATTTCTTCTTCTAATTCTCGTGGATGTTCCTTGATGGTTACCATAGCTACTGAGGCACTGTTGTCATTGTTCTCTGGCTCATCCACCCATACTCTTCCTGTATAATGCATTGATGGTTTAGTTGGAGGATACTGAGATATTTTCTTCAGATCTATCCCATTAGAAATGGCCATATCCCCAGTTCGACAATAAATAGATGCTACTGCTATAGCCAGCCATGGTCTTCCTAAGATCAATGGATAAGCATTTCTCTGGTTTCTAGATTCTAATACCAGGAAGTCCACTGGAAATTCCCATGAATCTATCACAATTGGTACATCAGTGATTACTCATTTTGAAACAGCTACTGACTGGTCAACAAGTTGAAGAATTGTAGTTGTGGATTGGATACCTGATAGATCTAATTTGTCCATTGTGTGGACTGTCATCACATTAATTGCTGCTCCCAAATCAACTAGAACATTTGAAATTTCTACCCCTAAGATGAAAAAGTTATGACAGGGTTTCTAGGGTCTCCATATTTTGGAAGGAGAATTTCTCCCATCAATAGATCTACTACTTTTCCTTCCACCTGTATTGTGGAGGGAAAGTTTTTCTTCCTGCCTTGTGTTTTGATACAACGCTGTTTAATGAACTGATTTAGTTGTGGAACATCTCTGATTGCCTAGAGAAGAGAAATTTTAATGTTTAGTTGCTTGATTTCTTGTAAAAGTTCTAATTCCAGGTTGGTTTGGATTTGTTTTTGTAAGATCTTTTTCTGGGGAACATTCTGTTTAAGCCATTCTGGGTATGGTGCTAGTTTTTCCATCTCCGGAGCTCTTGTCAGAATTGTGTTTAGGAATGTTCTCTGGCATCGGTCTTTTAGGAGCAACTCCAAAGTTGCCCAAGGATGATTCTTTTAGCACTTTTTCGTTAGTAATCTCCGCCAGGGGTTGAGTGGATGAATTTTCAAGTTCCTCATCATTGGTTACTTCAACTATGGTTGGAGGAGATGGTCTTGGGAATGCTTTCCCAGAACGTAGCTGGAGATTATTTGAATATATAGCATTAATTCCAGCCAGATTTTCTTGCATTGTCATGTAAACAATTGCTCCCTGTTTCTTCCATGGGTTTGGTATAGGCTGAGCTGGTAAAGGTGGTTGGCTAATTGGTTCATTTTGTGATTGACCTTGTGTGTTGGAGGGTCTAGTTAGTAAAGCTTGTTGTTGAGGTTGGAAACGTCTAAGTTGTCCCTAGTATTGTTGATTATATTCCTGTTGAGAACCCCATTAAGGTTGCATGTTTTGTGATCCAAACTATGGTGGCCACTGTTGATTTCCCCAAGGCTGATTTTGCCAATTTTGGTTTTGCCAATGTTGATTTGGCCAATCTTGTTGTCCCCAAGGAGGATTATTTTGAGGCCCATGCCAAGTTGGATTCCACTGATTATTTCCCTAATTAGAAGGACCCTTGTAAGAGGGTTGGTTTGGATACTGATGATAAGGGAAATTCCCAGCTTGTTTTTGTCCCACATAGTTTAATTCCTCTTCTATTACAACATTTTTCTTACTCAATCTTTTCAAGACTGGAAGTTAACTACATTGACTGGTAGGATGTTCCTTATCATAGATCTAACAAATCTCTGATTTGTCCAAAGGGCATTCTCTCAATAGATGTTTGTTTCTACACCTAGGACAATAGATGGAGAGTGGTTCAGTTGCTCTATTTTGATCAGTTGTTCTAGTTTTTTCTTGAATCCCATCCAATGTGGTATTTAATTGGACCAAAATATCTATTTTTAGATTTGCAATCTTTTCCATTAACTGTCCTATTTCATTCTTCCCTTTAAAAGTTTTGGATGACCTCACTCCATTTTGGGTTCTGGAATAATTCCTACAAAGTTCTTCTATATCAAGTATTTCTATTTTGTTGATATTCCCTTTCCCCATTAGATCCAGTGCCTATTTTGATTCTTTATCCAATCCTTTTACAAATAGGGTTTTGGCCAAGGAGTGATCCACTGGGTTACCATACCTTCTCAAAGGCAAAATTAAACCTATCCACATAGTCCTCTAAGGTCTCTTCCTCCACTTGCCTAATTTTAAACAATTCCTCATTTTTATTACTAGATCTACAGTAATCTTGGTATTTCTCCAAAAACTTTGTTTCCATCTGATCTCAAGAATGGATAGAATTCTGGAGTAAACCCATAAACCATCTCATCGTAGAATCTTTCAGAGTTGAAGGGAACAATTCGAGTTTCTGGTTATCCGATCCATAATCATAAGTCTGGCAGACTACTTTGAATTCAAACAAGAACTGATCTGGATCCTTAGAAGAAAGTCCTCTAAAATTTGGCAGGTGTGCTGGTGAGATATTCTTCATAGGAGCATTGTCTCCAGCAGCCAAAACAATAGGATATGAGAAGGTTCTTGGAGCCTGATTTTCCTCTTCCCCATGATTATCATTTTCCATGTTTAGTACTAGTTCTTCTCCCTGAGGTTCTAGGAAATTAGGTTCTATTAAAGGATCTACCTAAAACTTTTGTTGTAATTCCTAGATATAATTGGCAAGTGGAATATTTGGAGGATCTAAGGGATTATTGTTCTAAGGTGCAGCTTCCAAAGTAGGCTTTACGTTTCTCTCCTCAACAAGATCTTGTACCACCCCACTACTTTCCCCTATGGTTTGTTGTTGGGGTGTCTGCTTTATATATCTTCCTTTCAAGTCTCTAGCTCTAACCATGCAGATCTATTCTAATTTTTTTTTAACTCAGTTTCCCTAATTAACACAATACATCCCCAGCAATGGCACCAAAAATGACAAGGTGTCATTATACCTCATCATTTGATCTGTTTTAAGATGTCAATAATCTAGGGGCTGTGTCCTCGGCTGTTTGCAATGAGGGATTCTATAGTTACCAGTTCCTAACTAATCTTAACAGCTTCTACTAATTTGAAAAGATTAATCTATCTACTTCCTAAATGAATTTAAGTAATGCTGAAACAAAATAAAATAGGAAATTTACTCAAAGCAATCTAAAAAAAATAGTAGCATACATCTACCTATCAAAATCAGTAAATACTTTCATAATAAAAAGCTAAAGTATTAAAATAGTGGTACTAGCCTCCTACCTTAGTGGTGAGAGTGGGCCCTTGCTCCACACCCTTGAGGCTAAAGGTTACAGTAGGGAATTAGTACAAAAGAAGATCACAACTAGATCCAATCCAATTCATTCACTCTGCATTCATACAAAATATTGCTAACACAGAACTAAGATTACCAAGAATCAGAATAATTCAATCATTGTATATTTCTTCTGTTGTTTCTACAAGTATATATCAAAAGGGTGATGACATATCACTTATCTTATCTATCAGTTCTTCTATGAGATGACATCCATCTCTTTATTACACTAGCTGTTTAACTATGAAAGAAAATCATGCAATAAAAGTAGACTTGAGTGGAACAGAAGTCTACTTAGAATCTAAGTTTGAGTCTTAATACATTTGGGCAATGAGACCCTAAAAATGTGGATATTGAATCAGTTCCATCCGTAACTCATGCAAAAACTTTGAAAAGATAAAACTCTAGCAGTTTAACTAAAGATGACCCTTCACCACTCAGGTGATGATTTGAGTGAAATGAGGGGTATTAAGATCATTGCTGAGAGTGCCTAATTGGCAGCTTATGCTGGAAATATACCCTGCTCTCAGGAGGCGCCAGAGATAACTGTTCCTGTCTGTAGCTCCGGAGATATGTTTGTAGCTCTGGAGATATGTTTGTAGCTCCAGAGATACTGTAGCTTTCTCTATTCAGCTCTGGAGATGCTCCAAACTCCCACAGAGCTCTAGAGAGGCATTCCTCATTTCTTCAAAACTTCAAGTGTCATGGTACTTTGGTATTGTCTCCAGAGATCATTGAAGACTATCTCCGAAGATGCACCAAATTGTTGTTCTTGGCATCTACACCTGTTGATACAAAAAGAGAGAAGTTTCTACATTTTTCCATCAATTCCATGCACATTAGTCACTCAATCAGAAATTATAATCTTAAGTAATCTATCTCAATTAATCATTAACTAGAACGATCTTGCTAGCTTATTTGGGTGCAGACATTAGGAAAGATGCACTCAGGAAGGAGAAAAAGAGAGGTAAAAAGATGTATTTCATGGGTACAACTTGGCACTCATCACCTAGGTCTTCCCACTCATAATTCCAACTTAATCACATTCCTAATTAATTAAATAAACATATTTGCATGAAAACTTCAAACAGACATAACTTTTTTGTTTTTCATCTTTTTTATGCAATTTTTTTAAAAAATTGTATAGAATTTCATATAGAATCTGCTGATGCTATTCATTTTTCTATCACTATTCATTTACAGCAGATTTTTATCAGATTTCTTATTTTTTGCATAATGGTCCTCTTGGCTAGTTTAGTTGCTTCTCTCTTGCTTTGGTGGCTTGTAGGTGAATCAAAGGGGCTGGAACAATGTTTGGATCAGGAAACAAAACAAATTTAGAAAGTGAATTAACCAGGTGCACTCGTTTCATCTCTTATCTCTTAATCATTATTTGATCACACATTTGGACTTTGGGCTTACAATGAACAACTTATTTGCAATAACACATAAAAAATTGGGCATAAAAAGAACAAGTGTCTTCCATCACACATTTGGATTTGGGTCTAAAAAGAACAAGTGCTTGAACTGTTTGATCATACATTTCATTTTCTAAGGGTTAATTTACAAGTGCGAGTGTGAATCAAGTGTGCGTGTGTATTCTCTCTCCTTGCACCGCAAGGTGATCTTGGAGATCAAAAACACCTCACTTGGTTTGCTTTTGTTTACCCTTCTTAGGAGGCCTACTTGGAGACACAGCACTCCAAGGGATGACCTCAATCGAGGTTGAATCGAAAGACACCCTCATTGGGAGTTGGAATCTTGTCACTCTTGGCTAAGCCCCAAAGAACTTTATACCTTTGGGAAGTGAAGGTGAAGGGTGGGTTACCCCTTTCTCCTGACTATGTGGCAGGATTTCACTTTCAAATTCCTAGTCAACCTCATGTAAACATAGCCCAAAACCTAATTGGCCATACCTTATTTCAAACTAGACATTAAGCTTGTTGTTGTGTCTTCAAGTGTGTGCTTAATCATAACATTTAAACCTTGAAAGGTAAATTCATCATCTTGGTTGGTGTGTGTATTTATCCATTTGCTTGTGAAATCTTGTGTTTGATATTGCCCTAAAGTAAGCTTCCAATAAACACTTGCCACATCATCTTCATCTGACTTTCCAATAACACATATCTTAGACTACCTCATCGACATCATCCAATCCTAATCACCCAATTCATCAATTCATTTTAACTCACCTTCATCCTAAACAAGACTCTAATCTTATCCAAGTCATCATTACACATCATCATCAACCTCATTCTAATCAAACCCCCTTCATTCTAATCATCAGCCTAATCACATCTAATTCATTCTAACCCAATCCTAATCATATCCTCCTCATTTTACATCAGCAAATCAACATCATCCAAATCATCCTAGTCACCATCCTAAGAATTACACATCATCCAATCATCAAATCTTCATCTAAATCACTCCACATCTACCACTTGTAAACATGGACATGGCATTTCGAAACAAAACCTATGAAAATGATCCTTATGGCACTAAAAGAATGCTTAATCAGCTTAGTCAACTTAGTCAACTTAGGTGATTATATAGAAAGGAAGAAGACCCTATGTCACCACAACATCAACAATTCCCACAACATCAACGATCCTACATTCCATCACAAGCCCAACAAGCACATAATCCAAACACTAATGTCACCACATCCATTCCACAAGTCACCCTCACTATTCCTAACAACACAACAAACACAAGTGCTTCCATAAGCTTACCATCTAATGATCCTAACTCCATTGCCTTCATATCACAATTACTTTCTCAACAAACTTCCAACATCAACCAATGTCCACAACAATCCACCCCACAAAACCTTTCACCTACAAATCCTATCATGACACCTCATCACCAAACCTATCCACATGGCAATCAAATGTTCTTATAAGAACAACATGCAAGTCCAAATGGCCCTATGTACATGAACCAAGCAAGCCCAAGTTCACTTTTGCAACAAACATCATTGATAGACTTAAGTGATCTTACGCATGACCTAAAATCCTTTGACAAGGGAGAAACCAACCTAGCAAGTGCCTCCTTTAAGTCACCTTCACCATCCAATCATATGCCAACACATGAGCTAGCTAGTACTATCCCAACACCTTTGTCAAGCCCTTCATCACCTTCATCACCTTCATCCTCATGTTCTACTAATCCTTCATTAAAAGATTCCATGGAGATACTTTTAGAGAAACTGGTCCAAGCAAATTTGATTGAGCTATACCTGATCAAAGCATATTCTCCATCTATGTTTAAACCTAGTTTGTATAAAGATGATGAATATTGTGCATACCATAGGTATAGGGGCCATACCATATCCACTTGTGTCCGATTTCAAAGATTGGTCAAGAACCTAGAAGATTGTGGTAAGATTGTCTTGGATAAAACCAATCCCTCTAATTCCATTATCTTTCCATCTAGCCCAAGTCCCAATCTATCTAATCCTATTATCCATCCAATTGGCCCTCAATCTAATCATAATCCTAAGCCTTCAAATCCTACTATTATCATCCATCCACTATATTGCCCATTCACCCATACCCTTGCAAAGGATGTGATCCATTGGCTACTAGAAAGGAATAAAATATTTCCATGTCATCAAACACCTATTCTTGAGCCTCCCCATGAGTACTTAAACACTTTGTCTAGTCTTCTAACCCCATCATGTGATCTACAAGCTATCAAGCTTATTAAAGAGCTTTCCACTTTCATTCAAGAAAATCAAGAGTTATGTCAAGAGCACAATCCTAAGCATGAAGAAACAATAACCCCTAAATCTAATTAAGATCAAATCATCCCCATCCAACCTATCCATAACATTTACCTTCTTTATGATCAAGATGATACCTATGAAGAATCTATCCATGAACAACTAGATCCTAGTCATACCCCCACAACTATCCATGAACAAGACACCAAAGACCTACATGCTCCATCTAATGGAAGTCTTGTTGACTTACTTGAGCATTCACCCTATTTCATGGCCTTCATTCAAAGAAAAGAGACCTCTCCACCTAGCCATGATCCCACAATATCCACTTATCATGATGAGACACCTGTCCCCCAAGCCAACATAGAAGATCAAACAAATAACTTGGATCTAAATGGACATGATCAAGATCCTAATCATCCTTCCACATCCGCCACCATCTCCATTTCAAATCCATCATTATATCCACTTGGCCTTACTACCTTCATCCATGAGTGTTCTTCCTTAGGACAACGACAACCATTATCCATTTTACCTTCTCCATCCAATAATAAGCTCAAGTCTAGTGTCCAAACTACACCTAGTCCTATAGTCAATCGCATGCTCCAAAACATGAACTACCAAGGCAAAGGTTTAGGCCTACATGAACAAGGCATTTTGGAGCCAATCCATGTCAAGGTCCCTCCTCGCTCATTTGGCCTTGGATACACACCCCAAGGTCAACAATCTAATGATGTTGGTACTTCGTCCACACTTCCTAAATCCACTTCCTTCTATCATAAACCCCATCATATTCCTAAAACATACATTGCTATTCCACCTCCCTCATCCTAAATGTCAAAAGCATGTGACCATTCACCTTCCACCATCCACTTTTCCTCCACTCCTTCCAACTCCTAATATCCCTCCATTTGCTTTGCCACCATTGCTACCAACACCCCCTTATCCAATCATTCATAAATACCCTAAATATCCTAATCATGACCAACAAATGCATGCATTGTATAAACAAGGAGCTTCCACTCATTTCATCCACCACATGGGATTCAAAAATAAACATTTGAATACCTCCATTCAAAAAGCCACAAATCCTAAGGGTCCTAATGCCTTTGGAAATCAATCCAAAAATTCAAAGCAAGGTACATTCAAAAATCCATCCAAGCCCATACCTCCAAAAGCAAATTCAAAAACTAAAATGATATGGGTCCCTAAACAAATATCAATCAAGTCAAATGAGGCATCCACCTCTCAAAAATCCCAACCATCCCCCTCCATTCAAAAATGCCATTCCATTCAAACATTTCAAACATCCCACATGAAAAGCAAAAATCAGAAAAATACTAAGTCCATGTGGGTTCCAAAAGTCCTAAATCATCCATCTCCTAAGCAAACATCACCATTGCTTCCTACACCACCATCCAATCAAAAGCTTCCATGTTTAACACAGTGTGTGTAGCTATTGGTCATGATTCCTTTCCATACCTCCATCACTCCATCATTCACTCATTATCCTACATATCTCCTCCGTCACCTTCCTATGGTCCATGCTTTTGCATAAGTCCATTATAATCCACATCATAATCCACTTTCACCCCTACATAATCCACATCATGATCCACTTTCGAACACTCCATAATCCACTATCTACCTTATCCATCTCACTTTCACGCAATCACCCTACCAACATCTTGAGCATAATGACTTGACATGGTACATTTGTGATGGCAGCCTTCTCTAATGGGACTATCACATTACATGGAACTAGACACTTGAGTCCCACCCATCCATATCCCCCCCTTTCCCATTCAAAAGTAAAAATATTTACAAAAAAAAAGTAAAAAGAAATCCTTTTCGTCCAACGGTGAAAACCTAGTAAACAGGTGCCTTGGATAAGTACCATGATGAAAACCTGGTAAATAGGTGTCATGTATAGGTCAATCTTCTATGTCACTTACACTTGGGGGCACCTTGTCTCATCATTTTCCAAACTATCATACCATTTTCATACCATTTCCATAAACATACCTATCACATTGCATCCATTCATCATCCCTTCCTCTTTTGATCTTGACAAAGATTGGGGGCAACTTTTAACAAGTGTTTTGGATATCCCTTGACATACCTCATCCTTTCCAAATGAACCCTATCATCCAATTCATAAGCCATGTCATGTCAAATCCTATCATCCTATTGCCTTAAGCATTGTCCTAAAAAATCCTAAGTCTACTACCTAGACTGGGGCATGTTATTCCCATGCAACATAGTCCTTGGAGATCACATCCTTGTTCTCTTACACATACATCCATTCCATTCCATAGCCTATTCTTTTATCCTATCCATTTATCATGATACTTTCATCCATCCACTATTGTCCATCCTTTTGTCCAATCCCATTCATTCCCTTGCACCTAGACTTGGTCCCCCTTGTCATTGGTATCTAGTACAAAGGCTACCCAAATTGTAAATCCATTGACATTCAAAAACATTTCAAACACCCAAAAATACAAAAAAATCAAAATATTTCAAAAACCCAAAAAATTAGAACATTTCAAAAACCCAAAAATATAAAAAAATCAAAATATTTCAAAACCCAAAAAATCAAAACATTTCAAAACCCCCCAAAAAATTAAATATTCCCAAAAAAATCCAAAAAATCAAACATCCAACAAAAAAAATCCAAGCAATAAGATCAATCATCTATCAAACAATCCATCACATCAAATCCATCAAAACAAGTCCAATCACATCATCAAATCAAGTCAATCTATCAATCAATCGAAATCACATTAATCCAATCCATATCATCCCATTAATAAAGCACAAATCAGAACTACATTTCATCTTTATCGTTAAGTGCCTTGATCCCATGGATACAGGGTATGTAAGCAATCTGTGATACGAAGGAAGTGCCCATATTCAATCATAGACAATATTCCTCTTTCTTCTTTCATCTTTTTCTATCATCTATCTTCATCAATTCGTCAATCTTTCAAAACATTTCTTTCAATCAATCTAATTCTTCAATTTTTCTTCAATCACTTCTTCCAACTCAAATACATTCATCAAATCATATCATATCATTCAGTCTGATCCAAGCAATGATCCAAATGCAAGTCATCATTTATTCATACCAATCAAGTCAATCAGCTTGTCAAATAATCCAATCCCAATCAATGGTCTTGATCCTAATCTTGTTGTAAGCCAAATCAATCAATCAATCAATCATCATCATCATCAATGGGATATATCGTTCCCACATCTTTGTGTTGATCTAGGGATATATTGTTCCCTGCCATGACAACACTTTTATCATCATCATTATCATCAATCACTTAATCAATCATTGGTTTACAACTTGATAGGGGCAATATCTTGTTTGTTTTTTTGGTATCATTTGTGCATGTTTTCTTGCTTGCTTGTGTGTGTTATCATTTTTATCTTGCATTTGTATCACATCCAACCCAACTAATATTCATATCTTGTATCTAGACAAGGTTGTATTATGCTAGGGCATGAGACACATCATCACCTTGGTCCTCATACCCTAGTGCATAACGTCTAGTGCTATATCAAACATCATGATTGCTCACTTTCATTGCAGCATAACACATCATTCATTCCTTCTATCTATTCTTAGCTTTCTTCCTTGACCTATCCTTTCATTTCAAGAGCCTACCCATGTTTGTCCAACCCGCCTATCCTCTCGAGGGGGCATCATCACCCTATCCTTTTCTTCTATCCATTTCCTTAGCTTCTTTGAAATCATGTTACTCGACATAAATCTTATCAGGGACATTTTTCCAACCTAGGATATCAATCAATCCTTTGGGCATGTTTATGCCACTTTCCATAGCCTTCCTTCTAGATTTAGTCACCACCAAATTTGCTAGGATTGTAAGGAAAGTTTCCCCTATCTTTGAGGACTATGATATCTTCAATAGGGGATGCATTGCTCTATTTTCTATCATACTCTCAACATTTTCAAAGAAAGTAGATAAATTGTAGAGGACAATGAGAGAAGTCATCTTTCCTTGATCAGTTCTAGATTCCAACATTGATATCAATTTGGGGAACACACTAGAGGACTCTAGTATGGACTTATTCTTGGACCAAGAGCTAAAACTACCAAAAGGAGATTGAAAATTTGCTCATGTATTTTTGAACTAGATGTAGTTATGAGTTGCACTAGCTTATCCACTACTCTAGCCTCAACAATCAAGCCCTTGTTTTTTTTCATCACAAATAAATTAAAGAGTTAGGCTAGTTAGGCTTAACTTTTTATCTCAAGGAAATTTGAAAAAATATTTATTGTGGTACAATTATTTACAACTGACCCCAAATCTTATATTTTTTAGGCATAGTTTTAAAATTGATGTTCACCACTTGAATATATGTTTCACATAGCAATTGATTATTTATTAAAAATGAATAGCATGGAACACTCACAAAAAGTATTACTATTATGTTCCACTTATTAATTTTTAAAAAACTATCCCATATGAATCATAATGAATTGAATTCCATATCAAATAACTATAGGGAGAATAAACAAAAAGGTATTTCCCCTAATTGATCTCAAGGAGTACTAAATTGCTCCATTTCCTTCAATTCAAAACATGTAATCAATACAAAACACTAAGAATGTAGGCATTTGTTAACTCAGAAATCTAAAGAGTTAGATTCTCCAAGGTACTCTAAGTTTAATTTTTTAATCTTTATCTTGTATGGTTCCTTTTACCCTATTACTATCTATTATAATAGTACCCTATTACTATCTATTTTAACAAGTACTTATTTCGAGTCCCATTGAGCTACTTTGGTCATATTTGGACATTAACATATCTTCTTTTCTTTTCATTTTTACACAAATGATTTTAATTAAAATAGAAATAGTCCTTTATGATTCTCTAAGACTATCATTGAATTCAAAAGATCCTTCAAATTTATACACATACCATAGTAAAAACTTATGTGTAACTTCCATTGGCAAGCTTGTTGATCGCTTTTTTGAGGCATTTTGTCAAATAGTTTGCAAGACTTGTGTATGCTTTCACATTTTGCATAAATGTCCACCAATGCACTTGCAACCACAATGTGCAACAAAATATACTTTTGATTATGTTATGATGGATGTCCACACCTTGTTCAAAAGCTCTAGTTTTTCCATAGACTAGAACAAATGAAACATGCCTTGAAAAAAACTTCTCCTATAAACAATTACCCTCAACATGAAAAAACATACATAGGAGAAGAAAAAATTGCATACATGTGGTGAACAACTCAGTGGAAAGAGTAGGTAAAAAAAGGTAGTGAAAGATTTGATGAGATCAGCAACACCATTAAAGTGATGCTTTCACTTAGAGATGGGTTGGGTATCGCTACCTCTTTTGCAACATTCACTATGCACCTACCATTACTGCAAAACAAACTACTATACAAAAAAACTTGTTTTCCCTTTAAATTCCAAGGTGTGGGATTTTTCTAGAAAAAATAGAAGAAAATCCAAGGCAAATGAATGCTAAGATTTGTCTAGGAAAGCAATATTTAAACCCTCATGTTTGTCTTATAAGTCATTTGATGGACATCCTATTCCGAGGTTTCCATTCAAGAGAAATGCTCACCATGTATTTCTAAACCATCTTAAATGATAGCTAGTTGCATGAATATGTGCCCAGCCTACAACAAACAACCCAAAACCTTATAAGGCTAGTTTAGTATTTACCTAATCCTCCTTCCCATTGGTCAACATTTTTTCCAATTTTTTACAAATGGAAAGTTATTGTGGTTTTCTTCATCTTCAAGTATATTTAAGCCATGTGATTGTTCAATAGAAGGTATATAATAATATATTCCACAACCATTTTAGGATATGTTATGAGAAAGAGCAAAAGGATCCAAAGGAGTGTTTTCATTAAAAGTGGTGGATCATCATAATGCATTGAAAAGTCCATGGAATTCACTAAGGAAGAGCCACTAGAAGGTAAAGAAGGAGAGTCATGAGTAAAACATGGTCTATGACCAAGAGTAAAATAATCTATAAAAGAATATGAAAACCATGGAAGAATGTATAATAAGTATGACATGAATCAAATATTGTTTAGCTATATCAACCAAATTGTTGTCAAATACATTCATCAATATAGTATCATTTTATATATACGCATAATATGGGGACAAGAAGGATTTAACATATAGATGTGCATCTTCATTACCATTGAATCACTCTATCAAAAGTGTGCTAAGAAATGTGCATCATAAAATGAATTGTCATGAATAAAAGTCATTAATTGTTAAATAGACCAAGAGATAGAAGAAAGAGAAGGACTACCAAGCTGATTTGAAGGTGAAGAATGTGCATAAACATCACTATAAACATCAAGGAAAGATGAAGGAAGTAGGGGAACATGAAGGAGAATCCATAAGTGGACAAGGAAAACTGACATTAGATGTAAAAAGGAGATGCTCACAAGATATATCATCATGATACAAGAGAATCCAAGCTTATATGTAATCTTGTATAACCAAAAACATTTCCAATGTTTTGTTTTATGTTTCTTATTTTGTTTTGGGTTTTGTTGTAGGTTGTTCATAGCTTTGGGCTTATTATATGAAGTCTTCAAGAAACTTTCAATATGATTCATGCTTCAAATCATCAGTAGTGGTGTTGAGAACACATCGAAGTGTTGTTTTAGTAAAAAATGAAGTTGTCACATACATATCTTTCATTTAAATAGGTTGCAATAAGATGGTGACATGAACCTATAATTGTTGATTTGTAAGATTTTATAATGCATCAGGAACTATATTAATCATTTGGCTAAAATTTTAGTTATGCAAATGTTCCATTTTGGTAACAACGATAGGAAAATCATGACTCCAAGTTGTTATAGACTTTTGAAGTGTTTAGCTAGATTTTAAAAGAAAAATAATATTATGCTAGCATATCAAAATTGTATGTTCATAACATAGTTTGTCAGTTGTATATTTCATGATTTCAAAGAGGTCTCTTTGTCTTTTTGTTGATTTGGCACTAGGGAAAAATTATAAATTGATTGTTGTTTCCTTTGGTAATAAAATCATTTTTTAAAGGATTTTTCCTAATTTTAAAGTAATAGTTTATTACTTATTTAGGCAAGTTTATTTTCTAGCCGCAACCTTTTTTAATTTCCTTTCCATTTGTGGCATGAGTTTTGTCTTTCTTTGATTTGTTTAGACTACAAATGGTTTCTTGATCAATCCTTTGGTTGTGGTGTCTTTCTTCTAGTTTCTTAGTTGTTTCAAATGCCATGGAGGTCATAACATGCTACATAATGCATGGGAAAACCAATGAGGGTAAAATGACTAGTTTTTGGTAGGATTTAGTGATTGGTTTTGACGTTGCTAGACATATGGGTACATTCCAAGAGTATAGGTGATAGGAAAGATACAAAAGTATGCAAAGAGTTAACATGCTAGACAAAAAGGAGAGAGAACAATCTACGAGAAGAAGAGAAAATATGTACTTGGAGAGATGGAATAGAAAAGAAAAGGGGAAATAACAAAAGAAAGAACATAATAGAGAAGATTAGAGGGTAGCTAATGTGAAAAGGGAAAGGTATATTGGATTGATAGAGAAGAGAAAATAGAGGACACATTTGAAGAGGAAGGCAGAGAATTCGAAGAAGAATGCAAGATAAAACAAGATCATAGTTTGTGACTGCTAGCTATAGAAACTTCACATGAAGAGGATATGTGGAATTTAAGCATGAAGCTACCATAACAAAGCTATGAGTTAGTGTAAGAAAATATTGTTACATATTTATATATGTTGACTATTAGTTTTCAAATGCATTGTGAATGTGAATAGGCTACCACAAGGAAGTATTTTATTCCCTAAGAATTTATTTAAATGTATGAAACTACAATAAGCTCAATAGAGGATTGTCATTTAGTTTTTGATTCCAAATTATTTCAAGTGTGTTGATTTATATTTTAATGTTGCTAGATTGGGTAGTTTGTAATAAGACCCCCTAGTCTAGGTCTACACCACATCGTCACATGTAGGAGTAGTATCATCATAAGGTGTAATGTTCAATGCCATGAGGGACTAAGGAAGGTGTAACTTTATCACATAAAGTATAATATCTAGATAGGTCACTAGAGTGTATGACTACCTCATCATCATGAACCAAAGCATGTGCGAAAAGAGTACTCAAGTAAAAACATCATCATGCTCACAAATAGTTCACTTCCATTAGTCATAAAGAAGTGATTAATCAAGATGAATTATCACATGAACAAGTGAAATAAGGTTATCGAAAATGGAAGGATAAGCAATAGAAAACTCTATGAAAGAGGATAGATCACAAACATGATGAAACAACACCTCTATAGAAGATACACCCCCTCCATAGGATAAGAAGAAATGAAAGCATCAAATATGAGGGGGATAAATCAAATAAAGCATAGAAAGACCTCAAAATTAGTAAGACATGTATGCATGAATAGATGCTAAGGACAAAGGACTATGAGAATCCATGATAAAAGATGTATCAATGATGCACAGTCAAGGGTTGGGATCCACCCTTTATTTTGCATTGTTCAATTAGCAATAAATTTACATTCATAAGAGAGTTGAGACTAATCATGGAAAATTACAGAAAAATCAAATGCTCCAATAAATATGGAAAAAAAATTAAATGCATGGGTACTTAGCTTTAATTTTGATGCAAAATAAATTGTCAAGTGTAAAGAAGCCATTTGTTTTAATATTCTAGAATTTTTCACTTTATTGTTGACCTTTGAATTTTTTACTTTGCCATTGACTTGTGAGTCTAATTGTGCACTATCTAGGGTGACCTCCATGAGTGTGGAAATGACCTCAAGTACAAAAGTGATATTGTTGGGAAATATTGATAATGTAACCCATAGACTTCATCTATTTGATTCATGCAATTTGAAACTTATTTGCCTTATTTTTTATGGTTTGAATTTGCAAAAGGACATATAGTGTTTACAAACATCTTGAGGGAATATATAGGATTGTGAGAGTCAAGTTCTCGTTGATCGCAAAATAGCTTTGTGAATCTAAGAAAAAGGTTCAAAATAGTAAGCAGACATGTAACAAACCTTGGATGTGCTCGAATAATTATTTGATAAATGTTACTAGAATACTTTCATAAATGATCTATTGATAAAACCCTAACACGTTGGACTAGGGGATCTCGATCATGACTTTTAAATGAGTGGATGAATGTTCTTAAATACACCAACCAAGCACACAAATTAATATAACTTGCTCTAAATTGGCTCACAATGGTTGGTGAAGCGGTTGGTAAGGCATTAAATTTGAATTTGGAATTTGGAATTTTAATTGTTTGGGGATCATATATACAACTATAGAAATGACCTAGGTCAAGTCTCCACTAACAAATATGATCCAAAGTGATGAATAATAAGTTTAGGGATCATAAATACAAAAAATAGAAATTTAAAAAACTAAGACATCAATTTAAATGAAACACAATAATAATATACAAATCACAAAATATAATCCCCAACTTGTATATATTGTAAGAGGAGAAATTATCTATTATATAGAGTAAACTGAATGAAAACTACTTTAAACTATAAAATTATATAAGAATAAACTGATTGAGTTTAAATTATATAAGAGTAAACTGATTGAGAACTACATGAAACTGCTAACTGACTGCTGACTAATTATTGACATACTATTGACTAACTAAACGTTAAGAAAAAGTAACTTTGTTACATGCACAATCAATGAATCTGGTACACAAACATTATTCTTTAAACAGAATGAAGATATAAATATGATAAACCAAATAAAGCATCATATCCTAAATATAACACCACATGCAAGTAGCACCATATGAGTGAAATCTGGACTAAAAAAACAAAAAAAAAAAAAGGCGATGGTGACTGGATATAGTACCGTATGACTTACAGCTATATTTGTGTCATAAATACCATAAGAAACAAGAGAAAAAATTGTTCATACGATGGCTGTCTGTAGTTTGGGTTGCCGACTGTTGTGTAAGTTTGTTGTATTGGCTGGCCTTTCTGCTGCTTCCCTTCCTCGTGTCCATGGAGTCATGAGCCGGAATAATCATGCACTTATTCCTTCTACTTCTTCTCCCTCTGTACAATATGATGTCAAATACTTCACACAGATTTTGGACCATTTCACCTTCACTCCACAGAGCTATGTCACATTTCAACAAAAGTATCTTATTAACTCACAACACTGGGGTGGTGCTCGTTCCAATTCTCCCATCTTCGTTTATACAGGAAATGAAGGCTATATTGAATGGTTTACTCAAAACACCGGCTTTATGTTCGACATTGCACCTGAATTCAAGGCCCTTCTTGTCTTCATTGAGGTATGCTCTTCTCTATTCTACAGATTCCCCTTTGAATTAAATTATAAAGGTTCTGCAATTGAAAGGAGGTTGAATTAAATTATGAAGGTTCTCAATCTCTTTAGTTAGAAATTGACATTGAAATTAATGTTTATAGAATATATACTGTATAGAAAACTAAAACCCAAAAATCTATAATATAAATACTTCTATAAAACATCCTGGATCTAAATCTTGAGATCCATCATCTGCTTGGAACATATTACCCATAATCAGGAAAGAGATACTAATGCATAAATTCTGCATTTCCTATGATGGGTGGCATGTTGAGGCCATAAAATTCTAGTGAATGTTTCTTCTTTACATGGCAATTGCAAAAGCTTTGTAATTCAATTCAGAATGGTCTGTGGAAACCTATTTTGTTCTATTTTAATCTGATTAGCCGAAGCAGATCTCAATATGGATTTAAATTGATTTCAGCACCGTTACTATGGCGAATCAATGCCATTCGGAAGTAAAGATGTAGCTTACAGCAATGCCAGCACGATGGGCTATCTAAGCTCCACTCAAGCTTTAGCTGATTTTGCTACATTAATTACAGATCTCAAAAAGAATTTGACAGCAGAGAATTCACCTGTTGTTGTGTTTGGAGGATCTTACGGTGGAAGTAAGTGCGTTATGAGTTTCAAAATGCATTGATGAAACCCTGTATATTTGTGTATATGCATTGATGAAACCCTGTAAATGGGTTTGCAGTGTTAGCTGCGTGGTTCAGACTGAAATACCCACACATTGCAATTGGGGCATTGGCATCGTCGGCTCCGATTTTGGCTTTCGATTTCATCGTTCCTCCAGATGGTTTCGACAACGTCGTCTCAAACGACTTCAGGGTTTGTACAATTTTTGTGTTTCATGAGGTTTTCACAGTTCATAAGATTGAAATTAACTTTTCATTTTTTTGGTTTGGGCATTAACTATTTTTTTCCTGGGGTTTTGGTAGAGCGAAAGCGAAACTTGCTTCAATGTAATAAAGAAGTCATGGAAGATATTGGAGGAGATGTCATCAACTCCAAGTGGCAGAAAATCTCTCAAAGAATCATTTAGACTTTGCAAGTAAAACCAGAAAATCTTTGTACAATATTGTCTAATGTTTCTTTGTTTTTTCTCATAGAAAATTGTTGGCATTATTTCAGAGATAGTGACGTTGATGGTGTGGAAGACTGGCTGAGTGGAGCTTACTTTGAAGCTGCAGAAGCAGATTATCCAACCCCTGCTAACTTTATTCAAAATTTGCCAGCCTATCCGGTGAAACAAGTAATGAAATTTCAAAATTCATACCCATTTATCATCGTTACAGTCTTTATTGAAAAAACAAACTATAAATATGCATAAGAATGGAGAATTATATTTAAAATCTAATCTTGGATTCAAAAATCAATGACTATGATGTAATATTTTCTCATTCTCACCCTCATGTTAGATCGCAATTATAATGATGAACGACCTGCTGGTCCAAAACCTGTCATTAAACTGGTTGAATTCATTACAGTCGACTGGTCGAGAGTAAAAGTTGACAGTGATCAGAGTCAAAAAATCCGTAGTGGGCGATTTTTCTCATTGTTGTGATAGATCACAGAGTGGTTCGAAATGTTTAATACAA
Organism: Cunninghamia lanceolata; assembly: GCA_027924645.1. Classification (NCBI taxonomy): domain Eukaryota; kingdom Viridiplantae; phylum Streptophyta; class Pinopsida; order Cupressales; family Cupressaceae; genus Cunninghamia; species Cunninghamia lanceolata. The sequence goes on along the minus strand of BSBN01001531.1, from coordinate 9,012,902 downwards.
AATCTTCTTAAATTTTTTGAACAGTTTTGTTTTCATTATTTATGTACTTTGAAAAATTGTTTTCTTAATGATTATCTTGTTTGTGTAGATGTGTAAGGCAATAGACAATCCATCTAGTGGGACGGATATCCTAAGCCAACTATATGGAGCAGCAAACATATTTTATAACTATACGGGGAACATGAGTTGCTTTGATTTGGGATTCAGTGATCCCCATGGAGAGATTGGTTGGAGTTTTCAGGTTCAATCTTTTCTTATTATTTAACCATACAATTGTTTGAAATGATTTCTTTTTGGAGCAGTGTGTGTAAAGGGAGCGTTTCTTTGTTGCCCGGGTGTAGTATTGTACAGAGATGCTACAACCAATGGGCGATGATCGAGTAGAAAGTATGTTTCCTGAATCAACATTCAACTATACGGAGACAATGCAAGAGTGTGTATATGAGAATGGGATTGAGCCAAGGCCACACTGGATCACCACCGAATTTGGTGGCCATGTAAGTATAGTCTAATGATTTGGAAGGAATGGTATCATTTTAAGAATATATCTACATACAATTGTTACAAGATTTTACCTTCCAACATTTTGAATCTTCAAGGAATTATATGTATCATTGTGTATTACTCATATAAGTGCATTGCAGAATATCAAGAGGGTGCTTAAGCGATTTGGAAGCAATATAATATTTTTTAATGGATTGAGAGATCCTTGGAGCAATGGAGGGTGAGATGACAAACTTATTATTTGTTTTTGAATTAGAGGGTAAATTAAGTTGTCCTTATTTTTTCTTTTTTTAAAACACAAATACGTATGATTGTTATTTAGATTTTTGAATTTATGTTGTAGGGTATTAGAAGATATAAATGAAAGCATTGTGGCAATCATTGCTAAGGAAGGTATGTTTGAATTCAGTTTCATTTATTTGATGAAAGGGAGAAATATTTGACATTTGCCATTAGAAACTTATACTTAGAATGAATGAATTGTAGGGGCACATCATGTAGATCTTAGATTTGCAACCATGGATGATCCAAAATGGCTTGTACAAGTTCGAGAGAAGGAGATTGACATAATCAAAAAGTGGCTAATGGAATATTACAAGGACCTTCATACAATTTAGAAATATTGTTAAATATCATTTAAGTACTTTTAGTACACAAATATCATTATTGAAACTAATAATTTTTGTCAACATTTTGATGGTTAATCTTGTTTTCTTTTATGCCATTAATTGTTTCAAACATAAAAGTTAATTTTAAAGACAACCATTTTCTTAAAGTGGAAAATGATTTTTAATTCATCTAAAATAATTTTGAATTTCTATTCATATTCCAAATGAAAATAAATGTACGTCAATCTAACTATCAAATTTGTTTTGGTTAGAGCGAAATCATAGATGCAGTCTTGAAGAAATGCAAGCCACCATCAAAGTCAACCTAAGAGAATATAATAAATCTTGAAAATGTAATGACCATAAGAGACAATGTGTTGTATCATCACAATAATATTTGAAACATAACAAAGATAATTGTATGAGGCAAAAAGAACAAATGGACCAACTACCCAATCATCATTGATTCATCATAAGGCCCTTTTCCCCAAATCACATTAGTCAATTCATTGATACCAAGGGACCCACCTCTATTAGACCTACCTTCTTTATTTATCTTTCACAGTGTCTAGGTTAAGTGGGTGTGTTTACAAGAAATCACACACTAGAGATCTGTGATATTTCTATGTTATGTTATTGTTTACCCTAGTGTGATGGACAAGGAAGAGAATTAGAACATATGCAATGAATTGCATATTAATGACATGGTAGAATGTAGATTTAACACAAGTAAAATAAAAATTCATTCATACAGCATTCATATATGTATCAGATCCATCATCCTTCTTATATTCGTTATAATATAATGTGGTACATAACCATTAGTCCCTCAATACATATTTGCCTCTAATATAGTGATCTTAATCTATTTGTCATATATCTCTTACACTCTCTCAATATCTACTATATATCTCACATATTCTTATCTATATTTCACATGCACTTTCTCCCACATCTTAAATTATATCCATGTGCAATACATATATGTTCATGAATACATATAGGGATGTGTCACTCTTCATGTTCTTTTAGGGTGGTGTCCCTCTAGTGTTTCCATAAGTCCTCTATAGGTACTACAATGTTCTTCTCTTAACTTGTGGTCTATGTGTCACTATACTGCATACGGGGTGTATTCTCTTGCTACCAACCTTTGGTGCCCTTGTGAGTTTTTACCATTGGCCTCCATTAGATTGCCCTTTCAGGTTTTCAACATAAATGGAGTGGCATGGCTCTATTTTGCCAACATCATCCCCTAGCTTAACCCATGCCTTGTCCTCAAGACATCTTAGCTTTGTTCACCAATGATCCAACAACTAATGTGAGGCTAGTCTTTATCCTTTTTTCCCACAACTATACTGTTACCAAAATATTAACATAATCTATACCAAAATCCTTATTAAGGTAATAGATACTTTGCAAATGCTTGTAAGTATTGGTCCATTGTCGAATATGTTGCTACAAGCGATTGACTTGGCTATTAATGTTGATCAACAAATTCTCTTCCTCACTAATGGAAGAGGGAATATTAAGAGATCTTACTAGTTTTTGTGTTTCCACAAGGAGTCTGGTCATTATAGATAGGCATAGACTAACCACTTCTCTTAATTACTTCATCTAAGAAATTATGTTCTTTGCACTTGTAGTTTATGGAATTAGGTGTGGAGATTCTCAATTTCTACCCTTATAGATCCATCTAGATCCATCATTGAATTTGAGTCATTTATTATTTAATTTTCCATATTATCTATTAGTATTTTCAATGCTTTGGTGGATGACAACCAACCAAAAAAATATTGGTACAATGTGCTAGTGTTACCACAGGTTTCTTCCATTTGTTTGAGTCCACTCTATCCTACTACACACTTAGCCTTGATCATATACAATTGTTTTCTCTCATATTCTACCAAAATTTGTTCCTTAAGTTTTTCTTTCTACTCATCCCAACTCCTTATCTCTACAAGTAACCCATTTCTTTCTATCCCCAACTATTGTTCTAGAGGTAAAGAAGTGTCTATTGTAACTTAAGATAGTTATGCTTGAATCTCAACCATTGTATTCTTTAATGTTTCAATGGTCATCATATACTGAGTCAAAAGATGCTTCTTAGTGTTTCTTTGTAATATGTCACTCATTTCAAATTGTTTAATGGGAGAGATCTATGTCAAATCCACTTATGGTCCTGCTAGTGTAGAGGTGAGGAAAGTTGATGCCATAGTGATGATCAATTGTAATTACTTTTATCTTATAATAAAATCTTTGATTTTATTCATAGGATCAAAAAATTGGGATGTAAGAGGAGTGATAATTACTTGGCTCTTAGGCATCTACTCTATAGGTATTTCTTCAATGATATATTTTCCCTTTCTTTGTTTGGAGTTTTTCCTCTTCTTTCTTGTCAAGCTCCCTATCTTGTGGTTGGCTCAGGTGAGGGGTGTTTTCTCGTATCCTTCCTTTGTCTCTCAACTTCTTCTTGCTAACCTATTGGACCTATTTTTCTATGTATCCCATATTTGTTATTTCTTCTTCCATGTACTCTATGGTACTCTGTAACAAGGTTGGCCCAATTTCTAGTTGTCCCACAATTATTTCTACCTCCTCCTAGACTTTTTGAAGGTTTTTCCCTATTATTTTTATTCCCCCTTATCTTCTACTATTGCTTCTATCATTTTTCTCTCTGTATTAATAGCAAAATTAGCAAGAATATAAGATTGAACAAAAGTGCTATATGTTTTCCTTGTAGTGATTATTGCTTTAATATTTAATCTTTCTTCGAGGTGTGTGCACAAAATGGGGGACCAAAAAAATCACTTTTTGATCCATTGTGCATATAACACAAGCATGCTATAATGCACTCACGTTATAACTATTGAAATATGGTGAGCACAAACACAGATAACCAGATCAAACCATTTTAACACAAAAAAAACATAAAACATAGAATAATATATTATTGTCTTCTGATGATTTTCACATTGCATTACATTGGCTTTATAAAAGCCTCTTCCCTTTAACTATTTGATAACTACCTACATAACCTCTATATGGGAATGTAACTCCCACAAACTAACTATTGCTTTATTTACTAACATTTATTTAATATGCATAAACTAACCTATAAATGCAAATTTAACAATGTAATACCATTGTTACTATGACTATTTTGCCAACATTGCCCCCTTATTACATTGTTCTTGCAATAGTACCAAGGGACCCCCCTGAGTGCTAATATATTCAACAAAGCTGATTACATAATATGAATACATATTTTATAGAAGATCTTCTCCCAAAGAACAAATCCTGAACCAAGCGGGGCTCCATCATGTTGTCTTGTCTACCCTTAGAAAGGTGTAGCTTTAAGCTATGTTCTTGATCTCTTTAGTCCTGAACTCTCAAATCATAAAGTCCTGAATTATTTGACAACAATCCCTAAGAGATATGACAAATCTCTATCATTGTCTAGTGACTGCGAAAGGGTATAATTCTTGATCATATACTCTGAAGCTCACTGGACAACAATCCATATTGAGCTCAACACCAAATCACAAACCTGTCTCCAAAGTAAAATCTTCACAAAACATACATTCTTCAAATCCGTCAGCATCAACAAAGAAAAACAAAACAACCAAAACCAAAAATGCTTCTAATGCAAAACATCATCTCAAAGTGAGAAGCTAACTTGAGATGATGGAAAATCCTCCATCCTCTGGTGCCGCCTGCCTCCAATATGACCCTGTTACACTTTAACCAACTGATGTCTTGGATGAGTCTTTGGAGGCCTCATTAGGAATAGAAAAGATGTCCTTGAATGAAGAAAGTCAAAGAAGATTGTTTATTCGATGACTAATGCAGATACAAAACACATAGTTAAATACTGTGATGAAATAGTTGTGGTGAAACAGTTATGCACCAGCCAAACTGTTGTTACTAAACAATGTAATACACATAGTTAAACAATGCACGCTAACATTCCCCCCTTATTACATTATTCCTGCAATGGTACTAAGGTACCCCCCTAAATGCTAATATACTTAACAAAGCTGATTACATAATATGAATACATATTTTATAGAAGATCTTCTCCCAAAGAACAAATCCTAAACCAACTAGGGCTCCATCATGCTATCTCATCTACCCTCTGAAAGGCATAGCTTTGAGCTGTGTTCTTGAGCTCTTTAGCCCCAAGCTCTCAAATCACAGAGTCTTGAATTATTTGACAATGAACCCTAAGAGATACGACAGATCTCTGCCATTGTCTAGTGACCATGAAAGGGCATAATTCTTGATCATATACTCTTTGAAGCTCACTAGACAACAATCCATATTGAGCTTAACACCAAATCCCAAACCTGTCTCCAAAACAAAATCTTCACAAAACATACATTCTTCAAATCTGTCAGCATCAACAAAGAAAAGCAAAACAACCAAAACCAAAAATGCTTCTCATGCAAAGAATCATCTCAAAGAGAGAAGCTAACTTAAGATGATGGAAAATCCTCCATCCTCTGATGTTGCTTGCCTCCAATATGAAGGCTTAAAGGGTGTATCCACAAAAATTAATAGAACCATCTGGTGGATCCTCATCCTCAATATCTAGTGGATCATCTTCAATGCAAGCAAGGTTTCCTTCATTTTTGACCTTTCCTTTAAGAACATCACTACCTTGAGTTCTACAATCCCAAGCTATATGACCATTTTTCTTACAATAAAAACATTTGATTTTCTTTGATCTCTTGTAACTACTTCTTGAGAATAATGCTTTCTCCTGAGGATCATCTTCTGAATCTTCTGTTGTTCTCTTCTCTTCTACTAGAAGAGTAGAAATCATACCTTCTAGAGTTTGTTAAGGTATTTGACTGAGTGTAAAAACAACATTATTATATTTTGAAGGCAAGCTATTTAATAGGATGGCCCTAGCATCATCATCATCTACTATAACCTTTAACCTTTGCTAGCTATCTAATGAGAGACTACAAGTTACTTATATGATTTGACATTGTGATTCCATCTTCCATCTTAAATCTAAATAATTGAAGTTTTAGAGAAAACTTTGCATTAACAACTTTTGCTCCAAACAATTTATGTAAATTATCCCAAACTTTGGCTGATGATTTATCCAAATCAATGTGGTGCAATTTAGTGTCAGAAAGAGCAAGACCAATTATAGCCTTGGCTAAATCATCTCTACTACTCCAATCTAATAACTTATTTGCATATGTAGGTGCTTTTTCCTTTCCACTTACTATTCCCCATAAATTTTTATTCATTAGCTGCATTTGAATTTTCATTCTCTAAGTATGAAAATTGAAACTAGAATACTTGTCTAATGGAATCTCCATTTAAAAATAATACTCCAAAAAGAAATGGTAAGACCAAATTGACCTTCTTACTCTGAATTAAATATATTTGTGTATAAAGTTTTGCACTTCCATACACACTTCAATACATACCTTTCCCTGACTGATAACCTCCAACGTGAAACAAGAGAATAGGCTAACTGTGCATTATCAGCTTCTGCAACACAGAAAATTGTAGGCTTTCAATCAAATTGCAATATCCAACAAAATTCCAAATCAGATGACAACTCTTCCTGCGATTTGCCTTTAGATTGCTTTCAAATTGACTTCAAATTACCTTCAATTTCAGCGCCTCAGCAGTCGTTTCAACCTACAACAAATAAAGTTTATAACTCCTCCACTCTAGATGTCTCAGCCTCTTTCATTAGCTCTTTGTAGACTGATTGGTGTTGGCCTCAAATGTATTCAACGTCCTCAACTTCAAACAGATCTGCAAACCCTTATAAACAAATTGTCATTCCTTAAGATCAATGCACCTTCATCACACCTGGATAGCCACAAGAACTAATTTCGCTCTGATACCAACTGAAGAAAGTCAGAGAAGATTGTTTATTTGATGACTAATGCAGATACAAAACACAGTTAAATACTATGATGAAATAGTTGTGGTGAAACAATTATGCACCAGCCAAACTGTCGTTACTAAACAATGTAATACGCATAGTTAAACAATGCATGCTAACACTGAAAGCATAAGTGATCTTTGACATATGTGCATTTATGATTAAAAGATAATAATGTCAATTTGAACCAATGATAGACCCATACACTAATCAACCATATATCTCCAAGATATTATTAAACATGCATCAAATTAAGCCTTCAACAATTTTTACCTTATTACTCCAAATAAAAATATATAAAAACTCTAGAATTTCACAACCACCTTCGTTATATTTGACCATAACAGAATTATCACACTTTCTCAAAATTTAAGATCCCTCTTTGAATTTCTGACCACCACTTTAAAATATTCATGTGCCACTTCAAAATAGAAAATAAAAGCAACTTTTTCTTACCTTATACCTTCACACTTCCAAATAATTTCCTTTCCCTAAAACTTTCTTTTGATAAAACCTAAAAAATTCTTTAATCTTAAAATATTTGCTTAAATGACTGGATTGGCTCCAAAATAGTGATATCATTCTCTAATTAGATTTCATCACGGCCTCTTCATACTCTTGTTTTGACAAAGGCGTCGCCTTGGTTCCTAGGGGACATCTATAGCACCGTACTCAAATCAAGGTATCTTGCACATATATTTTATATAGATTTTAATGAAAAAATTCATATCATTCCTATGCCTTAGCAAATATAAGCGGTCAACTCCATTACACTCTCCCAAAAACAAATTGAAATGGTAGTACCTTCCAAAAATGCAAATTTGTCATTTATATAATGCATCATATCATACCGAACTTTTGCATTTGATCTTCAAGAGGTTTTCTTTGACAACGACATACTTTTTCCCCTCAGCTTCCATGATTTGAGTCAAATTTCTTCCTAGAAAGTGATGCTAATGTAGTTATTTATATAGAATGTCTCCACATTGACAGGTTGGATTATTGTTTGTTCTTTCTCCAACTAAGTGTGTTCAACATTTTAAAAACCCCAAAATACCACAGGAACTGCCTTCAATCAGATTTCTCACATAAAACACCTTCTTCAAATGTCACGCTCAGCAATACTATGTGCTTGTACTCAATGAACAGTAAATACTCTGGAAAATCTTCATATGTAGTTTAAAAAACAAAATTACTACTTCTCCATGATCCATACCCGATCTGATACCATATTGAAATATGGTGAGCACAAACACAGATAACCAGATCAAACCATTTTAACACAGCAAAACATAAAACATAGAATAATATATTATTATCTTCTGATGATTTTCACATTGCATTGCATTGGCTTTATAAAAGCCTCTTCCCTTTAACTATTTGATAACTACCTACATAACCTCTATATGGGAATGTAACTCCCACAAACTAACTATTGCTTTATTTACTAACATTTATTTAATATGCATAAACTAACCTATAAATGCAAATTTAACAATGTAATACCATTGTTACTATGACTATTATGCCAACAATAACACACTCATGTTATGGATCGATAGTGGCTCAGTCACTACCAAGCCACAACACGAGTACATTATAACATGAGCCTATTATAAGAAAAATAAAAAGTAGTGTATTTTTATGTTTTTCATAACACAAAATTTGTCTTTTACAAACTCTGTCTTCTTCTCAAAAGCTTTGTTCATATGCTTGTCGGTGAATCAACAACTTTTAGAAGCCATGAACTAGCTAACGACTTAGAACTTTTCTTCTATAGGGCAAGTGGATTACTCTAGTAATAAGAATAAAGTTTCTATGATTCCAATTTATATATTATCAATTTTAAAAAATCCTCTTGACATTTCTTTGAAAATTAAAAAATAGGTAAGAAGTTTTCTTTGGAAAGGAAGTAAGGAGAAGAAAAAAACTACTCTATTGTCATGGGAGAAGGTATGTAGATCACATATTTTAGGAGGAGTAGGTTTTCACAATATTGAAGCACATAATTTAGCACTAAGTGTGAAGCTCGCTTGGTGCATGTATGCAAAACTAGATTCAAAATGGTGTAGACTTTTACAAGCCAAATATCTTGATTCCCAAGACAAGGAGAGAATTATCATTGTTGCTAATCCTCCTACAGGTTCAAAAATGTGGAAATTTATTGTTAACTGTAGGGAAGTAATTTCCCCTCACCTCTCTTGGGCCATTTACAATGGAGAGAAAGCCTTTTTCAGACTGGTTCTTGGAATGGTCATAAACCCATTGTGAATAGAGTGGATCTTTAGAAGAAAAATAGTTCTTAGAGGAAGCTTGGGGAGACAAAGTAAAGGACTAATTTGAAATTTTAAAGGGATATCTTCTACCAAAGGTAAGATGGAAAAGTCCCATAGATTACCTATTCCTAGATTCCCAAAAAGATCTTCCAAAAAAGATCCTTTCTAAAAGGAAATTTTTTTCTCTCCTAAAGAAGACAAACCTAAATGGATGGTCTTAAATACTAGGAAATACTCAGTTAAACAAGGTTATCTAGCCCTCACCTATCTCTCTTCCTCTAAGAAATGGCCAATAAATCTATGTTGGGGAGTTTTGTGTTTACCAAAAGTTGGGACCTTCTCTTGGTTGGCACTACATAAAAGAATTTTAACTAGTAATAGATTGATAAAAAATTGGGAATTTCTTTTGTTTTCAATTGTACCTTGTGCAGTTTAGAAGTAGAGGATATAGACCATCTATTCCTTAATTGTAATTATAGATAGAAATGTTGGAAGTGGTTATGTAACTAACTCAGCTAGGAAGGAGTCTTTTCTAGCTCTTTTTCCCAACACTTTCTTTCTTGGATGACTCTATATCAAGATTCAACATTTGTGTGCATTTGGTAGGTAAGCCCCTCTCTACTAATTTGGCTTTTGTGGCTTGAACACAACCAAAGAATCTTAAAAAAATCTCCTTCCAAAGTAGAATCAGTCATTTTTAAACTTGAAAGAGAAATATCAAAAATAGTAATGTCTTATATTTTCAAGTTTGCCTTGATAGAAAATAAATTCTCCAACTGGGACAATGATATCCTTAAGAAATGACCTCTGTTAGAAATACCATCTCAAAAAGGTTCAGTATTGGGAAATTCAACCAGATCTTTAAGAAGTATTGGAAAATGGTCTACTTCCTCTCACTCTCTTGTCAAGTTAAACTTTAATGGTGATTCAAGAAGTAATCCAAGTTTATTAGGTATACATGTTATTATAAGGGACAATGAAGGGAATCTTCTAAGTGTCGCTACCAAGAAACTCTTATGGGGCACCAATAATGAAGCAAAATCTCAAGTAGTACTTCTTGGTCTTGAGCTAGAAAGTAGAAAGAAATTCAAAAGATACTAATTGAAGGAGACTCTATGCTCATGATAAACACCATAAAATAAAGAAGAATTCATAACTGGAATCTTGAATACATCCTACAACAAGTTTGGAGTCTATTAGACTCTTTTGATTCCTTCAAATGTATTCATTTCTTCAAGGAAGAAAATAGCATAGAAAATTGTTTGACCAATTAGGTAATTGATTCCCAAGAAGTTGATATAGCCTTTGATCCTCTATCAACCTCTACTAATAATGTCTTAAAGACTAAAGTGGTTGAAGAATTGAATAATCTCAAAAATCTTATTTAAGCCCCTAGAGAAGGGGCTAGATTTTTTATATTCTTACTCTAGTTCATTATTTTTTTTATTGTAGGACATAAGGAGATATTTTATTTCCCTATCTCTATAAGTACTAATGTCATCACGATGTTGTTACCCTATCTTTCAAGGGGTCTAGATCTCCCTTAATAGGACTATCATTAAATCCAAATGCATATGTGATGGTTATGACCTGACCCCTTTTCATGAGCTTGCATTTAATTCTCACCTTCAACCCTTTCTTCTAGTGAGAGGAACCTCCTACAACAATATAATAAAAAATGCACGAAATAAAAGAAATAACAGAAACATAGAAGGAATTTATTGATCATAGGCCACTTCGAGGGGGAAACCTCCTTTGAGCAAGCTCAATACAATAAATTTGTGGATACCTTCATTGGCCTCAACACGTACTTATATACTAAGTCTAATCTAAACAACTATTACTTCCCATGAATGTGGGATAATACAATATACTCACGGGATGACTTACAAAGCATATGTGTCCAAAAGTAACATACTAACAAAGTAAAGAGAAGGGTTAAACACAAGTTCCTAACATCCCCTCCCTCTTAGAAAAGCTTTGTCCTCAAAGCTGAAGATGTGGAAATTATTCCTGAATTTGAAGGAGTGGTTCTCGTGTAGCATCCTCTGGTTGCATTCTGTGCCACTGAATTAATATCTCTGTGATGGATCAGGAGAGAAGCTGACGAGTGTACCTATTGAGGATGGACTCCGGCTCCAAAATGATGGATCCTTTGTAATCTAGTTCTGGTAAAATAGTTTGTGCTCTAATGTTGGTGCCAAGAACTTTCTTTAGACAAGAGACATGAAATACTGGATGAACGCGGGAAGAAGGAGGAAGCTCCAATTTATAAGCAACTGACCCAATCTTTTGAAGAACCTTATATGGCCCATAGAACTTTGGAGCCAGCTTATGACGCCCATTGAGTTTCAGGGATGATTGCTTGTATGGTTGTAGACAAAGAAAATGTTGCAAATATGTGCCTAATCAGTGTTGTCATTGATGTCAACATATCCTTGTTGTCATTGGTGCCAACTGTATCCCATTCTAGAGGACTTGTATGTTGAGGATATTGAGAAAATTAGCCTCTTCGAAAGAAACAAGTGAGTTACATATCTCTCTGTAAGAGACAGTGAAGACAGTGCAGTTCAGTGAAGTAGTTTGCTCTACATTTCTAGTGAGATGAAGATCAGAGTCTGCGGACCAAAGGGTGTTGTAAAGGATTGCCTGAAGTTGCTCCAATTAAGATTTGAGGGATCCGTATGAAGAATTTGTGAAGATATGGCCATCTGAGTAGAATTGGGTTTTACAATTGTTCAGAGGTGACAAAGTGACTGAAAATTGGTCTGGATTGATCCGCATTAGAATATTATGATCTGTGGATCTAGAGGAGTGTTTGGGATGTCGATGTGTATCCTCAATTCAAATGGTTTGTGGTTTGGAGGTCCGCAAGCAATCTTTCTAGTATGACAGTCATAACAATTGGTGTTCTTGAGTTCCCGGATGAAGGTGCAAGTGTTTCTGGTGATCTGAGGTGGTGTGGTTGTTCCTGTTGATTTCATTGTGCTTGTGGTGGTTCGTGTGCCTATTGTGTTGGTGGTCCGCATTAAGGATTGAGCTCATGGTTGAAGATTTGTCCTTGGGTGTTGTTGTTCTTTCCAATCTTGGCCAACCAGATGCTTTGTGCATGTTGCAGATGATCTAAGAGAGATTCTATGAAGTATGGCATGTTGTTCAAGGAAGATTTGGGTCCAAGCTATGTTTGGACGACAGCATAGTGATTCACATTAATTCATATGTTTTTCATGCCGACCTTGATGTTTATTCCAAGGTTGATGAAGCATATAAATATGTGTGGATGAGTTGTGGAAAATCATCCTTGTGCAAAAATGACAAGATCCTAAGAAAGGAGGAAAGGTAAAGCAGAGAAGAGGAAGAGTAGAAGAGGAAGAGCAGAAAAGGATGAGGAGATAGTGAAGAAGTGTTTGGGGAGTAGAGCAGGAGTATTGTGCGCTTCAATGGAACCGAACCTTGCATGAAGAAGATGTTGTTTTCCAGTTCAATCTTTCTGTGATAAACTTATAAATATTTCTATAGGCAGTGAGCCTCCTTGAGTAGTGAGCTCTGGGCAGTGCGCCCTGAAGGCATGTGCCTTCCCCATTTTCTATTCTTTTAACAGAGAATAAGTGTTGTGGGTTAACCCCCATTGTGGTTTTTACCTTAACCGGGTTTCCATGTAAAAATCCTAGTGTTATGAGTGTTGATTTTATTTCTACTCATGTGTTGTTGATTCATGATTTCATGGTTATATCATTCACCTATTATTAAGTGGTAAACAAGTTTAATTACAGCAAAGGATAAAAGTTTTTGTGACAACTGATTCACCCCCCCTCTTAGTTGTCTGCCCTAATTTCAACAATTGGTATCAGAGCTGGTTCCTCTAATAGAAGCTTGACTACTTGAGGAGATCCAGGATGCCAACTTACAAGAAGGATAGTCCAAGATTTGATGGAACAAATTACTCTCTTTGGAAGAGTCACATGGAGTGCCATTTGCAATGCATGGGTGATGCTTATTGGCTGATAACAAAAGATGAGTATACACCTCCAGAGAAAGGTCCTTCAACTCTAGATGAACTCAAAGATGCTGAAAATAACATTTGAGCTAAAGAAGCTTTGTTGAGTGCCCTGACTAATACAAAAATGACAAATGTCCTGGAATTGAAAACTGCTCATGAAATCTGGAAGTTGGAAACTCTATATGAAGGTGATGAATATGTCAAATGTGCTAAGTTGCAGAGCTTGAAGGGTAGATAAGAAAATTTGAGGATGAGTGAAGATGAAAACATCACTTCCTACATGCAGAAAGTGAATGAATGTGTGTGTAGTATTAGGTGTGCTAGTGGAACACTGGAAGAATCAGAAATAGTTGGCAAAGTGCTCAGATCCTTACCTTCTTCATACAAGCATAGAGTTACTGCTATTGAGGAGATCAGAACTATGACAACTGTTACAAGGGATCAGTTGGTTGGCAAGCTTTCAGTATTTGAAATGAGTGAGTTTGGTGATTCCCTTCCTAAATTAGAATCTGCTTTTAAGGCCAGTGTTTATGGAAAGCAAAGATTTGATCCAAGTGAAAGCTCTTCAAGAAGACTAACTAGATTTGAGAAGGCAAGGAAGGAACTTGAAGAAGATGAATCAGAATTTGAAGAACTTGAAGCCCTGTTTGCCAAAAGGTTACTAAGAGGATTCAGTAAGTATGAAGGAAAATTGCCCTTCAAATGTTTTGCTTGCAATTATATTGGTCATTTTACTACAAGATGTCTGGAGAGGGTTTCAAAGCCAAACCCTAACAGACCTAGGGTTTAGAAGAAATGCTACTATGTCCAAGAAGCTGTTGAAGAAGGAGTCATTGATGATAAATCTGATAAGGGAAGTACCTTAGGAAATGAATGGGTGTTCATTTCCATCAAAGAAGAAGATCTGGTGCATATTGAATCTGCCAGTTGTGTGAATGTGGAAAGAGCCTTGGCTTCTTAGGTTGAAGAAAAGGATGAATGGGTAATTGACAGTGGATGCTCTCATCATATGACAGGTGATAAGAGTAAATTTGTAAGTATGGAAAGGTATGAAGGTGGAATTGTGAAGTTTGGAGACAATATAGCTGGTAGAATCCGTGGTAGAGGATCCATCTCTTTTGATGGTAAGAATAACACTAATGATGTTTTGTATGTAGAAGTGTTGAAGCATAATCTTCTCAGTGTTGGACAATTGGTTGACAAGGGATATGATCTCTGATTCAAGGATGGAAAATGCAAAATTTTGGAAAGCTCCAGAACTGAGATTGCATCTGGTACATAGACTAGAGGTAAAATCTTTCATTTAAGTGGTACTTGTAAAAGTCAAGTTTGATTGCTCAGATTGATCATAGTTGGCTATGGCATAGGAGAATATGTCATGTAAACTTTGACAACATTATCAAGATAAGTGCTACTCAGGCTGTGAGAGATCTTCCAAATCTTGTAAAACCTGCTAATAGCATGTGTAAGGAATGTCAATTGGGCAAATAGAGCAGAACTACATTCAAGAGTAAAGAACAATCTTCAAGTGGATTGTTGGAACTTGTGCACACTTATTTGTGTGGTCCTGACAGGGTTAGGAGTTTGCAAGGAGATAGATACTTTATGTTGCTGATTGATGATCACTCCTGAATGATGTGGGTCACTTTCTTGAGAGAGAAATCAGAGGCTCTTGACAAATTCAAAGTGTTTAAGGCTAGGGTGTAGAATGAGATTAGTGAGAAGATAAAATGTCTGAGATCTGACAGAGGTGGAGAGTTTACCTCCGGTGAGTTCACTAGTAGAAATATGGAAAATAAATGACCAGGTGAACAAAATTTTTTGCAACACAGCTATAAATGACTAAATAAATGACCACTTTGGTCATCAGACAAAAAACACAACTAAATAATTGATCAGACAAATAAAAATTAGACAATATGATATTAAAGTGGATAATTAAAAAAGTGGGTTCTATTATAATATAATATAATAATAATATATTATATTACAATATAATATAATACAATATATTATAATATGATATGATATGTTATTATTATATAATATTATATTATTAATATTACAATATTATATTTATATAATTTATTATAATATAATATGATTTATTATTATTATACATATGTTATATGATATCTACGTTCAGGTTTAGGGTTTAGGGTTTTAGGTTTCAAGTTTAGGATTTAGGTTTTAGGGTTTAGGGTTTAGGGTTTCGAGTTTAGAGTTTAGGGTTTGGGGTTTAGATTTTGGGGTTTAGGGTTTCGGGTTTAGGGTTTCATGTTTATGGTTTAGTGTTTAGAGTTTAGTGTTTAGGGTTCAGGGTTTCAGGTTTAGGGTTTCAGGTTTCGAGTTTTGGGTTTTAGGTTTAGGGTTTGGGGTTTTAGGTTTAGGGTTTTAGGCTTAGGGTTTAGTTTTAGACTTAGGGTATAGTGTTTAGGGTATAATGTTTAGGGTTTAGCATTTAGGGTTAAGAGTTTAGGGTTTTGAGTTAGGGTTTAGGGTTTAGGGTTTAGGGTTTAGTGTTTAGGGTTTAGGGTTTAGGATTTAGGGTTAAGGGTTTAGGGTTTCGTGTTTAGGGTTTAGGGTTTAGGGTATAGTGTTTAGGGTTAAGAGTTTAGGGTTTCAGGTATAGGGTTTAGGGATTAGTGTTTAGGGTTTAGGGTTTTAGGTTTTAGGTTTTGGGTTTAGGGTTTAGTGTTTAGGGTTAAGGGTTAAGGGTTTAGGGCTTAGGGTTTAGGGTTTAGTGTTTAGGGTTTAGTGTTTGGGGTTTAGAGTTTAGGGTTTAGTGTTTAGGGTTTAGGGTTTCAGGTTTCAAGTTTAGGGTTATTATATTATTATATAATATTATATTATAATATTGTATAATATTATATTATAATATTGTATAATATTATATTATAATATTGTATAATATTATATTATTAATATTACAATATCATATTTATATTATAATGTATTTAATATTATATAATAATATATTTAATATTATAGTGGGAGGATGGGCGGGCAACCATCCACGCATAAGGAGTGGATGGTCCGGGGATCTACCTTGCCAGCCTATATAATATTATATTATAATATTATATAATATTACAATATCATATTTATATTATAATGTATTTAATATTATATAATAATATATTTAATATTATAGTGGGAGGATGGGCGGGCAACCATCCACGCATAAGGAGTGGATGGTCCGGGGATCTACCTTGCCAGCCACTCATCCTCGGTGGACATTAAATGGAGGAACTAGCTGAGGTGACAGTTTTGTGGGGACCTCTCTTTATTTGGCAAGTTGGCATCTGATGTGGAGCAATGTATCACATGGTGGGGAAGCAAGCAATTATTATTAGAAGCAATCTCAGGTGATGGGACTATAGCCTCTCTGCCAAGAAATGCATATTACTTGGCAATCCATGTGAAGTTTCTTATTAATGAAGGCATTCATTGTTTCCCCTTAGTGCAATTTATTTTCCTTTGCTCTTGGTTTCTCTCACCTTCGATTTCTTGTGTCTGATCGAAGGAAATGGTGGGGAAGATGTAGTTCATGGTGAGGGTGGATACTGAAGGGGTCATGTGTCTTGGAATGGACACTCCAATCCTTTTGGAGGGGATGGTGCAACAGTTGGCTTTCCAGGGAGCTATCTCTGATCTTTAGCTAAAGTGGGTTCTTCACTTCCAAGATGACCTAGTTCTGGTTGCAGTGAAAGTAATTTTAGGGAGGAAATTTGTGGAGGAAGGTGAGTTTTTCAGGGTGGGATCTTCAGTTGCTTCTCAGTTTCTTGCTTTAGTTCTAGATGCCAACATCCCTAAGCCTAAGGCTAAAACCCTAGTGACGAAATTGTTTAAGGAGAGCCTGCTAGGTAATCTAATGGAAACTATGGCGATGGCTTCCTTAGGGCTTGGGATACCTCTCCCCAATGATTACCACCTCCTCCATTGTGCAGATGAAGTTGTGATGTTCTATCCCTTTCTGTTGGATTTGAAGGGATTTGCTCTAATTACTCACAGAGAGCAGGTTGAGGCAGGGGTCAAATTTCTTCAGAAGAGGCTGCACCTAGAGCCATTTGTAGGAGGCTTTGAATGGGTGAAGGAGTTCTATGAGATGGCAACTAGTTTGGGGTTCATGTGAAGATGGCGGTTTCGGCTACATCTCTGCTCGATCATGGTCTCTATAGTGTTTCTTCCTCTCTGCACATAGTCATGTCTTAGCTTTCATTTTGCTTATAGAAAGTAGCAATGTAAATATCTATAAAGGTGTTATGGATTTGGAGGGTAGAAGTCTGTGGTAGATAGGGGTGCTTAGTTATGGGGTTTTGCAGTAAGACTGCATTTTGCATCTGCTGAGCAGAAGACTGTAATTTTTGTTCAAATCAATATAATCTAAATTTATTACGCATCAAAAAAATATTTAATATTATATATTATATTATATTATAATATAATATTTTTAATATTATATAATATTATAATATAATATAATATTATATGATATAGTAATATTATATTAGATATTATATATTAATATTTATATTATAGAATAATATAATATTATATTATATATTAATATTAAGGCTTTTCGTTTCTAACCTATTTTAAGGAGCACCAAAATGTTAACATGGGCGCTAAATATAAAATGTTTAAAATTTAATTAAAATTTTCATGCCCATCCCATAAAGGTAAACCCTAACCTATTACTCTTATCAAAACCCTAACCTATTCTTATCAGTTCGGCTATGCCTAAAATTTCATCAGTGTAGCAGGTGGGTGAGCTTAAGCTCTCAATTTGTTAATAAGCCATGGCGACCCAAATGAGAAAAAAGAGAAACGTATGCGTTTATTGTTACCCCCATTTTGAATCGCAGAAACATTTTTTTTAAATCTATTTTTGACACTGTGCATGTCTCTGAGGAGCAAATTTGTGAGATTCATCATGTTTCTTTGCACACTTTTGGGTTTGTTTGCATTGGTGTTTGTCGTTGTGGCAGAGATCACTAGAACAGAGGTAAGCCAATTCAATTATGTTTCTCTCCTACTCAAAATCTGATGTATGAGAGTGAATTGGTGTATTTAAAGAAATGGGTATATATAAAAATTATAGGTGACATGGATAATGGTGGATAAGGTGGGTAGGGAATTAGAGTATATGGAATTGAAGTGCATCTATAGGAAAAATGGGTGGTCACCTCTGGTGTCAGCATTGGGTTCTATGTTAGCACTGAGAATGGCCATGGGCATAGGCCAGGCTTATATATGTATAGCCATCATCAGTGCTGCTCCAAATGGTCTATTTCGCCCATTCGAAAAATGGAATAGTTCTGATTAGAATTATTACAAGACACTCAGATGGTAGGCTACTGGTTCCTTTGTATTTTTTTGGTGATTATTCATACTATCCAATCCCCTTCCTAAACCAATTGCTTGGCCTGTAGCAACTTCTGTTGTTTGTTTTCACTTTTTTGGGTTAATTTTGTGTTTTATTTGTTCATGATTTCAGGACATGTTTTGCGGTTGGCGCCGCGCTTTTGGGTGTTGGAATTGTTACATGCTTTTAAAGCCTCCTTAACAAACTCATTTTGTACATATCGTGCAACCATGGCATGGTATCTGGTGGAGGCATTTTTTTCAAATTTCATAAAAGTTTTAGGAAAATACGTTTTATCCTACAATCGTGTCCAATGTGGCACTTTAGAAGTTGCCATTGCTCTATTTGCATTAGAAAAAAAAAGGTAACTTACAATATTTAATAAACTTTGCCTAAATTTTTCAAAGGCATGTTCAGTTTTGTCTTCATTTTAATGAAGGAATAGGTTGTTTTTGGATGAGGAAAAGATCTAAATAGTTTTAACATTTATGGTTGTATGGCTGTACTTGTGCATATTTAGTGATTAGGCTTTTATATGTGAGCATTATAAAGCTCAGAATCAGGGCTTAAATTTTATAGTTGTATAGCTGTATTTAGCCATTTTAGCTGTAAAATACAATCAAAATTATAAAAAGACTGCAGCATATGAAAGGAGAGATTTTGGACAAACTGTCAAAATTTACATAGGATTATGCTAATATATATATTTGGTTTTTATATAATCTACTTATACTAAGGTATGTCATAGTATTTTAAAGGCAACATTGAATAGATAACTGTCATAAAAAAATTGCTTGACAGGCAAATATTTTTAATTTTTTGTTTATTGAAGTTCATTTTTTTATTCAATCTATCAAAGAGTTCACTCACCTTGAAACTAAAACACATTAAGAATGTCTTAGCGCATGGATAACTTCTCCATTGCAGATTACTAAATAAATGACTACCATGACTAAAATAAATGACTACAATGACTAAATAAATGACTACCATGAATAAATAAATGACTAAATATATAAATATACTAAATAAATGACTAAATATACTACCAATTGATGACAATTAATGATTATAATGACTAAATAAATTTGGTCGCAAGATAAATGACTGGCAATAAACTACCAAGGTCACGTGACTAAATATACTACCAAATTACCAAATATACTACCAAATTGATGATTAAATATACTATCAAATTTATGACTAAATATACTACCAAATTAATGACTAAATATACTACCAAATTAATGACTAAAATTTGTTTGGTCATAAATTTGGTCGCGAGATAAATGACCGGCAATAAATTACCAATGGTCACATGACCAAACTACTGATCACATGGCCAATTTTTGGTAGTTTTTTTAGTCATTTATTTCTATTTTTTCTACTATTGGTTTAATACATTTTTTAAAAAGCATGGAATAAGAAGATAGTCGTCTGCTCCTAGGACTCCTCAGTAGAATGGAGTTGTGGAAAGGAAGAACTAGACTATTCAAGAGGCTGCTAGAACCATGATGATGGAAGAAAATGTTCCACATGGCTATTGGAGAGAGGTTGTAAGTACTGCTATCTACACTCTTAATCAGTTGTAGATCAAAGGTAATTATGGTAAAACACCTTATGAACTGTGGTTTGGTAATGCTCCTTCTGTGAAATATTTTAGAGTTTTTGGTAGTAGATGTTATATCAAAAAAGATGAAGAGCTAGGCAAGTTTGATGCAAGATGTGATGAAGGAATATTTCTGGGTTATTCTAATCAAAGCAAGGCATACAGGTGCTTTAATAAAAGATTGAAGATGGTTGAAAGTGCTAACGTCAAGGTTGATGAAAACAAGGAGAGACTTTCAAGGTTTTATGGATATGAATTAGATGATCAAAATGGAAGTTCAATTGAAGGAAAGCAAGTTCAGTTTACTCCAGAGAATCCAGTGACTCAAGAAGTTAATACAAATGTTGAGGAACAAGTTCAAGAATCAGAAGTTGAAGAAAATCCCAAAACTCCCAGGTATGTAAGATTGAATCATTCTAAAAATCAGATCATAGGAGATAAGAATAAAGGTGTTCAAACTAGAAGAAGAATTGTTGAAGAACAAGAGGAGTATTATCTGATTTCAAAGATTGAACCAAAATCAATGAATGAAGCTTGTAATGATGAAAGTTGGGTAAAGGCAATGGAAGAAGAATTAACAAAAATTGAAAAGAATCATACTTGGGATCTTGTTCCTAGACTTGAAAACAAAAATGTAATTGGAACTAAATGGGTCTTCCAGAATAAATTGAATGAAGATGGTGAAGTTGTGAGAAACAAAGCAAGATTGGTGTGCAAAGGTTACTCTCAGGTAGAGGGAATTGATTTTGAAGAAACTTTTGCTCCAGTGGCGAGAATTGAAGTAGTCAGATTATTTCTTGCCTTTGCTTCTTACAAAGATTTCAAAGTCTACCAGGTGGATGTCAAGTCAGCATTCCTGAATGGAGAGTTGGAAGAAGAAGTCTACATTGAGTAACCAGAAGGATTCCAGTTGTCTGATCAAGAAGATAAGGTCTGCAGATTGAAGAAAGCATTGTATGGACTCAAACAAGCCCCAAGAGCTTGGTATGCAAGATTAGATAAGTATTTGCTAAAGTTAGGCTTTAGCAAAGGCACTCCTGACAATAATCTTTATTTCAAAATTTATTATGAACACATCTTGATTGTTGAGGTATTTGTTAATGATATCATCTTTGGTGGAAATGAGAGCATGTGTAAAAGTTTTGTTGATCAGATGCAAAGTGATTTTGAGATGTCCATGCTTGGTGAAATGAATTTCTTCTTAGGTTTGCAAATCATTTAGTCAGAAAAAGGCATCTTCATATCTCAATCTAAGTATGTGAAAGAGTTGTTGAAAAAAATTGGAATGGAGGATTCAAAACCAGTGAGTACTCTTATGGTAACCGGATGCAAGTTGAGTAAAGATGATGATTTCTCTAAGGCAGATCAAAAAAGGTATAGATCAATGATTAGAGGATTGTTTTATCTGACTCATACTAGACCTGATATTATGAATGTAGTTGGCCTTGTTGCTAGATTTCAAGTTGATCCTAGAGAATCTCATGTTGTAGTAGTCAAAAGAATTTTTAGATATCTAAAGGGAACATCTGACTATGGCTTATGGTATCTTGAGGGTGATGATTTCACTCTTCATGCATTTATAGATGTTGATTGGGCAGGAGATATGGACGACAGGAAGAGTATTAGTGGAGGTACATTTTTCTTGGGAAAGAGATTGGTTTCTTGGTTGAGAAAAAAGCAAGAGGCAATATCTCTGTCTACTACAGAGGCAGAGTACATAGCAGCAACAAGTAATTTTACTCAAGTTTTGTGGATGAAGCAAATGTTGAAGGATATCAGAGTTGTGTTTGAAGAACCTATTACAATCTTCTATGATAATTTAAGTGCAATAAACATTTCAAAGAATCCAGTGTTACATTCAAAGACAAAGCATATATCCATCAAGTTTCACTTTTGGAGAGAGAAGGTAAATGAGAATGAAGTCAGATTGGAGTTTGTCTCTTCAAAGGATCAGATTGTAGATATCTTCACTAAGCCTCTACCCAATGATACTTTTGAGCATCTCAGAATGACGCTAGGGGTTATTACCCCTCCTGTTCAGAACTAAGGTGCACTAAGGTGCATTAGTCTGGTGGAATTCATAGTCACATCTTGTGATCCAGATTGATGTTAAGGAGATGCTACTCAGGGGGAGTAGTCAGTATACTAATTCTGGATTAAGAAACAAAAAGAAGAGATGATTGCAATTATGTGCCCTTTGCCATTGATGTCAAAGGGGGAGAGAAGTCATGTGAAAAACTTGGAAGCAAGTAGTTGCTGGTGAAAGGGGAGCAGTGAAGAAAGTGGTTGCAGACGTGATAAGAGAAAGGGGGAGAAGTTGTCTTGATGGTTGAAATAGTTTTTCACATCATATGTTGCCATCAATGACAAAGGGGGAGATTATTGCAAATATGTGCCTAATCAGTGTTGTCATTGATGTCAACATATCCTTGTTGTCATTGGTGCCAACTGTATCCCATTCTAGAAGACTTATATGTTGAGGATATTGAGAAAATTAGCATCTCCAGAAGAAACAAGTGAGTTACATATCTCTTTGTAAGGGACAATGAAGATAGTGCAGTTTAATGAAGTAGTGTGATCTGCATTTCCAGTGAGATGAAGATCAGAGTCTACGGACCAAAGGGTGTTGTAAAGGATTGCCTAAAGTTGCTCCAATTAAGATTTGAGGGATCCTCATGAACAATTTGTGAAGATATGGCCATCTGAGTAGAATCAAGTTTTACAGTTGTTCAGAGGTGACAGAGTGATAGAAAATTGGTCTGGATTGAACCTCATTAGAATATTATAATCTGCAGATCTAGAGGAGTGTTTGGGATGTTGGTGTGTATCCTCAATGGTTTGTGATTTGGAGGTCTACAAGTAATATTTCCAATATGACAGTCATAACAGTTGTTGTTCTTGAGTTCCCAGATGAAGGTCCAAGTGTTTCTTGTGATCTAAGGTGGTGCGGTTGTTCCTATTGATTTCATTGTGCTTGTGGCGGTCTCTGGATCGTGTGCCTGTTGTATTGGTGGTCTACATTGAGGATTGAGCTCGTGGTTGAAAATTTGTCCTTGGGTGTTGTTGTTCTTTCCATTCTTGGCTGACCGGATGCTTTGTGCATGTTGTAGATGATCTAAGAGAGATTCTATGAAGTATGGTGTGTTGTTCGAGGAAGATTTGGGTCCCAGCTATGTTTGGCTGATAACATAATAATTCACATTAATTCAGATGTTTTTAGTGCTGACCTTGATGTTTATTCTAAGGTTGATGAAGCATATAAATACGTGTGGTTGAGTTGTGGAAAATTATCCTTGTACGAAAATGACAAGATCCTAAGAAAGGAGGAAAGGCAGAGCAGAGAAGAGGAAGAGAAGAAGAGGAAGAGCGGGAAAGGATGAGGAGATAGAAAAGAAGTGTTTGGGGAGAAGATCAGGAGTATTGTGCACCTCAATGGAACTAAACCTTGCATGAAGAAGATGCTATTTTTCTTTCTGTGATAAACTTATAAATGTTTATGTAGGCAGTGAGCCTCCTTGAGCAGTGAGCTCTGGGCAGTGCACCCTGTGCCTTCCCCATTTTCTTTTCTTTTAACAGAGAATAAATCTTGTGGGTTAACCCCCACCATGGTTTTTCCCTTAACCAGGTTTCTGCATAAAAATCTTGGTGTTATGAGTGTCGATTTTGTTTCTGCTCATGTGTTGTTGATTCATGCTTTCATGGTTATATCATTCATCTGTTATTAAGTGGTAAAGAAGTTTAATTATAGCAAAGGATAAAAAGTTTTGTGACAACTGATTCACCCCCCCTCTCAGTTGTTTGCCCTAATTTCAATAGAAAAACCATATCACCTACTTGAAAAGTGCACTTAGAACAGTGTTGATCAGCTTGTTGTTTCGTTAGATTTTTAGCCATGTGAAGATTGTCTTGCAAGATTAGAAGAATCTGATCCCAGGTTTGGAGAACTGTGTTGACTGCCTAAACTGGTGAACTGTTGTGGGTGTATGGAAGGAGCACTGGCAGTGCCTAACCATAGAATGCTTCGTATGGAGTCATTTTAGATGTAGTGTGGTAGGAGGTATTATACCACCATTTAGCGAGAGGGAGCCACTTTGCCCACTGATGTTGTTTTTCTAAGGTGAAGCAACAAAGATAAGTTTCCAAACATTTGTTGATAATTTTAGTCTAACCATCTATTTGTGGGTGATACCTGGAACGAAGATCCAACTTGGAGAAAAAATGAGCACCATGAAGCTCATCAAAAAGCTCATAAACAACAAGAATCAGAAACTTATCTTTGATTGTGATGTGATTAAGTGCTCGGAAGTTAATGCAGAGGCACCATGACGCATCTTTTTTCCAGACAAGCAAAACAAGTGATGTGTAGTGCCCCTCCATTCTCACCTTGGATGAGTAGGTGGTCAGGCTAAGGAGCATGAAGATGAAGGTAAGATACTCAGTATACTTAGGGTATGTTAGACATGTTGATGGCAGGTTTACCATTTTGATGTAGTTGATGACACTCATTGATGGTGATTAGATAGCACTATTGATGTTTATGATTAATACATTATGCTTATGATGTGATCATTTATGGATTAATTGATTATGTAGATTTGTTTTACTACGTGAATTATGTGACTATCTAACTATGTGTTATTTGGTTATTTATTTACTAATCAACTTGTTTAATATGTTATTTGTGATGCTTTTGGTGAAGGGATGGTGTAGTGTCACTCATTATGAGCACCCTACTACGTTGCGATTCCCTATCATAGTGTGTTTGATTAAATATATGTTTGTACACAACCCCTTGGTTTGATGCAGGTTGCAGGTACCAGGCACTGACTCCACCTGAATTAGCAGTCTGAGAGTGCCTTTACACCAATGGATAATGTGGATGGGAGATAACATGGGGTTCCCTCTATCATACAATGTCTTTAGTTTGTCGTCATCCATATATTTCCAGTCATGGGTGTAGTTGTCACTGAATTGGTACTTGTCCTTGGGTGTTGGTCATCCTTTGGTATGTGGTTGTTAATGTTTGTTTATTGTAGTTTAAGGTTCATTTTATTGAACTTAGTGACCAAGGTATTAAGTTGTTGATTATAGTCGTTTGGTTCATCTTATAGAATAAGTGATCTATGTGTATAGATGTGTTGATGTTTGATCATTTTGGTTATATAGTCAATGTGTATTTGTTGGAGATTTATTAATTGTTATAGTAATAATAATAATAAGTTTATATATATACATCAATATTAGTTATTTAATTGATGTAGAAAATTGAGATTATTAATTAGTTGATTGTTATATTAAATTAAATTAGTAGCTTTGAAAGCTAGCAATAATAATATTGTTAATATTAGTGCTTTATTGAGTTTATCTGACATGTGAGATTTGATTTTATTTTGCCATTAATTTATTGTTGGAGTGGGTTGTTGGAAATTTGAAAATTATTCTTGTTAGTAGTATTTATAGTTAATAATAATAATGATAATAAATGTAATAAATGTAATTGCAACTAGAGATAAATAAATAAATAATATTTATGTGTTGCCATAAAATATATTTATCTTGGTTTGGTTGTAAAATATTAAAAATAGCAAACTGTAAGATATTGTTCATGCAGGAGTTATTGCCTCTTGTGGGGGGGATCTTCTGGAAGATTTTAGGGGATTTCTTTCTCTAAAAATAGGGAGTCTTTGGGTTGTATTTAGGGGGGATTTCTCTCTCATAAGAATCTATAGAAGATGGAACTTTTTGGGGGAGATTAGTTTGTGGCTACAGCAGTTGAACCCAGTGTCGAATCTTCAGCCCAGTCAAGCAAGCGAAATCAGGTCCCTTTGGTTCTAATTTCTGTCTCATTTTTATGTTGAAGAAAATATTTGATTTATAACTTTTCCTGTTGATTGTAATTTACTTGAGAGGATAGAAACCTTGTTATTAGATCTAATTGTGCATGTTTGTATCATTGCATTTCTTGGAATCACCGATTGATGTGACTGTCTATCTCTTGCCCATTTCATCTTTGTTTTTACATTCTATTACTGCAGCCATAACTTTAATTTTACGAACTAGGTTCTTCTCAATGTTTTATATATGGTGCACGACCTAGTTACCTAAATGATATCCAAAACTTGTCCATACCTAGTTTGTCATTTTGGAGATATGAATGTTTTGTGACTGTCTACCTCTCAGCCATTCCATCTCTATTTTAGCAGGCTGTTGCGTTAGCCATAACTTTCGTTTTACAAACTATGTTTCTCTAAATTTTTTATATCTGGTTCAAGACCTAGTTATCTAAAGCATATCCTAAACTCATCCATACTTAGTTTGTCATTTTGGAGATATGAATGTTTTGTGACTATCTACCTCTCAGTCTTTTCGTCTCCATTTTAGCAATCTCTTACGTTAGCCATAATTTTAGTTTTATGAACTGGGTTTCTCTAAGTTTTTTGTATATGGTGTACGACCTAGTCATCTAAATGATATATGAAAATTGTCCATACCCAATTTCTTTTTTGGGAGATATGAATATTTTGTGACTCTCTACCTCTCACCCATTTCGTATCTGTTAAAACAGTTAGTTGCGTCACCAATAACTCCATATTTTCAAATTGGGTTTCTCTAAGAATTTTTTTTAACAAATTCATTTTGTGCATATCCTACGATCATTACTTTCTATCATATGACTCTCTTTGAGGCATTCCATCAATTAGTCTGCATGCTTTGTCTATGCTTTCATATTTTACATTGTTGGTAGCTTCTAAAGCATTGTGCAATGCATGCTTCCAGCTGAAACAGAGTACCTCTCCAAGTACCCTTAGCAAGCACCATATATCCTCTAGTCATCTTGCATCCTTCTTTCGAAAAGACAACCTGCATACCTGCATCATTCAAACTACTTACAGAAAGTAGGTTCTGTGCTAAGCCTGGGATGTGCATAACCCTAGAGATCCCCTTCACTAGACCATTAGGGAATCAGATAGAGACTCTTCCACGACCAACGATCTTCAGATGAGAGTTGTCACCCAGATACACCTTTTCACCATTGAACTCCTCATACTTAGTGAACCAGTCTCGATGTGAGGTCATGTGGAATGATGCACCAGAGTTGATTAGCCACACATCATTAGATGCATGGGTTGCTAGGGCTGCGATGAAGGCATCACCGCCATCTTGTGATTTGTCAGAATTTGAATCAGGAGCTTTCTTCTTTTTCTTCTTCTCCTCTTTGCATTCCTTTTGGAAATGCCCAATCTTGCCACAGTTCCAACAAAGAGCCTTGGACTTTCCAAGAGATTTGGATCTCCCATGGGATCTGGATCTACCCTTCTCAGCCTTCTTGTCCTTATTCTTCCCTTTCTCCTTGGGTCTTCCACGAACTGCAAGGGCTTCTTTGGCTACCTCAGAAGACTTTCTTTGCATCTCTTTAGATAACAACAAAGAAACCACCTCTTCCATTTTGAATGTGGATGTGATGCTTCTGATTGCCATGACAAGATGATCCCATGAGTCTGGTAGAGAACAAAGCAGGGTCATACACCGATCCTCCTCCTCCATCTTTACACCGATAGATGTCAATTGTGCAACTAGCATATTAAAGGCATTCATATGCTCAGCCACATATCCTCCATCCTCCATTCAAAGAGAATACAACTTCTTTCTTAGGAAAAGTTTATTGACAAGGGATTTGGCTTGATACACATCCCCAAAATTCTTCCAAAGGAGTGTTGCAGTGGTCTCTTCATGGACATTTAACAACACAAAATCTACAAGAGTAAGTCTTATGAGACCCTTAGCCTTCCGATCCTTGAGATCCCAATTAGATTGTGTCATTGTATCTAGTTTAGTTCCATTCACACTTTCCCAAAGGTCTCGGTCAACTAACATGTCTTCCATTTTGAGCTTCCACAGCTCGAAATTATTGTCGTTGAACTTCTCTACTTCAAACCTTCCTGATGTGCTTGCCACCTCCTTGCTGCAATAAGATATAGAATGCTCTACACAGACTCCCACCTAACCTAAGATTAGCTCAAAAAACCCCTACCCTACAACTAGGACCAAAGGTGATCAAGCTCTGATACCAACTAAAAGGAAGCTAGGTGTGCAGAAACGCTTCCTACACTAATCTATTGAGGAGAGGGCTATGCAAATTCAACTTTATCCTAACTATTATAGCAATGTTAAACCATTAACATGAGATATAGCAGCAAAACACAAGAGCCAGAAAGAAGACAGAAGAAGAGAGACAAAGATTTACGGTGGGGAAAACCCTTATCAGGTAAAAACCCCACACTCAGAAACCTGCACAATGTATTAACAAATCTGAAAGAATGTTTACAATACACTTGGAATGCAAGCTTCAATGGTCTTCAACACTCATGTTTGGAGTCAATCCGGAAGCATAACAATACATGTAAACCTGTGATACAAACTCCATCTCCAAGCACCTGTTTAAATAGAACATACAAGGCAATTTTGGACCTTTCTTGGAATGGGCGTCCAATATGGCATCTTGGACCAAAACCCATGCCTAGGGACACTTGGTCAATATTGTAGAATGTATCTGACACTTGTCCACAACTCCCATTCCAAAGAGGTTGCCACTTTCCAAAATGGGCTATGACAAATGCTCTTACGATACTTACGACCGTCATAGAATCTATCATAGCGGTTACAACTTACAGCTATAAGAGAATCTATCATACACATGCTATTAATAGCATATTCTCTTACAACACATCATATTCCACCTTGGGGTGCCCAAAAATGTCTCATTCAAAGATGCTACATGACAAATGTCATTACCTGTCTTACAAACTTCTATTCTCGACTCTTACATGTCATAGATTTGTCATAGGAATCTGTCATAACCGTTTCAGTCAAACATTCCTTACACAACATAGAAGATGCTAACACATGGTAGAATATTCCTTCCACTAAGTGGGATGCCTATCTCCTCATGTGAGGACAAAATAACAAGTTGTCATAATCCATGTAGGATTGACACATCACCGTGCCACATCCCACAATATGACAAAGTGGAATTTCCAATTATTTACAACATAGGCAATTGAATAATAAATACAAACATTACAAATGTAGAGAATTACCAAGGTTGAGACACCTTAATTCCCAACATTCTCCCACTTGTCAAACACCTTGTAAGAGCCAATAGAAAAAAAACAAGATTTAGCTCCTATAGGCTGAGAGGCCCATAAACTCCGAACACCATCTGAACTTCTCTGTGCCCACTAGTTTCGTCAATGCATCTGCAACATTCTTCAAAGTATCTACCTTCTCCAAATTTACCTTTCCATCCTCAACCATGTCCCTCACAAAGTGAAACTGAACATCAATGTGCTTGGTTCTAGCATGGAAAGTTGGATTCTTTGCAAGGCAAATTGCACTCTGACTATCACAACTGATCATGATCTGACCTGCATCAACACCAATATCGAAAGACAATCTTTTAAGCCAAATGGCTTCCTTACAAGCATGAGTTGCTGCCATATACTCAGCTTTTGTCGTGGACAAAGCAACAATTGGTTGTCACTTACTCATCCAACTAATAGCACCACCAAACAGTGTAAAAACATAAGCACTGGTGGATCTCCTGCTGTTAATGTCACCTACCCAATCTGAATCCACAAATCCATAAATATCAATAGAATGCAAAGGTCCTAAAACATTACCATGATAGCAAATGGAATACTTAGAAGTACCCCTCAAATATTTGAACACTCGCTTAACTGCATCCCAATGAACCCATCCAGGATTAGCCATAAATCGACTAAGGACTCCCACTGCTTGGGCAATGTCTAGTCTTGTGCAAACCATAGCATACATCAAACTACCAACAACACTAGCATAAGGTACTCCGCTCATGTCCTCCACCTCACTAGGAGATTTTGGACAATTCTCAACAGACAACTTTGTCCCCAAAGAAACAGGAACACACAATGGTCTACAATCTGCCATGCTGAATCTGTCCAACATGGACTTCACATACTTACTCTATCTTAATCAAAGTTTTATGTTGGTTCTGTCTCTTTTGATTTCCATTCCTAGAATGTACCTAGCTGCCCCTAAATCTTTCATTTCAAACTAAGCTGACAACTGAGATTTAAAATCAGAAATCATATTTTTACCCTTCCCAATGAGCAACATATCATCAACATACAGTGCAACAATGAGAATACGATCACCATCAAACTTATAATAAACACAGTGATCTGATTTCGATCTCACAAATCTAATTGACAACACAAAGGCATCAAACTTCAAGTACCATCTCCTAGGGGATTGCTTCAAACCATACAAAGACTTCTTAAGTTTGCAAACCAAATTTTCTTTACCTTTTACCATGTAATGCTCTAGCTGTGACATGTAGATTTCTTCCTCCAAGTCACCATGAAGGAAAGCTATCTTCACATCCATCTGTTCTACCTCCAAGTCATAAGCTACTGCGAGTGACAACAAGAATCGAATGGATGTCAGCTTTGTAACGGGAAAGAAGATCTCACCATAATCTATACCCTCCACTTGTGAATACCCCTTCGCAACCAATCTAGCCTTATACTTCTTAATACTACCATCTGCACCATTGTTCTTCTTGAACACCCATTTGCATCCAACAGGTTTCCGTCCAGGAGGCAAAGGCACCAAGTCCCAAGTTTTATTCTTATCCAAAGAAGCCATTTCTTCCTCCATGGCCTCCTTCCAGGAACCTGCATCCTTCATAGCCAAAGCCTCTGATATAGTTCTAGGTTCATCACTGTTAGTAAGCAAAGCATAAGCACAACTAGAATCAAGCAATGTAAAACCAAACCTTTCGGGTTGCTTTCTTATCCGTGTAGACCTCCTCAAGAGCTGAGGTTGAGGTTCAGCTTCTTCCTCTGAGCTTTTAGAGCTGCTAGAGCTCTCTTCATCATCAAGTCCAACATTGTCTTTCTGTTCAGTCTTCTTAGGGGTGAGAGGAAACTGAACAATATCCTCTTTCTTTTCTTTTTCTTCTAGCTGCAAAATAGTGGAACAAGGTGTAAGCTCTCTGAAGATGACACTTCTGCTATACAACACTTTTTCAACCACAGGGTCCCAAAGCTTGTATCCTTTCACACCAACAAAATAGCTGATGAAGAGACACTTAACAGCTTTGTTCTCCAACTTTGACCACTTCTCCTTAGGCACATGTGCATATGCCTCACAACCAAAAACACAAAGATGCCTTACTAAAGGTTTTCTACCAGAACACACCTCCATGGGTGTCTTTCCAACAAGAGCTGATGTAGGAGATCTGTTTACCAGATAGCAAGTAGTGGCAACAGCTTCAGCCCAAAACTTTTGTTCTAGACTAGCTCCACTAAGCATACTCCTAGCCTTCTCCATCAGTGTCCTGTTCATCCTCTCTACAACTCCATTTTCCTGCAGAGTGTATGGAGTTGTCTTGTGCCTTTCAATCCCAAGTTCCTTGCAATAATTATCAAATTCTATAGAACAGAACTCACCACCGTTGTCAGTTCTCAAACATTTAATCTTTTTACCAGTCTGGTTTTCAGTAAAGGCTTTAAACTCCTTAAACTTGCTATAGACTTCAAATTTGCTTCTGAGAAAATAAATCCATGTCCTTCTACTGTAATCATCTATAAAAGATACAAAGTATAGAGATTTTGATAACGAAGGAACATTAACAGGACCAAACACATCAAAATGAATAAGGTCCAACACACCAGAAGACTTATGAGAACTCGAGTAAAACTGAACACGGTCTTGTTTTCCATAAATGCAATGTTCGCAAAAGTCAAACTCAAGATTACAATCATCTAACCCCTCAACGAGGTTCTTATTTTTTAGGGTATGCAAACCCTTCTCACCAATGTGGCCAAATCTCTTATGCCATAACATTGTCTTTTCTGCAGGAAGTTTAACTTCCAATACACAATTACAACCATCAAGATTAGAAACAATAGATTTCTTCACTGCTCGTTCAGATGGTGGGGATGAAGTGACTGCTGCCCTCTTCCTTGAGTCAGAAGAACTATTGCATTGTGCAATGCATGCTTCCAACTGAAATAGAGTACCTCTCCGAGTACCCTTAGCAAGCACCATAGATCCTCTAGTCATCTTGCATCCTTCTTTTGAAAAGACAACTTGCACACCTGCATCATTCAAACTACTTACAGAAAGCATGTTCCGTGCTAAGCCTGGGATGTGCATAACCCCAGAGATCCCCTTCACTCGACCATTAGGGAATCAGATAGAGACTCTTCCACAACCAATGATCTTCAGATGAGAGTCATCACCCATATACACCTTTCCACCATCGAACTCCTCATACTTAGTGAACCAGTCTCGATGCGAGGTCATGTGGAATGATGCACCAGAGTCAATTGGCCACACATCATCAGATGCATGGGTTGCCAGGGCTACGATGAAGGCATCACTGTCATCTTGTGATTTGTCGGAATATGAATCAGGAGCTTTCTTCTTTTTCTTCTTCTCCTCTTTGCATTCCTTTCAGAAATGCCCAGTCTTGCCATAGTTCCAACAAAGAGCCTTGGACTTTCTAGAATATATGGATCTCCCACGGGATTTGGATCTACCCTTCTCATCTTTCTTGTCCTTCTTCTTCCCTTTCTCCTTGGGTCTTCCACGAACTACAAGGGATTCTTTAGCTGCCTTAGAAGACTTTCTTTGCATCTCTTCAGATAACAGTGAAGAAACCACCTCTTCCATTTTGAATGTGGATGTGGTGCTTCCGATTGCCATGACAAAATGATCCCATGAGTCTAGCAGAGAACAAATCAAGGTCATACACCGATCCTCCTCTTACATCTTTACACCGATAGATGTCAATTGTGCAACCAACATGTTAAAGGCATTCATATGCTCAGCCACGGATCCTCTGTCCTCCATTCGAAGAGAATACAACTTCTTTCTCAGGAAAAGTTTATTGATAAGGGATTTGGCTTGATACACATCCCCCAACTTCTTTCAAAGGAGTGTTGTAGTGGTCTCGTCATGGACATTTAACAACACATAATCAGCAAGACTAAGTCTTATGAGACCCTTAGCCTTTTGATCCTTGAGATCCCAATTAACTTGTGTCATTGTAGCTGGTTTAGTTCCGTTCACACTTTTCCAAAGGTCTTGGTCAACTAACATGTCTTCCATTTTGAGCTTCCACAGCTTGAAATTACTGTCATTGAACTTCTCTACTTCAAACCTTCCTGATGTGCCTCCCATCTCCTTGCTGCAATAAGATATAGAATGCTCTGTATAGACTCCCACTCAACCTAAGATTAGCTCAAACAACCGATACCCTACAACTAGGACCAAAGGTGATCAAGCTCTGATACCAACTAAAAGGAAGCTAGGTGTGCGGAAATGCTTCCTACACTAATCTATTAAGGAGAGGGCTATGCAAATTCAACTTTATCCTAACTATTACAGCAATGTTAAACCATTAACATGAGATATAGCAGCAAAACACAAGAGCTAGAAAGAAGACAGAAGAAGAGAGACAAAGATTTACGGTGGGGAAAACCCTTATCGGGTGAAAAACCCCACACTCAGAAACCTGCACAATGTATTAACAAATCTGAAAGAATGTTTACAATACACTTGCAATGCAAGCTTCAATGGTCTTTGACACTCATGTCTAGAGTCAATTAGACAGCATAACAGTACTTGTAAACCTGTGATACAAACTCCATCTCCAAGCACCTGTTTAAATAGAACATACAAGGCAATTTTGGACCTTTCTTGGAATGGGCGTCCAATATGGCATCTTGGACCAAAACCCACACCTAGGGACACTTGGTCAACATTGTAGAATGTATCTGACACTTATCTATAGCTCCCATTCCAAAGAGGTCACCACTTTCCAAAATGGGCTATGACAGATGCTTTTACGACACTTACGACCGTCATAGAATTTGTCATAGCGGTTACAAATTACAGTTGTAAGAGAATCTATCATACACATGCTATTAATAGCATATTCTCTTACAACACATCATATTCCACCTTGGGGCACCAAAAAATGCCTCATTCAAAGATGCTACATGACACATGTCATTACCTATATTACAAACTTCTATTCTCGACTCTTACATGTCATAGATTCATCATAGGAATCCGTCATAACCGTTTCAGTCAAACATTCCTTACACAACATAGAAGATGCCGACACATGGAAGAGTATTCTTACCACTAAGTGGGATGTCTATCTCCTCATGTGAGGACAAAATAACAAGTTGTCATAATCCATGTAGGATTGACACATCACCGTGCCACATCCCACAATATGATAAAGTGGAATTTCCAATTATTTACAACATAGGCAATTGAATAATAAATACAAACATTACAAATGTAGAGAATTACCAAGGTTGAGACACCTTAATTCCCAACATTCTCAACAAATTCATTTTGTGATAATCCTATCGTATGCATGTGGTTAAAAGTGTGGTAGATTTGATGAAGATGTGAGATCTATTGGAATGTTTTATTGTTCTGTAATCCTTTCCTCTCAAGCTAACCTTATAACAATGTTCTTTCATTGTAGCTTCAGGTTTGGTATCTTGTGATTCTAACTAGTGTAAGATATTTATAGCATTCTATTATTATAGGCTTTTATCCTTGCTTTTACAATTATATTTAATAGTATTTACAATTATCTAGATTATTAAAGAAATCTACATCAATGTAAATAGTGTAAATAATTGTTGTGTTTAATTTGTATGCCTTAGAGTTATTTGTAGTTTGTTCACAAGGCATTTTAATTAAATGAAATTAACAAAAGTCTTTGGAACTATTAGTTAAAATATTGTTACTCATGGATTCTTATATCTTATGATCCTAAAAGTAACTATTACTAGTGGTTGGAATATGATAGTTCTATATTGTTGAGGAAGATTTACTTTATGATTGTTAGATGATTGATCATGATTCAATTAATGTTACATTCTTAAGGACCTATAATTAGTGCATTATGTCATATGTCACAATTGTGGTGTTGTATTTGAATTATTGATGAAGGATCTTAGTTTGGTCTATTAGGTGATGATGTGTATTTAAGAGTGAATGTGATTTGAGATTATAGTGTTTAGTGTTTCAAGTGTTTGTGTCATTTAGGAAAGTTGATTCTAGAGGCCAAGAGGGGTAGTCATGTGAATGACTCCTGTGATTATATATATTCTTTTTTGTTTATTGCTAATTTTAAACCGATGTGTATCAACGATGCAATTGGGTCATTGCATTTAATTTGGTTTTTAGTCTTGCTATTATGTTTTGTCTAGCTTAATGTAATGGTGATCATGTTAGTTTCGTGGGAGGTCAAGGTTGCTAAGCATCATGTTTTGGATAGTTGTCTATTGGTATTTATTTTAAAATCTTTTAGCTCCAGAGGCTTGTTACCTTGAAATTCAGTATGATTTTGTGGCAAGGATGTATTGGTGATGTGTCTTTTGGTATGAGTTCTTGATGTGGTTTGGGAAAGATTGTTGTTTTTGAAAAATTGTTGATTAAATGTTTTATTTGATTTAGGATTTTGAAATGGATAGGGGAAAGTTTTGTGGTTGAGAGTTTGGATTTAAAATGGTCTATGTAATGTATTGGGTTACGTAAAGTTAGATGCCTTATAATCCCTTGTCCATGCATGTTATTGGTTTATGAGTGATAGTTAAGCCTTGCTAGTTGTATGTAGGAGAGTGGCTTTCATGGTGGGGCCGGTGCCCAAAGTGGCTACCTGGAAAACCCCATGGAAGTTGTAATCAAGTGATAATTTAATAATTGATCTAGGTGGGTTGGGTAGTAATTCACATAACAAGATAAGTATGATGCCTCACCCATGCCTTGAGTGCTTTCATAGGTTAAAGATGGGATGAGAAGGCCTAATTAGCAAGGTGGACCTCCTTGTCTCCATGAGAGGATGTGTCAGTTCTGCATGTGTCACCCTAGGGCCAGTGCCTATAGAGAGGTCATCAGGAAAACCATAGATGGGGGCCAATTTCTAGTGAGAGATAGCCTGGAAATCCCATGCTAGGACCATGTGATGACACTCTCCCTATTGCAGCTTAGTTACTTCCTCTTTATCTTTTGTTGTAGCCTCTAGAGTATTATCTTGAAGAATTAACTTATTTTGATGATTTGACTTGTCTTGATGATTCGACTTGTCTTGAAGATTTGTCTTAATGATTTGACTTGTCTTGTTGATTTAACTTAACTTGAAGAATTGACTTGTCTTGATGAATTGACTTGTCTAGATGTTTGAGTAGATTGGATGATTTGTGATGATCTGAGTTGTCTATGTCAAACCTTTATCTATCTTCTTGTATCCCTTGACTTAGTGGAGCCTCATTGTTATCATCTAGCTCAGAGGGGTGGACCTTAGGGTTCCACATGGTTGGGTGAAAGAGTTTAATCCATTGGTTTTCTTAGATGTACTGGTTCGAGGACATTGCAGAAGTGTTTCCAATTCCAGATTGGTTCTACATCTTCAGAGTTGTAGTATACCTTCATAATTGTATTATATTGTTGTATATTATAAACCGATGTGATCGGTCATGTAATCTTATATTTGAACCTTTATAATTATTCATCTCTACAAATGAATGATGTAATCCTTTTTTGTTGTATCACAATGTATATTAATTAAGTTGTGAATTTATATTTATCTGATGCAGTTATGTTCCCTAGAGGTGTTAGTGGCTCATCTTATTTAATTATTGTAAATAGTATTAATTTTATCTAGTGTAAATGCATTTACTTGCTTCAAAAAAAAATATTTTTGTTATTTTTGGCACCAGTTAGCCTAACTCTCTAGGGTTGCATGGCGAGCATTACATTTGGTATCAGAGCCTAGATTGCAACACTGAGATCTATGGATTGTTGTTGTTGCTCTAGGTTAAGTGATTTTCTCTCTGTGGTGAGTTGGTAATAGTACCTTTCACCTGTGTGCATTAGTATGACATTAGAAGATTGATAAGTTTATAGACTTGTCTTTTAATTATGTCTTGTTTACTTATGTGTTCTCTCTTCCTTTTCTCTAATAAGGTGATGAAATATTTGACAATATGTCTTCCCTGAATGTTACTACTTGTTGAGGCTTTGAGTTTCTCTTGTGGTCACTAGTGCAATATAAGAAAGAAGCATAGTTACTATCAGTGCATGTAATTAAGTATTGGAATGATTTAATCATTTGGTGAGTCATGTGGTTATGTGATGTTGTCATGTGTGAGGTATCTTAACGTGGTTGTTGATAACCTGATATCTATTTCCTAGTTGGTCATGACCGCATGTGGAAGATCTATTATAGTTTATGAAAGTTATCATTGTATATGTTTGTGTAAGAACTGTGTGTAGGAGATCAAACGGGAGCTTGTGTTGGGCCTATGAGATCATGAATGTGATAATG
The DNA here is from genome assembly GCA_027924645.1 of Cunninghamia lanceolata. NCBI lineage: Eukaryota > Viridiplantae > Streptophyta > Pinopsida > Cupressales > Cupressaceae > Cunninghamia > Cunninghamia lanceolata. The sequence goes on along the minus strand of BSBN01001531.1, from coordinate 8,975,216 downwards.
TAAGTCAATTATAGTTTTGAATTATTCCTATATGTGATATCATAAATTCCCTTTATATCTTCTTGCATAAGGAAGCAATTGCATATTTTCATAGTTTAGTAGAAAGAAATGGTATTGTATTAAAGATAGAAGTTGTTCAAGTAGATAAGTAGCGATTGTGTTGCCTTAAATCCTTGTACAAAAGTTGTTTAGATAAGAGGATGTAGTTAACTTAATTCCTTCAGTGTTGGTGTATGTTCTCTAATGCATTCTGGGCCTTGTGTCCTTGAGTGTTGTGTAGCGGATACTCCCTTTTTTTGTGGCTAAAAGAAGTCATATCGTGGTGTGAATTTGTTTTGTAATTTGGTTGTTTTGGAAATTTTGACAGTTGTTTCATGTGTTGTAAGGGGTTAACAGTGAGTTTCTTTCTTTGAACCTTCTTATGATAGGATTGGTCACCAAACTCTTTTCTTTATACTTGATTTATTGTTGAAAATTGCCAGTGTTTTGTGACTTAAGATTGAGTATGATTATTTTCCCACTTGGGTTTGCATTTATTTTTTTATTTTCTATGGTGGCTACTCCGAATGTTTGGTTCTATTGCCCTGATTTGTGTTAAGTGTTGTTTCTATCATGTTCATGTCGAACCTCTGATAGTATGTTCAAGGGAGGACTCTACGGAGAATTGTACGATGTATGTTGGTAAATAGATGAAAGCATAGTGGAAAAAAGATATGAGATGTATTTTTTCCTTGATTATATGTGAATGCAATTCTCAAAATCATATGAAACTTTCAAAATATGTGTGATTAGATACAAGTAGATCACATGATATGCCTTAAAGGTAAAGAATTGATGTTCTTCTTGTTTTTATTGAATGATTGTGTCTGTCTTATGAAAAATTGTTTGATATGGATGCATATGTGGCAAATAGGAAATTGCAATACTAATATGTTATGTTTCTGCCCTAGTCTTTGACTTCCAAGAGGAAGTCAAGTTTTAGGGGGGGAGGATGTAGTGCCCCTCCATTCTCACCTTGGATGAGCAGGTTGTTGGGCTAAGGAGCATGAAGATGAAGGTAAGATACTCGGTATACTTAGGGTATGTTAGACATGTTGATGTCATGTTTACCATTTTGATGTAGTTGATGACACTCATTGATGGTGATTAGATGGCACTATTGATGTTTATGATTAATACATTATGCTTATGATGTGATCATTTATGGATTAATTGATTATGTAGATTTTTTTTACTACATGAATTATGCAACTATTTGACTATGTGTTATCTGGTTATTTAGTTACTAATAAACTTGTTTGATATGTTATTTGTGATGCTTTTGGTGAAGGGATGGTGTAGTATTACTCATTATGAGCACCCTACTACGTTGTGATTCCCTATCACAGTGTGTTTGATTATATATGTGTGTGTGTGTGTTTGTACACAACCCCTTGGTTTGATGCAGGTTGCAGGTACCAGGCACCAACTCCACCTGAATTAGTGGGTCTAAGTGTGCCTTTACACCAATGGATAATGTGGATGGGAGATAACATGGGGTTCCCTCTGTCAGCCAATGTATTTAGTTTGTCGTCATCCATATATTTCTAGTCATGGGTGTAGTTGTCACTCAGTTGGTACTTGTCCTCGGGTGTTGGTCATCCTTTGGTATGTGGTTGTTAATGTTTGTTTATTGTAGTTTAAGGTTCATTTTATTGAACTTAGTGACCAAGGTATTAAGTTGTTGATTATAGTCATTTGGTTCATCTTATAGAATAAGTGATCTATGTGTATAGATGTGTTGATGTTTGATCATTTTGGTTATATAGTCAATGTGTATTTTTTGGAGATTTATTAATTGTTATAGTAATAATAATAATAAGTTTATATATATACATCAATATTAGTTATTTAATTGATGTAGAAAATTGAGATTATTAATTAGTTGATTGTTATATTAAATTAAATTAGTAGCTTTGAAAGCTAGCAATAATAATATTGTTAATATTAGTGCTTTATTGAGTTTATCTGACAGGTGAGATTTGATTTTATTTTGCCATTAATTTATTGTTGGAGTGGGTTGTTGGAAATTTGAAAATTATTCTTGTTAGTAGTATTTATAGTTAATAATAATAATGATAATAAAAGTAATAAATGTAATTGCAACTAGAGATAAATAAATAAATAATATTTATGTGTTGCCATAAAATATATTTATCTTGGTCTGGTTGTAAAATGTTAAAAATAGCAAATTGTAAGATATTGTTCATGCAGGAGTTATTGCCTCTTGTAGGGGGGATCTTTTGGAAGATTTTAGGGGATATCTTTCTCTAAAAATAGGGATTTTTTGGGTTGTATTTAGGAGGGGATTTCTCTCTCATAAGAATCTTTAGCAGATGGAACTTTTGGGGGGAGACTGGTTTGTGGCTGCAGTAGTTGAACCTGGCGTCAAATCTTCAGCCCAGTCAAGCAAGCGAAATTAGGTCCCTTTGGTTCTAATTTCTATCTCATTTTTCTGTTGAAAAAAATATTTGATTTATAACTTTTCTTGTTGATTGTAATTTACTTGAGAGGTTAGAAACCTTGTTATCAAATCTAATTGTGCATGTCTGTATCATTGCATTTCTAGGAATCACTGATTGATGTGACTGTCTATCTCTTGCCCATTTCATCTCTATTTTTACATTTTATTACAGCAGCCATAACTTTAATTTTACGAACTAGGTTCCTCTCAATTTTTTATATATGGTTCACGACCTAGTTACGTAAATGATATCCAAAACTCGTCCATACATAGTTTGTTGTTTTGGAGATATGAATGTTTTGTGACTGTCTACCTCTCAACCATTCCGTCTCTGTTTTAGTAGGCTATTGCGTTAGCCATAACTTTCATTTTACAAACTAGGTGTCTCTAAATTTTTTATATATGGTACAAGACCTAGTTATCTAAATCATATCCAACACTCATCCATACCCAGCTTGTCTTTTTGGAGATATGAATGTTTTGTGACTGTCTACCTCTCAGTCTTTTCATCTTCATTTTAGCAATCTATTATGTTAGCCATATTTTTAGTTTTACGAACTAAGTTTCTTTAAGGTTTTTATATATGGTGCATGACCTAGTTATCTAAATTATATCTGAAAATTGTCCATACCCAGTTTCTTTTTTAGGAGATATGAATATTTTGTGACTGTCTACCTCTCACCCATTTCGTATTTATTAAAATAGTTAGTTGCGTCACCAATAACTCCATATTTTCAAATTGGGTTTCTCTAAAAAAAAAATTTAACAAATTCATTTTGTGCATATCCTATGAGCATTGTTTTCTATCATATGACTCTCTTTGAGGCATTGCATCAATCAGTCTGCATGCTTTGTCTATGCTTTCACATTTTACATTGTTCGTAGCTTCTAAAGCCTTCTTAACAAATTTATTTTTTGATAATCCTTTCTTATGCATGTGGTTAAAAGTGCAGTAGATTTGATGAAGATGTGAGATCTATTGGAATGTTTTATTGTTATGTATTCCTTTCCTCTCAAGCTAACCTTATAACAATGTTCTTTCATTGTAGCTTTGGGTTTAGTATCTTGTGATTCTAACTAATGTAATATATTTATAGCATTCTATTATTATAGGCTTTTAGCCTTGCTTTTACAACTATATTTAATAGTATTTACAATTATCTAGATTATTAAGGAAATCTACATCAATGTAAATAGTGTAAATAATTGTTGTGTTTAATTTGTATGCCTTAGAGTTATTTGTAGTTTGTTCACGGGCATTTTAATTAAATGAAATTAACATAAGTCTTGGGAACTATTAGTTAAAATATTGTTACTCATGGATTCTTATATCTTATGATCCTAAAAGTAACTATTACTAGTGGTTGAAATATGATAGTTCTATATTGTTGAGGAAGATTTACTTTATGATTATTAGATGATTGATCATGATTCAATTAATGTTACATTCTTGAGGACCTATAATTAGTGCATTATGTCATATGTCACAATTGTGGTGTTGTATTTGAATTATTGATGAAGGATCTTAGTTTGGTCTATTAGGTGATGATGTGCATTTGAGAGTGAATGTGATGTGAGACCATAGTGTTTAGTGTTTCAAGTGTTTGTGTCATTTGGGAAAGTTGATTCCAGAGGCCAAGAGGGGTAGTCATGTGTATGAGTCCTATGATTATATATATTCTTTGTTGTTTATTGCTAATTTTAAATTGATGTGTATCAACGATGCAATTGGGTCATTGCATTTAATTTGGTATTTAGTCTTGTTGTTATGTTTTGTCTAGCTTAATGTAATGGTGATCATGTTAGTTTCATGGGAGGTCAAGGTTGCTAAGCATCATGCTTTGGATAGTTGTCTATTAGCATTTGTGTTAAAATCTTTTAGCTCCAGAGGCTTGTTACCTTGAAATTCAGTATGATTTTGTGGCAAGGATGTATTGGTGATGTGTCTTTTGGTATGAGTTCTTGATGTGGTTTGGGAAAGATTGTTGTTTTTGAAAAATTGTTGATTAAATGTTTTATTTGATTTAGGATTTTGAAATGGATAGGGGAAAGTTTCGTGGTTGAGAGTTTGGATTTAAAATGGTCTATGTAATGTATTGGGTTACGAAAAGTTAGATGCCTTATAATCCCTTGTCCATGCATGTTATTGGTTTATGGGTGATGGTTAAGGCTTGCTAGTTGTATGTAGGAGAGTGGCTTTCATGGTGGGGTCGTTGCCCAAAGTGGCTGCCTAGAAAACCCCATGGAAGTTGTAATCAAGTGATAATTTAATAATTGATCTAGGTGGGTTGGGTAGTAATTCACATAACAAGATAAGTATGATGCCTCACCCATGCCTTGAGTGCTTTCACAAGCTAAGGATGGGATGAGAAGGCCTAGTGGACAAGGTCGACCTCCTTGTCTCCATGAGAGGATGTGTCGGCTCTGCATGTGTCACCCTATGGGTCCGGTTCCTATAGAGAGGTCGTCAGGAAAACCATAGATGGGGGCCAATTTCTAGTGAGAGATAGCCTGGAAAACCCATGCTAGGACCATGCGGTGACACTCTCCCTACTGCAGCTTAGTTACTTCCTCTTTATCTTTTGTTGTAGCCTTTGGAGTATTGTCTTGAAGAATTAACTTATTTTGATGATTTGACTTGTCTTGATGATTTGACTTGTCTTAAAGATTTGTCTTAATGATTTGACTTGTCTTGTTGATTTAACTTGACTTGAAGAATTGACTTGTCTTGATGAATTGACTTGTCTTGATGTTTGAGTAGATTGGATGATTTGTGATGATCTGAGTTGTCTGTGTCAGACCTTTATCTGTCTTCTTGTATCCCTTGACTTAGTGGAGCCTCATTGTTATCTCCTAGCTCAGAGGGGTGGACCTCAGGGTTCCACATGGTTGGGTGGAAGAGCTTAATCCTTTGGTTTTCTTAGATGTACTGGTTTGAGGACATTGCAGAAATGTTTTTAGTTCCAGATTGGTTCTACATCTTCAGAGTTGCAGTATACCTTCATAATTGTATTATATTGTTGTATATTGTAAACCGATGTGATCGGTCATGTAATCTTGTATTTGAACCTTTATAATTATTCATCTCTACAAATGAATGATGTAATTCTCTTTTGTTGTATCATAATGTATATTAATTGAGTTGTGAATTTATGTTTATCTAATGCAGTTATGTTCCCTAGAGGTGTTAGTGGATCATCTTGTTTAATTATTGTAAATAATGTTAATTTTTTCTAGTTTAAATGCATTTACTTGCTTCAAAAAAAAATATTTCTATTATTTTTGGCACCAGTTAGCCTAACTCTCTAGGGTTGCATGGCGGGCATTACATGAAGAAAAGGAACTGGTACTATGGTGACTAATACCTTACTTCAGTAAGTCGTGAACAAGCATCTCAATCTCTTTCTTTTGGTGAAATGGGTAGCAGTAGGGTCTGATGCTTCTAGGAAGGAATTGAATATGGTGGTCCTCTGGTCATGAAGGTGGCAATCACACTGGTTCGGCAAAGACACATGCATCTGAATGGTATGGAGCTGAGCGATTACACCATGTGAATTCTTCTTAAGATGTTTTTCCATGTGATGTGAACTTATGATATTGAGAGACCCGGTTGTAAGCCCTTCAATGTGTGTTTTTTGCCATTGTCTAAAAATTGCATTCAAAGTTCAGTAAAATCACATAAGATGGGTCCAAGTGTGTGTAACCATTGGGCGCCAAAAACCACATCACATCCACCTAAGGGCAAGGCAAACATGTCAAAGAGCAGGTTATAATCTCCAATCGAGATACACACATTGTGACACTTCCCTTTGCAAGGTAATGTGCCCCCATTAGCAATCATGACTTCAAAGCTGGAGCAAGGATGGACAAAATAATCAGCCTATTTGGTGATCTAAGGGTCAATGAAGTTATGAGTGCTACCAGAATCAATGAATGTTGTAAGAGAGAGCTTCTTGAAGTAACCCTTGACCTGCATGGTTTGTGGGGTGGTGACTCCTGCTAAAGCATGGAGAGAGATCTCTAGGTGGTCTTCCTAAGAAGCACGGTCAACAAGCAGTTGTTGAGTTTCGACCTGATCATCTACTGTATCTTGAACAACTGCGTAAACTTTAGTTTCAGGCAGAGAATCCACATCCAAGAGATAGACCTTTTGCTCAACACATCTATGTCCCCGAGTGAATTTTTCATCACAATTATAACAAATCCCTTTTTCCCTTCGTGCCCACATCTCTACTTCAGTCAAATGCTTGATAGGAGTTGTTTTAGGAGCTGGCGTTATTTGAGGTCTTTGGGAAACCATATTTCTGAATGGAACGAAATTGGATTTGGATCATTGTTGATCTATGATCTTGTCCTCTGCCAACTTAGCCAACCCTAGGGCTTCTATCATTATGCTGGGATGGAACATTTTAACCTCAGATCAAATTGCATCCTTTAGACCATCGACAAAACAACTCCTGAAGAAATCATCAGACAATCCCTCTGTGTGATTGGACATTTTTTCAAATTTTGTCTAATATTTTCTCACAGTGCCTGTTTGGCAAAGTCTAGTGATTGCTCTTGTGAAGTCATCAAAAGCACTAGGGCCAAATCATTGCAAAATGAGTTTGCAAAAATTTGTCCATTTTGGCTCTTCATGAGCCTTGATGTACCAACGGAACCATTGAAGGGCTTCATGTTCTAAATGAAAGGATGCAAGTGGGACTTTGTTGACATCAAAAGTATTATGCAAACTAAAATATTGTTCTACTCGGTATATCCAGTTAGTCAGATCATCACCATTAAAGTGAGGAAAATCAAGCTTCGGCCCACAAAAATTGCTGGAAGAAGAGAACCCAGTATCTATAGAAGACTCTGGCTGCTGTATATTGTTCATGGCTAAATGCTGAAGATTGAGGCTGAGAATTTTTTCATCTAGATCTTAGAGTTTGGTCTTGAGGGTGGCAAGTTCTTCCTCCATGTTTTTGGCTCCTGTGTGGGTGACCACCATAACTAGGAGATTTTTTTTTGGGGAATGGGTAGAAAAATAAAAATGAAAACTTTTTTAGTAAAGGAAAATTTGGATTTGGGAAAAACGCAAATGGGTAATTGGGGTTTGACTAGGTTTTGGACACTTTCTAAGTGAAAGGGAAGCAGAAAATGGGAATTTCAGAAGCAGGGGGAAGGAATGGGAAAATTTTTCCAAGAGGGACAAAGGAGCAGAAATATGAAATGAACACTATGGTAAAATTTGAAGGCTATTAGGTGAGAATCGAAGAAGTTATGGAAAACCCTAAAAATAGACAAATGTGGGATTTCTGGCTTCAATAAGTGGAATTTGGGATAGGGTCCTCAAAGAAGGAAATATGCAGAATGAAATTCCAGGGGTTCCAGTGAATTTTGTGAGGAAATAGAGCTAAAGCAAGGAAGATATGGCAAAAAAAAAAAAATTTTCTAGAAACGATCTGCCAACTGTTCTAGATGGATTCAATCTGCGATTTGCCAAATGTCAATAGATATGGGCCCCAAGTATGTTTGACTTCCTAAAGGTTCAGGGGAATCACTCTACCACCAATGCTATCTAATGGATTTCGTATTGGGGTAGTACCTCTCACTCCACGACTCAGGTAAAATTGATAACCGCTTTGCCACAAACGACAACTCTTGGTTTACCTCATGGATGGGAACTAGTCAATCAGGTAGAGGTCATTGCCCTTTTCACTGGCAAGTCCTCTCAATGGGCCAGCTACTTCGAGGTTCCTGTGGTACTCCTCACAATGAGTTTTAGGGCTATACCTAGGCACTTCCCACAGTTAAGCAGATAGGGATTTTACCTAATACGAACCTGCAATTGAAATAAACAATACAAATGTGAAAAAGAAAGAACTGCAAAAATCATAGCACCTAGAGGCCACTGCAAAAAAAAAAATCAGTAGAAATTACACCCAGCGAGCCCAAGAAAGCGCTCTGATACTAGATGAGAGGAACCGCCTGCAATAATATAATAAAAAATGCATGAAATAACAGAAATAGCAGAAACACAAAAGGAATTTATTGATCGCAGGCCACTTCGAGGGGGCAACCTCCTTTGAGCAAGCTCAATACAATAAATTCGTGGATGCCTTCATTGGCCTCAACACATACTTATATATGAAGTCTAATCTAAACAACTATTACTTCCCATGAATGTGGGATAATACAATATACTCATGAGAGGACTTACAAAGCATATGCGTCCAAAAGTAACATACTAACAAAGTAAAGAGAAGGGTTAAACATGGGTTCCTAACATCTAGAAACCTCTCTTACCATTCATCATAATTTATTGTACTTCTATCCAAGGGAGTTATTAATAATTGATGAGGTAAAGAAAGGATTTATCTTGATTGAACCTCTACTTTCTCTTATGTTTCATGTTCTTTAGTAGCTTACAAATTGAAAGGGACCTTGAAAAACAAGCACTTCCACATTGCTTCATAGAAATGGGAGCCCCAGAAGATAGGACCCTATGACTGTGAAACTAGGACATGTTTTTAAATTTGACTATGTGAAAGTAGAAACTACCATCCACACTGTAATTGGGCTAGATATTCTTTGGAGGCAACATGTGTGTTCAAGTATTCAAAGGTGGTCTTGGTCTTCCTCTCAATTGTGATGGACCTTCTACAAGACAAAGAACTTCTCTTCCTTTTAGGATTTGCATATGGTCAAGACTATCTACTTTCAAAGGAGAATTTCCAACTAGCACTCAATGACTAGGACATCTACAAAGGCACAACTCTGGTAGGTGGAATCTTCTTTGTGCATCAAATTAGAATGAAGAGGAAAATATTGATACAATTTTTTTCATAATATGGAAAATCTAATGGATATGGATGAGGATGCTCTTTTTAGTGAGATTCCACTTGAAGATATCTTGCCTAAAATTATAGTAAAGTTACACTATAAATAATTTGGGATGAGTTTTTGAAGGAAAATCCCTAATTGGAAAAGTACAATCATGTGCAAAATTTTTTAGGCGAAAAGAAATGACCCCTATTTTAGAGTTTTTAGGGGTTGATAATAGGAAGAAATATATAGACATAAAATATATAGTAATTGAAAAATTACAGGTGTTGGACTCTGTTCAAACCAAGTGTTGAACTAACGATTAAGTGTTGCACACAGGGAATTGATAATTTAATATCAAGTAAAAAATATCACAGGGTCTGTGCAGGATCATGGGGGTCCAAAAAGTGGTGATGTGATGACCAAAATTTTGCCCTTGTGGCTAACGACTTTTTTAAATCTGAATTTGATGAAACAAAAAGGGTTTGTTGAAAAAAAATTCAGCTTTCCACCAATAAAAGATATGCCTTATTTTGAATTTAATAGACAATTATTATTGATTTTCTACATACATTACGACTAAAGTCCTGATTGATAGGCTGATTGAAAAACTTCTATAATTTTCAAACTATTTCACATTTTTTGAATCTAAAAGATGCTTCACATACTATAGGATAAAAAAATGAATTTCATAAATTTTTGACCAAGTTATAGTGGTCAAACAAACACGTTTTAATAATTTTGAAATTTTGTAATAAAAAAATCATAACTAATTATTTACTTGCAAAAAAATTACAAAAAAAAATGTGGCACATCCAGGCATGTTTCCTCTACTTATATTGAAAGTTTTAGAAAAAAAATATTATTTTTTTCTTGTACTTAGGTTGGTCAGACATACACCTGCTTTTTATCTTTTTCCTGAAAATTTAGTACTACTGCATTGAAATTTCAAATTTTCACAAAATAGATTTACTTTTTTCTAAAAAGGTACTAGTATCCTAGAAACTACATTCAATTTTATACAAATTTTGTTTTACATATTTTTCAAATTATGTTAATAACCTATTCAAATATTTATGTCAAGTTGCCTAACTCTATTTTCTGAATTTTCATTGCCACTTAGGAGCCTAGTTTCAACCCCCATGACCCTGCACTGACCCCACATAGAAGACAAGTGAATATGAGCCACTATTTGTATCTAGGAAAATAGTTTAGAGATATATTATGAAGAAGAACAAACTTGATGAAAGAATGAAAATAATTGGTTAAGTATTTGTAGGGTTCCTCAAAAAGATAGAATTATAGATGAAGTGAAGAATCAAGTAATTGAATATTGGACTAGTTACTCCCATGTTGCCTCCAACAAGAGTTACACTATACAAGTAGTGGGTGAAGATGATACAAAGTTTCCTCATCGAAAACATTTTATAGATACAACACAAAGTGAATTTTTTAAGCATTCAAACAATAATTTTTGAGGTGAAGATTTCTTAAAGAATGTTCTATAATTTATGACCATCTTTTGTACATATAAATAAAGCACATGAAACTTGTTTCTATCAAAATCATGCTGAATTTCATTTACATCTTGAAATGTACAAAAAGTTATGGCAATAGTTAAGCCAAATTGACAATGTTGATCATTCAATGAAAATTATTTGGAAAATATTTGAATATGAGAAATACAAACCAAGTTAGGAGTTGAATAAAAAAATGTCCTCAAAGAAAGTCTATTTCCCTGTAATGAGTTTATGAGAAAATTTTATAGTGTCATATATCCACATATCCAGCATTGCAATGGTGCAAGGTGGAAATGTAAACAATTTCATGAGTCAAAGAATTGCTTTTCATAGGGATTTTGTTGAGAATTATGCATTTAGTCCTCAAGTTGATATTAAAAGTGAATTTTACCATTCTAAGTAGACAGAAATCTCTATACAAGTTTGTTATAGACATGTTGAGTTTCATGTGGATGGTGCATGCAAAGTAGTACAAGTGAATGAATCATCATGAAGTAGGTTCATTTCCATATTAGTGATGATACTAGTCATGATAATAGCTATTAGCTTATTATTTTGGAATGTTTTTTGAGCTTTTGAGATGACCTAGAATAAATGTTTTAGAACACTATATTTGTTCTGATGGATGTGTTGGTTAGTGTTGAATTTAACTCTTGAATCTTATATTAAATTACTTCTAAACAACTCAACATTTATTATTTGTCTGATGGTTTTCACAGTTGTCTACTTTATAGGACAACTTAAGTTTACAAAAGCATTTAATTGGTTAATCTAGTAGCATGTTAGGTGCAACATATTTTTTGTAGAATTTTTTTGAGAGTGAACATGAAAAATGAGAGCATGATGGAGCTAGAGCATGTGTCAAAACTGCACTTTACTAGCATGAACTTTCAAGTAACACCATATGAAGTGGAAATGAAATTGTTGAGTGGTGCAAGATTCATTTTTGTGCTCATGAAGAAAAGCGTGGCTCAATATGCACCAAACACTATTTTTGGGAAGTTAAAAGTATTGAACATTTCAAGTTTTATTTCCAAAGTATGAATCTTGTAAATTTGCACATGTATTTATGAAATTATATATCATGTATTCAAGGATTTTTGAAATTAACATTTTAAATTTTCATGTTTATAGATATTGATCTCTCAAATCCTTATAATTTTAAAACTATTATTAGTATTAGAAAACTCCATCAGGTGATGACTATGGGACATAGCAAGCCACTTCTATTCAAGTGAGAAAAATATGTTTTTGTGTTGATTGAATTGAGAGAAATGTAAATACTCTATAATGAGAGGATATTTTGATGGATATATTTCACAAGGAAATGAAGCAACTACTTTCAATGCCTCCATATGAAGATAATGACATTATAGCTCTTAGTGATCTTGTTTATTCAGTTGATCATGAACATGTGTTTGATCTAGTTGTTGTGGGTAAATTAAATGTATCGATTATGTAGATTATTTTAGTGGGACATTGGTGTTAGCTAACTTGCATGAATAAAAAATTTGATATTAATATAACAAATTTGATATGAATTTATAAAATTTGATATCATCCAATTGAGATTGGTAGTAAAATGTTTATGAATTTATATATCAATTCAATGAATAGATATCAAAATTGAAATTGATATCAATTTTGATATAAATATTGAATTTGATATTGATATAAAAATGTAAAGGGGAGACCATGTGAAAAATGGTGGGGCTTCTTACCTGTAGTGCCAATAACCTAGGTTCAAACCTTGCGGGGTTTCCCTAGATACCACATCAATAATTGAGGGGCCCCCAGGATCTTGTATCTCGATTTACCCGTGGCATGTGGAGTGGGGCATTTGCATGTCACCTAGGGTTACATCCCTGGTATTAATTTTTAACTCTTTGTTTCCAGATCCCTCTTGTGTGGTAGGAAATGTTGAAGGATCTTGGATTCTTGTCCAGCGTAAGAAAGCTTCAACTAAAGAAGCTTCAAGCCCTCACCAAATGCTTCTCTACTCCCAGACCCCTACAAGGGTGGAGAAGACACAAGATTAATTTGATTTTCCCATTATGTGTAAACTTCTTGCCAGTTGCCTTTGCCTAGCCCTTCTCTTTGTATCTATTTTTCTTTATTATTATTAATATATTTTTTAGGTGCTATGTACCCTTTACCAATAAAAAAAGTAAAGTTCATAAATTTATATATTGGAATTGAATGTAACTAATACTATAAAAATTGAAATTGATATGAAAATTGAATTAATGGCTATCAAAATTGAAATTCATATTTATGAAAAATGATTTCACATGTGGATATATCAAATTTGAAAATGGTAGCAAATTTGATATGAATATCAAATTTGATATCATTCAATTAAGATTGATAGTAAAATGTTCATGAATTTTTATATCAATTCAATTAAATTGATATCAAAATTGAAATTGATCTCAAAATTTGAATTGACATGAATTTATTCATTTAATGGATATATATTGGAATTCAATTGAACTAATTATTTTCAAGAAATTTATGTGGAATGCGTCAAAATTAGATGATAAAAAGGTTCCTTTGATTTCATGGGACAAGGTTTGTACACCCAAGCAATTTGGTGGGGCTGGTATACATAACATAGAAGCTCAAAATCGTGCCCTAGGGGCAAAATTGTTGGCAGATGTATGACAAACCTAATTCTAAGTGGTGTAAAATCATGCAAGTGAAGTATCTAGGTTCTGTTGCTTCAGAAAAGAATTTTACAATTCAGAATTTATAATCAGGCTCAAAAATATGGAATTTTATGGTTGAGTGTAGGGAGGTAATTACCCCTTTTCTTTCATGGGTAGTTCATGATGGATGTTCAACTTTGTTTTGGGATGATTCTTGGATTAGTTATCCTCCTCTTTATCATATGGTGGGATTACAAGAGGCTAAGGAAGCCTTAAGTCAGATGTGGGGTGTTAAAGTTATGGGCTATATTGATATTGATTTAAATTCTAGCTCCTTAGGAGGCAAATGGAAATTTTTTTCCAATGTCCCTATTCCAGCTGTTGAAAAAGAATTGTTAAGTAGAGTTCTAAAAGATAGAAAGGCATTTATCTCAGGGGCTTGTGATGAGATAATCTGGATCCGCTCTAAAACTAGAAAATATAATGTGAAACAAGGGTATCAAAGTATTATTGGGAGAAATTCTAAAAGTCCTCCAAACTGGCCTACTAAACTATGTTGGAGTAGTCATTGTCTACCAAAAGTAGGAGCCTTTGCTTGGTTGGCTCTGAAGAACAGGATTCTCACAAGTGATAGGCTGGTCAAACTAGGAATTTTGCAATTTGTTTTGTGTCCTCTTTGTTTAGAGATGGAAGAAGAGGTGAATCACTTATTGGTTAATTGTTCATTTTCATCTCAAATTTGGTATTGGCTATGCTCCAAGTTGGGCTGGTATGGACCTCTCCCTAATATAGTTTTGCAAGTTTTTCAAAGCTGGCCAATTCTAGATAAAAATTCCACTTTTTCTACTCTTTGGTTGGTTTCTCCTAGCATTGTGATTTGGAGTTTATGGTTGGAAAGGAATAACAAAATCTTTAGAAAGGTAAAGTGCTCTCTAGATCAAGTCATCCTCAAAATTGAAAATTCAATGGCAGAGGTTGTATCTTCTCATCTTCTCTTTAAGGAAGCTGGCTCTTTAGTGTTTTCTTCTTGGGATGTACAAATGCTCAAATCTTGGAGGTTTCTAAAACTCTCTAATTCAAATTGTTTTGTGGTTAAAAAGAAAGTGGATAGGAGTATTATTTCATGGATACTCCCTCCTAAGAACTTTATTAAGTTAAACTTTGATGGTGCATGTTGTGGGAACCTGGAGATGTTTGGAGTTGGTTGTGTGCTTAGGAATTGTAAAGGTTATGTTATTAAGGCTTTGTCTGTGTGGCTTGGGTTTTCTTCTAATAATGAAGCTGAAGCATTAGTGTTGGTTGCAGGTCTAGATCTTTCTTTGAAGTGTGGGGTCAAAAATATTATAATTCAAGGTGATTCCTTAAATACTATTAATGTTGTTAAACGAAGATCTTTTCCTTGTTAGAAGTTAGGATATCTTATTCAAAATGCTATGAAACTATTGGAGTCCTTTAAATCTTTTCAAAATTTACATACATACAGAGAAGGGAATAGACTAGCAGATTTGTTAGCCAATTGTGCTTGTGATTAGGAAGGGGAAAGTGGAATTCAGTCTCCTTGTTGCAGTTGGATGGATCTGATAGAATTTTGGTAGAGGATCAAAAGAGAATGGGATAGGGTTATTGGCAGTGAGATTGTTGTTTGTAAATTTTTTGGTTTAGGGGACAATATAAGTATTCCTTAGTGTTTTGGTTCGTTTGAAATGAAAGTAAGATTTGAAGTGTAGCAAGAAGTTCAACAATCATATGACATCGGAGAAAAGTGATTTAGTGTCTCTATTTTTAGAGGCACAGATTTTTTTGGCTAACCATTGTTTTTTTGGAAGGTGCTAAACTTAGAGTGATCCTTGTGATTAACTTTTCATTATTACATTCTTATGTAAGTGCTGGCAAATTCGTGTGTTTGAAGATGGAGATGTACTTTGGGCTTACATTCATTTAACAAGAGATGAGGCGGCCTAAGGTGTATTCGAATCCCAAAGTAAGGAATGATTACTAGGATTTCAATTCCCACATGGTAGCTCTCATTAAATCATCCTTTCTCTGCCGCATTCATCACTCGTCTGTTTGGTGTGTGTGCTTAGATTTTATTTGGTGACTTCCTTTTCACCGATGTTCTTCTTTTCATAAGCCATAAAAGAGGTCTTTTCTGTAACATGGGTTCCATTCAAAGAAATATGTGTATCCATCTCCCAATTCATAAATGGGAAAGGCCTTGGCAAGGATTTGCTAGAGCAGAATCTCTGGCTGAGGTTTTTAAGTTGTACGATGAAGAGGTGGGGAATTCAATTGTGACCATCTGTAGCCGTGGAGTGTTTCACTTTCCAAGGACTATTTATCCATCACAAATTGTTTCACACTTCCTTTCTAATACGATGGATCTAATTTAGAATGAAGAAATGGTTAGAAATTTGGGCCACATGTTTTTTTTCTACTGACCAATTCAATGAAACCGTGCAAAACTATGATCTGCATATAGGTTCTGCACCTGTTGGGGGTCTTTTCATGCTCAAGGATATTGTCCATCAACCAGCTATGCACTGTGTTTACACTTCCTTCCAACATGGACTCTAGAACAATTGTGTGATGCCTATTCAGAATGGTCTTCATTGTCATGCTCAAGAGTTGGGTGAGAAATTAGAAGATGCGACGAGAGAAGTTTTTCAGGCCCTATTTCATCTACTTCACATCTAGCCACCTCTGCCTCCTCCTGTTGTAGAAGATAATGCTCTTGCTGAACCCATGCATGTAGTGCCCCTCCATTCTCACCGTAGATTGTGATGTCTTGATATTTAGGCATTGTTTAAATTAAAGATTTAAAACATCATGATAAAAGATGGTAAAGTTACTTTCGCAAAGTATGGTGTTTAGAGATATCAAATGATTGAGAAAATTAATGTTTAGATAAACGATATTATTAAATAATATTATTATATAATAAGATAATATATAAATATGAATATAAATATTAATATAAAATATTAATAACATAAATATTTTTATAATTATAATTATCATCATATAAAATAAATATGTATATTATGACAACATCGAATCTAACAAAATAGAATATCTACTAGAAGGCAAAGATAAATAGTAGTGATGCAACAATTACCTTTAATGAGATTGGAATTAAGTTAAATATGCCATGATGAATAATAAAGTAATCCTAATACATCATCTTAAGGTGTGATCAGGATCCTAAATGCAACAATTTGTTGATAAGAGGAAATAAGGTAGCAATTCCCAAGTCTCATATTTATATTAGATGAAGTGGCTGACTATGGTAAGACAACCAACTAGAGGACTTTTGGAATTAAAGATTAAAGATTGCTTTTAGCATGGCCGACCTCCATATACGAAGTGCTCCCTCTAAAAAAAAAAGTTTTATTCAAATCGTATGAGGAGGTGTGATTAAAGCTTAATGAAGTGATGTGATTATTGAAGGGTTACATTCATTCATGGATCATTGTCGTACAAGATAATATAAAAGGTATGTTTGATGTGTTGTGGAAAGGGGGGGGAAGTCTGAGTCATCCATTTGGTAGTGGCATGTTTGGGAAATGCCAAAATATCTAATCATCTATCTCCCACCATCGACTTTTTCAAAAAATTCCATGTTGTGTTTATGCTTGGGAAAACAAAAGTCACAAGGTTGTCAGAGATCCATGATGAGTGCCAAGTTGCACCCATGAAATACATCTTTTTACCTCTTTTTTTCTCCTTCCTGATTCCATCTTTCCTAATTTTTGCACCTGAATAGGCAAGCAAGATCATTCTAGTTAATGATTAATTGAGATAAATTACTTAAGATCATAATTTCTGATTAAAGGACTAATGTGCATGGAATTGATGGAAAAATGTAGAAACTTCTCTCTTTTTGAATCAACAGGTGTAGATGTTCGGAATGGCAATTTTGTGCATCTCTAGAGGTAGTCTTCAATGATCTCCAGAGACAATACCAGAGTACCATGACCCCAGAAGTTTTGAAATAAAGAGAAAAGCCTCTCCGGAGCTGGGCAGGAGTTTTGAGAATCTCTAGAGTTGAACAAAAAGGTCACAATGGTATCCACGAAGCTATAGACATATCTCCAAAGCTACAGACATATCTCTGGAGCTGCAGATAGGGACAGATATCTTCGGTGCCTCCTGAGAGCAGGGCATATTTCTAGCATAAGTTGTCGATCAGGCACTCTCAGCAGTGATCGTAATACCCCTCATTTCACTCAAATCATCACCTGAGTGGTGAAGGGTCATCTTTAGTTAACTACTGGAGTTTTTATCTTTTTAAAGTTTTTGCATGAGTTATGGATAGAACTAATTCAATATCCATATTTTCAGGGCCTCGCTGCCCAAATGTATTAAGACTCAAACTTAGAATTCTAAGTGGACTTCTGTTCCACTCAATCTACTTTTATTGCATGATTATTTTTCCATAGTTAGACAGCTAGTGTAATAAATAGATGGATGTCATCTCATAAAAGAACTGGTAGATAAGATAAGTGATATGGCATCACTCATTTTATATAGACTGATAGAAAAAATAGAAAAAATATACAATGATTGGATTATTTTGATTCTCGGTAATCTCAGTTTTTCTCTAATATCAATGTTTTTCATGAATGCAAAGTGAATGGAATTGGACCGGATTTAGTTGTGATCTTCTTCTTTTGTACTGATTCTCTGTTGTAGCCTTCCACCCCAAGGGTGTGGAGCAAGGGCCCACTCTCACCACCAAGGCAAAAGGCTAGTACCACTATTTTGTTACTTCAGATTTTGCTGTGAAAAGTATTTACTGATTTCAATAGATAGATGCATGTTACTATTTTTAAGATTGCTTTAAATAACTTCCTATTTAATTCTATTTTCAGCATTCCTTAAATTCATTCAGTAAGTAGATAGATTAATTTCTTCAAATTGGTAGAAGTTATTAAGATTAGCTAGGAAAACTGGTAACTATAGAATCCCCAATTGTAGACAGCCGAGGACACAACCCCTGGATTTTGACATCTGAAATATGATTAAATGATGAGGTACAATGACACCTTGTCATTTTTGGTGCCATTACCGGGGATGTATTGTGTTAATTAGGGAAACTTAGCTAAAATAGTTTTTAGGATAGATCTATATGGTTAGAGCTAGAGATTCAAAAGGAAGATATATAAAACAGACACCCCATCAACAAGCCATAGGGGAAAGCAATGGGGTGGCACAAGATCTTGTTGAAGAGAGAAACCTAGAACCTACTTTAGAAACTGCACCTCAAATCAATAATCCCTTAGACCCTCCAAATCTTCCACTTGCTGATTATATCTAGGAATTACAACAAAAGTTTCAGGCAGATCCTTTGATAGAACCTCAGGGAGAAGAACCAGTACTGAACATGGACAATGATAATCATGAAGAAGAGGAAAATCAAGCTCCAAGAACCTTCTCATATCCTATTATTTTGGATGCTGGAGACAATGCTCCTATGAAGAATATCTCACCAGCACACTTGCCAAATTTTAGAGGACTTTCTTCTGAGGATCCAGATCAGTTTTTGTTTGAATTCAAAGTAGTCTGCCAAACTTATGATTATGGATCAGATAACCAAAAACTCAAACTGTTCCCTTTAACTCTGAAAGATTCTGCGATGAGATGGTTTATGGGTTTACCCCAGAATTCTATCCATTCTTGGGATCAAATGGAAACAAAATTTTTGGGAAAGTATCAAGACTATTGTAGATCCAGTAATAGAAATGAAGAGTTGTTTAAAATTAGGCAGGGGGAGGAAGAGACCTTAGAGGACTATGTGGATAGGTTTAATTTTGACTTGAGAAGGTATGGCAACCTAGTAGATCACTCCTTAGCCAGAACCCTATTTGTAAAAGGATTGGATACATAATCAAAACATGCACTGGATCTAATGGGAAAAGGAAATATCAACAAAAAGGATATACCTGCTATAGAAGAACTCTGCAGGAACTATTCTAGAACCTAAAATGGAGTGAGGTCATCCAAAACTTTTAAGGGGGAAAATAAAATAGGACAATTAATGGAAGAGATTGCAAATCTAAAAATAGATATTCTAGTCCAGTTAAATACCATATTGGATGGAATTCAAGCAAAAACTAGAACAACTGATCAAAACAGAACAATTGAACCACTCTCCATCTATTGTCCTAGGTGTAGAAACAAGCATCTGTTGAGAGAACGCCCTTTGGACAAATCAGAGATTTTGTTAAATTTGTGATAGGGAACATCCTACTAGTCAATGTAGTCAACTTCTAGCCTTGAAAAGATTGAGTAAGAAGAATACTGTAATGGAAGAACAATTGAACTATGTGGGACAAAAACAAGCTGGGAATTTCCATTATAATCAGTATCCAAACCAGCCTTCTTACAAGGTTCCTTCTAATTGGGGAAATAACCATTGGAATCCAACTTGGCATGGGCCTCAAAATAATCCTCCTTGGGGACAACAAAATTGGCCAAGTCAACATTGGCAAAACCAAAATTGGTAAAATTAGCCTTGGGGAAATCAACAGTGGCCACCACAGTTTGGATCACAAAACATGCAAACTCAATGGGGTTCTCAATAGGGATATAATCAACAATACCAGGGACAACCTAGACGTTTCCAACCTCAACAACAAGCTTTACTAACTAGACCCTCCAACACACAAGGTCAAGTACAAAATGAACCAATTAGCCAACCACCTTTACCAACTCAGCCTATACCAAACCCATGGAATAAATAGGGAGCAGTTGTTTAAATGACAGAGAAAGAAAATCTAGCTAGTATTAATACTATATATTCAAATAATCTCCAACTGTGTTTTGGGAAAGCATTCCCAAGACCATCTCCTCCAACTATAGTTGAAGTAACCAATGATGAGGAACCTAAAAATTTGTCCACTCAACTTCTGGAGGAGATTACTAATGAAAAAGTGCTAAAAGAATCATCCTTGGACAACTCCGGAGTTGCTCCTAAAAGACTGACTCTGGAGAACATTCCTAAACACAATTATGATAACAGCTCCAGAGATGCTCCGGAGATGGAAAAACTAGCACCATACCCAGAACGGCTTAAACACTATGTTCCCCAGAAAAAAATCTTACAAAACCAAGTCCAATCCAACCTGGAATCAGAACTTTTACAAGAAATCAAACAACTAAACATCAAAATTTCTCTTCTCCAAGCAATCAGAGATGTACCAGAACTAAATCAGTTCATTAAACAGTATTGTATCAAAACACAGGGTAGGAGGAAAAACTTCCCTTCCACAATATAGGTGGAAGGAAAAGTAGTAGATCTATTGATGGAAAATTCTCCTCCCAAAATATGGAGACCCTGGAAATCCTGTCATAACTATTTTCATCTTAGGGGTAGAAATTTCAAATGTTCTAGTTGATTTGGGAGCAGCAATTAATGTGATGATAGTTCACACAATGAAAAAATTAGCTCTATCAGGTATCCAATCCACAACTACAATTCTTCAACTTGCTGACCAGTCAGTAGCTATTCACAAAGGAGTAATTACTGATGTACCCATTGTGATAGATTCATGGGAATTTCCAGTGGACTTCCTGATATTAGAACCTAGAAACCAGAGAAATGCTTATCTAGTGATTTTAGGAAGACCATGGCTGGCTACAGCAGCAGCATCTATTGATTGTCAAACTAGAGATATGGTCATTTCTAATGGGATAGATTTGAAGAAAATATCTTTGTATCCTCCAGCTAAACCATCAATACATTATACAGAAAGAGTATGGGTGGATGAACCAGAGAACGATGACAACAGTGCCTCAGTAGCTATGGTAACCATCAAAGAACATTAGGGAGAGTTAGAAGAAGAAATATACTATGATACAATAGAAGACATTACTCACATCCTAATCAATAAGGATGTGATGGAGCTCGCCCAAGATTCTAGGAGAGAACTTCTTACTTCTTCTCATTGTACCCTTGCCAACATCATTCCTTGTGGGGAAACCTTTTATAGAGACTTAGCCACTTTACACATGTTGCTTCCACATTCTTGTCCTCTCAATACCTTGACTCCAATGTACTAATTAACTACATCTATGGATCAAATCACAAAACAGGTCATGATTTTACTAAGGAAAATACTTAATATCAATACTCAGTTAACAACAAATCAAGAAGAAAAACTTATCCAACTTCTAATTTCCCATTCAACAGCTTTTTCTTGGGAATACCAAGATATGAAAGGCATACCTCCTAAGATATGTACCCATCATATATACACTGAGGATATTAAACCTGTCAAACAACCCTAGAGAAGATTGAATCCTGCTTTAAAGGACATTGTCAAAATTGAAATAGAAAAATTACTTCAAGCAGGGCTTATATATCCAATCTCAAATAGTCAATGGGCCTCACTCCTTGTCATAGTGCCTAAAAAGAATAGGAAATGGAGGGTGTGTATTGATTATAGAGAACTCAACAAGGCCACAAAAAAGGACTACTTTCCCTTACCATTCATTGACCAAGTACTGGACAACCTTGCTGGGAGAAAGTATTTTTCTTTTCTAGATGGATTCAGTGGGTATAATCACATTCAAGTAGCACCTGAAGACCAAGACAAAACCACCTTCACATGCTCTTGGGGAACTTTTGCTTACAAAGTTCTTCCCTTTGGACTATGCAATTCCCCAACTACATTTCAAAGACTTTTTTTAGCTATTTTCGCTAAACTAACTAATGAATGCATGGAGGTCTATATGGATGACTTTACTATGTATGGGGATAATTTTGAAGAAGCGCTCACAAACCTTGAGAAAGTACTTGAATGCTATGAGAAAAATCAATTATCCCTTAGCCATGAAAAGTACTTTATGATGGTGGAGGAAGGAATTGTTTTGGGACACCACATTTCAGAAAAGGGGATCAAAGTGGATCAAAACAAGATAGATGTGATCACATAGTTGCCTTCACCTAAAAATCAGACAGATGTTAGAAGTTTTCTGGGTCATGTAGGCTACTATAGGAGATTCATAGAAAATTTCAGCAAAATAGTTGCCCCCCTGTTTACCCTGCTTAACAAAGACACATAATTTCTATGGACAAAGGACTGTCAATCAGCATTTGAAACCTTGAAAGAGAAGCTTACTATCACACCAATTTTGAGAGCACCTAATTGGACTTTACCATTTCACATACAGACTGATGCTTCAAATGAGTCCATTGGGTTAGTTTTAGGACAAAAGGAGGAAGGAGAAAGTATGCATGCCATTTATTACATCAGGAAAAACCTTACCTCTACAGAAAGAAATTACACCACAACTGAAAAATAATTCTTAGCAGTCATCTATGCTATAAATAAATTTAGGCATTATATCATTGGATATAAAATATTTGTACACACTAATCATGCAACCATCAAGTACCTAATGAACAAACCAGTAGTGGGTGCAAGGATCATTAGGTGGTTATTGCTATTGCAGAAATTTGATACTACCATAGTTGATAATCCAGGTAAGTTTAATTTGGTTGCTAATTTTTTGTCAAGATTGCATACAAGAGGAGAAAACCAACCAGTGGAGGACAAGTTCCCAAATGAACATCTTTTTGCTATCTCCTCTACTGTACCTTGGTTTGCTGACATAGCTAATCTTTTAGCTACAAGCTTGTATCCATCCCATTTTACCTCAAAACAAAAAAAATGTTTGGTTAAAGAAATTTTATCTTACAAATGGTTGAATGGTTTACTATTTAAATGTGGCCCTGATTTCATTCTATGCAAGTGTTTAAAAGCTGATGAGATTTTGATGTGTTGAGAGCATGTCATGATGAACCATCTGGTGCCCATTACTCCTTCCATCGGACAGTCCACAAGATCCTCGGAGCTAGTTACTACTGGTGCTCTCTTCATAAAGATACAAAGAAGTATGTGTAGCACTATGACCAGTGCCAAAGGATGGGACAGCCAACCTTTACCCAGGAGATGTTACTACATCCTCAAGTCATGATGGAACCATTTGAGCAGTGGAGTTTAGACATTGTGGGACCAATTTCTCCACCATCATCTAGCAAGGAGTACATTCTAGTATGCACAGACTATATTACTAAATGGGTTGAGGTTCAAACATTACAATTTGCAAGAGAAGAAAAAGTTGTTGATTTCTTTTACAATAAGATTTTCTTAAGGTTTGAAGCCCCAAGATCAATAGTTTCAGATAGAGGACCTTAGTTTACTTCACACGTAATCAAAGAATTCATAGATTTATATCAAGTCAAGCACATAAAATCTTCACCTTACCATCCTCAAGTGAATGGGCAAGTAGAAGTCACTAATAGGGAACTTGAAAATATTCTGACAAGGACAGTAGCAATGAACAAAACAAATTGGGCTAACAGATTACCTAAAGCAGTTTGGGCTTACAATACCACTTGGAAGTCCACAACAAAGTTCTCACCATATGAATTGGTTAATGGGAAAAAGCCTATTTTGTCTATAAAATTTGAACTCCAGACACTTAAAATTGTATTGGATATTGCTCTACCATTGTCTATAACTCAACATAATAGAATTCTTTAGCTCAATGAGTTGGATGAAATTTGAATAGAAGCCATTCAACAAATAGAACTGGTTCAGTATCAAAGGAAGCAATGGCATGACCAACACATCAGAAGGATGACATTTCAACAAGGTGATTGAGTTCTTCTTTATGATTCTAAATTCAAAGAGTTCAAGGGGAAATTACAAACTCATTAGATTGGTCCTTATCAAATAAAGGAAGTTTTATAAAATGGAACAATATTATTAGAACCTATTGATGGAAGCACAGACACATTCTTAGTAAATGGTCACTGAATCAGACTTTATAAAAGACCATCTACTAAAGAGGAGTTTCTTAATGATTTGTATTTTGATATAGGGGATACCTCCTCTATCACAGTGTTGGACTAATGAAAAAAAAGAAAAAAGGAAGGTTGAAAACCAGCAAATGGCGGACTTCTAAAAAAAAAAAAAGAAGGTTGAAAACTAGTAAATGGCGGCCTTCTGAAAAAAAAAAAAAGAGAGAGAAAGATGGAAAACCAGTAAATGGCTATCTTTCTTGACCAAGGGAGTTGAAAACTAGCAAATGGTGGTTCTCTTCTTTAGGACAGTTGAAAATAATTCAGCTACAGAGGTGATTAGGTGCCGGGAGTTAGTTAAACGCACCTCTGGCGCTTCCTAAACTAGGAGCACCTCTGGCGAGTCCCAAACTAGGAGCACCTCTAGTGATCCATCAATAAAGAGTCATTTACGACAATGGGGGAAGGAATCCTCTTCTCTGGGCAATAAAGTGGACACATCACATGATGAGGTCATCTTGACTCATCCTCTGCTTTATGATAGGAATAAAATAAAATCAGCACGTATTTCAATTGCAGGGGTATTCACAAAGGCGCCATTGACGTCACCCAAGGAACGTGGATTCTTGAACCACTCAGCGAAATGATTGCAGGTCATGTACCAATGGAATAGTGGGTGTCATCTCAAGCCACCAAAGGCTGCTCATGTGTCATGACGCATGCAATCTCATAAATGATGTAGCATCTTTACCAAGTACATTGCTTCTCATCATAAAAATGATCCAGGTAATTCTATCTTAAATTAAGCATTAAATAGAAACTATCTTGTCTTTCTATTTTTGGGTGCTGCCACTATGACACATCCTCCTACCATCTTTTTCTTTTCAAAATTCATGCATGCATCCATCTGTGCCTTACTATGACCTTGCCTCCAGAGTATCCTATCAGTCTGTTGCATTTATGACTGCCTAGGTACTCTAACTAATCTGTAAATCTTCCATGAGCCTAAGCTGAGAGACATAGCAATCCTCATTCGAACTTCCAAAATACCCTGAAGAACAAAGTAAATTGAACAGTCCTCCAGAGCCTATGGAGTTTAGAAGAAGGGACAAACTGTAGATAGAAAAGTGAGGAATTAAGCACAAAAGGTGGAACCAATTTGGCAATGGGGGTAAAGAAGAAGTCTAAACCAGAGAGTGCTGTAAGTCTATTGTAAGATGAAGCTGTAGCAAACATTCTAAGAACTGCAGGATGGTTGGACTTTCTAGAAAAAATTGAAGGGTTCCAAGAAGATGTCGTGGATGAATTCCTCAAAAATCTAAGGGACAATCAGACAACTGTTAGAGGAGTCCGAATCAATCTCTCCTCAGCCACTATCAGTCACATTTTTGGGCTACTTGAACAAGGTGAGAGGTTTTATCACCTGAAAACCTTATACACTGATTTAATTAAGAATTTCTCTATTCAAGGTGAACTTGCAATACAACTGCATTCAAATAAAAATGAAGTAAAAGGAATTCTTAGGTCCACACTTCCAAACCCTTGGCAATCTGTTGCCACCTGGCTAATGAAATACTTCACTTGTGATGGTCAATTTTCTTTAGTTTTAGGACCAATAATGAAAATGCTAATTTTTCTAGGACATGGGAATGGACACCCTGAGTTTAGCATAAACATTCCCAATTTCATGTATTCTGCCATCAGGGCAACTGCAGAAAAATATCAGCAAACTAAGGGTCCCATGAAACATCATGGCCTCATTTTTCTAGTAGTTAAACACCACTTCCTATCTCAGGCCAATGGGGAAGAATTATGGCAAAACTTTCTTAAACAAAAGTCCCAGGACAGAGAACTAGAGATGGCACAGCCAAGAGGTGAGGATTCCCCTACTCACCAAGAAGAAGAAATTGAGCCTTCAACCTCCTCAATAGCTGTTCAAAGAGGAAAGAAGTCCTCTCAGGAGGCAACTTCATTTGCAGCCCCTATTCCTGATAAAAAGAAGAAAGGCAAAGAAATTATAGAGTCTGCTCCTAAACAAACCCCATACATGACTTGATCAGTTCAGAGAAAGATGACTCTAAGGAATCTTTCCCTAAGGAGTTAATAGGGGAGAGGTCAGGATAGAAAATAGAGAAAACCTGGGCTGAGGAAACATCTCATGATTCAGATGAGATCCCTCTAGTCAGGAAGAGAAAACAAAGAGAAGTTTCCCTAGCGCTAGCTTTCCATCTAGGGTCAAGTCCAATTTCAGAACCATCACATGCTCCGGAGATAGAACATAGACAAACTCTTACTATTTCCTCAGATTCTGAGGATGAGAGACCTACTCCGGAGGCACCTACCCCACCTCTGCTATGGAGAAGAAAAAGGAAAAGATAGCTCTCACAGGCTGAGGAAGATACGGTTCTCCTAGTTGAGGTACTCCTGGGTTTTAGAACATATGAGGATAAGGCTGGGCCTTCATCAGTGCCAGCAGAAGTAGAGGAACCCCAAGAGGACCCTCAAGATAGGTAGTCTGCAGAAAAAGATGAAACATGGCAAATGGGTACAGTTGACAGTAAAGGGCAGATGGCCATGGAAAACCCTGATGATCAGCAAATAGCAATAGAAGCAGAAGCATATGCAGAAACTTTCCCTCACCCCTCTGATCAAGAGGATGTTGAAATTTCAAAAGAATAGCAAATGTTAGAAGAAATTGAAAACCTAAAGAGACTACTCTAGGGGAAGAATCAGATTATTACTGAACTCAAGAAGTCAGAATGGAGGTAGAAATGAAGCAAAAACAAGTCATTGAAAATCTACAAACAAAGCTCCAGAGCAAAAGCCAGATCATCCAAGAGAAAGAAGAAGAATTAAAGGCCCAGAAAATTGAAGCAGTCAAACTGTTAAACAAAAAGGAGATAGAGACAGCACAGAGTGTTTTGAGCTCACCATGGCTAGAGACAATAGCCTCACAATAATGGCAGCATTGATTGAGAAAATACATAGCCAGGATAGACAGTTAACTTGGGCCAACAACAAACTAGATGATCAGGAGGAATATATTCAAGAGTTGGTTGGCCCAAGGGCAACCAATGAGCAGGAAATACAAATAGATGCATATGTGGGTCCAATCCCCATTGACATTACTAAGGTCCTATTCCATTGGGAGAAGAAATGTAGAGAATATGAGGCTTCCAAGCCTATGCTGCACTTACAAAGGGCAATCACTACCAAAATAAAAAGAATAGAAACTCTAGAAGGAAAAATCATTGAAATGGCCTCCCTTTCTTTAGAAATTCTATCCTGTAGGCCTCCAAGTGCCAGCTATTCTATGTTCTTACAAGAAAGAGTCATGCAGAGGAAATTCTCTTTAGTCCTATCTGACCTGGTTGAGAATACAGAGATAGTAGAAGGATTCATGACAGCATATACAAGGAGTAATGATGAAGACAAGAATTTCCTATGTGAATTATATCTACATAGTTTCTGTGTTAATGATATAACTTTCATTCTTAATCATTCTGTGGGGGAATGCCAGCTTAAAGCATTTATGTCCCTAATGAGGAATCATTAGATCTGGAATGAACGAATGGAAGATCATCTCAAGAAAGGTATAGAAACAAATCTCTTCATCAGAAAGGAATGTCCCAATCCCAATGCTTTTAAGACCCAATTCAGGTCCTATATCTATCACCCTAAGAGTAAGAACAAAATTTTGCCATTATACCTAAAAAGTTTGCAAGAGTGCTCCATCAATTTTGGTCTTTTCATGAACAATTCAGCAAATCCAGTACTTGCCATAGCAAAGAAAAGATGGAATGTTTTGACCTCGGAGTAGAAAATGAGAGAGGTGGTCACCCCTGCAAACTTAAGATTATTTATGAGAAAAGCAAAGTTAATATCCAAAATGATGGATAAGCATAAGCAGGAATGGATAGGTGGATGGTTCAGGCCCCCTCTCATAATTGAGCCACTTCCTATCTGGGCTGAGCAAATCAAAGTTGAGAAATTGTAGGACTAGTTGAAGTAGGTTGATCAATACAGAGGCAATGGTAATACCAACTGCACCACTTGGTCTACCTATGCATAAGATTATAGCTTGACTGAAAAGCTACTTCACTAGAATAAATCCAGATTGTAAGAAGCAGGAGGACCTACCAAGCCTTAGGTATGGGGGGATGATGAGTGCCAAGTTGCACCCATGAAATACATCTTTTTACCTCTCTTTTTCTCCTTCCTAATTCCATCTTTCCTACTGTCTGCACCCGAATAGGCTAGCAAGATCGTTCGAGTTAATGATTAATTGAGATAAATTACTTAAGATCATAATTTCTAATTAAAGGACTAATGTGCATGGAATTGATGGAAAAATGTAGAAACTTCTCTCTTTTTGAATCAACAGGTGTAGATGCTCGGAACGGCAATTTTGTGCAAATCTAGAGGTAGTCTTCAATGATCTTCAGAGACAATACCAGAGTACCATGACACCAAAAGTTTTGAAGTAAAGAGAAAAGCCTCTTCAGAGCTGGGTTGGAGTCTGGAGCATCTCTGGAGCTGAACAAAAAGGTCACAATGGTATCTCCGGAGCTACAGACATATCTCCATAGCTAAAGATAGGGACAGATATCTCTGGCACCTCCTAAGAGTAGGGCATATTTCCAGTATAAGCTGCCGATTAGGCACTCTCAGCAGTGATCGTAATACCCCTCATTTCACTCAAATCATCACCTGAGTGGTGAAGGGTCATCTTTAGTTAACTGCTGGAGTTTTTATCTTTTTAAAGTTTTTGCATGAGTTATGGGTAGAACTAATTCAATATCCATATTTTTAGGGCCTCACTGCCCAAATGTATTAAGACTCAAACTTAGAATTCTAAGTGGACTTTTGTTCCACTCAGTCTACTTTTATTGCATGATTATTTTTCCATAGTTAGACAGCTAGTGTAATAAAGAGATGGATGTCATCTCATAGAAGAATTAGTAGATAAGATAAGTGATATGTCATCACTCATTTTATATAGACTGATAGAAACAATAGAAAAAATATACAATGATTGGATTATTCTGTTTCTCGTTAATCTTAGTTTTTCTCTTATATCAATATTTTTCATGAATGCAAAGTGAATGGAATTGGACCAGATTTAGTTGTGATCTTCTTCTTTTGTGTTGATTCTCTACTATAGCCTTCAGCCCCAAGGGTGTGGAGCAAGGGCCCACTCTCACCACCAAGGAAGAAGGCTAGTACCACTATTTTGTTACTTCAGATTTTGCTATGAAAAGTATTTATTGATTTTGATAGATAGATGCATGTTACTATTTTTAAGATTGCTTTAAGTAACTTCTTGTTTAATTCTGTTTTCAGCATTTCGTAAATTCATTCAGTAAGTAGACAGATTAATTTCTTCAAATTGGTAGAAGTTATTAAGATTAGCTAGGAAAACGAGTAACTGTAGAATCCCTAATTGTAGATCGCTGAGGACACAGCCCCTAGATTTTAACATCTGAAATATGATTAAATGATGAGGTACAATGACACCTTGTCAATCCATGTCCAATAGATTTACGGATACTATTGCCAAACAAAGTCAAAAATAGTAACAATGGATTCCTCCTTAAATTTGTTTAGCTTCTTCTACTCCAAGTCCCATCCGTCATGGATGCAAAGGATTCTTGAGAAGTCAAGTACGATGCAAAGGATTTTTGAGAAGTCAAGCATTCAGGGATGGCAGATGCAATGGATTTTTGAGAGGGTCTCGAGAATTTCATATAGTTCAAGCACCGGGGGATTGTGGATGATTACGTCCTATTCTTTGTTCTTCTCGATGACGATGACGAGCAAATATCTGAGCTTGAAGGAATGAGCACATCTACATTGGGCTTTGAAGAACAAGTTGTTGCATTGCATTCTCCATATCGAACCCTTCGTCAATGTCTGCTCTCATTGGATTAAAGTTGCTTGCAAATGGATAATGTCAGGTATGACGTGCTTCCTTTGGACAAAATTTTAGGTGGGAGCAAATGTGATTTTCTAGATGAACGACACTTTCCAGCCAAGATCTGTTTGACAATTGGGCCTGAGAATGGACATGGCGTTCAATCGGTTTCCTTGAGTCTATCATCGCCTAACCCCGTCACAGACATTGGTAAAGGGAGAACGTACGAGGACTCATTCGAATTGATTACACCCAGGTATGTCATCTTATCATAAGTCAATATGTTTATAATCATAGAAATATGAATGATCTCTCTAAAATTAATCATAATAGAATGAGATAATAGAATGGGAATATGTATAACATAATAGAATGATAATGTCTCTAACATGAGAATATTGTATAGCATGAGAATATATATATATAGAATGGAATGAAAATACTATAAACATAGTTGAAATAGAATAGTATAATCTAATAATTGTAATAAAACAAAAATGTCATATAGAATGTATGTTATGAATATGTATGAAACATAGAATGATTGCTATCATAGAACAATTATAGTGTGAGATACTAATGAAGAGTGAGATGTATCATAGAATAAATAAGTTATCATAGGATGAATACGTATATGGAATAGATTGAGATATAGGATGAGAATGTTATAATCCTAATGACATGAAAATGCTCATAACAATGATAGAAAGAGAATGCTCAAGGCATAAGAATATTTATATGATAAATGTTATCAACTTAGTTAAAATGAAATTAGTGAAAGTCTAAAACTTAATTAACAAGGTTAGTAGGTGATCTAAGTTTCTTTTACTTAAATGTTAATTATGAAATTTAGCATTAAGATGTTCGCCTTTGCACGTAAGAATCGATTGTCATGAGTATTAATACTTTCGTCATTCTTTAAGGAAATGTCTAAAATAAAGAGTAACTAATACCTTTCTATTATCGATATTATTGTTGTGATTTCCAATCACAATAATATCATTGTTGGTGAAGTGTATAAACAATGTGAAAATTCATAATGTTAGCATTTTGAGAAATGTCAATATTGAGCTATTAGAGTCAAATAGATTTGTAGTTAAGTAATTTTGATTTCAAGAATTACCCTTGGCAAAATTAGTGAATACTCTTGTGATTTCAAAAATTATGATGCTAATCTTGTTGGAGGTAAACTTAGAATCGATAATATTAGAAACTATATATATATATATAAAACTAACATATTAAAGGTGAAATTGGTAACACTACCTTTAGTAATACTAATAAGGATAATGTTAAAGTTTTAATATCGAGTATTGAAGATAAGATTATCATAATCACAATATTGTCAAAATTAATGGTAGCATTTTTGTTCCATATAGTTTTATTAGTTTTATATAGAAAATTGAATTACTCCGAAGTATTTAAATAATTACAATCCTCTTGCAAAGAATAGAATATAGGATATTAATTTAATAGTAATCCCTTTCATTTTTAAAAAGGTTCAATAGGAACTTATAAATAACCATTTAGAGAATTGTAACATGTTAAGCATATGGTTATATAGTGAGTGATACTCTAGTTGAAACATTTAATAACAAGTTGGTGGATTATATTGTATAGTGAAAGGATTGAGGGAAATAAAATGCTAGTTATGACTAAATAGTGTACTTAATACTAAGTAACTATGATTTTATTTTGATAGATTTCATGTGTATATCTCTTTAACTTATGAAGTTTATCATTGTTTGTTTAGCTAAATTTTGAAGGTGTTTAAGTTATGAGGATGGCATTTAGAAAGAAAATTTCTTGGATTAATAATGTTGTTTTAGGACTGTGAATTTGTCTAATTGAGACCTATCTTCCAAATTCAAAAGTTGTTTGTAATCATTGTTAATGATGACATTGAAGATGTTGATGCGTATATGATATTTAGAGGTTTTGATTTATATGAAAACCATTTGTGGTGCAAGTTAAAGTTTTTCTGAACTACGAAGTCTCTGCACTACACATACATAGGCAAGGCCATCATGAGCCCCCAAGACAATAGGTCGGCCATTAGGGCCTTAGGCTAGTATATTGTTCTCTTTTATGTTTATTGATAATCTTTTTGGAACTAATGTTCACTTTTAGGTGCCTAGATACAGGTTTGTTAACTAAGCAGATTACTGGAGCAAAGAATATGTTTTTTCACTATGCTAAGGATGACCTTATGGTTATTACTATAATTGTTTGTAAATACATGAGAGATGTCTTGTTTCTATTTGAAAAGAGATCTCTTATCATGTATTGGTAAATTAGGATGTATCTCCATTGTATCTCTTTATGTAACTTTTGTTCTTGTAATCTTGATTTGAGTAGCGCAGTTGAGGAACCTTAGAGGACCTAGGTTAGATTATTATGTTATGCATTCTATTGCTATTTTCTTTTAAAAAAAAAATCCATTATTTTGACCTAGTTTAGTGTTGTCCTTTAGTGTTTCTTGGTAGGGAGATACACCTAGTATCAGAACCCATGTTCACACACTGGGAGCTCTGGTGTACTTGAGCCTTCTATGTTTCGCTGTGTTTGGTGTGTGTGGCGTGAGCTTGTTATATTGTTTTTATAGTATTGATTGCTTTCATGCCTTAGCATGGCATTAGTGGGTTAAGTTACAACCCCATGCTTAGAAATCATGGAGGAAATGGCCTCCTTGGCTTTACCTTGCTCAATGGGACTAGAGTATTGACCTTGGTTGAGTGTCTTCCATGGTTAAGAGTGATCACTCTCCCATGTTATAAGATGGGGGTAGGAATGTTCTACCTTGTGTGTTTGTGGGTTGAAGGTAACTTGGGTTGCCTAATTACCCTTGCTTGGACATGCTCTTCTTGTGTCTTCCTTTATGTTGCTAGTAAATGAGATGACCCTAATTGGTCATAAATTACCCTTGTAATTCTTTCTTGTATTACAGATGTAAAGGATGAAAGTGTGTAGATGTTGCAAATGTGGATAGATTAGAATGAATGTTGCATGCCTTCTTGCAAGTAATGTATGGTTGCTAAAATTGGTGTGATGTGACCAAATTTTGTTTGTAACCTCTTGATGTGCTAGATTACTACATTTATCATTCTTTAGTTACAAATTGAAGTAATTGGTGCATTAATGGTGCCTTAAGCTTCCCCTAAGTAGAATTTGCATGTTTGTATGATGAATATTGGATGGCATGTAATGTCTTGACTTGAGCTGAAATCTATCTTCTCTGCTCTTCTTAGTTGTCAATAGTTGACAAGATGTTAGAATAATGGCATATGGATTTAATTAGTATATTAAATTTTCAATAAGTAAAAGAGTTAGTGAGATAGGAGTGAAGAAGACCTTATGCTTGTTATGGTTATGTGTTGAAGGTGATTATATGTTAATTAGTGCCTCCTTATTTAATGAGCTTGAATGAGGACGGTAATTGCTTAGTGGATATATCTTGTTGATGACATTTGATCTCCTCTATTGCATTGTGAATTTTAATGAGATCATATAGGTGAACATTTGTACTTTAATACAAACTGAAGATAGTGAATGCTAAAGTAATAAAAATGTTGTATATCTTGATTTGAGTGAGCAACTGAATGCCATTGACATAGCCAAGGTTACTATGCTTATATGTATGGATGTGAATGTTGAGGAATGACTAGGGGTACTCAACTAAACTCATCTATTTGTGTTGTTAGTTCTCATTTTCTGGTGAATGAATGGTATTATTGTGACTTGTGATATGATGCCGCATTTTGTTATTATGAGATGAGAGTGTAATGGGTGTAAAATGAGATGTACATCATTATGTGAATATAGAAGTGAATGTAATGATGATTGTGAAGATCTTACTTATGTTTATGCACTAATGTAAAGATGGTAGTGATGATGCTATACATGTTCATGCACTATTGTATTATGTTGAAAGCATTGCAAGTGAATCTATGATGATTATGTCTGAATGTTTATAAGCGGAAATGGGTGTTAGGAATATTTAAATTTGATGTTTAAAATGAATGTAGTTTAGCAATGTTCGCAAGGAGGGTGATTTAGTCTTCTCCTTTGGGTTGTACCTAATAGGTAATGAATGATTTTGAAAAAGGAAATCATATTGGTTATGGAAATAAATGTACTTATGGTATTTGATCTTTTGAAAAGTAATGGGATTGAGTATGTAAATGTAACCCCGCTATAAATGTGAGAAACTAGTAACTGTGCATTGGTTGAGTGTTGTGAATACCTTGTACTTGCTTTGTGTGCCCATGGGATGGTGATACTGGGTACCCATCCATGGGGAATATGTTGCGTTTTAGGTGTGGGATTAACCATACCATTATGTGTGCTTGTATGTTTATTACCTGATGGAGGGCCAACCCACATGTGGTTGAAATTTATATAGAAGAGTAGCCAAAAGATAGTTTCATAGATTCTTTTCTTTTGGTTCTCTAGTTCCTCAATCTATGAAGGGATAGTAGTAGCCACGAAGTTCCTTGGGTGGGGTGTGTAGCATATGCATATTGTGGAGTAAGGCGGTCTTACTTCAACAGATTCTGAGGAAAGTACTCACTACTTCCCCTTATGATGGATCAGGGTACTTGATCCATATGTGCTAACCTAATCCCCATAGTTCTTGAGCATATTGATGGTATTTCTTGGATAATCATCTGCCTTGTCTTCACGATAGGTATGATATGCCACATGAGTTGTCAGTTGGGGGCCAAGGTCTAGGGTGAAAGGGACCTGCATGGACAACCCAACTGGAACTATGTGATGACATGTGTCATCACTTGGGAGCTGGGGTCTAGGGTGAAAGGGCCCTGCATGGACAACCCAAGTGAGACCATGTGTCCCATGTATATTTTGAGGTCCAACATGTGGAGGGAGGTTTGTTACCCATGCTGAGATGAATTATGTATCTACACATGTTTCGACATGATGCAATAGGTATGATGCCACAACCCACTGATGTTCCATCATAGTGCTGGTGATGATGTTGTGTTGCTGATGGAAGCGAGCTGGGCTCAAGGACACAATGCCACGTGCATAGGCATGTGAAGGTGCACTATTAGATTGTGTTTGGTAGTCTACTTGTGTGATGAGAGAAATGGGACCTTATACACTTATAGAGGGATACTCATGTTTTCTTTCAATGGTGTTTGAGTTGGTTACCATATGGGTATGTCCTAGCCATGTATACCTTTGGCTACGGCAAGTGCCTACGTGTGCCTTCTCCATGAGGTGTCGCTATGCAGGGTGTGTTCTACACATGCCTACTTCCGTGGAGCCACAGACACACTGCCAAGTGGCATACAACCAGTGTGTGCCTTCTCTGGCTATCGTATGACCATGCTACACTAAGACGTGATTCAAGATGTGGCCAAGGTGCACATCCCATGCGGGGAGACAAGGAGTGTGTGGGCCACTTAGCTAGTCCATGTCGCGTGATGACGCGATGCAGGGTGTAGCCAAGGAGTACACTCTAAGCCATGTGGATGGCGTGCTTACTCTGCACCACATGAAGGCTACTACTATAGCCTGGCATTGTTCCCTTCTTCCTCGTTTAGTGGCTAGTATCTAGTCACACAGTGTTGTACAGTGCAATTTCAAAGATTGTGGACTTTCTTTATGGTCGTTGATGATTTTCTATTGATTGTGAAGGCCAACACTTTGTTTATATTTGATTGTGATAGTTTAGCCACACCTTGTGATCTTATTTGCACGTAGCCCTCATGGTTACATTTGGTTTAGTGTTGAAATTGCACGCATTTTTTTGTTTTATTGTTGAAATAAAATTTTTATTTGATCTTTCTTTGACTTTGGTGGCTAAACTAGTTTATCTTTATTGTTTTTGATGTCATCCATGTGTCGTATTGTGATTCCTCTCCAAGGACATATGAGGCAGACTTGGTGAGTGTATACGAGGAAGAAAACGTAGGGAACCTTGAGGATGGGGGTATGTGAGGCTGTTATACAGCTAGGACCCACTACCCACTACCCACCCATGTGTGATGACTATCTCTTGGAGGCTAACCACTTTGTACAACAAGAGATAGGTCCTTGTGGACTTGTTTAAGTGGTCTCACCATGTGTGTGTGGCCTAACACCATAAATCCATTAAGTGTGAGGTATGGATTATGTGAGATGGATATTGGCTCTTGTCTCATGGATTATGTATCATGGTTTAGTATGCTGCTTCCTGGAGTCCAGAAGGACCCTTGTGTAGCCTTGTACTATGATTCCTGGTGATGTGTATTCATGTGTATGTGAAAAATGTATGTTGAATCATGAATATAGTGCTTATGAAATGATAAATTGTGTTCCCATGCTTCTAAAAAGGTGTAAAGTAATGATCTTTGTCGAATATATTATGAGATTTAGTGTTGTAAAATGAAAAAAATGGAATGTCTTGATAGATATTTAATGAAGGATGTGTGCTTGGTGTGTATAATTATGTTATGTTTTATTGAAGTGTAGCATTTTGATGTATTGACTGCTTAATAGTGTATTGGAAGAGGAATTGTAATTTAAGGGTAAAGAAAATGAAATGGTAATGCATTTGAAATTTAATACTTTTATATGTTTTTGTTATGAGAAATTTTTCTAGTTAGGACTAAAAGGGTGCAATGTTTTCTTTGTTTGGAAAGAAACTAATGGGTATTAATGCTAATATGTAAGGATTTTGAGTGGTTTATGTACTATGGAATCATTTTTGAATTATGAGTCTTGATTGTGTTATTATTGTGACATTGAAAACTAAAAGGATAGGTCATGTTAGAAATAGACTATATAAGTATATATCCTTGTGAAATGAATTATTTTCATAGGCCAAACTAGTGTATATTATTTTGATGTAATGAATCAACTTTGATGTTGGTAATAGAAATTTGCAATAGTAATGTGATATGTTTCCACCTAGTTGTGACTTCCAGGAGTAAGTCAAGTTTTAGGGAGGGAGGATGTAGTGCCCCTCCATTCTCACCGTGGATTGTGATGTCTTGATATTTAGGCATTGTTTAAATTAAAGATTTAAAACATCATGATAAAAGATGGTAAAGTTACTTTCGTAAAATATGGTGTTTAGACATATTGAATGATTAAGAAAATTAATGTTTAGATAAATTGTAGTGCCCCTCATTTTGGCTTTCTGATTTACTATTAGTTAGAGCCTAATGGTTAGACATGATGGCATATTTTGATGGATTTATTTGAGGACTGATGATGACATTCATTTATGTTTACTATGATGACGTTTTTGATGCTTATGTTAGTACAAAATGATTATGTTATGATTAATTATGTGTTCAATTAATTTGATAGAACTATGTTTCATGAGATTATCTGACATTTGATTATTGCTCTAATGATGATGTTATATAAACTAATGTTTAATGCTTATGTCTTTTATGGATTTAATTGGCAATGTAGATAATGCGTTATGTTTTGTTTTGTGAAGGGACAGTGTAGCATTACTCTCGAAGAGCACCCTGCTACACTGTGATTCCCTGTTACAGTGTGTTGTTTTGATGATGATATATGTATATGTGCTTGACATCTAGTTTGTGCAAGTTGCAGGTACCAGGCATCGACTCCACCTGAATTAACAGGTCTGAGCATGCCTTAACCAATGGAAATCATTGAGTGGAGATAACGAAAGGTCCCCATCTGATTTGTCACCATCCTTGAAAAGGATGTGTATCATGTCTAGAGTCCTATCGTATTGGTTAGGTTGGATGATTGTATGTCTCTGTAGTATGGTCTTGTATGAATGTCAGTATTGTTTTATATGGGGGTTCCTATGTTTAAGGTGTGACCTTTGTTGGGATTAATTGTTTTGTTTAAAGTGAATATATAGTATTGTATTAATGAAATTCATGGTGAGTGTATATATATATATATATATATATATATATATATATATATATATATATATATATATATATATATATATATATATTCTTTCTTTATGTGAGTAATAAATTAAATATTCTATTGTCAGAGTATCTGGGGGACACAATCCAAAATAGATTGAAATTTGAAATTTTCTTGATGGAGGGATAGGGAAATTAATTAGGGAGAGTGGTGGATGGTCTATTACGGAAAAAAGTTTTATTTTTGGCTATGCTATTAGTAAGGAGAGGCAAGGAGGGGAAAATGGGAAGAGAGCAACATTCCGTGTAAAAACCTTCAATCTATTGAGCATTGAAGACAGGTTCTTGTCTTTCTACATCTATCCTTTAATGTTTTTTTTAATATATTTCAATGAATTTTTTTTCCAATATGTCTAATTGGCTCTCTGTGTAAAGACTTCTCATATGCTCATCTCTTAAATTAGCCTTCTTTGATTTTTTTGAGAGTATCCTCAGGATGGTATGACAATCAAGCTTTTAGGGTTGAGCACACCTTATTTCAACTAGTCAATGCATATTTCTATTTCCATGATCTCCCTAAGGCACTACAAGTATGAGACATTTGCTCTTGCTCTTTAGCTCCCTGTCCTACTCTATTGCATACATTATTACCAAAGAGTTTTAACTTTATCCCCTAACAATTGCATATCAATCTGCTTAATAGAAGACCATACTTGTTCATAATGCCAATCTCGTTGAGGGCCTTTCATTAAATCTAACCTGTGCATTTTGGGTACTTATTGCATGGAAGGGATGCCCATCTTGTAAACACCATTCAACAGATTTAAGTTAACCTTAACCTGAGATCTCTTAGATCCCTTCGCATACCACAGACCTAAGATGACAATCATTAGAGGAAGCTTTGATAAAATGTGGTGGGAGTCGATCTAACCTTGCCAAACGCAATTTCTAAAAGTCTTATCATTAATCTATTTGTGCATGTCTGCTGGTAAGTTCATGGTTCCACTTTTTACCTGTAGATTACATCAAGGAAATTTTCTAAGCCTTATCTCCAAACACTTTAAGTAAGTCACGCTTTCTGTGAATTACCCAGAGGCATTGACTCTGAGGCATTCAGCAATCACTTGAGAACTTATGGTTTATTTGTTTACTTTACTATGTAGTTACCCTGCAATCATTTCAACCTTGAAAAGACACTTGGCCAATGAAAATTGTCTCACGGCGCTTCATATTCTGCATGCATGTTCACCTAAATGCTTGTGATCTTGCTTCAGATAGAACTTTTTCCCTTTTGATAATCTTGCCTTTAGATATTAGAAGAAATGCAGACTAGGGAGTGAAGTTAGCATTGTTGCCTTCATAGTAGCTTCTTTTATGTTGCCCAGATGATTCTTTTTTCTTGCTTCTTTGCAGAAGAGCGTAGGTTTGGTGAGTTTTCCTTTTTAACAGTTGATAAGATCTTGGTGTAGCTATAGATCCCTAAAATGAGGTGTTGTAACTCATAGTTTGGCTATCATTGTGTTTGCCTTTAGCAAGTTATGGGAGCCTTTTTAAGTAGGTCTATCAACGTCCTCCATTTATACACTTTACTTCAGGTTAATAAAATCATGTTAAAACATTGTGAATTAAAGTTATTCTACTTAGCAATCCCTTAGCAATTTAAAATCTTAATCAATGAAAATTATAGCCTTAATAGGAGGTCATTCCATGTCCGTCCCATTTCTAATGTTATCTTCATTATCTTTTCACATTGAGTAGCATGCATCTCACAATAGGACACTTGCAATAGAAGATAAGTGTATCACTTTGGTGATTCTCTCCACTAGTCGATTGACATCATGTGTATTGTTCAAAATTAGATTTGCCAGCCAATATTACTCTCGATGCCACGATTGGAAGTCATTTCATGGGATACCAAATTCATGTAGTATTAATGATTTCTTTTTTTATTGGCATTTATTTTAGAGATCAAGTAAGTTTTCTCTGCCCATTAAACCATTGTGATCATTATTATTGTTACTATTAGTATTATTGATATTATTATTATTATTATTATTATTATTATTATTATTATTAATAATATTATTGTTATTATTACTTCAAGTTAATTGGTCACGAATTAATACTTTTTAAAAAAATAAATGTCTTTCTTTAAATAGATGTGTTTTAGCATAAGAAATCTTATTAGATCAAGTTTTGGTGGTATAGATTACATGTGTTTCGAAATTCATAGATATTAAATTTAAGTTTTGATAAATTTAAAGCTAGGTTAGTGTTATCATAAATAAATTATTATTATTGGAATATAAGCAATGTGTATAGGGTTGTTAATTATGAGTGAGTCATGTCAATGGTTGTAGTGGAGTCATGTTAGTTCCAGAGGTAGATGTTAACATTTCGTTTTCATGTATAAGCCATGATTGTAGGTATCATGAGGAAGAGTCTCGCCAGTATGTCATAGACAGCTTGATGTGAGTTATGTATTAAGTTGTGAGTCAGATTTTGTAAAAAGGGAAGGTGTTGCTTAATGGAAATATGATAGTTATGGTTGCTCTATTTAGAGGTTATGGTAATGTTTTAGTTCTCTTACCTATGCTATGATGGTTATGTGATATGAGTTGGACTTTAAGACTTACTTGGATGCCTTGGGTCCATTATGATATTGGTGAGGCCACGTGATGAGTGGTTTTGGTTATTATAACAGTAATGTGATGGGATATTTGGTTATGTTATGTGGAAGTTGTTCTATGAGTAAATGGTAATACAAGAGAGTTTAATGCTCTAGTGGTTCTTGTATGTTTGATCTTTTCTATGTGTTTTGAGTGGGGTCTATTAAAATGCAGCTAGGGGAGTGGCTCTCGATGGGGGCCAAAGCCCAAAGTGGCGTCTAGGACAACCCATGCGAGAGTGCCTTAAATAAGTGATAACCTAATTTTTAAATCAAGGGTTTTGGGTAGTTAGTTCACACTAATTAAGATAAGTGAATGTCTCACTCATGACTCAAGTGCTTGTTTAGGCTTGAGATGAGTTGAGAAGGCCTAGAATGGCAAGATCAATGACCTTGTCCCCACGAAAGGTATGATTGATTCCGCATGAGTTTTGCATGGGGGCGAGAAGTTGGGAGAGGCTGCCAAGACAACCCAGGATGGGGGCCGGGGCCTAGGAAGACTTGCCAGGATAACCCATGACAAGCTATGTGATGACACTTCTCCCTTCTGTAGTCTAACATCCCCAAGTTGTACTCTTTCCTTTCATTATGTGGTTTCCTCTAGATGTTTTGTTAAGTTGCTTGTGGCGTCATTGTTGTTATGTGTTGTTGTAGTCGTGTGTAGTCCTGTTTTCTCCTAGTTTTGTCCACCTAACTATTCAGGTCGTGGGTCCTTTTCGTTATCTCCTAGCACGGGGGCTGGGCCTCAGGGTTCCACATGGTCGGGTGGATGTACTCATTCCATTGGTCACCTTTTTGCTGTTCATGTGCATGGAGAACTTATCTTGTAGAAGATCACTAATCTTGTTTCGCTTGTGGAGGCAGACAGTTATTTTTCTATTTCAGCCTTGTATATCTATTGAACCTTGTATTATTATATTGATGTAATCAGGGTGCTATAGTGTAAACATTGTAATGATGTATTTTATTGTAATGAAATTGTAAACCTAACTGTACTCACTTATTGTGAATCTTGAGGTTGTTATCTGATGTCTTATATTGATGGAAGTAGTTATGTGTTGTCTCTTGAATGTTCTTGGTTTCTAATCAATTTCATGGATGTTAAATAGATTATGTTGGTAAATAGTGATGCATTCCTGTGTACCCTAGAGAATAAAAGTTAACTTGCATGTTAAGTGATTTTATGATTTACATTGTGTTATTATTTCTTCTCAAAAAAAAAGTTTGCCTTATTAATGCATAGTTAAGCTTTTCTCTAGGGTTCTGGGGTGAGGCATTACATAAACAATAATATTAACTAATATTATTATATAACAAGATAATATATAAATATGAATATAAATATTAATATAAAATATATAATTATAATTATCATCATATAAAATAAATACATATATTATGACAACATCGAATCTAACAAAATAGAATATATACTAGAAGGCAAAGACAAATAGTAGTGATGCAGCAATTACCTTTAATGAGATTGGAATTAAGTTAAATATACCATGATCAATAATAAAGGAATCCTAATACATCTTCTTAAGGTGCGATCAGGATCCTAAATGCAACAATTTGTTGATATAAGAGGAAATAAGGTAGCAATTCCCAAGTCTCATATTTATATTAGATGAAGTGGCTGACTATGGTAAGACAACTGACTAGAGGGCTTTTGGAATTAAAGATTAAAGATTGCTTTTAGCATGGCCGACCTCCATATATCAAGTGCTCCCTCTAAAAAAAAATGTTTTATACAAATCATATGAGGAGGTGCGATTAATGCTTAATGAAGTGATGTGATTATTGAAGGGTTGCATCCATTCATGGATCGTTGTCATACAAGATAATATAAAAGGTATGTTTGATG
Source organism: Cunninghamia lanceolata (assembly GCA_027924645.1). Taxonomy (NCBI): domain Eukaryota; kingdom Viridiplantae; phylum Streptophyta; class Pinopsida; order Cupressales; family Cupressaceae; genus Cunninghamia; species Cunninghamia lanceolata. The sequence continues at coordinate 8,932,611 of BSBN01001531.1, read as the reverse complement.
TGTTGTGGAAAGGGAGGGAAACTTTGAGTCATTCATTTGGTAGTGGCATGTTTGGGAAATGCCAAATTATCTAATCATCTATCTCCCACCATCGACTTTTTTAAAAAATTCCATGCCGTGTTTATGCTTGGGAAAACAAAAGTCATGAGGCTGCCAGAGATCCATGTCCAATAGGTTTATAGATACTATCGCCAAACAAAGTCAAAAATAGTAACAATGTCTTCCGCCTTAAATTTGTTTAGCTTCTTCTACTCCAAGTCCCGTCCTTCATGGATGAAAAGGATTCTTGAGAAGTCAAGTACAATGCAAAGGATTTTTGAGAAGTCAAGCATTCAGGGATGGAAGATGCAATGGATTTTTGAGAGGGTCTCGAGAATTTCATACAGCTCAAGCACAGGGGGATCACGGATGATTACCTCTTATTCTCGGCTCTTCTCAATGATGACGACGAGCAAATATATGAGCTTGAAGGAACGAGCACATCTACATTGGGCTTTGAAGAACAAGTTGTTGCATTGCGTTCTCCAGATCAAACTCGCCGTCAATGTCCACTCTCATTGGATTGAAGTTGCTTACAAATGGAAAATGTCAGGTGCAACGTGCTTCCTTTGGACAAAATTTTAGGTGGGAGAAAATGTGATTTTCCAGATGAACGACAATTTCCAGCCAAGATCTGTTTGACAATTGGACCTGAGAAGGGATGTGGCGTCCAATCGGTTTCCTTGAGTCTATCATTGCCCAAACCCATCACAGACATTGGTAAGGGGAGAACCTACGAGGCCTCATTTGAATCGATTACGCTCAGGTATGTCATCTTATCATAAGTCAATATGTTTATAATCATAGATATATGAATGATCTCTCCAAAATTAATCATAATAGAATGAGATAATAGAATGGGAATATGTATAACATAATAGAATGGTACTGTCTATAACATGAGAATAGCATGAGAATATATATATAATGGAATGCAAATACTATAAACATAGTTGAAATAGAATAGTATAATCTAATAATTGTAATAAAACAAAAATGTCATATAGAATGAATGTTATGAATATGTATGAAACATAGAATGATTGCTATCATAGAACAATTGTAGTGTGAGATATTAATGAAGAGTGAGATGTATCACAGAATAAATAAGTTATCATAGGATGAATAAGTATATGGAATATATATATATAATGGATTGCAAATACTATAAACATAGTTGAAATAGAATAGTATAATCTAATAATTGTAATAAAACAAAAATGTCATATAGAATGAATGTTATGAATATGTATGAAACATAGAATGATTGCTATCATAGAACAATTGTAGTGTGAGATATTAATGAAGAGTGAGATGTATCGTAGAATAAATAAGTTATCATAGGATGAATAAGTATATGGAATAAATTGAGATATAGGATGAGAATGTTATAATTCTAATGACATGAAAACGCTCATAACAATGATAGAATGAGAATGCTTAAGGCATAAGAATATTTATATGATAAATGTTATCAACTTAGTTAAAATGTAATTAGTGAAAGTCTAAAACTTAATTAACGAGGTTAGTAGGTGATCTAAGTTTCTTTTACTTAAATGTTAATTATGAAATTTAGCATTAAGATGTTCACCTTTGCATGTAAGAATAGATTGTCGTGAGTATTAACACTTTTGTTATTCTTTAAGGAAATGTCTAAAATAAAGAGTAACTAATACCTTTCTATTATCGATATTATTGTTGTGATTTCCAATCACAATAATATCATTGTTGGTGAAGTGTATAAACAATGTGAAAATTCATAATGTTAGCATTTTGAGAAATGTCAATATTGAGCTATTAGGGTCAAATAGATTTGTAGTTAAGTGATTTTGATTTCAAGAATTACCCTTGGAAAAATTAGTGAATACTCTTGTCATTTCATGAATTATGATGTTAATCTTGTTAGAGGTAAACTTAGAATCGATAATATTAGAAACTATATATATAACTAACATATTAGAGGTGAAATTGGTAACACTACCTTTAGTAATACTAATAAGGATAATGTTAAAGTTTTAATATCGAATATTGAAGATAAGATTATCATAATCACAATATTGTCAAAATTAATGGTAGAATTTTTGTTCCATATAGTTTTATTAGTTTTAGATAGAAAATTGAATTACTCCGAGGTATTTAAATAATTACAATCCTCTCGAAAAGAATAGAATATAGGATGTTAATTTAATAGTAATCCCTTTCATTTTTAAAAAGGTTTGATAGGAACTTATAAATAACCATTTAGAGAATTGTAACATATTAAGCATATGGTTATATAGTGGGTGATACTCTAGTTGAAATATTTAATAACAAGTTGGTGGATTATATTGTATAGTGAAAGGATTGAGGGGAATGAAATGCTAGTTATGACTAAATAGTGTACTCAATACTAAGTAACTACAATTTTATTTTGATAGATTTCATGTGTATATCTCTTCAACTTATCAAGTTTATCATTGTTTGTTTAACTAAATTGTGAAGGTGTTTAAGTTATGAGGATGGCATTTAGAAAGAAAATTTCTTGGATTAATAATGTTGTTTTAGGACTGTGAATTTGTTTAATTGAGACCTATCATCCAAATTCAAAAGTTGTTTGTAATCATTGTTAATGATAACATGGAAGATGTTGATGTGTATATGATATTTAGAGGTTTTGATTTATATGAAAACCATTTGTGGTGCAAGTTAAAGTTTTTCCGAACTACGAAGTCTCTACACTACGCGTACATAGGCAAGGCCATCATGAGCCCCCAAGACAATAGGTCAGCCCTTAGGGCCTTAGGCTAGTATATTGTTCTCTTTTATTTTTATTGATAATCTTTTTGGAACTAATGTTCACTTTTAGGTGCCCAGATACAGGTTTGTTAACTAAGCAGATTACTGGAGAAAAGAATATGTTTTTTCACTATGCTAAGGATGACCTTATGGTTATTACTATACTTGTTTGTAAACACATGAGAGATGTCTTGTTCCTATTTGAAAAGAGATCTCTTATCATGTATTGGTAAATTAGGATGTATCTCCGTTGTATCTCTTTATGTAACCTTTGTTCTTGTAATCTTGATTTGAGTAGCACAATCGAGGAACCTTAGAGGACCTAGGTTAGATTATTATGTTATACATTCTATTGTTATTTACTTTTTTTAAAAATTCCATTATTTTGACCTGGTTTAGTGTTGTCTTCTAGTGTTTTTGGCGGGGCGATACACCTGGTATCAGATCCCATGTTCACACACTGGGAGCTCTGGTGTACTTGAGACTTCTATTTTTCATTGTGTTTAGCACATGTGGTGTGAGCTTGTTATATTGTTTTTATAGTCTTGATTACTTTCATGTCTTAGCATGGCATTAGTGGGTTAAGTTACAACCCCATGCTTAGAAATCGTGGAGGAAATGGGCTCCTTGGCCTTACCTTGCTCAATGGGACTAGAGTGTTGACCTTGGTTGAGAGTCTCCCATGGTCAAGAGTGATCACTCTCCCATGGTTAAGAGTGATCACTCTCCCATGTTATAAGACGGGGGTAGGAATGTTATGCCTTGTGTGTTTGTGGGTTGAAGGTAACTTGGGTTGCCTAATTACCCTTGCTTGGACATTCTCTTCTTGTGTCTTCCTTTATGTTTCTAGTAAATGAGATGACCCTAATTGGTCATAAATTACTCTTGTAATTCTTTCTTTATTACGGATGTAAATGATGAAAGTGTGTAGATGTTGCAAATGTGGATAGATTAGAATGAATATTGCATGCCTTCTTGTAAGTGATGTATGGTTGCTAAAATTGGTGTGATGTGACCAAATTTTGTTTGTAACCTCTTAATGTGCTAGATTACTACATTTATCATTCTTTAGTTACAAATTGAAGTAATTGGTACATTAATGGTTCCTTAAGCTTCCTGTTAGTAGAATTTGCATGTTTGTATGATGAATATTGGATGGCATGTAATGTCTTGACTTGAGCTGAAATCTATCTTCTCTCCTCTTCTTAATTGTCAATAGTTGACAAGATGTTAGAATAATGGCATATGGATTTAATTAGTATGTTAAAATTTCAATAAGTAAAAGAGTTAGTGAGATAGGAGTGAAGAAGACCGTATGCTTGTTATGGTTATGTGATGAAGGTGATTATATGTTAATTAGTGCCTCCTTATTTAATGAGCTTGAATGAGGATGGTAATTGCTTAGTGGATATATCTTGTTGATGAGATTTGATCTCCTCTATTTCATTGTAAATTTTAATGAGATCATATAGGTGAACATTTGTACTTTAATGCAAACTAAAAATAGTGAATGCTAAAGTAATAAGAATGTTGCATATCTTGCTTTGAGTGAGCAACTGAATGCCATTGACATAGCCAAGGTTACTATGCTTATATGTATGGATGTGAATGTTGAGGAATGACTAGGGGTCCTCAACCAAACTCATCTAATTGTGTTATTAGTTCTCATTTTCTGGTGAATGAATGGTATTATTGTGACTTGTGATATGATGTCGCATTTTATTATTATGAGATGAGAGTCTAATGGGTGTAAAATGAGATGTATATCATTATGTGAATATAGAAGTGAATGTAATGGTGATTGTGAAGATGTTACTTATGTTTATGCACTAATGTAAAGATGGTAGTGATGATGCTATACATGTTCATGCACTATTGTATTATGTTGAAAGCATTGCAAGTGAATCTATGATGATTATGTCTGAATGTTTATAAGTGGAAATGGGTGTTAGGAATATTTAAATTTGGTGTTTAAAATGAATGTAGTTTTAGCAATGTTTGCACGGAGGGTGATTTAGTCTTCTCCTTTGGATTGTACCTAATAGGTAATGATATGATTTTGAAAAAGGAAATCATATTGGTTATGGAAATAAATGTACTTATGGTATGTGATCTTTTGAAAAGTAATGGGATTGAGTATGTAAATGTAACCCCCCCTGTAAATGTGAGAAACTAGTAACTATGCATTGGTTGAGTGTTGTGAATACCCTGTACTTGCTTTGTGTGCCCATGGGATGGTGATACTGGGTACCCATCCATGGGGAATATGTTGTGTTTTAGGTGTGGGATTAACCATACCATTATGTGTGCTTGTATGTTTGTTACCTGATGGAGGGCCAACCCACATGTGGTTGAAATTTATATATAAGAGTAGCCAAAAGATAGTTTCACAGATTCTTTTCTTTTGGTTCTCTAGTCCCTCCATCTATGAAGGGGTATTAGTAGCCACAAAGTTCCTTGGGCAGGGTGTGTAGCGTAGACATATTGTGGAGCAAAGTGGTCTTAGCTCAACAGATTTTGAGGAAAGTACTCACCACTTCCCCTTATGACAGATCAGGGTACTTGATCCATATGTGCTAGCCTAATCCCCATAGTTCTTGAGCATATCGATGGTATTTCTTGGATAATCATCTACCTTGTCTTCATGAAAGGTATGATATGCCACATGAGTTGTCATTTGAGGGCTGGGTTCTAGGGTGAGAGGGACCTACATGGATAACCTAATTGGAACTATGTGATGACATGTGTCACCACTTGGGGGCCGAGGTCTAGGGTGAAAGGGACCTGCATGGACAACCCAAGTGAGACCATGTGCCCCATGTATATTTTGAGGTCAAGCATGTGGAGGGAGGTTTGTTACCTATGCTGAGATAGATTCTGTATCTGTACATGTTTTGACATGATGCAATAAGTATGATGCCACACCCCACTGATGTTCCAACACAATGCTGGTGATGATGTCATGTTGCTAATGGTAGCAAGCCGGGTCGAGGACATGATGCCACATGCATAGACACGTGAAGGTGCACTATGAGATTGTGTTTGACAGTCTACTTGTGTGATGAGTGAAATGGGGCCTCATACACTTGTAGAGGGATACTCATGTTTTCTTTCGATGCTGTTTGAGTTGGTTAGTATATGGGTATGTCCTAGCCATGTATACCTCTGGCTATGGAAAGTGCCTGCTTATGTCTTCTCCATGAGGTGTCTCTATGCAGGGTGTTTTCTGTGCCTGCCTACTTCCGCAGAGCCATAGACACACTACCATGCGGCATACAACTAGTACGTTCCTTCTCCGGCTGTCATATGACCATGCTACACTGAGACGTGATGCAAGATGTGGCCAAGGTGCACATCCCATGCACGGAGCCAAGGAGTGCATGGGCCACTTGGCTAGTCCATGTAGCATGACGATGCGATGCAGGGTGTAGCTGAGGAGTACACTCTGAGCCATGTGGATGGCGTGCTTACTCTGCACCACATGAAGGCTACTGCTATAGCCTAACGTTGTTCCCTCCTTCCTTGTTTGGTGGCTAGTATCTAGTCACGCAGTGTTGTACAATGTAATTTTGAAGATTGTGGACTTTCTTTATGGTTGTTGATGATTTTCTGTTGATTGTGAAGGCCGACGCTTTGTTTATATTTGATTTTGATAGTTTAGCCACACCTTGTGATCTTATTTGCACGTAGCCCTCATGTTTACATTTGATTTAGTGTTGAAATTGTGTGCATTTTTTTTCTTTATTGTTGAAATTGAATTTTTATTTGATCTTTCTTTATGACTTTGCTGGCTAAACTAGTTTATCTTTATTGTTTTCGATGTCAGCCATGTGTCATATTGTGATTCCTCTCCAAGGACATATGAGGCAGACTTGGTGAGTGTATACAAGGAAGCAGATGCAGGGAACCTTGAGGATGGGGGTATGTGAGCCTATTATACAGCTAGGACCCACTACCCACCTATGTGTGATGACTATCTCTTGGAGGCTAACCACCTTATACAATGGGAGATAGATCCTTGTGGTCTTGTTTGGGTGGTCTCACCATGTGTGTGTGGCCTAACACCATAAAGCCATTGAGTGTGAGGTATGGATTATGTGAGATGGATATTGGCTCTTGGCTCATGGATTATGTATCATGGTTTAGTATGCTACTTCCTAGAGTCCATATGGACCCTTGTGTAGCCTTGTGTTGTGATTCTCGGTGATGTGCATTCATGTGTATGTGAAGAATGTATGTTAAATCATGAATATAGTACTTATGAAATGATAAATTGTGTTCCCATGCTTTTAAAAAAGTGTAAAATCATGATCTTTGTCGAATATGTTATGAGATTTAGTGTTGTAAAATGAATAAAATTGAATGTCTTGATGGATATTTAATGAAGGATGTGTGCTTGGTGTGTATAATTATGTTATGTTTTATAGAAGTGTAGAATTTTGATATATAGATTGCCTAACAGTGTATTGGAAGAGGAATTCTAATTTAAGGGTAAAGAAAATGAAATGGTAATGCATTTGAAATTTAATACTTTTATATGTTTCTGTTATGAGAAATTTTGCTAGTTAGGACTAAAAGGGTGCAATGTTTTCTTTGTTCAGAAAGAAACTAATGGGTATTAATGCGAATATGTAAGGATTTTGAGTGGTTTATGTACTATGGAATCATTTTTGAATTACGAGTCTTGATTGTGTTATTATTGTGACATTGAAAACTAAAAGGATAGGTCATGTTTGAAATAGACTATATAAGTATATATCCTTATGAAATAAATTATTTTCATAGGCCAAACTAGTGTATATTATTTTGATGTAATGAATCAACTTTGATGTTGCTAATAAAAATTTACAGTACTAATGTGATATGTTTCCACCTAGTTGTGACTTCCAGGAGTAAGTCAAGTTTTAAGGAGGGACGATGCAGTGCCCCTCCATTCTCACTGTGGATTGTGATGTCTTGATATTTAGGTATTGTTTAAATTAAAAATTTAAAACATCATGATAAAAGGCAGTAAAGTTACTTTCGTAAAGTATGGTGTTTAGACATATTGAATGATTGAGAAAATTAATGTTTAGATAAACAATAATTTTAAATAATATTATTATATAACAAGATAATATATAAATATGAATATAAATATTAATAACTTAAATATTATTATAATTATAATTATCATCATATAAAATAAATATATATATTATGACAGCATCGAATCTAACAAAATAGAATATATACTAGAAGGCAAAGACAAATAGTAGTGATGCAGTAATTACCTTTAATGAGATTGGAATTAAGTTAAATATACCATGATCAATAATAAAGGAATCCTAATACATCTTCTTAAGGTGCGATCAGGATCCTAAATGTAACAATTTGTTGATATAAGAGGAAATAAGGTAGCAATTCCCAAGTCTCATATTTATATTAGTTGAAGTGGCTGACTATGGTAAGACAACCGACTAGAGGACTTTTGGAATTAAAGATTCAAGATTGCTTTTAGCATGGCCGACCTCCATATATGAAGCACTCCCTCTAAAAAAATGTTTTATTCAAATCGTATGAGGAGGTGCGATTAAAGCTTAATGAAGTGATGTGATTATTGAAGGGTTGCATCCATTCATGGATCGTTGTTATACAAGATAATATAAAAGGTATGTTTGATGTGTTGTGGAAAGGGGGGGAAACTTTGAGTTGTCCATTTGGTAGTGGCATGTTTGGGAAATGCCAAATTATCTAATTATCTATCTCCCACCATCGACTTTTTAAAAAAATTCCATGTTGCATTTATGCTTGGGAAAACAAAAGTCATGAGGCTGCCAGAGATCCATGTCCAACAGGTTTACGGATACTATCGCCAAATAAAGTCAAAAATGGTAACAATGGCTTCCTCCTTAAATTTGTTTAGCTTCTTCTACTCCAAGTCCTATCCTTCATCGCTGCAAAGGATTCTTGAGAAGTCAAGTATGATGTAAAGGATTTTTGAGAAGTCAAGCATTCAGGGATGGCAGATGCAATGGATTTTTGAGAGGGTCTCAAGAATTTCATACAACTCAAGCACTGGGGGATCATGTATGATTACGTCCTATTCTCCGCTCTCCTTGATGACAATGACGAGCAAATATCTGAGCTTGAAGGAACAAGCACTATTGGCAAGAGACACTGTATAGCATTGATAGGTGTTGTCATTGATGGCAACTAAGATTGTTCCACACATCCAAAGTGCAGTATCTGATCATACCAGAAGTCAGAATGATAATCTATCTAAGTTCGAGAGCCTAAAACAGAGCATATAGCAGAGTCCAGTATTTTGGTTAGCGGATCTCTCGAGTTAATCATTATGTGTTGCAGATCTAAGGGAGTGTAAAGGGACACCAGGACAATCTAATCCAAGTTTTCAACCTCTGGTGATAAAGGAATCAAAAGATATGAGCATCTGAATACCAGGTCCTATTATGACAGAATAGTTCAGTGAAGAACAGGCAGACTTATGTTAATCCTTCTGCGGGCCCAATAGAAGTGTTTTGATGAACTGTACATAAGATAGAATGTTAGTGGCTGACATATATGATGATCTACATGTGTTATTTTTGGTATGCATCAATACTAGTGTATGGATCCAGGCGACAGAGCAGAGCATTCTTAAAAGGTTCTAAGTATTGTTGTTGTTGCTGACTAGCAAGTGATTACAATCCAAGATAGGTATATATAGCTGATGATTGTGGATATTTTGAGTGTGTGTTGTGATTATGGAGAAATTGTGAAAAGAGTAGAAATCTAATATTTGAATGAAGGTAGAATAGAGAGAAGAACAGAATAAAGATGAAGTGTACAAAGTTAGTATTTGCACTTAACCGGAACTGATCTCTAGCATTGACAGATGCATCTTACCAGTTCAAAATCTCTGTAGATCTCTTATAAACTTTTTCGTAGGTTGTGAGCCTCCACTTGAGCAGTGAGCTCAGGGTAGTGAGCCCAAATGTATGTGCATTCCCATTTGTAAACTACTTTTAACAAGGTATTAATTTTTGTGGGTTAACCCCCACTGTGGTTTTTCCCTTAACCAAGTTTCCACGTCAAAATCTTGGTGTCAAATGTGTCATTCATGTTTTCTACTCATATGCTATTGTCTAATACTGGAATGTTTATATCATTGATTTAATTTTAAGTTGTAAAAAGGAATAATAGTAGAAAAAGTTGTAATAGAGCAACAACTGATTCACCCCCTCCTCTTAGTTGTCTGGACATATTCCAACAATTGGTATCAGAGCCAAGTTCCTTTGAAAAAGCTTAACAGCTTAAGGAAGATCTGGGAAGACAGTAGAATGGATGAATATGACCTTCAAGGGCAACTTAATCTCACCCTAGATGATCTTGAGTAGTCCAAGGTAGAAGTTTAAGAGTTGCAAGACAACCTCAAAAAGGCTGAAGACTTCATTAGAGTTTTAAAAGAAAATTTGAGAAAATCCAATGCAAAAGGAAAGGAGCAGCCTCTTCAACTAGGAAAACCTTATGAAGACAAGGCCCTAGATGAGAAGACAAAGGAATGTGAAAATTTAACTAAAGAAGTTACTATTCTAAAACATGAGATGGAAACTAGAGTAATGCGACTAACCAAGGAAATTGAAGATAAGAAGAAAGCTAAAGAAGAGTTAAATCTAAATCTGAAAAAGAGTTCTGAAGAATGCTACAAATTAGATGCAATAGCTAGCCTTCTAGAATCTAATCTACAAGAAAGTAGAGACAATGAAAGAGAACTTGAGAGACAGATTATCACACTCAGACATGACCTAGAAATTGCAAATGAGTATAAGGAGAAGTTCAAGATAAGCTCAGCTAAACTTGAAGCACTCATTGAAGGGCAGAAAAAAGATGTTGATAAGCATGAGAAAGGTGAAAACTCTAGATCCAGATAGAGAAATTTTCATCCTAGGAATAGGAGAAACAGATCTAGAAAACCTCCAATAAGACAGCCAAATGCTCAAAGATATCCATCATTCAATGGAAATTGTTTCAACTGCAACAAATTTAGTCATAGAGCTACTCAGTGTAGAAACAAAGTAAATCAAAATGGTCTACCCTTCTCCGGTCAATGCTTCAAATGTAATAGGTATGGTCATAGATCAAATGAATAAAGAAGTATGACAATGAATAATCCCAATATTATAAGAATTAGCAATTCTTTCAATGGTTACTACTTTGTTTGCAATGGGTTTGGACATATGGCTAATCAGTGCAGATCAAGAGAAAATTAGGTTTATAAGAAAGGAAATATTGTATGCTATAACTACAATAAATCTGGTCATATTGCAAGATTCTGTAGAAGTAAAGATAATGGAAGAAAAGGTCTGGTAAATAGAAAACTGGATGAGCAGAAACAAGACAGAGGCAAAAGGAAAATTGATGTGGATGAGATATGGAGTGAAATGAACAAGATTTGGATAAAGAAAGATATAGTAAACAATGATAATGAGTCTAGATCAGAATCTGGTGCTGACAATTCCTCCAGGAATTAAGTCAAAAATTCTGGCTTAGGGGGAGATGCATAGAACATCAAATTCCCCCAATCAGTAAGTGGGTGCCTGAATCTGGCACATTAACAGAAAATACTCTAAATTAGTCCAAAACCTATGGAAGGATTTTTGGAAAGAAAGATGTTGATAAATGAGGAACTGTTAAAACAATGTAGCCAGATACAATTAGGGAAACACATTTATTGCAAAGGAAAATTAGGTAATGCAAAGCTTTAAAAGGTCACTTGATCACTCATTTGAATCACCTTGCATTCGAAGTAAACAAGAAGAAGAGCACTTGAGCTACAAAGTCCAGAGACTGAGGCAGAGAACGAATTCAATCAGAAAGTGATCAACCCTAACACCGCAAAAGAAAAAGGTACATCTCTATAAATCTTTGAATCTAAAATCTGTTGAAATGGCTACCCCTCATGTTATTGACATTTCTAAAAGACCTCGACCCAAATTCAAGAAGCATCCTCACAAATCAATTCAAGTTGATCTGTTAGGTGCTTTTTCAAGTGTTCCATATCGGGTGCTACATGTAGAATACATTAGGGTTTACATTCATGCAAATATAGATGAGTTTGGAGATTCAAGGTATGTAGATTTGTTTGAAGAACAACTCATGGATGAAGATAAAGAACTTAAACCCGAATAGAAGGCTCTACAGGATAAACACTTTGTTCAGGTTATGGGGTTTCCAACATTTGATGAGGATGAGTGGGTCCGATACGTCTTAAGTCAGATACATGATGAATTCATTTGGTTGTTAAAACCGTTCAAGATTACCAAGGATGCTATCAGAAATGTAACTAGTTTAAACTCAACCAAAGGATTTCCCATTCTGAAAGCTGTGAAAAACCAGACAGTAACTGATGCTACCAGAGCTAAGTTTGATAGAAGAGCAATGACCATAAATGATATTATAGAGCCGGATGTCAAATTCATCTCCATGGTGATTGGATAAAAGATTTACCACTCGAGCAGAGAAAATTCTGTTTTTGGAACAACCATTTATACTGCATACAAGATGCTAGAAGAAAATGTTGATTATGACTTGTGTGAACTATTGCAGAATCAATTGATTGAAAATCTAAACAAGATCAAAAGGGATAAGAAGAACACCTTCAAGTATGGTACACTAATTTTATGTTTATTCTTTTACTTTATGAATTAGGTACCTAGGGTAAAAGGTGTACACTGGACTAAGGATGAGCCAGTTGCCATTCAAATCAAAAATCATCTACGCAGCGTTGGTGATTTCAATGCTCAGAAAATGACAATATGGGGTTACTTAAAAACAAATTAGAATATGATGCACTCAAGGGAAAGAATCCCCAATTCAATTGTTGACAAACACAAAAATGAAGTATGCTTTATGGTTAATACTAATAAGTGTTTAATGGAAGCAGTGGAACCTAGAACTATTTGGATCATGCCCATGGGGTATGAAGTAGATGAAAGGATCTTGGATATGTATGCTCAACATCAGCTAAGCAAGCCCAATGACACAACGGTTGAAAGATTTGGAACTTATGAGGAGATAAGTTTAAAGTTGCATACTAAGCTCAGAGAACCTAAAACCAATAGGAGAGTAAGAAAAGAAGTTGAGTAGCTAGTTGAAAATCTTGGCCTAACAAAGGAAACTGTGAAGAAATCCAGAGAAAGAACAGAAAAGGATGAGAAATAAAAATAAGAAAAGAGACAAACAAGTGATCCGGTGGAACCTTCTTCCACTTCAAGAACTACTAGAAGTTCTACTCCTACCTCTGCTCCCTCCAAATCTGCAAAATTGAAAGCATAATCATCCAGAAAATGTGAGAAAAGGAAGAAAACAAAAGCTTCCCGGACCTATGAAAGCATAAGAGAAGATGAAGAAGATACAAACTCTAACATTGAAATCAAGGAACCAAAAGTCACTAGAACAAAAGCTGCAAAGTTAACCAAAGAAAAGTCCTATGGAAGCAAAAGGACTAGCAAAAAGCAAAAGACTCAAGAAGATGTTGAGAAACCCACACTCTCGCTAGAAGATGTGATAAAATCAGTCACTGTGGATGGTAATCTAAAACCCATGATTGAATTCTATGATGAATACAATGATATGGATAAAAGGGTGTTAGAGGAAGCAACGGTCAGATATCTCAACATCTACAACAAGTCACTAATTGAGATAACTTCTAAGTTACCACAAAGTCTGGCAAATATCTTGGAATTGAGAAAATAAAAGGCCAAGTGCAAGGATGTGGAAATTAGAGAACATGAGCGAATAAATCTGTGTCCTCAAATTTCTCCTAAACAAATAGATATGATACTTAAGGAAGTCAAAGATGATTTTAAAAGAAAAAGGAGAATGAACAAGCTCATGCTTGAAGAAACAAGTGAAATAGTTGAAGAAACTCAAGAGATTCTTTTGAAAGCATTAAAGAAGTATAATTTTCACATAGTCACAAAAGCAGTGCCGGATGGTGAAGAAGAGAACATTATTGAGTAGCAATCTGAGTTGGGTGAAGCCTCTATTCTGGAAGTAGAACAAGCAATTTAGGAGGATACAGAAATGTTGGATAAAATATTTGATGCAAAAGATACTCCCAATCCATTTGATACAATAGGGAAAGAGGATAATGTTATTGTTTCACAGAGCCCTCTTGATTAGATAGCAAGTGATGAACAAACAAGAAAAGGTTCCTCTGTAGAGAACACAAAAAGGGATAAAGTAGAGTTAGAATAAGAAAGAGAAAAGAAAGATAAAATAGAAGAATATGGTGCAAATGTTGAAGCACCTAAAGTAGAGACTGAGAAGTCAAGAGATCAAAAGGTTGATTTTGAAATGGCTGCAAGAGACACTACAGATCCAGTAAAAGGTCTTCTGAGAAAAGAAGTGATTAAACTTGATGAACTGGAACTAATCCAAGGTCTAGCCAATCTAGATGCTCTCTCTCCAATTCAACTAATGAAGATAGCATCATTCACCCAAGTAAAGACTAGAGAGAAGATGTTAAAGTTCCACATGGAGGAGAATGAGCTACTGGGACTTGTAACTAGAGTTTTGGAGAAATTAATGCCAACCTATTAGAAGAATCAAAATTATTTCCCCTCCAGACATCTAAAGAATCTAGTAAGTTCAGTAAATTCACATTTTGAGTCCTTTGAAAAGTCTGTGGAGGTAAAAGTTCAGAAAGAATTCTTAGATAAGAAATTTTGTGAAATAAAGAACCTGATAGGAAATGATAGAAGAATACTTGGTATTAGCATAAAGAATATTCAGAATGCTCTAAATGATGGAAGTGAGATGTACAAATTCTATCTATCATGGCCCAAAGTTAATAAGGATATTGAGAACAAGATAAAGGAGCAAGAGCAAAATTTGTCAAATCTCTCTCAAAATTTTGATCCCCTAATAGCTTTGCCCATAAGTCAAGAATGTCAAGTAATTAATTTGACTGGGGAAATAAAAAAACTTGTCAAAGAGAAAAGCAACATTATGAAAAGAATGTGTTAGCTCTGGGGATTAATTGCCCCTAAGTTAGAGACAATGTATAATGACTTATCTGAATCTCAGACTGTAGTTCAGACCAGTATTCCATTAGATCTATCAAAGGCAGAAGCATACTCATTTGTGTTAAATGGGCACATTTCAATTTTGGATGGAATGAAGAGTACTTGGGCCTTCGAACTTGTGCCAATAAAAGCTAGTTTTGCAGACATCCTCAAGTTGATGTGAGTGGAACTTAATGGTTACTAGTACATATGTGGTAATGTATATAGAAATTTTGGAGAATTTTGATTTGTGGATCCCACCCTTTGCCATTAATGTCAAAGGGGGAGTAAAGGGTAGTGAAAAATGAAGTATTCAGCAAAGGGAGAGCACCAGAATAAGTGAAGTGCATGAATGTACAGACAAAGGAGGAGTTGCACAAAGACACTAAGTCATTTTTCACTAAGTGTTGCCATCAATGCCAAAGGGGCAGATTGTTGGCAAGAGACACTGTATAGCACTGATAGATGTTGTCATTGATGGAAACTAAGATTGTTCCACACATCCATAGTGCAGTATCTGATCATACCGGAAGTCAGAATGATAATCTATCTAAGTCTGGGAGCCTGAAATAGAGCATATAGCAGAGTCCAGTATTTTGGTTAGCGGATCTCTCCAATTAATCATTATGTGTTGCATATCTCAAGGAGTGTAAAGGGACACCAGGACAATCTAAATCCAATTTTTTAGCCTCCGGTGATAAAGGAATCAAAAGATATGACCATCTGAATACTGAGTCCTATTATGACAGAATAGTTTAGTGAAGAACAGACAGACTTATGTTAATCCTTGTGTGGACCCAATAGAAGTGTTTTGATGAACTGTGCATAAGATAGAATGTTAGTGGCCAACATATATGATGATCTACATGTGTTATTTTTGGTACGCATCAATACTAGTGTATGGATCCAGCCGATAGAGCAGAGCATTCTTAAAAGGTTCTAAGTGTTGTTGTTGCCAACTAGCAAGTGATTGCAATTCAAGATAGGTATATATAGCTGATGATTGTGGATATTTTGAGTGTGTGTTGTGATTATGGAGAAAATGTGAAAAGAGCAGAAATCTAATATCTAAATGAAGGCAGAATAGATAGAAGAGTAGAATAAAGATGAAGTGTACAAAGTCAGTATTTGCACTTAACTGGAACTGATCTCTAACATTGGTAGATGCATCTTACCAGTTCAAAATCTCTATAAATCTCTTATGAACTTTTTTCTAGGTAGTGAGCCTCCACTTGAGTAGTGGGATCGGGGTAGTGAGCCCAAATGCATGTGCATTCCCATTTGTAAAATACTTTTAACAGGGTATTAATTTTTGTGGGTTAACCCCCACTATGGTTTTTCCCTTAACTAGGTTTCCATGTCAAAATCTTGGTGTCAAATGTGTCATTCATGTTTTCTGCTCATATGCTATTATCTAATACTGGAATGTTTATATCATTGATTTAATTTTAAGTTGTAAAAAGGTATAATAGTAGAAAAAGTTGTAATAGAGCAACAACTGATTCACCCCCCTCTCAGTTGTCTGGATCTATTCCAACAAGCACATCTACATTGGGCTTTCAAGAACAAGCTGTTACATTGCATTCTCTAGATCAAACCCATCGTCAATGTCCACTCTCATTAGATTGAAATTGTTTACAAATGGATAATGTCAGGTGCGACGTGCTTCCTTTGGATGAAATTTTAGATGGGAGAAAACGTGATTTTCTAGATGAACAACACTTTTCGGCCAAGATCTGTCTAACAATTGGGCTTGAGAATGGACATGGTGTCCAATCAGTCTCCTTGAGTCTATCATCGCCCAACCCTATCATAGACATTGGTAAGGAGAGAACCTACGAGGCCTCATTTGAATCGATTACGTCCAAGTATGTCATCTTATCATAAGTCAATATGTTTATAATCATAGATATATGAATGATCTCTCTAAAATTAATCATAATAGAATGAGATAATAGAATGGGAATTTGTATAACATAACAGAATGGTAATGTCTCTAACATGAGAATATTGTATAGCATGAGAATATATATATATAATGACATGAAAATACTATAAGCATAGTTGAAATAGAATAGTATAAGAATAATTGTAATTTAAAACAAAAATGTCATATAGAATGAATGTTATGAATATGTATGAAACATAGAATGATTGCTATCATAGAAAAATTATAGTGTGAGATACTAATGAAGAGTGAGATGTATCATAGAATAAATAAGTTATCATAGAATGAATAAGTATATGGAATAGATTGAGATATAGGATGAGAATGTTATAATCCTAATGACATGAAAATGCTCATAACGATGATAGAATGAGAATGCTTTAGGTATAAGAATATTTATATGATAAATGTTATCAACTTAGTTAAAATGAAATTAGTGAAAGTCTAAAACTTAATTAACGAGGTTAGTAGTGATCTAAGTTTCTTTTACTTAAATGTTAATTATGAAATTTAGCATTAAGTGTTTGCCTTTGCACATAAGAATCGATTGTCGTGAGTATTAATACTTTTGTCATTCTTTAAGGAAATGTCTAAAATAAAGAGTAACTTTAATACCTTTCTATTATCGATATTATTGTTGTGATTTCTAATCACAATAATATCATTTTTGGTGAAGTGTATAAACAATGTGAAAATTCATAATGTTAGCATTTTGAGAAATGTCAATATTGAGCTATTAGGGTCAAATAGATTTGTAGTTAAGTGATTTTGATTTCAAGAATTACCCTTGGCAAAATTAGTGAATACTCTTGTGATTTCATGAAATATGATGCTAATCTTGTTGGAGGTAAACTTAGAATCGATAATATTAGAAACTATATATATATAGCTAACATATTAAAGGTGAAATTGGTAACACTACCTTTAGTAATACTAATAAGGATAATGTTAAAGTTTTAATATCGAGTATTGAAGATAAGATTATCATAATCACAATATTGTCAAAATTAATGTTAGCATTTTTGTTCCATATAGTTTTATTAGTTTTAGATAGAAAATTGAATTACTCCGAGGTATTTAAATAATTACAATTCTCTTGAAAAGAATAAAATATAGGATGTTAATTTAATAGTAATCCCTTTCATTTTTAAAAAGGTTCAATAGGAACTTATAAATAACCATTTAGAGAATTTTAACATGTTAAGCATATGGTTATATAGTGGGTGATACTCTAGTTGAAACATTTAATAAAAAGTTGGTGGATTATATTGTATAGTGAAAGGATTGAGGGAAATGAAATGCTAGTTATGACTAAATAGTGTACTCAATAGTAAGTAACTACGATTTTATTTTGATAGATTTCATGTTTATATCTCTTCAACTTATGAAGTTTATCATTGTTTGTTTAGCTAAATTGTGAAGGTGTTTAAGTTATGAGGATGGCATTTAGAAAGAAAATTTCTTGGATTAATAATGTTGTTTTAGGAGTGTGAATTTTTCTAATTGAGACCTATCATCCAAATTCAAAAGTTGTTTGTAATCATCGTTAATGATGACATGGAAGATGTCGATGTGTATATGATATTTATAGGTTTTGATTTATATGAAAACCATTTGTGGTGCAAGTTAATTTTTTTCTGAACTACGAAGTCTTTGCACTACGCATACATAGGCAAGGCCATCATGAGCCCTTGAGACAATAGGTCGGCCCTTAGGGCCTTAGGCTAGTATATTATTCTCTTTTATGTTTATTGATTATCTTTTTGGAACTAATGTTCACTTTTAGGTGCCCAGATACAGGTCTATTAACTGAGCAGATTACTGAAGCAAAGAATATGTTTTTTCACTATGCTAAGGGTGACCTTATGGTTATTACTATAACTATTTGTAAATACATGAGAGATGTCTTGTTCTTGTTTGAAAAGAGATCTCTTATCATGTATTGGTAAATTAGGATGTATCTCCATTGTATCTCTTTATGTAACCTTTGTTCTTGTAATCTTGATTTAAGTAGCGCAGTCGAGGAACCTTAGAGGACCTAGGTTAGATTATTATGTTATGCATTCTATTGTTATTTGCTTTTAAAAAAAATCCATTATTTTGACCTAGTTTACTGTTGTCCTCTGGGGTTTCTTGGCGGGGCATTACAGTGCAACAAGGCTTCCTTTTTGAGGATCTGAATGCAGTGAACTAATTTTGTCCTTTTGGTCTCTGTAGTTGTTTTGCTATATCATTTTTGCTATCTGTTTGTATCTAGTGGTTGTTTTGTTAGTTTGAGAGGCTTTAGACCTCTTCTTTTTTGTATATACCCCCCCTCTGTTTGGTGGAAAAGGACATATTCTGTATTGTAAAGGGGTTTCTTGGTTTAGTTTTTTTGTTCAGGTTGTTTCTTCATGCTTATTCTGCCCAGTTTCTACAACTTCAGGGCATTTTGTATTTAGCTCTGTATGTCCTCTAGTATTAATATATTATAGTTCAAGTGCTATGCACCTTTTTCCTTAAAACAAAAATTATATCAAAATTGAAATTGATATATATGAAAATTAATTTAATAGATATAAAAATTGAAATTCATATATGAAAATTATTGATTTCATGGATATCAAAATTGATATTGATATCAAAATGTAACTTATGAATTTATATATATTAGAATTCAACTAAACTAATCATATCAAAATTGAAATTTATATATGAAAAATGATTTAATTAATGGATATTAAAATTTACTAAAATTGATATCAATTTTTTGATATAAATATAAAATTTGATATATCAATGAACAATTATTGATATCAAAATTTGTTTGAGAATTTATATAGCAATTCAATTGAATTGATTTTAAAATCAAGAAATTGATATCAAATTTGATATTGATAGCAATTTTGATATACATGAATATCAAATTTGATATCAATTCAATTGATATTGATATCAAAATTCAAATTTTATAATCATATTGAAGTTGATATCAATATCAAATTTGATATTAGTATCAATTTTGACAACTAAATTAAATCAATTTTCATATCAAATTCAATTGAATTGATATCAAAGTTGATAGTCGTAAATAAAAATTCATATGAATTAAAAGCTCTACAACTCCAATGACCATGGAAAATCTCCAAATCCAATGGTCATGGGCAGACATTATTGAAGAGAACCCTACTGATAGAAATAGATGGCAAAAAAAGAAACTCTTTCAAACCCATGTAAAATGATAGGCCCTCCAAATAAGAACATGATTCAACATCCTCAGCGCAAGACAGGGAAAACAAAAAAGCTAACACCCCACATGCAGACCATGGGATGAGGTGAAATCAAAATAGTTCCATTCAAGAAAGCGATGCCAACATGTGGCACTAAAAAGTGCCACTACTATCTTAAGCAAATATTTTTCACTTATGATTTGAAAAAAAAATAGATGCACATATCCTTTTCATGAGGAAAATTAGAGGAACTAGAGAAATAAATCAAAATCGCACATGGAAAAGGTGTAAAAATTCTTTCAATGGAAGATTAAAAGATACTTATAGGAATAACTACTAGGCATGAAGGAGTCTAAACAATGATGATTAACTCCTTGAGGTGCATCTAAATTTCAAACAGAGGAGGCCCTAGAGTCCACTGAAGATGACTAGATTACTAGCACAAATCCCTAACTCTATGGTGAGCCCATGCATGGAGGAGCTAATGGCACTTGCATTGATTGGTAAGTTCTAGAAAACCTCCCCAATAAAATCTTCCTTATCTCAATGGATGAAAGAAAATTTTCTCGATGTAAAAGAGAACCCGCTATC
The DNA here is from genome assembly GCA_027924645.1 of Cunninghamia lanceolata. Taxonomy (NCBI): domain Eukaryota; kingdom Viridiplantae; phylum Streptophyta; class Pinopsida; order Cupressales; family Cupressaceae; genus Cunninghamia; species Cunninghamia lanceolata. The sequence goes on along the minus strand of BSBN01001531.1, from coordinate 8,911,999 downwards.
TTGGAAGAAGGTTTTTTCATTGTTAAATTTCAAAAGAAGGAAGATAGAGATATAGTTAAAAATAAGGCCTAGTTTTTTAACAAGGCTAGACTATACTACCATCCATGGAAACCCAACTTTAACCCATTCAAGGCCCATGTAAAGTTTTCCCTATTGGTGTAAAATTATATTTACACATTAGCATAAGTTAATTAGGGAGTTAGTTAGAAATGAATTTTCCCTTATTAGTTGTCAGTCTTATCACATATGATAAGATTGCTTTATCTGTGTTTCCCACTTTGCCTCTTTTTTGGCAAGTGTGATTGTATATCTATGTATTATTCCTTTGTGAATAATTAATGCACATGAAAGTATTGATTACAATTTGATTTCTCATTTTGGATTCTACTTTTTGAAGCAATCCTCTTTGTAGAAGAAACACTACAGATGATTTTTGGGAATCTAACATGGTATCAGAGCTCCAGCTCTGTTAGCTTCTTCTTGAATTTGAGAGGATTTTAGCCATTAGTTTGTGAGCAGTGCTTCTTGGTGTGAAATAGACCTCACCATTATACTTAGAAGGTGTCAAAACCTTAAGATCACCTATCCAAATGCTAAAATCAGACACTGGATTTTTTAGGCTTTGAAATTTGAGACCTATTAAAATTTTGCACATTGTATGGAACTGTATGGAATATATATAGCACTGTATGAATTTGTACATGGTTATACTAGTTTTGTGTGCATCATCCTTTGGTTCATGCATTTATTCAGTGATTTCTGGTCTTTTTCAGTAGGCAAAAGGTGTCTTATCTTTATCCAACAATCATTACCATTGCACAAGGGTCGTGATTTTTCATCAACAGTTTTTTACCAAAAAGACCAATAGTTTTAACATCTCATTGGTTTGGTCTCAGTGCTGAGTGGTTTTAGGTTAAATTTCTAGATCCCATGGTCATATGGATGCACATGCTCCTTATCATTCCTAGCCACAGAGGGCTTAGCCCTAGTAGTGCTACTGCTTTCCTTTGCCCATGGACCACCCTGTAGCCACTCGTTTGCATCACCACCACTAGCCAAGAACCCAATCTAGCCACTTAGCTTGGTTGAGCCACCCAAACCTAGCCCAACAGTCACCAACATGGCCCCTTTCCCTCATTTGAATTGCCAAAGGGGTTTTTTTTTTCTTTTGGCCATATCTTGGTCATATGGTATTAGTATTTTGCAAACAGATAGGCATCAAAAAGTGACTTTCTTGATCTATCTATTGGTTCTAGTGTTTTTTCTAGATTATACTTTTGGTCTAATTTTTTATAGGTTGAAGTCTAGGATTCTTTTCTAGCTTCTGAGCTCATAACTTCCATGCAATATCTCTGATTTTTTAGATTGAATAGGCATTGGAAAGGTATAGAGGAGCTCTATACAACCACCCATGTGATTTTTCCAAATTTCAGCTAGCTTATTCTATTTAGTTTGTCAATTTTATGCACTTTGTTTGATCTAATGTGGACATAATGGAACATGGAGAAGTTTTTTTATTTTTATTTTTTCAGGTGGGCTTCTTATTTTCTACATTTAATCTTATTGGTATAATCATGTCTCCTAATTTATGGAAATTAGAATGTGACTTTTGTGGGAAGAAAATGCATACTATAAATGATTGCATGCTGAAACAACTTGATAAATTAAAACAACTCTATGAGTTTCATCAGTTAAAATAGTTATGCATTACTAATGGAATTAGTTTTCCAAATTCTTCTAATCCAACAGTTGTAGAAAAATCCCCATCTCTTGTTGCTTCTTCAAGAGCTTCTAGTGATTCCTTGTAGCAAGACATTTTTAGTTTTCCAAGTCTGCCACATTGGGACTCTTATCTTGTAGACATATCATCCTTGTATGTGGAATCTCACATTACAGATTTTGAGGACCACATTGCAGACATCTATCTTCTATTTGATGTCATCCCAGGTGGAGTTGCATCACCACCACCATCTTCTTTAGAGACTATTCTTCATCCTCCTATTTAATCATAGTTTGACAGTGGATTGGAGAACTTTGAGAAATTTTTGGGAGCTTCATTGTTGTCTTTGGATCATGTGCAAAGTTCAAAGACACTCATCCTTCTTCCTACATTTTCTTATCCTGAATGGGAATATATTTTTCACACATCTCTAGTTCTATTTCTTCCTAGGGGAAGGAATGTTGTTCAACATTCTTGGATCTTCATCATCATTTAGTGTTGAGCATACTAGCACTGTAAGAGTCATCTTCAGGAGTGGCTACATGGTCTCTCTTCTCATTTCTATTTTGGGAGTGAGCATTTCCTCACATGGGGTTCCATCATTCTCACTTCTGGGGGTGTCACTAAAACTTCTCTCTACATCCTCTCATATGGAGGTTGCACATATTTGTTGTTTTCTTTATTTTGGAGAGGATTTTTTCTCCCACTGGGATTTTCTCTTTATCTCCATTTTATGAGAGATCTTTGTTTGTAAATGGGTACCTGATCAAGCCTTGTTTCCAAGACCCATCTTCATCTTGTTCTTTCTTTTTATCTTGTGTGTAACCTCCCTAAATTGCACTTATGAGGGGTGTTAGTGTAAAATTATATTTACACATTAGCATAAGTTAATTAGTGAGTTAATTAGAAAAGCATTTTCTTTATTAGTTGCCATTCTTATCACATAGGATAAGATTGCTTTATCTTCTTTTCCCATTTTGCCTCTTTTTGGCAAGTGTGATTGTATATCTATGTATTATTCTTTTGTGAATAATTAATGCACATGTAAATCTTGATTGCAATTTGATCTCTCATTTTGGCTTCTACTTTTTGAGGAAATCCTCTTTGTAAAAGAAATACTATAGATGACTTTGGGATTTTAACATTCCCCCTTCTAGATTTGATTAAAATACTTGCCCCTAGAATTCAAAGATCTTGACATCCTTGAGCTAGTGGGTAATGCAATTGGAACTTTCCAATCTCATGATTTGGAAACCATTAACAACCCATATAAGAATGTTAGAATGTGTGTCCTAATGGAATCTAATCGAGGTCTCCCATCCTCAATAAGTCTTGCAAGCTTGGGGGTAAATGGAAGCAATTAATCTTTTATGAAGGACCTAAATTGTTTTGCTAAACCTATCATAGTTATGGACATATCAAGTGCAAAAATTCTCCCAAAATAGAGAAACACTCTAGAAAGTCCCCATCCCCTCCTAAAACCCATTGATCTTGTCAGATAAAAGAAAAAACCCCACTAAAAATTTGTGACCATATCCCCCTTCCCTAATAATCCCATCAACAAGGTAGCCCCATCCCTACTTGCTCCCCCTCATGGCTAGTAAAAAGCCAAACCTACATTGAAAATCTAGAAACAATACCCTAAATAGAAGATCCAGTAAACCTCCCACTGAAGGGAGAATAGGGGATAACCGAAAACATGCCCATGAAGTAGAAAGACTTGAAATAGAAGAGGATAAGCTGGAGTCAATAGAAAACATTTTCTCAATGGTGAATGATATCCTAAGGAAAGTGGGAGTAGAACTGTTTGATGACATTATAGATGAATTTCTCCAAGAAAATTTAGACCTATAAACATTAGAGAAACTATTAATCTCCCAAATGGAAATGGGGGAAAAGATCTCCCAAAAGCATCCTACCTTCCAAATGAGTTGTAAGAGTATTGAAGATAAGACAATTTTGGTTGTTTATAGAATTGTGGAGGCTTGTAGTGTCATTTTTGATGAAATACTATGTACATAGCATCAGTTTTGGGGCATCTTCATCTCAGGGGGAGTATTAGTTGTAAAAATCATACAGGAAGGGGGAGTATGTATACAGTTTTGGGTTGTCATAAGTAGAAGATATTTTGTCCTTTGTCATTGATGTTAAAGGGGGAGAAAGTGTCTATGATTGTCTTATCAGTGTGGAGAGAGGACTTGTAGATAAATGTTGCCATCAGTGACAAAGGGGGAGATTGTTGGCAATATGTGTTGTCATTGATGTCAACTCTATATGTGTCAACTTGAGGACATGCTTGTATAGAAGTTGAAGATATGTTAATGGAAAATAGAAGATTTGAGAGAGATGGTTTGACACAAAGTTAGAATACTTGATATAGTGGAATATTTGACAGAGACAGTTTGACTCAGTTAGAGACTTGAGGTCAAGTCAGTCCGGAAGACCTAGCAGATGGAGAGAAATTGTCTAAGTATAAGAATGGTAATCAGCTTGAAGTCTAAGTATGATGCAAAAATGAGTACACATGTTCTAACATGTTTCCTATATGTCTACAATGATATCTTACCATTTTGGTGTACACCGCACTTAGAGATAAGTGGCAGAAATTTTGCTAAGGCATTTACAGTATATACACTAAGGTAGAGTCACAGTGTTTTGGTCTGCATTTATCCACAGAGAAAGATTTAGTCTTGTGGTTCACAAGATAAGTTGGTTGGCATATGAAGGTGTTATATCCAAGATTCTAAGTCATGAAACCTTATGTGGTAAAAGTTATAAGTGATAGAGTTCTGATCTATGTTTTGGCAGAGTAAAGCAATGATGAAGGATTGATGGAATGCTCCACATTCCTCCACATTGATAGATCTAGTTGTGTGGTTTTGGAGACATGTTCATAATGATACATAAGATCACTTATATGATTTTTAGATGTTTTGCTGGTCCGTAATGCAATATCCTAAGTTTTGATGTGTTATAGCCTGTCTGAAATGCTCTTTTTTCATCAGTTCAATATATTTCTTGTCTTGTGGATGCATATAATGATCAGATACTTCGGGAGAAGGGTGTATGGATAGTGTTGACAAGGTACATTTCTCATATCTTTGTCTACATCATGTTTTTGGTGTCTCCCCAGTGGTGTAAAGATGGACAATTAGCAGTGATAGTGTTGGTTGGGCCGACAGTTTGGTATCTTCATGTGTGGTGGATACTGATTAGTTGTTTTGGCATTGAAGGATGAGTAGTGATGCTTCTTGGATCCTATTATGAGGTATTGTGATCTATAACTCATTATTTCATTACATTGTATATGTTGTAGTCGAACCTTAAAGAATTACATGTTTCATTTAAAAGTATTTTTGGTACCGACCTAATTGAGGATTTGATTTGTTGCAGAGGGTATATATATAGAAGAACAAAGTCATTTGTGGAGTGTGTGGTTAAGATAAATGAATATCAAGGATGAAGTGTACAAAATCAATATGATTAAGTAATTGTACAGAAAAAGAGGACTGTAATATCAACATAAGCCATATGCCTTCTTTACAATAGTTCAAGTTCCTATTTACATTGTAATTTTCATGTATCCTGCTATTAGACAGTGAGTCTCTTCAACAAGTCTTTGTATCTTGTACTAAGGTTTTAGCCTTAGTTTACAAGTCATCAAGGAGTAGTAGGTTCCTTGGGTAGTAGCCCTAAAACAAAGTCAACAGGGAGTAGTAGCTTCCTTTGGTTGGCCCTAAAACAAAGTTGTAATCTTTTATAGTAGTGAGCTTATTATATTGTGAGTTAATCCCCACCATGGTTTTTCCCTCATTAGGTTTTCCAGGTAAAAATCCTAGTGTTATTGTGTTGATTAATGTGGTGCATGCTTTACTTTTTGTTCTCTAAATAATTTGAATTGATCTGCAAATGGTACTTAAATTTTTGTATGTGTTAATTCACCCCTCCTCTCAGCATCTCGGTGTGTTCAATAGGACTGACTATGAATGATGATACTAATGGATAACAACTAACATTGATAATTTCCAAATCGTGATAGATGGATATGTGAAATGCAAAGGTCAATAACTTTATTATGGATGGATGGGGTTTTATTATGGAATCAGATGGAGTGGTATGGATGAAGACTTAGTAGATGGTGGATATTGACTTTTACACATAGCACTTGTTTGCAAGGTTTTCACTATGATACTTATCTAAGGCACATATTTACCAGGTTTTCACCAGAGGATAGATTATTATTATTTTTGTATTTTTGTATTTTTGTATTTTTTTTAATTTTTCTTTTTTTTTTTGGATTTTTCTATTTTTTTATTTTTTGGATTTTTCTATTTTTTGGATTTTTTTGGATTTTTCTATTTTTTCTATTTTTTTTATTTTTTCTATTTTTTTATATTTTTGGATTATATATATATATATATATGATTTTTCTACTAGGGATACTCTAAGGATCAAGCATAGAATTTCTTAAGATGAACACTATTGATGGGTTCATCTAAAGGAATACCTTCAGATGCTGACAATGTATAAGCTCCTAATCCATAAACTACTATAACAACAAAGGGTCCCAACCAATTTGGCTCAAACTTACCCTTTTTGTCTCAATCTTGTTGGTTTCTCTAGTTTTCTTTAAGAACAAGATCACCTACTTGGAACCGTTTTTCCTTGATCTTCTTATTGTAGCTACAACGAAGGTAGTTTTGATAGACCTGAAGGTGATTAAGTACTGTGAGATGCCTCTCATCCAATAACTCTAGCTCATGCGATCTAGCAACCCTATACTCTTCTTCATCAATGAGATGTTGCATGGAAACTCTAAGAGATGGGATCTCGACCTCGATAGGTAAAATGGCTTTGGTTTCATAGACTAAAGCATATGGAGTAGCACTAGTTGGGGTTCTAATACTAGTGCGGTATGCCCATAAGGTGGGATTAAGATGCAAATACCAATCATGACCAGCTTCATTGACTATTTTCTTAAGGATTCTCAATATGATTTTATTGGAAGCCTCGCCTTGGTTAGTACTTTGTAGATTGTAAGGGGTAGAGAAGCGATGTTGAATATGGAACTGAGTGCACAAGGCATGGACATCTTGATTCTTAAAAGGTCTTCCATTATCTGTTATTATAACAAGTTAAATACCATACTAGGAAATGATATAGTGCAAGATGAACTTAGCTATCTTTTTGCTAGTGATGTAGGTCATAGGGATGGCTTCTAACCATTTTGTGAAACACTCAGTGGCGGTGATGATGAACTTATGGCCATTGGAGGATGATGGATGGATTTTACTTACAAGGTCAATTGCCCACTGTGAAAATGGCCATGGAGTAGTAATAGGTTGCAACTGATGTGCTGGTACATGACTCAGGTCTCTATGCTATTGACATTGAAGCCATTTCTTAGTAAACTAATGTGCATCTTGTTCCATGGTGGGCTAATAGTATCATGTTCGCAGAAACTTCTTAGCAAGGTTAGGACCAATGGAATGTGATCCACATAAACCTTCGTGAACTTCTCGTAAAGAAATGTTAGCCTCTTCCAAGTTGAGACATCTAAGTAGGATACCATCCAGACTCCTTCGGTATAATGTGTCACCAAGGATAGTAAATCAAGAAGCATGTTGTGATATGAAACACCTGATAGACTACAATTTTCCTTAGAGGCTTCATAGTTGTTTCAGATTAGGAGGAGCCATCTCAATTATAGCCTTGACTTTGGTGGGATCTACTTCAATGCCTCTGCGAGACACTATGTACCCCAATAATTTCCCTGATGTAACGCCAAAGACACATTTCTTAGGGTTGAGTCTAACTTGGTATTGGTCTAACCTGTCATAGATCTGCTCCAAAACCTGTAGGTGACCTGCTCTAATAGTTGATTTTCCCAATAGATCATCAACATAATCTTCCATGATGGTGTGAAAAGGTCATGAAATATAACAGTCGTCACTCTTTGGTATGTAGCTCCTGCATTTTTCAATCCGAAAGGCATGACTTGCCAACAATAGGTGCCCCAAGGACATGTGAAAGTTGCCTTGTGTTGATCTTCAAGTACTATGATAATCTAATTATAACCAGAAAAACTATCCATTAAGGAAAGCATTTCATGACTAGTTGTCAAGTCTACAATGATGTTGATATTTGGTAGGGGAAAATCATCTTTTGAACATGCCTTGTTAAGATCCCTGAAATCGGTATAGATACGTCAAATGCCCCCAATGACTTTGGATACATGTACCAAATTAGACACCCAATCTAGATAGTCAATAGGGCGTATGAATTTCACATCTAGTAATTTTTGAAGTTCTACCTTAGCAAGTAACACTATTTGGGGATGAATTTTGTGAAGCTTCTACTTAACCGACTTGGCGTTAGAGAATATTGCTAAGTGATGGACCACTAATAAAGGATCCAGCCCATGCATGTCTACATATGACAAATTAAAGTTAACTATCCTTTTCATGAAGAAAATTGTAAAATCCTTTTTCTCTTGCTCTGAAAGAGATGCCACTAGAAATGTAATCTTAGGATTTTGTGTAGTTCCTAAGTTGATTTCCTGTGATTTATCAACCAAAATTAAGGACCTTTCTTGATATGTTGAAGGTAAGGGAAGGTCAAATCCTCCATCCTTGGGTGCCTCAAAGAGTTTTTCACCATTGGATACATCCTTTATTTTACTTTTTTAGGATCTAATGGCGCCACCATGTGGTTTACACCAGGGGATCTAATATTTTGATTTTTACTTTTGTGACTGGAGGATTTGGGCTTCTCACCAAAGTATGTTGTATGGGCTAGGTCCATAACAAATTTTTCTTTATGGTCACCAAGTAGAATACCATCTCCTAGTCCCATGAATTATGCAAGGGCCTCACCATTCTAAAAGATATCAAGAACAGGAGCCTCTTGTTGATCCCAATCGATAAGGTCAGGGTATACAAGTGAGAGGTTCGAGGTTTTTGTCATGGATGTGAGGGATATGGAGGATATCATTAATATGTAAGTCTATTGAAATAAGTTGGTAAGGTGTAAGTAGGAGTCGTTAATGGTATCCTTGTTAGAAATTGCCATTGCAGGAAAGCTTTCGCTACTTCATCGAGAATAAACCCAATGTCTGAGGATCGTGGTACCTCCTTTCCATATCCTAAACCATCTTTATTATTTTTCTTTGTCACAAAAATGGGTTATATGTTTCCTCGTCCATGTAATCCCAGACCACCTTGGCCTTTGTAACCCATGTTCTTAACAATGTGGAGACCTCTGCTATATTTCTCAACTAGTGATGTGACTGGATCTTGGTCTTTGGTGAATATCTAAGAGGAGATGTCTTTAATGGACTCATCTTATAACATTCCCAAATGAATGAATATTGTGGGCTTGGATTGTATGACCACCTTTGGACTTACCTTTACTATAGGTGGTTTTCCATATGAATTGGGTGATTGAGGCAAGTTCCCCACATAGAAAGACTTACATAGGTCATACTCACCAAATCTTGTGTCTTTATACTAGACCTTGATCTCGGGAAAAGGTGTATCAACTGTTTCTTTAGTCAACATGGATGGATCAAGATATGGGGATGATGGCTAATTTGTAATGTTGTTAGGGATTTAATTGGAATTATGGTATCAACCTTGCATTGCTTAGAAAAAATCAAAAGGATTGGCGTCTCCAAGGATGGTAATTTCTATACCATTGAAAGGAAACTTTAGGCATTGATGTTATGTGGATGGAACGACCTACATGGTATAGATCCATGGGTGACCTACGATGATGTAAGGAAGATCAAGGTCCAATATTTGACAGTGAGTCTCTATTACAGCAAGACTAACTTGAATAGGTAGATGGATAACACCTTTTGACTATCATTTTACATCATCATATGCTTTTATGGTTATACTTCTGTCAAAATCAATAGCATCCTTAGAGTATCCCAATTGTTTTAGCAATTTTAGAGAACAAATGTTTAATCCAACACCACCATCTATAAGAATGCATTTGACTTTGTGTTGATGGATGTAGACTTCAATATGTAGAGCGTCATTATGGTAGGCATTTTGCAATGGAATGTCCTTTTCATTGATTTAAACCAAATGGTGAGGTGAAGTAATATGCCCTATCATGGCTTGGAATTGAGCAACATCAATGTTGTTTGAGACTGACGACTCTTGAAGGGCTTTCTTGAGTATAGATTTATGTGCGGGTGATGCTCGAAGGAGATCTAAGATGGATATCTGAGCTAGTGTTTTCCCTAGATGGTCTAGAATGTTGTACTTAGAATTTGGATGGGTATTTGGTACTATCCCACAAAGGGTAAAACAACCTTGACAGGTTGTAATAGCATAGTCAGGGGCTTTTCCCTTGATGGAGAAAGTAGATACATGACTTTCTTCTATATGACCGACAACGGAATCATAGGAACTTGAGGCATGGTTTCAACACTTTTACCTTTGTCTACAACATTTCTGTTACCATGGGGTAGGAATGGATCCTTGCAGATGTTAAGATCATTTTTTGAGGCTTTTTTAGGAGGATCATCAATAGTTGCTTCTCCTCTATCAATAAGATTCTGGATGAGGTTTTTCAATTTCATGCATCTAGGAGTTTTATGTCCTTTTACTCTATGGTATTCACAATATTTGTTGTCTTTATACCAAGAGGGGTTGAATACAAGATCATCATATTGATGTGCTTTGGGTAGTGTGATCAGAACGATTTGGACAAGTTTTCTTAAGATGGACTCAATAGGTTATCCTAGTGGAGTAAATTTGCATCTAGGCATTGAGTCTTGTCTAGGTTGCTCCATGGGAGTAGATGTAACATTTTAGCTGGTTGAAGATTGATAGGTGCTTGGACATTTTGAATGTGTTTAGTATCCACAACACCATAATTGACAACATTTTTATTTTTGGACCAGAAACAGGTGTAGGAGTCCGGACAACACTGAGAGGGGGGGTGAATTAGTGTTGTATTAATTTTCTAACATTTTACAACTTTTTGCAAGCTTTCTCTTATAGAACAGATGGAAAGGAATACATTGAGTTTATATGCACAAGACATACAATAACATATGTAAACAAAACATGATCAAACCAATAATATGCACACACATAGAAGAAATCAAGACACAACCTTTTTACCGAGTGGAAAACCCTCAGGGGTAGAAAAACCACTCATGAAGCGCCTCACTAGCTTAACTAAAAAACATGCCTCACTGGCAATACAAATTGTCTCACTGACAAATATTAAGGTCTCACTGACCACAAGCTTCACTAGCATAGAAAGGTCTCACTGACCATAAGCCACACTGGCATATTGTGCCTCACTGGCAAACCAAATTACCAACAAATGTAATAAGCAAATCAGAGGGATACTCTGTTTCATTCAATACAAATATATGTCTGTCAAACACCCATTCTATTCAATCTGACATCCGGATACACTCAACAATCCTTTATTCTGATCCAATCAACACCACTGCATATCAAATCTGTATTCTAATCCAACACTTCACAACACTATTTATTTCAACTCTATCTTTCTTAAAATCATAATCAATGCACCTGGAAACAAAATTTATACAAGATGAATGTCTTTTCACTGCCTTGGAACCTTTCAGATTCCTTCATGAATTTCTCCTTCAGATCACATAAATTTCGCAACAAGACTTTTGAAATTTCACTTCTCTGCAAAAACACATTTGCTTTTCTCCTGCAAATAAACTCTTCAATTTTTGATTCATATTCCTGCAAAAACATTCTCTCATAATAAATCTTCAACAAGAAAAATTATCTCCATTAAAACCTTTTCATATCTACAATCTCTGCATGATGTTTCATATTCTCCAAAACACAAAAAAACTTCAATCTGATTATCTTTCCTTCAAACAAATTTTTCATTAACCTCTTCAAATTTTTCTTCAAAAATATTCTCCTGCAAAAATCTTTTCAACTTCTTCCTTATAAAGAACCTGCAACAAATCTTGAACCAAATAAATTATATCTCTACAAAAAAAAATCAATTTCTTTTCAATTTTCATTTTGAACATCCTCCAATCTTTCATCTCCTCAAAAATTTCGTTCATCTTCTCTGCAAACATGATCCTTCATATTCTTTTCAATAATATTCTTCATATCCCAAAAAATCTCCTCAAAATTTTTTTTATGTTTATCTCTTTTGTGACTTCCAATATACAAAAATATCTTCATTAAGATTTTTCCTTTTTAGAAAAAATAAACAATAAAAAAACTCCTTAAAAAAATTTCTTAGTATAAAGTTTCTAAAAAAAACTTAAAGCCATAAAAAGGCTTATATCCATAATAGAAACTTTTTTTTAAAATTAAATACTTCTTACATATCGAGCTCCCACTAATACCATGCACCTTTTTGAATATATCATTATGACATACTAGAGTTTCTAAGTTTAAACAAAACACAAACCTTCCCTTTTTGAATATATTGCGGGCCCTTAAAGCATTTTCAATTGTTTTTTAAAACTCATAAAATTGCGCTCCAAAAACATGTGAAGAGAGTCATTTCAAATGACTTCCCGCCCGAGGCCTTTTGAAGAGAGACCGGTGGAGTCGGTTAGATGTATGAGGTGGGCCGGTCACCACCATGACTAGGGACCCCTCCAAACGGTGGTACTTAAGTTGACTGACCCGTTCTCGCAGGTCACCATTCAAATAGAACATAAAGTGTAATAGATAAATGACTATCAAACAAGGCTGTTTAACTTTCAAGCCCATTTAGGGTATGAGAGATGTTTAGGATATTTAAAACAAATGGTGACACCTTGACCATTAGATAGCCTTCATTTTTAAAGCAACATTCTTGAAGCATATTAACACACCATATCCTCATGAAACCTTTACAAGATTAAAGCAAGATGCACATTGCAGATAATGCCACAAATCAAACTAAAGCTTCCACTGATGAAACTATTGCAAACATTGTAGACCACACACCTAGATATCTCATGAGAACTACTGACATGATTCCCTTTTTGATTTTACTATCCTGAATAATATATTCCAAGGTGATTGCCAATGAAGTACTCAACCATTATTCTTAATGGCAAATAATGAACACATCAAGAACACACTGCATGAAGATGAAGTATTACTGATATAAGCAACATACCATATGTCAACCTTCTTTAGATCAGGAATCATGACCTCCTTGTCATGTGATTCAAACAAGAACCTTGCCCTAATTTGAAACTATGTGCTTGCATAGTATGTGAATGTCACTGATGAGCAGACTATTCTACATAAGCCAACTGAGATACAACTATGGCAAATTTTGCATTGCACCATCTCCTCTGATATGAACACACTTTTGACATCAATGACAACCTGTCACCATCAACAGGGTTTTTCATTTGATTGTTGAGGATTATTTGTGTTTTATTTGAAGATTTTGACTATTCCTTTTGCAGTGAGGGCCTTTTCTATGTTTGTTCCCTTAGAGATAATCTCATCAAAAGAATTTGCACATTATACTTGTAGATGAAATCCTAATTCAAGATTGAGATTTTGAACAAATATGCTTACCAATTGCTTTTCAGGAATATGCCATAGAAATTTGCTAGCCATATTTCTCCATCATTATAAGAATGTCATAAAAGTTTCCCCATTTCCTTGTTTATTATTGCATAGTTCTGTCATGGAAATCTCACATTCGATGTTGATTGAAAAATGGGTTACAAAATTTTCTGCCATCTTATTAAAGGTCTTGATAGCTGGGGGTAAATGAGAAAACCATTCTATAGCTTGCCCTCCAAGACTATGAGGGAAGAGGAGTAAAAGATATGTATCATTGTGGATAACCTCTAGACAAGAGATATAGAATTCCCTAAGATGATCTTTAGGATCACCTTTTCCTTTGTACTTGTCAAATTTTGGCATTTCAAAATTAGGAGGAAAAGGTATCATAGCAAGTGACCTATCAAAAGGATAAGGACAAACTTCTTCTAAAGAGAACATTTTCTTGGTATGTACTAAAGTGAGATCTGAAATATATTTTTGGAGATGCGAGAATTTTTTTATCAATTTCTGTGGTGGGATGTTTATTTGGAGCAAGACCCTAATAATTGGATGATGGTGGTTATTGGGACACATGAGGAGGAATGGTTTGTGCTATATATAAATAGATATGTTGTGGATTGTTGGGTAATGTATAGGTATTAGTAGTTTGGGGTTGTGATTGTGGTGGATTGATATAGGAGATGTTGGGGCTAGAAGATTTAGGTTGTGATGTTTGTGGTGGAGTGATATAAGAAATGTTGGGAGTTGAAGATTGGGGATGTGATGTTTGGTATGGTGATATGTAAGATGTTTGGGGTGCATGTGAAGTGATGACTTGAGTGGGTGGAGCAATAGATGACATAGATGGCATGATTAGAGGAATGGACAGTGAGATACTAGAATAAACATGACCAATTGATGTCGGGGGTAGGTAAAGTGGATTGACAAATTGGTTGGTGAATGGTGATGGAGGAATGTTATGTTTAGGTGTAGTTGGTATGGTAGGTACTATGAGAGACATGGTTTGAATAGGATGTGATCCTCCCATAGAAGCTATATCAATGTTGATGTGGTCTTGCTCCTTAATAGTAGATGTGTCAAAGTCACTAGGCAACTTAGCTCCTTTCTTAGCAAGTAGAAGAAAGAATCTTTTGGGGTATGTTCCTAAGAGCCTATCTATAGTGTTTAGGACATTGAGGTTTTGTAATTCTTTAGCAGGGTCTTACATGATATGTCATGTGATTGTTGTCCAAAGTAATTGGAAGATGAAGGACCTAGTGTGTACCCACTTGGAAGGAAGACGTGAGGAATCATACCCATGGTGAATTGTGTTGCATCAATGGATGTGTTGAGGTCATGTTGAGGATTACTTTTATTAGTCTCCATAGCTTTCCTATATTGAGACCTAGTAAGAGGCATATGATATTTCAAACCTTGTGAATGTTGAAGATGGATGATGGATGGAGTTTGGTTTAGACTTTTTATGACAAAGTTGAGATTCTAGGATGATTGGTTGTTTGGATGTTTTGATAAAATATACATCTAGATCAATGTTGATTTGGATTTAGATTGAGATTATCTTCCAAGAGATAAACTATTGAACTTGAGGAGAGACAAGATGGGGTAGTGACGATCACCAACTCAAGAGGAGTCACTCTCCTAAGCTAGCTATTTGACTAGTTGATAGATGCTAATTTATCTACTAATCTAATAGCGGCAACTTCTCAAATCAGAGATAATCTAATAGATGTGATCTAGATTTTTGCTGATAATCAAACTGATGTTAAAGACTGGATGATGTCTAGGATGTGTGCTATAAGATGATGATAATATCCTATAGTATCAAGGGGATAAGGCTCTAAAGTCTAAATGATGATATGAAAATGACTGGATGACTAAGTGACTGATAGTGGATGATCTAAAAAGTCTCGGGTCTAATGACAAAATCAACTGAATGTGAAATATCTCTAAATCTAGGTGAATGTTTAACTAGAAATTATGTAAAACCATAGGCACAAGACTGTCTACCAGAAGTAATAGTAGGATAGTGCAAAAGCGGTAGCAAGATAGACCAGAAGCAGAATTTTGTCAACTAGAAGTGCAATTCTGTGGACTAGAAATGGTAGCATGATAGCTCAAAAGTACAACTTTGCAAATGATAGTGGATAAAAGATAGAACTAGAAGTGCAACTCTATCTACCAAAAGTGTAGCTCTATTAACCAAAAGCGTAATTCTGTCAACCAAAAGTGCAACTCTATGTGCTAGAAGAATAATTCTATGTGCTATAAATGCAATAATATTGTTTAGAAGCGAAACTTTGTTGCTCAAAAGAAAAAATATTGTGACTGTTTGTTTGTATGTAGGATGGATTTGAGTTGTTTGGTAAGAGAATCAAACAATAAGACACAATGGTTGTAGACTCTTTCAAAATTGGGTGTGCAAGGCTATGAACCTCCATGGATAACAAATGGAAAATATTGGCAAATCACAAGAAAACACATCAAACACTCTTGCACAAGCCTAGTATTTCTCCAATCAAGGAATGTCATATCCCGTGGACATACTCAGGTGTGACTTCAACCCCCACTATTAGATAATGGCAACTTTGATCCCCTTGATACCATCTGCCATTGCTTGGGAAGGTAAGGAATGCAAGGACATGTACCACCTTACACCCTTTACTTTGGAGACCAAAGTCTTGCCCAAAGTGTATTCCAACTCAAACAATGGAGGTAATATGATGCAGAGGCATCCACACTATAACCTTAACATACATCATGGATGTCTGCAGCCCATCATCATCATCATCATCATCATCATCATATTTGACTTAACACTGTCACCATCATCATCATATTTCACCTGCCGACCGATATCCTCCTGATGACAAGCCCTCGCCCGTTCGCATGTCAACAACATCACCTTATTCGATTATCGACAGCATCATCATGTACGACCAGCGCGAACATCCTCCTGACGTCCACTATTCACTTCAGTGACAACTTCCGTCTTCACTATCTTCAGCATCATGATATTCAACATCGTGATAATCAACAGGATAAAGAACATCCGGTTCCTTCCATTTATCCTGATGATGACCAACCTTCACTTCTCGCACCGTCCCTTCCGATGCTTACGTCACCGATATCCTGATGACGTATATCCTGATGACGATGACGTCACCTGTAGCTCCTCAATATCCTGCTGCTCCGAAATATCCTGATGACGTATATCCTGATGATGATGACGTCATATCCTGCTGTTGGCCAAACTTAGTTTTTTCAGCCCGCGATCAACCCGATCTTCTACCTGATGCCGATACGCTCCTCCTCGGCTCCTCCTGATGATGATCACCCCGACGCACTTGCACTTCATGCAATCGAAAGCATCATGCGCATCTCCACTTATCCGGATGACGATGTCCGAAGCGACTGCAGGATATTTACAGAAATATCCTGATGATGCCGTTTTAACGAATTTTCAACCTTAGCGAAATTTCACTTCGCCGATCCTCCAGGGACGACCCGATCCACTCTCAGGGTGATCTCCCACACTTTATCAGCTCGACCTAGCACATGCCCATGCTAGGGTCTTCAACACCTTTCAGCCGCGATCCTGCACACCTGCATGCAAACAAACAGACTAACACCTACCCTACTGTACATAACCATTCCACCGATCCGACGAATCAACCGGTGGAATGGATCAGCGAATCCATACAGCCACCAAACCAGCAAATCGATGACACAAAGGAGATCAAACAGAAGATGAAAACAGGATCTTTATTGATTTCAAAGATGCAATACAATATACTATTTCTCACACAGCACACTCTAACTCCTCTGCTCAATGCAATACTATCCTATTGATCGATGATCTACAGTCAACCGATCCTCATGCTTAAATAGGTTTTCCTGCGAGTACTACTGACCCGACTCCAAGCGGCTGGGAACTCTCCAGGCGGCTGGGAGATCCAACCGGACCTACAGCATGACAGCTGTTCTAACAAACTTCCTAAAAATAGTAAAAGCATGGTCAGCATGATCTTATCATGATCAGCATGACCTTATTACATGCATTTGGTCTTATCAGACCTTCTTGAAAACATAAACAAGACTCAAACTAACTAACTGCCTTATGAAGGCCAGCTGTCAGGTAGGTGCTCCTGCACCATACTCCCCAACAGAAAAGAACTCATGTCCCATGAGTTTAGTATGTGGAAGTCCTCCACCTTTACACTTTGCCTTTGCAATATTCGGACCTGTTCCAGCTTTGTCCTCTGCTGGCTCTTGGCTGCTCCAAGACTTCTGAACTGTAACTTGCTTTCTGGCAAGTAAATCCTCATGCCTATCAATGTAGGCTTTTCTCTCACATTCCCTGTGTTTGTTAGGTTGTCTGACCAGAACCTCTGTCTGAACTACCTCTTGAACTTCTGAAATGTTCAACTCTGTCTTCCTTTCAACTTTTATAGGACAAGCAATAGTCCCAACTATGACAACATCCTTGTCATTCCTCCCAACTGGTTGCTGTGTGCAAACCTGTTTCTGCACCTGCTGCTGACCTCTGTCAGTCACAACTAAAACTTTCTTCAACCTATTGTCTTGAACAACTTCTTTCCCTGCAGTATCCTTATCTGCCTTTATGCCTGCTCCTCTAGGCATCTGCACAAATTCCTTCTTTCCCATTAAAATGATTTTGGCTGCCCCCTGTGCTGCAGCATCTGCCTGCAATGGCATCAACTTCATAGTCTTCCCATCTTTCTTGATGGTGTAGGTATTAGCGTACCCATCATACAGTACCCTTCTATCAAATTGCCATGGTCTACCCAACAGTAGGTGACAACATTCCATGGGCAAAATATCACACAAAATTCTATCCTGATATGCCCCAATCTGAAAATCCACATATGCTTGTTCAGAGACAAAAAGTGATTGACTATCACTCACCCAAGATGCCTTGTAAGGGTGTGGATGTGGAATCCTTTCCAAATTCAGTTTATCCACCATTTCCTGAGATACCATGTTGTCTGTTGAACCAGTATCAATGACAACCTTACATACTTTACCTTTGCTCTTGCATATGGTCTTGAAAAGAGCTCTTCTTTGTGGGGATTCTTTGTCAGGTACCTTCATGGTAGTCACTGTTCTTCTCATCATCAGAGACTCTCCACTCTCTGGGTATGCATAATTATCAGGCTCCTTATCCTTGTGATAAGTGTTTGAACTCTGCACACTTTGCTCTACTGTCTCTTCTTGTACAAGTTGTACTCTCTTGTCATTAGTTCTATCATTTCTGGATGATGAACCTTTGTTTTCTGGACATTTGAAGGATGGATGACCAAACTATCCACAGGTGTAACATTTTCCTGAAAATGTAGTAGAACCTCTACCACCCCCAAATCTTCCTCTATTACCTTTCCATCCACCTCTGAAATCAGACTGTCCCTGTCCTTTACCAGTGTCTTCTTGACCCTCATTGGTTTGCTTTTGTGTAGGGGCTGCTCCTCTTCCCCTCATATGGTTTCCTCTTCCTCTCATGGACTTATCATGTCCTCTATTCATCTTTTCTTCAATCCTGATTGCCATTTGATAACAATCCTCCACATACTTAGGGTTAGCTAAAACTAACTCATCCTGTATGTTAAATCTCAAACCAGCCAAGTACCTAGCCACCTTTTCTACCTCATTCTCATGATGACCAGATCTCATACTCAATTTGTAAAACTCCTCAGTATATGCCTTCACATCCCTTTCCTTCTGCCTTAAAAATTGCAGCTTCTTAAACATCTGAATTTCATAATCCCTAGGCAAGAATTTACCTTTTATCCTTGCTACCATCTTATCCCATGAAGTGATCTTTGACTTCCCTTGTTTCCTTCTCTCAGATTGTACATAATCCCACCATACCAAAGCATGACCTCCTAACTTGGTCTTTGCAATCTTTACCTTCTGATCCTCAGCAACATCTTCACATTCAAAGTGATTATCAAGTGCAGCAATCCAATCCAGCAACTCATCTTCATTCAAACTTCCAGTATACTTGGAAACATCAACCTTTACCTTAGGTTTATCACTCTGCACTGCCTTTAACAATTTTGCCAATCTCTGGTCTTCAGCATCCAGATCTTCAGCTACCTCTTCATACTCTTCTACAGTATCTTCATCTTCTTCAGACTCACTGTCTTCCACTTCCCTCTTTTTGTTCTTTTCCAGGGCTGTAAGCCTAGCTTGAAGTGCTTCAGCAAGCTCCTTCATCTTCCTCATCTCTCTAGTATGTTTTTCCTTCATCTCCTGCAATTCCCTTGCAGTACCACTACTTTTCGGAGGCATTTTGTCAACCTCTCAATCAACACACAACACACAAGCAACTCTACCTCTGCCCTTTCGGTGACAAAATCAACACACAACAGCCCAGACCTTTTGCTGAGCTCTGATACCACTATGATGCAGAGGCATCCACACTATAACCTTAACATACAGCATGGATGTCTGCAGCCCATCATCATCATCATCATCATCATCATATTTGACTTAACACTGTCAGCATCATCATCATATTTCACCTGTTGACCAATATCCTCCTGATGACAAGCCCTCGCCCGTTCGCATGTCAACAGCATCACCTTATTTGATTATCGACAGCATCATCATGTTCGACCAGCGCGAACATCCTCCTGACGTCCACTGTTCACTTCAGTGACAACTTCCGTCTTCACTATCTTCAGTATCATGATATTCAACATCGTGATAATCAACAGGATAAAGAACATCCGGTTCCTTCCATTTATCCTGATGATGACCAACCTTCACTTCTCGCACCGTCCCTTCCGATGCTTACGTCACCCGATATCCTGATGACGTATATCCTGATGACGATGACGTCACCTGCAGCTCCTCAATATCCTGCTGCTCCGAAATATCCTGATGACGTATATCCTGATGATGATGACGTCATATCCTGCTGTTGGCCAAACTTAGTTTTTTCAGCCCGCGGTCAACCCGATCTTCTACCTGATGCCGATACGCTCCTCCTCGGCTCCTCCTGATGATGATCACCCCGATGCGCTTGCACTTCATGCAATCGAAAGCATCATGCGCATCTCCACTTATCCGGATGATGCTGTCCGAAGCGACTGCAGGATATTTACAGAAATATCCTGATGATGCCGTTTTAACGAATTTTCAACCTTAGCGAAATTTCACTTCGCCGATCCTCCAGGGACGACCCGATCCACTCTCAGGGTGATCTACCACACTTTATCAGCTCGACCTAGCACATGCCCTGTTGGATCTAGGGCATACAACTGAGAGGGGGGGTGAATCAGTTGTATAAAACTTCTTATCATTCAAACACTTAACTCACTGTTGTTAGTTAGCAGCATATCAAATAATCATCTATGGAAGCATAATACATAAACACAAGAGCAGATAAGCATCAACACATTGAACACCAAGATTTTGACGTGAAAAACCCGGTTAAGGGAAAAACCACGGGGTGATTAACCCAAGAATTATTCTCTGTTAGAAGAATAAAGAAAAATGAATGGCACATGCCAATAAGGGCTCACTGCCCGAGCACACTGCTCACAAAGAGGCCCACTGCCTACAAGGAGACACACTGTCTACAAAGTGATGAAAATCACAGTCTTGAACTGGAGAATGACATCTCTACCATGTCCGGATCAGTTCCAATTAAGCCCAACAATCTCTGCTCTGCCTTTCGCACGTTTCTTCGATATACCATACTCATCCTCACACCGCACACTGAAATGAACTCACAAACCGTTATTTATACAAGACATCGACTTAGGAACAAACATCTAAGTCGGAAAACAACCATAGGAGTATCCGCAAGATGAATAACACATCCGGTCGGCCATCACAAGAACATTCGCAGGATGAACAACTCATCCGGTCGGCTACACAGAGCAAGAACTTCATCCGGAAGAATAACTTCAATTCCGGGCTCTACCATCAATGCGGACCAACAACACAACCTAAACATGATCCAAGAACCTTCACAAGCCTGTCTGAATGTCCGGATACATCCGCACTTCCTCTGCTTACTGGGATCTCTTGTCTTCCTCATCCGGAACTTCAAGAACACAGTCTGTCGCCACTGTCATAATGCAAGAGGTACTTTCGGACCTCCAAATCATACACAAATCAGGATGACACATCACAAGGACATCCCAAACACTCCTTCCAATCCGCAGATTAGGGTAATACAATTCCGGACCTCACCGGACCTTTTTGTGATCCTCTGTCACCTCTGGATACTTGCTGGACCCGGTTCTATACCGGCAGCCACAACTCCTTCAGATCTTCATGCGGACCTCTGAAATCTTATCTGTAGCATCTCAAGACTCATATCTACTAACCCTTTAATCCGCATCCTCCGGTTCTCATCCTATATAGTACATTTACCTTCTTCTCATCACTGTTCTTCACTGTTCCTGACTGAGGCTAATTTTCTCAATATCCTCAGCACACAGCTCATCAAATCCTTCTTGTTAATGCAATATGAGTATGTTGACATCAATGACAACACTGGATAACCTCATACTTGCAACAATCTCCCCCTTTGTCATTGATGGCAACATATGATGTGAAAAACCATTAAGACAAGAACTTCATCTTTTCATATGTCTTCTCTTCCTTTACTGCTCCCCCTTTGATCATCAACCACTTGTTTTTCACATGTTTTCTCTCCCCCTTTGACATCAATGGCAAAGGGCTCATACTTGCAATTCTCATACGTCAGAATCATACCAGCTGCTCCCCCTTAGTTGCAGCTCCCCATTAGTCCGGATCACAAGATATGACTGTGATAGCCACCGGACTGATGCACATCAGTGCATCTTAGTTCATCACCGGAGGGGCCATGACCCCTAACTTCTCTCGGAGATATTTAAAAGAGTCCTTGGGAAGAGGTTTTGTAAAGATATCTGCAATCTGATCCTTGGAGGGAACATACTCCAATCTGACTTCTTCCTTGTTTACTTGTTCTCTCAAAAAGTGAAATTTGATAGATATGTGCTTAGTCTTAGAATGCAATACCGGATTCTTGGAAATATTAATTGCACTTGAACTATCACAGAAGATTGTGATAGGCTCCTCATATTCAACTTTGATGTCTCTTAGCATCTGCTTCATCCATAAGATTTGAGTGCAACTACCTGCTGCTGCAATGTATTCTGCTTCAGTTGTGGACAGAGATATTGCATCTTGTTTCTTACTTAGCCAAGAAACCAATCTCTTCCCCAAAAAGAATGCTCCACCACTAGTGCTCTTCCGGTCATCCACATCTCCTGCCCAATCTGCATCTGTGTAAGCAAGAAGAGAGAAATCCGGATCTCTAGGATACCATAGACCATACTCAACTATTCCTTTCAAGTATCTAAAAATTCTTTTGATTGCCATAACATGAGATTCTCTAGGATCAGCCTGGAATCTTGCCACAAGACCAACAGCCTGCATTATATCTGGTCTAGTTTGAGTGAGATACAACAATCCACCAATCATTGATCTATACTTTGTCTGATCTGCCTTTAGAGAATCATCATCTTTGCTTAACTTACATCCGGTTGCCATAGGAGTGTTCATAGGCTTTGAGTCTTCCATACCAAATTTCTTTAACAATTCTTTCACATATTTGGTCTGAGAAATGAAGATCCCTTCTTTTGTTTGAGTAATTTGCAGACCCAAGAAGAAATTCATTTCACTAAGCATAGACATTTCAAACTCACTTTTCATCTGATTTGCAAAAGTTTTGCACATACTATCTCTTCCTCCAAAAATGATATCATCCACAAACACTTCAACAATCAGAATGTTTTCATGATCAATTTTGAAATATAAGTTACTGTCAGCAGTACCTTTGTTGAATCCAATCTGCACAAGATGCTTATCCAACCTTTCATACCATGCTCTTGGGGCTTGCTTCAATCCATACAAAGCTTTCTTCAACTTGCAGACCATATCATTATTATCAGACAATTGAAATCCATCCGGTTGTTCAATGTAGACTTCTTCTTCCAGATCACCATTTAGGAAGGCAGACTTGACATCCATCTGATATACCTTGAAGTCTTTGAAGGCAGCAAATGCAAGAAGTAATCTGACTGCTTCAATTCTTGCTACCGGAGCAAAAGTCTCTTCAAAGTCAATTCCTTCTATTTGAGAGTAGCCTTTGCAGACCAATCTAGCTTTGTTTCTGATTACTTCACCAGCTTCATTTAGTTTGTTCCGGACGACCCACTTGGTTCCAATTACATTCCTGTCTCTAGGTCTGGGAACAAGATCCCAAGTATGATTTTTCTCAATTTGCATCAGTTCATCTTCCATTGCTTTGGTCCAGTTTTCATCATTGCAGGCTTCATTTACTGTTTTAGGTTCAATCTTTGAAATCAGACAACATTCATTCTGATCTTGAGCAATATTCCTTCTAGTTTGTACACCTTTGCTTCTGTCACCTATGATCTGATCTTCAGAGTGATTCAGTCTTACATACCTTGGAATTTTGGGAGTATCCAGCACTGCTGTTTCTTGATCAGCCTCATTCAAACCTAACTCTTCTTCCTGATTTACCGGATCAGGCTGACTCTGTCTCACCGGAGAGGATTGAGGTCCTTGAACACTGTCTTGGTCATCTTCATCAAACTCATAAAATCTTGAAGGCTTCTCAATTCCTTCATCAACCTTTACATTGGTGCTTTCTATCATCTTCCTCAATCTCTTATTGTAACACCGGTATGCTTTGCTTTGAGTGGAGTAGCCCAAGAAAATTCCTTCATCACTTCTAGCATCAAACTTTCCTAGATCTTCATCTCTTTTAATATAACACTTGCTACCAAATACTCTGAAATATTTCACAGTAGGAGTGATGCCGAACCAGAGTTCATAGGGGGTCTTACTGGTGTTGTTTCTGATTTGAACTCGATTGAGAGTGTAGACTGTAGTGCTGATAGCTTCTTTCCAAAACATTTGAGGAACATTTGCTTCCAACATCATTGTCCTAGCAGCTTCCTGGATGGTCCGGTTCTTTCTCTCAACTACTCCATTCTGCTGTGGAGTCTTAGGAGCAGACAACTGTCTCCTTATACCCTGTTTCTCACAAAAGTCAATGAATTCACCAGATGTAAATTCACCACCTCTATCAGACCTTAGACACTTTAGTTTCAATCCGGTTTGATTCTCCACCATAGCTTTGAAGATTTTGAACTTCTCAAAAGCTTCTGATTTTTCTTTTAGAAAGGTAACCCACATCATCCGGGAATGATCATCAATTAACAACATGAAATATCTATCACCTTGCAGACTCTTGATTCTTGTCGGACCACATAGATCAGTATGTACTAATTCCAATAATCCGGTAGAAGACTGATCTTTGCTTTTAAAAGAGACTCTGCTTTGTTTGCCTAACTGACATTCTTTACACACACTATTTGTAGGTTTTATCAACTTTGGAAGATCTCTCACAGCCTGAGTATTGCTTATTTTGATGATGTTATCAAAATTTACATGACACATTCTTCTATGCCATAACCAACTCTGATCAATTTGAACAAACAAACAACTTTTATTTGAACCAACCAGATGAAAGATGTTACCTCTTGTCTGAGTACCGGATGCAATTTCAGTTCCGGAGCTTGTAAAGATTCTGCATTTTCCATTCTTGAACCAGAGATCATAGCCTTTGTCCACTAACTGACCAACACTGAGAAGATTGTGCTTCAATCCTTCAACATATAGTACATTACCTGTTTTGCTCTTACCATCAAAGGAAATAGTTCCCCTACCTCTGATTCTGCCAGCAGAATTGTCACCAAACTTTACCATTCCTCCTTCATATCTTTCCAAGTCTAAGAACTTATTCTTGTCACCAGTCATATGGTGAGAACATCCACTGTCAATAACCCAATCATCCTTTTCTTCCACTTGAGCAGCCAAGGCTTTTTCAACAACTTTGTGATTGACAGATTCAGAGAGCAAGGAATCTTCTTCCTTGATGGCTATAAACACCCACTCATTTCCGGATTTGCTTCCTGGTTCTGATTCATCATCTGTTACTCCTTCATTGTCATCTTCTTCATGAACATAATAGCAATTCTTTTGAAACCTTTGTCTGTGAGTATTAGATCTTGCAGATCTCTCCGGACATCTTGAGGCAAAATGACCAATCTTATTGCAGTTGAAACACTTAAAGGGTAGTTTTCCTTCATACTTACCGGATCCTCTTGGCAGTCTCTTTGCAATGAGGGCTTCAAGTTGAGCTGTTTCTGCTTCTTCTTCTTCCATGTCTCTTCTTGCTTGATCATACCATGACATTTTCTTTGATGAGTTTTCACCCGGATCAAATCTCTGTTTGCCTTTCACATAGGCACTGGCTTTGAAAGCAGATTCAGTCTTGGGAGGATCATCTCCAAACTCGGTCATTTCAAATGCAGCTAGTTTGCCAGCCAGTTGTTCTCTTGTGACAGTTGTGTGGGCTCTGAATTCATCAATGGCAGCAACTTTGATTTTGTAGGCAGCAGGAAGGGATCTTAGGATTTTGCAGACAATCTCATTTTCATCTAAAGTTCCACCAGCATTTCTGATTCCACATACCAGCTCATTTACTCTTGGCATAAAGGTAGTGATGTTTTCATCATCTCTCATTTTCAATCTTTCAAATTTCCCTTTCAGACTTTGCAACCTTGCACTTTTGACAAACTCATCTCCTTCATACAGAAGTTCCAGTTTAGTTAGGATCTCATATGTAGTGGGTAGGTCAATGACATTCGAGAGATCTGAGTCATTCAATGCGCTTAGAAGAGCTTCCTTGGTCCGCAGATTGTTTTCAGCTTCTGTGATTTCATTCAGAGTTGTCGGACCACCTTGTGGAGGTACATATGGTTTTGAAATCATACCCAGGTATGCTTTTCCCATGCATTCCAAGTGACACTTCATGCGACCTTTCCAGAGAGTGAAGTTGGTTCCATCAAACTTCGGACTATCCTTCTTGTATGACGACATCCTGGATCTCCTCAAGCGGTTAAGCTCTTGTCAGAGGAACTTGGCTCTGATACCAATTGTTGGATCTAGGGCATACAACTGAGAGGGGGGGGGGGTGAATCAGTTGTATAAAACTTCTTATCATTCAAACACTTAACTCATTGTTGTTAGTTAGCAGCATATCAAATAATCATCTATGGAAGCATAATACATAAACACAAGAGCAGATAAGCATCAACACATTGAACACCAAGATTTTGACATGGAAAACCCGGTTAAGGGAAAAACCACGGGGTGATTAACCCAAGAATTATTCTCTGTTAGAAGAATAAAGAAAAATGAATGGCACATGCCAATAAGGGCTCACTGCCCGAGCACACTGCTCACAAAGAGGCCCACTGCCTACAAGGAGACACACTGTCTACAAAGTGATGAAAATCACAGTCTTGAACTGGAGAATGACATCTCTACCATGTCCGGATCAGTTCCAATTAAGCCCAACAATCTCTGCTCTGCCTTTCGCACGTTTCTTCGCTATACCATACTCATCCTCACACCGCACACTGAAATGAACTCACAAACCGTTATTTATACAAGACATCAACTTAGGAACAAACATCTAAGTCGGCAAACAACCATAGGAGTATCCGCAAGATGAATAACACATCCGGTCGGCCATCACAAGAACATTCGCAGGATGAACAACTCATCCGGTCGGCTACACAGAGCAAGAACTTCATCCGGAAGAATAACTTCAATTCCGGGCTCTACCATCAATGCGGACCAACAACACAACCTAAACATGATCCAAGAACCTTCACAAGCCTGTCTGAATGTCCGGATACATCCGCACTTCCTCTGCTTACTGGGATCTCTTGTCTTCCTCATCCGGAACTTCAAGAACACAGTCTGTCGCCACTGTCATAATGCAAGAGGTACTTCCGGACCTCCAAATCATACACAAATCAGGATGACACATCACAAGGACATCCCAAACACTCCTTCCAATCCGCAGATTAGGGTAATACAATTCCGGACCTCACCGGACCTTTTTGTGATCCTCTGTCACCTCCGGATACTTGCCGGACCCGGTTCTATACCGGCAGCCACAACTCCTTCAGATCTTCATGCGGACCTCTGAAATCTTATCTGTAGCATCTCAAGACTCATATCTACTAACCCTTTAATCCGCATCCTCCGGTTCTCATCCTATATAGTACATTTACCTTCTTCTCATCACTGTTCTTCACTGTTCCTGACTGAGGCTAATTTTCTCAATATCCTCAGCACACAGCTCATCAAATCCTTCTTGTTAATGCAATATGAGTATGTTGACATCAATGACAACACTGGATAACCTCATACTTGTAACATGCCCATGCTAGGGTCTTCAACACCTTTCAGCCGCGATCCTGCACACCTGCATGCAAACAAACAGACTAACACCTACCCTACTATACATAACCATTCCACCGATCCGACGAATCAACCGGTGGAATGGATCAGCGAATCCATACAGCCACCAAACCAGCAAATCAATGACACAAAGGAGATCAAACAGAAGATGAAAACAGGATCTTTATTGATTTCAAAGATGCAATACAATATACTGTTTCTCACACAGCACACTCTAACTCCTCTGCTCAATGCAATACTATCCTATTGATCGATGATCTACAGTCAACCGATCCTCATGCTTAAATAGGTTTTCCTACGAGTACTACTGACCCGACTCCAAGCGGCTGGGAACTCTCCAGGTGGCTGGGAGATCCAACCGGACCTACAGCATGACAGTTGTTCTAACAAACTTCCTAAAAATAGTAAAAGCATGGTCAGCATGATCTTATCATGATCAGCATGACCTTATTACATGCATTTGGTCTTATCAGACCTTCTTGAAAACATAAACAAGACTCAAACTAACTAACTGCCTTATGAAGGCCAGCTGTCAGGTAGGTGCTCCTGCACCATAATAGCATGAACTCTTCTCCCCCTACTGTAAAAATACACCGCAGGATATGATGGCCAAAAGGTCTTATCTAGGTTAACAAGGTATCTAGGGAGCCCCCAAATATATACAAGGTACGATGGGGTTCAAGTCTGTGAATGGGGGTTCCCCAACCATCCAACCGAGAGCCAACCAAATCAAGTCTCAACAGACTGAGGATCTCGAGGTTTTTGCTAAGCAAGAAGGGGTCCTTCCTTTGAAATGAGTCTTTCGATTCTCATAACATTTGTATCCCACACTAGAACAGATGGTCAAGGTCATCCTTAAGGTTGATGAAATCCCTTAACAGGCCTTCTATAGAGGATACTAGAGGATACCGAGTACTTTTGATTCTCAAGATCATCTTGTGACATGAGAGAATAGCATATGTATGACTCTCGGGTCCCCGAGAATAAAGAAAATAAAGCAATAAAGTGAATAATCTAGTATGTCTGATCTCCAAGATCAAGTTTCAGTGTGAGGAGAGAGCATACGTACATAAATATTCAAGACATGGCAAACAATTGTAAATTCCCTTAAGAAAATGAAGTCTGCTACTAGATTAGTGATAAAAATTGAATCTTTATCAAGCATCCTACACCAAACTCATTAGTAGTTTCACTTTTTTCTTCTTTGACAAGCAATAAGAGGCTATACAAATGATATTAGTTTATAAAAAGACACAAATCAGAACTGTTAGGACCATAAGCATCAGTATAGTGACCAAAAGTGCAACAAAATTGACCAAAAGTGCAATAAAACTGACCAAAAGCATACACACGGCTAACCAGAAGCACAATAAAATTGACCAAAAGTGTAGAGATGTATACCAAAAGTGTAGTAATTCTGACCAAACGAGCAGCTTTGCTCACCAAAGTGCAACTTTGTTTCTCAAAAGCGCAACTCTATTTCCTAAAAGTGCAACTCTATTTGGGTCCTGTAAAACAGAAAACAAAGTAGTCAAAAGTTTAATCGTGTTGTCCAAAATTGAATAATTATGCTTTGGATGGGCTAGGGGGTTGTTTGGAAGTGTAAATCTGTTAACCTTGCACAAATCAGAAAGCAAACAGTGAGATGATTGATTAATTAGGTCAAAAGGCAATAAAACATGTCCACAAATACATCAGCTTGTGAAACAAATTAAGATGAATGCCTGCAAATACATCATCTTGCATGCAAAAGGTAAATTAGATGCCTAAAACCCTACAAAAGTCAGAAATCACTAGATAAATAGTAAAAACTAGAAGCGCCACTCTGTAGACCAGAAGCGCAACACTGTCGACTGAAAGCACAATTGTGCAAACCAAAAGCGTGATTATACTAACCAAAGGCGCAACTCTACGAACCAAAAGCATGATTATACTGACCAAAGGTAGAACTCTATGGACCAAAAGTGCAACTCTGTGGACTAGAAGCGCAACTAGATGTCAGCTGAAAGTGCAACTTCGTACCTATAGCCTAAAAAATCAAATTTCTCAAGAAAATATGTGTTAAATTCAAGGAGAGGATCCCATCGAGTGTGCCAGAATGTATATGCTAGAAATTGAAATGCAAACAAGACACATAAGGATACTATTCCAATGTCTACATAACTCAAGAAATAATCGCAATGCATAATAATGAATTGCAAAGCAAAAAACAATGCAAGTTACCACACTACGATATTTATTCCTTGGTGTATTGATATGTGGATTACTCTAAACTTAGCATAACCATGATTGCAAATGGATGGATGATAGCTCAAGTGGATGTGAGATGCTTCAATGAGTGCTCAGAGCATTAGAAGATATGGATGCCAATGCTCAAAAATTGTGAAGGGTTTGTGAAGAGGTGAATGGGTGTATTTATAGCTCTCAACGAAGATCGATCAATGGTGGAGGAAATTTGATAAAATTGACAGATGAGATAAATTGAGAAGACATGAATGAATGTGCACATGACAAGTGTCCATGCAAAAAGTTGTTTTATTGTGTTAGCTACTTTGTTGACTAAATATAGGATTAATTTTCATAAAAATAGAATGTTTTTTCTATTTTATGAATTGATTGATAAAAACAATGATTTTAAGCCAAGTGAACTCAACTTTTGATTTGCTTTTTGACATGCAATGAATAAAATTAAATAATAAATTGTTTAATTTGTGTGCATGGAGGAAAAAGATATTTTTGAAAGATTGAGAACATAATTAAAAATTAAATAAATAAATTTATTTAATTTGTGGTGTGTGATGGAAGAATAAATAAGAAATAAATAAAATATTTGATTTTATTTATTTAGAAGATTAGAAAAGTCAACATTAAATAAATTTGAATAATTTATTTACTTTGGAAGAATAATTAGCCAATTAAATAATTAAAATTATTTAATTGTGGTGGATAGGAAGATTTAAGATATGTTGAATTAATTAAATAGCTTATTTATTTATTTAATGTGCAAAATAGAAGAATAAGGTGGTGGAATGAAGAAATTAATTAAATAATTAAGAATCATTTAATTAATGTTGGATTAAGGTGATTTAGAAGAATTTGATGATAGAAGAATGATGTATGCAAGGTGAATAGTGCAATGGTCATTTTTTGGGTGGCTACAGTTTAAACCATGTAAATTTACATATTTCCAAGTTTGATATATGTATAAACATGTTGTGTGCATTTAATATATAAATTTCTAATTGCTAATTCAATTATTTATTTTTTGTAATTGTAGCCTTAGTTCTAGCATTGATATATGGATCTATTACTAGATTGTGAGTTTTTGTTAGAACAAGCCCTACAAAATGAACCCCCATCTCAAAACCCTACTCAAGCACCCCCATCCAAAACCTTGCCCAAAGCCCCCCACCCCAAGACCCCCCCAAAACCTAAACCCACAAAACCCCCCACCCCCTCCATCTATTGAGGCTCACTTGTGAGAAACCATTAATGAGAACATAAATATTTTACAAGAAAAAATTCATTCTATTCAAAATGAGATACATACTCCCCCATGTTGCACAGTTTGCATCTACGATGCAAACCATTATTGATTCTATCAGATTCATTGATGTTGGTCTAGATACATTGTGCATTTGGTGGAAGGATAGGAGGCAATTCTATAGAGATGGACTATCTTATATCTACATATCCTTGATTTGCATATTACCAAGCATACTAGAGCCCCATTACTTATTGATCTCTCAATAAACCAACCTATAGCTCCAAATAAAAAATAATTTTAATTAAATGGTGTACACATCCTCAAATAGTAGCCAACTTTTGGGAGCAATGGTGGATGACCATCCACCACATGCCAATTTTGACGTTCCTTTGTATTTTTTTGAGAAAATTATGGGTTGAGTTTGTAATGGGTTTAAATCCCAATTATTTTGACATGAGATCATTCTAGGGTGTGGGTGGTGGCATGCCAAAACATAGGCTAGGGGCACATGTTGATCCAAATCAATGTGTGCCCCCTCCACCCAGTATTGCTCCTTCTCCCTTTATTCCTGAGCCCATTCACCAGCGGGCAGTGGTCTCAACATTAGGAGCTTTGAGTACACTTTTAGCAAACTTAACTAACCAATCTACCCACTTGGCAGCTAAAGTTAGTGCTAGAGAGATTGGAGGAGATGGTACTGGTCCTAGAACCTCATGCCTATTGACACCATTATGGTCTACACCTCATTTTTGTCAAAATTGCAATCAACCATGTTTTGGTCATGTTCGTGCATCTACTATAGGGGCTATAATAGAGGATGAGTCTTTCTTAGCTACACTATTCACTCCTATAGAGGTATGCAACATTTTATGTACATGCTAATTTGTACATATTAAATTTAATAAATATAGATCTATTTTAAATATCAAATATCAATTTATTTAATAAATTTTATATATTGTGTTGTTTGGTACAAATGATTGGCTTGACCACCACATCTTGGTTAGACCATTTGGTGTCAATGATTGTACAACTTGGTACACCTTATACAGTAGAAAAAAAAATTTCCCTTAACCATCTAGTTCATTCATTAAATACATGTTTACTTAGTTTCTTAAAATTAGATATATTTTAATAATTATATAATAATTTGAAAATATGATCCATTTTAATAGCAGCTAGGAGGTCTTGACACTTCCATGTTGAACCAACCAAAAGGTGTCGTGACTGGTCCCCTAGCATCATCTTCTATGCCTAAGTCATACCTGGTGTGTAGCTTAAAATTACATTTTTACTTTAAATTCACATGAATTATAATTTCATAATTTTAAATTCATCTTGAGTTGAAAAGATATAAACATGTACATATATGTAGGATGAGATCACTATTGGGGCAAGCTCAACAAATCCTACCATTGATGAGTCTACACACATTCACAAGTCATCTACTACATTTCAAGTCCTATAGCTAAATCCTATGCAATTTCTATGTCTTTTTATCGTGGTTGCATCTTGTAAATGCTCTAGCCCGATTCATGTTTTATTTAAATATAGGATTTGGCAACTAAGACATTTGGTGTAGAATTGATATCTATAGCAGGGCAACAAGAGGCAAGAGATGATGAGCACCATGTGGTATGCTTACAAACTTGAGTCTATATTTAAAAATTTAATTTCATGCTTTGGTTTTAAATATTTGATTTAAATAATATGCATGAAATTTTGACATTAATTGATTTGAAGCTTCTTTTTCTTGTACAGCATGAGGCACCATCTGTGTCATGTGGAACCAAAAGGTGTCTTGAAATTGATGATGATAAAACTTAGGGTGTAATGTTACATTTATTTCATCCAAACTACATGTGTATTAGAGTATTTATTTCATGGATTCTGACTATTTCAGTATTGATTTCATCAACTGTGACTATTTTAGTATTTTTTTCATGGACTATGATTATTTCAGTATTTATCTCATTGACTATTTCAGTATCTATTTCATAGACTATTCCTAGTATTTATTGAATGGACTATGCATGTATATGAGCTTTTATTTCATAGAGTATTTACTTAAAATCGTGTGTTTAATTGTAATATTGCAAGTCCTAATTCTAATTCTAAATTGGAAATACATTAAATATCCTAATTCTAAATTACAAGTCCTAATTATAATTAAATATTGACGTCCTAATTCTGACTGTAAGTTAAAATTCTAATTCTAAGAGGAAAATACAATTAAATGTTAAAGTATTATCTATTTGTAAATGGTTTGAATATGTTTGCGTTCAAGAATATCTAACATTGAAGCTTTAAAATGGTTTTAATGATTACTATAATAAGGCTTAAGATTATGTTATAAATAACAATATTGAGGGTTTAAATGGTTTAAATAGTTGTAATAATATAGTTACAATAATATTATTATATGGTTTAAATAGACATGAAAGGAGACAATATGTTTAGTTTAACCAAATAGAATAGCAAAGATGTATAAAACCTAGTGAATGGAAGAAACATGTGAATGTTGTTAAAGTTGGAAATGTTTCCCTAAGGTTTCCAAAGTTCACCAAATTATTATAAAATTGGTCAAACAACAAGTGTAAGAGGGAGAGAAAATGTAATATGAATGGAAACAACATATTAGTAAGGAATTATTCCCATGGAATAAGCCCTATCCCAACCTTCATCCTCCCACCCACCCCAAGGTTGGGTGGAGGGTATAGGTCTCCCACCTAGTTGAGAGGCCTTCCTTTGATAACAAGAAGACTATCTTTAGTTGCACCTCCAGCTGGAGCTGGAGCTACTGGGGGAAGAGGCCACCTCAACAGAGGAAAGCAGTTGACTCCTATAAATAGAAATAGTGTACCTAGCATGCTCAATAAGAATGATCTAGATAAAAAAATTTAGACCTAGAAAATGAGATAATGAAGCTAAGTGGATCTAGGCTTATAACCAAGAGAAATAATATGTGAGTAAATAGGCATATAAGTGACTATGGGACAATAATGGAAAAAAGATAATATTCCATATCTAAATGAATGAACAAACTAATAAAGAATGAATAAACTTGAAAGGATTAAAGATATGAGTATAGCAATAAACACTCTCAAAGTTTTGTGAGATAAGTTGAAAATAGAAAACTCATACAAGGAGGTGTCTTATCAAGAGTAAAAATAACTTCAAATACCCAAAGAGGTGGTATATCAAGAGAGAAAACCACTAAGTAATTTTGTCAATCACTTACCATGCAATAAAATCACACTTTATATTTAGTAGCAATTCTTTAAACACCTACAACTTTATTTAGCTCCATGAAGCCTTGTTTACAAGATCATGCTCTTAATGACATGACACTACACTCCTCAACCTCTTTCTTGCATCATTGCAAAATAGTTCAATCTGAGGAATTGGGTCTAAGTTGATGAAAACTATGATAGGATTTCATCGAGGATTGGTCCAAACACTTATAAGAGAAAATAATAGGTTCCCAAGTGCCACTATTTGCACATATCGATTGGACAAAGTTTGTCTCATTTAAAAAATTGGGGCTCTTAAGAGATCTTTCCTACACGGTGTAGTCTAGAAGAATCAAGACATGTGGAATAGGAAAAGATATCTCTAATAGAGTTAACCTACCCACCCCATCATGTTGGCATAGTCTGTTTATCCCCACAAAGCCTCATTTATGAAATGAACCTCTTAATGACATACAATGTGAGTAGTTAGGTCCAATTTGGCCTTGAAACATTCATAATCTTTCATAAAAAGTGTAGGTTGCACCAATAATGGAAAACAATAGGTTCATAGGTGCCAAGGTTTTTGCATACTTCGTAGACAAAGTTTGTCTCATTTTAGGTCTTAGGGCTCTTAAAATATGTCACTTGAGTGATGTAGATTGGAATGATGAGTATGATTGTCATGGGGAAATAGACCTCTTATATGATTTACTTACCCACCCCAACATTTTACAATAGTCAATTTAGGCCCACGAAGCCCTTTTACAAAATTACCCTCTTAATAGCCTAACACTATGCTCCTCAAACCTCTTTTAAAGCATTGAAAAACATTTCAATGTGAACAATTGGTGTTGAGTTGGCAAAAACCCTCACAATATTTTATAGTAGGGTAGAGTGTGGACCTATAAGAGAAACTTGTAGGTTCCTAGGTGCCACAATTTGCAATGTACCATTTAGATGAAGTTTGTCTTATTTGAGGTCTTAGGGCTCTTAAAAGATGTCACTTGAGTGATGTACCCTAGAAGATTTAGGACGCATGGGATGAGGAAAGAGATGTTTGATAAGGTTTAACCAACTATTAAAATGTTTTGGCATAGTTTGTTTAATATTGCTAACTCACAACTTTGTTCATGTAAGAAAAAGTTCTACAATAAATGAATTGCTTAATATTGCTTAAAATCCGAATTTCATCTCCTAATTGCAAGTCCTAATTTTATGTCTTAATTAAAGTCCTAATTTCATCTCATAATTTCAAGTCTTAATTAAAGTCCTAATTTCAACTCCTAATTGCAAGTCTTAATTAAAGCCTTAATTTCATCTCGTAATTGCAAGTCTTAATTTAAGTCATGTTTTCATGTCTTAATTAAAGTCCTAATTTCATCTCCTAATTGCAATTCTTAATTAAAGTCCTGTTATGATAGAAATTGTCCTCCTACATGGAATAACACAATTTCTCATGGTTTATCTCCTCTCCTTTGGTGGCCTCTTGCCCTTTTTGTTTCTGGCCTACCTAAACTTTGATTGACTTATATCTAACTAAAGAAATGTCATATTATGAAGAAACTATTGATTGAACCTGGGAACTGAGTTTGGATTTTGGATATTATGGGCCTCCTAAATGCAAATCTTAAGTGGAAATTGGAGTTTGCACTAGGGCATCTGCACCCTTGCCCTGTCCTATTTTCTCGGATCCTAAATTCTGGGGTGGTGTCAGCTTGTGTCGTGTAACTCAGAATTCCAATTTCAAATTTTGGTTTTTGCATGATGTCGACATGTTATTTCAAATATTTGAATCTCTAAGGTTAGGTATTTAAAGACAATTGAAAATCATTTTATCACACACAATCTATATGCAAGCTTACTATGCCAAAATTTTGTCACTTTCGCCATTGAAGATCAGTACTTTGTTGAAGCTCTTGGAAGTTATTTGAAGTTTCTATTATGGAGATATTCAGTGGAGATTAGGAATCAAGATCTTGAGTCTATCTTTCTCTTCCTAGGATTTTATCAAGTCCTTTTACAATCGGGAGAAGGGTTGAAGCCTCCAACTTGAGCTTGGCAATCCTCCATGGATACGACGGCCCCACCTTCTTGTTCTACAAGTCTTCATTGCAATCATCTCCTTGAGTGAAGAAATGTGTTAATCTTTCCTTGATGCTTGAGTCATCTAGGGTTTTACGTTTTCTACATACACATAATATCTATGAGCACACACATCTGTAGATCTTTATCATTGGCTATTGTTGAAGTATAAGTACCAAAAATGGGGCTTGACTAAGGCAAGCTCCTATATAGCCACAACCATCTTTCTCCTCTTTTTGTATGTGCAAGTCTTATTCAAAAAGATCTGGTGGAAAGGAGCAGAAGAAAGACAGGTATTGCAGATACTCGTCACAAAACTTTAAGTTTTGACATCGTGAAATATTTGTGACACTGGGGTGGATGCCCTAGTCTAACTGGGCATTTAATTATGGATCTAGAACCCTCTATGGACACCCTGACATTAGGTACAGTGGTATCAGAGCTAGCAAGTAGATCCTTGAGGGAGTAAAGGATCTTGTGAAATAGTAAGAGTTTGTGAAGATGCCTCCTAAAAATCAGATGGCAAGAGAGAATTCTGAGTTGAGAGAAGCCTTAGAGGCAAGAGAAAAGGAGTTGAGGGATAGAAGAGATCAGGATGCAGCAAGAGAAAGAGAGTTGAGGCAAGTGAGAAGAGAGAATGCAACAATCTTGGCTAGATTGGAAGCATTGGAGAGGAATCCTAGAAAGGATGAACAAGATGGTTCAGAAGGAGATGAGGATGCTGATGAGAATCCTCCTAAGGATGAGTTGGATGCTGAAGAAAAGAAGTTTGTGAGATTGCTGAAGGCAGTCCAAGGAAGTGGAACAAAGGCAAACATAGAGTTACCTATCTATCAAGGGAGGATGGATAGTGAAGAGGTGTTAGGGTGGATAGATGCCCTAGAAAATTTTTTTGAGTATGAGGAGATGAGTGATGAGAAGAAGATCAAGTTTGCAAAAACAAAACTGAGAGGTACAACACTTACCTGGTGGAGTAATGTGCAGATAGAAAGAGTGGCTAGAGGTGCAGTAAGAATCACTTCTTGGGGTAGGATGAAGGATATGATGAAGGACCAATTCCTTCCATCTGATTACTCCATTCAAACAAAGAGGATGAGGTAGAACTTGAAGCAGAAGGACATGGATGTTATGTCCTATACTGAGCAATTTCATAAGCTTAGTATTAGAGGAGGATTGGAAGATGAAGAAGAGAAAGTGGCAAGGTACCTTAATGGGCTTAGGTATAACTTGCAGGATGAGATTGGTTTGTCAATACCAAAAGTCACTTGGAGAGTGTTTTCAGTTAGCCATCAGGGCTAAAGAGAGGGTGAAGAGGAAGCAAGAAAGGCAAGGAGGTAGTGGAAGAGGATATAGAGGTAGGGGCAGACCTACTACTGAAGTTCAGAACAACAATGAGAAGGGTAAGGAGATTTCTACAGATCAGAGAGGTGGATATAGAGTTGGAGGTAGATTTGGATCAGGTATAGTAGTGTTCACAGGTAGATGTTATCACTACAATGAGGTGGGACACACATTTTTCAACTGTCCTAAGAAGGATGGTGTTGACAAGACCAAGGATAGAAGAGTTCACTTGGCACAAGAGGAGGAGAAGCCAAAAGAACCAGAAATGTCATTAGCCTCTCCAATGATGGTTGGATAAATGCTCATGGTGGAGAAAGGTAAGGTGCAGCAACCACCACAGGTATCTATTTTCAGAACTAATTGTTTAAGCCATGGAAAGATATGCAAGTTGATTGTAGATTCAGGTTCTCATGATAATCTAGTTTCTTGAGAAATGGTGCATAAGTTGGGATTGAAAACTTTTGATCATCCTAGTCCTTACAATGTCACTTGGGTGAGTCAAGAACAATAGGTAATGGTTACTAAGAAGGCATATGTTGATTTTACAATTGGTCCATATCAGGACTATGTTTTGTGTGATGTTATTCCTATGACATGTGGACATATTATCTTGGGTAGGCCATGCAACATTTGAGAAGGACTATTCATGATGGTTATATTAATAACTATGTGGTGCACAAAGATGGTAAGAAGTTCAAACTGATACCTTTACCTTGTGAAGAGAAGAAGGAACATGTTACTATTTGTTTTGGAGAAAAACTACAGTTGAGTATGCAGGTTAAGGATGATTGCAAGCAGTAGGAACAGTTGCAACAGAAGAAGGTGGATGACAGTCCTAAAAAGTAGCAGGCTTGGGACTTGAGTTATGTCAAGATTGGGGACATTGATTGCCCTATAAGGAGTCAGAAGAAGGAAGGCAAACAGAAGATGATACAGGGAGGAATGAATCAGGACCTCCAGTTGAGAAGAACAAAAGTATTACAGCAGTAGGGTCCTAGGCAAGGACATCACAACAGGTTTTATGGTTCTAACACTGTTTACAGGAGCCATGCAGGATGGAGAAGGAGAAAGATAACTCTAGGAGAGTTCATCTTTCCTACTCAGAGGAACATTCCTACAAGATGGAAGAATGGTCGGAGCAAATCCCCTGACTCTTGGGACAAGAGTTTTCATCATGC
Organism: Cunninghamia lanceolata; assembly: GCA_027924645.1. Classification (NCBI taxonomy): domain Eukaryota; kingdom Viridiplantae; phylum Streptophyta; class Pinopsida; order Cupressales; family Cupressaceae; genus Cunninghamia; species Cunninghamia lanceolata. The sequence continues at coordinate 8,873,018 of BSBN01001531.1, read as the reverse complement.
CGGGGAGTATGGTGCAGGAGCACCTAGATGTCTAGATTTTACTTGATTTACAAGTTGTTTGGTTTGTTTAAAAAGGTCTTTGAGACCATATTCTATGTTGTAATAAGGCTTGTAGCCAGGTTGTAAATGGACTATGTCCAAATGACTATGAATCTACTTTGGTTATGTTATTAGTCATAGGTAGAACAATCTTGTGGCAAAAAGATAGTCATAGGAGTCATTTGATTTTTAATGTTTGTAAGGGGAGTCATTTAAATGTTTGTAGCCTATAAAGGCATGTCTAAGGTTATGAGGGTGTTTAAAACCTTGTCCAAGGTTAATCAAAAGTTAAAACAAAGCATTGTTTAGACAAAAATAGTCATTGTTGTCCTAAAGAAGACAATTTCTATTTGTGACAGTTAAAAATCAAGAAGGGAAATCGAGGGTTGGGCAGTTTCTTCGACCCCCAACCACTCCTACCTGACTTCATGCAAATATTGAGGCTTCTTTTAAGCCTACCAAGATGTTTTTGTGAGAGGGGATACGAAGGAATAGAAAGAAAGAACTAAAAGACAACTGTTTTCTGCTTTTTTCTTATTTTCTGTGTTTTTGTTACTGTTTTCCTGCCGTACCCGCGACTGTACGGATTTATCATTGCCCAAGTTTGTAATGGATGGAAAGGGGTGTGATGTAGCTTGGATTTGAACTTTTTTTGGAGTCTTGACATTGATCTAGATGAAAGATATCACTGGTTTTCCCAAAACTATTTTTTAAACTGCTGTTATCATCCATTAATTTGCTATTTTCTGCATAAATCTGTACCTGTATGGCCTGTAGGTGGTTGAAGTTTGTAATGCATGGTAGAGTGGAGAGTTAACTTACCTTTGCATTTGGTTTGGGCTCTTGACACCCTTATTTATCTTTGTATTTCTCTTTTGTCTGAAAGTAGGTTGAAAACCTAATTTAGGTCTTTTGCTGAGTAGCCGATGGATTATTCCCCATTCCATTGATCTTAGTCTACCCTACTCAATGGAGGGGGTTGTATGTTAGTGAGGGCAAGTTCTTGTAAAGGATTTGGTGGTAGGAGGATAGTTGGTGTGGGGGATTCAATGTGAAAGACTCTGCAAATTCATGTGTTGACAGTTTAGAGAAGGACAGCAGCTTGAGGGTGGTGATCAGTGACTGAGGAAGAGGAATGTTGGTGAATGAATGTGTGGAGAATGATGGGAGGAGCCCTAGGCTTGGTCATGGATTCATGATAGGGAGAAAGAAGAGATCTCTCTGAGGAAGCATCCATCTTACCTATTACTGTCTCTGTCAGTCCTCCTTAGGAGACAGTCATCACAAGAAATAGGTAAGTTTGATGAACTATTGGTTTGCCAAGGAAGGCAGTAAATATGTGTGGCAAGTTATAGGTTTGTTATGTTGTATGAGGTAGATGGTGTCTTGATAGAGACCACCTTAAGAGAGTATTGTGACTGTCCTTCTCATGGAGCAGTGAGACTATGACAGTCTATGAAGAACATAGTGAAGATTGCTGTCCTGTAGTCCTGTGTAGAGGAGTTGAAGGGATGTTAGATGGAGTTGGGCATCTTGGAAGGTGTAGAATGAAGTTATTGGGTTAGAGACCATGTGTTGGTCATGTTGTGTTATGCAAAATGCTAGTATGAAGTTGATTTGTTCTTTTCCATTGCATCATACAGGAGATTTTAGTCACTGGAAACTTTTTGGACATTGGGGTGGGTGTGCTAGTCTAATAAGCCCTCAATTTCTGGGTACATGCTCTTTGTGATCCCTATTCTACAATTCTATGATCTATTCATTAGTATCTATGCCAGAAATCTTTCTGTTATCACATACTTTGCAATTAGGGTTTCATGCTAGTTGAATGCTTGAAGCTTGTCAAAACCTAATTGGGTCATCTCATCCATCCCAACAAACACAGAAAAAGGACAACAAGAATCAGTAGCTTGATCCTTCATAGCGATAAATCTTAGTTCCTATTTCCCAATGTTTAGTAGGAGAAAGAGGGGATTGATTTGATTTAGGTAAACTGTCACTTTCCAAATTTTTCCACCAAACATTTTGGTGATCCTGTGCTTTAAAGAATTTGCATCCTTTTTAACATCAGATCTAAAAAAGTTTGTTGTCCTAAATTACATTTAGATTGAAAACCCTCTTTTATGAAAAGTGTATGTATTGAATCTTGCTTGATGTCTTTGGCTTTTCATTAAAAGTTTTTGAAATTACAACTTTGTGATTTGCATAGTGATATATTGTTTCATTTTTCACAAAGTTTATGCTATCTTGCTTTACATTTAAGTATTGGGTTAATTAGAACACGTTATAATGTTGGATTACTTTTTACAAGAATTTAATGTGTATGATGATTCGTTTAGTTGTGTTGACTTCAATACGTTAGATGAAGCCCTTGAGGACTTTATCTCGATTGAATATTCTACTATGACTCCTAAGCCATCATTGTTTCAAAGAATAGTAAATGCAATCTATGTTCCTAAACCTCATGAAGAACCTATGAAACCAAAAATAGTGATCAACCTATGTTTGGATGTGACTCAACCACAATCTAAACTGGTGCTCATTGTTAGAGGTCTTCCACCTTCTTCTCGACCTCCCGATTACATCTATAACTATGCTAAACAAATAGCACATCAAAGCCAACAAGAAAGATTACAACAACCTAGTCATACTATCATTGCTCATACATATAATATGCTTAGAATAACAGACAAAGTAAACAACAATCGAGCATTCTGATATCTTTACTAGCTTCTCAACCTATGCTTCCTCAAGCGCCTCGTTTAACACATAAAGTTGGTCAAGATTAAGATCTGGTTGAGCAGCTTCATGCTACTCCCACTAATATTTCTCTTTGGGAACTTATACAAACTTTGCCTACATACCATGGAATGCTCCAAGAAGATTTACAAAAGGTGATTGTACCACCTTCTGTCAAGCCGAATGATGTAACAGCTCTTTTAGACTGTATGCATGCAACAAAAATAGACATTTTGTTCTAGCAACATGAGTTTCCTTCTATTGAAGTTCAAAATCAGTATGATCCTTTCATTATCTTCATTACAATAAATAAGAAATTAATCAACCAAGTTATGATTGATAATGGATCAGCTCTTAATGTTTGTGGTACTAATCTGTTACATAAGATTAAGGTTGATACTTCTCTAATTAAACTGGATAGACTTAGCATATGTGGTTTTGATAATGTTGGAAGATAGTCTATAGGCACTATAACTTTACCTGTACAAGTTGGGTCTATGACCTTATCTACTTTGATTCATGTCATGTCTGGTTCCTTATCATATAACATGATTCTTGGTAGACCTTGTATTCATGCATTGGGGGTAGTTCCATCTACCCTTCATTGTTCAATCAAGTTTATTTATAAAAATAAACTTAATATTGTTGAAGCTGATCCCGATCTAGATAGTTGTTTACAAATTAAATTACAAAAGCAAGTTGTTCATCATAAGATTCTAAATAACTTGAAAGTTGATCCATCAACTCCTCTTGCCACAAACAATGTGGTGCAAGATTCTAAATAATTAAATGCATTCCTTGGTGATGATTGGGGTTTACTAGATTTTACTTCTACCTCTATGGGAGAGTATAAAATTAACAAATCTAATCCTAAAACATCAAATGTTGCATCAATTTCATCTAAAATCTCTAATCAGAAACCTAAAGTTTCTTTGGTAACAAACTCAAATAACACTCTTACTTACACTACAGACTATGAGACCCATGAGGCTCCACCTTCTTCTAAAGAAATGGCCTCTCTTTATGGTTGAGGATTTCATATTCTCTATAAGAATTGTGACTATATAGGTAATGGTTGCAGTATTAATCAATAAGAAATTTGAGTACCTATAGAAGCTGCTTGGCGACATTACTCGAGTGGCATTGGATATAATCCTTTCAAAGAAACCAAAGCCTGTAAGCATCCTACTCTTATTGTGAGCACATTATCAACACTTAATTTGATATATCCTAAGATGATAGTGATGCAGGAGCATCCTTGGTTCAAGAGCAATCTTGCATCAACCAAAAAACATTTGCATTTCAGTTTGTCTGCATTTCAGTTTCTTTCATTTTCCCAGTTCAGTTCAGGTAGTTCAGTCAGAAGCAGTTTTAGCTTGAGGTCTGGTATTGGCATTTCACATCTTATGGATCTAGACTTAGCACCTACATTTATTCATCTACATCATATCAATAATTCAGAACATTTGGATTAGTTACCAGAAAGTTATCGCTATCAGAAGATCAATTGTTTTCTCATAGCAGAGCATCCTGATAGTCTCAGACAATCAGCTAAAGGAGAAGGCTTGTGGATCATTCCTTGACTTGCAGATCTCAATGACGCATCATTCAATGTCCTTTGGTTCATAGCCAACCTTCCCCAAGGGTCTGCACGTTGTTCTATTCATTTGAGGAAGTGTTATATGCATTTAGGTCTAACCTATCTGTGAACATGTTACAACATTTCATTAGAGTTTGTGACCTTCCTTAGCCGATGTGGAGGAATCTATTGGTTTGAAAATGATATATATTGATGTAATAGATTCTTAGGAAAGTAGTTAGAACTTGCTTCATAATCCTTAGTTTAGATTTTATGTGAAGGAGCTTCAAAGCTTTATCTTGCGCATTTATGTAATCAGGCCTTTTTGAGCCCATATTGTAAGCTCGCATGTTGTATGCCAGATTGTATTTGAATTCTTTGATATAGTGAATAACTAAATCTGCATTTGTTCCATTTCCTTGAGTTGTTTTAGTTGTGTTTACTCTTGCTGCATGGTCTAGACCATTCATTCTGTGAACCCTCCTACCGTGATTGCACCAAGTAGTATCAGAGCAAAAGTTCGAATCTTTGGGAGCAAATTGAGCAAAGTTGGTGAAGGAATTCTGTAAGATCTTGCTGTGGATAGATTGCCGAATTGAGGCAGGTTACTTGTGTTGCAACCAATCACTGATTGTGAGGCAGTTGTCACCTTGTAGCTTGATCACCGAACCTGAGGTAGTTTACACTTGATCTTAGGAAGAATGCCACTGGGAAGAGTGCCTCCTAATGGTACAATGGCTAATAGAATGGATGAAATGATGGAATTGATGATAACAATGTGAATTCATTTGGATGCTATCAAGGAAGATAGGTGAAGAGGATTGACACCGAGACCTAATGTTGAAAGTGATGATGAAGAAGAATTTCAATCTATTGAACAAACTGGAGAAACCCTAGAAGGTGAGGAAGGAGAAGAATTAGATCAGATAAAGATGTTGCGATCTATTTCAAAGATTGGAGACCTAGAGTTGATGTGCCGAATTATAGTGGTAATTTGAACCGTGAAGAATTGATTGACTGGATAAATGACATGGAAGAATACTTTGAATAGGAGGAAATTGAAGATCCGGAGAAGGTGAAATTTACAAAGACAAAGTTGAAAGGACATGTTGCTATATGGTGGAAAGAAGTTCAGTAGGAAAGAAACAGAAGAGGGAAAGAAAAGATTACAAAATGGGATAGGATGGTGACAAAGTTGAAGAATCCATTTATACCTGTTGACTATGAGTTAGAGTTGTTGAAAAGATTGCAAAACCTAAGACAAAAGGAGAAATTTGTGAAGGAGTACACTAAAGAATTTCACAAGATGGTCATAAGGACAGGACATAGCGAAGCAAGCAAGGAGAAAGTGGCTAGATACATCAATGGACTGAGATTGAACATTCAAGAAGAGCTAAGCTTGGTAAGGATGACATCTTTGGAGGAAGCATATCAGTTTGCCCTGAAAGTTGAAGAGAAGTTGAATAAGAGACATGATCAGAGACAGAGAGGCAGAGGAGGTAAATTTTAGAGAGGTAGGACATTTTCCAGAGGAGATAGATCACATCTAGAGAAGAACAAGTTTGACAGCCCATTTAAGAAGGATGACAGAGATAACAGTGCTTACCAGAGAGATGACATAAATTTTTACCAGAGAGGAAACCCTAGTGCATACCAGAATGAAGGATATAGAAGAGAAGCAAGAGGATTTGATAAGAGAACATTTAGACGTACTTGTTTCAAGTGTGGAGGTGGAGGACATAGAGCATTTGAATGTAATCAAGGAAGTACAAGTAAGAGGATAGAAAATAGTGGAAGAGCAGCCTATGTGGAAGAAGAACCTATTGAATCACCCAATTTAGTTGGCAAACCTGAGAAAGGAGAATCATTGGTGATGAGGAGAGCATTATTTCAAACAGAAACAAATGAGGAACCACCACAGAGGAAAAGCTTGTTCAAAACTAGATGCAAATTAGGAGAAAAATGTTGTAAAGTTGTAATTGATAGTGGTAATTCAGATAACCTAGTTTCAAAAGAGATGGTGACTAAGCTAAAGTTGGAAAGATTCAAACACCCTAAGCCCTATCAGATAGCATGGATTCAGGATGATCATAAGGTACTGGTGAGTGAACAATGTTTGCTGAAATTTCATATTGGATCTTATCATGATGAAGTCTTGTGTGATATTATGCCTATGGATGTATATCATATCTTGTTGGGTAGACCTTGGCAGTATGATAGAAAATTTATACATGATGGAAGGAATAATACATATACTATAACAAAAAATGGAAAAACAATTACTTTGATTCCTTTGGAGGATGATCCTAAGAGTGAAGTATGTGGGAATGCTAGAATCTATTTGGTAAAGAAAATTTCTGAATGGTTTGAGACATGAGAATATGTGTTATGCCTTGATTCCTAAGAATCTTGAAACATTGAGGAAAGAAATTGAAGAATCACAACCGGAGGAGATAAGAGAGTTGCTGACAGAGTATGAAGACATCATATCAGATAATGTACCTGAAGGATTACCACCTATAAGGAGTATTAGTCATCACATCGATCTTATACCGAGAGCAAGTTTGCCTAACAAAGTAGCACACTAGATGACACCGGCAGAGAATGAAGAATTGAATAGACAGATACAAGAATTGTTGAGGAAAGGTTTGATCAAAGAAATCTTGAGTCCTTGTGTAGTACCTGCAGTGCTTGCACCTAAGAAGGATGGAGAATGGAGAATGTGTACTGATTCCAAAGCAATAAACAAGATCATAGTTAATTATAGATTTCCTTTACCTAGGATGGATGATATGATGGATTGTTTGAGTGGAGCAAGATATTTCACAAAGATAGATTTGAAGAGTGGATACCATCAAATCAGAATCAGAGGAGATGAATGGAAGACTGCTTTTAAGACAAATGAAGGACTGTATGAGTGGTTAGTGATGCCTTTTGGATTGACAAATGCACTGAGTACTTTCATGAGGTTGATGAATGAAGTCTTGAAAATATTCTTGGGTAAGTTTGTGATTGTATATTTGGATGATATTCTAATTTTTAGTAAAACAAAAGAGGAAAATTTGTGGCATATTAGACAAGTTTTGCAGAGACTAAGAGAAGAGAAATTGCTGATAAACATCAAGAAGTGTAGTTTTATGAAGGATGAATTGGTATATTTGGGATTTGTGATTAATGCGGAAGGATTGAAGATGGATCCTGAGAAAGTGAAAGCAATTGTTGAATGGCCTACACCAGAGAACATTGGAGAGGTTAGATCATTTCATGGATTGGCTAGTTTCTACTAGAAGTTCATCATAAATTTTAGTTCAGTTTGTAACCCTATGACAGAGACAATGAGAGCAGACAGAAAGGATTTCAAGTGGACATCTGGAGTAGACAAAAGTTTTGAGTTGTTGAAGCAGAAAGTGACCGAGCAACCTATTTTGGCATTACCAAATTTCAATAAGGTATTTCAAGTTGATTGTGATGCAAGTGGAAATGCAATTGGAGCAGTATTAAGTCAAGAAGGTAGACCTATAGCATATTTCAGTGAGAAGTTGAATGATGCAAGGAGAAGATATTTAGTTTATGATTAGGAGTTCTATGCCATAATTCAATCCTTGAAGAAGTGGAGACATTATTTGTTGCCTAAGGATTTTGTGTTGTATACAGATCATCAAGCTTTGCAATATTTGAATAGTCAAGGTAAGTTGAATCAGAGACATATGAGATGGGTAGAGTTCATGCAGAGTTATACATTTGTGTTGAAGCATAGGAGTGGTAAATCAAACAAAGTTGTTGATGCATTGAGTAGAAGAAGAAACTTGTTGACAGAAATGAGAGTTGAAGTGTTAGGTTTTGATGAATTGAAGAATATGTATGAGGGAGACACTAATTTTACAGAACCTTGGAAAGCATGTAAGGAACCTCTTGTGATAGATAGGAGTAAATGGTTGGACTATTTCATTCAAGAAGATATGTTGTTCAAAGGAAACTAGTTGTGCATACCTAGAAGTTCAATGAGAGATAATTTAATCAAGGAGAAACATAGTGGCGGATTGGCAGGACATTTTGGCATTGATAAGACAGTGGCTTTGGTAAGTGAAAATTACTTTTGGCCTCAGATACATAAGGATGCTCAAAGATTTGTGCAAAGTTGTAGAGTTTGTCAAGTTACAAAAGGGAGTAGTCAGAACACTAGATTGTATAAACCTTTGATAGCACTAGAGAGACCATGGGAAGACATAAGCATGGATTTTGTGATGGGATTGCCTAAGACACAGAGAGGACATGATTCAGTATTTGTAGTGGTTGAAAGATTTTCAAAGATGGCTCGTTTCATACCTTATAGGAAGACAACTAATGCAGTGCATGTAGCTGACCTATTTTTCAAGGAGATTGTGAGATTACATGGATTACCTAAGAGTATAGTTTTAGACAGAGACACAAAGTTTGTTGGCTATTTTTGGAAGACACTTTGGAAGAAGATGAAGACAGATTGAAATTCAGTTCAACTTTTCATCCACAGACTGATGGACAGATAGAGGTAGTGAATAGGAGTTTGGGAAACTTGTTGAGATGTTTGGTTGGAGAAAAGACTAGAAGTTGGGATTTGATTCTTTCACAAGCAGAGTTTGCATACAAAAATTTGGTAAATACGAGTACCGGAAGAACACCTTTTGAGATTTTGATTGGAGTGAATCCTAGAGGAGTTACAGAGTTGAGAGATATCAGTACAGAAGAAAAGGGAAGTGAAGAAGCAGAAGAATTTGCATATCATATGAAGACAGTGCATAACCAGGTGAAGAAGCATTTGGAGGACATGAACAGTAAGTATAAGGAAAAGGTAGATGAGAAGAGAAGACATAAGGAATTTGAAGTTGGAGATAAAGTAATGGTGTACTTGAGAAAAGAAAGATTTTCAGTTGGAACATATAACAAGTTGAAAATGAAGAAGTTTGGACCTTGTAAGATACTCAGGAAATTTGATTCAGGAAATGCATATGAAGTAGAGTTATCAGAGACATTAGGTATATCACCTATTTTCAACATTGCAGACTTATACCAGTCTCATGAAGTAGAGTTCAGTGATAGCATGGAAGAAGACTTGAAGAAGTAGTTACCACAACAAGCATCAGAGAAAATAGAAGACATCTTGGACAACAGAGTTGGATGCAGTACTAGAGGAAGATAATACAAGGAATATCTTATGAAGTGGAAAGGTAGACTGGAAGAAGATTCATCATGGATTTCTCAGGCTGAGGTGGACCATCTTGGTTCTCCCTTAGCCCTAGGAAAGTGAGGGACTCACTTTTTCAATAACCCCAGATGTCTGATGCAGGAGCATCCCTGGTTCAAGAGCAATCTTGCATCAACCAAAAAACATTTGCATTTCAATTTGTCTGTATTTTAGTTTCTTTCATTTTCCTAGTTTAGTTCAGTCGGAAGCAGTTTCAGCTTGAGGTCCAGTATTGGCATTTCACATCTTGTGGATTAGGACTTAGTACCTACATTCATTAATCTACATCATATCAAGAATTTAGAGAATTTGGATCAGTTACCAGAAAGTTATCGCTATTAGAAGATCAACTATTTTCTCAGAACAGAGCATCCTGATAGTCTCAGACAATTAGCTAAAAGAGAAGGCTTGCAGATCATTCCTTGACTTGCAGATCTCAATGACACATCATTCAATGTCCTTTGGTTCATGGCCGACCTTCCCCAAGGGTCTGCACATTTTTCCATTCATTTGAGGAAGTGTTCTATGCATTTAGGTCTGACCTATCTGTGAACACGTTACAACTCTTCATTGGAGTTTGTGACCTTCCTTAGCCGACACGGAGGAATCTATTGGTCTGGAAATGATATATATTGATGTAATAGATCCTTAGGAAAGTAGTTAGAAATTTCTTCATAATCCTTAGTTTAGATTTTGTGTGAAGGAGCTTCAAAGCTTTATCTTACGCATGTATGTAATCAGGCCTTTTTGAGCCCATATTGTAAGCCCGCATGTTGCTGACCAGAATGTATTTAAATTCTTTGATATACTGAATGAGTGAATCTACATTTGTTCCATTTCATTGAGTTGTTTCTGTTGTGTTTACTCTTGCTACACGGTCCAGACCATTCATTCTGTGAACCCTCCTACTATGACTGCACCAGATAGACAACAATTGTCCTCCAGGAGATATTCATTTAGATACTTTCTGAACAGACAAAACAATAATTGAATTCTTGGGAGCTTATGAAAATGTTCCTTGTTATCATCATAAATATGGATTACCTTATTATTTGAATAATGATGCATCTTTTGGTAAGTCCACTTGCTCGGAAAACACTACTCTAAAATCTAATTAAGAATCTAAAGAACTACCACAATCACCCAACCTCCCAGAACATAGTGCTTTTCTTAATAGAAAGACAGTTGATGTCTTCATGGAGAAAGATAACACTGAAAAGGTCATCCCTATGGGTGATTGTTTAAGTACAGAAGAAAAAGAAGATATGACCAAGCTTTTACATGAATTTTTAGAATTATTTTCTTGGAATTATTTGCATATGTCTGGTATCGATCCTTAGATTGTAACACATAACATTGTATTACAATCGGATGCTAAGTTGTTTAAACAAAAGATCCATAAGATGAATCCTAAGGTTGCATTGTTAGTTAAGGATAAGATAGAAAAGCTATTACAAGCCGGTTTTATCCACCCTATTGATTACTCACTTTGGATTTCAAATATTTTGGCTATCGCTAAACCTAATGGCCATATTCAAATGTGTGCTGATTTTAGGGATCTAAATCTTGCTTCTTTGAAAGATTATTTCCCTTTGCCAAACATTGATATGATCATTGACTCAATAGATGGTCATGCATTACTTTCCTTAATGGATGGTTTCTGGATATAATCAAATTTTCATCAACCCTCTAGATCAAAAGAAGACAACTTTTATAACCCCATGGGGAACATTTTGTCAGGTTTTCATACCGTTTGGAGTAAAAAAATGCTGGAGCAACTTACCAATGGGCTATGACTCTTATTTTCATGATTACATGCATAATATATTAGAGGATTATGTTGATGACATTCCTGCGAAGTCTATTTGTTGCAAGGATCATGCCACAATCCTCTGTTAAATCTTTGAGTGAATAAGGAAATACAACATGTGCTTGAATCCTTGTAAGTGCATCTTTGGCATAGATAGTGGAAAATTGTTGGGATTTATAGTCTTGTGCACATAGCAGTATTGAAGTAGATATGAAGAAAATTGATGCGATTGTTAATATGCCAGCACCTAAGAACATATCTCAACTTCGTAGCTTGCAAGGGAAGATATAGGCCATTTGTCGATTTGTCTCACAACTGGTGGATATGACTCACCCTTTTACTCAACTATTGAAGAAGGATTCAAAATTTAAATGGAATTCTAATTGTCAAAAGGCTTTTGAAGACTTAAAGAGTTATCTAGCTAACACTAGTATAGAAACAACAATATATTACTAAAAAAACTACTAAAAACTGTTTATAAATGATCAAACATGGTCACGTGACCATTAGTAGTTTATTGCCAGTCATTTATAACATGACCAAATTGATGACTAAACCATTTTTAGTCATTTATTTATTGTTTTGATTGATCGATTTGGTAGTATATTTAGTTGTTGATTTAGTCATTGATTGTTGTAATCTGGTCACTTATTTAGTCATTTTTTATTCACTAATATATTTAGTCGTTAATTTAGTCATTAATTGTTGTTAACTGGTCATTTATTTAGTCATTTTTATTCACTAGTTCTTGTCCATTGGTAGTTTATTTAGTCATTAATTTTAATCATCATTTTGTCAATTTGGTAGTATATTTAGTCATTTTTATTCACTGATTTAACACTGGTCATATATTTAGTCATATTTATTTACTGTTCACTGATTTCTGTCAATTGGTAGTATATTTAGTCAATTTAATTATTAATTGACGTCAATTAGTAGTATATTTAGTCATTTTGAAGCTTGCACTTAGTCATTAGTATATTTAGTAGTATATTTTGAAGCTTGCACAACAAAACAACTTTGAGAAGGTAAAAACAACTTGTTTTATTAATAAAAAATGTTTACAAACAACATACAAATCTGAAAATAAGTTATGTAATGCTTTCTCTTTGCTAAAAAAACCTTCATGGTTACAATACATAGCTCAAAGAATGAGCAAGAAACTGATTTTCTGAGTATCACTAAGCATAGAAGCACAAAGACATTCATAGATGTCTTCTTCACAAATCCATGACTATGCCATGAAGCTCACTGTTCTAGTTCAAGATCACACTGTCATCTCTATAGAGATCATGTCTCATGCACCCAACTTGCTCTGCTTCATAAGCTGCCACTGTGAATTGTTACTTGTAGCAATAAATTGTCCTTATCTCTAATGATTATGCCTCTGATGACTGTCATCTTTGGTAGGATGCCTCAATTGTCATGGACTATTATTCAACATTGCCTTATGACTAGGCTATGCATTGTCCTAATCAAACTTGTAGCCTCTTGAAATGCATTGTCCAATCACTTGTCAACCTACTGTCATGCATTTTCCCTTTATAAAATAATAATGCCTCATGACTACCACTACCTAGCTCATTATTCTGGCATGCTTTCACTTATACTCTACCTCCCATCAATGTAGAACATTGCCCCTCTATTGAATGCCTTGACTACCTTTGACATCATTGTATCTTTTCCAAATTCCTTCAAAATAGTTCATCACTACTACAGTTACCTAGGTATGCACTCTATGTCATTTGCCAGACTGTTACTAGTGTGGAAACGCATGCTTGGAGCCCTTCAATGCAAGCACATGCCCCTTTCATCCCTTAAAACTTCTGCAATGTGGGCAATCTTCTTGGAGCAAGTTGTAACATGTAGAATCTAATAAGGAGAGTGTTGATCATGTCCCATATATGAAGCTCTCTCCTTCAATGCAGCCAATAATAACCCTAGAATCTTTCCTCCTTTATATGCAACATGACATCTGATATGAGCAACAAGGTGTTGCCTTTTCCGTTGTGAATGAAGTTGTGCCTCAATACAACAAACAAAATTACTATTAGTCTCAATTCAAAAAGAATAAAAGTACATTGTATATTGCAAGTTTACAAAAGTAAGTCCAAACACAGTGGAAAGATAAATCAATTAAAAAACTGTAGCCTTGTCAACAAATGCCTTAAACAGAGTGTTCAACATAGGCTTGAAATATGCATATTGAACCCTTGATTTCAAAACCTTGTTCAAAGTTTAAGAAAGGTGATACGCTTAGATTATAGAATGAAGTTGACATTATAAAATGAAGGTTATCAACACTAACTAGACTGGAACAACATTATCAACATAAATTTCTTCAAAACCAAGCTCAAGAATGCCATCAGACTTAGAAAACAAAAATGTCAACCCTAGTTCATGTGTTGTCTTAGTAAAGACCTGCACCATGAAAGAATCCATTTACACATAAATTCCAAATTAAGTTGATGAGAAAAGATCTTTAATATCCAACTGGGAAGTCTTAACATCCAAAAATTACTAACCTGATGTTTCACAAGTTTTCCAACTGTGGCATCATCTTTACTTAAGAAACCAAATATTGATCCACTACCATATTGGATCTCACGGGATTCTCCTTCACAAACAACAAATGATATATATTAATTGTTTAGCAACTGTAATGCCCCTCAATTTTGGCTTGTGTCAGTTGATAGTTTTCCATTGCTTTTAGACAGTTTTGAGACATTTGAGTTGTTAGACTTATGGTTTATGCTCATGATGGACTATGGTTGACTAATGTGGTTAGTGACATGTATTATGAGTAGGATGATAACATTATTGTTATTACAGTTTATGATGTATTTTGACATGTTTAGTTGTTGGTTAGTTGAATTATGTAGAATAATGGTACTATGCTTTATGGATTGAATGTTATTTGATTGTCAGTTAGAGATGTTTGTGTTTATTGTTATGCTTGTGAGTAGGGATGGTGTAGTATTACTCATTTCAAGCACCCTACTATGCTGTGATTCCTTGACTCTATGTGCTTGATGTATTTGCATATACTCGTATACAACCTATTGTTCTGATGCAGGTTGCAGGTACCAGGCATCGACTCCACCTGACTTAGCAAGTCTAAGCATGCCCTTACTCCAATGGATAACGTTGATGGGAGATAACATGGGGTTTTCCCTAGGTCAGTTCTCGTTTTAGTTTGTGTCATGGGTCTTGAAGTCACTCTGAGATTCTCGTCTCAGTTTTTGGTCGTCTTGTGGTTGTAGAGGTATTGTCAAGTTTTACTTATTAAGCCAATGTGTATTTTGGTAACACATTAATGAATGATATAATAGTAATAATAGGCTTGATATAGCGATATTTATGTAAATATTAATTAAAATTGTAAATTGAGAAATAATGAAAAATATTTTAACTATGAATTAAAGTAATAACTTTAATAATTAAATCCTATTGACATTTGTCATAAGTGAATGGTATTATTTTATTGTTGAAATTGTATTTGGTTTTACGGGCAAGATTTTATTAGTTAATAAGTTAGTTATAATATTATTTATTAGTCATTATTTAGCAATGTGAAATTAGGAATATTATTTAAGTAAATTTTTTAATAAAGATTAAATTAATTATTGTAATGATGTTTTTTATAGACTATGAGTCATAAGTATTTAATATGGTTAAAATAGTATATGGTAATTAGTAGAATAATATTAGTCAGCAAATTAATTCTTATGAGTTGTCGAATAAGATTCCAGATTTGGGGAATCTCTCTAAAAAGTAAAAATTTAATTGCTTGGAGAATCTCCCTGGAAAGTAAAATTTAATTGTTTTTCTTTTTTAGGGAGTTAGTGGGATTCTGTAACAGATTTCTGGTAGTGGAAAATTAATGGAGTTTGCCTATTTTTATTTCTGGGGGGTTATATTGAGGAAAGTCATTCTGAGAAAGGGAGATAAATTTGGAAAAATGGTTACGGGAAGCTGAAGAAGTGGAGAGCTGAAGAAATTTTGAAGCCTGGGATCAAAATTTCAGGTATGCTTACTTGTATTTTTGTGCAAATTTGATAAAAATTAGTTTACGTTCTCTGTTGAATTTATTGAACATGTTTCTTTAGTTCAATATAATTCTCGTCTTCCTGTCGCCATCTAAAACTGAAGTTCTCTGTCGCCATCTAAAACTAAAGTTCTCTGTAACCTTGAGCATGATAGTTGTTGGTCAACTGAAGTTTGTGAGAATTTGCTCTATTCAAATCTCTTTCTCTATCCTTACCTATCTTTATGCTCTCAATACCATTATACTTCTTATCCAGCATTTGCACAACAGAATTCATTGCTAGAAATTGATATTTTAAAAAAAATATGAACTTTTAAAAAATAACATAAAAATAAATTTTTGAACCTTTGCTGAAGCTGCCGTATGACCCTATCCCTGCCCTCTCTGCATTTTCTTCTGACTTAAATTTTAATCTTTCCTGCAAGCTTTGATTTGACCGTATGGCATGAAGGGCTTGAGCAGCCTCTAGGAAAAAAAAGGATATTAAATTTGTTTCTTGCCTGCGGATCATTCCTCTTGGAGTTTTCTTTTCTTCTCTTCCTGAACTTTCTGCAATTTTTCTCCTCCTCTTCCAAACAAATTGAAAATCACTGGTTTCTCTGTCAAACTCTTGAATCTCTAAAAATAGTTTCATTCACTACTCTAAAATCTATATTGCCATTTTTCTTTCATGGCTTTCTTCTTGTAAACCAATCTCCTTTTTTTTGCTAAAAACAAACCTCTTTCAGCACAAAATTAAAATTATATAAAAAAAAGAATAAAATAATAAAAGATATTAAAACTGGTTCTTGCCTGTATCCAGTACTTCTTGAGGTCAGATTTCTTCCTGAATCTTCAAATTACTACTCCCCTACCAGACATTTTTGTGGGCCTTTTGTCCCTTTGTAAATTTCTTTCTCTTTTGCATTGGAATCTTTGCAAATTTATATTGGATTCATCCTGTATCTTTGAAATATATTATATATTCATCCTTTGCCTCTAAAATTTGTTTTCCCATGGCTTTCTTCTGGAAGACCATTCTCCATTTGTTTGTTCAAACCTCAGAAGTCTTCCTTCAATTTCACCTCTCTGGATTAAAGAATCCTAAATAAAATTATATTATTAATGTTCTTTCCTCATAATGAAGTTAAAGCAAGAGTCCATTTAAATAGAAGGATAGGCAAGTAAATTTATTTAGAATGTTTCTAATAAAAAACTCCAGGAAGGTTCAGTTAACTTGCATAAATGATTATCTTTTTGAGTTAGTTAAAATTGTTAAATAGAATTTAATTTTCTCTATAGGAATTAAAAATGAGGAGATAATTTATTAGTATAACTTATATATATATATATATATATATATATATATATATATATATATATATATAAAATTGTTAATTTGACTTACTTTTTTATCAAACTCATTAAAAGGCAATAGTGATAAGATAATATTAGTTTATCTTAAAATATTAGGAGAGTTGTATTATTTTAAAACTAATTTTATTTAAATAAAGTTGCTTTAGTAGATGCAAGTTTGATTTAATGAATAAATTAGATTTTTTTTAATGTGTAGTAGATTTTTATGGTGATACTAGTTATTAAATAAATAATAAATAGAATTAAAAATTGAGTTAAAACTTTATTAGAGTATTAATAGGTTATAATTGGTAATGTTAGTGATTAAATAAAAGATGTTTGGTATTTCATTCTAGAATTTAAAAATATTGAGTTAAATATTAGTTATACTTATTTTATCTTATTAATATAAATTTGTTTAGTTATGATTTAGTTTATACTATCTCATGGCACATTGGTTTTTAATAAATAAATAATAAACAAATATTA
The DNA here is from genome assembly GCA_027924645.1 of Cunninghamia lanceolata. Taxonomy (NCBI): domain Eukaryota; kingdom Viridiplantae; phylum Streptophyta; class Pinopsida; order Cupressales; family Cupressaceae; genus Cunninghamia; species Cunninghamia lanceolata. The sequence continues at coordinate 8,855,758 of BSBN01001531.1, read as the reverse complement.
GATGGATTTATAGTTCTTGAGTGGAATAATATTTGGATTTTATTTTAGAAAAGAGCGAAAACCTTACAGTGCTTTCTAGTTTAATTTGTTCAATGGTGTAATGTTGAGTTAATTTTTAAATATGGTCTTGCTTAAAATTTTATTATCGATTAATGGCATCAAGTAGTAATGATGTAATTAGTTTATTATATTATTCTTTAGTTTTGAGTCATATTGTGCTAATTACGTGTCAAGTTATTTAAACCCTTGTTTTTCCATATCGAGAAATGGATATATGGATAGTAGTTTTGTGTGTTAAGAGTTAACCGACTCTAGAGGTTAGGCTTCTTGGGTTCCAGTACAACATTAAGTCATGTTATTTTAAAATATTTTATTGGATTTGAGTTTTTGAGGTGGTTTATTGGTTTGCAAAAATTTAGATGCCTTTCGGTCCCTTGTCCATGCATGTTATTGGTTTCTGGATGTTGGTTAGGAGTTGTTAGTTGCATGTAGGAGAATGGCTTCTATGGTGGGGCCGGTGCCCAAAGTGGCTGCTTGGGTAACCCCATGGAAGTTGTAATCAAGTGATAAATTAATAATTTATTTAGGTGGGTTGGGTAGAAATTCACATAACAAGATAAATATGATGCCTCACCCATGCCTTGAGTGCTCTCATAGGCTAAGGATGGGATGAGAAGGCTTGGTTGGCAAGGTCGATCTCCTTGTCTTCATGAGAGGATGTGTCGGCTCTACATGTGTCACCCTATGGGGCCGGTGCCTAAAGAGAGGCTACCAGGGTAACCATATATGGGGGCTGATTTTTAGAGAGAGGTAACCCATGCTAGGACCATGCAATGACACTCTCTCTATTGTGATCTAGTTACTTCATCTTTATCTTTTGTTGTTTCCTCTGGAGTACAGACTTGTCTTTATGATGATTTGACTTGTCTTAATGATTTGTCTTGTCTTGATGAGTACTATCTTGCCTTGAAGAATTGACTTGTCTTGATGAATTGACTTGTCTTGAAGATTTTTCTTAATGATTTGACTTGTCTTGCTGATTTAACTTGAGTTGAAGAATTGACTTGTCTTGATGATTTGACTTGTCTTGAAGATTTGTCTCAATGATTTGACTTGTCTTGCTGATTTAACTTGACTTGATGATTTGACTTGTCTTGATGAATTGACTTGTCTTGAAAATTTGTCTTAATGATTTGACTTGTCTTGTTGATTTAACTTGACTTGAAGAATTGACTTGTCTTGATGAATTGACTTGTCTTGAAGATTAGTCTTAATGATTTGACTTGCCTTGATGATCTGAGTTGTCTATGCCAAGTCTATATCTATCTTCTTGTATCCTTTGACTTAGTGGAACCTCAATGTTATCTCCTAGCTCGGGGGGTGGACCTCAGGGTTCCACATGGTTGGCTGGAAGAGCTTAATCCATTGGTTTTTCTTTGCCAACCTAATTCGTGATCACTGCAGATGATTCTCTAGTTTCAAACTTGTACTTACATCCTCAAGAGTTATATTATAATTTTAGTAATGTATTATATTGTTGTCTATTGTAAACTGACGTGATCGATCATGTAATCTTGAATTTGAACCTTTGTAACTATTCATCTCTACAAATGAATGATGTAAATCCTCTTCTATTGTATTATAATGTATATCACTTGTTTTGTTGTAATGTTATGTTTATCTGATGTAGTTATGTTCCCTAGAGGTGTTAGCTATTCATCTTGTTTAAATGTTCTTAATAGTGCAATTTTATCTAATGAATAATGCATTTACTTGCTTAATTTTTTTTTTTTTGTAAATTTTGCACTTGTTAGTCTAACACTCTAGGGTTGCATAACGAGGCATCCCAGCAACTTCCTTAATATCCCCATGTAAGCAAACTAAACTAAGTGAGATTGAGGGTTTGAAGTAGAGTACCATCTTCTTGGTATGTGCTTGACTTTGATGACTTGTATCTTGAAAGAAAATAGCAAGCTAGCTACACTATAAAATCATTGTTAATCATTGTTATAAAATAACCACAAAATCTCTTTAATTAAAATAATCCTTCTAGATATTTCAAGACAAGATATTTCAGTTAACTTCTAAGAAAGTTAATTTCATTATCCAAACAGCCATTAATCTATTTGTTGTATATAATTTCCCAGAATTTAGAATTTGAATGTAGGTTGAGTATTCTAGCAACACTACTTTTTTAGTTGGATCCTAAAAATGATGCAACTTTTGTTCTTCTCTAAAACATCTGTGTAGAAGCGTGTAGGTGTGGTGAGGTTCAATTAGTAAGGAGATTGATCAAAGATAGAGGAATTAAAAAGATACATGCATGTAGTTGGATTGAAGGGCATAAAATGGTACATGCTTTTTTGTGTAGGAGATAGATCGCATCCACAAACATGGGAGAGCTATGCAAAATTGGAGAAATTGGCTTGGCAAATGAAGGCAGTAGGGTATTTCCAGATTCAAGACTTTTACTTAATGTTGTGGAATAGAAGAAAAAAGAATCATTTATCTGCCACCATAGTGAAAAGTTAGTAATTACATTTGGTTTATTAAACATGGCCCCTAGTACAACCATTAGAGTTGTTAAGAACCTTCAAGTATGTTCTGATTTTCACACTGTATCTAAATTCATCTACAAGATTGTTGCAAGAGAAATTATTCTGAGAGATGTGAACCATTTCCATCATTTTAAACAGGGACAATGTTCTTGTGGAGAATATTGGTGATGCTAAATGAAAGAATCTAAAAAATAGGCTTGCACTATAATAATGTGCACTACATAAAATATCCATTAATAATGAAGGGACATCCATCAAAACATAATAGCAGGTATTTTTTGTCATATGTTGTAGTTACAAGTGCCCTGCTAGACATACATATAAATGTGGAAGCATAGACAAGGCAAGCAAACTGTTTCAAAAAATGCCTCAAAGAAATGTGATATCATGGAATATCATGATTAAAGGGTATGTTTAAAATGCATTTTTCTGAAAAGTCCTTAGAAAATTTTAAGAAAATGCAACTAGTGGGTATAAAGCCTAACTCCTCAACCTTTGAAAGCGTCCTTCCTGCTTGTGTGTGAATTGGAGCTTTGGATGAGGATATGAACATCCATCAAAAGCATATTTGGAAGTAGACTTTTATCAAATATTGTAGTTGCAAGTTCCACTTCAGATCACCAAAGCCTTCACAAATATTTCTACACAAAATTCAATAATGAAGAATTTATCCACAAATTCTCTTTTGAATGATGCACAAAGCCTCCATCGCAACACCGCATGGTTTGTTGCTAGGCCTTGTGGTGATAAGGGATGGTGCAGTGTTGAGGTGGAGGCTTTGTGTATCATTCAAAAGAATTTGTGCATAAATTCTTCATTATTAAATTTTGTGCAGATGTTTTTGTGAAGGCTTTGGTGATCCGAAGTGGAACTTGCAATATTTCTGCTTGAATAAATAGGCAGATAAGGTACACCCTCCATTCCACCAGCTCTGCTACCTCCAATTGGACCTATGACAAGTGATTGAAGGAATAAATTACAAAAAATATCATCCTATCTATTTATGATATTTTTCTAAGCATCAAAAAATTAAACAAACAAACTACAAAGCACACAAGTACATTTCTTAGTTGTATAGACTAGGATAGTTCAACCACCATTATACCACTCAATGAATACTAACCAACTCCTAAGTCATGATCCAGATGACTCCTTCAGCACCTTGTAGGTGGTCCTGCATATGAAAGCTCTGGGTCCTAACAAAAACCACAAAATCAAGGAGTTCAAACCAAGAATAAATAATATACGAAAAATAACCTATAATAAAGATTTAAATTAAAATAAAAAGACTACCAGATCTGAATATGGGTGCTTGATAGATCAACTCACATCCATTTGAAGTTGTCACCCAACAGAATCTCAACTATGTTTCTTGGAAACAAGAAAAATGTATTTCTTATGGAAAGATGGCTTATCCATTTGAGAAGGTTCAAGTATTCATGAAATGAAATAGGGTTAGTTAAGAAGCATGTGGAGTCAATTCTTCTTCTATAGTGGTTCTCCTACAATGTTCTATAGGTGATACACATCTATACATACATTTTATAAAAGAACATTTAGGGACTAATACCTCACAGAGTTCTAGGTGCAGACATCAAAAACTGTCACTAAGACTTAAATTCAACTACATATATACAACCCTTGACCCAACAATCAAATCCAAATGATTTTGATTTGATTTTTCCAAATTCAAGCTTTTAGCTTGGTCCCTGGGCTAAAAACTCTACAAAAGTACTCAACCCAAAAGAAATGGCCTAAATTTTCAAAAATACTTCATTGCTTCAGCAAGCATGCACTGCTTTTGTTGGATACTGATTCAACCAAAAGACAAAGAGAAAAAGCAACTAAGGCCTTATATTTAACTCCAATCTTTCAATAATTATATAAGTTATAGATCAATCCATAATGTTTCATTTAGGATTTAAAATTTCACCTTTGAATGGCATGACAAACTTAAGTATGTATGGTTTCATAATAGGTGAAATACAACTAAAAGTTCACTATCAACAAGGAGATTATTTACTGGAACAGCAACTGGGTAAGGAACTGGTGGTTGTGAAGGTGATGTCCACTAGCCATTAAGAGGTCCTAAAGTAGGACTAGGTCTTGCTAGTGGAGGACCTTGCATAAACCACAAGAAATTATGCAAGATCATTAGAAACTCTATCAAGTCATTAAAGGTAAGCACAAGCTTTTTAAGGGTCTATGAAGTTTTCTAAGGGTTTATGAGACATTTGTAAGGTCTATATAGAAAGACTTCTAGAAACCCTATGGAACCCATAACAGGCATGTACATGACCCCGCCAAGACAAGAATAGAAAGGTTTGTAGTCATTCATCAGGACCATTCAAAATTCTCATAGTCCCACTTGGTTTCATGCAAATTTCCTTCCATAAATCCATATTAGGGATCCATATTTCTTTTAAAATTATTCCAGGATGTTGGGATAAGGTGCCATTAACCTTGTAAATCCTAATATTGTATTTATTCCATTTATTATTTGTAATTTGTAATTACCCATAAGGGATGTACAAGTTTCACCGGCAGGTTGTTATAGAGTTACTTTTACTGCTCAAGGAATCTTGGTAAATAGTAAATGAGGTGAGGTGGAGAATCTTGGTGCCTATTTTAGGGAAATGTATTTTTGGACTATTATGACGCATGTCATAAGTTTGTAAGAGCATCTATGACAACTTACAATTGTCATAAGGTGTAAGAGATTCTATAACAACATATGATAGTAATTATTGTCTTGTAAGTTCCTATTCTTGGTTCTAGGCACCTATATTGGGAAGATGCCTATGACAGGTCTAAGGGAATCTATAAGAAGATGATTTTGGTGTATCCCAAGATAGAAAATTTGGATTTTGTCCATCTCCCATGAATTTCTTTAGTGGGTACTCATTTTGGATAAATATAAGACTTGAGAGTGAAGTTTGGGAGAGTAATAGTGAGAGGAAAACTTGCTTGCAGGTAACAGGTTGAGTGAGAGATTTTCTGTACACAGGTGCTACTAGATTGAAGAATGAAGAGGAGATTGGAAGTGGGTGTATTGTAATCTTGTTTTGAAGATAATACAACTTGGGCCTCTCTTCTTGGTGGAGTTTTTTCCCGCAAGGGTTTCTCCACGTAAACACTATGTTATGTGTTTATTCTTTTGTTCCATTGCTACCTTGTGTTGTGAGATCTTGTATTCTTATGTTGTTGATTTGTGCCTCTTTATTGCTGCTATCTTATGGTGATGTTATTTCTGTTATAAGTTCATCTAAGGTGGTTTTATCAAGCATGTTAGAGTGGGTGGTTTTAGCATCATAAAGAAGTTGAATTGTTTCATGGTATTTCAAGGATTAAGCAAACTTATTTTCAGATTTACATACAATTTTTAGATTTCTATATTGTAGTAGTCAAAGCCTTGTATCTCACCAATTGGTATCATATCTTGGTGATTTGATGATTAAAAATTGGATTAGAGATTGATCATTTATTCCAACATTTGGTATTAGAGCTTAAGGTTGTTCCATGGCTTGCATGTGCTCGTATGTGCTTGCATGTTCTTGCATGTGAGTTGCATGTACTTGCATGGGTTTTCATATTGCTCGCATGTGCTTGCATGTGATGGATTCATGGTAATTTGGTTCTGGGTATTCCTCCATTTTTGAATTTTAGCTTGTAAAGCTTGTGAATTTGTTGAAAGGAATTGTAGAGTTGTAGGTTTTTTGGGCTGTAGTGGATGTTCTATATGTTGGCATTGTTTTGCAGATCTGTGAGATTAGAAGCCATGGTATCTAACTTTTGGATGGATATTGTCAATGGAATCTACAATGGGCTATTGAGGCTCAGGGTTATGGATCTTCATGGAGTTGATCTTGTGGTAGTGATCTAGAGCTCCGATTTGGCAATATGTGAGTATCCTCTTGCATGGTGGTTCTATTCCTTTACCTTGTGGTCATGTGAAGTGAATGGGTTTCCATGTTGGGTGGTTGATTTTGGTACCTTGGTTACATGGAAGAACATTTATTTTTTGGATTATAGTATGGAGTGCTTATGTTGGATTCACGGGTTTAGCCCTTGGTTACATAAAAGCATTGGATGATTTGCCATAGGTTGCATGTGGGTTGTGGAGTTGGTATTTTAGTGATATGGAAACTCCTAGACAACCTAGTTCCTCCTTTTTCATATCCATGTTATTTTGGATATGTAGGTTTTACAGTTTTCATGTTTCAAAAAGTTGTGGAATCATAGATCTGTGATATTTCATTATTTCAGATGGCATGTATGGTGTGAATATCTGGATGTTTAAGTGATTTTAGATTTACAGAGAGATGGTTTTACAGGTTTTACATGTTAACAAAAATATGTGGTTTGTAGATCTATGAAAATATTGTGTTCAGATTCTTAGAGCATTCTGGATGGAAACAGTTACAGATTTGTAGGGCTGCTTGATGGGTTCTTATGATCTATGGTTACTCTTATGTGGATTTGTTTGGCAAATCAGGTCTACCGTTGATCTTGGTGTTTGAGTCTTGGAAATCTACATGTTATTCTTGGTTATCTTTGTTCTGCATGTTACTGATGTGGGGTTGAATCTATTTTTCAGTTCTTTGAGATTGGAGCACTGACAATTTTTTTCTCCTTTGAGATGTTGCATGAGTGCAGATCTTGTAAATTGTCTAATGAGGATTCCGTTTGGTTGGCCTCTTCTTGGTCACCTTGATTACATTGGTATGTTTTTTGCAGTAAGACAAAAGGATAGTTTAGAGTACCTGATATAGTTGTTCATTAGAATCTATAGTAGTAAGTTATGGTGCATGAAAATCTCGGTATCACTTTTAGTGGGAGTTTTGTGCAATTACCTAGTGTGTTCTATCTTCTTAGTTTGGAGATTATGGTTTACTTGACCTTTTGGGAGCTGTTGTCGTTACAGTGGTTTTCTTTGATGATGTTGAGGCCATGGATGATCTTCATTTAGGAGATGGTTAAATCATGATGTCATGGATAGCTTTGTTACATGTTTCAATGGGAGCTTTTGATAGTGATTGTTTGATGTTTATCTTGTTGTCGTGTATAGCTCAGTATCATGGTTTAGTGGGAGCTTTGGCAAGATATGATTATCTTCATGTGATTTGAAGAGGTTTTAACATCTTGTTTCATGGAGGACCCTTAGAGTCTTTGGTAAAGGTGTTATTGTTCTTCCTTTAGAGAGGATGTAGTTCTCTTTGGTTTTGTGTATTAATCATTTGCTTGGCTTCATGATTTTGCAGCTTGCATTTGAAGTTGGCATGGATTGATTTGTGAGGCCTACCTCTTCCACTTCTGTTCATGAGACTATTTGCAGTACTATTGCTATTACTTTTATGTTGAGGGACTGTTGATCCTGGAATCTTGTTATTAAACCCAATTGATTTTTAAGAAAACAAATTGTGCAATGAAAGATAGATGTTTTCTTTTAAGAGAATAATGAGTGGATAATATTAGGAAGGGAACTTTAATGTGATTTTAGTATGTTTATATGGTAGAATGTTTAGGCATGCATGTATTTAAATTGCTTCGGCTATGATATCTTTATGTGTTATTAAGTTCGAGATTGAGTGTGTAGATATTGCTAACGAAACCACAAATATAGGAGATCATTCCACACCCCATGTTGTATCCCTTGTAAAGTTGATCTAGTTCCACGAATAACTAAGATCAACTCCGTGTATGGTGAAATGTTGTAATGTTGTAATGTTGCATGAGGTCAAGGGAATTAGGTCTACCCTCTGATTTACTTGTATTGTGATATGTGTTCTAAGAAATGTTGTTATGAATCTTGTTTAGGTTTATTTCTTTTAGACCCTCTTCTTATGTTTTTACTTGACTCTGGGAGTCCTAACTAGGTTAAAATCAACCCTGGGTTATACCCCATGGGTCTAGGGATCCTTTTGACTAGGATAACCTTGGGATGACCTCCATATGGTCACTTTAACTTCACAGTAAAGTTAAGTGACGAATTTGGAAGTATGGGGATAAAAGGATGAGTGGAATCCACACTCAGGCCCACTTCCAAGTCATGGAATGACTCCATGATCCACCAATAATGGAGTGGTTTGTCTTTTTGTCCCTCACTTTTGGTGGGAGTCCCCCATAAAGAGGTGCGGTGTGTCATCCACTCCCTCTTTAATGTATTTTACTTATTTTATTTTTATTCCTCCATGTGTTGGAAAAGGACTATGGTGGGTGACCTCATGAGTGGGGTTATTTGTTTTAATTCCACTAGGGATAGTGGATAAGGAGTGGGGTTAGTTTTTTTTAATGCCACTTGGGGATAAGAATTTGGGGAATTAGTTTTAAAAAGGAGAGGAGGAAGAGTGGAGAGGGGGGGATTATTTTGGGAGAAGGAAGAAGGGGAGAGGAGACTAAGTGTGGTGCTCTTCATCAACTACATCCATAATAGGGCTTGTTAAGGGTAGCAAGCAAGTTTCTCACCCTTGCATTTTCTGTTACTTGTTTGATGAATGTTGTTATGCAAATGTTGTCTATGTGGTAATTCTTTTATTGTGGGGAATTTATTGGGTGTTGAAAGAGCTTCTTCCACTTGGAAGACAATGCTCATCATGTATGGGGTAGGGGAGGTGTGAACCTCCTCAGGTACATTCTTGTTCTTGGAAAATGGAAGCCTTGAGGGCATTTTTGTGATTTTTGAGCAAATGGTTATAAGGCTTGAGAGCCTAATTGTGATATCCTTGGGATTTTGATTATTTGGTTGGCTTGAGGCCATGAGAAAAGTTAATTTTGTTGGCTTGAGGCCATGAGAAAAGCTATGATAAAATGTTGAGAAGAATGACACCCTTGAGTTGAGTGAGTCTACTTCCCTACCCTCTTCAACTCACCTTAGTTGAGTTTTTGTCTTGTGAGTAAAACCATGGGTGTTTGCGTGTTGTTGCTTGATTTGATTATTATTCAATGTTGTGAAGTGTTACTGGACTATTCTTCTTGGGTGTGTGGATGATCTCCCAAGCTCGGGGGTGACCCTCTTGCGGGTCTACGGTAGGGAGGAGAGCTAGTTGAGTGGTGTATTCTTCCCTTGTTGTTATGCAGGTTTCTCTTGGAGCATACTGTTAAGATTGGAGGAGTTTTCTTGTTTAGGGAAAATGTATCTTTTCTTTTACTTGTAAAGGAGAATTTGGTCTCTTGTAGATTCATCCTAATTGAAATTCTAGAGGAGAGATTTTCTCCCTCTGAATTTGTAAAAATTGTTATTTGGGAGAAGAGAGTAATTCCTCCCTTAATGTGTAGATAGTTGTGATTTAATAGTTTATCCCATCCTATCATTGTTATGAGAAAGAAAGAAAGAAAGAAAATAATAATAATAATAATAATGTGTTGACTTGTAAAGGATGTTAGTTTTGTTTATTTTCATATAAATCTATTTAATTGAGAAGTTGTGAAAATTGTCATTTATGTAAACCAAAGTAGTTAAAAATTATCTTTTATAATGTTTAGTGGAGATGTTGAATTTTAATTAAATAGGGAAGTTGAAAACTTGACATTTGAAAGGGAAAAGAATTTGTGTAATATTTATACTCTTTATTTTGTGGTGAGTAAATGCAATTATAAGTATTTCTTTCCATTTTATAATATATGCTACTATAATTAGATTTAAATTAGTGACTTGAAATTTAAATCCAATCAAGGGGAAATTAGATTTTAAATATCTATTGTTATTTTGTATGAAGTTAATTTTGAAGTTGCAAATAAAATTAAACTTGTAAGAAAATATAAAGAAAAATATTAAATATCTTGCCCTACAATATATATATTCTGTGTTTTAATGAACTAAAGTAAACTGTGAATTGAAGAAATTAAGTATGTGTGATGAACCTGTTATATATATATATATATTTATTTATTTATTTATATTTAAATTGGGGTTTACAAAAAAAAATTGAATGAGTTGTAAAAATCACAATTTTCATTGAAAAACATAGTCGAAAACTTATATGCAACAATGGAGGGGGTTTTAACCCCCACCAAAATACATTACAAAGTGGGTGTGGGGAGGGGCGGAGCCCCACCCACACCCCTCGAAATGGGATGTGGGTGGGGCTCCGCCCCTCCCCACACCCCTGTATACACCAAAGCCCCTGCAGCTAACCACCATCACTACCGCCTAAGACCCCGTAACCCTCCATAGTGCCCCTGCCCTCTGCGGACCCCGTGATCCCGTCCTCCACCGAGCCTCCTCACCTCTGCACCACCTGTGGACTACGCTCCCCTCTGCGGACTCCTTTCCGCCACCCAACCTCCGCCTGCGACCACCATTATCGCCGCTCTCTACGGCCTCCCTTCATCTGCCCTCCGCCCACCTCCTTCAACCTCCCCTGCGGCCATCACCAATTCTACCACCGCTCCACCCTAACCTGCAATCCACTACAAACAATAATATTTTAGGGTTGTTCAACCTCATCCATATGAGGCTTAATAAATAACATTACACCCTTTAGTGGAGCTTAACATAACTTTATAAAATAAACAATAACAAATATATATATTATTTGTTAACAAACATGCAGGTTACTTATATTTATGAATAGATATATATAATTGTAATTATAAATAAAATTATATATATATATCATTTGAGAAAGGGATCTGAAAATGTTAAGAAGATTTTTACAATTATTTTAGAACATCAAAATGTATGTTTATAATAGATTGATCTGTAAAAGGAAATGTGTTTCCAGAGTTAAATTATTACCAAATGGTAGACTATGAAAATGAGACAATTTATTGAAATAAATAGATAATTATATAAATAAACGATGGAATATAATAAAAGGAGAAATGCGAGCCAATATTGAAATAAACTGAGAAAACCAATTAAAGGTCAACCACCTACCAAGGAAATCCTAAATGCTGAAAATAAAACCGACGTAAACATAGTGAATGTCATCAAGCAAATAGTAAGTCCAACATAGTGAATATGCACGTGAGGTTATTATTCCGCAATCAATAGTTTGTTGACGCTTTAAGTGTATGCCACTGAGTACTCTTACGCATGCGAGGGGGTTTACAGGGTGTAAAGGAAAATTTTGGACAGTTCGTATCATGACCACATGACGCATGTGGACATGACACGCGTGAATGCGTGTCGTGACCACATGGGAAATATGGGCATGACATTTGGTATTAGAGCACAAGTTTCAACATTGGGAGCTCTAGGGTTTGCGTGTTGTTTGGGCCGACATGGAGTGGGTTGAACATAGTTTGACCCTTGTCCTACTACATGTAGCTGTGAGAGAGTGAGGTTGTGGTTTGTCGACTAACCTTCACCTTGGAGGAATACCCATCCTCTTGTTTTGTCATCGTGATGGCCTTGTCACATGATTATTGAAGTCTTCCGCTTGTGTTTTGTGGTGGTTGTGATCCTCTTGGTCGATTGTCCTCTCGAGTCAGTTGGTCTAGGTGGTGAGGGTTGCGTTGGAACCTTCCTTGCCCTTGTGTATTTTTGTGGAGAGTAGTGACATCTTAATGCCCATTTGATTTATTCTTGTCTTGTGAACTTGACGTGTGTTTATCATAAGGTTGAATGGCATAATCTTTTGAATCCCTAACCCTTGTTATCATTAGAAATTGGCATTGTTTCCTTTGGATTGATAACTAGAAAAGATTGCATGAAGTGTATCTTGCTTTAAATTTTATGAGTGCCAGTTGTGACGTGTGTGATTGCATTAGATTACCTTGTAAAAATACTAAGAAAGAAAGAGGTGAAAATTAGTTTTATGCATGGCAAATTGTTAAGAATTAACATATGTCCTTAAATTGTTCAAAGAGGAATTTGTGTGCTTGGCAACCTTTTTTGTAAAGTACTTCTACAAAATAAAATTTTGCATTTTATAACCTTGTTTTTGTGTGAAATTGATATCATGTTATGCATACCTTGTGTGGAAAAGATGTTTAGGCTCCATATAGTAGAATAGTAAAATTAGAGATGTGATCTTGCTATTAGATTCTTCTTGTGATATGCCTCTACTTTATGAACCTTGTGTTAGATAAATTTGTGGTGGTTTCGTAGTGCATATGTAGTGTTATATGGGATATCGTTAACTCTATGATATGTGATGTGAGTCACCATCTTGTGAGTTGAAATAATGTTGTTTGGGCTCAATTATGATCTATCAAGCATAGCTAGTAAATTGGTGTACTTACTTGAGGGTGTTGCCTTATCTCTCAATGTGAAGTCATGGTTGGATTCCAATATGCTCTAGATGGATTAATTTGAGTTGATGTTTGAGTAAATTTCTTAGAGAACCTTTATGGTGATTATTATGTGACTTTGGGGTATGAAAGTTGTCCTTCTTCACTAAGTAATGAACATTAAAGGAGAAGTGTGTTATGTGTTACCTTGTGGATGTGAATACTTTTTATGAGCATGTTTGCTATGTGTTGTGATTATATCGTACATGCCTAGTGTACTCATGAGCTTGCGATACTGGGTATCCATCCATGGGTTGAGTGTATAACTACGAGTATGATGGACTCATGCTTGTCTGGTTGTTTGTATGAATACCTTGTAAGGTCCAATCTTGGAGTTGGAGACCTTCCATGTGTGGAGTTAAGTAGTGGAGAGGAAGAACTTAGGAAGCTATGGTGACATGTTGTGGCATTGGTTTGGGATTACCCAACCAACCATACCTTCCTATGCCAGAGTACCCCCTACTTCTCCTTAGTGAATGGACCTTTGAGAGGCCCATAGTGTTATCCTATCATGCTCTATTTCCTTGATGATACTATTGACATTTGACATGGGATCTTGGTTATGTTTTGGTATGGCCATGTGATTTGCTCGAGGCCATACTACTTGTGTAGGTTTATTCTTACCTTGGTATCTTATTTGAGTGGATGTGAAGTATCCTAGACACATTTACATTCTAATGATGACGTGTACCTTTGAGAAGGGCACGCTGTACTATATTGATGACGTGTACCTTTGAGAAGGGCATGATGTACTATATTGATGACGTGTTACCTTTGAGAAGGGCACGATTCCATGTAAGAGTACGTGAAGGCGCATTGATAATACTTACCTACATGATGTTATTACATTGGTTGTGTTTGCATAACACATGTAGTGACCGTGTTTCCCTCCTTCCTTATTGGTGACTTAATGTTAGTCACATAGTGATGTAATGTGCACTTTCTTTGATTGCGATTATTTCTTTCAGTTGTTTGGTGACCTTATTGTATCTTGGTTGTGTGGACCAACCATGTTATTTTATTTTGTCTAAAATTAGCTTAGCCACAACCTTTGATTCTTCCTTTTTTGCATGACTCCTATGGTTACGTTGTTTTAATGTTGAAATTGCGCACATTTATTCATTTATTTATTTATTCTAAATTGGGTTTTGGAGACTTCTCCTCTTGGCTTTTCTGGATATTTGTGTTGGCTAAGCTAGGTTTTTTCTATTTTTCTAGTGCTGGTCTTGTGTCGTGATGTTCTTCTCGCCATGTCGATGGAGCGACCTCTGGTCGAGTGTATATAAGGAAGCAGACGTGGGAAACTTATGAGGATGGGGGTAAGTGTGGACTAGTATGGGCTGGTTATTATCGACTTACCTTCCTAGTGATCTTGTTCTTATGATTGGCTATCTCTTGGAGGTTAAACCCCTTATACAAACAAGAGGTAGGCCATTGTGGGAATGTATGGCGAGGCCCCTAGGCGCGTGGCCCTGAGACCATCATTCTACTTGGTTTTTCGATCTTTGGTTACTTGGCACTGGTTATTGGTTCTATGATGAGACTATGACATCCCCCTAAACCTTTATGTGAGCCCTGTGAAGTTAATACCTGTAATGTGGATGAATGAAAATATGTGTTTAGATGTAAGATCTGTAATTGATGTATCGAGTTGATGTTCTATATAAATAGGTTTTATGATGTGTGAATTCCTTATGCATGTGTGATAAATGAACATGAAATTCCTTATGTTGATTTCAATCAATACAGTGTGTTTTGAGAATAGGATTATGCCTTGATAACATTTTGTTATCATACTTTATAATCTTATGAGTTCCTTATTGCATATGTAACTTTTGAAATTACTTTGTCTGGTGTAAGAAAGTATTCTATCCTTTAGTATTTTACTAGCACCACAGGCAGAATATCTGTTGTAAGAAAATTTGTTTGATAAGCAAAGTCAACAGTCAAATCTGATCCTGAGATTTATTTTATTTTATTATTGTTTAAAAAAAAAAGTTGCATCATATTTTAAGGAGCGATTGACTATTTTTAAAGGTTGTGTCATATGAAGGCGCGTTGTACTATTTTAAAGGCTATAACATATGCAACAAGAGATTTCAACATTTAGTAGTGAATTTCTGTGCATGTTAGTGGTTGCATTCTCAAATTTCTTCTTGGCTTAAAAGCTAGTCTTTGATGTGGATATAGTTAGATTAGTAGATTCTAAGCATTTGACTCATTTAGAAAGAATGCATGTAGTTATACAAGGAAAATTATTCTCCACCTTGCTATGAGATAGAATTCAAACAAAAATAGTGGGATCGAAATAAAGCTTACTTCAAGTTACTTATTTCCTTTCTAACTAAAGAAAAATTGTTACAACCTAAGAATAGAAAAGATTGATATTCTTTCGGTATTAGAATTGATTAGTGCTTCTTTTAAATTTGAAAAGCTTCATTATCATGCAATTTATAATTCCTTGTAAATGATGAGTGTTTGAATCATAATTTGGTTTTCGTTGATTACCTTGGGGTGTCGCAACGGGTAGCTTATCAGGCTTAAATTTGTTAGTCGACCTTGAGAGACAAGCATTTTTCATTTTTGATAATTATCTAGTCATTGGAGTCTTTAAATACTATGACATATCTTAGTATAAGTAAATCCTAACTCTATATAACTTTGGACAGTTTTCCCTAATCCTTCCTCTCATAGGTTAGGGCATATTTAAAATGTCGATTTGGGACACTTATCATGCAATATCTACTTTACCAAGGGAGAAAGACTATGAGTCTATTTAAACAAACTTCACATTTGTTTGACATCAAAATGAACTACATTGACTCCTTAAATCAACACTTAATATATGACATTCCTGGATAACATTCGAGTTAAAGTGGAATATAACTTTGGCCACTATAGTATTACTAACTAAACGTATGATTTCCTCACATACACCCATAAGATCTATCTCTAAGGATTGCACCAACCTTAATTAGTTAAGATAGATAATGAGTACACCATAATCCTTTTCGTTTACCGTGCCTCATCATGAACAATTCCAGTTGGTTCCAATAACCGATGTCTACATGATATCTGCAAATCTAGATACATGATTAGTATCTCCATCCAAATGAAATAATCATTAGTTAAAACTTCAAGCGCTGGGCCTTCGATGTCGAGAGCTGGACCAAGTTAGGGTCCAGTGGGATATGTATGATGAGGTCACTGCAACATGGGAAGATGCAACAAGACTAAAGACCCTTTACCCTCACCTCTTTGATGACTTCTAGGAGGAAGTACAATCTTAGGGGGGGAGGATGTGAGGCCTACCTTTTCCACTTCTGTTCATGAGACTATTTGCAGCACTATTGCTATTACTTTTATGTTGAGGGACTGTTGATCCTGGAATCTTGTTATTAAACCCAATTAACTTTTAAGAAAACAAATTGTGCAATGAAAGATAGATGTTTGCTTTTAAGAGAATAATGAGTGGATAATATTAGGAAGGGAACTTTAATGTGATTTCAGTATGTTTATATGGTAGAATGTTTAGGCATGCATGTATTTAAATTGATTTGGCTATGATATCTTTATGTGTTATTAACTTCAAGATTGAGTGTGCAGGTATTGCTAACGAAACCAAAAATATAGGAGATCATTCCACACCCTATGTTGTATCCCTTGTAAAGCTGATCTAGTTCCACGAAGAACTAAGATCAACTCCATGTATGGTGAAATGTTGTAACGTTGTAATGTTGCATGAGGTCAAGGGAATTAAGTCTACCCTCTAATTTACTTGTATTGTGATATTTGTTGTAAGAAATGTTGTTACGAATCTTGTTTAAGTTTATTTCTTTTAGACCCTCTTCTTGTGTTTTTACTTGACTCTGGGAGTCCTAACTAGGTTAAAATCAACCCTGGGTTATACCCCATGGGTCTAGGGATCCTTTTGACTAGGATAACCTTGGGATGACCTCCATATGGTCACTTTAACTTCACAGTGAAGTTAAGTGACGAATTTGGAAGCATGGGGATAAAAGGATGAGCGGAATCCACACTCAGGCCCACTTCCAAGTAATGGAATGACTCCATGATCCACCAATAATTGAGTGGTTTGTCTTTTTGTCCCACTTTTGGTGGGAGTCCCCCATAAAGAGGTGTGGTGTGTCGTCCACTCCCTCTTTAATGTATTTTACTTATTTTATTTTTATTCCTCCATGTGTTGGAAAAGGACTATGGTGGGTGACCTCATGAGTGGGGTTATTTGTTTTAATTCCACTAGGGATAGTGGATAAGGAGTGGGGTTAGTTTTTTTTAATGCCACTTGGGGATAATAATTTGGGGAATTAGTTTTAAAAAGGAGAGGAGGAAGAGTGGAGAGGGGGGATTATTTTGGGAGAAGGAAGAAGGGGAGAGGAGACTAAGTGTGGAGCTCTTCATCAACTACATCCATAATAGGGCTTGTTAAGGTTAGCAAGCAAGTTTCTCACCCTTGCATTTTTTGTTACTTGTTTGATGAATGTTGTTATGCAAATGTTGTCTATGTGGTAATTTTGTTTGTGAGATTAATGAAATTGTGAGTTAAAGTGAATTGAGATAATGGCGGTATATATACATATATATATTTAAATTAAATTTTAGAGAAATGGAATAGAGAGCAAATGATTGTGCTTTGTTGAAAATGATCTATCACCTAAAACAACTGATGTACAAATGTAATTCGTGAGTGTAATACCAGGCTAACAACTACTTTGTTTACTCCTTAAGCATATGCCACCGAGCATGCTTACGCGTGCGAGGGGGTTTTCAGAGTAGTAAGAGAAAATTTTTGATAGTTCGTATCATGACCACATGACGCATGTGGACATGACACGCATGAATACGTGTTGTGACTGCATGGGAAATGTGGGCATGACACTGTTATTGTGGGGAATTTATTGGGTGTTGAAAGAGCTTCTTCCACTTGGAAGACAATGCTCATCATGTATGGGGTAGGGGAGGTGTGAACCTCCTCAGGTACATTCTTGTTCTTTGAAAATGGAAGCCTTGAGGGGATTTTTGTGATTTTTGAGCAAATGGTTATAAGGCGTGAGAGCCTAATTGTGATATCCCTGGGATTTTGATTATTTGGTTGGCTTGAGGCCATGAGAAAAGTTAATTTTGTTGGCTTGAGGCCATGAGAAAAGCTGTGATAAAATGTTGAGAAGAATGACACCCTTGAGTTGAGTGAGTCTACTTCCCTACCCTCTTCAACTCACCTTAGTTGAGTTTTTGTCTTGTGAGTAAAACCATGGGTGTTTGCGTGTTGTTGCTTGATTTGATTGTTATTCAATGTTGTGAAGTGTTACTGGACTATTCTTCCTGGGTGTGTGGATGATCTCCCAAGCTCGGGGGTGACCCTCTTGCGGGTCTACGGTAGGGAGGAGAGCTAGTTGAGTGGTGTATTCTTCCCTTGTTGTTATGCAAGTTTCTCTTGGAGCATACTGTTAAGATTGGAGGAGTTTTCTTGTTTAGGGAAAATGTATCTTTTCTTTTACTTGTAAAGGAGAATTTGGTCTCTTGTAGATTCATCCTGATTGAAATTCTAGAGGAGAGATTTTCTCCCTCTGAATTTGTAAAAATTGTTATTTGGGAGAAGAGAGTAATTCCTCCCTTAATGTGTAGATAGTTTTGATTTAATAGTTTATCCCATTCTATCATTGTTATGAGAAAGAAAGAAAGAAAAATAATAATAATAATAATAATGTGTTGACTTGTAAAGGATGTTAGTTTTGTTTATTTTCATATAAATCTATTTAATTGAGAAGTTGTGAAAATTATCATTTATGTAAACCAAAGTAGTTAAAAATTATCTTTTATAATGTTTAGTGGAGATGTTGAATTTTAATTAAATAGGGAAGTTGAAAACTTGACATTTGAAAGGGAAAAGAATTTGTTTAATATTTATAACAAAAACTTATATGCAACAATGGAGGGGGTTTTAACCCCCACCGAAATACATTACAAAGTGGGTGTGGGGAGGGGCGAAGCCCCACCCACGCCCCTTGAAATGGGATGTGGGTGGGGCTCTGTCCCTCCCCACACCCCCGTATACACCGAAGCCCCTGCGGCTAACCACCATCACTGCCGCCTGAGACCCCGCAACCCTCCATAGTGCCCCTACCCTCCGTGGACCCCATGATCCCGTCCTCTGCCGAGCCTCCTCACCTCCGTGCTGCCTATGGACTGCGCTCCCCTCTACGGACTCCTTTCTGCCGCCCAACCTCCACCTGCGACCACCATTACTGCCGCTCTCTACGGCCTCCCTTCATCCACCCTCCACCCACCTCCTTCGACCTCCCCTGTGGCCATCGCCAATTCTGCTGCCGCTCCACCCTAACCTGCAATCCACTACAAACAATAAGATTTTAGGGTTGTTCAACCTTATCCATATGAGGCTTAATAAATAACATTACACCCTTTAGTGGAGCTTAACCTAACTTTATAAAATAAACAATAACAAATATATATATTATTTATTAACAAACGTGCAGGTTACTTATATTTATGAATAGATATGTATAATTGTAATTATAAATAAAATCATATATATATATATATATATAATTTGAGAAAGGGATCTGAAAATGTTAAGAAGATTTTTACAATTATTTTAGAACATCAAAATGTATGTTTATAATAGATTGATCTGTAAAAGGAAATGTGTTTCCGGAGTTAAATTATTACCAAATGGTAGACTATGAAAATGAGACAATTTATTGAAATAAATAGATAATTATATAAATAAATGATGGAATATAATAAAAGGAGAAATGCGAGCCAATATTGAAATAAACTGAGAAAACCAATTAAAGGTCAACCACCTACCAAGGAAATCCTAAACGCTGAAAATAAAACCGACATAAACGTAGTGAACATCTTCAAGCAAATAGTAAGTCCAACATAGTGAATACACACGTGAGGTTATTATTCTGTAATCAATAGTTTGTTGATGCTTTAAGTGTACGCCACCGAGCACGCTTACACATGCAAGGGGGTTTACAAGGTAGTAAAGGAAAAATTTTGACTGTTCGTATCATGACCACATGACGCATGTGGACATGACACGCGTGAATGCATGTTGTGACTGCATGGGAAATGTGGGCATGACATGATTGGTGGGTGCTCATGGATACTAGAGAGACTTGGGTTAGGCTGGATATCTCTTATGTTTAGAGATATATGTTGGAATGGTTACTTGTCATGAAAGTTTTTCAACAATAAAGACCGAGGAGCCTACGCCTGGAAATGGATGTGAGTCCATCGTAGACCTAATGAGAAAGTTGTCTTTATTAAAAGCTTATATTGCTTGGTGTTGTATGCATAGGACAATCTTGTATCCCACTCTTGGTCTACTCAGTAGGTGAATGATCTAAGAGGTGTTGCCCTCCTAATTATTAGATGCATTCTTTATATGTATTTTATCTTCTCTTGTGCATTAGTCTTGAAAGTTGAGTTTTGAGGGCTTGTTGAGAAGTAGATGCATGATTTTATGTATTTTTGTTGTTCTCCTTGTAATCTTGAACTTGGGATAGTTCTGAGGATTTGGTAGGAAAGGTACAGGAGATGGTTAGTGGCTTTAGGCATATTCCCTTATGTTGTGGGAATGTTTGGCTTGTTTGATCTGCTTTCTGTGAGAGGTTTTACATCTATTTTTGCCACGTTTCATTATAAGTCGAATGGTTAGATGTTGATATCCTTTCATTTTGGGAGTGTTGAAAGAGATCTTACTTTACACAGTTTGGCACATGCTAGTGTGGTATAAGGACACAGTTTGATTTGTAGGTTCTCTCTTTCCTGGTATATTGTTTTCTTCCTGAAGGTTCTTATGTTTATGGAGTTGAGGTTATGAATGGAAACATGTATTGTTGTTTTGTACTTCATTATTTTTTAGCAATAGTTTGGTAGCTCCTTGATCTCTTTCTTCATTGGTTTGGAGGACTTGGGAGAGTTATTTGGATTGGTAATGAGAGATGTATTTGGCATATCATTGTATACTTATTTGACACTATGATAGAGGAATTAGCCACATCCTCTATGTGAAGTGCTATAGGAGGACTTGTTAATGCTATGATCTTGTTTTTAGATTTAACATTACCTATGCAATGGGAGTTCCATAAGGTATATGTGTTCTGCATGGGAGGGGCACCTCTCTTGGACTAGTTACACTTTACTGCAGTGAGTTACTTCAGAGGTTTTTTTATCACATGTCTATGTTGTACTGTTACCTTGGAGTCTTCTTTTGCAAGATGGTGGATATACAGGGACTTGTTTGCAGATTTGGGTTGTTATGTTGATAGCATGAAGTTTTACCTATGATAGTTTGTTTACCCTAGTTTGAGGTATGGATAGTTTGGATGAGCCAGCAACTTGCTATGGTTGCTATTCCAATTTGGTATGAGTGTGGCAGTCACTCAGAGTGATTTGTTATTATTTGGATTTGATGCTTGTGTTCATGTATAGATTGGTGCAGGTTTTAGTGACAGTTGATATGTTTCACCTTGGCATGTTCCTTGTTCCATCATGGGTAATATGATGTGAGGTTTTCTTGCTCGATATGGTGGTTATCATGGTTGCTTTTGTAGGTATCTTGTTGGAGCACAAACGCATGTTGAAGAATCAATGGTACATGGTTGGCTAAGGGATGTTTATTCCCTTGTTGATTTCCTATGGGTTGATTTACAATGTATAATGTCAAGTGGGAGAATGTTGGGATAAGGTGCCATTAACCTTGTAAATCCCATTATTGTATTTATTCCTTTTATTATTTGTAATTTGTAATTACCCATAAGGGATGTACAAGTTTCACTGGTAGGTTGTTACAGAGTTACTTTTACTGCTCAAGGAATCTCGGTAAATAGTAAATGAGGTGAGTTGGAGAATCTTGGGGCCTATTTTAGGGAAATATATTTTTGGGTTGTTACGATGCATGTCATAAGTTTGTAAGAGCATCTATGACAACTTACAATTGTCATAAGGTGTAAGAGATTCTATGAAAACATATGACAGTAATTATTGTCTTGTAAGTTCCTATTCTTGGTTCTAGGCACCTATATTGGGAAGATGCCTATGATAGGTGTAAGGGAATCTATAAGAAGATGATTTCGATGTATCCCAAGATAGAAAATTTGGATTTTGTCCATTTCTGATGAATTTATTTGGTGGGTACTCATTTTGGATAAATATGAGACTTGAGAGTGAAGTTTGGGAGAGTAACTGTGAGAGGAAAACTTGCTTGCAGGTAACAGGTTGAGTGAGAGATTTTCTGTACACAGGTGCTGCTGGATTGAAGAATGAAGAGGAGATTGGAAGTGGGTGTATTGTAATCTTGTTTTGAAGATAATACAACTTGGGCCTCTCTTCTTGGTGGAGTTTTTTCCCGCAAGGGTTTCTCCACGTAAACATTGTGTTATGTGTTTATTCTTTTGTTCCATTGCTACCTTGTGTTGTGAGATCTTGTATTCTTATGTTGTTGATTTGTGCCTCTTTAATTTTGTTATCTTATGGTGATGTTACTGCTGTTATAAGTTCATCTAAGGTGGTTTTATCAAGCATGTTAGAGTGGCTGATTTAGCATCATAAAGAAGTTGAATTGTTTCATGGTATTTCAAGGATTAAGCAAACTTATTTTCAGATTTGCATACAATTTTCAAATTACTATATTGTAGTAGTCAAAGCCTTGTATCTCACCAATTGGTATCATATCTTGGCGATTTGATGATTAAAAATTGGATTAGAGATTGATCGTTTATTCTAACATTTGGTATCAGAGCTTAAGGTTATTCCATGGCTTGCATGTGCTCGTATGTGCTTGCATGTTCTTGCATGTGAGTTGCATGTTGCTTGCATGTGCTTGCATGTGAGTTGCATGTACTTGCATGGGTTTGCATGTTGCTTGCATGTGATAGATTCATGGTAATTTGGTTCTGGGTATTCCTCCATTTTTTAATTTTAGCTTGTAAAGCTTGTGAATTTGTTGGAAGGAATTGTAGAGTTGGAGGTTTTTTGGGCTGTAGTGGATGTTCTGTATGTTGGCATTGTTTTGTAGATCTGTGAGATTAGAAGCCATGGTATCTAACTTTTGGATGGATATTGTCAATGGAATCTACGATGGGCTCTTGAGGCTCAGGGTTATGGATCTTCATGGAGTTGATCTTGTGGTAGTGATCTGGAGCTCCGATTTGGCAATATGTGAGTATCCTCTTGCATGGTGGTTATGTTCCTTTACCTTGTGGTCATGTGAAGTGAATGGGTTTCCATGTTGGGTGGTTGATTTTGGTGCCTTGGTTACATGGAAGAACATTTATTTTTTGGACTATAGTATGTAGTGCTTATGTTGGATTCACGGGTTTAGCCCTTGGTTACATAAAAGCATTGGATGATTTGCCACCAGTTGCATGTGGGTTGTGGAGTTGGTATTTTAGTGATATGGAAACTCCTAGACAACCTAGTTCCTCCTTTTTCATATTCATGTTATTTTGGATATGTAGGTTTTACAGTTTCCTGTTTCAAAAAGCTATGGAATCATAGATCTGTGATATTTCATTATTTCAGATCGCATGTATGGTGTGAATATATGGATGTTTAAGTGATTTCAAATTTATAGAGAGATGGTTTTGCAGGTTTTACATGTTAACAAAAATATGTGGTTTGTAGATCTGTGGAAATATTGTGTTCAGACTCTTAGAGCATTCTGGATGGAAACAGTTACAGATTTGCAAGGCTACTTGATGGGTTCTTATGATCTATGGTTACTCTTATGTGGATTTGTTTGGCAAATCAGGTCTACCACTGATCCTGGTGTTTGAGTCTTGGAAATCTACATGTTATTTCTGGTTATCTTTGTTCTGCATGTTACTAATGTGGGGTTGAATCTATTTTTCATTTCTTTGAGATTGGAGCATTGACCATGTTTTTCTCCTTTGAGATGTTGCATGAGTGTAGATCTTGTAAATTGTCTAGTGAGGATTCTGTTTGGTTGGTCTCTTCTTGGTCACCTTGATTACATTGGTATGTTTATTGTAGTAAGACAAAAGGATGGTTTAGAGTACCTGATATAGTTGTTCATTAGAATCTATAGCAATAAGTTATGGTTCATGAAAATCTCTGTATCACTTTTAGTGGGAGTTTTGTGCAGTTACATAGTGTGTTCTATCTTCTTAGTTTGAAGATTATGGTTTACTTGACCTTTTGGGAGTTTTTGTCATTACAGTGGTTTTCTTTGATTGTGTTGAGGCCATGGAAGATCTTCATTTAGGAGATGGTTAAATCATGATGTCATGGATAGCTTTGTTACATGTTTCAGTGGGAGCTTTTGACAGTGATGGTTTGATGTTTATCTTGTTACCATGTATAGCTCGGTACCATGGTTTAGTGGGAGTTTTGGCAAGATATGATTATATTCATGTGATTTGAAGGTGTTTTAACATCTTGTTTCATGGAGGACCCTTAGAGTCTTTGGTAAAGGTGTTATTGTTCTTCCTTTGGAGAGGATGTAGTTCTCTTTGGTTTTGTGCATTAATCATTTGCTTGGAGCTTCATGATTTTGCAGGTTGCATTTGAAGTTGGCATGGATTGATTGGTGGGTGCTCATGGATACTAGAGAGACTTGGGTTAGGGTGGTTATCTCTTATGTTTAGAGATATATGTTGGAATGGTTACTTGTTATGAAAGTTTTTCAACAATAAAGACTGAGGAGCCTACACCTGGAAATGGATGTGAGTCCATCATAGACCTAATGAGAAGTTTGTCTTTATTGAAAGCTTATATTGATTGGTGTTGTATGCATAGGACAATCTTGTATACCACTCTTGGTCTACTCGGCAAGTGAATGATCTAAGAGGTGTTGCCCACCTAATTATTAGATGCATTCTTTATATGTATCTTGTCTTCTCTTGTACATTAGTCTTGAAAGTTGAGTTCTGAGGGCTTGTTGAGAAGTAGATGCATGATTTTATGTATTTCCATTGTTCTCCTTGTAATCTTGAACTTGTGATAGTTCTGAGGATTTGGTAGGAAAGGTACAGAAGATGGTTAGTGGCTTTGGGCATATTCCTTATGTTGTGGGAATGTTTGGCTAGTTTGATCTACTTTCTGTGAGAGGTTTTACATCTATTTCTGCCATGTTTCATTATAAGTGGAATGGTTAGATGTTGATATCCTTTCATTTTGGGAGTGGTGAAAGAGATCTTACTTTACACAATTTGGTACACATTTGTGTGGTATAAGGACACAGTTTGATTTGCAGGTTCTCTCTTTCCTGGTATATTATTTTCTTCTTGAAGGTTCTTATGTTTATGGAGTTGAGGTTATGAATGGAGTCATGTGTTGTTGTTTTGTACTTCATTGTCTTTTAGCAATAGTTTGGTAGCTCCTTGATCTCTTTCTTCATTGGTTTGGAGGACTTGGGAGAGTTATTTGGATTGGTAATGAGAGATGTATTTTGCATATCATTGTATGCATATTTGACACTATGATAGAGGAATTAGCCACATCATCTATGTGAAGTGCTATAGGAGGACTTGTTAATGCTATGATCTTGTTTTCAGATTTGACATTACCTATGCAGCGGGAGTTCCATAAGGTATATGTGTTCTGCATGGGAGGGGCACCTCTCTTGGACTAGTTACACTTTACTGTAGTGAGTTACTTTAGAGGTTTTTTTATTGCATGTCTATGTGTGTTGTTACATTGGAGTCTTCTTTTGCAAGATGTTGGATATACAGGGACTTGTTTGCAAATTTGGGTTGTTATGTTGATAGCATGAAGTTCTACCTATGATAGTTTGTTTACCCTGGTTTGAGGTATGGATAGTTTGGATGAGCTAGCAACTTGCTGTGCTTGCTATTCCAATTTGGTATGAGTGTGGCGGTCACTCAGAGTCATTTGTTATTATCTGGATTTGATGCTTGTGTTCATGTATAGATTGGTGCAAGTTTCAGTGACAGCTGATATGTTTCACCTTGGTATGTTCCTTGTCCCATCATGGGTAATATGATGTGAGGTTTTCTTGCTTGATATGGTGGTTATCATGGTTTCTTTTGTAGGTATCTTGTTGGAGCACAAAAGCATTTTGAAGAATCAATGGTACATGGTTGGCTAAGGGATGTTTATTCCCTTGTTGATTTCCTATGGATTGATTTACAATGTATAATGTCAAGTGGGAGAATGTTGGGATAAGGTACCATTAACCTTGTAAATCCCAATATTGTCTTTATTCCATTTATTATTTGTAATTTGTAATTACCCATAAGGGATATATAAGTTTCACCGGCAGGTTGTTACAGAGTTACTTTTACTGCTCAAGGAATCTCGGTAAATAGTAAATGAGGTGATGTGGAGAATCTTGGTGCCTATTTTAGGGAAATGTATTTTTGGGCTGTTATGACACATATTATAAGTTTGTATGAGCATCTATGACAACTTACAATTGTCATAAGGTGTAAGAGATTCTATGACAACATATGACAGTAATTATTGTCTTGTAAGTTCCTATTCTTGGTTCTAGGCACCTATATTGGGAAGATGCCTATGACAAGGTGTAAGGGAATCTGTAAGAAGATTTTGGTGTATCCCAAGATAGAAAAGTTGGATTTTGTCCATCTCCCACAAATTTCTTTGGTGGGTACTCATTTTGGATAAATATTAGACTTGAGAGTGAAGTTTGGGAGAGTAACAGTGAGAGGAAAACTTGCCTGCAGGTAATAGGTTGAGTGAGAGATTTTCTGTACACAGGTGCTGCTGGATTGAAGAATGAAGAGGATATTGGAAGTGGGTGTATTGTAATCTTTTTTTGAAGATAATACAACTTGGGCCTCTCTTCTTGGTGGAGTTTTTTTTCCTCAAGGGTTTCTCCATGTAAACACTGTGTTATGTGTTTATTCTTTTGTTCCATTGCTACCTTGTGTTGTGAGATCTTGTATTCTTATGTTGTTGATTTGTGCCTCTTTGTTGCTGCTATCTTATGGTGATGTTATTGTTGTTATAAGTTCATCTAAGGTGGTTTTATCAAGCATGTTAGAGTGGCTGATTTTAGCATCATAAAGAAGTTGAATTGTTTCATGGTATTTCAAGGATTAAGCAAACTTATTTTCAGATTTGCATACAATTTTTAGATTTTCATATTGTAGTAGTCAAAGCCTTGTATCTCACCAATTGGTATCATATCTTGGTGATTTGATGATTAAAAATTGGATTAGAGATTGATGGTTTATTCCAACACAGGAGTCATTCATAAGCACCCCATACCAAGTCCATGTGAAAGATATTTGTATTTTTGACCATTGATGTGTTTTTGTCTCTCACAACAGTCCCACAAGTTACTCAAAAGGTCTTGGCAGGTGTGCGGGAACCAAGGATAACAAGGGAGTAGTTATCGCTATCTTGCAACATGAAGAGATTGCACTTGCAGCATCACGATATTTAGAGATTGATTACCGCAGCCCTACAGCGGTCTCAAAATCAAGTGGTAGGATAGCGATATAAATTTAAGTGGCATATGATACTTCACCATGGTCTCATGGTAGTCAAGAGAATAATTAGTGGTAATGTGGTAAGACATAGCAAAGGAAAATAGTACACCGCACCCCGGCGGCGGCGTCAAGTTAGGCTTGCGGTATGGCGGTAAGGAGTAGAGGAAAATAGTACACTGCGCCCCCGTGGAGGCCTCAAGTGAGGCTTGTGGTATGGTAGTAAGGAGCAGAGGAAAATAGTACACCATGTCCCCGTGGTGGCCTCAAGTAAGGCTTGCGGTATGGCATTATAAGGGGTTTAAGTTATGTAAGTGTTGAATACCACAGCCCCGCGACAGTTTCAATGAAGGAGTGCGATAGTGTGGTGAAAGGATTCAAGTGATGTTTAGTATACCGTGGTCCCATGATGGTCAAAGAAATGGTTTGTGGTACTACAGCAGGGAACAAGTCATGGTGATATAGTTGAATTTTTGAGACAATATTTCTAAATCGCCCAATCAAATCAAAGAACACTTTTTCTACCTTTTCTCCACTATTCTTTTATGAGCTGAGTAATTTCAAATTTGATTGTTGTCATTTGCAATGCATTTCTATTGCATTTCAATCTAAAATGTTTGATCCATTGTTGGATTGTTGTCACCTTTATAGACATAAAAATGTACCTATTCTAATATTTTGAACTTATGACAAGTCAAGTGGGTTGTGCTCGTTTAGTAGCTGGTTGAAATTTAATTTGAATGTACTGCTTCTTGATGTTCCCCTTGACTCATTATCATTTTTGTTTATCATCTTTCTTTTTGGCTAGCACCAAACATGTGATGCATTTGTTGTGATGTCCTATGGATGGTGGCTTTTTCCAAATTATTTTCAAACTATTTTGAGTTCTAGGTGTACACCTTGTGGAGACTTATGGCATATTTCTATGCTTAATTTTTTTCCAAGGTTATAGTGAGCTAGTAAATGCAATTATTCCAAAGGTAGTGGAAATAATTTTGGAACAATTATCTAAGTTCTCTCTTAATGTTCAGATTTGTGTAATTTTTGATTTTGCAGATTTTTAATAGCCTTGTTTGATGAGTCTTCGAAATTGGTTTCAATTTAAAGGGTAAAGCTTCCATTTGGAGCTAAGAAGATTGTGTTAAGTAGTTGTAGCCCATGATTGGTCAGGTTACTGGTGGTGCAAGGACAAAAAAGCCAATGCTCAAAGATGGCAATGCATATAACAAATATAGGGTCAAAAGAAACTGTTGGCCCAAGGTTCGTGGTGTGGCAATGAATCATGTTGAGCATCCTCATGGTGGTGGTAATCATCAACACATTGGGCATGCCAGTACTATGCATCGTGATGCTCCCCTAGGGAAAAAAGTTGGTCTCATTGCTGCTAGGAGAACTGTTGTCTGTGTGGACAGGTTACAATAGCAACTACAAAGATAGAGAAGGCTTAGCATGCACACGTACTTAATCATAATTAAACAATTATAGAGCTCTGATTATTTAAAAATGTCATCTTTTAGTATCTTTTTTCTTTAGGTTGCTTTGTGTCAAAAATTTATGGGGACCAGGTTGTAAACCATGTTTCCTATTATTGTTTCTTATCATTAGTGGTTTACTCTTGATTCAAAATTTTGGGAAAGACTTCAAACTAGGTTGTAATCCTTGTTTCCTTGTATTGTTTGAGGCTTATTTTAGGCTGCCATATTAATTGACTTTGTTATTTTTTATTGTCTCTTGAGTGCTTGTTATTTGTTTCAGATCATAGAAATGGCAAAAAGATTGATGATTTATTAGTATTATATACTATGACCTTTCTATTTTAAAAAAAGTAATAATTTGGAGGAGTCATTTGATGTATCAAAGAATTTGACATTTGAAAACATTTGGAATGTTCTCAACTGTACAAAAAAATGAGAAGATAATGTGCCAATTTGTCATCACTTTTGCTGATTATGTTTCTTAATTTGTTGTTTTTTTTAACTATTTGGCTTTATACGAGATGCATTAAGGCTTCCATGGTATTGTGTTAGAGATCTTATGACATGATAATGCAAGTATGTGATGAAGTAGAAAGATAAAGACCTGAGAAGCCAATGACCATATGATTCTGAATGAAAGGAAGTAGAGAGATAAAGACTTGAGAACCCAAAGAATTGTTATCTTGCATAGTAAATTGATAGATTTTAGAGTTGAAATTTGAGAGATCATATTGCTAAATTGTTAGGCTTAATAATTTTGAGGGTAAATTAATTGGATAATAGAGCTGAAGTCTGAGGGGTAATTTTGTTGAATTGTATGTTAGGTTTTGGAGTTAAATTTGAAGGCAAACCTTGCTATCAAGTGCCCTTTATTTTCTATTTAGTTTTTTAGATGTGTTGAATGCAAGTAAACATGTGGCAATGAGTGCTTTCAAGTGCTAGGAAGCATAAGTATCATTTGCAATGTGCACAGAAGCATATAATTTTATAGTGTTGATATTGAATTAAAATCAGTTCTGTAATCTAGCTACTAACAACTTGCAATCATTATGATGCACTATGCAACATGTGACTAGCATTAGACTAGAGGTATAGATCTTTGCAAGCAACTGAACTGTCTTCACTATTCTACAAACTAGAGGGAGGTTGTAGAAGTGGGATCCAAAAGGGAACCTTTGAAAAAGAGATGATCTAGGTCTAAAATGGTTGCCAAAGGACATAAAACAACCAAATTTGCCAAAAATATCATGACCCTTGTTTGAGAAAACTCTCTATCCTTGGCAGACTTAAAGAAGAAAGAAATGTTGGCAAGAGACACTGTGTGGCTTCATGAATGTTGTCATTGATGGCAACAAAGTCTTTTCCACACATCCGTAGCACATAGTATGTCTCTACCGGAAGATAGATTGAAGAGTGCTTGGTCCGGTGAGTAAGAATAGAGCATGCAGCAAGGTCTGACAATCAGGTCCAGATCTCTTAGAGGGTGTAACTCAGCAAAGTGTAGATGTGGGAAAGTCAAGAGGAGTATCATGACTACTATATTTCAGAGATTGAGCCTTCGCTGATGAATGAGTAAAAAGATATGAGCATCTAAGTGTTGGGTTTCTGACAGGCAGAGTAGATTGAGGAAGAACTAACTGACAGAACATTAGACTTTAATCCGGATGAGAAATTGATGGTGATCAAGCTATTTGAGGGATCATACATGGTTGTCTAACATGATTGATGACTTCTATGTCTATGTCTTTGATACGCATCACATATTAAGCATGGATTCAGCTTACAGATCAGTGTCTTAGAAATATCTTGAGTATTATGGTTGTCGACTAAGATAGATGTTGAAATCCTTGATGCAGATATATATACCAAATGGATTTCGGTATGAAAGTGTGTGTGTGGTGATATAGTGTGCAAGGAAAGACAGAGAGAAGTGTGGAAGTAGTAATACAAGTCTGGTATGTGATAGAATAGCAGCACTAAAGTAGAGGAAGAATGAAGTGCATTAGATCTTTATATTGAGCCTATTCAGAACTGAACCTCAGCATGTGTGGATGCCTCTCTTTAGTTCAAACACCTGGTTACCTTCTATAAACATTATAGACAGTGAGTCTCTTGTAGGCAGTGTGCCTTTTGTGAGCAGTGTGCTCGGGCAGTGAGCCCTAATTGGCAAGTGCCATTTTGTACTTCTTATTCTTTTAATAGAGAATACAATCTTGGGTTAGTCACCCCGTAGTTTTTTCCTTAACAGGGTTTTCCATGTAAAAATTATTGTGTTATGTGTGTTGATTTTACTTCTACTCTCATGGTTATATATGCTTATATGTTTTGATGCTACACTAATTGTTAATGAGGAAAGAAACTTAAAATATTTAAGATAACTGATTCACCCCCCCTCTCAGTTATCTACTTTGTTTCCAACAATTGGTATCAAAGCTAAGTTCCTCCAAATAGAGCCTAACAGCTTGAGGAAGATCTAAGAATCTCAATGGATATGTATGGTATGAAGGAACAACTTCAGTCTGCCCTAGATGATCTTGAGCAATCTCACTCTGAAGTCAATAACTTGAGAGAAAGACTCAAACAAGCTTATGATTTCATAAATGAGCTACAAGAAAAACTGAGTATCTCTGTGAAAAAGAGAAAGGAACTTCTTCAACAATTAGCAAGTCAAAGTGAAGCCAATGATATTAATGAAGATCTGAATGAGAAAAACAAGCTATGTGAGAAGCTATCAAAAGAGGTCATTATGGTAAGACATGAAATGGAATCAGGGGTTATGAGATTCACCCAAGAAATTGAAGAGAAAAGAAAAATTGAAGAAAATCTTAAACAATCTCTCAAGGAGAAGTCAGAGGACTGCCACAAAATGGACAGAATAATCAAGCATCTGGAATCTGATCTTGAAGAAGCTAAAGATAATGAAGAACAACTTGAGAATCAGATAAACATTCTTAAACAAGATCTTCAAATAGCAAATGAATAAAAAGAAAAATTCAAGATAAGCTTACTCCAACTTGAAGTTCTTCTTGAAATCCAAACAAGGGTAGATGACAAGCGTGGCTTGGGTTATGAGAAAGGTGAAAGCTCTGGATCAGGAAATCAAAGAAATAGGCCTAGAAGACCTCCGGTAAGGCAACCAAATGCTCAAAGATATCCATCCTTCAATGGATACTACTACAATTGCAACAACCTCAGCCATAAAGCAACTCAGTGCAAAAGAAAAATGAATCAGACTAATTCATCCTTCTCTGGACAGTGTTTTAATTGCAAAACGTATGGTCACAAATCTCATGAATGCAGAAATATAAACAATTCATTAAATGGTAGATGCTTTGCATGCAATAGAATGGGACATATGGCTAATTAATGTAGATCAAGAGGATATCAGTCAAATATGCAAAGAAATGTTGTTTGTTACAATTGCAATAGATCCAGTCATATTGCCAAATTCTACAGAAGTAAGAATTGGGATAAAAAGGGTTCGGTGTATCATAATCAAAATCAAGACAAAGGAAAAGGAAAAGTGAATGCGGATGAAGTTCAAAGGGAGATGAACAAGATTTGGGTGAAGAGAAGTACAGAAAATGTTGGGGATGGATCCGCACTAGAATCTGGTGTTGATATTCCTTCCAGAAACTAAATAGATGAGCTCTGGATCAGGGGGAGTCACAAAGGAAAATAAATTCCCCCAGCCAGTCAATTGGTGCCTAAATTTGGCACATGGAATATTGTGGATTAAAGGGTTCTCAGAGAAATATCCATATAACCCTCCGTAAAAATATGAAAGATCTGCAAGGAGTTTTGGAAAGTTTAATCATCCAAGATTGATCCGGTTTGATAGCCATCTAGTAAAAGCAGAATTTTCACAGTTAGATCCAGTATGATTCAAAATTGAAATATCTTGATCTATGAATAAATGGCATGATTGGGAGGAAAGGAGATACATTGTCAATTATCATTAAAAATAATTCTAAGTGCATCTCAGTGATTCAGAAAGATCTCTATCAGAACAAGGTAAGAACAAGGCAACCGGAATGACTTAAGTTGTGCATTTATTGCAATAAGAAATTAGGGTTTGCGTAGAGATATAAGGGTTCTTTTATTCATCACTTGCACATTTGCATTCAAGAAGAAGAAAGGAAGAGCTCTGCATCAAGATTGTTTCAACCGTCTCAAAGATCAACCACAGAATCTGACTCAATCAATGATCTTTTCCAGCTCACATTGTGAACCCTAGAAGCCTAAAAAGGTATTTCCACTTTTGAATATCTCTCTTTGAATCTTTTACAAAGATGGCTACTCCAAATGTTGTTAAGATCACTGATAGGCTACGCCCAAAGTTTAAGAAACACCCCTACAAATCCCTAGAAGTTGATCCCTTAGGTGCCTTCTCTAGCATTCTGCATGGGGTTCTAAATGTAGATGTTAGGGTGTACATACACGGCAATATTGAGGAATTTGGGGAATCCAAGCTGATGGATATCTATCATAAATAATTAATAGATGAAACGTTTGAACTTAAACCTCAATACAAGGCCCTCCGTGATAAGCATTTTGGACATTGCATCCACTTCCCTTGTTTTGCAGAAGATGAATGGATCTGGTATGTTCTTAGCAAAATACATGACAACTTCATGTGGTTGATGAATCCCTTCAAGATAACAAAAGATGTCATTAGAGTAGTAATCGGATTGCACTCATCCGGTGGGTTGCCTGCACTCAAATCTGTCAAGAACCAAACAGTAAGTGAGGCTACTAGATCAAAGTTTGACAAACGAGCAATGACAATAGAGGATATCATAGATCCAGATATAAAATTTTCCTCTATGATAATTGGTTATAAAATCTATCATTCTAGTAGGGAGAATTCTGTGTCTCGAACTATAATTTATACAACATATCATATGCTAAGGGAAAATGTTGATTATGACCTATGTGATCTTCTTCTGAATCAACTATTAGAAAACTTACAGAAAATTAAGAAGGATAAGAAGAACTCATTCAAGTATGGTGGGCTAATATTGTGTCTGTTCTTTTACTACATGAATGAGCTACCCAGATCAAGTGGTTTGGTATGGCAAAATAACAGACCGGTTGCCATACAAATCAGAGACTACATGTATGGGCTTGGTGATGCCAAGGCTCAAAGCATAGCACTTTGGGGATATTTTAAGAAATTCCAAGGTATGATGCATGCCAGAGAAAGAATTCCTCAAACAATAGTTGAAAAATATAAGGATACAGTATGCTTCA
The DNA here is from genome assembly GCA_027924645.1 of Cunninghamia lanceolata. Lineage (NCBI taxonomy): Eukaryota > Viridiplantae > Streptophyta > Pinopsida > Cupressales > Cupressaceae > Cunninghamia > Cunninghamia lanceolata. Next base: position 8,821,747 of record BSBN01001531.1, on the reverse strand, counting down.
TGGTAGATACTGATAAATGCCTAATGGAGGTAGTTGAGCCCAGAACAGTTTGGATTATGCCAATGGGATATGAGGTTGATGAGAAAATATTGGAGCTACATATGCAACACTTGTTGAGTCATCCTAAGGACCCTGAGGCAGAAAGGTTTGGAACCTTCGAAGAATTGAGTGTAAAGATCCATGTTGAACTAAGGCAACTGGAAATAAAAAGAAAAGTTAGAAAGGAAGTAGAGGAAATCGCCAAGAGATATGGCATATCAAAAGAGGCAATTGATGCAAACAGAGAGAAAATAGAAAGAGCTGAGAAAGAGAAACAAGAAACAGAAAAAAAAAGTGTTCCGGTGCAAGCCTCCTCCCGGACTAGATCCTCAAAGAGCTCTGCACCTGCCACCTCTAAGAGCTCAAGAGCCTCAAAACTGGAAGCCAAGACATCCGAAAAGGGAGAAAAGAAAACAAAAACAAAGGCCACAAGGTCATACATAAGCCAAAAGGATGATGAAGAAATAGAGTCTAATGAGGAAATAAAAAAAATGAAGAAGAAGAAGAAAACATCCGGGGAATCCTCTGCCAGTAAAAACAAAGAAGAAGAGGCAAAAGAATTTGTTGAAAGGCCTACTCTCTCTATTCATGATGTCATCAAGGTAGTCACTATGGATGGGAATCTGCAACCAATGACTGAATTTTATGATGAATATAGTGATGATGACAAGAAGATCTTGGAAGATGCTACAGTTAGGTACCTAAACATTTATAATAAAGCATTCATTGAAATCATCTCTCTAATTCCCAAAAGTCTAGAGAAGGAACTTGAACTAAGAAAGGAGAATGCTAAGGCTAAGGACCCAGAGATCTAAGAGTAGATTTCTATTCAGCTCTATCCTTCCATTACCCCAAAACAAATGAACATGATCTTTAAGGACTGCAAGGATGAGTTCCGGAGAAAAGCAAGAATGAGCAAACTTATGCTTGGAGAGACTAATCAAGTAGCAAAAGAAACAGAAGACATCCTTCAGAATGTCTTTCAAAGATTCAATCTTCCTGTTATAGAGGAAATAGATGAAGAACCTTCTACAATGGATGTCAAAGGATTAAGTGTATCAAAAGAAGAATCTACTGAGAAAAATATAGAAGAGTCAAAAGAGGTAGATGAGGAGAAGTCTAAGGACATGGATTCCTCTGTTCCAGAAGAGGAAGTCCATGAAGAAGTTAACACTAGTCCTTTGGATCCCACTGCAGACTCAGTTGCTGAAGGAGAAAGAAGAGAAGGGGAGAAATTGAGTCAAGAAGACAAGGTAAAGGGAAGAGAAGAAGAACAAACAGAAAAGATCTTTGATGACAATTCTGAGGTAGCTAAAGGAAAGAAGACTCAGTCTCCGGCAAGAGACACTATAGAAGTAGTGAAGAGCTTCTTGAACAAAGAAATGATAGAGATAGTTGAACTAGAATTATTTCAAGTACCACTAAATTTTGATTCCCTTTCTCTGGTCCAGACAATGAAGATAGCGTCTTTTGCACAAGCTAAAGCAAAAGAGAAGCTTCTCAAGTCTCACATGGAAGACTGTGAGCTAATAGAGATTGCATCTGGGATGTTGGAGAAGATCATGCCATCCTTCCAAAAGGATCCTTCAGCTTCTCCATCTGGTAACCTAAAATCTTTGGTTAACTCTGTTAGCACCCATTTTGATTCTTTAGAGAAATCGGCAGAAGAGAAAGTCCAGAAAGAATTTTAGGGGAAGAGATTCACTGAAATACAGGGACTCATAACCAATGACAGGAGGACCCTAGTTATTGGAATAAAGAGCCTAGAAAATGCTCTTAAAGATGGTGGAGAAATGTATAAATTTTGTCTATCCTGGTCTAAAGTGACAAAGGATATTGAAAAGAAGGTGAAAGAACAAGAAGATAAACTATCAAGTTTATCTCAAAATTTTGATCCCCTCACCACTTCTATAATGAATCAAGAGTGCCAGGCCATCGCCATTATAAATGAAATAAAGAGGCTTGAAAAGGAGAGGAAGAATATAATAAGTAGGATGAGTGAACTTAGAGGGATAATTATCCCTAAGTTAGAGGCCATGCATGAGGCCTTGACTAATGCTCAGGCCATAGCCTGGACTAGTGATCCGGTAGACTTAAGAAGGGCAGAAGCTTATGCATTCTTGTTGAATGGTCACATTTCAATTTTGGATAAGATGAAGCAGAGTTGGGCGACAGAATTTTTATAGTTGAAAACCACCTTTGCGGATATACTTAAGTATATGTAAATATAACATGTTTATATACTTATACGGCTATGTATAGGTTGATTTTTGCAAATTTTGGTTTACAGGTTCCATCCTTTGCCATTGATGTCAAAGGGGGAGTGAGGAGTAGTGAAAAATGTGGAATCTAGCCAAGGGGGAGCTCTGGTGAAAAGTGTACAAAAGACAGAGCATCAGCCAAGGGGGAGTTTGCTTCGACACTTAGTCATTTTTCACTAAGTGTTGCCATCAATGCCAAAGGGGGAGATTATTAGCAAGAGACACTATGTGGCTTCATGAATGTTTTCATTGATGGCAACAAAGTCTTTCCCACACATCTACAGCACATAGTATGCCTCTACTGGAAGACAGATTGAAGAGTGCTTGGTCCGGTGAGTAAGAACAGAGCATGCAGCAAGGTATGACAATCAGGTCCAGATCTTTCAGAGGGTGTAACTCGGCAAAGTACGGAATTGGAAAAGTCAAGAGGAGTATCATGAGTACTATATTCCAGAGATTGAGCCTCTAATGATGAACGAGTAAAAAGATATGAGCATCTAAGTGTTGGGTTCCTAACAGGCAGAGTAGACTGAGGAAGAACTGACCGACAAAACATGAGACTTTAATCCAGATGAGAAATTGATGGTGATCAAACTATTTGAGGGATCATACATGGTTGGCTAACATGATTGATGACTTCTATGTCTATGTCTTTGATACGCATCACATATTAAGCATGGATTCAGCCGACAGATCAGTGTCCTAGAAATATCTTGAGTATTTTGGTTGCCGACTAAGATAGATGTTGAAATCCTTGATGCAGATATATATACCAAATGGATTTTGGTATGAAGGTGTGTGTGTGGTGATATAGTGTGCAAGGAAAGACAGAGAGAAGTGTGGAAGTAGTAATACAAGTCTGGTATGTGATAGAATAGCAGCACTAAAGCAGAGGAATAATGAAGTGCATTAGATCTGTAGATTAAGCCTAACCGAAACTAAACCTCGGTATGTGTGGATGCCTCTCTTCAATTCAAACACCTGGTTACCTTCTATAAACATTGTAGATAGTGAGTCTCTTGCAGACAGTGTGCCTCTTGTGAGTAGTGTGCTTGGGTAGTGAGCCCTAATTGGCAAGTGCCATTTTGTACTTCTTATTCTTTTAACAGAGAATACAATCTTGGGTTAGTCAACACATGGTTTTTCCCTTAACAGGGTTTTCCACGTAAAAATTACTATGTTATGTGTGTTGATTTTACTTCTGCTCTCATGGTTATATATGCTTATATGTTTTGATGTTGTACTAATTGTTAATGAGGAAAGAAACTTAAAATATTTAAGATAACTGATTCACCCCCCCCCTCAATTATCTACTTTGTTTCCAACAAGAAATACTTAAAAGGAAGAATTTAACTCTGTATCTAGCCTCGTAGATTCCATATCCATCCATAGAGTTTTACATCATCTAGTCTTCTTCCCATGAATTTTCCCATGAGAGGAAAATCATCATGCTAAAAGGACATTTTAGTTAGACAATCATCAGGGAGAGAAACATCCGAAAGGGTGACTTCCATATTACAGAAAAAAGCTAGAAACCCTAGATTGATCTGTAAGCTCATCACTTGGGCATTTTAAGCCAAGCTGAACCACCTAAGATGACCCCAATTAAGAAAAATCAAACCCCATTTTAACAACGAAGCATATTGAATACTCTTCAGAACACACCAACACTAGTATTAATAACCAATACTTCAACACAATAATGACTATTTAGGGGACTAAACTATGATAGGATTGGCAGAAACCAAAATGGGTACTAAGCCAGATCGTAAGAAATTTGCAATAAACAAATACACAAGAAATCATTAAATTTATCTAAAACTGCATTGGGTAGATGGGGTAAAATGAGAGGACAAATAAAAGGAGAAAATGGGCGGTTACCTGGAGGGGCTGATCGACACGTGAGAGCAACTTGGTGGAGTGCTCGAGGAGGAGAGCTAGCAAGTTATTAAGTGTGTTTTGTGATTGCATAGGCAACATTCTTCGCATTAGATCCATCACTGCCTCCATTAGAACCCTTGACCTCTGATTCCAACTAGAAAACCCTTCTTAGAGCATAACTCTACCTCACCATATTTTGAAAACTCTTCTCTGTCACATGATGATACATGGGTTTCTTTTGTTTGAATTATTTTTCATTGAAAAAATTTCCCTCTAAATTTCCCTCTCTTTCCAATTGGAAATATCTTTTTTATTTACCCACTTGAATATCATATTGTCTAATTTTTATTTGTGTGACTAATTATTTAGTCATTTTTATTTGTGTGACTAATTATTTAGATGTGTTTTTTACTTGATGACCAAATTAGTCATTTATAGCTATGTTACAAAAAATTAGTAGAATTTGGTCATTTTTAGTTGTCGTGACTAAAAGTTTGTCACATAATCATTTATTTGCTAAACTTCTACTAGTGTAATCCTCCTATTTTATAGGCTGCTACTATTGATAAACCTTTTATTCTTTACACCTCAGCATCTAATAATGCTCTCGCAGCTTTATTTGCACAACATGATACTGAAGGCAAAGAACGTGTTGTATATTACATCAGTCGAATGTTGCTCGATTATGAAGTGCAATATACTGCTATCGAGAAGCAATGCCTAACTCTAGTGTTTTCAACACAAAAGCTTAGGCATTATCTCTTAAATGCTAAAATACATGTCATGGTGAAATTTGATCCTCTAAAACATCTTTTTTCCTAAAACAGACCTTTCAAGTCACCTCGCTAAATGAGTTATGTTATTAACATAATTTGATCTCAAATTTATCTCTCAAAAAGTGATTAAAGGACAAGCATCAACCGACCATTTAGCTGAAGCACCTTCATCCTTTGCTATACAAAATAAGGAGATGTTTCTTGATGATCAAATCCTAAATATAGATACAGATGATAAATGAGAATTGTATTTCGATAGTTCATGATGTTGAACTGGCTTTGGTGCTGGTGTCATACTAGTACCTCCCTCTAGTAAGTTGATTCCTATGTCTTACCATATGAACTTCTCTGCACAAACAACATTACCGAGTATGAAGCTCTCATTGCGGGACTTCATGCCGCTTTGGCTCTTAACACTAAAAAAATCACTATATATGGTGATTCATAATTAATTGTGTGACAAATAACAAGATCCTATCAAGCTAAACAAAATAAATTATCTCAATATCGTGGTCTTTCCTTGTCTCTGTTAAACGAGTTTACATCATTTTCAATTGACACTATTCCAAGGAAAGACAAATGACATGCAGATGCAATGGCAAGCATAGCTTCCCTTATAACCCCTGTCAATTCACCTAATGAATATCTCTTTATCATTCATAATCTCAAAACACCTGCATTAGATGAGGTTGCATCTTGGGCAGGTGCAAAAAGTTGGGGGGCCAAAAAGTGGCCAACTTTTTTTAAAAAATTAAGCCATAAAGTGAGCGCGTTAAAACATGAGCACTTTATGGCTTGGTGATGCTGACCCTAAGGCTCGGCAACACCAAGCAATAATGCGCTCGTGTTATAATGTGCTCGTGTTATAACGCGCTCGCATTATGGTTTACTATACAAAACTCTATATTATTCACTCTCTCATGTATTTATTCTATCTCTCCCTTAACCCTAAACTCTAATCCCTTATCCTAAAACCCTAAATCCTATCCCTCAACCTTAATACCTCAACCCTAAACCCTAATCCCTAAACTCTCAACCCTAAACCCTAAACCCTAATCCCTAATCCTTTATCCCTAAACCCTAAACCCTATCCCTAAAGCCTCAACCCTCAACCCTTAAACCTCAAATCCTAAACCCTATCTGTAAACCTGCAACCCTCAATACTATACCTTAAACCTTAATCCATCAACCCTAAACCCCAATCCCTCAACCCTAAACCCTCAACGCTAAACCCTAATCCCTTGTCCCTAAAGCCTAAACCCTATCCCTAAAGCCTCAAACCTCAACCCTTAAACCTTAAATCCTAAACCATGTCCTTAAACCCTCAACCCTCAACACTATACCTCAAACCCTAATCCCTCAACCGTAAACCCTATCCCTAAATCCTCAACCCTCAACACTATACCTCGAACCCTAATCCCTCAACCCTAAACCCTAATCCCTTATACCTAAACCCTATCCCTAAAGCCTTAACCCTCAACACTTAAACCTTAAATCCTAAACCATATCCCTAAACCCTCAACCCTCAACACTATACCTCAAACCCTAATCCCTCAACCCTAAACCCTATCCCTAAATCCTCAACCCTTAACACTATACCTCAAACCCTAATCCCTCAACCCTAAACCCTAATCCCTCGACCCTAAACCATGATCCATTATCCCTAAACCCTAAACCCTATCCCTAAAGCCTCAACCCTTAACCCTTAAACCTTAAATCCTAAACCCTATCCCTAAACCCTCAACCCTTCACACTATACCTCAAACCCTAATCCCTCCACCCTAAACCCTAAACCCTATCCCTAAAGCCTCAACCCTCAAACCTTAAACCTTAAATTCTAAACCCTATTCCTAAACCCTCAACCCTCAACACTATACCTCAAACCCTAATCCCCCAACCCTAAACCCTATCCCTAAATCCTCAACCCTCAACACTATACCTCAAACCCTAATCCCTCAACGTTAAACCCTAATCCCTTATACATAAACCCTATCCCTAAAGCCTCAACCCTTAACCCTTAAATCTTAAATCCTAAACCCTCAACCCTCAACACTTTACCTCAAACCCTAATCCCTCAACCCTAAACCCTAATCCCTTATCCCTAAACCCTAAACCCTATCCCTAAACCCTAAACCCTCAACACTATACCTCAAACCCTCCCTCAACCCTAAACCCTAATCCCTCAACCCTAAACCCTAATCCCTTATTCCTAAACCTTAAACCCTATCCCTAAAGCATCAACCCTTAAACCCTAAATCCTAAACCATATCCCTAAACCCTCAACCCTCAACACTATACCTCAAACCCTAAACCCTATCCCTAAAGCGTCAACCCTCAACACATAAACCTTAAATCCTAAACCCTATCCCTAAACCCTCAACCCTAAACCCTATTCCTAAACCTTAAACCCTCAACACTATACCTCAAACCCTAATCCCTCAAACCCTAATCCCTCAACCCTAAATCCTAACCCCTCAACCCTAAACCCTAATCCCTTATCCCTAACCCTAAACCCTATCACTAAAGCCTCAACCCTCAACTCTTAAACCTTAAATCTTAAACCCTATTCCTAAACCTACAACCCTCCACACTATACCTTAAATCCTAATCCCTCAACCCTAAACCTTAATCCCTCAACCCTAAACCCTAAACCCTATCCCTAAAGCCTCAACCCTCAACCCTTAAACCTTAAACCATAAACCCTATGCCTAAACCCTCAACCCTCGACACTATACCTTAAACCCTAATCCCTTATCCCTAAATGCTAAACCCTATCTGATGCAGAGGCATCCACACTAAAACTTTGACATACAGCATGTATGTCCGCAACCCTTCATCATCATCATCATATTTCCCTTAACACTGTCAGCATCATCATATTTTCTCTGCCGACCGATATCCTCCTGCAGACAAACCTTTGACTTTTTCGCCTATCAGCAGCATCATCATATCCGGCTATCGGTAGCATCATCATATTTGGCAAGCGCAATCATCCTCCTGATGTTCACTGTTCATCTTACCGCCAAACTCTTTCTTCAGCATCATGATGTTCAACATCATGTTCATCAGCAGGATATAAAATATCCTGTTCCCTCCATATATCCTGATGACAACAACTTCATGCACCTTTCCTTCGATGCTTACATCACCCCGATATCCTGATGACGATTATCCTGATGACGATGACGTCACATGCAGCTCCTCCAATATCCTGCTGTCGGCCAAACTTAACATTATCGGCCCACGTTGGTTTTATCAACCCGATCTTCTACCTTATGCCGATACGCTCCTCCTCGGTAACACTTGATGATGATCACCCCGAAACACATTCACCTTATGCAATCAATTGCATCATGCTCACTCCCATCTACTAGGATGACGCCCGAAGTAACTGCAGGATATACACAGAAATATCCTGATGATGCCGTTGTGACAGATTTTCCCAACCTTAGCAAATTTCAATCTGCCGAACCTCCTGAGGTGACCCGATCTACTTTCAGGGCGATCTTCCAGACTCGAACTATCAGCACGACCTAGCACATACCCATGCTAGGGTTCTCAACACCTCTCGACTGCGATCCTGCACACCTGCATGCAAACAAACAGAAAAGGCAAACTACATCCTAAACTACTGTACATAGCCATTCCACCGATTCGACGAATCAACCGGTGGAATGGATCAGCGAATCCATGTAACCACCAAAATAGCAAATCGATCACACAATGGAATCCAAACAGAGAGTTGACACAACAGGATCTCTTTATTGATTTCAAAAGATGCAAATACAGTACTCTGTCTCACTCTGCAATCTAACTTCTCAATGCGATGTCTAAAATCAACCGATCCTAATGCATAAATAGGATCTCCTGCGAGTACTACCGACCCGACTCCAAGCGGCTAGGAAATCTCTCCAGGCGGCTGGGAGATCCAACCGGACATACAGCATAACAGTTGTCCTAACAAACTACCTAAAAATAGTAAAGTATGGTCAACATGACCTTATTACATGCATTGGTCTTATCAGACCTTCTTGGAAACATTAACCAGACCTAAAACAAACTAACTGCCTCATGGAGGCCAGCTGTCAGGTAGGTGCTCCTGCACCATACTCCCCAACAGAAAAGAACTCATGTCCCATGAGTTTGGTTGTGGAAGTCCTCCACCTCTACACTTTGCCTTTGCAATATTCTGACCTGTTCCAGCTTTATCCTCTGCTGGCTCTCGGCTGCTCCAAGACTTCTGAACTGTAACTTGCCTTCTTGCAAGTAAATCCTCATGCCTGTCGATGTAGGCCCTTCTCTCACATACCTTGTGTTTGTTAGGTTGTCTGTCCAGAACCTCTGTCTGAACTGCCTCTTAAACTTCTGCAATGTTCAACTCTGTCTTTCTTTCAACCTTTATAGGACAAACAATAGTCCCAACTATGACAACATCCTTGTCATTCCTCTCAACTGGTTGCTATTTGCAAACCTGTTGCTGAACCTGCTGCTGACCTCTGTCAGTCAAAACTGAAACTTTCTTCAACCTGTTGTCCTTAACAACTCCTTTCCCTGCAATGTCCTCAACTGCCTTTATGCCTGCTCCTATAGGCATCTGCACAAACTCCTTCTTTCCCACTAAAATGATTTGGGCTGCCCCCTGGGCTGCAGCATCTTCCTGCAATTCCCTTGCAGTACCACTACCTTTCGGAGGCATTTTGTCAACCTCTCACTCCTCTACCTCTGTCCTTTCAGTGACAAAATCAACTCTACCTCTGCCCTTTCGGTGACAGAATCAACACACAACAGCCCAGACCTTTTGCTGAGCTCTGATACCACTATGATGCAGAGGCATCCACACTAAAACTTTGACATACAGCATGTATGTCCGCAACCCTTCATCATCATCATCATATTTCCCTTAACACTGTCAGCATCATCATATTTCCTCTGCCGACCGATATCCTCCTGCAGACAAACCTTCGACTTTTTTGCCTGTCAGCAGCATCATCATATCGGGCTATCAGCAGCATCATCATATTCGGCAAGCGCAATCATCCTCCTGATGTTCACTGTTCATCTTACCGCCAAACTCTTTCTTTAGCATCATGATGTTCAACATCATGTTCATCAGCAGGATATAAAATATCATGTTCCCTCCATATATCCTGATGACAACAACTTCATGCACCTTTCCTTCGATGCTTATGTCACCCTGATATCCTAATGACGATTATCCTGATGACGATGACGTCACATGCAGCTCCTCCAATATCCTGCTGTCGGCCAAACTTAACATTATCGGCCTGCGATCGTTTTATCAACCCGATCTTCTACCTTATGCCGATACGCTCCTCCTCGGCAACCCCTGATGATGATCACCCCGAAACGCATTCACCTTATGCAATCGATTGCATCATGCTCACCCCCATCTACTAGGATGACGCCCGAAGTAACTGCAGGATATACACAGAAATATCCTGATGATGCCGTTGTGACGGATTTTCCCAACCTTAGCAAATTTCGATCCGCCGAACCTCCTGAGTTGACCCGATCTACTTTTAGGGCGATCTTCCAGACTCGAACTATCAGCATGACCTAGCACATACCCATGCTAGGGTTCTCAACACCTCTCGACTGCGATCCTGCACACCTGCATGCAAACAAACAGAAAAGGCAAACTACATCCTAAACTACTGTACATAGCCATTCCACCGATTCGACGAATCAACCGGTGGAATGGATCAGCGAATCCATGTAACCACCAAAACAGCAAATCGATCACACAGTGGAATCCAAACAAAGAGTTGACACAACAGGATCTCTTTATTGATTTCAAAAGATGCAAATACAATACTCTGTCTCACTCTGCAATCTAACTTCTCAATGCGATGTCTAAAATCAACCGATCCTAATGCATAAATAGGATCTCCTGCGAGTACTATCGACCCGACTCCAAGGGGCTGGGAAATCTCTCCAGGTGGCTGGGAGATCCAACCGGACATACAGCATAATAGTTGTCCTAACAAACTACCTAAAAATAGTAAAGTATGGTCAACATGACCTTATTACATGCATTGGTCTTATCAGACCTTCTTGGAAACATTAACCAGACCTAAAACAAACTAACTGCCTCATGGAGGCCAGCTGTCAGGTAGGTGCTCCTGCACCACTATCCCTAAAGCCTCAACCCTCAAGGTCCTTAAACCTTAAATCCTAAATCCTATCCCTAAACCCTCAACCCTCAACACTATACCTCAAACCCTAATCCCCCAACCCTAAACCTTAATCCCTCAACCCTAAACCCTAATCCATTATCCCTAAACCCTAAACCCTATCCTAAAGCCTCAACCCTCAACCCTTAAACCTTAAATCCTAAACCCTATCCCTAAACCCTCAACACTATACCCTAAACCCTAATCCCTCAACCCTAAATCCTAAACCCTGTCCCTAAAGCCTCAACCCTCAACCCTTAAACCCTAAATCCTAAACCTTATTCCTAAACCCTCAACCCTCCTCAGTATACCTTAAACCCTAATCCCTTATCCATAAAGCCTAAACCCTCAACCCTTAAACCTTAAATCCTAAACCCTATCCCTAAACCCTCAACCCTTGACACTATACCTTAAACCGTAATCCCTTATCCCTAAACCCTAAACCCTATCCCTAAAGCCTCAACCCTCAACCCTTAGACCTTAAATCCTAAACCCTCAACCCTAGACACTATACTTTAAACCCTAATCCCTTATCCCTAAACCCTAAACCCTATCCCTAAAGCCTCAACCCTCAAGCCTTACACCTTAAATCCTAAACTCTATCCCTAAACCCTCAACCCTCAACACTATACCTTAAACCCTAATCCCTCAACCCTAAACCCTAATCCCTCAACCCTAAATCTTTAAACCATCAAACCTTATCCACCCCTCTCCTCCCCTATCTACCTCACCCCATATCTCCCCTATCTCTCAACCCTTAGCCATCTAGGTCTCTCACTTATCCCTAAAGCCTCAACCCTCAACCCTTAAACCTTAAATCCTAAACCCTATCCCTAAACCCTCAACACTATACCTTAAACCCTAATCCCTTCACCCTTAACCCTAAACCCTATCCCTAAAGCCTCAACCCTCAACCCTTAAACCTTAAACCCTAAATCTCTACCCTCGACACTATACCTTAAACCCTAATCCCTTAACCCCCAACCTTAAAGCCTCAACCCTCAATCCTTAAACCTTAAACCCTAACCCTATCCCTAATCCCTCTACCCTCAACACTATGCCTTAAACCCTAATCCCTCAACCCTTAAACCCTTAATCCCTCAAACCTTAAACCCTTAAACCCTAAACTCTCAACCCCTAGATACCCTTAAACCCTATACCCCATACACTTAACCTTGGACACTCAACCTTGAACATTATCCCTCAACCTTCAAACCTCTACCCTGTACCCTATACCCTCAACCCTATACTTATGCCCTAAACCCTCAACCCTCATCCATATGCCTTATACCCTCAACCTTAAACCCTAAACCCTATATCTTAGACACTCAACCTTGAACATTATCCTTTAACTATAAACTCTCAACCCTCTACCCTATACCCTCAACCATATACTTAAGCCCTAATCACTCAATCCTCAACCCTATACCTTAAACCCTAAAGCCTACACCCACAAACACTCATCCCTATACCCTATAACCTCACCCTTATACCCTAAACCTTGAATATTGTGCCTCAACCCTATACTTAAAACCTAAACCATACACTCTCGATCCAAGTCACCCTATGCCTTATATACCCTCAATCCATATCGTAAACACTAAACCCACTATTCTAAACCCTAATCCCCATGCCTTACACACTTAATCTTATAGACTCAACAAGATGAATATTATCCCTCAACTGTAACCCTCTACTCTCTACCTATTACTTAAGCCCTAATCCCACAACCCTATACCTTAAACCCTAAACCCAAAAAACTTAACCCTCAACCCTAAAAACTATACAGGCTTAGGTCCTTATATGCCCTAAATCTAAAACCCTTACATACATACATACATACATACATACATACATGTACATACATACATACAGGCATACATACATACATACAAACATGTATACATATATACATACATACAAGCATGCATACTTGTACATACATACTTACAACCATGCATACATACATACAAGCATACATATATACATACATCAAACATACTTAAGAAACTTGAATAAAATCATTCAAAGGGAGACATAACACGAGCGTGTTATAATGTGCCCGCGTTATGTTGAACTGAGCAAACATCGGGCAAACTTGCAAAAAAGAAAAAAATACAAAACATAACGTGAGCGTGTTATAACACAAGCGCATTATAACATGAGTGCCTTCTAATGTCCAAAGATGTGTTTTTGTATATTCTACAAGATTTCACATAATTTCGTTCATGCTAACCCTTAGATTCGCACATGTTTCAAGGTCAAACAAATCGAACACCTGGGTAATGTTAGGATTTCTCTTAGCTATTTAACAATGTAATTTTTTTCACATTTTGACAATGTTAAGCCTTTCATCTTTAATTTCTTTTGTTTGTGTGTCCGTTTTTGGGCAAAAACTAGTGTTTGGTCTTTTTTTCATTATAAATTAACTGTTCATTGAAATTTCAAATAAATTACATTTTTATAAACTAGACTCCATTCTACACATATTAAAAAAATTAATTTTTAATTAGTTTTCAAAGTTTACAGGGGTAGCATGGCCAAAATTCTATTTTTAGGATGTGTCCACTTTGAAAATCAGTAAAAAATCAAATATTTGTTAAAAAAATATCAAAAAAATTAGGCATAAACTACATGTTAGCTAATTTATCGCTGAAGCGATTTTAAAAATACCAAAAAAAGTTAACCTTTTGAGGGAGCCACAAAACACACTATGTTATGTTTTTTTGACAGAAACAACACCTATTTCTATGGATCCCTTTTTCGAACCCCTTAATCTATACCATTTTCAAAAAAAATTAGTAGTTTAGAAAGTAGACTTGGAGCACTATGAACATTGTTTTTGTTTCATCTTAAAATTTTGAATGTAACTATGCTCAATTTCTCATCCAAGGTCAGTATTTCCTGATTCAAAAAAAAAAGTGGTCACTTATGACCCCTTTTTGGCCCCCCATCTTCCTGCACTTACCCTCTTTAGATACTGACCTTTGTTGTAACACAAATTCTAATGAATGGTTCTCTCATATATTCTATTATTTATGTGATGGTACCATTCCTAACTCAAAATCTAAGAAGGCACGAGTTTGCTTATGCAAACGCAGTGCATTTTATATTATTCTATCCACTGTATTATATAGATGAAGCTATAATGGTGTTCTTTTCTGATGTCTTAGTAATTCAGAGATCTCCATAGCTTTAAAAGAAGCTCACTCCAGTGCTTGTGGAGGGCACTTTGGAGGAAAATCATTAGTACAAAAACTATTTTGTATGGAGTATTATTGGCAATGCATGGAACAAGATTCCTTCACTTATGTCAAGAAATGCCCACAATGTCAACAACATAAACACCTAACCCAAGCACTTGCACAAGAACTTAGAGCCCAATTTTCACCTTGGCCATTTTTTGTTTGGGGCTTGGATATGAATGGTAAAATTTCTCCACCTTCTCAAGGACATACTTTCATCATCACTGCTACTGATTACTTCACGAAGTGGGTTGAAGCCATGCCACTATGATCCATGATTGCTGAAGTAATTTGTCATTTTATACAGGATAACATCATATCTTGATTTGGTATACCTTCCTCAGTTTCTGATAATGGTACCCCATTTAAGAACAAGGATGTGAAGAAATGAAAAATATCATATTCAACATCGCTTCTCTGCATCTTACGATCCTTAATCGAGTGGCAAGCAAAAGCTTCAAATAAAGTTATTAGACAAATTTTATGAAAAACTGTTAATAAACATCAAAAAGATTCACATACTCAACTATCTTATGCACTGTGTGCTTATAGAACAAGTATTTATACGGCTACTGGAACTACATTGTATAATCTTGTTTATGGTGCTGACACGATAATGCCTCTAGAGTTAGAAATACCGTCATTGTGAGTTTCCCTAAAGGACATTATAGACAATGACATGGAATGAGAGAAGAAATTACAAGAACTTGAGATGCTTGATGAACAACGTATAAACTCTCTTGAGCACCTTAAGGCCCATCAGAAGAGTATCCAATGATCGTATAATGAGCGTGGCATACATCGTTCATTCGACATTGGAGACTTGGTATTATATGAGAATCAACGTAACATGAATGTACCTCCTAGAGAAAAAGGAAAGTTCAACCCTAATTGGTTTGGACCGTATGTCATTGCTGAAGCCTTTAGATCAGAAGCATATAAATTAGCTGATGAATAAGGTATGTCGCTTAAAGAACCTATTAATGCTGCACAGCTCAAGAAATTCTATGCTTAAGATTGTATGTTAGATGTTAGTTCATAAAGGAAATTTATTAGTTTAGCTTCAATTTCAACAAGATAGATAATTTTGTCTTAATTCATTTAACATAGCATCTTTTTCAGTTAATCATTGTCATATCTTATTTAAACATGTTTTATTAAGATCATCTTTGTATTAACTGAATATAGCATAGTATTTTATTGATGTGTGGAATTCATTAATTTGTGGATTTTTACTATATGTTCTGCAAAGAATTGTTTAGTATGTATCACATTAGCATTAATTACATTTCCGCATAATCATTTACATTTATCACTAGTTGTATTTTCTATAAATCACATGTGATAAACCAATAACATTACAAGCATCAATAGGAAACATCATATATATATAAACATCAGTCTCAATATGCATCAGAGTTGACTATCCCATACATCAAAATGGGATATCGTAGCATATAAGATACATCACATAGTTGAACCTTGGTCACAAATCCCCTTAGGACCTAGTGGTGTGCATGTGATGGAGGGCTATCCATGTGTGTCTATGAACTGTGAACGACTCCTAGAGACACTTCACGACCGCATCCCCCTAAGTTCACCTCTAAGCCCCAACACCTCACCCTGTGACTCCATGTACATCTGGTGATACCGGTCTCTCTCTGACTGCACTCTCTCTTTGTTTAACATTGCTCTATCTCTCTCAGCTCTCACCCGGTCCAACTCAGTCTGTAAGATTTGAGGCATGATAGGACTTGACACTGACAAGGGTAGTGTTGCAACCTGCTCTCATTGTGCCCAGAGCGGATTCTATGTGCTTAGCTCTCTAGATTGATTGATCCCTCTCCTATGTAGAACAATCTAAAGTGGCCTCCATAGCCACTCTATATCTCACAAAAAGCATAAAAATCTCTGCATGCTGCCTTGGGGAGTGTTGTGGTGAATACCCCATCCGCACTCACTACTCGGCCACATCGGTAGGAACTATCTTTGCTATAACTCAACTCACAAAATCATGCCATGAATCAGTACCAACTGCAAAAAAAAGACAAATTTGACATCAATATCTCATCATATACATATAACATCATAGGAAAGTGTCAAAAACAAAATATCAACATAAACAATGTCTTACCTGGATCTCCATCCCACCAGGATGGATCCCAAACTACTGCTGGTATGATGAACTCTACAGCTAGCTCTGCAGCTAGGGGCACATGACTACTCAACTCCCCTCACTCGTGATGGCTCGATCTCCTAACATTTGTAGAGGCTGGACCATGAGATCTTGACTGAGGCCTTGACTCAGTCTCCTCATTGTCATCTACCTCCTGGTGATCTCGTCGTGGTCTCTCTCTAAAGACGTACTGTGCTAGGATCTCCTCCTCCTCATCATCATCATCCTCATCCTCATCCAGATCATAGTAACCAGTAAAATAATTCACATCATCCTCTACCCCTGTGTCACTCTCGTGACCTACCCACAGTTGTGGATCCCCTGTGGGGTGACTGGCAGGGAAGATAGGAGTAGGTCATGCTATTTGCCACCAAGCTTGATATGCTCAGGTAGTACTAATGTCGTCTACATCAAATAGAGGCTCTTCATCCTCTGTACCATCATCATCACTCACCATCACTTCAGCTACTGTCAATCATCAAGCAACATCCACCTTGACTATGCTACATGTTGAGCGTGTGTAGCTCAGATGCAACATAGGAACATCCTATCTGCATCTAAACTATCATGCTACTCTGTTAAAGTAAAACTAGACAACTATGTGATCGAGGCAATCAACCATCAGTTGATCCCTCTACATCCTGGCTAGTTGTCTATGCTGAACCATCAATGGCCTCTGGCCGCGATATGCTCTCCAAATAATATCGCTACGTTGTAGCCTATCAAATACCACTCTCCAGTATAACAGGTCACTATGCCTCCAACATCACACGAGTGGATAAGCATGTGCACGTGGATATGTCCACACTGGCTCTATAGGGAAACTTGTAGGTCATGTGCACCTGATGTGCTTGAACATCCATACATGTAACAAGGTGCACACCAGCAAGCTCTGTGTCTCATAATGGACGTAACATCCCAAGTTGTGGTAGAGGTGCACAAGCGTACTATGCCCCCATGCATACATAATCCTATCCTACTCCATGGATCTGATATTATGAACTATGCCCCCATGAAGGTGTGTGCCTCATCCATCATGCACGACCGCCAGGGTGACGGTAGAAATCATGATCCGTCGTACTAAGGGAATGTCACCACATCCCTACTCTAGACATTAGAGTGTAATATGTATTCGTCATGCCTGAGTGACGATGTAACCTAAAAAATACAAGTGGCTCTCTCTGGTATACTCTACTAAGCGATGCTCTAGGATCCTCACTGTCTCTTCATGGATAGGTAGTCATAGGATGCAGTAGATGTCCTCTAGAGTGAGTGTCATCTAGCATATGGGTAGATGGAATGTGGACATATTTGCATCCCACCTCTCCATGAGCACCATAAGCATGCTACAATGGAATCTCATCGTGGGTATTCTAAACACCCACCATAGGTCCACCGCCTATAGGAGTCCCCTCTCCTCATTGGACATGGTACCGAGATGGTTCTGAAGTAGTGTCATCAGGCGTCTGCCTGTGTGCTCTCATGTCTTAGGAACATCTTGTAGGTCAAACATTTGAATCTGAATCAATCCACATTCTCAAAACATCAAACAACAACTAACAAACTAATATGTGCCCTGTCCCTGGGGCCCATGTCCTTTCTAGACTTGGGCACCCCAGGAAGACCTAGGTACCCTAGGAGGACCTAGGGGCCCCAAGTGGATTTAGGCGCCCTGGCTGGACTTTGGAGCCCTATTTGGGAACCCTTATCTAGAACATTCAGAATGGCATGCATAATGATAAAAAAACAACAAAATCAGGAATGGATGACAATAGAAGTGATGTTAAGACCCTACCTCTACCTCGATACATCAGTCTACGACTCAGGATCTAAGCATCTCCAGTCGTGGAAGTTGGTACGGGCGTCAAGTCAACATGGTTAGTCTCTTTCTCCTTCTCCCTCTCTCCTCTACACAACGAAAACAAGAATGAATAGTGAAAAAGTTAAAACTCCTTAACTTATGGTAAGTGGATGAGAATTCCTATCACTATCTAGGTGCAAAATTGAACAGCTTTACTCATGAGCCTCTATTTTGGGCTGTCAAACTTGGATTTGCATGTCATTTGTTGTGTTGGAATCTTGGTTCCACCCTCTATCTAACCCAATGCATTGTACTTTGGTATTGTTTGCAAAAACAACCCTTGCAATGTATTTCTTATCACATTTCCCTAAAATCAGTGTGTAGATAAACACCTTGGTTCTCCTCTTTGGACTAAGCAAGTAGAAACAATGGGACATATATCTCCCTCAATTTCCTCCCTCATCATGTCTCATCACTCAACTCCCTTAGTATTTATGACTAACCTATTTTGTGTGTTGGTTGCAGGTTGATTTGATTTTGATTATCTAACAAGTGTTCCTTTGCAAGATACAATTCCTAACTTTGTGGTCTTACAGGATTACAGACTGGGGGTTGTTGATGGGTGTTTTAGCACACAACAATGCAGGTATGATTGCTGGTATCACACCTCTCTTAAAAAAGGTATCCTATCAAAGATAGGACTGCCCCAAGGATAATACAGCTAGGTCTTAGCTTGCATGGAATAACTTCAGTGGAATGTCTAGCTGTGCCAACAAAGGGGTCTTACATGAAATGCAGGGTTTATGGAAGATGGCAGCAAAGTATATACAAAAACCCTAGTGGTTCAAACTGTAAAATCTGAAATTTTCTAGCAGATGAGTAATGAAATTCTTCTTATAACCTAACCTAACAAACTTGATATAAATAGAATGCAAAAGGAAAAGGAGAGAGAGAAGGGTTAAGAGATCCTAAGTGACAGTTAAAATGGGGTAAAATGCTATAGATAGACAAATACTTTCAATAAACCATTCCCTATTTCACCAGGATAGGAAACCCACAATGTTGCAAGAAATGATGCAATCTTCAAAGGATCCTTATGATTTTCAAATTGCATTCACTCATTAAACACCCGGACAATGGCGCAACTTAACTAGTGGAATGCAACTGAACTATATTCAATGACAGGGCCCAGGCTAACTATACACAGCAACTTACCATCAACAAGCACTAATAGTATGGACCAAAGCATTCATCAAATATCTTAACATTTATCCATAATTGCAAAAGCACAACTAATTAAATTTAGATTGGTATGAACCATGAAAACCAAAGAGGACAACACAAGAACACAAATTCCCAGCAACCTGCAAAACTTGCTTTGTATTGATCACAATTTGGTAGAGTCTCAACAATTCAGTATCTAATCTTACATGTTACAATGAGAGAATGATGACCTTTTTATAGACAAGGCAACATACCAAGTTTTTCAATGGACGATGGAGATTAAATCAACACCAATGGTCCAGATTACATGGCATTTAATGAGATACATCAGTTTGTTACATTTTCATATTTACCTTTGTCTTGTAGGAAAAAGACAAAATACATCTTGCAAATACATTGGATCTGGACAAAATGGATACCCATTTGGTGGTACATGATGAAAAGTCAATTTTCAAGGCCTAATAAAGCCAAAATAGAGTCACATGACACTTGAAAACTTGAGCTGATGTGGATTCACGATATTCCAAGTGCTAAATGGATCAAAAAGGGTTATTTTGGTGAATGTATATGCAACTGATGCTTGTTGGACTAATTCTTGATGACTAGACTGCTGGAACAGCTATATGCATGCCTTGGACATTGGACTGGATCTGCAAGAACTACCATGAAAGAGGCATGATCTTCAATGTCTTCCTATTTTGGGGAGTTATTTCCATCATCTAGAACATCATATTAACTTCCTCTTGCAGGTACAACAGTAATTTGGTTGATAAAATAAAGTTTCTACATTTTTGGGCCAGCACTGCATATCTGTGTGTACATCCTTCCAAGATGGCTCCGACAAGCTTATGTGTCCTCCAAGACCTGCAATTCACAATTCAAAGCATCAATTTCATCTTAACAAGTCATTTTTCATCAATTTGGATCAAAACATGTCCATTTGTAGTCGTGGATCAATCACAAATAGCTCATTGTCAATGTTGCTTCCTTATAGACAACTTCATAAATCTAGTGATTTTTACATGATTTTCTACATTTTTTACCATTTTCAAGTACCCATTTGGCCAATATATTAATCTAGGAAGTTTTTGCAGTCATTAGAATCCATTTGGAAACTTTTATTTCATGCTTTTCTAGCATTTTCTGTAAAAAACAAGATTTTTGGGGGTCATAGACTTTTCATGTGTAGTAGCATTAATTATCATAAAACGTGCCCAAAATTTACACAAACTTGGTAAAATGTTCCTCATGATGTGACAAATAGATATGCAATTCAAATTCATCAAGAAAATCTAATTTACTCCTTGAAAAACTCAATTTCTAAGCCAAAATGTCAAAAAGCGCAGGTTTTGGGTGTCACAGACTAAAAGTCGGTGGAAATCAAATTTAACGCAGGTCTGTGAGGTACAATTCTGATGCAAAATGGTTTTGGTGCTGATTTGGGGTCCAACTGACCTTAGCGCGGATTTTAGGTCCGATCAACTAAAGTCAGTGAAGGCAGTTTTCAGTGCAAGTCTGTGAGGCCTATTTTTAGCGCTAACTTCATTGGCGGGGATTTTCAATGCAACCAACTAGCGTGGATTTCTCTGTCTACCGACCAAGTGCAGTGAAGGCATATATTAGCGCAAGTCGGTTGAAGCCCGTTTTAGTGCTTTTCTTCAAAATTTTCTCAGCGGGGATTCTTGGTCTAATTGACTTAGCAGTAGCTTGGAGGGAGGTCAGTCAGAGGTGAATTTAGCACAAAAGTTGGTAGGAGGCATTTTTAGCACTTTTTGTAGTAGGAGGTGTTTTTAGCGCCAGATTTTGAATTGGCCAGGGTGAAAGTATCTTTAAAAATATATTTAAGTATAAGTTTAGATATACTTTAAATATTTTTAAATATACTTTCAGGATGTTTGAGATAGGTTCCAAATCCATAGGATTTCATATGCAGATTCTAGAATTTTGAGGTTCCACCAGATTTTAGACTTAGCCATTTTTTAAGATTTTTAGGGTTTCAGACTTAGCCAAATCAGGGCTTCAAGACCATGCGTTAGAATGAAAGTATGTAAACCCCTTAGTGAAATCTTATGGAATTTGACATGATTTTGCAACTATAAGACTTGGAAACTAGGAATTTCAATTTTGACATATCCTGCAGAAGCAATTTCAAGGGCAATATCCAGTGACATGAGATTTTGGAGCAAAATGCAGTAACACCCAATTTTAGTGCAGAAGGCAGGAAACGGCTGATTTTTTAAGCACAAGACCACTCAAGACACTTCCAAATCAATCATGCATGACATCAAATCACTCCAAACATGCCAAGAACTCAAATTTGAAGCAAATCTTGCATTCTAAGCACAATTTCACGTTCTCATCATCATAAGGCAGAAAGGTTGAGACTTCAAGCCAAAGCAAAAGAGGGGGTCTCCATTTGGAAAAATGGGGCATGTGTTCAAGGCACAACAAGGGCTTCTTCCTTTCATGTGACAACACTTTAGCTTCCTCTACAGTATCCTTTTGGGTATCATTTTCATTATTGGTGTATTTACTTTCTTTAGTTACATATGCACGTAGTGTCATATGGCCACTAAAGTAGGAGCTAAATGTTATGTCATAAATTGTCCTCCTACATGGAATGACACAATTTCTCATGGTTTAGCTACTCTTCTTTGGTGATCTCTTGCTCTTTTTGTTTCTGGCCTACCTAACCCTGATTGATCTATATCTAATTGAAGAAATGTCGTATTCTGAAGCAACTGTTGACTGAACCTGGGAACTGAGTTTGGATTTTGGATATTATGGACCTCCTAAATGCAAATCTTAAGTGGAAATTAGGGTTTGGACTAGGGCATATGTGCCCTTGTCCTGCCCTATTTTCCAGGATCTTAAATTTCAGGGTGGTGTCAGCTTGTGTCGTGCACCTTAGGATTCTGATTTCAAATTTTTGTTTTCGCATGATGTTGACACGTTATTTCAAATATTTGAATCTCTAAGGTTAGGTATTTAAAGAGAATTGAAAATTATTTTAACACACACAATCTATATGCAAGCTTACTATGCCAAAATTTTGTTGCTTTTGCCATTGAAGATCAGTACTTTGTTGAAGCTCTTGTAAGTTATTTGAAGTTTCTATCATGGAGATATTTGGTGGAGATTAGGAATCAAGATCTTGACTCTATCTTGCTCTTCCTAGGATTTTTTCAAGCCCTTTGTATGATTGGGAGAAGGGTTGAAGCCTCCAACTTGAGTTTGAGAATCCTCTGCGGATACGGCTACCTTGCCTTCTTGTAGAATACAAGTCATCATTGCAATCATCCCCTTGAGGTGATGTTGCTGTTGTTTCCTTGAGTGAAGCAATGTGTTAATCTTTCCTTGATGCTTAAGTCTTCTAGGGTTTTACATTTTCTACATAGACATAAGATCTATGAGCACACACATTTGTAGATCTTTATCATTGGCTATTGTTGAGGTAGAAGTACCAAAAATGGGGCTTGATTGAGGCAAGCTCCTATATAGCCACAACCATCTTTCTCCTCCTTTTATATGTGCAGGTTGTATTCAGAAAAATTTGGCAGAAAGGAGTAGAAGAAAGACAGGTATTGTGGATACAGTCATCACAGAACTTTGAATTTTAGCATTGAGAAATATTTAGGACACTAGGGTGAGTGCCCTAGTCTAACTGGACATTTAATTTTGAATCTGGAACCCTCTACAGACACTTTGACATTAGGTACAAGAGATTTTAGTCACCAAAAACTTTCTGGACACTAGGGTGGGCACCCTAGTCTAACAAGCCCTCAATTTTTGGGTACATGCTCTCTATGATCCCTGCTCTGCATTTCTGTGATCTGTCTATTAGTATCTATGCCGAAAATCTGTTTGTTATCACATACTTTGCAATTAGGGTTTCATGCTAGTTGAATGTTTGAAGCTTGTCAAAACCCAATTAGATCATCTCATCCATCCCAACAAACACAGAAAAAGGACAATAGGAATTAGTAGCTTGATCCTTCATAGCGAGAAAGCTTGGTTCCTATTTCCTAATGTTTAGTAGGAGAAAGAGGGGCTTGATTCAGTTTAGGTAAACTATCACTTTCCCACTTTTTCCACCAAACAAGTCCTAATCTCATCTCCTAATTGTAAGTCTCAATTAAAGTCCTAATTTCATGTCTTAATTAAATTCCTAATTTTATCTCCTAATTGCAAGTCCTAATTTCATCTCTTAATTAAAGTCCTAATTTCATCTCTTAATTAAAGTCCTAATTTCATCTCCTAATTGCAGGTCTTAATTAAAGTCCTAATTTCATGTCTTAATTAAAGTCCTAATTTCATCTCCTAATTGCAAGTCCTAATTTCATGTCTTAATTAAAGTGCTAATTTCATCTCCTAATTGCAAGTCTTACTTAAAGTCTTAATTTCATGTCTTATTTTTAAAGTCCTAATTTCATTTCCTAATTACAAGTCTTAATTCCATCTCTTAATTAATGTCCTAATTCCATCTCCTAATTGCAACTCCTAATTTCAGGTCTTAATTAAAGTGCTAAGTTCATCTTCTAATTGCAAGTCTTAATTAAAGTCCTAATTTCATGTCCTAATTGCAAACCTTAAATAAAGTTCTAATTTCATCTCTTAATTAATGTCCTAATTTCATGTTCTTGAACAAGTTAATTAAGAAAGAAATATGAATGGAAAAAATATATATGTTATCAAATAACCAACAATACTATTATAACATTCTACAAGTAAGAAAATTACAATTATAGGAGTTGTAATTCTAAGTCAATATATACATAGTCAAAATTATAATTACATGAGTCCTAATTCAAAGTTTTGGACTCCTAGATTATAGTAAATTGTAAAATATAAAATTTCCTTGATTTCAAGTGATGTCATCACACTAGAATGTACAAGTAGTGACAATCATGTCATCTAGTTGTAGGAGACCTGAAAAAAATGATAAAAAGTACAATGAAAATCATATCATGGAATATTAGGGGCTTAAACACCCCTAATAAAAGATGCATGTTTAGGCATTTTTTGGAGTCCTCATAGTCAGATATTTGCATTATCTAAGAAACCAAACTATGTTAGGAGGAAAGAGATAAGCTTTGCAAGCAAATTTGTAGATGGAAGTCTTTGGGGGTCAACTCCAATGGAGCATCAGGAGGTCTTATCACCCTGTGTTGTCCTCAATCGATGTTGATAGAAGAGGTAGCCAAAAGTAGAACATGGATAGCAAGCAAGGCAAGAAGTTTAGCCTCCAATCTAAGTTTTTTGTTAATCAATATTTATGGTCCCAACTCTTGTTTGGAAAAGAAAGAAACCTAGAAAGAGCTAGACATCATATGCAGTAGCCAAGCCTTTGATTTCTTTCTCCTGGATGGGGATTTTAATGCTATCTTGAAATCAAAGGATAAAAGAGGGGGGGTGGGTAGGAAGCTACAATCACAACTAGATTTTGAAGATTTCATGGATAGGAACTTATTGTTTGAAATCCCTATGGGAAATGGCTCTTTCACTTGAACAAATAGAAGATTAGGCTTTAGCAATATTTCAGAAAAATTAGATAGGTTTTTGTTTAAAGGGGATGTGAGCAATTTCCCCTTCAGTATGGAATGCAAGATTTTGCCAGTATCAGGATCAGATCATTATCCCATCTATCTAGATATAATTGGGTAAAGGAAACCAGTAAGATGCCCCTTTAAATTTGAAAATATGTGGTTCAAAGATAAAAATTTCTTGGATCTAGTGAAGTAGTAGTGGATAAAGACTGATCCAGGGGGAAACAAACTCTTCAACATCGTCACCAAGTTAAAATTAGTTAAACATAATATCAAACAGTGGAACAAGGAATGTTTTAAAAATATTTTTGAGGAAAAGAGGAATACAGAATCAGAACTTGAGTCTCTTAATGAAAAAGTTCTTAGAGAAGGGATGGATGCAAACAACTTTCAGCTAGAGAAGGCCCTTTTAGGGAAGTTGGGGGATCTGATTTCAAAAGAGAAAATTTTCTAGAGGCAAAAAACTAGAGAAGTTTAGTTGAGGGCAAGAGATAAAAATACAAAATTCTTTCACAATTCCACTAGGGTTAGGAGAAAAACAAATAGAATTTCTTCTATCAAATCAGCAAATGGTAGAGTGGTTGACAAAATGGAAGAGATCAGTAAAAGGACAGTAGACTTCTTTCAAAATCTACTAAACAACTGGAATGGGTCAAAAATGGATAGCCAATAATAGCTTCTAAGAAACATCCCCAAACCTGTATCAGAAGAGCAAAACAAGATGTTGACAAAAAACTTCTCAAAAGCAGAAATTAAGGAAGTAGTTTTTGGGCTTCACCTGGACAAACCCCCTAGACCAGATGGGTTCCCAGTAGCTTTTTCTAAAAATGCTAGGATTTCTTGGGTAAGGAAGTGACAGAAGCAATGCAAGATTCCAGAAGGACAGGGAAGATCCTAAGGGAAGTGAATAACACTTTTATAGCACTCATTCCAAAAAATGAAAAGCCAGAAGCTTTAGAGGATTTTAAACCAATTTCTCTATGTAATACCTTATATAAAATCATAGCAAAAGTAGTGGCGAATAGGTTGAAGTTAATATTGCTAGAAATAATAGCAGAAGAACAAACTAGATTTGTTCCTGGAAGGTCAATTTTAGATGGAGTAATAATTGCTCAAGAAGTAATTCATTCAGCCTAGAAGATGAAGAAAGAGATGATGTTCATCAAACTTGATATCAAGAAAGCCTATGATAAAGTAAATTAGAGATTCCTTTTCAAGGCCCTAGAAGCTTTTGGCTTTGATAAACTTTGGCTAAATTGAATCTACGAATGGGTAGCTAGTCCAAGGTTCTCAGTGTTGCTCAATGGATCCCCAAAAGGTTTCTTCTCAACGTCAAGAGGCCTCAGACAAGGGGATCCGTTATCTCCCTTCCTATTTATTATAATGGTAGATGTGTTGGGGAGATCATGTCTCAAAGCTAAGCCAAAAGGGCAGTTGGAAGGGGTTCAGATCACAAGCAGAGCTCAGGAAGTGACCCATCAGTAATTTGCAGATGACACTATGTTTTTCAGAGTAGCTAAAGAAAGAGAAGCTAAGCTTTTCAAACTCATTCTGGATCAATACTCTGCAGCTTTGGGTCAGGAGGTTAGCCAACAAAAATTGGAGGTGTTCTTTTTCAATACATCCCAAGCAAAAGAAAATCACATCCTTAGAATCTTGAACTTCAAAAAAGGGGATCTACCTTGCAAATACTTGGGATTTCCACTAGAAAAAGGAGTCAAACCCAAGAATCTATGGGAAGCTTTAATAGAAAGGGCCAAGGTCAAATTAGCCTCATGGAAAAGTAAATGGCTTTTGTGGGCTGGTCAGTTGACTTTGCTTAAGGATGTTATTTCTACCATTCTAACATATACAATGTCTTGCTTTCCTCTCTCAAAATTAGCCTTTCGAGATCTAAACCAGAAGATGAAAACTTTCTTTTGGCAAGGAAACTCAAAGCAGTACAAGTATCCTTTGATTAAGTAGACTTAGGTTTGTGAACTAAAAGAAGCAAATGGAACGGTATTAAAGGATTTGTTGTCTCAAAATTTAGCTTTAGGTGCAAAATTGGTTTGGGCCATCCATTCAAAGCCAGAGCTGAAATGAGTAAAGATAGTTAAAGAAAAGTAGTTAGAGGAAGAGGAAAATAGTATTTTCATTGCTAGACAGCTACCAAAGGGGTCAAGAATTTGCAATTTTATAGGAAGCTGCAAAAATTTGATCTTGAACCAATTAACTTGGGAAATTAGAGATGGGAGCAAAGCCCTATTCTGGGAGGACACATGGGATGGACACTCAACTTTGGCTGCAAGAGAGGAATTAGATCAAGTCAAAATTATCACAAAGCAAAGATGGGGAGACAATGTTAGAAATTATGCCTCAAAACTCTCGTCTTCTTTCATAGTAGTATTAAAGTGGAAGGATGTCAAGGCTATGGGAGTAGAGGACAGAGCAGTAGAAGCCTTCGAAGAAGCTATGAGGAATCGTAAATTAATTTTCAGAGAAGGGCCAAATGTGTTGAGATGGGATGCCTCCCCTTCAGGGCAATACAATGTTAGGGAAGGTTACAGAGTTTTAAAAGGGGACCAAGGGGTGAATTCTAGTTTGCCAATCAAGTTGTGTTGGAATAAGTTTTGCCTTCCTAAAGTAGGGCTATTCACTTGGGCAGTTTCGATAGGAGTGCTCACAACAAATAGATTCAAGAAGATGGGCTTTGCAGGTCCTTCCAAGTGTGTGCTTTGCAAGAAAGCAGAGGAGTTAGGGGACCATCTATTACTCAACTATGAATTCACATTTAGGAGTTGGATTTGGGTAAGAGTAAAGCTTCAATGGTTAGCTACCTATCCAGCTAGGCTGTTAGACTTCCCTATTTCCTGGCCAATGCTAAAGCAAGAGTCCTTGTATGCGGGTTTGTGGAACATTTACCCTTCCATGATAATCTGGGAATTATGGAAGGAGAGAAACAGAAAAATCTTCTAGGAGAAGGAAAGGCCCTTTCACTCCTTTCTGAACAAGGTGGAGGCAAATATTGTAGAAGTCTTGAATGCAAGATTAGAGGAAGGAGGGCAAAAGAACAAAAAGTTCACTTCATGGGACACTGAGATGGGAAAATCTTGGAGAGGTTTGAAGATTCCTGCAATAGAAGTAGTAGATCAAAGGAGTTCAAGGGAAGGGAGGAAAACAGTTCAGTGGAGCCCTCTTGAAGTAGGTTGGTATAAGATGAATTTTGATGGGGCATCAAGAGGGAACCCAGGAATCTCAGGTGCTCGATGTATCATTCGAGATTGGGAAGGCAGAATGGTAGGATGATTGGCTAAGAGATTGTAGGATGGAACCAACAATGTAGCAAAGATGCAGGCATTAATTCTTGGTCTAAGATTCAACCAGGAACTCAGTATAAAAAAATTGGAGATAGAAGGGGACTCATTGCTAATAATCAATGGACTCAGATCTAGGAGGTTGGTGAACTAGAGATTGAATACATTGTTAGAACAAGCACTTTCACTAATAGATTCTTTTGAACTGGTTCAGATCAAACACATTCTGAGGGAAGGGAATTCAGAAGTGGATGCCCTCTCTAACCTGGCAGCTGATGGAAGGGAGCTAAAGGAAATTTTTGATAGGAGTAGAATAACCTAAGATTCTATCTCTCCTTTGTGGGTGGTAGACTGGGAGTCCTTCCACACAAAAGGGTGTGGAAGGACCGGGGGCTAGGACTATGCCAAGTGTGGAAAAGTCGTTCTGGCACGGTGGCATCATTTGGAATCAAAATCACTCGATGGTTAATTTTTTTAAAACAAGGCATTCATTTCTTTTTTAGGTGCTGCTAAATCAAACAATCATGTTTCATTAATTCCCACAGTCCTTATCCAGTGTGACTCGATGGTTCGAATGGTTCTCATGCTCAGGTAGATTTTTAGAGGTCTACAACAGGCTCGATTTGATAGTGATTAGATCTCTATTATCATAAGAAAGCATGTATCCAGATCAGTGATTATTTCTTGATTTCCTTATTAGCATCCATCTTCTATTGATTCTCAACTCCTCAATAATGTCTAAAAAGCCAAAGGTGTTGTTGTTTTCGTCAAACTGGACTAGGTGTGGTGGGATGGATACCCCCATTCATTAGGTGAGCTCCAAGAGATAGATGGCCTTCCTGGGAGGGATTACAGACTTGTGAATCAAACGCATTCTCAACATTTAGGATGAGTTGGTTTTAGGGGCGGTTAAAATGGTTCTGGGGAAGGATTTCGTGGAGGGAAGTGAACGATACCAGGTCAACTTATATATTAGATGGACTTGAATGCGACAAAGACTTGGGTGGAGTCAGTGACTCATAGGCTTTTCATCCCCAGTGTTCTCAACAGGTTGGAGGAAATGTTGGAGGTCACGACCTTTGGAGAAGGACTGCCCCATCCTAGAGATATCCATCTCCTATAGCAACTAGGTAGTGTGGTTAAATATTTCCCTTTTATTTTGCATTTGAAGGGTAAACATTTGGTGTGATATAGGTAGCATGCTTGGGCGGGGGCAAATTATCTACTGAGGTTTTTTCAAATTTTGGAGGCGTAGGGTTTCGACTAGGTTGAGGAATTCAACCTTAAACTACATAATTATGAAATAGAGGCTTTAGGTCTCGGTGGATAGCAGCTGAAAGATAGTTTTTGTGTCTTGTGTATATTCAGTCATGTGGTCCATTGGTATAAGGCTCTCTATGTTTTATCTATGTTTTGTTCTGGTCTAAGTTACAGACATTTTCTCTTTATCTATGTAATATCATGGCCCTATATGGCCGATAATTAAGGGCTTAGGTATGTCAAGGGGTAGTTTGGGTGCAGTCAGCAAGCTACTTTTTGAAAATCTTAGAAACTATAAAGTTTTTTTGATATCAATATATAGAAGTATCATTATGTAGAAAAAAAAAAGAGTATGTATGCATACAATTAGTGCAAGTAAATAAATAACTATAAATACATGAGTTGTAACTATAAGTCAGGTGAGAAAATTATAATAAATAAAGTTGGAATAGAAATTCCTTACATTCAAGTGATGAATAGCATAGGAAAATCCAATATGAATGTCATGTGTTGAATGCACTAGTAGTGACAATCATGCCAACTAGTTGTCGGAGACCTAAAATAAAAATGATAAAAAGTGTAATTAACATAGGAGTACAAAGCCAAAAAAAGAAATATTTATCTACAAAAAAGAGTGAAGTATTATATTGTAACATGTTTGATAGTTAAAGGGATGGCTTAAGGTGAGTTAAGGGGATGGCTTTAAGGGACATTCAACCAATTACTAGTTGGATAAGGGCATGGCATTAATTATCAATCCACTATAAATTTACTTAATCTTAAATACATTACTAAACCAAATCCCAAAGTTATTAAAGTAAATTAAACTTACCTAATTTTTGAAACGTAGTTAGGCAATGGCTTAAGGGGAGTTAAGAGGATGGCTTAAGGGGAGATGCAATCAATCACTAATTTGCTAAGGGTGTGCTAGTAAATCAATTAACTATAAATCTACTTAATCCTAAACTCACATCCTAGACCAAATTCATTGAAGTTATTAAACTAAATAGTACTTACCTAACTTATAGAAAATAGCTAGGGGATGGCTTAGTGGGAGATGCAATCAGTTACTAATTTTCTAAGGGTATGTAGTAAATCAATTAACTATAAATCTACTTAATCCTAGACTAAATTCGTTGAAGTTATTAAACTAAATTGTATTTACCTAAGTTATGGATCATAGCTAGGGGATGGTTTAAGGGGAGATGAAATGAATTACTAATTTTTTAAGGGTGTGCTAGTAAATCAATTAACTATAAATCTACTTAATCCTAAACTCACATCCTAGACCATTCTATACATGATGAAAACAAAATTTAATGTTATGACTATTGTAGCTTAAATTATGTTGGTCATACACGAGGGGTTTTAAAATATACAAATTAGGGCTAAAGAAATTAATTAAAAAAATTATAAAAAAATTAATTAAAAAATATTTTAAAAAAATTACAAAAAATATCCTGATCAAACTTTAGCATCATATGCATCTTTCCACAAAAGGAATTAGAAAAATACCTTCATTTAGGTCAAATTATGTTGGACATACACGTGCATGCTTTGGCCCAAAATAGGAGACTTTTAAAAAACCACTTTTTTACATCCTATACAAAACCAACTTTTATTATCTGGGTATTAGAATAAAGTACATATTTGAAAACTAGAAACAAAATACTACATTTCATGTTTTTATATCATATTAATATTCTATGTGTAAGTCCTTCAAAGTTTTACTCCAACTCTAACAAAATTTAAAAAATAGGAAAAACACTTCCACTTTTTAGCCAAAAAGTGGACCCAACTTCTTACACTCACCCAATGAGACAATTTCCAATGAAGGTCAACATAGAAGTCATGTAGAATTAAATCATTCATTGGGTTCCCAAACTAACCCATGTTAGAATCTGAAAAGATTAATAACCCAGAAAACTAGTGCAAAGAATAGATATCTAAACTATGAATGCAAATGATACGAAATCAAAATAGTAACACAGAGTTAGTCTCCAAGAGAGTAATGCAAATGCTAGAAGCAAAATAGCATTAGGAGGATGCAAAAACAAAAGATACCAAATACAAGCCAGGTAGCATGCTTATATAGACTAGGAAGATGGAGGAGGTGGCAACACCGACCAATGAGGAGCAACAATCTATCGGACTAAAAATAGCAAATTATCTTCCCAAGATAGCTAATGGATGCTCACATGTAGGAAGGTGACACCTCGCAACCACTCACCTAATAAGACATGCTTTATTAACCTAAGCGAGATTAATAGAAGTGTAGGAAAAACCTAGGAATATAGGGAAAAAATAAATAACCCACTAGGAAATAAAAACCTACACTAACACCCCCCATAAGCGAAGCTTAGGTGGATGTAGAAATGGGTCCCGACAAATCAAGCCTGATGAGGTACCCATGTACATAAAATTCCCCCCCAAAGAGAGAGAAAATCCCCCCAAATTAGAGAGAGAAGAGACCCCCCAAAAGTAGAGAGAGTCAAGATTTCGAGTGAGAGGAAGAAGCCCCCCAGAAGATGAAGCATCCTGCACCCCCAGCAAAGCTCACAAATGAAGGAACTTGCTCTCAGTGAAGGGTTTGGTGAAGATATCAGCAACCTACTCAGAAGTTGGATAGTAGCGAAGGTCAATGACGTGGCCATGGATGAGCTCCCAGATGTAGTGCATGTGGACCTCTATGTGTTTGGTCCGCTGATGATGGACCAGATTCCGTGAGATCTGAATGGCACTCTGGTTGTCACAAAATATGACTGATGGCCATCTGATCTGGATACCAAACTTAGTGAGAAGATTCTAAAGCCAAATGGCCTTAGTGGCAGCATTCACAACCCCCTGATACTCACCCTCAGTAGAAGATAGAGCAATAGCAGACTGCTTCTTGCTCGACCAACAAACAGGACCTGAACTAAGTGAGAAGCTGTAACCTAAAATAGACTTGTGATCCTGAGAATCGCCTGCCCAATCTGAATCTATGTAGCCCACCAAGTCAAGATTAATACCCGCTGCGTAGTGAATCCCAAAACTATGTGAACCCTGAATGTAGTGAAGGATTCGCTTGGCTGCTTTCCAGTGCAGCTCATGAGGCTCTTGCATAAATTGAGAGACCATGCCTACAGCATATGAAATGTCAGGTCTCGTATGAGTCAAATAAATGAGACTCCCAACAAGCTATTGGTACAAAGTGCCATCAACAAGTGGAGAAGAACACTGAGCCTCAAGTTTGACTCCAGAAAGAAAGGGAGTTGGAGCACGCTTGCAGTCAGCCATATGAAACCTCAAGAGAAAATCTAGAGCATACTTGGACTGGTTGATGGTGATCCCAGAAGCAGACTGGTAGATCTCAATCCCAAGAAAGTAATGCAACAAGCCCAAGTCAGTCATCAAAAACCTGTCATGAAGGGCAGTTTTGATAGCCCCAATGGTGGATGAAGAACTCCCTGTGATCAGCAAGTCATCAACATATAGAACCAAAAATAGGACTGAATCATCCTGCTATAGAATGTAGACATTGGGATCAGAATGGCACTGAGTGAACCCAACTGATAGAAGGAAGGAGTCCATCTTGGCATACCAAGCCCGAGGAGCCTGTTTGAGGCCATAAAGAGACTTCCAAAGATGGCACACAAGTGAAGAATCCTGAAGGAACCCCTGTGGCTACTCCATGTAGATCTCCTCCTAAAGGTCACCATGAAGAAAAGTACTCTTCACATCCATCTGCTGTACTTCCCAACGATTAGCTGTAGCAATGGCAAGAACAAGTCAGATGGAATTCATTCGGGCAACTAGAGCAAAAGTCTCAGAGTAGTCAATCCCAAGAACCTAAGAGAATCCTTTGGCGACCAAGCGAGCCTTATACTTGTCAACCGACCCATCTGCTGCAAATTTTGTCTGATAGATCCACTTACATCAAACAAGTTTTCTTCCCTTAGGAAGAGGGACAAGATCCCAAGTGTGGTTCCTCATCAAGGAACTATACTCCTCCTGCATAGCTATATCCCACTTAGGAATACCAGAAGCCTCATGAAAAGACTGTGGATCTGAGGTAGTAGCAATGAAGACATGTGGAGCATCCTGGAACTGTGAATGAGTCTGCCTAGTGTTAGATGGATCCCCAACCCAATCATCTGCAGACTACAAGGTCTGTCTAGCCCAAAGTGGACCAGAGGATGGATAATCTGGAGGAGAATCATCAACCTCTGAATGATGACTAGGGAGGAAGGAGGTGAGTCCTCTGAATCATTCTCTACATCAGAAGTGGAGGTAGAAGACTACTCAGGTGAATCTGACTCATCAGATTTGTCATGTATCCCAAGTGACTCCAATGTCAAAGTAGAAGGAGTTGGAGAAGTGATAGAAAGTGAGCTCGAAGAGCCTTCCTCAAACTGAACACTCCTCTCAATGAACAACTCATGTATAGTAGGGTGGAGCAACCGATAACCCTTCACACCATCAGGATAACCTACAAATATGCAAGGTCTACCCTACGGATCCAAGGCCTTGCATTTCTCTATAGGAATGTGGGCCCATGCAGGAGAACCAAAAACTTGAAAGTGCTTAACTGATGGTTTCCAACCGCTCCAAGCTTCAAAAGGAGTGACTCCCTTTAAGGCTCGGTGAGGAACACGGTTCTGGATATAACAAGCACAGTTAATGGCCTCTACCCAATACTGTGGTGCAAGAGATCTAGAGTGAATCATGCAGTTCACTATTTCCTTCAAGGACCTATTCTTCCATTCTACAACATCGTTCTACTAAGGATTGTATGGAATTGAATGCTGCAAATCAATCCTCTCTGAAGTGCAAAACCTATCAAACCAATGGTTGACATACTCACCACCATTGTCAGTGTGCAAAACTTTGATGGCTTTCCTGGATTGCTTCTCTACAAAAGTTTTGAAGTCTTGAAAAAGATTAAATACCTCTGACTTCTGTTTGAGAAAGTACACCCAAGTCTATTGAGAAAAGTCATCAATGAATGTGAGGACATATCGGGCCCTGCTGAAAGAAGGATGCTGAAATGGACCAGCAAAATCACTGTGAACTAACTCCAGTATCTGTGAAGCTCTCCATGCCTTACCTTTGTCAAACTTTTCCTTAGGATGCTTACCAAGAATGCAAACTTGGCAAACACCACCTAAAAACTAAACTGAAGGCAACCCTATGACCATGCTCTATTGGTTGAGCTGCTGCAAGTAGCGGAAGTTAAGATGGCCAAACTGCTCATGCCATAATCTACTCACATCATTAGAATGAGTGAGAAAAATAGTCGAAGGAGGATCAGGAACAAAGTGAGAAAATAGATAGAGCCGTGACTGATGATCTTCTCTCCCAACTGCAACTGTAGAACCACTGTGCAACTCAAGAATTGCCACTGAATCAGGAGTGAACTCAACCTGCTTGCCTGAACCTATGTGAGTGATCTGGTATACCGATAGGAGATTAGTTGATAATGAGGGCACACAAAAACATCATGGAATGTGCCATCCCCCACATCAATAGACCCTCTCCCACACACCTCAACAGGAGTGTCATCACCCATCAAAATAGAAGGCATAGTACATGGCTCCAAGGATGCAAGTTCTTCCTTAGAAGAAGCCATGTGGTGCGAAGCACCCGAATCAAGAACCCAAGTGGATGGTGAAGAAGCAATTGTAACAAGGGCCTTGCCCTTTCCTTTCCCCTTACTGTTTTCTTTTGCCTTATTAGACCCCTCATTAGAACTCTATTTGATAGACTCGTGAACACTGATATTATTCTTCTCAAGAATGTGTGTCAAGTGATCAATTTGTTTCTTCAAACATTTATGATCATCATGACCAGGTCTTTTACAATAGGCACATTGGACCCTCTCTTTCTTAGGCTTGTCACCCTTGGAAGATTGGGTCTCATTAGTTGCTTTTGAAGCAATCGATATCTAATCCTTCTTCTCCTTGCTATTCTTCTATTTCTTATCCTTACTATTGTTGTTACTGCTTTGTCCTTTCTATTCTTTTGTGCCTTGGTTGGCAGCCAAGGCATGTGACTTAGAGGACTTAAGAGTGCCCATCTGGATTAGCTTGTCTTGTTCCCGAGTGAGATTGACAGCAAAATCATCTAAAGATGGCATGGTGAATTAAGTACCAAGTGCACCCTTAGTAGCATAGAAGGTAGAAACAAACATAGAATATTCTGAACTTAGCTTAGAGAGAATACTAAGAATCAGTTGTTCATCTTTCTTTTCAATTCCACATTGTTTTAACTGTAGCCTTAGTGATTTCAATTTGGTGAAGAAATCCTAGATTGTGTTGAAATTCCCTGGACTTAAACTAATTAGTTCATTTTCCAACATATGACCTCTCATTGAATCTTGTGTGCCACATAGTGTTTCTAGCTTTGTCCAGATTTCATTTGGTGTATTCAAAGACTCAATATGAAAAAGCAAATAAGGAGAAATAGACAAACACAATGTTCCATATGCCTCATCACATTTGTTAAACCACTTAGGCTTATCTTCATCTTTAGCAGGTTTAGTTTCAAGTCCCATAGTTATCCTATTTAATCCAGCTTTCCTTAAGTGAATTGTCATGCATGATTTCCACTCAAATTAATTGTATGGAGTTAAGATGGGCAGATTTATTTGATACATGATGAAGAAATGCAAAGAAGAAGTGCCGAAAAGAAGAGAACACAACCAAGACAACCCCCCCCTTTTCACTCAATCAAAAAACCCCCCCAAGAAAATATGATTTGGCACTTTATATTAGTGCATTTACAACTACCACTAGCAAGAAATACTAAGTGTTCTTGATTTCAATGCATTACAAAACCCTCACGAAGAGCATATGCTAAAAATACAACTTTGGCACAATAATCAGAAAAATAAATAGTACCACTGCGATCTACTCAAAAAATCATGCACTTTCAAAAAAAGAATCGCCTCGATACGAAGTCGTATGTGAAAGTTATGATCCTCCGAAGTTCCCAAAATGAGAACTGTGCAATGTCACGACTGAGAATCTGCAATTTCTGAAAAATCTTGCCATAAAAATTAAAAAATGTCTACACTAGTGCATAGAGGATGAAAAAATAACTAAAATCAAAAAAAAAAAATTGTAGGGAAAGGAGTTCGTATGAGCAAGAACGGAGCATTTGAAAACTGCCTTCAAAACTACAACTGCCAATGGAGAGGGGTCCTGTTGTAGCTTTCTGAGCACGTTTCTACAAAATATATAGATTTCATACAAAAATAGAAAGATACCCAGATGGTTTTTCTATGCTGCGAACAAAACTCAGAAGGCATTTTTCTTGTTGATATATAGAAGATGTTGATCCAGTGTAAACAGAATGCCTTTTGCTACAAAAAATAACCCCAACAACCAAAAAATGACATGCAAAGGCTGAATCAGCTACCTAAGACAAGAAATGGCATGCTGGAACCTACAATATTGATTGAAAACACCAAATATGCAAGCTAGTTGTCAGATTTGAGCTCGAAAACCCTAGTTCCGCAACTGTGTATGACGATCTTCGATTTCAGTGAAACGAAAGCCAAATATGACTTTCTCAAGCCTCCTGGACGCGTTGGAATAGCTAAAAATGCTACCAGTATAGCCAAAAATACTACAATCACCTAGATTTCATAAAACACATATGCAAACCCCAGAGATTAAAAAAGTTTCCGTCAAACTCTTCTGATTCTCAAGATCATCCGAAGATGCAAGAGAAGAGCATACTGAGTTTTTCAAAAAATTGCAATAAGCTTAATTAGCCCCCCCTAAATCTCTCAAATAAGAAAACTAAAATCTACTCTTGCACATAGCAAGGCTCTGATACCATGTTAGAATCTGAAAATATTAATAACCCAGAAAACTAGTGCAAAGAATAGATATCTAAACTATGAATGCAAATGATACGAAATCAAAATAGCAACATAGAGTTAGTCTCCAAGAGAGTAATGCAAATGCTAGAAGCAAAATAGCATTAAGAGGATGCAAAAATAAAAGATACCAAATACAAGCCAGGTAGCATGCTTATATAGATTAGGAAGAGGGAGGAGGTGGCAACACCGACCAATGAGGAGCAACCATCTATCAGATTAAAGATAGCTAATGGATGCTCACATGTAGGAAGGTGACACCTCACAACCACTCACCTAATAAGACATGCTTTATTAACCTAAGTGAGATTAATAGAAGTGTAGGAAAAACCTAGGAATATAGGGAAAAAATAAATAACCAACTAGGAAATAAAAACCTACACTAACAACTCAAACATTGATGAAGGGGGTAAATCATAAAACACACAACAAAAGAAATGGTACACAGAAAATAGAATATTTCTTTATTAATTTAGACAACTTATTACATTACAGAAGCTCAATTACAATCAGAGAAATCAATCCTCCACAGGCTGCAACACACTACAACTACACATCGCCAGGCTCTGGAATCTTTTACCTTCTGTAACCCCAAATCAGCTAGGGTTTCTATTTTCCCACCTATTCTTGACTCTACACTTTCCCCCTTAACTCTACTACTGCCCAGAGTTCCCAAAATAGTCATAAATAGCACTTTTTGGCGGCTTCCAGCTAAATTTCAAACTTTACAACTCCCTCCAAAAGTAGGTCAACTTCTGAGAAGCATAACTTTTGATCCTGGTGTCCAATTGATAAACC
The DNA here is from genome assembly GCA_027924645.1 of Cunninghamia lanceolata. Lineage (NCBI taxonomy): Eukaryota > Viridiplantae > Streptophyta > Pinopsida > Cupressales > Cupressaceae > Cunninghamia > Cunninghamia lanceolata. The sequence continues at coordinate 8,783,383 of BSBN01001531.1, read as the reverse complement.
ATTTTAAGTCTCGGAAAGCTTGCAATGTGAACTGTCATGTTAAAAATACGTAAATAGATTTTTGTCAACTTTTTGGGACGTTATGGGATGTTTTAGTGCCTCATATCTCGTTTCAAAAAATTTCAGGGGCTTTTCAGAAAATAATAACTTTAATATCTTTCAGCTCACAAATGATCTTTGTCTAATTCCTTCACCAAATGTCTTATATTTCAGTTATGAAGCTTTCTGTAAGTTTTTTCTTCAATCTATGCCCAAATGCAAACTTTCCTAAAATGGCAAGTAAACTTTCCAAAACTAGCAGTTTGCTCTTTTTTAGCAGTTTGGAAAAACCTGAAAGTCCTACATCATTATTTAGAATATTATGGAACCAGAAACACTAATTATGGAAAGAAATGAAAATAATTGCAATGATTTTGAATCAACTTCTTTTGGGTGATGCAAGATTGCCCTTACACCACTGGATGCTCCTACATCAGACACCTAGGGTAATTTGAGAAGTGACCCTATCACGTCTTAGGTGTTTGTTTGAGGAAAACCCAAATGGTCAACCTTCACCTTAGAAAACTAAAAAGAATCTTCAATAGGCCTTCCTTTCCATTTCACCAGATATTCTTCATATTGCCTATTCTGAGTACTTCTTCCAACACAGCTATCTGAGATCTCTTCTATCTCCTCCATTGAAGTAGATGCCAGAATACTCCACTGTGCTTCTATTGGTCCATCCTCTATTCCACCTTCATGATATTTTGATAAATCAGCAATGTTGAAATAGGGGAAGTTTATCTCACTCGACAGCTCTACCTCATGCATTTCCTGAATCATGCTTCTTCAAGATTTTGCAAGGTCCAAATTTCTTCATTTTCAACTTATTATAAGTTCCAATTGGGAACCTTTCTTTTCTCAAGTGAACCATGACTTCATATCCTACCTAGAACTCCTTACATCTCCTCTTCTAATCTGCCTTAGCCTTGTATTGAATATTCATCTTATTAATGTGCTTTCTCACCTCTTCATGTAAATTCTTCAGATGTTCTACAAAGTCTTCAGCTTCGGCACTTGTCTTTTCTCCTTTGTCCATCTTCCTTAACTCAAAAATATTTCTTGGGCTATTGCCATATACAATCTAGAATGGTGATTTACCAGTACTCCTATTAACAGAATTGTTGTAAGCAAATTCTGCCTGTAGTAAAATCAATCCCATCCCTTGGGCTTATCTCCTACTAAGCATCATAGCAGGCTACGAAACTCCTGTTCACCACTTCCATCTGTCCATTAGTCTATGGATGGTGTGCAGAACTAAACTTCAAATCTATCTTCAACTTCTTCCACAATGTCCTCCAAAAATAACCAACAAATTTGGTATCTCGATCTGAAACTATGCTCTTTAGTAGACCGTGTAATCTCACCACCTCCCTAAAAAATAACTATACAATATGAACAGCATCATTAGTCTTCTTACAAGGAATAAAATGTACCATCTTCGAGAATCTATCCACCACCACAAAAATGGAATCATGTCCTCTCTATATCCTTGGTAAACCAAGAACAAAATCCATACTAATATCATCCCATGGTTTCTCTGGTACAGGTAATGGCTGATATAGCCCTGTATTATGACTTGTTCCTTTTGCCATCTGACACACTCTACAACTCTGCACAAATTTTCTCACATCTTGCTGCAACTGTGGCCAATAATAATTTTCACTAACAATTTCAATGTTCTTATCTTGACCAAAGTGTCCATCCAATCCTCCACTATGCTTCTCCTTAATCAAGTTCTCTCTCATGGAACTCCTCAGGATGCACAACTGGCTTCCTCTAAACAACATGCCATCTTGGATTATGAAATCCAACCATTTTATCATGTCCAAAGTAACAAGTTCCAAACAAGCTTTCCAAGCCTCTACAAAATCTGGATCTTCTGGATAGAAACTCTGGAGCTCATCGAACCCAACAACCTCTATCTTCATTTCTATCAACAAATTTTGCTTTCTGCTTAAGGCATTTACAACTTTGTTGGACTTCCCACTCCTGTGTTTCAAAACAAAAGTATAACTCTGCAAAAACTCAACCTATTTTAAATGCCTTTGGTTCAACTTTCCTTGACTATTAAGATACTATAAAGCCTAATGATCAGTATATAAAACAAACTCTTTTGGCAAAAGATAATGTCTCCATTCATTTAAAGCCTGAACTATAGCATAAAATTCTTGATCATAAACAGAATACTTTTTTCTTGGCATCATTAAGCTTCTCACTAAAATAGGCAATGGGCTTACCTTCTTGACTCAAAACAGCTCCTATAGCACTACCACTAGCCTCACAATCTACCTGAAATACCTTATTGAAATCTAGAAGTGCCAAAATAGGTTTCTCTATGACTTTCTACTTCAATGTACCAAAGCTTTTGTCTGTTCCTTTAGTCCATATAAATTCTTTTCTATCCCCTCTCATTGTCTCAGTTAGGGGTGCACAAATGCTACTAAAATTCTTGATAAACTTTCTGTAAAAACTTTCCAAACCATGAAAAGATCGTACCTCTGTGGAAATCCTTGGCATAGGCCATTCAAGGATAGCTCTCACCTTCTCTGGGTCCATCTTAAGACCTTCCTCTGAGACAACAAATCTCAAGTATACCAACTCCTTCTTTGTAAAACTACGTTTCTTCAGATTAATCAGCAACTTCTTCTCCCTCAGCTTCTCTAAAACTCTTCTGATATGCATCAAATGCTCATCCCAAGTCTTACTGAAAATTAAAATATCATCTAAATAAACAATAACAAAACTTCCCAAAAATTCTTTCAATACCTTGTTCATGAGTCACATGAATGTGCTCAGTGCATTGGTTAGCCCAAATGGTATGACTAACCACTCATACAAACCTACCTTTGTCTTGAAGGTTGTCTTCCATTCATCTCCTTCTCTGATATGGATCTGGTGATACCCACTCTTCAGGTCAATCTTCGTGAAGTACTTGGCTCCATTCAAAAAATCCATGATGTCATCCATTCTTGGCAATGGAAATCTATACTTGATTGTTATCTTATTGATGGCTCAAGAGTCTGTACACATCCTCCATTCTCCATCTTTCTTTGGTGCTAGTACTACAGGTACCACACATGGACTTAGGCTCTCCCTTATTAGTCCCTTCCTCAACAACTCCTAAACTTGTCTGTTTAGCTCTTCATTCTCTGCAGGGATCATTCTATGGGCTACCTTATTCAGCAAACTAGCTCCTGGTATCAAATCCATTTGATGACTTATCTTCCTTACTAGTGGTAAACCTTCTAGTACATTATCAGAGACAATATCTTGAAATTCTTCCAACATCTCTGAGACTTCGGCTGGTACATCTTCACATTTCTCTTGACTAATCTTAGGAATCAATGCATAGCAATGACACTCATGCTTCATACCCTCCAAAAATTTTCTACCATCTACCAAGCAAATTATGGCAGTACTACATACCTTTTCTTCCACCTCCTTCAAGGGCTTCAACTTGTGACGAACTCCATCTTTTGTTAGGGAATATGTGTTTGCACGACCATCATGGACAATGCTCCTATCATATTGTCATGGCCTTCCCCAACAACATATGACATGCATCCATCAGTATGATATCACACAGCATCTCATCATGGTAGTCCCCAATCTTGAACTTCAATAAACATTGCTCATTGACCAAAGCTCTGTGGTCCTTCTGCAACCATGCAATCTAATATGGATGTGGATGGTTTCTTCTTGTCAACTTCAACTTGTCAACCATCTCCTCTGAAACAAGATTGTCAATGCTTCCACTATCAATAATAATATCACAACACTTACCTTCACATTTGCACCTTGTGCAGAATAAACTCTTCCTCTAATTTGGTTCTTTCTTCTCATTCAACAAAGTTCTTCTAACAACTAGGGTTTCTCCCCTTTCAGCATCTTCAAAATGCTCAGACTGTGCATCTCCATCTACATGTGCAACTTGTGCATTACCTTCAAGTCTTCAATTTGTCCTTCCTTGATGTTTCAGACACTCATATGCTCGATGCCCTTCTTCTCCACATTGGAAATGAGTTCCTCTGAAACCTCCTCTTCTGGGTCCTTGTCCAGGTCGACCTCTTCCTCTTCCTCTTTGCTCACCATTATTTTGGTCATGAGGGTGGTAGGCAATATCTCCTCTCTAATTTTGACTAGTGCCAGCTTGTTCACCACTTTTCTTTTATTCTTCATTATGTCCTCCATAGGGTCTTCCACCAATCCTTCCACCTTGACCTCTTCCCCTTTGCTTGCTATCAAATCTTTTAATCAACTTCTCTTCCACTTTCAGGGAAAACTGGTATGCATTTTCTATGGTGCTCATTCTAACCAAGCTCAGCTCCTCTTGAATACTTGGCCTCAACCCATTAATGTAACGGGCTACCTTCTCCTTGTTGGCCTCTGCATAGCCTATCCTAATAGTAATCTTATAAAACTCTTTTGTATACTCCTTAACAGACTTGTTACCTTACTTTAGTCCTTGTAGCTTCTCCAGCAACTCCATCTCATAGTCCACAGGAATGAACTGCTTCTTCAGTTTCTCCACCATCTGATCCCATCTAGTGATCTTTCCTTTTCCTCTTCTATTCCTCTCTAATTGGACCTCCTTCCACCAAATATTGGCATGGCCCTTCAACTCTATTTTTGCAAACTTGACCCGATCTGGGTCCTCCACATCTTCATACTTGAAATACTCCTCCATGTCATTGATCCAATCAATAAGCTGTTCAAGATTTAAATCTTTAAAATAGGTAGAAACTTTCATTCTGGGCCTCTTTCCGATCTTCAAAATGGCCCTCAACAACCTAACTTCTATAGGATCTCGTACAGCTTCTTGTTCTTCCTTGGATAGCTCTTCTTCAACTTCATCCTCGCTTTCTTCTCTTCTTCTCGGATCAAACCCTCTTTGTAGCTCCTCTTGCAATGCATCAATCTACCTTTGCAAGGCTCTAAAACCCTCTTCCATCAAAGCATTTCTCCCAATATGATTTCTTCGTAGAGGCATCTTGATCTCCGCAACAAACCCACAACCTCAGGTCTTGGTGCAAACTACCTCATAGTCAGTGATCTATCTACACACTCAAGAACCCTTGCTCTAATACCACTTGATGAAGGGGGTAAATCATAAAACACACAACAATAGAAATGGCACACAAAAAATAGAATATTTCTTTATTGCTTTGGACAACTTATTACATTACAGAAGCTCAATTACAATCAGAGGAATCAATCCTCCACAGGCTACAACACACTACAGCTACACATCACCAGGCTCTGGAATCTTCTACCTTCTGTAACCCCAAATTAGCTAGGGTTTTTGTTTTCCCATCTATTCTTGACTCTACACTTTCCCCCTTAACTCTACTACCACCCAGGGTTCCCAAAATAGTCATAAATAGCACTTTTTGGCAGCTTCCAGCGAAATTTCAAAATTTGCAACTCCCTCCAAAAGTAGGTCAACTTCTGGGAAGCATAACTTTTGATGTGAGTGTCCGATTGACAAACCATTTTAGGCGTTGGAAAGCTCGTGATGTGAACTATCACACCAGAATTACATAAATGGAATTCTATCAACTTTTCAGGATGTTATGGGATGTTTTAGTGCCTCATATCTTGTTTCAAAAATTTTTAGGGGCTTTTCAGAAAATAAAAACTTTAATATCTTTCAACTCACAAATGATCTTTACCTGATTCCTTCGCCAAAGGTCTTATATTTTAGTTATGAATCTTTCTATAAGTTTTCGCTTCAATCCATGCCCAAATGCAAACTTTCCTAAAATGGCAGGTAAACTTTCCAAAACTGGTAGTTTGCTATTTTTAGCAGTTTGAAAAAACTAAAAGTCCTACATCATTATTCAGGATATTATGGAACCAGAAACACCAATTATGGAAAGAAATGAAAACAATTGCAATTATTTTGAATCAACTTCTTTTTGGGTGATGCAAGATTGCCCTTACACCACTGGATGCTCATGCATCAAACATCAGCACATTCCTTAAACTACATGTTCACATTATCAAGGAAGGATTGAGGAATGTAGAGGACAATGGAATTTGATTGAGTTGACAATCTCAACTCCTAATAGCAAATGAGTACATGAACCTTTTGATACAACAAGAGAAAGGAAAGAAATAAATTGAAGAGATGAAAGTTAGAAAGAGAGAACAAATAGAGGAGGGAAAGGCAACATGAGTTATTGCAAGAGAATTTAAGGAGCAAGCAAAGTTAGATAGAGACCTTCAATGAAAGACAAGAGAACAATAGAAAATATTACAAAGATAGGAAAATGAATACAAAAAGGAGCAAGAGAGGATCCAAAGGGATCAAGAAAGAAGGGAAAAAGTACTTGAGGTGACAAGGAGGGATTTAGACAAACAAAGGCATTTAAGCAATCCACTAAACCCTTTACCTAAACATTATGCATTGTTTAAGGACATGATGAACATTCATGTCCCTCACTATTCTATTGCAATGAAATATATAGTTCTAACACCATCTCATGTAACTAGCACTCCAATTCCAGCAACAAGGGAGGAGAACATGGGTGGGATAACTTTGTCAATCAACTAGGCAACACCAAGCTCCATCACATCAAGACCATTGTCTTTTCCCCATGTTTTGAGAGAAATGGGTTCTCTAGTTTTTTTAGTGCAATTATTGTACACAAACAAGTTTGATATTGTAGCCTAGGAAGGCATGTTTTTGGCATTTTGTATGTCGGTTGTAACTATGATAATGATTTATGTCTACCATTTCAAATGGAATTTTAGATTTATGTCTAGCATTTGTCAATGAAATGCTTTTTGTAATTTGATAATGATGCAAGGCAACTGTAAATCCCAAATGTTCAACATAAAACTTGTTTGAGTACAATCATGGGCTAGGAGGCATGATAATGGTGCACCCCAACTTTCAAGGTTCACATGGGATTTGAATTCTTTAGTGTTTGAGAAGGCATTTCTTCATTTCACTCCTCTGTCTAGTTGTAAATGGAAGGTGAGGTCATCATATCTCACTAAGGCAATGAACCAACTAGTTTTATTTTTTATTCATTTATTTCTTATTGTGTATTGTTTAGGCCAATGTGTATTTCTTGTTTAGTTCTTGAGAACTCTACAAATTTTGACTCAACCATGTGTGCAGTGAGGTGGATAGCTTAAAATTTTTATTTTCAGGGGTGTTCGAGTCAACTACTGTCATGCCCACATTTCCCATGTAGTCACAGCACACAACACATTTGTCATGTCCACATTTATCATGTGGTCATGACATGGAATATCAAAAAACTTTTCTACACGTCCCTAAGAACCCCCTTGCACGCATCAAGCGTGCTCGGTGGCATACACACAAAGGCATAAAAATTCAATTGAAAGTTGGGGTAATGCGAACACCCTTCGCAACCCCTACGAGATGAAGCCTACTAAGGGGGTTGTGTGATGTGAAAAGCATCGCTAAGAGGGTAGAATTCCCAAACAGGAACTAAGCCTAGTTTTAACCTAGCTGAGGTGATGTGATTTTGACAACTGTCGAAATCCAACCCTAAGAACTATAACAAAGAAGATTAATTAATTTCATCTAAGTCGTGAATCAAATGCTCAAAACAATTAAAGCAATAAATTAAACGTATAATTAAACCATTTAATTATCCCTTCCTAACCCAGGGAAAATCTGGCAACATAATGCCACCTCGCTATAAATGGAAAAATAATTTAAACAAAACACCCCTTGCTAGAGCCATCAATAAAAGAAAATATAATTTAAGTCTAAACATACTCATAAACCTAAGTTATTCCAACAATCCTTAATAGACCAAGGTGATAAAATTAAAACTAATTTAATCGCAATCTCTAAGGTCAACAAATAATTAAAATTCACCTATAGTTAAGTACTAGCCAAATTAAATTTAAAAGGGTTCAAATTAAATAATTTATTTAAGATTAATTCCCACACTAAAAAACCCCTTTTAAATTATCCCACTAAAAATATTCTAAAAGCCTAGGGTAAAATTAAACCCACTAACAAATTAAATCAAAAGTAATGAAAAAGGCATTTAAATGGCCATAAGGGAAAGGCAAAAATCTAGAGCTTTTTTTTAAATAATATAAAAGTCATTTAACCCACTATTGTTTTTCTTCAATATTAAAAAGGGCAAAAGAGGGATGGGAAAAAGGAATTATAAAAAAATAAATTCACGTGCAAAACAATTCCCCCCAAATCTGTTAATTCCTTTCTTTTATTCCACAACCCTAATAATTTGTATTTCCTATTTCCCTCTCTTTTCCCTAACCCTAATCTTATTGTTCTATTTTTTTTCTTTGTTTTCCTTCTAACCTAACCCTAACTCATTTGGAGGTTCTCAAACCATCCAAGGTATACACAGGGGTTTCTTATGCCCTTTATATATATATATATATATATATATATATATATATATATATATATATATATATATATATATATATATATATATATATATATATATATATATACGTGTGTGTGTGTGTGTGTGTACAATGTGGGCTGCTAGAAAAACTGAGCATAAAAATATACTGGTAAATTTTTATTTTCTGTGCGTTGCAAAAATGCCCAAAAAGAAGACTTTTTTTTTGAAACAATGTATATGCAACATTATATATATATTTGTAAATAAAACCAGATTTTATTTTACAGGTCGAAGAGACCAAAGGGTTGGCCGACGGCCGAAAGGAGATTCGCATGGACAGTTTTCTACCTAAGGTGCAAGGCGCCAAAATCAAAAGAGGCAAGTGGAGATGGGACAGCCTCCCTGCCCACCCTCCACAGATATGTGGAGGGTGGATGGGGGGGTCCATCCCCCCTCCACCCAAGTGTGGCTTCAACAGTGGTGATGGCCATGGGCGCCGCCCACCCTAAAAAAAATTTTAAAACAGTTTCGACTCTCTGTTCGCTTAGGGCATAAGAAACCCTATCTCAAAAATATTTGTATATTATTATTTTTTTAAATATATTTTCAATGTTTGAAATTGCCAAAAGATATATGAAGATAAAGTGTATATTTATATATTCTTATGTGTACAGGTTTGCCAAATAGAGGATGCATATATATATATCTTATGTGTATAGGGTTGCCAAATAGAGGATGCATATATATATATATATATATATATACACATAAAATAGAATCTCATTCATTTCCATTGAAAATAAATTGGCTGTTTGTAAAAGAAAAACACAGTAATTTTTTGGATGAAAATATAAGGCAGATATACATAAATCTCACACTAATTTTCTTTCTATAAATATATATATATATATATATATATATATATATATATATATATATATATATATATATATATATTAAATAAAAACAACAGTAAACTTTTTTGCCTTTGAACAACAAGCTACAAACAATAAATATTTCATTCTAGGCAACTAAAAAGGTAAATCTAGCTTCTCCTACTAACTCAAATAATTTTATTCTTTTCTTTATAAGAGCAATGAACTAAATATTTTATACAACAATTTTTTTTTTAAAAACCATTACCAAAACTAATACAGTATATTTTTTTTTTTAAGCCTTTACAAGAATACTGCAATATATATATATTTTTTGAAAACTAATGCAAGAACAATACAACAATCTTATCCTTTTTTTTTTAAACAACTACAAAGGTAATGCAGTAATATTTTCTTTCTAAACCATTACAATATTGAAATAGCAACTTCACATACAAGACTTGAATACATAAATGTATTTTTCTGTTTACACATATACAAAAGAGAGCTCACTCTCTTACAAAACTTTACAAGGCTTCAAGGGCCATGGCTTCCAAATAACCATACTTCACAAAAAAACAATAGAAATTACAACTCCCTTCAAAGCTCCAAAACTCCAATGTCCTCAAACCTGTCACAAAAATAGCAAAGGCTTTCCCATGCCCATGGGAATGCTCACCTCCCTGCCATAGACTTGAAAAGAGTCACCCCTAAGCTTGGAGGTCACCCACAACCGGTTTCACACCACAACAAGAATCACACAAAAACACACATACAAATAATTTTACACCCTCCCAAGGCTTGCACACAACTAATCCATTTTCATGGATTTTGGGGGTAGGAAAGTGGACTGCTCTCAACTCTAGAGGTGCACCCAAAATCTCAAATAACTCATATATCTCATAACACAAGGCCTCTAGCCTTAACATTTCTCAAAAATCACATTTCCAAGGCACTCATGCCTTCACAAAAATTCTCAATGCTTCTCAAAACACTCCATGGCCATCAATACCTCAATAAATAATGAGGGTGACCTTGAGGAGGTTCACTCCTCTCCCACCCCAAACAAGATGAGATCTCATAAATAGAGAGACTCGTCCAAACACCCAACAAAACAAATCCCATGCAACAAAACACCAAATCTTTAAAAGAGCACACAAGAAAGATATCCAACACATTGAAAAGTAAAAACAAAAGGAAAGACATATAGCCTTGAAGCTTACCTTTAAAGCCCAAAATGGTAAGAGTTGGTGGAGAGCTTCCCAAATCTCCCTCCAAGCTTCTTGCCTTCAAACTTCTCCCAAATTCTAGCTATCTCTCTCCCAAGCAATCATTAAAGAAAAATAAACAAAAAGAACCCTCTCCCTCTCTCAAAGAGGGAGTTTAATAGGCTACACACAAGAGCCTTAAGGAATGAGAAGGTAACACATGTCACCTTCTCCTTCCTCCTCATAATCCAACACTAAATCATTTAAGATCAATAGTGAAGGTCAAAATTAAAGGATAAGAATATCAATCACTAAAATGTAAAAGTAAGATTTGAATTAATTGCATAAACATTCTACCCCAAAAACCATAGGATATCCAAAGTTCAAGATGCCCAAACCAAATCCAATTTGAAGGCATAATCCTTAGAATTTTTCTCACTCGAATCAATTCATGCAAAAATTGTTATATAGGAAGCATAACTTGAAAAAATAACACAAAGTGTAAGGCAAGCATAATCAAATGCATATAAAATGTTGGTAATCATAAGCACTCAAGATAGCCAAGACTTCTTCAGACATCAAGAACCACTATCTTAAGACAAAAGGACAAGGAACCAATTCACCAAAAAAAACATTCAACCCAATGCTAGGGTTTTTAAAGTATTTGTATTATTAAAGATTCTGAAGGTTCTATACTCGATCAATGAAAACTTAGGCGTAGAAGACTCTAGGCCTAAGTACTAAACCTAGAGCTCTGATACCACATGTAAGGACCCAACTCCTTATTATCAAAATAATACTAAGTTTGAAATCAAAAAATACTGAGGGAAGAAAAATTTTGATCAGTATTAGATGCAAGAAATGCAGATTCATAAAAAAATTACTATTAATTCTAAGAAGTGCTCAGTAAATGTTATAAAGGTTAGACAACTAGAGCTTAGTTTCTAAAATCATCAAGACCTGAAAAGATCACCAATCTTAATCTGGTGAAGAAAGAAGGTAGATTAGACAAGATAACATATAAGAACAATTGATCAACACATACCTCAAGTCTTTCATTACACCCTGCATTCATTTCTGACAACTTGTTTTTTCTCCAGTGACTTGTATTCTTATCATCTGTACAAAACTAACTAGACAATCTTATGTTAATCTAGCTCAAAATCATTATACAAAAAGTTAAGGTCATAATATTTATAAAATCTAAGAATCGAATACTTCACCATTCCTTCGTACCTTTGGAGACTTCTTGTTATCTAATTTTCTCTTTTATATTTTTGAGATTATGATGTTAATTATAAAAGAACACCCTATATCTTGGGTATCTAAGTATTGGGGGCATCCTTCACCTTCCAAACTGCCTACATACCCTGTATCCACATGATCAAGGTACACATAAGATACGACTAATGATAGGATTTATGAATATGTAGTTCTTTCTTACAATGTGTTTGATGCAATTGTGAGCTGGTATGCAACCATTTCTAGGGTTTATCCCTCTCCAGACAGTTCTTCGTCAGCTGCCACCCACTTAGGTGAAATAGAGATGGAAACCTAAGAAAGCAACTATATGCAAAAACCTAGAAGGGGTATTTTATGTGAGGTTTAGCCTATCAACCATATTTAAACATAAATATCTTACAAGAATTTGATTATCCCATCCCAATTTACTAATCAACAACATTGATTGATTCAGGATGGTTTTTAGATTTTAATCAATAACTTTCTAGTTTTAAGCTATAGTTCCAAGGGTAATAGATGCCTTTTTAAACACAATGATCATAAATACTACCAAGAGAAATGAACTATCATAAATTCCTTCTATAATAAACATAACTATGTTAGAATAAGTTTCTAGATCTCTCTCTCTCTCTCTAGCTAATATTAACTATATTACTATGATCACAATGCACATACATGACCAATATAAGACATACACCTTCTTAGTAGGAACTAAAAGTATCATCATTTCTGCACACCTAACCTATTAAGGACTAAACAATAACTAATCAATGATCCTTATTATCAACTTCATCCTATGGTCATGATAATATAATACTTCCTTCTGCCTCCATATTAGAAATAAACATCTAACACAAATAATTTATAATTCAACATCTTGAAATGAAAATTAGTCTTTGCGTCAACACAATAAAATTCCCTAGATGGATATGCATGGTTTCTATTGAACCTACCATGTGTGTAAAAATCATGGTCCTAAGTAATGTACAACAAAGTTATACTCAACTATATATCTATTAAGAATTATTATCTTCACGTGCTGCAACAACCAACCATCTCGATACCTAGATTTACCTAGAGAAAATTCACCATGAGTTAAAAGGAATAATAATTTATAAAAGAAAAACATATATAAAATAGGCAAATTACTGTTAATCATCAAAATAGGAATGAGGTTAATTCTAACTCTCATGTCAATATTGCAAGGGTTAACCATCATGTACAAAAAAATTTCAATCATTTCATTCATCAGAATAATATACTGAAATTAAATATGAAAAGAAAGGATTAGAATCCCTTATCTAGTTTTTCTCATCTCCAAGACTCGGTATGCCACTGTAGAGAGGGGAAAGTATCTTCTAGTTGTTTTACCTCCAACCACAGACTTAAGCAGTCCCCCGCACACTTCCTGACTAGAAGCGACCCTACCCTTCAACGAAAGGTTGTGTGAGAACCCTCTCAGTTACTATCTGAGCTCTGGTATGTACCCCCACTCAGCTAACTCTATCACAATACTAAGAATACCCTCCAACTAAGTACGACAACCCTGGTTAACTAAGTGTCTGGAGTACTGTGAACTGATGAGTGCACGTGGTGGCATCAGCACTCACTATGGCCATAGTTTCTATATATATAAACATTACGCAATGAACGTAGTTATAGTTCACCAACCTATTCAACTTGGAGAGATTATTGATCTTAGGGCTTACTAGATTACCTATCCATCCACTTTCGATAAGACGAGATTCTCTAGCATTTTACAACTTGCTTTATCATTGCAAATTCGATTGGTTGACGATCGATAGAAATATCCTTGAACCTTCAGATCAATCTTTGGAACTTGGTTCCATTCACTAGTTTCAGGTCTTCTTGGTATTTGTATACCTTGGTAATGATTAGAATTTGTCCAAGTTTGGACATGAAATCCATTAACGGTGTCAGTATAGGACCCCCTCCTCATTAGGAAACTTTCGTATTAATCATAGATTCTGTGAGGGTTTTATCTTGTTGAGAAAGGGATATTGTGGTAGAAAAAACTCATGCCTTGCAAATGAGATTTGAACATGAAGCCTTATTAATAGTCTTAATTGGTTTTCATTGCAAGAAGGATGATAACTAAACAAGAACTCCTTGTGACATGTAGTTGAGATTATTATCAAATATCTTTGACCTTGGTTTTCTAGTAAGGATAACGAGATCCTTCTATTAACTCATAAAAGTAGTTGTTAAGTACTAACTCCTATTATCGCATACATTGAGTTTGTGTGTAACAACATGGGAAGTACTTACTATTCCTTCCTAAGCTTTATTCTCGACTTGAATAGATAATAGTTGATGGTCTCTCATTTCAAGATTTGAAAGTACGTAAAGGTCACTTACAAAAGACTTAAATTATTTAACGTTAGTCTTATAAAGCTCTCCAGTATATAACATTGGTCAACCTTTTAAATATGGTCATGACGTATACAAAGATTTACTTCCTATTAGTCGATTGCTTAACTGAAGGAGTAATAGTCTTTTAAATGCAATGATAATGGAATGTACTCCTATTGGCCTCCTTTGGAGAGGACAACAGCGAGTCATTACCTTTGAGGTAAAAGACTCTCCGAGATAATGAATCAGATGAAATGTTCAATACAACCCTTCAGTCTTAAGAGACTATCTCTCTTTGTGATAACAAGAAAACAAGGTTATCTAACATAAAGAAGGAGAATGTAATTCTCTAAGAAAGAAGAAAGCTACTTGGAAGAGTCTAATAAGTATTCTGTAAGTGAGTAAAAGCTTGCACCAAGATTACAGTTTCTATGACAAGGTCGATATACATTTTCTACTATAATTCCTAAGTTATCCTTTGTATACATAGGAAGAAACCAAACTTGCATGTAGAAAAGGCTGAAACGGGCCAGAACAACACCATGCAATTTGAGCTATTATTATAATATCAAAATCTTGCAGGCCAAAACAATCTTTATATCACGGTGTTACAATAGTATTAAACCATTGACATGACAGAGCAGTTGATCATGAAAGAAATGGATGACCTTTACCTCTATGTCTCGGCATCGAAACACTCTGTCAGTTGAAGCAAGGGTGGAGTATATTGCATGGATCAACAGTACAAGTCTAGGTTAGTATATTGGATTGGTGTGTGACTTGGGAAACCTATCAAGTCTAGGTCATATCTTTTTATTTATCTGTCGTGGTAATCTATCTCCATACCTATTTCACTCTTGCAACTATCAAATCAACACAATAATTTTAGTCTCAAAAGATCTAGAACTTGATTCACCCTTTCTATCTGACCATATGTTTTAAGATGGTATGCAGAACTGATATTAAGTTGAGTTCCAAGGGAGGTAAAAAGGGTTTACCAAAATATGGAGGTCATCCTTGCATCCCTATCGGAGACAATCTTCTCTAGACCACCATACAATCGAAACACCTCTTGTACAAACTTACGTGCGATAATGGGTGCTCTATTAGTCAAGTTTCCTGGAATAAAGTGTGCCACTTTAGTAAGCTTATCCACCACAACTAGAATTGTATTATGTTTATTCTTGGACATGGGGAGTCCTTGTATGAAATCCATACTGATTATTTGTCATTTCCATTTAGGAATTCCATGTGGATATAGAAGCCTTACTGGATGTTGATGTTCATCTTTCACTCTGTGGCATTCCAAACATTTGGCCACATATCTAGCGGCATCCTATTTCATTCCCTTCTAGTAATACAATGGTTTGATATTTGCCATAAGTTTTGTTACTCCTGGGTGCATTATGAACTTCTCTTAACATTGTGCTCCTTAACTCGTCTAAGTCAGGAACGTACATTCTTCCCATATACTGAAGTAGTCCATCAACTTCAAATTTAAATCCATCATATTTAAGGTCTTGGGGGTTATCCAATAGAGCTTGCTTGACTTGATTATAGTATTCATCCCCATTGGACTGACATAATACCTGACTACGGAAACTAGTTTGCATTGTTAGCATGGAGGAAACATGCCTCCTTCTACTAAGAGCATCTGCTACAAGATTCTCTTTTCCATTAATATAATTGATCTCAAAGTCATTATCAGATATTAACTCAAGCCACCTTCTTTGCCAAGCATTCAAATTAGGTTGAGTGAACAAATATCATAATCCTTTGTGATCAGATTAGAGTTCAAAGGATTTACCTAACAAATAATGTCGCCACATTTGTAGCGCATGCACAATTGCTACTAGCTCTAGATCATGAGGTGCATAATTTTTCTCATAGTCCTTCAGTTTCCTAGACTCATAAGCTATCACCCACCCATCTTACATGAGTACACCTCCTATTCCTTTTCTTGAAGCATCAATGGTAACAACAAAATGTCCCTCAGGATCAGGCACCTTTAGAATTGACGTCGTAGTCAATTTCTCCTTCAACAAATTAAAAGCTTCTTGACATTTCTCTGTCCATATGAATTTTCTTCCTTTTCTCTAAAGGGAGGTGATAGGATATGTGATTCTATAGAAATTGGCTATGAACTTCCTATAATATCCTGCCAAACCCATGAAGCTATGAACTTCCTGTACATTTGTGGGTTCTGGTCATTCAATTATCGCCTTTATTTTTGTTGGATCTACCGTGATTCCCATCTGTAGAAATAATGTGCCTTAGGTATTGTATTTCTTTCTAGAAAAATGAGCACTTGGATAGTTTTCCATATAGTTTATTTTCTCTCAAACGTTGTAATTCAAACTGTAAGTGTTGTAGACGTTCTTTGTTTTTCGAGTAT
The DNA here is from genome assembly GCA_027924645.1 of Cunninghamia lanceolata. Taxonomy (NCBI): domain Eukaryota; kingdom Viridiplantae; phylum Streptophyta; class Pinopsida; order Cupressales; family Cupressaceae; genus Cunninghamia; species Cunninghamia lanceolata. The sequence goes on along the minus strand of BSBN01001531.1, from coordinate 8,766,879 downwards.
ATCAAAATATCATCAAGAAAAATAGGTACAAATTTGTCTAAGCAATCCCAAAACACACTATTCATCAGATTCATAAAAGCTACCAGTGCATTATTAGGCCAAAAGGTAACACCGTAAATTTATAGTGCCCATACCTAGTCTTGAAAGTAGTTTTATGTATGTCTTCATCCTGCAATCTCAATTGATGGTAATCAGATCACAGATTGATCTTAGAGAATACTGTTGCTCCTCGCATTTGATAAAATAGATCATCTATGAGGGGCAAGGGATATTTATTTTTTATTGCGGACTTATTGAGCATTCGATAATCGATGCATAATCTAAGAGTGTCATCCTTCTTTTTGGCAAAGATTATCAGTGCTCCTCATGGTGAAACACTAGGTCGTACAGACCTTTATCTAAAATTTCCTACAGTTGTGCTTTCAATTCTATCAATTCAGTGGTAGTTATCTGATATGGAGCCTTGGAGATGGGCTCTGATCTAGGTATGATGTCTAAGGAAAAATTGAATGCCCTTTTTTGAGGTAGCCCTAGTAATTCATCGAGGAAAACATCTACAAAATTTCAAAGGTAAGGATATCTATCTAATTCTGAACCCTTTCTTTCCAAGGCTTCATTAGTCTCTCCTATTGGTGTTTTTAGGGCTTCGTAGAATGTTAGGTCATCAGTGAAGTTGAAATTTTGGTTCTCTTTTGCCTCCTCTAACTTTTCCATTTTAACTGCAAATAATTGAAAACTCTTTTGTTTGGCTCTCTTAAGTTACATTGCAGAAATTTGCCTTATTACATCTGTTCTTGTCTTTCCTTGAATATACACTTTATGCCCTACATCATCTAGGCATTCGACTATTTTGGAGTAACAATCTACTTTTGCTCTGTGTCTCCATAGCCAGTTGATCCCTAATATGACATCATATGATCCTAGGGGGCCACGTAAAGGTTAACTTCCGTTGAAAAGCTTGACAAGTCTACCCTACCTCAAACAGACACTACTCTACCTGAGCTCTTGACTAATTAGCATATTCAACTGACCATGAGTTTTTCATGAAACCTGCCTTTCTAGAAATTTTACTTAAAACTTTTGGTGATACAAAGCATTCTGTTGCCCTAGTGTCTATTAAAACTGATATAGGTGTACCAAATAGCATACCTATGGTCTCGATAGGAGTTATCTGGTACTATGCTTATATGTAGTCCAGTGTGGCATGAATTCACTATTGAAATGTGACTTTTTGAGGTGGTAAAGGATTCCCACAGGGAGGAAGCCCTGACATTTTTGTGGGGCACTGATTGGCATAGTGATTTCTGCCACAAGTAAAACAACCCCCAGGTGGCCCTCGTCTTTCAGTAGGTTTTCTAGGAGCTTCATGATTCTTCTTACCATTATTGTTTTGGTTGCCTCCATTCCTCCTATGTCTATGATCTTCACTCTTATTCTCATGACAATTTATGTTGCCTCTTTGATGAAAGTTTGATTTTTCCCCTTTCTTCTTGAAGGACTGGGAGGATTGGTTCCAATTATATTTCTTCCATTTCTTCTCCCTATAGGACGCCAAATATTTAAGTCTCTGCTCCTGTTTGACTACCTTCTCGTAGACTTGGTCTATTTTGGTTGGACCGTAAACATCTACCTCTCTACCAATCTAAGCATTAAGTCCCATGATGAACTTCTTGATTCAAAATCTCTCATCTACTTAGTACTGGGGTACATATTTAAGGAGTCAAGTAAATTTTTACTAGTCTTGGTTAACAGTTAAGTCCCCTTGTCTCAGTTTTTGGAACTCCATCATTTTCTGATCATAATATAATTGAGGCAACCACCTCTGTCTGAAAATAGTAACAAATTCTCCCCATGTTAATCATTTGGTTGCTATCCCCAATTCCATCTTCTTATTTGTCCACCATATGGACGATTTGCTGGCCAATTGAAAAGCCCCCCATACTGCTTTGGTAGTTTCAGAATAATTACGGATCTCAAAGTATTTCTCCATTTCAGTTAGCCAAGTTTTAGTGGCATCACCTAAGTTGGATCTATCAAACTTAGGTGGGGTTACTTTCTTCATATCACGAGATAAATCTTGAGCCAACTGTCCCCTATCTATTTCTTGAAATTTAGATCCCTAAAGGGTGTCTTCCCGTTCTGCTTGTGTGGTATCCATATGGCAACTTCTAGTATCACCTTTAAAAGAAGACTCCTTGCCACCCTTTCCTTTTCAAGATGGTCCACTCTAGCCCTGGTCTCCTGTAGGAGAGTCAGGATTTAATCCAATTTAGCTTCTGCATTTTCAAGGTTCTGACCCACCTCGTAACTTTGTTCATGATGACTCCAGGTTCACACCATGTTATTATAACTTTTCTACCTGAAGTTTTAATTTAGGGTTTTAATTAGTCTCTAGCATAGACAACCCATCTCATACCTAAATTGAGAACTTTATTATCTCATGCATACATATTTTAAGAAGGATGAAACTTTCAATGATAGAATTATAAATGCTTTTATTTCCAAGAAATTTCTTCACTTTTTACATTATCAAATTTTAAAACAAGGTTTTTCTTCCATGTCGGAGTGCAGGTGTATATTCTTCCAACTCATCAGAACTAATTACAATAATTTTAGTGGGGTTATTACTACCCTCACTGGGTACAGGTATAGGGGAGGTTGGTTTTATTGGTTTGCATTTCGAAGTAGATAGTTGGTGGGCTAAATCCTCCATAATACCCGCGTGAGCAATGGCAGCTTGCTTCAATTCTGCTCTTTCATCTTTAATTCTACTCATCGCATGAACGAAGGTTTCCTCATCCATGAGCCATCCTTTGTTGTTTGGCATCTGTGTGTTGCCTTGTCATTGATGTCAAAATGTTCTTCATGTCTTGGTCAGTGGTCTTCATGTGCTTTCAGTGGTCTTCATGCTTTCATGGTCTTCCTCTACTACATGAGGCGCTATCATAGGTCACTATCATAGGAATCTTCCTCAGCTATCAAGAATGATTTGACAATAGTGAAAAGAAGTTTCTAAAATCCATAAGGAGGTCAGAGAAGATCCTGATTGAAGTATGACATACAATGTCATTAAATCACAATTGTGTGAGATGTGAATGAAGGTTGCAAAGGATCCTACAGGTGTCAGAGGTAAGATGGTTATTGTTTTGCAAAGGTCAGTGATAAAATTGTAAAATGTTCTCTAGCAGATATCTTTTCTATCTTAAAAGCCTAAACCCTAACAATGTTATGCTTTGAAGAGGCTTTGGAGTCTAACCCTTGTTTGCCCATCATGCACATTGCACTTTATGTTTTAAATTTTGGTTGACCGAAGCTAGTAGGGGATCAACTTAAAAGTAACCGTTTGGAGGTATGTTATAACATGTGTTGACTGGCCCCGATGGCCCCTATGCCCTAGGCATCTAGGTTGTCCAATGTTGTTTTTAAAAGGTATTGGCGGGAGCACAAAATTAACGACTTCAGTTTAACTGTTAGATGGCGTGAAAAAGAATCAAATGGATATGTTTCAAATGATTTTGGAAGCTCAATGGTTAGTGGATGCTTCTAAATTTGACAGGTGATTGGTATAAAGGCCTAAAAACAAGGCTTTTCTCTCAAGATTTTATGCAGAATTTGAGGGTCTTATTTCAATTCTTGAACAGAGACAGAGATTTAAAAAAAAATTGTGTGCCTAAGACTTTTAAGATTGGAATGTGATTTTTTTGATATTGAAATGGTTTGAGAAGTTTTTGCAACGAAAGTTTTTATCATAAATATTTGTTATGGTGTTATGAAGGAAGAGTGCATGCTTCTTATGGAGGCAGATTTAAAGTAAAATTGCAGAGACATATTTGATGATAAAGATTAAAAAAAACTCTTAATTTTTGTAGTGATAATTTGTTCTTCACTTATCGCAAATGATTTAATGATGATTGAAATATGAAATTGATTTGAAGATCTAATATCTTTCAGGAGTATATCACAATTTTTGCAGAGGTGATTTGTCTTCAAAGATGAACATAAGAATGCAAAGAGACTTAATTTGTAGAGATGATATCAGGGACCATACAGAGATAATCATTTTTGTAGAGATAATATTCAATATGTAGAGATAGAACAAATTGTTTGTATGCAGAGGTAGAAAACAATATTTGTATGCAGAGATTGAGAACTTTATATGTTTGCAAAGATAGATGTCATTGTTAGTTTGCAAAAATATTGTAGAAGATGATAAGTTACTATGTGTTTGAAGCTTAAGATTGACTTGAAGGTTTCAAAGCAAAAGCAAGACTACAGAATTGATTATAATTGCAGAGATTATCATGCAGATATGGCAATTGAAAATATTGTATGTTGCAAGTTTGAATTGTGTTAAGGTGTAGAGATAATGAGATATTGTTTCTTGTTCAAGGTGAATTGTTATGCAAAGATAATTAGGTGAATGAATTGTGAATTGAATGGAAATAGAGTAACCCTCTGATTTTGTTTATTATTTCTATTGGTGATTTGGTTTGCCAGTGAGGCACAGTATGCCAATGAGGCTTGTGGTCAGTGAGACCTTCCTATGCTAGTGAGGCTTGTGGTCAGTGAGACCTCTGTATGTGCCAGTGAAGCATCCTATAAAGCTAGTGAAGCTTCTTTGGTCAGTGAGACCTTCATGTAACCAGTGAAGTTTTGAATAAGCCAGTGAGGCAACTTTGAGTGGTTTTTCTACCCTGAGAGGGTTTTCCACTCTAGAAATTTCTGTGTCATAATTTGTCTCTATGTGTGCATATTTGTGTTTTACTTATAAGTTTTTGGTTCACATCTTTCACTATCAGTCTTGTGCATATGAGCTCAACAAATCATTAATGTCTTCCTTTCTATTTGTCTTGTAAGATAAAGTTTACAAAAAGTTAAGAATTTACACAACACTGATTCACCCCCCTCTTAGTGTTGTTGTTGACTCCTACATCCTTCCCCATTAAAATTCATGCCTTCTATAGTTTTGGTCAAAGCTTCCCATTATTTTTTAACCTGTAGGTATTGCTCATTGCTAACGACTAATTTTCTGGAAGTCTGTTTGGTATGCACCATTTCTAGTAGAAGATGGTTCAAAATAATTAGTCTTATAATTTATGAATCATGCACAATACTTACGTAATGATCTCATAGGCCCGAGTGTTCAACCTGGATGCTCTGATACCACGTGTAACAACCAACCATCCCGGTACCCAAATTTACCAAGAGAAAATTCACCATGAGTTAAAAGGAATAATAATTTATAAAAAAAAACATATATAAAATAGATAAACTACTGTTAATCATCAAACTAGGAATGAGGTTAATTATAACTCTCATGTCAATATTGCAAGGGTTAACCATCATGTACAAAAAAATTTCAATCATTTCATTCATCAGAATATTATACTAAACTTAAATATGAAAAGAAAGGATTAGAATCCCTTATCTAGTTTTTCTCATCTCCAAGACTTGGTTTTCCACTGTAGAGAGGGGAAACCATCATCTGGTTGTTTTACCTCCAACCATAGACTTAAAGCGGTCCCCCGCACACTTCTTGACTAGAAGCAGCCCTACCCTTCAATGAAAGGTTGTGTGAGAACCCTCTCAATTACCATCTGACCTCTGGTGTGTACCCCCACTTAGCTAACTCTATCGCACTATTAAGGATACCCTCCTACTATGTATGAAAACCTTGGTTAACTAAGTGTCTGGAGTACTATGATCTAATGAGTGCACGTGGTCGCATCGGCACTCACTATGGCCATAGTTTCTATATATATAGACGTTACACAGTGAATGTAGTCATGGTTCACCACCCTGCTTGACTTGGAGAGACTATTGATCCTAGGGTTTACTAGATTACCTATCCACCTACTTTCGATAAGATGGGATTCTCTAGTGTTTTACAACTTGCTTTATCATTCTGAATTCGATTGGTTGACGATCAATAGAAATATCCTTGAACATTCGAATCAATCTTCGAAACTTGGTTCCATTTACTAGTTCTAGGTCTTCTTTACCTATTTGTATACCTTGGTAATGATTAGAATTTGTCCACGTTTGGACATGAAATCCATTAACAGTATCAGTATAAGACCCCCTCCTCGTTAGGAAACTTCTGTATTAATCATAGATTCCATGAGGGTTCTATCTTGTTGAGAAAGGGATATTGTGGTAGAAAAAAATCATGGCTCGCATACGAGATTTGAACATGAAGCCTTATTAATAGCCTTAATTGGTTTTCATTGCAAGAAGGATGATAACTAAACAACTCCTTGTGACATGTAGTTGAGATTATTATTAAATATATTCAACCTTGGTTTTATAGTAAAAATAACAAGATCCTTCTATTAACTCATAAAAGTAGTTGTTAAGTACTAACTCCTATTATTGCATACATTGAGTTTGTGTATAACAACATGGGAAGTACTTACTATTCCTTCCTAAACTTTATTCTTGACTTGAATAGATAATAGTTGACGGTCTCTCATTTCAATATTCAAAAGTATGTAAAGGTCACTTGCACAAGAATTAAATTGTTTAACGTTAGTCTTATAAAGCTCTCCGGTCTATAACATTAGTCGACCTTTTAAATATGGTCACGACGTATACAAAGATTCACTTCCTATTAGTCGACTGCTTAACTGGAGTAATAGTATTTTAAATGCAATGATAATGGAATGTGCTCCTATCGGCCTCCGTTGGAGAGGACACATAGCGAGTCATTACCTTCGAGGTAAAAGACTCTCCGAGATAATGAATCAAATGAAACTTTCAATACAACCCTTCAGTCTTAAGAGACTATCTCTCTCTATGATGACAAGAAAACTAGGTTATCTAACATAAAGAAGGAGAATGTAATTCTCTGAGAAAGAAGAAAGCTACTCGAAAGAGTCTAAGAAGTATTTTGTAAGTGAGTAAAAGCTTTCATCCAAGATTACGGTTTCTATGACAAGGTCTATATACATTTTCTACTAGAAATTCTAAGTTATCCTTTATATAAATAGGAAGAAACCAAACTTGCATGCAAAAAAGGCCGAAACGGGCCAGAACAACACCATACGATTTGAGCTATTATTATAATATCAAAATCTTGTAGGCCAAAACAATCTTTATATCACGGTGTTACAACAATATTAAACCATTGACATGACGGAGCAACTGATCATGAAAGAAATGGATGCCCTTCACCTTTGTGTCTCAGTGTGGAAACACTCTTTCCTAGCAGTCTTCATTTTCTTTGTGTTGCAGAAACTTTCACTTTCCTATTTATTAACGTTCCTCTGTCTTATTCAGGCGCAATCTACCTATAATGGCAACGCAAGTCAGCATCCCATCCTACAAACATGTGATGATGAAGTCTATACATTGAATGATGTTAAGATTTGGTTCCCATCGGTAGTTACAAGAATAGTTTTTAGTCTCTTCAACCCGTTTCCACTCTAATCATTTTCCTATTAGTTGTGGCTCGCAGGACTCATCTATAATCGATTATCATAACCGATTGTATTATTTACTCAAGCAAGAGTTTAAGATGGATGTGTGCCATTATGGTCCGATGCCATAGACCCACTAAGAAGCACCAATTGAATGATTAGAGAACAAAACATTATACTTGTAAATAATCATCTTTCGTTCCCATTTTGGCTTTGAGTAGATGAAGGTTCATGATAGAATGTAGTGCACTTTATATCAAGAAATAATAAGTCTCGATTTGTTAAGGAATAATAATAATAATACTCTTATAATTCCTAAGGACTATGTGAAAGATATTATAAATATATGTTATCATTAAGTTATTTGAATTTTGCTATAGTCTTCTAGATGCATCAAAAGAATTTGATAACGTTGCTCAATGACAATGTTAAGAACTGAAGAAAAGCACTTTTGACTTAGAACTGAATGATTGTGACTTGAAATAAGTCTTTACATCCTTAGACATCAAGTCTATCCTATTCGATATTTGACTTTGATGAGACTAAAATTATTGTGTTGATTTGATAGTTGCAAGAGTGAAATAGGTATGGAGATAGATTACCACGACAGATAAATAAAAAGATATGACCTAGACTTGACAGGTTTCCCAAGTCACACATCAATCCTAGCTCAGATGATAACATCGAGGTCTTGTCAACAAAACCTTTCTACTAGATGATACTTTCCCTCTTGTGCTCTGAGGGTACTTGATTTGTCCTATCTCAATCACTCAAGACAATCAAAGGTAATTAGTCTGACAAATAATTCGATACATTCATTACATCATATTATTTTCATTTGTATTTCAAAGAAGTATTTTCTCAATCATATTATAGTCCATCAAATTCATGACATCAAGGGTCCTTAATCCAATTCAAAAACTTTAAGCAAGATTGTATAATCTTATCAAGTTATCAAAGCAAAACTTGCATGATTTCATCAAAGTATATCATAACTTCTAAACACAGTCATCAAAGTATATCATAACTTCCAAACATGAGTTACTTTACACAATTTTACTAAAGTAAAAACATAAGAAGTATTTAAAGGTCTAGGGTGGGATGTAACACATGCAATGGCAAGCAACAACTCTATTGTCTAACAAATTAATTTCAACAATTAAGCCAAATCCAATATACATACCATGCATCCTTACACAACTATTACTTCTTCTACTTACATAATTGTTTAGGGTAAATGGGTTCATGACAAATAAACTACTATTGAGATGAAAATAATAAAGTACTCGTTATTTGTAAAATTATATCATAAGCCTAAAAGTTGCATCACAATCAATAGTTATCTCAACGTTCATGTTAAATATTTATAATTGTCATAAAAAAAACTTCATACTAAGTTCAAGCTTCCAAAATTCAAACCTTTAAGGAGTCAAGACTACACTTCTTAATTTAACAGACCAAGTATACATCTATACCCTCAATTTTAACATAAATCCAACCCAAATAATGTGACCATTCAGAGTACAATACTTGAGTATATAGTTAATATAGCAACCTATCTATAATTCTAACTATAATCCCCATCTTAGATACAACAGAAGTCTAGTAATAATAGTCATGGAAGATTTTAATACTAATGATTTATATAATGAACCATAAATTATACCTCATAGGTACATTCTCTACTCACCAACCTTTATCTATATACATTTATCTAGTGAGGAATAATAACTCCTCAAGTGTCGGAATAGCTCCTAAAGTTTTCCTCATGGTTGGAAGAAAATAATTTCTCAGCGGTCATTGGATTATATTATTAAGGAAATAAAAAAGTTCTATTTGGTTGGAGCTTTTACTCTTTTGTAGTATGTGTTTGTTTGGCATAATAGTACCCATTTGGCATGGAAGGAAGCATAATGGAATAGTAAAGAATGTATGTAAGTATATTTACTAGGTCTTAATTTAGAATTGGTAAATTTATGAAGTATGATCCAAGTTCTGGTGTTAATAAAAGAAAAGAACAATGTCTTAATATGTTTGTAGAAAGATTGATGTACCATTGTATCAATACTAATCTGTGAATAATTATGTATTAAGTGATGATGAGGTCTCAATTCTATATGTGAATAGAATATAAAAATGAAATTTCTAAGTCTATCACCGTTGAATAAGTATATGCAGTCTTGTAGTTAGCATGCAATTTCTATGAATTGAAATTAGTGATAGTCAATATATTTGTGGACTTAAAAAGAGATGTAATCTTCTTGTATGAGCCAACAAGGAATGAGATAGAAGTGACAATTTGTAAATATTTAATTTAAAATATTAATAGGTGTTAGATGGCCATGTATGAATAGATATAATTTTGGGAATGCTATAAGAATACAGAAGAGCATTAAGTTGATGGTTCCTTGTGGCCATTTGCATTCAAAATTGAAAATGGCCTGCAGAAAGTGTTTCATTTAAAATGACTTGGACACTGTTGTCATGAACAACAAGTACATTTAAATGTTGAACAAAGCAATCTAAACACTAGTAGAATTTTGGCAAATAAATGACTAAGTGACAAACTTTTAGTCGCAACAACTAAAAATGACTAAATTCTACTAATTTTTTGCAACTTAGCTATAAATGAGTAAATAAATGACTAATTTGGTCATTAACTAAAAAATTATTTAGTTCCAGAAATAAAATGACTAAATAGTTAGTCACCCAAATATAAATTAGTCAAAATTTTAAAAAGAACTTTTCGGGAAATTATTGGCGGGATGTATTGCCGCGATTCACTATTCATGTTCATTCCAACATTTTTTGCTATCTGCATCACCATCATACCTTGTTCTGTATCTTCCTTATGTTTGCACTCAAATCTCCAACTCCTTACTGAATATCACCATCACCATCACACTCTTCACTTGCAGGCACTCTAACATTCTCTTCACGCTTGGAATATCTTTGACCCTTCAGAGCTACTTGTGGTGGACTCGTCGAAAAATAAAAGATTGGGAATGTAGAGATGAAAGTACTTTCCCAGAGCTACTTCACACTGAGGTGTTTTGAGTTATAGCAGCTACTTGCATGGGCGATAAAGAGGAGAGGACGTGGAGACTTCTGAAAAGGCAGGCAAGGAATTCAGAGTTTGTTACAACAAATTTGAAGTCAGTGAGGCCCTCTGCAACGAATTCAGAGGTAATTGGAAAGCCTTATTACATTTATAAACACAAAATCTATAGCTTTGTGATTGGCAATTTGCAATAGTTACAATCTACTGCTCTTAATAATGTTCTTTTACAATCTTGCCACTATTCTTCTTCATAATGTGTTCTAGCTAAATATAATAAAATTTGGGTGTCAGTGCCAAAATAGAATTTCCTCAAACAATTTTGATACATTTTCATTGCAAGTGCAAACTCTCCTTGTGTAAAGCAAACATGTGCTAGATTTACCGACACATCAGGCATCTGAACAAAGATGTTTCCTACTGCAGCTTCTTGTACCTGTGTAAAAATTTCATCTGCAATATCAAATTGACCCCTTTCAGCTAGCACAATGGCTGCCCCATTTGCAGCATAAACATTTCTTGGTCTCTGTGCCAACACTTTACAATACAGTTCTCTAGCCTTCTCAAGATGTTGTGCCTCCACCTTTGGATCCCTCCTCTCATTACGAAAAGCTACAAAATAATTCCAATTTCCAAGTGAAATGTCAAGATAAGAATTTTTTGCATCTAATTCACTTTGTGCAGCTTTAATTGTTTCTTTTGCTTTAAACCAATCATCTATTTTTAGTTCCATTTATCCAAGCATAGATAAAGCATTTGATGAGTTTTTATCCACCTTAAGTGCATCCCCAATCAATTATAGGCTTAGTTGGATCTCATTCTGAGCTTGAGCCATGGTTGCAAGACGTAGATATGCATCCACATAATTAGGAAACTTGAACAATATTAGCCTGTATAAAAGATTTTCTTTTTTAGTATCATGTAGATGTTCAAACAACCTAGCAAGATTAAATAGTGTTGTGACTTTATCCCATGGTAGCTCAAGTGAAACACCACCTTCTTATAGTCGATGGAAGAATTCCATATCCTCAAAGAGCACAGGAAAAACTACAGAATTGGTATTGGGGCTTTTATTTATGAATTCAACCCAAGTGCCATTTCCTAATGCCTCCATAAAAGTTTGTTGAGTCAACTCTAGTTCCTCACGCTCAAAATGAAGAACCCCAATGTTGTTTAACAATTTGAATGGCTACTTCTTCTCTGCTCTTCTTCATAAGAGACTTTGTTGTCTTAAGAGAATCTAAGGCTGCACTGGGGTCTGATGATATTAATAACTCACCCATCTTGATAAATGCATGGGCATCATGTGGATCTATGTGAGTTGTCTTTCTTAAAATTTCCAAAGCCTTCTCTGCCTATCCTTGCTGAGCATATATATAGCCTATAGCTTTTAAGCTCTCACAGTTCTTAGGGTGGACCTCTAGAATCTTTTCAAAATTTGAGAGAGTACTCTTAAGATCTCCCAGCTTCAATTAAACCTATCTACAAAATCTTGTGGCCTCTGGCTCTCCTTGATCGATGCCATGTAGTAGTGGCCAGTGGTGTCATGATCACCATTACTATGATAAGATCATGCAAGATTATAATATGAATGAGATTTCATGAGAGGGTGGTCAGTTGAAACAAGAGCTATCTCAATCAACTATTCCACAAGAAAATGTTGCCTTGTGAAGAAAAAATGGTTTGCTAAATGATTCAATACCATTGCATAGTACGGGTATAATTCAAAGGCTCTGCACATCTTTTCCATTCCTTCATGAACACTACCTTTTCCACTAACTATGAGAATCCTACGAGTAAAAAATGCACAAAACTGACCACAAAGATTTATGTAGAGGCAGAACATGATGCAGAGGAAGGACTCACACACAATAACCTTGATGCATCCCAAACAAAGTTTCAATACACTTGATGCAAATCTGCACCCTTGTTCATTCTTGACAATTTGCTCCTAAGCCTAAAACATGGAAACAACACCCTAGTGACACTCAATCATTGAAGACAACATGGAATATGGGCAACTTGGTTTATTCAGACCTATTACAACATCTTCTAGGGGTTTCCAAACATACATGACCTAACCAAGTGATTAACACAATGATTTATGCAATTTAGGTCTTGCTGCCACTAGGTGCATTCAAGGTGATGACTCCAAACAAAGATAAGAAGACTTGTCATATGAATTCCCATGCTTGTGTAGGCCCTAACAACATGTCACTATGATTCTTCACCCCTCCATTGACATACAGTGCATAGATTATTCAAAGCAACAAAGAACCTAGGGTTTTAGGACTGTCTCACAGCAAATCTACACACACAGTCAATCATATCTTCTTCACACATGTCAGTTGTGAGTTGTCCTCTTGCAAGGATGTGAATAGGCATGGGACAGAGCTTTCCACCAATTTTCATGATTTTTGGATGGTGGAAACTCTGCACATGATCAAATTTTGCTCCTTGGAAACCCTAGGTAGCACTAGTACAAAAACTAGCAATAAATGACTAAAAAACTACTAAAAATTGGTCACATGACCATTAGATTGGTCACGTAACCATTAGTAGTTTATTGCCAGTCATTTATAATGCAACCAAATTTATGACTAAACCATTTTTAGTCATTTATTGGTTGTTTTGATTGATCAATTTGGTAGTATATTTAATCATTAATTTAGTCATTGATTGTTGTTAACTAGTCATTTATTTAGTCATAGTAGTCATTTATTTAGTCATTGTAATCATTAATTGTCGTCAATTGGTAGTATATTTAGTCATTTTTATTCAATTTGGTAGTATATTTAGTCGTTAATTTAGTCATTGATTGGTGTTAACTAGTCATTTATTTAGTCATGGTAGTCATTTATTTAGTCATTGTAATCATTAATTGTTGTCAATTCGTAATATGTTTAGTCATTTTTAGTCAATTGGTAGTATATACAAACTGTTGAATACAAAGCATATTTTTGTTTGTAATAATGCAAGTAGTATGTGCAAGTTGAATCTTATGATTTCATTGATCAAGACAATGTCTGATAATCTTTAAGATTTATGTGTGAAAAAAAATATAATGGTGAAAGCTACATACTTTTGTTATAAGAAATCTGAGTATCAATTAAGTTAGAAAAAAAAATTAGGTGTTCTATATACAGAAAAGAGGAATAACATTTTGCTTCTATATAGGCTTTTGCTGGAAACTATTGTACAAGTAAATTCCAAATGATTTATATTTCGTTGAGTTTGCTTACAAGGCAACCCCTTCGAGTTGGGGTAGTTTACATGTGTATTTGGAAAGTTGTCAAATGCCTCCACAGTGATCTATAAAAAATTGGGGGAGAGAAGCTAGATACAATGAGATTTGGAGATAGTAATAAGTAACACACAATCATGGGTTGAATAATAGCATAACTCTTATTGCATCTGGAATGAACCCCGGCCTATACATGGTAGAAAATAGTGAAATAGTAAACCCCCTTTCTTGTACTCCTGCATAAAAAAAAGAGAGAAAAGGGTAAGTAAATAAGTAGAGAGAAAAAAGAGAAATTGTAAAGGATCCCAACTACAATCCAAGCCTAAAATCCAATCTATTTTTTAGGCATGAACTTCTGCCCCTATAATCCAAGCTTGGAAAACATTTTCTATTCAATCCACCTACAAAATAAGTGTCTCACTTGTCAGATTAATAGCCAAATTAAATTAATAATAAAAGATTAAACTAAGTTAAGCAATTAATTAACACTATGAATTAATTTATCATAAAAAAATAAATGCTATAATTAATTTAAAATAATTATTAGAGTTACTAAATTTCTAAAATTTAAAAAAAAGACAAAAAAGGAAATAAAATATAATTACGATTATTTCTAAAGTATTCACTCAAACTTTAAAAAAGCATAAAGTAAGTTTGCCAACTAAAAAGATTCTTTTTAGTTTATCTTTATTCTTTTCTAATTTGGATTTTACATGCTTCAAGAATTAAGTTTATTTATTTATTTATGCTTTCTGTGTGCAGGTTTGTGAAGATGGAAGATTTTAGAGCTAGAGTTTCACAGTAGAATGCCTTATGAGATTGCATTATCTATATATCTATATTTTGCATCTGTAAATAATTTTTCAAAAAAAAAAGATTTATTTCTGAATGATATTTATATTTGCACATATTCATTTATGTCCATATGGATGATATACAGAGGTTAATAACAAGTTTGCCTATGCCTAAATGAAGTAATGGTAAAAGAAGAAAAAAGAAAAAATAATATCTAGAACTTAAGCTCACCCACCTGCTGCACTACTATCCCGCTCTGCTCCAATCATTAATAGCAAAAATACAAAATTGTTTGAAATCATTTTTTTCTAGAACAGAATGAATTGAAAATCAATAAATTCTTATTTGTTTCAAAGCCTACACATAAACGAATTGTTCATGCATGTAAATGAAATAGAAATAAAAGTCATTCATCTTCAAAGAAAAAGAACCAAAAAATGGTTTTTGCACGGAAGATCTTTGTATGTACACAAAAGTTCCCTACTGCTACTAATTCACAATGAGGGAAAAAAATTAGAATAAAACCATATCCAACAAATTTACATTGAAACTTAAAAAAATAATGGAAAACTAGAAGTAGATCAAAATATGTTTAGATTACTTAAAATAGTAATAATATTTACCCCTGCAACGAAGTCGCGAGCTGCCAGAGTAGTAACATCAGCACAGGAGACTGATAAGAGTAAAAAAATAAAAAGGAGATGAAACAAAATAGGTTAGGGTTTTAAGTCTTTTTGAGTTAGGGTTTACCTTTAGGGTTTCAATGAGATAGAAATTCTCTTTAAAGTTGGAAATGGCTTAGTAACTACCACCAAGAATAAGGTCTGCCACTCTCGATAAGGAGAACCCTATGCTATTGTTGGAATTTCAAACTTGACAATCATCCATCAATTTTAAGACATGCACTACCCAACAAGCCATCTGGACTAAGAGACAGCTGGGATGAAAAACTCCATCAGAAATAAAACCATGTCCTTGGCAACTAACTTCTCACAAGACAGAAAGAAAAGAAAATTGGAATAGTTGAGCTTGAAGAAAATTATAACCTACATTTAGCAAATAAGGACTCGGAAGAGTCACAGTACCAACATTCGAGTGAGCATCCATACTAGTTCTAGTCATCTCCAGTCGCATCCTGATGCATGCTCCCACCACAACTTAATCTCCCTCCCACCCAAGGAGCCATCTAGCTGGATATCTGAGGTGCAAGTATCGTGATTTCACCAGCAGTGATGACCTGAAACCCATGGAACCAGTAGCAAAGGAGCAAGCATGAGGAGGGGCAGCAGGGGCTTCGGCAGTCCTTCACCAACATCACCTCTTGAGAGGTAGCAGTTCCATATCCCTCAGGCGCAGCTTGATATTGAGTTGCATATCCTCAACCAATCCACTTGTTGCACTACGATGAAATTTTAAGTGCCTTGCTCTACAAACAGATTGAAACAAAATAATTTAGGGTTTTGAGCCTTTAGGGTTTCAACAAGATGGGCGCCAAAAGTGAGTGGTGAAATGAAAATAATTTTGGCACCCATATGGTTAAATATATTATGTTAAATGAAAATTATGTTAAAGGCACCCATATTATTAAATATATTAATATATAATATTAAATATATTATAATATAATATTATATAATAATATTATATTAGAGTATAATATAATATTATATTATATTATAATATAATATTATATTATATTATAATATAATATAATATTATATTATAATATAATATTATATTATATTATAGTATAATATAATATAATATAATATTATATTATATTATAATATTATAATATTATAATATTATATTATAATATTAAAATATTATATTATATTATAGTATATTTTTTTTTAAAAAAGTGGCAAGCCACTAAAATATATTATATTTAAATATAATATTACAAAAAGCCTGGTTCAATGAGCATACTGGCAGGACAGAACTAGGAAGAAAACCTCTGGTTATAGCTCAAAAGTTATAGAATTTTTACAAATATATTATAGTATATTATATTATATATATAATAATAATATATATTATATAATATTATAATATTAAATATATTATAATATTATATTATTATATAATATTATTATATTATTATATAATATTAAATACACTAAAATATAAATATAATATTGTAATATTAATAATATAATATTATATAATGAAGCCATGGGCTCGCTGCCGATTTCTACGGAGGTTAGGATTTCCAATAGTTTCGATGGTCTTCAAGGAAATGTGACCTTAGAACCTAGGCGTCCTCCCTCCCCCGGCAAGCTCTCATGCCCGGTGCACGGTCTTCCTTCAATAGCAATCTCCTTCATGCAGGGATTGGGAATCTAGCCAAGGAAATGCCTCATT